>OY804585.1:102830457-104159957 GCA_963680875.1 Bathymodiolus brooksi
TATAAATTAATAAAAGTACAATAACAATAATATAAATATACAATAGGGCTACACATTTAAATAAATGTTAAATTAGAAATAAAAATAAATATAAAAATGAGACATTATTGGTAAATGTATCAAATAGCACTGTCAAAATATTGTTGAAAACGGTATGATACCCAAACTCATTCAAAAAAACGGCCCGCCACAGTGTGGAATATATACTTTGGGCCAATAGAGCAAACTGTATGTCCTAATACGACTGGAGGAGATCAACACGAATAGGAGTCAAGAGAGGATATTACTTTTTCTCATTGATTCCATTCGGTGATAAGGTCTTAAGTTTTCTAATCCAGAAGCTTTCCCTTTCCTGTCTGCTTTTATCATCCCACTTGGGGTTATGGTCAATTATGGTGACCTTCAGTTTGCCGAAAGAATCATGGTGGCCCGTCGATCTGAGATGTCTGCTGAGTGGAAGATCAGGTTTGCAATTTGCATCGCTTCTGTGGCCATTCAAGCGTTTACTAAGTTGTTGTTTAGTTTCTCCGATGTATTGAAGACCACAAATTGCACATTCCAGGAGGTAGATAATATTTTCTGTCTTGCAGTTGGCATTGCAGTATATGATGAATTGTTCTCCTGTATGTGTGCTGCTGAATTTTTGTGTGCATTGGATGTTTTTGCACGTCATACATCGTCTCGAATCACATTTTTGACACTGACCATTGTAGGCAGATCGAGGGGAGATGTCAGCTCTCACCAAGATGTCTTTCAAACTTTTGGGTTTCCTGAAGGCCAAGACGGGTGGTTCTTTGAAGATTTTACACAGTTCTGGGTGTTTTTGTATGGTTGTCCAGTGCTCACGAACGATGCTGGATAAATTACTGAGCGCAGGATGGTATGTAATGACAAATGGCACTCTGTTGTTCGCGTTCTTTTCTTTGTATTGGATGAGGTCTTTTCTGTCAATACCACTTGCTTTGTTAAAACAATGGTTAATGCTCGCATTGTTGTAACCCCTCTTTTTTAGATGACATTTCAGTTCCCCAAGCCGTTTTTTGGTGGTTTGTTCGTTTGGAGCAGATGCGTTTGATTCGGAGAGCTTGGCTGTACGGAATACTTTTGGTGCAATGTTTAGGATGACAACTCTGTGGGGACAGGTACTGATGTTTATCTGTCGGTTTGTTGTATATGTCAGTTGACATAATACCATTTTCACAGGTGGTGTAAGTATCCAGAAAGGAGATGTTATTTCTAGATGTTTCATGGGTGAATTTTATAGTGGGGTGAACATTATTGGCGTGGTCAAAGAAACGATTGAGGTTTTCTTCCGACTCGGTCCACTTCATGTCAACGTCGTCTATGAAACGAAACCAGGAAAGTGGCTTGTGAGGTGCAGATTGTATGATAAGTTTTTCAAGCTTCCCCATGAAGATGTTGGCGTATGAAGGTGCCATCTTTGTTCCCATAGCTGTTCCGTTGATTTGTAAAAAATGCTCTCCATTAAATGTAAAATTGTTATGCTTCAGTACCAATGTGAGCAACTGGACAAGACATTCCGTTGGTGGTTCTTTCACGGCTCTTTGGTCCCAGGCCTCTCGACATGCTTCGATACCGTCATTATGTGGGATGTTAGTGTATAATGACGTAACGTCCATCGAAACAAGAATGGTCCCCGAAGGAAGGGGGTTCATGGATTCCATTTTTTGAAGATAATCAGTGGTGTCTTTCAAATGTGAAGGTAACGCTTCTACATGAGGTCGAAGGTGGAAATCGACGAATTCGGAAATTTTTTCTGTGGGGTGCCCATTTGCTGAAACAATGGGTCTCCCGGGGTTGTTGACTTTATGAATTTTAGGTAATAGGTAGAAGCGTCCGACTTTGGGTTTGTCTGGTTTCAAGTAATCGAAAGTGTTCTTGTCGATATGACTATTTTCTTTCATAATTTTTAGCTCCTGTGTTATTTTAGTGCTGAATTCTTCCGTGGGGTCAGAATCCAGTTTTTTGTAAAATCTTTCATCCATCAGTTGTCTGTTTGCCTCCTCTAAATAATCTACTTTGTCCATAACAACAATTGCGCTACCCTTGTCTGCTGACTTTATGACAATGTCATCCCTTTCCTTTAATTCTTGTAGCGCACCTTTTTCTGCTGGAGTGAGGTTGTTATGGGTTGGTATGTTCGTGCTGGTTGCTGTCTGGACATCATTTTTGACTAAATCAATAAAGGATTCTAATGTTGTATTTTTGCTGGGTTTTGGAATCCATGAACTTTTTTTCTTAAACCTAGGAAGGGGGATCTCATTATCATCTTCCGAATCGGACGACTCATCTACAGGACAGTCTCTCTCTTTGGCTGAGAAATATTCTTTAATACGAAGAGATCTAGCAAATTTGTCGAGATCAGCTGATAGTTGCTCCTCGTTTATTTTGTTGGGGGTGGGGCAGAAATTAAGTCCCTTAGAGAGTATACGAATTTCAGCAGGTTTTAGATCTTTTGATGACAAATTGACGACTGTGTCATTTTGGTCTCTATTAATTTCTTTGTGTCTTGAAAATCTTCGTTTCCGCCTTGTCGTTTCCCCAGAAGTGACAGATAATTCTGATGGTATATTTTTGTTCGGGTTGATACCATCCCTAAAGAATTTCTTACGTTGTTTCTCTCGCAACTTTAGGCTTTGAATATTGTGGATATCTTGCAGACGTTCATTAATATTGTTGGTATCCGAGAACGTCAAAGATTTGTTTAGGTCAGTTTTAATGTTCGTAATAGTTTTATCCAGAACCTCGAGATTGTGTACAGTGTTCTGGTACAATAGAATAAGGAGACGGGTGGAACAGTCAAAGAGTATAGAGTCCCATCGTTCCACAAATCTATTTGATTTCCAACCAGTGCTTTGTGGTGTTAACTTGATATGTAGCCCTTTTGGTATAATATTATTGGCAATATATGCCCGCAAATTAGATACGTGATGTTCTGTACTAATTTGTTTAAGAGTTAATTTTCTAAGTTTTTTAAAATAAAATTCATAGCTCATGATGTGCAGAGCTGTAAGATCGGTCGGATTATGTAATGTAACATAATACTGACTAGGAAAGAAATAACATATACAACGTCTGAAAAACCAGTCAACGATCAATCTTACGGGGTGTTGGATCGTTACGGTATAACGATACTATACAAGTAAAACAATTATAAACGTCTAAAATGGTTTGTAAAACAACACCAAGTACACAAAACAAAGTGATAAAGAATTAAACACTTCGTAGAATGACAAAATTTTCGTCCCACCGAGGGACTTTATCAATGTCTAATTAAATAAAATCTCGAAACAATATGGCGACTTTTCAAATTTCAAAAAAGTTTTTGATGGTCCATGTACGGCACAAAAGAACCAGAAAATGCACATATGAAACTACATGCATAAAAGAATGGAAATCCTACATATAAATTAATAAAAGTACAATAACAATAATATAAATATACAATAGGGCTACACATTTAAATAAATGTTAAATTAGAAATAAAAATAAATATAAAAATGAGACATTATTGGTAAATGTATCAAATAGCACTGTCAAAATATTGTTGAAAACGGTATGATACCCAAACTCATTCAAAAAAACGGCCCGCCACAGTGTGGAATATATACTTTGGGCCAATAGAGCAAACTGTATGTCCTAATACGACTGGAGGAGATCAACACGAATAGGAGTCAAGAGAGGATATTACTTTTTCTCATTGATTCCATTCGGTGCATTTTCTGGTTCTTTTGTGCTGTACATGGACCGTCAAAAACTTTTTTGAAATTTGAAAAGTCGCCATATTGTTTCGAGATTTTATTTAATTAGACATTGATAAAGTCCCTCGGTGGGACGAAAATTTTGTCATTCTACGAAGTGTTTAATTCTTTATCACTTTGTTTTGTGTACTTGGTGTTGTTTTACAAACCATTTTAGACGTTTATAATTGTTTTACTTGTATAGTATCGTTATACCGTAACGATCCAACACCCCGTAAGATTGATCGTTGACTGGTTTTTCAGACGTTGTATATATATATATATATATAGTAAACTAGTTTAAGTGTAGGATTCTAGCTACAGTATATATATATATATAGTATACTAGTTTAAGTGTAGGATTCTAGCTACAGTATATATATATATATATATATAGTATACTAGTTTAAGTGTAGGATTCTAGCTACAGTATATATATATATAGTATACTAGTTTAAGTGTAGGATTCTAGCTACAGTATATATATATATATATAGTATACTAGTTTAAGTGTAGGATTCTAGCTACAGTATATATATATATATATAGGGAGTGGATGTAGTCGAGTGGTCTAGGGCGCTGGACGTAAGGCTAAGCGAATGGTGCTGCAGTGTAACAATGGTGTGGGTTCAAATCCCGTCGAGGGAAGAACAAAAATTTGACAGCTCTAAAATCTAATTCTAACACTGTTTGGTTTAATTTTCAGACGTATATATATATATATATATATATATAGTATACTAGTTTAAGAAATACTCATGAATAAACTTCTAAAAAGTATTACATCACGATTAAAAATAATCGTAAGCATGCTGGAACAATTGTTTTCATTTTAACAATCTAACAAAATGGACCTTATCTGTCTTAAGATTGTTATCAGTGTGGAAATAAATATAAGTAAGTTTATCAAAGACATCTCTTCGAAATCGTGCATTTTATATTTGAATCATGTAGCTTTTCAAACATCAGCTCCGTATTTCTCAAGTATTTAGAGTTATTTCCCTTTGACTAAGATCTTCTTTTAATTACAATCGGATGTAAATATTGTTCTCAAAACACAAATATTGCATCAACAATTTTTTTTGACCTGCCAATCAAATTGGTAATTCGGCTTTCAAAATAAACATGAGCAAGCCTGAGAGACAAGATATTAATTTTTCTTGGCCTTATGATGTAAGGGGCTGTCATGATTGCATGGTAGTTGGATTTACAACTACCTGTGCAATCAGTGCCTATCACCACTAAAGTTGTGAGTTCGAACCCCGTTCATGGCGAGGTGTACTTTCCGGGTACTCCGGTTTCCTCTACCAATAAAACTGATCACCTTGATATAACTGAAATATTGTTGAAAGTGGTGTTAAGCACCTTAAACCAAACAAACAAACAAAACCAACCTTATGATGTATACTTTAGAACAAAAACAGACAAACAATAACAATTCTATTTGTCATTTTGCAGAGAAAGAGACCCAGCAGTTTAACCTTGACTTCTTCTCTGCCTACTGGGGCTAAAAGGTCAAGAGGTTTGTGTTTAGTTACTTGTCAGAATGTTAAAGAATTGATTTGTTAATGCAAAAGTAAATAAATTGTCTGATATAAAAAACTCAAGGAAAAAATAAATAAAAAGCACGAGTGAAAAAAATAAATAAAAACACAAGTGAAAAAAAATCAAAATCACAAGTGTAAAAATTCACTAATACCAGTATTTCAAGTTGAAATCTTTCTAATATGTTATGAAATTAAAATAAATACCCATTACATACATAGTGTGGTGGTACAAGACTTTGTATCAGGTCGAGTCTGTTGTGTGAACCAGTATCACTTCGAGTCGCGATAGCGACGAGTTGCGATCCGGTTAGTTCATGCAACAGACAAGACCTGATACAAAGTATTGTACCAACACACTATGTATGTAATAAGTTTATCTAACATTTCAATAAAATCGAATTTTAAACAAATAGCAAGGGTTGAATTAGAATGTGTACAATACTCTGAGGGAGACTACATTTTGTGTATGACGTCACGTTATTTTTTCCATTCATTCACCAACGTCAAGTTACTGTGTTTTGTCTCACATTCCAATGGTATGACGTCATGTCAAAGTAGTTCGACAGAGAAAGTCTGGTGCAACGTCGCACCATTCTTTTATCACCACAGTGTGGTGATACAACATCTTGTATCAGACACCTTGTATCAGACAGACGACTTTCATTAATTTCAAAGGAAAACGTATATAATGTTAGATAAAACATGATATCATTGAAAAATAAAATGGTAGATGAATTGATTGTTATTTAACATCCAGTGAGCAGTATTTCATCTTTATTTATGTTGATAACAAGTTTATAAACAATTAAATCCTTGAATGCAAAAAAGACCAAGAAATATGCCAATGGAAGCTCAAGTCCTGGCTTGTGACAGGCATTAACTTGTGACAAAGACTGTATCAGACTATACAGAATAGTTTTAGTTTGTTCAGGTGTCATATACAGAGTATTTTTTGGATTATTCGATAAATATCTTATAAAAACATTGTCATTGAAAGATAAACAAATGTCAGTCACACATTTTGTTTCATATTTAACTTTTTTGGATAAAAATTATATTAAACACGTATCTTATCAATCTTGCACATGACTCTATAATCATACAATAATGTTAATGCAAAATAATAAATATTTTGTAGGAAGACCTCCAAAACATAGCCGTTCTTCACCTAATAACAGTCATCCTGGTACCCCTGACAGTACAGACAGTTGGTCAGGACAGAAAAATGGGGTAGGTTAAAATGTTGAAGAAAAAAAAGTTGTTCTAACACTATAAAGGACAGTTTTATGTGAAAAAAGTGAGTTTTGGTGAATAATATATTCATCATATAATTTCATATTATTATCCAGGGAATATTTAGAAACCCAATCATAATGTAGGGGATATAAAAATGTAATTACCTACACATTTAATAGAAACCCAATCATAATGTAGGGGTTATAAAAATGTAATTACCTACACATTTAATAGAAACCCAATCATAATGTAGGGGTTATAAAAATGTAATTACCTACACATTTAATAGAAACCCAATCATAATGTAGGGGATATAAAAATGTAATTACCTACACATTTAATAGAAACCCAATCATAATGTAGGGGTTATAAAAATGTAATTACCTACACATTTAATAGAAACCCAATCATAATGTAGGGGTTATAAAAATGTAATTACCTACACATTTAATAGAAACCCAATCATAATGTAGGGGTTATAAAAATGTAATTACCTACACATTTAATAGAAACCCAATCATAATGTAGGGGTTATAAAAATGTAATTACCTACACATTTAATAGAAACCCAATCATAATGTAGGGGTTATAAAAATGTAATTACCTACACATTTAATAGAAACCCAATCATAATGTAGGGGTTATAAAAATGTAATTACCTACACATTTAATAGAAACCCAATCATAATGTAGGGGTTATAAAAATGTAATTGCCTACACATTTAATAGAAACCCAATCATAATGTAGGGGTTATAAAAATGTAATTACCTACACATTTAATAGAAACCCAATCATAATGTAGGGGTTATAAAAATGTAATTACCTACACATTTAATAGAAACCCAATCATAATGTAGGGGTTATAAAAATGTAATTACCTACACATTTAATAGAAACCCAATCATAATGTAGGGGTTATAAAAATGTAATTACCTACACATTTAATAGAAACCCAATCATAATGTAGGGGTTATAAAAATGTAATTACCTACACATTTAATAGAAACCCAATCATAATGTAGGGGTTATAAAAATGTAATTACCTACACATTTAATAGAAACCCAATCATAATGTAGGGGTTATAAAAATGTAATTACCTACACATTTAATAGAAACCCAATCATAATGTAGGGGTTATAAAAATGTAATTACCTACACATTTAATAGAAACCCAATCATAATGTAGGGGTTATAAAAATGTAATTACCTACACATTTAATAGAAACCCAATCATAATGTAGGGGTTATAAAAATGTAATTACCTACACATTTAATAGAAACCCAATCATAATGTAGGGGTTATAAAAATGTAATTACCTACACATTTAATAGAAACCCAATCATAATGTAGGGGTTATAAAAATGTAATTACCTACACATTTAATAGAAACCCAATCATAATGTAGGGGTTATAAAAATGTAATTACCTACACATTTAATAGAAACCCAATCATAATGTAGGGGTTATAAAAATGTAATTACCTACACATTTAATAGAAACCCAATCATAATGTAGGGGTTATAAAAATGTAATTACCTACACATTTAATAGAAACCCAATCATAATGTAGGGGTTATAAAAATGTAATTACCTACACATTTAATAGAAACCCAATCATAATGTAGGGGTTATAAAAAGGTAATTACCTACACATTTAATAGAAACCCAATCATAATGTAGGGGTTATAAAAATGTAATTACCTACACATTTAATAGAAACCCAATCATAATGTAGGGGTTATACAAATGTAATTACCTACACATTTAATAGAAACCCAATCATAATGTAGGGGATATAAAAATGTAATTACCTACACATTTAATAGAAACCCAATCATAATGTAGGGGTTATAAAAATGTAATTACCTACACATTTAATAGAAACCCAATCATAATGTAGGGGTTATAAAAATGTAATTACCTACACATTTAATAGAAACCCAATCATAATGTAGGGGTTATAAAAATGTAATTACCTACACATTTAATAGAAACCCAATCATAATGTAGGGGTTATAAGAATTTAATTACCTACACATTTAATAGAAACCCAATCATAATGTAGGGGTTATAAAAATGTAATTACCTACACATTTAATAGAAACCCAATCATAATGTAGGGGTTATAAAAATGTAATTACCTACACATTTAATAGAAACCCAATCATAATGTAGGGGTTATAAAAATGTAATTACCTACACATTTAATAGAAACCCAATCATAATGTAGGGGTTATAAAAATGTAATTACCTACACATTTAATAGAAACCCAATCATAATGTAGGGGTTATAAAAATGTAATTGCCTACACATTTAATAGAAACCCAATCATAATGTAGGGGTTATAAAAATGTAATTACCTACACATTTAATAGAAACCCAATCATAATGTAGGGGTTATAAAAATGTAATTACCTACACATTTAATAGAAACCCAATCATAATGTAGGGGTTATAAAAATGTAATTACCTACACATTTAATAGAAACCCAATCATAATGTAGGGGATATAAAAATGTAATTACCTACACATTTAATAGAAACCCAATCATAATGTAGGGGTTATAAAAATGTAATTACCTACACATTTAATAGAAACCCAATCATAATGTAGGGGTTATAAAAATGTAATTACCTACACATTTAATAGAAACCCAATCATAATGTAGGGGTTATAAAAATGTAATTACCTACACATTTAATAGAAACCCAATCAAAATGTAGGGGATATAAAAATGTAATTACCTACACATTTAATAGAAACCCAATCATAATGTAGGGGTTATAAAAATGTAATTACCTACACATTTAATAGAAACCCAATCATAATGTAGGGGATATAAAAATGTAATTACCTACACATTTAATAGAAACCCAATCATAATGTAGGGGTTATAAAAATGTAATTACCTACACATTTAATAGAAACCCAATCATAATGTAGGGGTTATAAAAATGTAATTACCTACACATTTAATAGAAACCCAATCATAATGTAGGGGATATAAAAATGTAATTACCTACACATTTAATAGAAACCCAATCATAATGTAGGGGTTATAAAAATGTAATTACCTACACATTTAATAGAAACCCAATCATAATGTAGGGGATATAAAAATGTAATTACCTACACATTTAATAGAAACCCAATCATAATGTAGGGGTTATAAAAATGTAATTACCTACACATTTAATAGAAACCCAATCATAATGTAGGGGTTATAAAAATGTAATTACCTACACATTTAATAGAAACCCAATCATAATGTAGGGGTTATAAAAATGTAATTACCTACACATTTAATAGAAACCCAATCATAATGTAGGGGTTATAAAAATGTAATTACCTACACATTTAATAGAAACCCAATCATAATGTAGGGGATATAAAAATGTAATTACCTACACATTTAATAGAAACCCAATCATAATGTAGGGGTTATAAAAATGTAATTACCTACACATTTAATAGAAACCCAATCATAATGTAGGGGTTATAAAAATGTAATTACCTACACATTTAATAGAAACCCAATCATAATGTAGGGGTTATAAAAATGTAATTACCTACACATTTAATAGAAACCCAATCATAATGTAGGGGTTATAAAAATGTAATTACCTACACATTTAATAGAAACCCAATCATAATGTAGGGGTTATAAAAATGTAATTACCTACACATTTAATAGAAACCCAATCATAATGTAGGGGTTATAAAAATGTAATTACCTACACATTTAATAGAAACCCAATCATAATGTAGGGGTTATAAAAATGTAATTACCTACACATTTAATAGAAACCCAATCATAATGTAGGGGTTATAAAAATGTAATTACCTACACATTTAATAGAAACCCAATCATAATGTAGGGGATATAAAAATGTAATTACCTACACATTTAATAGAAACCCAATCATAATGTAGGGGATATAAAAATGTAATTACCTACACATTTAATAGAAACCCAATCATAATGTAGGGGTTATAAAAATGTAATTGCCTACACATTTAATAGAAACCCAATCATAATGTAGGGGATATAAAAATGTAATTACCTACACATTTAATAGAAACCCAATCATAATGTAGGGGTTATAAAAATGTAATTACCTACACATTTAATAGAAACCCAATCATAATGTAGGGGTTATAAAAATGTAATTGCCTACACATTTAATAGAAACCCAATCATAATGTAGGGGTTATAAAAATGTAATTACCTACACATTTAATAGAAACCCAATCATAATGTAGGGGTTATAAAAATGTAATTACCTACACATTTAATAGAAACCCAATCATAATGTAGGGGTTATAAAAATGTAATTACCTACACATTTAATAGAAACCCAATCATAATGTAGGGGTTATAAAAATGTAATTACCTACACATTTAATAGAAACCCAATCATAATGTAGGGGTTATAAAAATGTAATTACCTACACATTTAATAGAAACCCAATCATAATGTAGGGGTTATAAAAATGTAATTACCTACACATTTAATAGAAACCCAATCATAATGTAGGGGTTATAAAAATGTAATTACCTACACATTTAATAGAAACCCAATCATAATGTAGGGGTTATAAAAATGTAATTACCTACACATTTAATAGAAACCCAATCATAATGTAGGGGTTATAAAAATGTAATTACCTACACATTTAATAGAAACCCAATCATAATGTAGGGGTTATAAAAATGTAATTACCTACACATTTAATAGAAACCCAATCATAATGTAGGGGATATAAAAATGTAATTACCTACACATTTAATAGAAACCCAATCATAATGTAGGGGATATAAAAATGTAATTACCTACACATTTAATAGAAACCCAATCATAATGTAGGGGTTATAAAAATGTAATTGCCTACACATTTAATAGAAACCCAATCATAATGTAGGGGATATAAAAATGTAATTACCTACACATTTAATAGAAACCCAATCATAATGTAGGGGTTATAAAAATGTAATTACCTACACATTTAATAGAAACCCAATCATAATGTAGGGGTTATAAAAATGTAATTGCCTACACATTTAATAGAAACCCAATCATAATGTAGGGGTTATAAAAATGTAATTACCTACACATTTAATAGAAACCCAATCATAATGTAGGGGTTATAAAAATGTAATTACCTACACATTTAATAGAAACCCAATCATAATGTAGGGGTTATAAAAATGTAATTACCTACACATTTAATAGAAACCCAATCATAATGTAGGGGTTATAAAAATGTAATTACCTACACATTTAATAGAAACCCAATCATAATGTAGGGGTTATAAAAATGTAATTACCTACACATTTAATAGAAACCCAATCATAATGTAGGGGTTATAAAAATGTAATTACCTACACATTTAATAGAAACCCAATCATAATGTAGGGGTTATAAAAATGTAATTACCTACACATTTAATAGAAACCCAATCATAATGTAGGGGTTATAAAAATGTAATTACCTACACATTTAATAGAAACCCAATCATAATGTAGGGGTTATAAAAATGTAATTACCTACACATTTAATAGAAACCCAATCATAATGTAGGGGTTATAAAAATGTAATTACCTACACATTTAATAGAAACCCAATCATAATGTAGGGGTTATAAAAATGTAATTACCTACACATTTAATAGAAACCCAATCATAATGTAGGGGTTATAAAAATGTAATTACCTACACATTTAATAGAAACCCAATCATAATGTAGGGGTTATAAAAATGTAATTACCTACACATTTAATAGAAACCCAATCATAATGTAGGGGTTATAAAAATGTAATTACCTACACATTTAATAGAAACCCAATCATAATGTAGGGGTTATAAAAATGTAATTACCTACACATTTAATAGAAACCCAATCATAATGTAGGGGTTATAAAAATGTAATTACCTACACATTTAATAGAAACCCAATCATAATGTAGGGGTTATAAAAATGTAATTACCTACACATTTAATAGAAACCCAATCATAATGTAGGGGTTATAAAAATGTAATTGCCTACACATTTAATAGAAACCCAATCATAATGTAGGGGATATAAAAATGTAATTACCTACACATTTAATAGAAACCCAATCATAATGTAGGGGTTATAAAAATGTAATTACCTACACATTTAATAGAAACCCAATCATAATGTAGGGGTTATAAAAATGTAATTACCTACACATTTAATAGAAACCCAATCATAATGTAGGGGTTATAAGAATTTAATTACCTACACATTTAATAGAAACCCAATCATAATGTAGGGGTTATAAAAATGTAATTACCTACACATTTAATAGAAACCCAATCATAATGTAGGGGTTATAAAAATGTAATTACCTACACATTTAATAGAAACCCAATCATAATGTAGGGGTTATAAAAATGTAATTACCTACACATTTAATAGAAACCCAATCATAATGTAGGGGTTATAAAAATGTAATTACCTACACATTTAATAGAAACCCAATCATAATGTAGGGGTTATAAAAATGTAATTACCTACACATTTAATAGAAACCCAATCATAATGTAGGGGTTATAAAAATGTAATTACCTACACATTTAATAGAAACCCAATCATAATGTAGGGGTTATAAAAATGTAATTACCTACACATTTAATAGAAACCCAATCATAATGTAGGGGATATAAAAATGTAATTACCTACACATTTAATAGAAACCCAATCATAATGTAGGGGTTATAAAAATGTAATTACCTACACATTTAATAGAAACCCAATCATAATGTAGGGGTTATAAAAATGTAATTACCTACACATTTAATAGAAACCCAATCATAATGTAGGGGATATAAAAATGTAATTACCTACACATTTAATAGAAACCCAATCATAATGTAGGGGTTATAAAAATGTAATTACCTACACATTTAATAGAAACCCAATCATAATGTAGGGGATATAAAAATGTAATTACCTACACATTTAATAGAAACCCAATCATAATGTAGGGGTTATACAAATGTAATTACCTACACATTTAATAGAAACCCAATCATAATGTAGGGGTTATAAAAATGTAATTACCTACACATTTAATAGAAACCCAATCATAATGTAGGGGATATAAAAATGTAATTACCTACACATTTAATAGAAACCCAATCATAATGTAGGGGTTATAAAAATGTAATTACCTACACATTTAATAGAAACCCAATCATAATGTAGGGGATATAAAAATGTAATTACCTACACATTTAATAGAAACCCAATCATAATGTAGGGGTTATAAAAATGTAATTACCTACACATTTAATAGAAACCCAATCATAATGTAGGGGTTATAAAAATGTAATTACCTACACATTTAATAGAAACCCAATCATAATGTAGGGGTTATAAAAATGTAATTACCTACACATTTAATAGAAACCCAATCATAATGTAGGGGTTATAAAAATGTAATTACCTACACATTTAATAGAAACCCAATCATAATGTAGGGGATATAAAAATGTAATTACCTACACATTTAATAGAAACCCAATCATAATGTAGGGGTTATAAAAATGTAATTACCTACACATTTAATAGAAACCCAATCATAATGTAGGGGTTATAAAAATGTAATTACCTACACATTTAATAGAAACCCAATCATAATGTAGGGGTTATAAAAATGTAATTACCTACACATTTAATAGAAACCCAATCATAATGTAGGGGTTATAAAAATGTAATTACCTACACATTTAATAGAAACCCAATCATAATGTAGGGGTTATAAAAATGTAATTACCTATACATTTAATAGAAACCCAATCATAATGTAGGGGTTATAAAAATGTAATTACCTACACATTTAATAGAAACCCAATCATAATGTAGGGGTTATAAAAATGTAATTACCTACACATTTAATAGAAACCCAATCATAATGTAGGGGATATAAAAATGTAATTACCTACACATTTAATAGAAACCCAATCATAATGTAGGGGATATAAAAATGTAATTACCTACACATTTAATAGAAACCCAATCATAATGTAGGGGTTATAAAAATGTAATTGCCTACACATTTAATAGAAACCCAATCATAATGTAGGGGTTATAAAAATGTAATTACCTACACATTTAATAGAAACCCAATCATAATGTAGGGGTTATAAAAATGTAATTACCTACACATTTAATAGAAACCCAATCATAATGTAGGGGTTATAAAAATGTAATTACCTACACATTTAAAAAGTAACAAGCTACAACCACTAGTTCAAAGAATTACAGAAGGCTTTTAATTGGGTATGTTAAAATCAAATATAAATTTCCTGCCAACAAGGCAGCTGTCATTTTGACAAAGGAAGTGATGTCACACTGTCTGTTACGGGTGATTCAAGCGTCATCAAGAAAATGTACATTTACAGAGTTTTAATGAATAGGGAATCGGAAATATGAGTTTAGTTCCTTATAATTTTTATCCAGAATATTCGGTAGAGGAAGTAGTCGACACTGAATTGCCTAAACAACAACGCAACCATCCCCTTTTTTGTACGACTCCAATCATTTTAAAATCTGAAATATTCTTTTGGTTTTCTTCCAAAATTATATGTTCGAAAAATTTTATGGTGCAAGAATTTTGCTTATGTTCAGCTATTTTAGAATCTTTGTTATTTGGTATAGGTGTAATTGGAACAGACAGTGTGATGTTGCATAATGCAGTTGTGCTCTTCAATACACAAAATGGCTACACCCATAAAAATCAAAATCGTAATTTTTCAACCATCTGTGTGATTACACAAGATTATTTGATTATTTGACAAGATAGAAACGTCTGAACTATTTTGTTGCATCTATTGATTGAAATAAAAACACATCTTATGTTGGCTTTCTTTCCCCTTTAATTGCCATACCACATTCATTTACATTTCAGGCTACAGTTTATATGTCTTCTTTGTTTTAGGATACCAGAGATCTTTCTTGTTCTAAATGTGGGATGTTGGATAACCTGATTCCTTGTGACACATGTCATAGAGCATACCATATTCATTGTGTAGAACCACCATTACCCAGCATTCCAGAGGGAAGATGGAGTTGTCCAAAATGTCATGTAAGAACCTTAAGAGTACTGTTATTATCACAGGAGAAAATGCTCACATTAATTGTAAATCATCAAAATTCTACTAATACATATATAATCACAGGAATCACAAATTTTATCAATTAAGCACCCCATTCACTGTAATTTATTTATTCACTTATAAATAAAAACAGACATGAAGACAATGTCAAAATGTCTATGTTATCTCTGTGTAATGTGAATTATTTAAAGAGAAAATACATAGCATTTTAAAAATTAGTTGATAGCACAATACTGTGTAGTTAAATAATATGAAATACAAGCCAAATGTTTGTATTTTGCTACAATTTAATAAATAATTTTACTTCACTTACGAGTCTAGTTTTCGGCTTCAGTAAACAATAGGGTTCAAAACTGAAAAGTAACTACAAAAGAATAACTCTTGCAAGATATAAGTAATTTTTTGATTTATAATAAATCAATAACCATAGAACTGATTGGTGATATATGTTTTTAGTAAAAGTGCTGGAATAAAATAAATAGTTTTGATATTGATTGTTTGTTTGATTATGGTGTTTAAAGCCACTTCCAACAATGTTTCAGTTATATCGTGGGGTCAGTTTTATTGGTGGAGGAAACCGGAGTACTCGGAGAAAACCACCGACCTATCACAAGTCACTGACAAACTTTATCATATAATGTTGTATCAAGTACACCTCGACATGATAGGGGTTCGAACACACAACTTTAGTGATGATTGGTACTGATTGCACTGGTAGTTGTAAATCCAACTACCATACGATCACGACCACGACGGTCCCTCTTGGTGTTGAATTCATGTCCATCTTTATATGCATTGCTAGTAAAGATACATGTATTTTGAAAATATTGTCTTATTGGCTGACAAACTCCCCTTTTATTTTTGACATTTTTATTATGCATATAGTAAATGTATATCAATATAATAAATGTAATTATGTTTAATAATCAAGTCATTGCTTTCTTCAACAGGCAAATGGAAAATCTGGTACATGGTCAGCTGATACTCTTGCTTTGGTGCACAACTTTATTGCCAATAAAACTGGTAGGTAAAACAAGTATATTGCAAGGTTTAGACTGTATTTTTTGTATGTCCCCGCCACTAAGTGGCCGGGACATATAGTGTTACTCATGTTCGTAATTCCGGAATAAAACAGTTGTCACCACTTTTTTTCGCTATACTTTGAGATATTGCCTTGATATTTGGTATGTGGGTGTATAATGATAAATTACAGGTCGAAGTTTACGTTTCGTTCCGGTCCAATGATTTTTGGCCGAGTTATGGCCCTTGGACTTTGAAATTTGGCCAAATATTTAGTTGTCACCACTTTTTTTCGCTATACTTGGAGATATTGACTTGATTTTTGGTATGAGAGTGTATAATGACGAGTTACAGATCAAATTTACATTTCGTTCTGATCCAATGATTTTTGGCCAAGTTATAGCTCTTGGACTTTGAAATTTGGCCAAATATTTAGTTGTCGCCACTTTTTTTTGCTATGCTTGGAGATATTGACTTGATTTATGGTATATGAGTGTATAATGATGAGTTACAGATCAAGTGTACATTTCGTTCCGGTCCAATGATTTTTGGCCGAGTTATGGCCCTTGGACTTTGAAATTTGGCCAAATATTTAGTTGTCACCACTTTATTTCACTATGATTTGAGCTATTGACTTTTGCCATCAATAATTTACAATGGTTGTTATTACTCAGACCACATGACACTTTTAATTCAGAAAAAAATTCAATGACTATTAAAAGGTAATGTTTTATAGGTATAGGACTTCTTATTCATATGCAAGTGTTGTAGATTCCTGATCATATCAAGATTTGTTCAGGCAATATTGTTTCCTTGAATAAATCTTGTGAATTTAAGGAGGCTTGAGGATACAGATCTTAAACAATAGTTTGTTATTCTTAGCCTATTACTGAGGGATTTAAAAAAGGGTGAAACATTTGCAAGCCTCCTTAATATTCACGGCGGCGGCATTCGTGTCGTTCCGACACATCTAGTTTATACTAATTAGACCTCAAAATTGGTTTATGACAGTGGAAACAAAGTGGCTCCAATCCCAAGAAAAATCCAGGAGCCAATTTCCAAAAATGTTTGTTGTGAGCTGTCAAATGTATAAAGACATATAAAGTATACCTATTGTTATTTAATTTTCAATCACTTATTTTAACGTAGAAACCAAAAAATTATCTGACAAAATCAGACTATCCTTGATACCCATAATTCATGTGAATAATACAGATTCAGGTGGGCTTCTGGTTCTGATTTTAATGTGTTGTTGATGTAGATTGTGACTGTTTGTGCCTGTTATTATATCTGATTAGTAACCAGTTTTAAATTTTTAGCCAAAGAAGATGAGAAAAGAAGACTTCAGCAGAAAAGTAAACATTTATTGGAGGAAAAGTTGATGATAGAAAATAAAACTAAATCACTCAATGACAGTCTTCTGGTAAGACTTTAATATAATTGTTTGCAAAATTGGTTTCTAATGATTTTATTGTTAAATGCAACAAAATGTCCAGCAATGTTTTTGTGTCAAATGTAGACATTGTCAAATCAACAATTTGTGGGTATATTTTTCACAATATTTTCATTATGCCATATCTATGTGCAGTCTTTGCTTTGTCGCTTTGTCAGTGACTTGCAACAGGTCTTTGGTTTTCTCCGGGTCCTCCGGTTTCCTCCACCAATAAAACTGACCGCCACGATATAACTGAAATATTGTTGAAAGTGGTATTAAGGGGGCCCCGGTATTAAGCACCATTAAATCAACAAAATGGCCGACAATGTTTTTGTGACAAATGCAGACATTGTCATATCAACAAAATGGCCACCAATATATTTGTGACAAATGCAGACATTGTCATTTTAGCAAAATGGACGCCAATGTTTTTATGACAAAAGTAGACATTGTCATATCAACAAAATGTCTGCCCATATTTTGGTGACAAAATGTAGATGTACTGTAGATTTCTTATTTGACTAATGTCTGAATACCCTGCTCAGTTTTCATTGTATTATTGAGAAACATTTATTTGACTAGTAGATAAGGAAATGATCTCAGATTTAATTTGTGCTATAATTATTATTTAAAGGTTATTCTAGAATGTATTGGTATCCCTCCTTGTGTGTTGATGTAATGGTATCCCTCCTTGTGTGTTGATGTATTGGTATCCCTCCTTGTGTGTTGATGTAATGGTATCCCTCCTTGTGTGTTGATGTAATGGTATCTCTCCTTGTGTGTTGATGTAATGGTATCTCTCCTTGTGTGTTGATGTAATGGTATCCCTCCTTGTGTGTTGATGTAATGGTATCCCTCCTTGTGTGTTGATGTAATGGTATCTCTCCTTGTGTGTTGATTATTTGTATTGGTATCCCTCCTTGTGTGTTGATGTAATGGTATCCCTCCTTGTGTGTTGATGTATTGGTATCCCTCCTTGTGTGTTGATGTATTGGTATCCCTCCTTGTGTGTTGATGTAATGGTATCCCTCCTTGTGTGTTGATGTAATGGTATCCCTCCTTGTGTGTTGATGTAATGGTATCTCTCCTTGTGTGTTGATTATTTGTATTGGTATCCCTCCTTGTGTGTTGATGTATTGGTATCCCTCCTTGTGTGTTGATGTAATGGTATCTCTCCTTGTGTGTTGATGTAATGGTATCCCTCCTTGTGTGTTGATGTAATGGTATCCCTCCTTGTGTGTTGATGTAATGGTATCTCTCCTTGTGTGTTGATGTAATGGTATCCCTCCTTGTGTGTTGATGTAATGGTATCCCTCCTTGTGTGTTGATGTAATGTATCCCTCCTTGTGTGTTGATGTATTGGTATCCCTCCTTGTGTGTTGATGTAATGGTATCTCTCCTTGTGTGTTGATGTATTGGTATCCCTCCTTGTGTGTTGATGTAATGGTATCTCTCCTTGTGTGTTGATGTAATGGTATCTCTCCTTGTGTGTTGATTATTTGTATTGGTATCCCTCCTTGTGTGTTGATGTATTGGTATCCCTCCTTGTGTGTTGATGTAATGGTATCCCTCCTTGTGTGTTGATGTAATGGTATCTCTCCTTGTGTGTTGATTATTTGTATTGGTATCCCTCCTTGTGTGTTGATGTAATGGTATCCCTCCTTGTGTGTTGATGTAATGGTATCTCTCCTTGTGTGTTGATGTAATGGTATCCCTCCTTGTGTGTTGATGTAATGGTATCTCTCCATGTGTGTTGATTATTTGTATTGGTATCCCTCCTTGTGTGTTGATGTATTGGTATCCCTCCTTGTGTGTTGATGTAATGGTATCTCTCCTTGTGTGTTGATGTAATGGTATCTCTCCTTGTGTGTTGATGTAATGGTATCCCTCCTTGTGTGTTGATGTAATGGTATCCCTCCTTGTGTGTTGATGTAATGGTATCTCTCCTTGTGTGTTGATGTAATGGTATCTCTCCATGTGTTGATTATTTGTATTGGTATCCCTCCTTGTGTGTTGATGTATTGGTATCCCTCCTTGTGTGTTGATGTAATGGTATCCCTCCTTGTGTGTTGATGTAATGGTATCTCTCCTTGTGTGTTGATGTAATGGTATCCCTCCTTGTGTGTTGATGTATTGGTATCCCTCCTTGTGTGTTGATGTAATGGTATCTCTCCTTGTGTGTTGATTATTTGTATTGGTATCCCTCCTTGTGTGTTGATGTATTGGTATCCCTCCTTGTGTGTTGATGTAATGGTATCCCTCCTTGTGTGTTGATGTAATGGTATCCCTCCTTGTGTGTTGATGTATTGGTATCCTTCCTTGTGTGTTGATGTAATGGTATCTCTCCTTGTGTGTTGATGTATTGGTATCTCTCCTTGTGTGTTGATGTAATGGTATCCCTCCTTGTGTGTTGATGTAATGGTATCCCTCCTTGTGTGTTGATGTAATGGTATCCCTCCTTGTGTGTTGATTATTTGTATTGGTATCCCTCCTTGTGTGTTGATGTAATGGTATCCCTCCTTGTGTGTTGATGTAATGGTATCTCTCCTTGTGTGTTGATTATTTGTATTGGTATCCCTCCTTGTGTGTTGATGTAATGGTATCCCTCCTTGTGTGTTGATGTAATGGTATCTCTCCTTGTGTGTTGATGTAATGGTATCCCTCCTTGTGTGTTGATGTATTGGTATCTCTCCTTGTGTGTTGATGTAATGGTATCCCTCCTTGTGTGTTGATGTAATGGTATCCCTCCTTGTGTGTTGATGTAATGGTATCCCTCCTTGTGTGTTGATGTAATGGTATCCCTCCTTGTGTGTTGATGTAATGGTATCTCTCCTTGTGTGTTGATTATTTGTATTGGTATCCCTCCTTGTGTGTTGATGTAATGGTATCTCTCCTTGTGTGTTGATGTAATGGTATCTCTCCTTGTGTGTTGATTATTTGTATTGGTATCCCTCCTTGTGTGTTGATGTATTGGTATCCCTCCTTGTGTGTTGATGTAATGGTATCCCTCCTTGTGTGTTGATGTAATGGTATCTCTCCTTGTGTGTTGATGTAATGGTATCCCTCCTTGTGTGTTGATGTATTGGTATCCCTCATTGTGTGTTGATGTAATGGTATCTCTCCTTGTGTGTTGATTATTTGTATTGGTATCCCTCCTTGTGTGTTGATGTAATGGTATCCCTCCTTGTGTGTTGATGTAATGGTATCTCTCCTTGTGTGTTGATTATTTGTATTGGTATCCCTCCTTGTGTGTTGATGTAATGGTATCCCTCCTTGTGTGTTGATGTAATGGTATCTCTCCTTGTGTGTTGATGTATTGGTATCTCTCCTTGTGTGTTGATGTAATGGTATCCCTCCTTGTGTGTTGATGTAATGGTATCCCTCCTTGTGTGTTGATGTAATGGTATCCCTCCTTGTGTGTTGATGTAATGGTATCCCTCCTTGTGTGTTGATGTAATGGTATCTCTCCTTGTGTGTTGATGTAATGGTATCTCTCCTTGTGTGTTGATTATTTGTATTGGTATCCCTCCTTGTGTGTTGATGTATTGGTATCCCTCCTTGTGTGTTGATGTAATGGTATCCCTCCTTGTGTGTTGATTATTTGTATTGGTATCCCTCCTTGTGTGTTGATGTAATGGTATCCCTCCTTGTGTGTTGATGTAATGGTATCCCTCCTTGTGTGTTGATGTATTCGTATCCCTCCTTGTGTGTTGATGTAATGGTATCCCTCCTTGTGTGTTGATGTAATGGTATCCCTCCTTGTGTGTTGATGTAATGGTATCCCTCCTTGTGTGTTGATGTAATGGTATCCCTCCTTGTGTGTTGATGTATTGGTATCCCTCCTTGTGTGTTGATGTAATGGTATCCCTCCTTGTGTGTTGATGTATTGGTATCTCTCCTTGTGTGTTGATTATTTGTATTGGTATCCCTCCTTGTGTGTTGATGTAATGGTATCTCTCCTTGTGTGTTGATGTAATGGTATCCCTCCTTGTGTGTTGATGTAATGGTATCCCTCCTTGTGTGTTGATGTAATGGTATCCCTCCTTGTGTGTTGATGTAATGGTATCCCTCCTTGTGTGTTGATGTATTGGTATCTCTCCTTGTGTGTTGATTATTTGTATTGGTATCCCTCCTTGTGTGTTGATGTATTGGTATCCCTCCTTGTGTGTTGATGTAATGGTATCCCTCCTTGTGTGTTGATGTAATGGTATCTCTCCTTGTGTGTTGATGTAATGGTATCCCTCCTTGTGTGTTGATGTAATGGTATCTCTCCTTGTGTGTTGATGTAATGGTATCTCTCCATGTGTGTTGATGTAATGGTATCCCTCCTTGTGTGTTGATGTAATGGTATCTCTCCTTGTGTGTTGATGTAATGGTATCCCTCCTTGTGTGTTGATGTAATGGTATCTCTCCTTGTGTGTTGATGTAATGGTATCCCTCCTTGTGTGTTGATGTAATGGTATCTCTCCTTGTGTGTTGATGTAATGGTATCCCTCCTTGTGTGTTGATGTATTGGTATCCCTCCTTGTGTGTTGATGTAATGGTATCTCTCCTTGTGTGTTGATTATTTGTATTGGTATCCCTCCTTGTGTGTTGATGTAATGGTATCCCTCCTTGTGTGTTGATGTAATGGTATCCCTCCTTGTGTGTTGATGTATTGGTATCTCTCCTTGTGTGTTGATTATTTGTATTGGTATCCCTCCTTGTGTGTTGATGTAATGGTATCTCTCCTTGTGTGTTGATGTAATGGTATCCCTCCTTGTGTGTTGATGTAATGGTATCTCTCCTTGTGTGTTGATGTAATGGTATCCCTCCTTGTGTGTTGATGTAATGGTATCCCTCCTTGTGTGTTGATGTAATGGTATCCCTCCTTGTGTGTTGATGTAATGGTATCCCTCCTTGTGTGTTGATGTATTGGTATCCCTCCTTGTGTGTTGATGTAATGGTATCCCTCCTTGTGTGTTGATGTAATGTATCCCTCCTTGTGTGTTGATGTATTGGTATCTCTCCTTGTGTGTTGATTATTTGTATTGGTATCCCTCCTTGTGTGTTGATGTAATGGTATCCCTCCTTGTGTGTTGATGTATTGGTATCCCTCCTTGTGTGTTGATGTAATGGTATCTCTCCTTGTGTGTTGATTATTTGTATTGGTATCCCTCCTTGTGTGTTGATGTAATGGTATCCCTCCTTGTGTGTTGATGTAATGGTATCCCTCCTTGTGTGTTGATGTAATGGTATCTCTCCTTGTGTGTTGATGTAATGGTATCCCTCCTTGTGTGTTGATGTATTGGTATCCCTCCTTGTGTGTTGATGTAATTGTATCTCTCCTTGTGTGTTGATTATTTGTATTGGTATCCCTCCTTGTGTGTTGATGTAATGGTATCCCTCCTTGTGTGTTGATGTAATGGTATCTCTCCTTGTGTGTTGATTATTTGTATTGGTATCCCTCCTTGTGTGTTGATGTAATGGTATCCCTCCTTGTGTGTTGATGTAATGGTATCTCTCCTTGTGTGTTTATGTATTGGTATCTCTCCTTGTGTGTTGATGTAATGGTATCCCTCCTTGTGTGTTGATTATTTGTATTGGTATCCCTCCTTGTGTGTTGATGTATTGGTATCCCTCCTTGTGTGTTGATGTAATGGTATCTCTCCTTGTGTGTTGATTATTTGTATTGGTATCCCTCCTTGTGTGTTGATGTAATGGTATCCCTCCTTGTGTGTTGATGTAATGGTATCCCTCCTTGTGTGTTGATGTAATGGTATCCCTCCTTGTGTGTTGATGTAATGGTATCCCTCCTTGTGTGTTGATGTAATGGTATCTCTCCTTGTGTGTTGATTATTTGTATTGGTATCCCTCCTTGTGTGTTGATGTAATGGTATCCCTCCTTGTGTGTTGATGTAATGGTATCTCTCCTTGTGTGTTGATTATTTGTATTGGTATCCCTCCTTGTGTGTTGATGTAATGGTATCCCTCCTTGTGTGTTGATGTAATGGTATCTCTCCTTGTGTGTTTATGTATTGGTATCTCTCCTTGTGTGTTGATGTAATGGTATCCCTCCTTGTGTGTTGATTATTTGTATTGGTATCCCTCCTTGTGTGTTGATGTATTGGTATCCCTCCTTGTGTGTTGATGTAATGGTATCTCTCCTTGTGTGTTGATTATTTGTATTGGTATCCCTCCTTGTGTGTTGATGTAATGGTATCCCTCCTTGTGTGTTATGGTATCCCTCCTTGTGTGTTGATGTAATGGTATCCCTCCTTGTGTGTTGATGTAATGGTATCCCTCCTTGTGTGTTGATGTAATGGTATCTCTCCTTGTGTGTTGATTATTTGTATTGGTATCCCTCCTTGTGTGTTGATGTAATGGTATCCCTCCTTGTGTGTTGATGTAATGGTATCTCTCCTTGTGTGTTGATGTAATGGTATCCCTCCTTGTGTGTTGATGTAATGGTATCCCTCCTTGTGTGTTGATGTAATGGTATCTCTCCTTGTGTGTTGATTATTTGTATTGGTATCCCTCCTTGTGTGTTGATGTAATGGTATCCCTCCTTGTGTGTTGATGTAATGGTATCCCTCCTTGTGTGTTGATGTAATGGTATCTCTCCTTGTGTGTTGATGTAATGGTATCCCTCCTTGTGTGTTGATGTAATGGTATCCCTCCTTGTGTGTTGATGTAATGGTATCTCTCCTTGTGTGTTGATGTAATGGTATCTCTCCATGTGTTGATTATTTGTATTGGTATCCCTCCTTGTGTGTTGATGTATTGGTATCCCTCCTTGTGTGTTGATGTAATGGTATCCCTCCTTGTGTGTTGATGTAATGGTATCTCTCCTTGTGTGTTGATGTAATGGTATCCCTCCTTGTGTGTTGATGTATTGGTATCCCTCCTTGTGTGTTGATGTAATGGTATCTCTCCTTGTGTGTTGATTATTTGTATTGGTATCCCTCCTTGTGTGTTGATGTATTGGTATCCCTCCTTGTGTGTTGATGTAATGGTATCCCTCCTTGTGTGTTGATGTAATGGTATCCCTCCTTGTGTGTTGATGTATTGGTATCCTTCCTTGTGTGTTGATGTAATGGTATCTCTCCTTGTGTGTTGATGTATTGGTATCTCTCCTTGTGTGTTGATGTAATGGTATCCCTCCTTGTGTGTTGATGTAATGGTATCCCTCCTTGTGTGTTGATGTAATGGTATCCCTCCTTGTGTGTTGATTATTTGTATTGGTATCCCTCCTTGTGTGTTGATGTAATGGTATCCCTCCTTGTGTGTTGATGTAATGGTATCTCTCCTTGTGTGTTGATTATTTGTATTGGTATCCCTCCTTGTGTGTTGATGTATTGGTATCCCTCCTTGTGTGTTGATGTAATGGTATCCCTCCTTGTGTGTTGATGTAATGGTATCCCTCCTTGTGTATTGATGTATTGGTATCCCTCCTTGTGTGTTGATGTAATGGTATCACTCCTTGTGTGTTGATTATTTTTATTGGTATCCCTCCTTGTGTGTTGATGTAATGGTATCCCTCCTTGTGTGTTGATGTAATGGTATCCCTCCTTGTGTGTTGATGTATTGGTATCCCTCCTTGTGTGTTGATGTATTGGTATCCCTCCTTGTGTGTTGATGTATTGGTATCCCTCCTTGTGTGTTGATGTAATGGTATCCCTCCTTGTGCTTGTGTGTTGATGTATTGGTATCCCTCCTTGTGTGTTGATGTAATGGTATCCCTCCTTGTGTGTTGATGTAATGTATCCCTCCTTGTGTGTTGATGTATTGGTATCTCTCCTTGTGTGTTGATTATTTGTATTGGTATCCCTCCTTGTGTGTTGATGTAATGGTATCCCTCCTTGTGTGTTGATGTATTGGTATCCCTCCTTGTGTGTTGATGTAATGGTATCTCTCCTTGTGTGTTGATTATTTGTATTGGTATCCCTCCTTGTGTGTTGATGTAATGGTATCCCTCCTTGTGTGTTGATGTAATGGTATCCCTCCTTGTGTGTTGATGTAATGGTATCTCTCCTTGTGTGTTGATGTAATGGTATCCCTCCTTGTGTGTTGATGTATTGGTATCCCTCCTTGTGTGTTGATGTATTGGTATCCCTCCTTGTGTGTTGATGTAATGGTATCCCTCCTTGTGTGTTGATGTAATGTATCCCTCCTTGTGTGTTGATGTATTGGTATCTCTCCTTGTGTGTTGATTATTTGTATTGGTATCCCTCCTTGTGTGTTGATGTAATGGTATCCCTCCTTGTGTGTTGATGTATTGGTATCCCTCCTTGTGTGTTGATGTAATGGTATCTCTCCTTGTGTGTTGATTATTTGTATTGGTATCCCTCCTTGTGTGTTGATGTAATGGTATCCCTCCTTGTGTGTTGATGTAATGGTATCTCTCCTTGTGTGTTTATGTATTGGTATCTCTCCTTGTGTGTTGATGTAATGGTATCCCTCCTTGTGTGTTGATTATTTGTATTGGTATCCCTCCTTGTGTGTTGATGTATTGGTATCCCTCCTTGTGTGTTGATGTAATGGTATCTCTCCTTGTGTGTTGATTATTTGTATTGGTATCCCTCCTTGTGTGTTGATGTAATGGTATCCCTCCTTGTGTGTTGATGTAATGGTATCCCTCCTTGTGTGTTGATGTAATGGTATCCCTCCTTGTGTGTTGATGTAATGGTATCCCTCCTTGTGTGTTGATGTAATGGTATCTCTCCTTGTGTGTTGATTATTTGTATTGGTATCCCTCCTTGTGTGTTGATGTAATGGTATCCCTCCTTGTGTGTTGATGTAATGGTATCCCTCCTTGTGTGTTGATGTAATGGTATCCCTCCTTGTGTGTTGATGTAATGGTATCCCTCCTTGTGTGTTGATGTAATGGTATCTCTCCTTGTGTGTTGATTATTTGTATTGGTATCCCTCCTTGTGTGTTGATGTAATGGTATCCCTCCTTGTGTGTTGATGTAATGGTATCCCTCCTTGTGTGTTGATGTAATGGTATCTCTCCTTGTGTGTTGATGTAATGGTATCCCTCCTTGTGTGTTGATGTAATGGTATCCCTCCTTGTGTGTTGATGTATTGGTATCCCTCCTTGTGTGTTGATGTAATGGTATCTCTCCTTGTGTGTTGATTATTTGTATTGGTATCCCTCCTTGTGTGTTGATGTATTGGTATCCCTCCTTGTGTGTTGATGTAATGGTATCCCTCCTTGTGTGTTGATGTAATGGTATCCCTCCTTGTGTGTTGATGTATTGGTATCCCTCCTTGTGTGTTGATGTAATGGTATCACTCCTTGTGTGTTGATTATTTTTATTGGTATCCCTCCTTGTGTGTTGATGTAATGGTATCCCTCCTTGTGTGTTGATGTAATGGTATCCCTCCTTGTGTGTTGATGTAATGGTATCTCTCCTTGTGTGTTGATGTAATGGTATCTCTCCATGTGTTGATTATTTGTATTGGTATCCCTCCTTGTGTGTTGATGTATTGGTATCCCTCCTTGTTTGTTGATGTAATGGTATCCCTCCTTGTGTGTTGATGTAATGGTATCTCTCCTTGTGTGTTGATGTAATGGTATCCCTCCTTGTGTGTTGATGTATTGGTATCCCTCCTTGTGTGTTGATGTAATGGTATCTCTCCTTGTGTGTTGATTATTTGTATTGGTATCCCTCCTTGTGTGTTGATGTATTGGTATCCCTCCTTGTGTGTTGATGTAATGGTATCCCTCCTTGTGTGTTGATGTAATGGTATCCCTCCTTGTGTGTTGATGTATTGGTATCCCTCCTTGTGTGTTGATGTAATGGTATCACTCCTTGTGTGTTGATTATTTTTATTGGTATCCCTCCTTGTGTGTTGATGTAATGGTATCCCTCCTTGTGTGTTGATGTAATGGTATCCCTCCTTGTGTGTTGATGTATTGGTATCCCTCCTTGTGTGTTGATGTATTGGTATCCCTCCTTGTGTGTTGATGTATTGGTATCCCTCCTTGTGTGTTGATGTAATGGTATCCCTCCTTGTGTGTTGATGTATTGGTATCCCTCCTTGTGTGTTGATGTAATGGTATCCCTCCTTGTGTGTTGATGTAATGTATCCCTCCTTGTGTGTTGATGTATTGGTATCTCTCCTTGTGTGTTGATTATTTGTATTGGTATCCCTCCTTGTGTGTTGATGTAATGGTATCCCTCCTTGTGTGTTGATGTATTGGTATCCCTCCTTGTGTGTTGATGTAATGGTATCTCTCCTTGTGTGTTGATTATTTGTATTGGTATCCCTCCTTGTGTGTTGATGTAATGGTATCCCTCCTTGTGTGTTGATGTAATGGTATCCCTCCTTGTGTGTTGATGTAATGGTATCTCTCCTTGTGTGTTGATGTAATGGTATCCCTCCTTGTGTGTTGATGTATTGGTATCCCTCCTTGTGTGTTGATGTATTGGTATCCCTCCTTGTGTGTTGATGTAATGGTATCCCTCCTTGTGTGTTGATGTAATGTATCCCTCCTTGTGTGTTGATGTATTGGTATCTCTCCTTGTGTGTTGATTATTTGTATTGGTATCCCTCCTTGTGTGTTGATGTAATGGTATCCCTCCTTGTGTGTTGATGTATTGGTATCCCTCCTTGTGTGTTGATGTAATGGTATCTCTCCTTGTGTGTTGATTATTTGTATTGGTATCCCTCCTTGTGTGTTGATGTAATGGTATCCCTCCTTGTGTGTTGATGTAATGGTATCTCTCCTTGTGTGTTTATGTATTGGTATCTCTCCTTGTGTGTTGATGTAATGGTATCCCTCCTTGTGTGTTGATTATTTGTATTGGTATCCCTCCTTGTGTGTTGATGTATTGGTATCCCTCCTTGTGTGTTGATGTAATGGTATCTCTCCTTGTGTGTTGATTATTTGTATTGGTATCCCTCCTTGTGTGTTGATGTAATGGTATCCCTCCTTGTGTGTTGATGTAATGGTATCCCTCCTTGTGTGTTGATGTAATGGTATCCCTCCTTGTGTGTTGATGTAATGGTATCCCTCCTTGTGTGTTGATGTAATGGTATCTCTCCTTGTGTGTTGATTATTTGTATTGGTATCCCTCCTTGTGTGTTGATGTAATGGTATCCCTCCTTGTGTGTTGATGTAATGGTATCCCTCCTTGTGTGTTGATGTAATGGTATCCCTCCTTGTGTGTTGATGTAATGGTATCCCTCCTTGTGTGTTGATGTAATGGTATCTCTCCTTGTGTGTTGATTATTTGTATTGGTATCCCTCCTTGTGTGTTGATGTAATGGTATCCCTCCTTGTGTGTTGATGTAATGGTATCCCTCCTTGTGTGTTGATGTAATGGTATCTCTCCTTGTGTGTTGATGTAATGGTATCCCTCCTTGTGTGTTGATGTAATGGTATCCCTCCTTGTGTGTTGATGTAATGGTATCTCTCCTTGTGTGTTGATGTAATGGTATCTCTCCATGTGTTGATTATTTGTATTGGTATCCCTCCTTGTGTGTTGATGTATTGGTATCCCTCCTTGTGTGTTGATGTAATGGTATCCCTCCTTGTGTGTTGATGTAATGGTATCTCTCCTTGTGTGTTGATGTAATGGTATCCCTCCTTGTGTGTTGATGTATTGGTATCCCTCCTTGTGTGTTGATGTAATGGTATCTCTCCTTGTGTGTTGATTATTTGTATTGGTATCCCTCCTTGTGTGTTGATGTATTGGTATCCCTCCTTGTGTGTTGATGTAATGGTATCCCTCCTTGTGTGTTGATGTAATGGTATCCCTCCTTGTGTGTTGATGTATTGGTATCCTTCCTTGTGTGTTGATGTAATGGTATCTCTCCTTGTGTGTTGATGTATTGGTATCTCTCCTTGTGTGTTGATGTAATGGTATCCCTCCTTGTGTGTTGATGTAATGGTATCCCTCCTTGTGTGTTGATGTAATGGTATCCCTCCTTGTGTGTTGATTATTTGTATTGGTATCCCTCCTTGTGTGTTGATGTAATGGTATCCCTCCTTGTGTGTTGATGTAATGGTATCTCTCCTTGTGTGTTGATTATTTGTATTGGTATCCCTCCTTGTGTGTTGATGTAATGGTATCCCTCCTTGTGTGTTGATGTAATGGTATCTCTCCTTGTGTGTTGATGTAATGGTATCCCTCCTTGTGTGTTAATGTATTGGTATCTCTCCTTGTGTGTTGATGTAATGGTATCCCTCCTTGTGTGTTGATGTAATGGTATCCCTCCTTGTGTGTTGATGTAATGGTATCCCTCCTTGTGTGTTGATGTAATGGTATCCCTCCTTGTGTGTTGATGTAATGGTATCTCTCCTTGTGTGTTGATTATTTGTATTGGTATCCCTCCTTGTGTGTTGATGTAATGGTATCTCTCCTTGTGTGTTGATGTAATGGTATCTCTCCTTGTGTGTTGATTATTTGTATTGGTATCCCTCCTTGTGTGTTGATGTATTGGTATCCCTCCTTGTGTGTTGATGTAATGGTATCCCTCCTTGTGTGTTGATGTAATGGTATCTCTCCTTGTGTATTGATGTAATGGTATCCCTCCTTGTGTGTTGATGTATTGGTATCCCTCCTTGTGTGTTGATGTAATGGTATCTCTCCTTGTGTGTTGATTATTTGTATTGGTATCCCTCCTTGTGTGTTGATGTAATGGTATCCCTCCTTGTGTGTTGATGTAATGGTATCTCTCCTTGTGTGTTGATTATTTATATTGGTATCCCTCCTTGTGTGTTGATGTAATGGTATCCCTCCTTGTGTGTTGATGTAATGGTATCTCTCCTTGTGTGTTGATGTATTGGTATCTCTCCTTGTGTGTTGATGTAATGGTATCCCTCCTTGTGTGTTGATGTAATGGTATCCCTCCTTGTGTGTTGATGTAATGGTATCCCTCCTTGTGTGTTGATGTAATGGTATCCCTCCTTGTGTGTTGATGTAATGGTATCTCTCCTTGTGTGTTGATGTAATGGTATCTCTCCTTGTGTGTTGATTATTTGTATTGGTATCCCTCCTTGTGTGTTGATGTATTGGTATCCCTCCTTGTGTGTTGATGTAATGGTATCCCTCCTTGTGTGTTGATTATTTGTATTGGTATCCCTCCTTGTGTGTTGATGTAATGGTATCCCTCCTTGTGTGTTGATGTAATGGTATCCCTCCTTGTGTGTTGATGTATTGGTATCCCTCCTTGTGTGTTGATGTAATGGTATCCCTCCTTGTGTGTTGATGTAATGGTATCCCTCCTTGTGTGTTGATGTAATGGTATCCCTCCTTGTGTGTTGATGTAATGGTATCCCTCCTTGTGTGTTGATGTATTGGTATCCCTCCTTGTGTGTTGATGTAATGGTATCCCTCCTTGTGTGTTGATGTATTGGTATCTCTCCTTGTGTGTTGATTATTTGTATTGGTATCCCTCCTTGTGTGTTGATGTAATGGTATCCCTCCTTGTGTGTTGATTATTTGTATTGGTATCCCTCCTTGTGTGTTGATGTAATGGTATCCCTCCTTGTGTGTTGATGTAATGGTATCTCTCCTTGTGTGTTGATGTATTGGTATCTCTCCTTGTGTGTTGATGTAATGGTATCCCTCCTTGTGTGTTGATGTAATGGTATCCCTCCTTGTGTGTTGATGTAATGGTATCCCTCCTTGTGTGTTGATGTAATGGTATCCCTCCTTGTGTGTTGATGTATTGGTATCCCTCCTTGTGTGTTGATGTAATGGTATCCCTCCTTGTGTGTTGATTATTTGTATTGGTATCCCTCCTTGTGTGTTGATGTAATGGTATCCCTCCTTGTGTGTTGATGTAATGGTATCCCTCCTTGTGTGTTGATGTATTGGTATCCCTCCTTGTGTGTTGATGTAATGGTATCCCTCCTTGTGTGTTGATGTAATGGTATCCCTCCTTGTGTGTTGATGTAATGGTATCCCTCCTTGTGTGTTGATGTAATGGTATCCCTCCTTGTGTGTTGATGTAATGGTATCCCTCCTTGTGTGTTGATGTAATGGTATCCCTCCTTGTGTGTTGATCTATTGGTATCTCTCCTTGTGTGTTGATTATTTGTATTGGTATCCCTCCTTGTGTGTTGATGTATTGGTATCCCTCCTTGTGTGTTGATGTAATGGTATCCCTCCTTGTGTGTTGATGTAATGGTATCTCTCCTTGTGTGTTGATGTAATGGTATCCCTCCTTGTGTGTTGATGTAATGGTATCTCTCCTTGTGTGTTGATGTAATGGTATCTCTCCATGTGTGTTGATGTAATGGTATCCCTCCTTGTGTGTTGATGTAATGGTATCTCTCCTTGTGTGTTGATGTAATGGTATCCCTCCTTGTGTGTTGATGTAATGGTATCTCTCCTTGTGTGTTGATGTAATGGTATCCCTCCTTGTGTGTTGATGTAATGGTATCTCTCCTTGTGTGTTGATGTAATGGTATCCCTCCTTGTGTGTTGATGTATTGGTATCCCTCCTTGTGTGTTGATGTAATGGTATCTCTCCTTGTGTGTTGATTATTTGTATTGGTATCCCTCCTTGTGTGTTGATGTAATGGTATCCCTCCTTGTGTGTTGATGTATTGGTATCTCTCCTTGTGTGTTGATTATTTGTATTGGTATCCCTCCTTGTGTGTTGATGTAATGGTATCTCTCCTTGTGTGTTGATGTAATGGTATCCCTCCTTGTGTGTTGATGTAATGGTATCTCTCCTTGTGTGTTGATGTAATGGTATCCCTCCTTGTGTGTTGATGTAATGGTATCCCTCCTTGTGTGTTGATGTAATGGTATCCCTCCTTGTGTGTTGATGTAATGGTATCCCTCCTTGTGTGTTGATGTATTGGTATCCCTCCTTGTGTGTTGATGTAATGGTATCCCTCCGTGTGTGTTGATGTAATGTATCCCTCCTTGTGTGTTGATGTATTGGTATCTCTCCTTGTGTGTTGATTATTTGTATTGGTATCCCTCCTTGTGTGTTGATGTAATGGTATCCCTCCTTGTGTGTTGATGTATTGGTATCCCTCCTTGTGTGTTGATGTAATGGTATCTCTCCTTGTGTGTTGATTATTTGTATTGGTATCCCTCCTTGTGTGTTGATGTAATGGTATCCCTCCTTGTGTGTTGATGTAATGGTATCCCTCCTTGTGTGTTGATGTAATGGTATCTCTCCTTGTGTGTTGATGTAATGGTATCCCTCCTTGTGTGTTGATGTATTGGTATCCCTCCTTGTGTGTTGATGTAATTGTATCTCTCCTTGTGTGTTGATTATTTGTATTGGTATCCCTCCTTGTGTGTTGATGTAATGGTATCCCTCCTTGTGTGTTGATGTAATGGTATCTCTCCTTGTGTGTTGATTATTTGTATTGGTATCCCTCCTTGTGTGTTGATGTAATGGTATCCCTCCTTGTGTGTTGATGTAATGGTATCTCTCCTTGTGTGTTTATGTATTGGTATCTCTCCTTGTGTGTTGATGTAATGGTATCCCTCCTTGTGTGTTGATTATTTGTATTGGTATCCCTCCTTGTGTGTTGATGTATTGGTATCCCTCCTTGTGTGTTGATGTAATGGTATCTCTCCTTGTGTGTTGATTATTTGTATTGGTATCCCTCCTTGTGTGTTGATGTAATGGTATCCCTCCTTGTGTGTTGATGTAATGGTATCCCTCCTTGTGTGTTGATGTAATGGTATCCCTCCTTGTGTGTTGATGTAATGGTATCCCTCCTTGTGTGTTGATGTAATGGTATCTCTCCTTGTGTGTTGATTATTTGTATTGGTATCCCTCCTTGTGTGTTGATGTAATGGTATCCCTCCTTGTGTGTTGATGTAATGGTATCCCTCCTTGTGTGTTGATGTAATGGTATCCCTCCTTGTGTGTTGATGTAATGGTATCCCTCCTTGTGTGTTGATGTAATGGTATCTCTCCTTGTGTGTTGATTATTTGTATTGGTATCCCTCCTTGTGTGTTGATGTAATGGTATCCCTCCTTGTGTGTTGATGTAATGGTATCCCTCCTTGTGTGTTGATGTAATGGTATCTCTCCTTGTGTGTTGATGTAATGGTATCCCTCCTTGTGTGTTGATGTAATGGTATCCCTCCTTGTGTGTTGATGTAATGGTATCTCTCCTTGTGTGTTGATGTAATGGTATCTCTCCATGTGTTGATTATTTGTATTGGTATCCCTCCTTGTGTGTTGATGTATTGGTATCCCTCCTTGTGTGTTGATGTAATGGTATCCCTCCTTGTGTGTTGATGTAATGGTATCCCTCCTTGTGTGTTGATGTAATGGTATCCCTCCTTGTGTGTTGATGTATTGGTATCCCTCCTTGTGTGTTGATGTAATGGTATCTCTCCTTGTGTGTTGATTATTTGTATTGGTATCCCTCCTTGTGTGTTGATGTATTGGTATCCCTCCTTGTGTGTTGATGTAATGGTATCCCTCCTTGTGTGTTGATGTAATGGTATCCCTCCTTGTGTGTTGATGTATTGGTATCCCTCCTTGTGTGTTGATGTAATGGTATCACTCCTTGTGTGTTGATTATTTGTATTGGTATCCCTCCTTGTGTGTTGATGTAATGGTATCCCTCCTTGTGTGTTGATGTAATGGTATCCCTCCTTGTGTGTTGATGTATTGGTATCCCTCCTTGTGTGTTGATGTATTGGTATCCCTCCTTGTGTGTTGATGTATTGGTATCCCTCCTTGTGTGTTGATGTAATGGTATCCCTCCTTGTGTGTTGATGTAATGGTATCCCTCCTTGTGTGTTGATGTAATGGTATCTCTCCTTGTGTGTTGATGTAATGGTATCTCTCCTTGTGTGTTGATTATTTGTATTGGTATCCCTCCTTGTGTGTTGATGTATTGGTATCCCTCCTTGTGTGTTGATGTAATGGTATCTCTCCTTGTGTGTTGATGTATTGGTATCCCTCCTTGTGTGTTGATGTATTGGTATCTCTCCTTGTGTGTTGATGTAATGGTATCTCTCCTTGTGTGTTGATGTAATGGTATCCCTCCTTGTGTGTTGATGTAATGGTATCTCTCCTTGTGTGTTGATGTAATGGTATCTCTCCTTGTGTGTTGATGTATTGGTATCCCTCCTTGTGTGTTGATGTATTGGTATCTCTCCTTGTGTGTTGATGTAATGGTATCCCTCCTTGTGTGTTGATGTATTGGTATCCCTCCTTGTGTGTTGATGTATTGGTATCTCTCCTTGTGTGTTGATTATTTGTATTGGTATCCCTCCTTGTGTGTTGATGTATTGGTATCCCTCCTTGTGTGTTGATGTAATGGTATCCCTCCTTGTGTGTTGATGTAATGGTATCCCTCCTTGTGTGTTGATGTAATGGTATCCCTCCTTGTGTGTTGATGTATTGGTATCCCTCCTTGTGTGTTGATGTAATGGTATCTCTCCTTGTGTGTTGATGTAATGGTATCCCTCCTTGTGTGTTGATTATTTGTATTGGTATCCCTCCTTGTGTGTTGATGTAATGGTATCCCTCCTTGTGTGTTGATGTAATGGTATCCCTCCTTGTGTGTTGATGTAATGGTATCTCTCCGTTGATTATTTGTATTGGTATCCCTCCTTGTGTGTTGATGTAATGGTATCTCTCCTTGTGTGTTGATGTAATGGTATCTCTCCTTGTGTGTTGATTATTTGTATTGGTATCCCTCCTTGTGTGTTGATGTATTGGTATCCCTCCTTGTGTGTTGATGTAATGGTATCCCTCCTTGTGTGTTGATGTAATGGTATCCCTCCTTGTGTGTTGATGTATTGGTATCCCTCCTTGTGTGTTGATGTAATGGTATCCCTCCTTGTGTGTTGATGTAATGGTATCTCTCCTTGTGTGTTGATGTAATGGTATCCCTCCTTGTGTGTTGATGTATTGGTATTCCTCCTTGTGTGTTGATGTAATGGTATCCCTCCTTGTGTGTTGATGTAATGGTATCCCTCCTTGTGTGTTGATGTAATGGTATCCCTCCTTGTGTGTTGATGTATTGGTATCCCTCCTTGTGTGTTGATGTAATGGTATCCCTCCTTGTGTGTTTATGTAATGGTATCCCTCCTTGTGTGTTGATGTAATGGTATCCCTCCTTGTGTGTTGATGTAATGGTATCCCTCCTTGTGTGTTGATGTAATGGTATCCCTCCTTGTGTGTTGATGTATTGATATCCCTCCTTGTGTGTTGATGTAATGGTATCCCTCCTTGTGTGTTGATGTATTGATATCCCTCCTTGTGTGTTGATGTAATGGTATCTCTCCTTGTGTGTTGATTATTTGTATTGGTATCCCTCCTTGTGTGTTGATGTAATGGTATCCCTCCTTGTGTGTCTTCTTATTTGGACATACAATTTTGTTCAAAGATATACTAAGAAATGTGAGGTGAGTTTCCAATACTTATTAAATAAACAACTTGGAAAATTTCCTAACAACTACCACAACCCATCAATAAGTTAGTTAGTGATAATTTATTCTGTATTTATTATTGCAGCAACAACGACAAAGAAAAGAAGAATTGATGGAACGACATCGACTTACACAGCAATCTGTAGAAACTATGAAAAACTTCATCAAGGTCATACAGGCGTCGTAATATTCTATAATATACCTGTATTACATTATTGTACCATATCAAATTGTTTCTATAGTTTTTGGTTCTTTTTATGTGTATTTACTTGTTAGTAGATACACATATTTACACTCTATTTAAAATGTGTTAAAATACATTGAGTTATACAAGAATTGTGATCTGTTCTCCTGTATGTCAGGGGCCGTCGTGTACATGATCCTATGGTAGTTGGATTTACAACTACCTGTGCAATCAGTACCTATCACCACTTAAAGTTGTGAGTTTGAATCCCGCTGATGGTTAAGGTGTACTCGATACAACATTATGTGATAAAGTTTGTTAGTGACATGTGACAGGTCAGTGGTTTTCTCCACCAATAAAACTGACCGCCACAATATAACTGAAATATTGTTGAAAGTGGTGTTAAACACCATAACTTTACCCCCCTTCTGTATGTATCATATTTTTATTATGACTACTAATATATCTACACATCAAGGTAGGAAAATTTACTATTGAAACTACAGTATGCATTTAAAAATATTTTTGATGTAAATGTTTCATGACATGTCCAAAAATTAAAAACATTACATAAATTTTATCAATGTCTAATTAGAGAGACAGATTTACATAAATTTGATAACTTGTTTCTGAATCCCATTGAACATTGTAAGTATATATATTTGAATAATGGTATGCTGAAATTTCATGAAATAAATATTGTTTAAAACATTACATAAATTAATTTGTTTTAGAATGTGTTTGTTTCTGTTTTATACAATTGCAATATTAACATTTGAATCTTCTTGATGTCCTGGTGTTATGGTCATAAAGCTTTTGAGCACAATTTTGTACGTGGGCTAACTGGTTCAAATAAATATTTTGTTCTGATTGGACATTTGGAGTACTAGTAAGAAAATCATTCTCGAAAGGTTGTTGACCACAAGTCCAGGACCAATTTCCTTAAACTTTATGAAAATTACCCACAATCCCTTTTTTTGAAATGTCAAAATGTTTTTGTCAAATAACCTAGTACAGAAACTAGATGAGATTGACTGTCATTAGAGGTTGTTAGGGAAGCTTCAGGTGCTACAATATATATGGGCTGACATTGAGTCCTTTCTGAACTCCTCTTCAGTCTTCCCTCCTTATTTATTCAGAAATTATGGTAATTAACAAATTATATGCTTTCTAACAATTTATATGTACCAAGATTTTATAATTTTTTCTGCACATATATTCTGGCTCAACATACTTAACAATAAGTTATTTAAGAAAAAAAATCATGGAAGCCATAAATTGTTAGAAGTTTTATCATGGGTAACATTATTTTGCAACGAAATGAAATAAAATGCTACAAAAATAATATTGCCTGTGTTTAAAATGTTATTCAAACATGGCTTTCGTGAATTATTTCAATTATAAAATTAAAAAAATCTTAAATCATTTTGAGATGAGAGGTTGATTTTGTTGATGTTGATGGAATGGCTGTTCGTCACGGTTGATGTTGATGGAATGGCTGTTCGTCACTGTTGATGTTGATGGAATGGCTGTTCGTCACTGTTGATGTTGATGTTGATGGAATGGCTGTTCGTCACTGTTGATGTTGATGGAATGGCTGTTCGTCACTGTTGATGTTGATGTTGATGGAATGGCTGTTCGTCACTGTTGATGTTGATGGAATGGCTGTTCGTCACTGTTGATGTTGATGGAATGGCTGTTCGTCACTGTTGATGTTGATGTTGATGGAATGGCTGTTCGTTGATGTTGATGGAATGGCTGTTCGTCACTGTTGATGTTGATGGAATGGCTGTTCGTCACTGTTGATGTTGATGGAATGGCTGTTCGTCACTGTTGATGTTGATGGAATGGCTGTTCGTCACTGTTGATGTTGATGGAATGGCTGTTCGTCACTGTTGATGTTGATGGAATGGCTGTTCGTCACTGTTGATGTTGATGGAATGGCTGTTCGTCACTGTTGATGTTGATGGAATGGCTGTTCGTCACTGTTGATGTTGATGGAATGGCTGTTCGTCACTGTTGATGTTGATGTTGATGGAATGGCTGTTCGTCACTGTTGATGTTGATGGAATGGCTGTTCGTCACTGTTGATGTTGATGGAATGGCTGTTCGTCACTGTTGATGTTGATGTTGATGGAATGGCTGTTCGTCACTGTTGATGTTGATGGAATGGCTGTTCGTCACTGTTGATGTTGATGGAATGGCTGTTCGTCACTGTTGATGTTGATGGAATGGCTGTTCGTCACTGTTGATGTTGATGGAATGGCTGTTCGTCACTGTTGATGTTGATGGAATGGCTGTTCGTCACTGTTGATGTTGATGGAATGGCTGTTCGTCACTGTTGATGTTGATGGAATGGCTGTTCGTCACTGTTGATGTTGATGGAATGGCTGTTCGTCACTGTTGATGGAATGGCTGTTAGTCACTGTTGATGTTGATGGAATGGCTGTTCGTCACTGTTGATGTTGATGGAATGGCTGTTCGTCACTGTTGATGTTGATGGAATGGCTGTTTGTCACTGTTGATGTTGATGGAATGGCTGTTCGTCACTGTTGATGTTGATGGAATGGCTGTTCGTCACTGTTGATGTTGATGGAATGGCTGTTCGTCACTGTTGATGTTGATGGAATGGCTGTTCGTCACTGTTGATGTTGATGGAATGGCTGTTCGTCACTGTTGATGTTGATGGAATGGCTGTTCGTCAATGTTGATGTTGATGCAATGGCTGTTCGTCACTGTTGATGTTGATGCAATGGCTGTTCGTCACTGTTGATGTTGATGGAATGGCTGTTCATCACTGTTGATGTTGATGGAATGGCTGTTCGTCACTGTTGATGGAATGGCTGTTCGTCACTGTTGATGTTGATGGAATGGCTGTTCGTCACTGTTGATGTTGATGGAATGGCTGTTCGTCACTGTTGATGTTGATGGAATGGCTGTTCGTCACTGTTGATGTTGATGGAATGGCTGTTCGTCACTGTCGATGTTGATGGAATGGCTGTTCGTCACTGTTGATGTTGATGGAATGGCTGTTCGTCACTGTTGATGTTGATGGAATGGCTGTTCGTCACTGTTGATGTTGATGGAATGGCTGTTCGTCACTGTTGATGTTGATGGAATGGCTGTTCGTCACTGTTGATGTTGATGGAATGGCTGTTCGTCACTGTTGATGTCGATGGAATGGCTGTTCGTCACTGTTGAAACTTTCTTTTCACATCTTACAGATTTTGCCAGAATTGAAACTTGTGTATAATATAGGGGAGTAAATGTTCTATAAAATTGTAAAAATAATTTATGTGCTGATTTTATTTTTATTTTTTTTAATATTTGATATAATTATAAGTTTAGTAGTACAGAGATTAAATGGCTGTAATGGTATTAGTTTTATAGACATAATACAATGTTATTTGTTGTGTTTAACAATGTTAACACGTTTCCATGACAATACAATGTTATTTGTTGTGTTTAACAATGTTAACACGTTTCCATGACAATACAATGTTATTTGTTGTGTTTAACAATGTTAACATGTTTCCATGACAATGTGCACAAATGTACTAAATAGTAAATAGTTATAATTATCCAATATTATTGAAATTAGATGTATGTTGGATCTTTTGCATTAACATCTAGCAACATCTCCTACAGGATCATGTCAGGTGTCATATTTTTATTAGCCGACCAATCACCAATAAGACTATCAAATTTTGAGGTATTGAAAACGGAGGACACAATGAGAATTGTTGGTCAACATATATATCTGTCTATCATATGATTAGATGGTGAAAGATGAATGACAGGTTACCTCACATGACCTTATATAGGATCTTACCTCACATGACCTTATATAGGATCTTAGATGTTATCACCCAGAAAATCCAGGAAACATTTTATTTTAATAAGATTGTTTAATATTTATTGGTTTTGTACTTAATTTCAGTAAAAATTTAGCCATTGTTTGTCAATAACTCAAAAATGGGCAATTTTTAGGTCTTCCAAACTTCATAGAGATGGCCATTAATGTATTGTTTATTTAATGAAATAATATGATGTTGTTATCTACATAATGTAAACATATGATGGTGCTAGGACAAGGAGTATGATTATAGACTGTACATAACTGTAGTATTATTTATTATAAACACAATACAAGGTTGTACGTTTGTATGTTTGTCATCCACATTGTATGAATTTTTGAACAATTGAATATTTTCTACTGATTAATATGTCTTGATAGAATCAAACCTTGTTATTATTTAATTTGCATATTATTGTTATTGGAAGTTAAAAACTACAATCAAACTTGCCATAATGGCGACCTTCTGGTAACAATGAGTTTAAAACCTTCCTGACCACCATAGCGGCGACCTTCTGGTAACAATGAGTTTAAGACCTTCCTGACCACCATAGCGGCGACCTTCTGGTAACAATGAATTTAAGACCTTCCTGACCACCATAGCGGCGACCTTCTGGTAACAATGAGTTTAAAACCTTCCTGACCGCCATAACGGCCACCTTCTGGTAACAATGAATTTAAGACCTTCCTGACCACCATAGCGGCGACCTTCTGGTAATAATGAGTTTAAAACCTTCCTGACCACCATAACGGCCACCTTCTGGTAACAATGAATTTAAGACCTTCCTGACCACCATAGCGGCGACCTTCTGGTAACAATGAGTTGAAAACCTTCCTGACCACCATAACGGCCACCTTCTGGTAACAATGAATTTAAGACCTTCCTGACCACCATAGCGGCGACCTTCTGGTAACAATGAGTTTAAAGCCTTCCTGACCACCATAACGGCCACCTTCTGGTAACAATGAGTTTAAAACCTTCCTGATCACCATAACGGCCACCCTCTGGTAACAATGAGTTTAAAACCTTCCTGACCACCATAACGGCCACCTTCTGGTAACAATGAGTTTAAAACCTTCCTGACCACCATAACGGCGATCTTCTGGTAACAATGAGTTTAAAACCTTCCTGACCACTATAACGGCCACCTTCTGGTAACAATGAGTTTAAAACCTTCCTGACCACCATAACAGCGACCTTCTGGTAACAATGAGTTTAAAACCTTCCTGACCACCATAACGGCCACCTTCTGGTAACAATGAGTTTAAAACCTTCCTGACCACCATAATGGCAACCTTCTGGTAACAATGAGTTTAAAACCTTCCTGACCACCATAACGGCAACCTTCTGGTAACAATGAGTTTAAAACCTTCCTGACCACCATAACGGCGACCTTCTGATAACAATGAGTTTAAAACCTTCCTGACCACCATAACGGCCACCTTCTGGTAACAATGAGTTTAAACCTTTCCTGACCACCATAACAGCGACCTTCTGGTAACAATGAGTTTAAAACCTTCTTGACCACCATAATGGTGACCTTCTGGTAACAATGAGTTTAAAACCTTCTTGGCCACCTTCTGGTAACAATGAGTTTAAAACCTTCCTGACCACCATAACGGCCACCTTCTGATAACAATGAGTTTAAAACCTTCCTGACCACCATAACAGCCACCTTCTGGTAACAATGAGTTTAAAACCTTCCTGACCACCATAACGGCCACCTTCTGGTAACAATGAGTTTAAAACCTTCCTGACCACCATAACGGCCACCTTCTGGTAACAATGAGTTTAAAACCTTCCTGACCACCATAACGGCCACCTTCTGGTAACAATGAGTTTAAAACCTTCCTGACCACCATAACGGCCACCTTCTGGTAACAATGAGTTTAAAACCTTTCTGACCACCATAATGGCCACCTTCTGGTAACAATGAGTTTGAAACCTTCCTGACCACCATAATGGCAACCTTCTGGTAACAATGAGTTTAAAACCTTCCTGACCACCATAACGGCCACCTTCTGGTAACAATGAGTTTAAAACCTTCCTGACCACTATAACGGCCACCTTCTGGTAACAATGAGTTTAAAACCTTCCTGACCACCATAACGGCAACCTTCTGGTAACAATGAGTTTAAAACCTTCCTGACCACCATAACGGCCACCTTCTGGTAACAATGAGTTTAAAACCTTCCTGACCACCATAATGGTGACCTTTTGGTAACAATGAGTTTAAAACCTTCCTGACCACCATAGCGGTGACCTTCTGGTAACAATGAGTTTAAAACCTTCCTGACCACCATAACGGTGACCTTCTGGTAACAATGAGTTTAAAACCTTCCTGACCACCATAATGGCCACCCTCTGGTAACAATGAGTTTAAAACCTTCCTGACCACCATAATGGTGACCTTCTGGTAACAATGAGTTTAAAACCTTCCTGACCACCATAACGGCCACCTTCTGGTAACAATGAGTTTAAAACCTTCCTGACCACCATAAAGGCCACCTTCTGGTAACAATGAGTTTAAAACCTTCCTGACCACCATAATGGTGACCTTCTGATAACAATGAGTTTAAAACCTTCCTGACCACCATAACGGCCACCTTCTGGTAACAATGAGTTTAAAACCTTCCTGACCACCATAACAGCGACCTTCTGGTAACAATGAGTTTAAAACCTTCCTGACCACCATAACGGCGACCTTCTGATAACAATGAGTTTAAAACCTTCCTGACCACCATAACGGCCACCCTATGGTAACAATGAGTTTAAAACCTTCCTGACCACCATAACGGCCACCCTATGGTAACAATGAGTTTAAACCTTTCCTGACCACCATAACAGCGACCTTCTGGTAACAATGAGTTTAAAACCTTCTTGACCACCATAATGGTGACCTTCTGGTAACAATGAGTTTAAAACCTTCTTGACCACCATAACGGCCACCTTCTGGTAACAATGAGTTTAAAACCTTCCTGACCACCATAACGGCCACCTTCTGATAACAATGAGTTTAAAACCTTCCTGACCACCATAACAGCCACCTTCTGGTAACAATGAGTTTAAAACCTTCCTGACCACCATAACGGCCACCTGCTGGTAACAATGAGTTTAAAACCTTCCTGACCACCATAACGGCCACCTTCTGGTAACAATGAGTTTAAAACCTTCCTGACCACCATAACGGCCACCTTCTGGTAACAATGAGTTTAAAACCTTTCTGACCACCATAATGGCCACCTTCTGGTAACAATGAGTTTGAAACCTTCCTGACCACCATAATGGCAACCTTCTGGTAACAATGAGTTTAAAACCTTCCTGACCACCATAACGGCCACCTTCTGGTAACAATGAGTTTAAAACCTTCCTGACCACTATAACGGCCACCTTCTGGTAACAATGAGTTTAAAACCTTCCTGACCACCATAACGGCAACCTTCTGGTAACAATGAGTTTAAAACCTTCCTGACCACCATTACGGCCACCTTCTGGTAACAATGAGTTTAAAACCTTCCTGACCACCATAATGGTGACCTTCTGGTAACAATTAGTTTAAAACCTTCCTGACTACCATAGCGGTGACCTTCTGGTAACAATGAGTTTAAAACCTTCCTGACCACCATAACGGGCCACCTTCTGGTAGCAGTGAGTTTAAAACCTTCCTGACCACCATAACGGCCACCTTATGGTAACAATGAGTTTAAAACCTTCCTGACCACCATAACGGCCACCTTCTGGTAACAATGAGTTTAAAACCTTCCTGACCACCATTACGGCAACCTTCTGGTAGCAGTGAGTTTAAAACCTTCCTGACCACCATAACGGCCACATTCTGGTAACAATGAGTTTAAAACCTTCCTGACCACCATAATGGTGACCTTCTGGTAACAATGAGTTTAAAACCTTCCTGACCACCATAACGGCCACCTTCTGGTAACAATGAGTTTAAAACCTTCCTGACCACCATAACGGTCACCTTCTGGTAACAATGAGTTTAAAACCTTCCTGACCACCATAACGGCCACCTTCTGGTAACAATGAGTTTAAAACCTTTCTGACCACCATAATGGCCACCTTCTGGTAACAATGAGTTTGAAACCTTCCTGACCACCATAATGGCAACCTTCTGGTAACAATGAGTTTAAAACCTTCCTGACCACCATAACGGCCACCTTCTGGTAACAATGAGTTTAAAACCTTCCTGACCACTATAACGGCCACCTTCTGGTAACAATGAGTTTAAAACCTTCCTGACCACCATAACGGCCACCTTCTGGTAACAATGAGTTTAAAACCTTCCTGACCACCATAACGGCCACCTGCTGGTAACAATGAGTTTAAAACCTTCCTGACCACCATAACGGTCACCTTCTGGTAACAATGAGTTTAAAACCTTCCTGACCACCATAACGGCCACCTTCTGGTAACAATGAGTTTAAAACCTTTCTGACCACCATAATGGCCACCTTCTGGTAACAATGAGTTTGAAACCTTCCTGACCACCATAATGGCAACCTTCTGGTAACAATGAGTTTAAAACCTTCCTGACCACCATAACGGCCACCTTCTGGTAACAATGAGTTTAAAACCTTCCTGACCACTATAACGGCCACCTTCTGGTAACAATGAGTTTAAAACCTTCCTGACCACCATAACGGCAACCTTCTGGTAACAATGAGTTTAAAACCTTCCTGACCACCATAGCGGCCACCTTCTGGTAACAATGAGTTTAAAACCTTCCTGACCACCATAATGGTGACCTTCTGGTAACAATGAGTTTAAAACCTTCCTGACTACCATAGCGGTGACCTTCTGGTAACAATGAGTTTAAAACCTTTCTGACCACCATAATGGCCACCTTCTGGTAACAATGAGTTTGAAACCTTCCTGACCACCATAATGGCAACCTTCTGGTAACAATGAGTTTAAAACCTTCCTGACCACCATAACGGCAACCTTCTAGTAACAATGAGTTTAAAACCTTCCTGACCACCATAATGGTGACCTTCTGGTAACAATGAGTTTAAAACCTTCCTGACTACCATAGCGGTGACCTTCTGGTAACAATGAGTTTAAAACCTTCCTGACCACCATAACGGGCCACCTTCTGGTAGCAGTGAGTTTAAAACCTTCCTGACCACCATAACGGCCACCTTATGGTAACAATGAGTTTAAAACCTTCCTGACCACCATAACGGCCACCTTCTGGTAACAATGAGTTTAAAACCTTCCTGACCACCATAACGGCAACCTTCTGGTAGCAGTGAGTTTAAAACCTTCCTGACCACCATAACGGCCACATTCTGGTAACAATGAGTTTAAAACCTTCCTGACCACCATAATGGTGACCTTCTGGTAACAATGAGTTTAAAACCTTCCTGACCACCATAACGGCCACCTTCTGGTAACAATGAGTTTAAAACCTTCCTGACCACCATAACGGCCACCTTCTGGTAACAATGAGTTTAAAACCTTCCTGACCACCATAACGGCCACCTTCTGGTAACAATGAGTTTAAAACCTTTCTGACCACCATAATGGCCACCTTCTGGTAACAATGAGTTTGAAACCTTCCTGACCACCATAATGGCAACCTTCTGGTAACAATGAGTTTAAAACCTTCCTGACCACCATAACGGCCACCTTCTGGTAACAATGAGTTTAAAACCTTCCTGACCACTATAACGGCCACCTTCTGGTAACAATGAGTTTAAAACCTTCCTGACCACCATAACGGCCACCTTCTGGTAACAATGAGTTTAAAACCTTCCTGACCACCATAACGGCCACCTGCTGGTAACAATGAGTTTAAAACCTTCCTGACCACCATAACGGCCACCTTCTGGTAACAATGAGTTTAAAACCTTCCTGACCACCATAACGGCCACCTTCTGGTAACAATGAGTTTAAAACCTTTCTGACCACCATAATGGCCACCTTCTGGTAACAATGAGTTTGAAACCTTCCTGACCACCATAATGGCAACCTTCTGGTAACAATGAGTTTAAAACCTTCCTGACCACCATAACGGCCACCTTCTGGTAACAATGAGTTTAAAACCTTCCTGACCACTATAACGGCCACCTTCTGGTAACAATGAGTTTAAAACCTTCCTGACCACCATAACGGCAACCTTCTGGTAACAATGAGTTTAAAACCTTCCTGACCACCATAACGGCCACCTTCTGGTAACAATGAGTTTAAAACCTTCCTGACCACCATAATGGTGACCTTCTGGTAACAATGAGTTTAAAACCTTCCTGACTACCATAGCGGTGACCTTTTGGTAACAATGAGTTTAAAACCTTTCTGACCACCATAATGGCCACCTTCTGGTAACAATGAGTTTGAAACCTTCCTGACCACCATAATGGCAACCTTCTGGTAACAATGAGTTTAAAACCTTCCTGACCACCATAACGGCAACCTTCTAGTAACAATGAGTTTAAAACCTTCCTGACCACCATAACGGCCACCTTCTGGTAACAATGAGTTTAAAACCTTCCTGACCACCATAATGGTGACCTTCTGGTAACAATGAGTTTAAAACCTTCCTGACCACCATAACGGCCACCTTCTGGTAACAATGAGTTTAAAACCTTCCTGACCACCATAATGGTGACCTTCTGGTAACAATGAGTTTAAAACCTTCCTGACTACCATTGCGGTGACCTTCTGGTAACAATGAGTTTAAAACCTTCCTGACCACCATAACGGGCCACCTTCTGGTAGCAGTGAGTTTAAAACCTTCCTGACCACCATAACGGCCACCTTCTGGTAACAATGAGTTTAAAACCTTCCTGACCACCATAACGGCAACCTTCTGGTAGCAGTGAGTTTAAAACCTTCCTGACCACCATAACGGCCACATTCTGGTAACAATGAGTTTAAAACCTTCCTGACCACCATAACGGCCACCTGCTGGTAACAATGAGTTTAAAACCTTCCTGACCACCATAACGGCCACCTTCTGGTAACAATGAGTTTAAAACCTTCCTGACCACCATAACGGCCACCTTCTGGTAACAATGAGTTTAAAACCTTTCTGACCACCATAATGGCCACCTTCTGGTAACAATGAGTTTGAAACCTTCCTGACCACCATAATGGCAACCTTCTGGTAACAATGAGTTTAAAACCTTCCTGACCACCATAACGGCCACCTTCTGGTAACAATGAGTTTAAAACCTTCCTGACCACTATAACGGCCACCTTCTGGTAACAATGAGTTTAAAACCTTCCTGACCACCATAACGGCAACCTTCTGGTAACAATGAGTTTAAAACCTTCCTGACCACCATAACGGCCACCTTCTGGTAACAATGAGTTTAAAACCTTCCTGACCACCATAATGGTGACCTTCTGGTAACAATGAGTTTAAAACCTTCCTGACTACCATAGCGGTGACCTTCTGGTAGCAATGAGTTTAAAACCTTCCTGACCACCATAACGGGCCACCTTCTGGTAGCAGTGAGTTTAAAACCTTCCTGACCACCATAACGGCCACCTTATGGTAACAATGAGTTTAAAACCTTCCTGACCACCATAACGGCCACCTTCTGGTAACAATGAGTTTAAAACCTTCCTGACCACCATAACGGCAACCTTCTGGTAGCAGTGAGTTTAAAACCTTCCTGACCACCATAACGGCCACATTCTGGTAACAATGAGTTTAAAACCTTCCTGACCACCATAATGGTGACCTTCTGGTAACAATGAGTTTAAAACCTTCCTGACCACCATAACGGCAACCTTCTGGTAACAATGAGTTTAAAACCTTCCTGACCACCATAGCAGCGACCTTCTGGTAACAATGAGTTTAAAACTTTCCTGACCACCATAACGGCGACCTTCTGGTAACAATGAATTTAATACCTTCCCGACTAGATTTAGGTGTTAAACTCAAATAAGCGGTCACCTCGCTAGGACGGTCATCGTGGCCGTGATCATATGGTAGTTGGATTTACAACTACCTATGCCATCAGTGCCTATCACCACTGATGTTGTGAGTTCGAATCTCGATCAGGGCGAGGTGTACAACATTATGTGATAGTTTGTCAGTGACTTGCGACAGGTCGGTAGTTTTCTTTGGGTCCTTTGGTTACCTCCTCCAATAAAACTGACCGCCATGATATAACTCAAATAGTGTTAAAGTGGCATTAAACACCATCAAACAAACAAACGCTAGCACGGTCAGCGGCAACTCAAAAAATGTATCCCATCGTATCAGTTTTCCACTATTTAACGTCTATTTTCGTCCTATGATATATTAGTGGTTTATAAATTACCATTTGATGCCACTGCTGAATTTTCATACACATCTTCAACAGAGATGTTATATAATTCTTTATAGAAAATACTTGATTTGAATGAATTATCTTGTGTTTTGTGAGTGAGATGTGATGTTCCTTATCAATGTTGATCTCGGTGTGTACCAGTAAGCTTGAAAGTTTACCAAGTAAACCTACAGGTTTACCAACTAATGTATTCTCAGATGTTTATATAACATTCAAAATATGTTATTGTAAAATGTACAGGAAAAAAACAATGAAATTACATGTTTTTACACAAGTGATTATGTGTTTTTCTTATTTTACTCTTTTTCTATAGTATGATCGTCATGACTACCATTGAATGATAATTGATTTACATCTACCTAACAATCAGTGCCTATCACCACTATAATTACAAGTTTTAATCTCGTCCTTGGCAAGGTGTACTTGATAACATTTGTCTGTGACTTGTCTGTGGTTCTCACAAGGTACATCACTCCACCATCAAACTGATCACCTTAATATAAATGAACAGTTATGGAAAATTGTGTTAAATCCATTACACATCTAGATTTCTAGTCAGAGTGGTATTGTGGTAGACAGGTGTAGCTATTACAAATGTACCACTACCATGGATTTCTAGTCAAGAGTGGTATAGCGGTAGACAGGTGTAGCTATTACAAATGTACCGCTAATATGGATTTCCAATGCCATATGTCATATGTTTTAGATGTTCAATGATTTGATGTGAGATGTGGTTGGTCGTTTTGTTAGTGTAAACAATGTTTTATTCAAATAAACAACATGATATGATTCAAGATGAATACAAAATCAGAAGGGATCGGAAATCAAGTATTGTTGATATTGGTTGAATTGTTGCTCATCACTGTTACTTTCCTCACAAAATGATGTCTCCTAGATCATAACAGAATTTCTGTGAGTTATTTTAGAAACATGATACTCTAAATGGTCAAAATGTCTTACTTTCTTGATTTCATGCTTTAATTTCAACTTCCCTTCAGTGAGGTTAATTATATTTGAACAATGGTACTGTTTACATTAAGATTTTAGACCTTTTGGTTATTTAAGCAAGGAGTCCAAATGATACAATAAAATAAAAAACAAAATACACCACAGTGTTAGAGCTGTTCCAGAAACCAAAGAAACTGACAACCACATATATATGTCTGAAAAATAAACCAAACACTGTTAGAGCTGTTCTAGAAACCAAAGAAACTGACAACCACATATATATGTCTGAAAAAACACCACACTGTTAGAGCTGTTTCAGAAACCAAAGAAACTGACAACCACATATATATATATATGTCTGAAAAATAAACCAAACACTTTTAGAGCTGTTCTAGAAACCAAAGAAACTGACAACCACATATATATATATGTCTGAAAAATAAACCAAACACTGTTAGAGCTGTTCCAGAAACCAAAGAAACTGACAACCACATATATATATATGTCTGAAAAATAAACCAAACACTGTTAGAGCTGTTCTAGAAACCAAAGAAACTGACAACCACATATATATGTCTGAAAAATAAACCAAACACTGTTAGAGCTGTTCCAGAAACCAAAGAAACTGACAACCACATATATATGTCTGAAAAATAAACCAAACACTGTTAGAGCTGTTCTAGAAACCAAAGAAACTGACAACCACATATATATGTCTGAAAAAACACCAGACTGTTAGAGCTGTTTCAGAAACCAAAGAAACTGACAACCACATATATATATATGTCTGAAAAATAAACCAAACACTGTTAGAGCTGTTCTAGAAACCAAAGAAACTGACAACCACATATATATGTCTGAAATACACCACACTGTTAGAGCTGTTCCAGAAACCAAAGAAACTGACAACCACATATATATGTCTGAAAAATAAACCAAACACTGTTAGAGCTGTTCTAGAAACCAAAGAAACTGACAACCACATATATATGTCTGAAAAAACACCACACTGTTAGAGCTGTTCTAGAAACCAAAGAAACTGACAACCACATATATATGTCTGAAAAATAAACCAAACACTGTTAGAGCTGTTCCAGAAACCAAAGAAACTGACAACCACACATATATATATATGTCTGAAAAATAAACCAAACACTGTTAGAGCTGTTCTAGAAACCAAAGAAACTGACAACCACATATATATATATGTCTGAAAAATAAACCAAACACTGTTAGAGCTGTTCCAGAAACCAAAGAAACTGACAACCACATATATATGTCTGAAATACACCACACTGTTAGAGCTGTTCTAGAAACCAAAGAAACTGACAACCACATATATATGTCTGAAAAATAAACCAAACACTGTTAGAGCTGTTCCAGAAACCAAAGAAACTGACAACCACATATATATGTCTGAAAAATAAACCAAACACTGTTAGAGCTGTTCCAGAAACCAAAGAAACTGACAACCACATATATATATATGTCTGAAAAATAAACCAAACACTGTTAGAGCTGTTCTAGAAACCAAAGAAACTGACAACCACATATATATATATGTCTGAAAAATAAACCAAACACTGTTAGAGCTGTTCCAGAAACCAAAGAAACTGACAATCACATATATATATATGTCTGAAAAATAAACCACTGTTAGAGCTGTTCCAGAAACCAAAGAAACTGACAACCACATATATATATATATGTCTGAAAAATAAACCAAACACTGTTAGAGCTGTTCTAGAAACCAAAGAAACTGACAACCACATATATATGTCTGAAAAAACACCACACTGTTAGAGCTGTTTCAGAAACCAAAGAAACTGACAACCACATATATATATATGTCTGAAAAATAAACCAAACACTGTTAGAGCTGTTCTAGAAACCAAAGAAACTGACAACCACATATATATGTCTGAAAAAACACCACACTGTTAGAGCTGTTATAGAAACCAAAGAAACTGACAACCACATATATATGTCTGAAAAATAAACCAAACACTGTTAGAGCTGTTCCAGAAACCAAAGAAACTGACAACCACATATATATATATGTCTGAAAAATAAACCAAACACTGTTAGAGCTGTTCTAGAAACCAAAGAAACTGACAACCACATATATATATATGTCTGAAAAATAAACCAAACACTGTTAGAGCTGTTCTAGAAACCAAAGAAACTGACAACCACATATATATGTCTGAAATACACCACACTGTTAGAGCTGTTCTAGAAACCAAAGAAACTGACAACCACATATATATGTCTGAAAAATAAACCAAACACTGTTAGAGCTGTTCCAGAAACCAAAGAAACTGACAATCACATATATATATATGTCTGAAAAATAAACCAGTGTTAGAGCTGTTCCAGAAACCAAAGAAACTGACAACCACATATATATGTCTGAAAAATAAACCAAACACTGTTAGAGCTGTTCCAGAAACCAAAGAAACTGACAACCACATATATATATATATGTCTGAAAAATAAACCAAACACTGTTAGAGCTGTTCTAGAAACCAAAGAAACTGACAACCACATATATATATATGTCTGAAAAATAAACCAAACACTGTTAGAGCTGTTCCAGAAACCAAAGAAACTGACAACCACATATATATATATGTCTGAAAAATAAACCAAACACTGTTAGAGCTGTTCTAGAAACCAAAGAAACTGACAACCACATATATATGTCTGAAAAAACACCACACTGTTAGAGCTGTTCCAGAAACCAAAGAAACTGACAACCACATATATATGTCTGAAAAATAAACCAAACACTGTTAGAGCTGTTCTAGAAACCAAAGAAACCGACAACCACATATATATGTCTGAAAAAACACCACACTGTTAGAGCTGTTCTAGAAACCAATGAAACTGACAACCACATATATATGTCTGAAAAATAAACCAAACACTGTTAGAGCTGTTCCAGAAACCAATGAAACTGACAACCACATATATATGTCTGAAAAATAAACCAAACACTGTTAGAGCTGTTCTAGAAACCAAAGAAACTGACAACCACATATATATGTCTGAAAAAACACCACACTGTTAGAGCTGTTCCAGAAACCAAAGAAACTGACAACCACATATATATATATGTCTGAAAAATAAACCAAACACTGTTAGAGCTGTTCCAGAAACCAAAGAAACTGACAACCACATATATATATATGTCTGAAAAATAAACCAAACACTGTTAGAGCTGTTCTAGAAACCAAAGAAACTGACAACCACATATATATGTCTGAAAAAACACCACACTGTTAGAGCTGTTCCAGAAACCAAAGAAACTGACAACCACATATATATGTCTGAAAAATAAACCAAACACTGTTAGAGCTGTTCTAGAAACCAAAGAAACCGACAACCACATATATATGTCTGAAAAAACACCACACTGTTAGAGCTGTTCTAGAAACCAATGAAACTGACAACCACATATATATGTCTGAAAAATAAACCAAGCACTGTTAGAGCTGTTCCAGAAACCAAAGAAACTGACAACCACATATATATATATGTCTGAAAAATAAACCAAACACTGTTAGAGCTGTTCCAGAAACCAAAGAAACTGACAACCACATATATATATATATATATATATATGTCTGAAAAATAAACCAAACACTGTTAGAGCTGTTCCAGAAACCAAAGAAACTGACAACCACATATATATATATATATATATGTCTGAAAAATAAACCAAACACTGTTAGAGCTGTTCCAGAAACCAAAGAAACTGACAACCAAATATATATATATGTATGTCTGAAAAATAAACCAAACACTGTTAGAGCTGTTCCAGAAACCAAAGAAACTGACAACCACATATATATGTCTGAAAAATAAACCAAACACTGTTAGAGCTGTTCTAGAAACCAAAGAAACTGACAACCACATATATATGTCTGAAAAATAAACCAGTGTTAGAGCTGTTCCAGAAACCAAAGAAACTGACAACCACATATATATATATGTCTGAAAAATAAACCAGTGTTAGAGCTGTTCCAGAAACCAAAGAAACTGACAACCACATATGTATATATGTCTGAAAAATAAACCAGTGTTAGAGCCGTTCCAGAAACCAAAGAAACTGACAACCACATATATATATATGTCTGAAAAATAAACCAAAAACTGTTAGAGCTGTTCCAGAAACCAAAGAAACTGACAACCACATATATATGTCTGAAAAATAAACACCACACTGTTAGAGCTGTTCTAGAAACCAAAGAAACTGACAACCACATATATATACGTCTGAAAAATAAACACCACACTGTTAGAGCTGTTCCAGAAACCAAAGAAACTGACAACCACATATATATGTCTGAAAAACACCACACTGTTAGAGCTGTTCCAGAAACCAAAGAAACTGACAACCACATATATATGTCTGAAAAATAAACCAAACACTGTTAGAGCTGTTCCAGAAACCAAAGAAACTGACAACCACATATATATGTCTGAAAAATAAACCAAACACTGTTAGAGCTGTTCCAGAAACCAAAGAAACTGACAATCACATATATATATATATGTCTGAAAAATAAACCAAACACTGTTAGAGCTGTTCCAGAAACCAAAGAAACTGACAACCACATATATATATATGTCTGAAAAATAAACCAAACACTGTTAGAGCTGTTCCAGAAACCAAAGAAACTGACAACCACATATATATATATATATATGTCTGAAAAATAAACCAAACACTGTTAGAGCTGTTCCAGAAACCAAAGAAACTGACAACCACATATATATATATATATATATATATATATATGTCTGAAAAATAAACCAAACACTGTTAGAGCTGTTCCAGAAACCAAAGAAACTGACAACCAAATATATATATATGTATGTCTGAAAAATAAACCAAACACTGTTAGAGCTGTTCCAGAAACCAAAGAAACTGACAACCACATATATATGTCTGAAAAATAAATCAAACACTGTTAGAGCTGTTCTAGAAACCAAAGAAACTGACAACCACATATATATGTCTGAAAAATAAACCAAACACTGTTAGAGCTGTTCCAGAAACCAAAGAAACTGACAACCACATATATATATATGTCTGAAAAATAAACCAAACACTGTTAGAGCTGTTCTAGAAACCAAAGAAACTGACAACCACATATATATGTCGGAACTACACCACACTGTTAGAGCTGTTCTAGAAACCAAAGAAACTGACAACCACATATATATATATGTCTGAAAAATAAACCAAACACTGTTAGAGCTGTTCAAGAAACCAAAGAAACTGACAACCACATATATATGTCTGAAATACACCACACTGTTAGAGCTGTTCCAGAAACCAAAGAAACTGATAACCACATATATATATATGTTTGAAAAATAAACCAAACACTGTTAGAGCTGTTCCAGAAACCAAAGAAACTGACAACCACATATATATATATGTCAGAAAATAAACCAAACACTGTTAGAGCTGTTCCAGAAACCAAAGAAACTGACAACCACATATATATATATGTCTGAAAAATAAACCAAACACTGTTAGAGCTGTTCCAGAAACCAATGAAACTGACAACCACATATATATATATGTCTGAAAAATAAACCAAACACTGTTAGAGCTGTTCCAGAAACCAAAGAAACTGACAACCACATATATATATATGTCTGAAAAATAAACCAAACACTGTTAGAGCTGTTCCAGAAACCAAAGAAACTGACAACCACATATATATATATGTCTGAAAAATAAACCAAACACTGTTAGAGCTGTTCCAGAAACCAAAGAAACTGACAACCACATATATATATATGTCTGAAAAATAAGCCAAACAGTGTTAGAATTAGTTCTTTTATCTGACAAATTTTTGTTCTTCCCTCGACGGGATTTGAACTCACACCATTGATACACTGCAGCAACAATTGCTTAGCCTTATGTCCAGCGCCCTCAGCCACATCCACTATATATATGAATACTCACACTTCTACCTTGGTACAGGCACTTCAATAAAAAGTGGCAGTGTTAATAAACGTTAGACAAATGAAGGGGTAATCAAGAATAGACAATCCAGAGACAGTGGCAACATTGGACACAGAATGAAGACAAACAAAACTAAAACAGAACATGGAAAAAAAAAGATGAGCAACACGGACCTCACCAAAAATTAGTTTTATGTGTCCAAACCTCCACTCTAAGTGAAAATAATACCATGTTAGTGTATTCCTCCACTCTTAAGTGAAAATAATACCATATTAGTGTATTCCTCCACTCTTAAGTGAAAATAATACCATGTTAGTGTATTCCTCCACTAAGTGAAAATAATACCATGTTAGTGTATTCCTCCACTAAGTGAAAATAATACAATGTTAGTGTATTCCTCCACTAAGTGAAAATAATACAATGTTAGTGTATTCCTCCACTAAGTGAAAATAATACAATGTTAGTGTATTCCTCCACTCTAAGTGAAAATAATACCATGTTAGTGTATTCCTCTACTAAGTGAAAATAATACCATGTTAGTGTATTCCTCCACTCTAAGTGAAAATAATACAATGTTAGTGTATTCCTCCACTCTAAGTGAAAATAATACCATGTTAGTGTATTCCCCCACTAAGTGAAAATAATACCATGTTAGTGTATTCCTCCACTCTTAAGTGAAAATAATACCATGTTAGTGTATTACTCCACTCTTAAGTGAAAATAATACCATATGAGTGTATTCCTCCACTCTTAAGTGAAAATAATACCATATTAGTGTATTCCTCCACTCTTAAGTGAAAATAATACCATGTTAGTGTATTACTCCACTCTTAAGTGAAAATAATACCATATGAGTGTATTCCTCCACTCTTAAGTGAAAATAATACCATATTAGTGTATTCCTCCACTCTAAGTGAAAATAATACAATGTTAGTGTATTCCTCCACTCTAAGTGAAAATAATACCATGTTAGTGTATTCCTCCACTCTTAAGTGAAAATAATACCATGTTAGTGTATTCCTCCACTCTTAAGTGAAAATAATACCATATTAGTGTATTCCTCCACCCTTAAGTGAAAATAATACCATGTTAGTGTATTCCTCCACTCTTAAGTGAAAATAATACCATATTAGTGTATTCCTCCACTCTTAAGTGAAAATAATACCATGTTAGTGTATTCCTCGACTCTAAGTGAAAATAATACCATATTAGTGTATTCCTCCACTCTTAAGTGAAAATAATACCATGTTAGTGTATTCCTCCACTCTTAAGTGAAAATAATACCATGTTAGTGTATTCCTCCACTCTTAAGTGAAAATAATACCATGTTAGTGTATTCCTCCACTAAGTGAAAATAATACCATGTTAGTGTATTCCTCCACTAAGTGAAAATAATACAATGTTAGTGTATTCCTCCACTAAGTGAAAATAAAATACAATGTTAGTGTATTCCTCCACTCTAAGTGAAAATAATACCATGTTAGTGTATTCCTCCACTAAGTGAAAATAATACCATGTTGGTGTATTCCTCCACTCTAATTGAAAATGATACCATGTTAGTGTATTCCTCCACTCTAAGTGAAAATAATACCATGTTAGTGTATTCCTCCACTCTAAGTGAAAATAATACCATGTTAGTGTATTCCTCCACTAAGTGAAAATAATACCATGTTAGTGTATTCCTCCACTCTAAGTAAAAATAATACCATGTTAGTGTATTCCTCCACTAAGTGAAAATAATACCATGTTGGTGTATTCCTCCATTCTAAGTGAAAATAATACCATGTTAGTGTATTCCTCCACTAAGTGAAAATAATACCATGTTAGTGTATTCCTCCACTAAGTGAAAATAATACCATGTTAGTGTATTCCTCCACTAAGTGAAAATAATACCATGTTAGTGTATTCCTCCACTAAGTGGAAATAATACCATGTTGGTGTATTCCTCCATTCTAAGTGAAAATAATACCATGTTGGTGTATTCCTTCACTCTAAGTGAAAATAATACCATGTTAGTGTATTCCTCCACTCTAAGTGAAAATAATACCATGTTGGTGTATTCCTTCACTCTAAGTGAAAATAATACCATGTTAGTGTATTCCTCCACTCTAAGTGAAAATAATACCATGTTAGTGTATTCCTCCACTCTAAGTGAAAATAATACCATGTTAGTGTATTCCTCCACTCTAAGTGAAAATAATACCATGTTAGTGTATTCCTCCACGAAGTGAAAATAATACCATGTTAGTGTATTCTAACATGTGAGTATAATGTCAACTCACTCATATTGGGTCAGCAGTACATGTATGTAGTAAAGAGCAGAGTCCCTAAACGTGAACTTAATATACATTCTAACATAACCTCCTTCTTTCGCTTTGTTAACAAACGAGCGAGTTATCCATTCGGTATAATCTCATTAGCACATGCGCCGGTGAATGTGACTGACTTTTCCATTGGCAGCATAAATTGTGTGCAACATTTTCTGCAAGCGTAAATATAAATTACCGTCTTCCAATCAAAGTATACTACCGTATTTGTACTCTTAGACATATCAGAATCGAAATAAATCATGGAAGCCAGAATGTGTTTTGAGTTTTAACATGGATTGGCGGATATTAGTAAATGTTATCCCTCGCTTCTGACTCGGGATAAAATACTAATATCCACCAATCCATGTTAAACTTGACTCCCAACACATTCTGGCTTCCATGATTTATTTCTTAAATATATTCATTCTGCATGGTGCAAAAATTGTCACATACATGTATATGATACAGTGAAACCTGTAAGTCAAACCTCCTTGGGACCCACTTTTGTGTTTGCAATAGACAGGTGTTCAGTTAATACAGGTTAAATTAACAGATTTCCTACATTAGGACTTTATTTAAAGGATTCTGGAGTTTTTTCAGAGTTCGCTTTAAACATGTTTCCCTTTACTAGTTCTCCAAAAGACAGAAGGTGGCCTTAGCAATCGCTTAAATGTTATATATAGTACACAAGGCTCTGAGAAAACATAAGAGGATGACAATGTTCAACTCTGAACCAAAATCAAACTCTGAGAAAACATAAGAGGACGACAATGGTCAACTCTGAACCAAAATCAAACTGAGAAAACACAAGAGGACGACAATGGTCACCTCAGAACCAAAATCAAACTCTGAGTAAACATAAGAGGACGACAATGGTCAACTCTGAACCAAAATCAAACTCTGAGTAAACATAAGAGGACGACAATGTTCAACTCAGAACCAAAATTAAACTCTGAGTAAACATACGAGGATGACAATGGTCAACTCTGAACCAAAATCAAACTCTGAGTAAACATACGAGGATGACAATGGTCAACTCTGAACCAAAATCAAACTCTGAGTAAACATAAGAGGACAACAATGGTCAACTCTGAACCAAAATCAAACTCTGAGTAAACATAAGAGGACGACAATGGTCAACTCAGAACCAAAATCAAACTCTGAGAAAACATAAGAGGATGACAATGGTCAACTCTGAACCAAAATTAAACTCTGAGAAAACATAAGAGGATGACAATGGTCAACTCTGAACCAAAATAAAACTGAGAAAACATAAGAGGACGACAATGGTCAACTCTGAACCAAAATCAAACTCTGAGTAAACATAAGAGGATGACAATGGTCAACTCTGAACCAAAATCAAACTCTGAGTAAACATAAGAGGACGACAATGTTCAACTCAGAACCAAAATCAAACTCTGAGTAAACATAAGAGGACGACAATGGTCAACTCTGAACTAAAATTAAACTCTGAGTAAACATAAGAGGACGACAATGGTCAACTCAGAACCAAAATCAAACTGAGAAAACATAAGAGGACGACAATGGTCAACTCTGAACCAAAATTAAACTCTGAGTAAACATAAGAGGATGACAATGTTCAACTCTGAACCAAAATTAAACTCTGAGAAAACATAAGAGGATGACAATGGTCAACTCTGAACCAAAATAAAACTGAGAAAACATAAGAGGACGACAATGGTCAACTCAGAACCAAAATCAAACTGAGAAAACATAAGAGGACGACAATGTTCAACTCAGAACCAAAATCAAACTCTGAGTAAACATAAGAGGACGACAATGGTCAACTCTGAACTAAAATTAAACTCTGAGTAAACATAAGAGGATGACAATGTTCAACTCTGAACCAAAATTAAACTCTGAGTAAACATAAGAGGACGACAATGGTCAACTCTGAACTAAAATCAAACTCTGAGTAAACATAAGAGGATGACAATGTTCAACTCTGAACCAAAATTAAACTCTGAGTAAACATAAGAGGACGACAATGGTCAACTCTGAACTAAAATCAAACTGAGAAAACATAAGAGGACGACAATGGTCAACTCAGAACCAAAATCAAACTCTGAGTAAACATAAGAGGACGACAATGGTCAACTCTGAACCAAAATTAAACTCTGAGTAAACATAAGAGGATGACAATGGTCAACTCTGAACTAAAATCAAACTGAGAAAACATAAGGGGACGACAATGGTCAACTCTGAACCAAAATAAAACTGAGAAAACATAAGAGGACGACAATGGTCAACTCAGAACCAAAATCAAACTCTGAGAAAACATAAGAGGATGACAATGGTCAACTCTGAACCAAAATTAAACTGAGAAAACACAAGAGGACGACAATGGTCAACCCAGAACCAAAATCAAACTCTGAGTAAACATAAGAGGACGACAATGGTCAACTCAGAACCAAAATTAAACTGAGAAAACATACGAGGATGACAATGGTCAACTCTGAACCAAAATTAAACTCTGAGTAAACATAAGAGGACGACAATGGTCAACTCAGAACCAAAATCAAACTGAGAAAACACAAGAGGACGACAATGGTCAACTCTGAACCAAAATTAAACTCTGAGTAAACATAAGAGGACGACAATGGTCAAATCTGAACTAAAATCAAACTCTGAGAAAACATACGAGGATGACAATGTTCAACTCTGAACCAAAATTAAACTCTGAGTAAACATAAGAGGACGACAATGGTCAACTCCGAACCAAAATTAAACTCTGAGTAAACATAAGAGGACGACAATGGTCAACTCAGAACCAAAATCAAACTGAGAAAACATACGAGGATGACAATGTTCAACTCTGAACCAAAATTAAACTCTGAGTAAACATAAGAGGACGACAATGGTCAACTCTGAACCAAAATTAAACTCTGAGTAAACATAAGAGGATGACAATGGTCAACTCTGAACCAAAATTAAACTCTGAGTAAACATAAGGGGACGACAATGGTCAACTCTGAACCAAAATTAAACTCTGAGTAAACATAAGAGGACGACAATGGTCAACTCTGAACTAAAATCAAACTGAGAAAACATAAGAGGACGACAATGTTCAACTCAGAACCAAAATCAAACTCTGAGTAAACATAAGAGGACGACAATGGTCAACTCTGAACTAAAATTAAACTCTGAGTAAACATAAGAGGATGACAATGTTCAACTCTGAACCAAAATTAAACTCTGAGTAAACATAAGAGGACGACAATGGTCAACTCTGAACTAAAATCAAACTCTGAGTAAACATAAGAGGATGACAATGTTCAACTCTGAACCAAAATTAAACTCTGAGTAAACATAAGAGGACGACAATGGTCAACTCTGAACTAAAATCAAACTGAGAAAACATAAGAGGACGACAATGTTCAACTCAGAACCAAAATCAAACTCTGAGTAAACATAAGAGGACGACAATGGTCAACTCTGAACCAAAATTAAACTCTGAGTAAACATAAGAGGATGACAATGGTCAACTCTGAACTAAAATCAAACTGAGAAAACATAAGGGGACGACAATGGTCAACTCTGAACCAAAATAAAACTGAGAAAACATAAGAGGACGACAATGGTCAACTCAGAACCAAAATCAAACTCTGAGAAAACATAAGAGGATGACAATGGTCAACTCTGAACCAAAATTAAACTGAGAAAACACAAGAGGACGACAATGGTCAACCCAGAACCAAAATCAAACTCTGAGTAAACATAAGAGGACGACAATGGTCAACTCAGAACCAAAATTAAACTGAGAAAACATACGAGGATGACAATGGTCAACTCTGAACCAAAATTAAACTCTGAGTAAACATAAGAGGACGACAATGGTCAACTCAGAACCAAAATCAAACTGAGAAAACACAAGAGGACGACAATGGTCAACTCTGAACCAAAATTAAACTCTGAGTAAACATAAGAGGACGACAATGGTCAAATCTGAACTAAAATCAAACTCTGAGAAAACATACGAGGATGACAATGTTCAACTCTGAACCAAAATTAAACTCTGAGTAAACATAAGAGGACGACAATGGTCAACTCCGAACCAAAATTAAACTCTGAGTAAACATAAGAGGACGACAATGGTCAACTCAGAACCAAAATCAAACTGAGAAAACATACGAGGATGACAATGTTCAACTCTGAACCAAAATTAAACTCTGAGTAAACATAAGAGGACGACAATGGTCAACTCTGAACCAAAATTAAACTCTGAGTAAACATAAGAGGATGACAATGGTCAACTCTGAACCAAAATTAAACTCTGAGTAAACATAAGGGGACGACAATGGTCAACTCTGAACCAAAATTAAACTCTGAGTAAACATAAGAGGACGACAATGGTCAACTCTGAACTAAAATCAAACTGAGAAAACATAAGAGGACGACAATGTTCAACTCAGAACCAAAATCAAACTCTGAGTAAACATAAGAGGACGACAATGGTCAACTCTGAACTAAAATTAAACTCTGAGTAAACATAAGAGGATGACAATGTTCAACTCTGAACCAAAATTAAACTCTGAGTAAACATAAGAGGACGACAATGGTCAACTCTGAACTAAAATCAAACTCTGAGTAAACATAAGAGGATGACAATGTTCAACTCTGAACCAAAATTAAACTCTGAGTAAACATAAGAGGACGACAATGGTCAACTCTGAACTAAAATCAAACTGAGAAAACATAAGAGGACGACAATGTTCAACTCAGAACCAAAATCAAACTCTGAGTAAACATAAGAGGACGACAATGGTCAACTCTGAACCAAAATTAAACTCTGAGTAAACATAAGAGGATGACAATGGTCAACTCTGAACTAAAATCAAACTGAGAAAACATAAGGGGACGACAATGGTCAACTCTGAACCAAAATAAAACTGAGAAAACATAAGAGGACGACAATGGTCAACTCAGAACCAAAATCAAACTCTGAGAAAACATAAGAGGATGACAATGGTCAACTCTGAACCAAAATTAAACTGAGAAAACACAAGAGGACGACAATGGTCAACCCAGAACCAAAATCAAACTCTGAGTAAACATAAGAGGACGACAATGGTCAACTCAGAACCAAAATTAAACTGAGAAAACATACGAGGATGACAATGGTCAACTCTGAACCAAAATTAAACTCTGAGTAAACATAAGAGGACGACAATGGTCAACTCAGAACCAAAATCAAACTGAGAAAACACAAGAGGACGACAATGGTCAACTCTGAACCAAAATTAAACTCTGAGTAAACATACAACATATGAGGATGACAATGTTCAACTCTGAACCAAAATCAAACTCAGAGTAAACATAAGAGGACGACAATGGTCAACTCTGAACCAAAATTAAACTCTGAGAAAACATAAGAGGGCGACAATGGTCAAATCTGAACTAAAATCAAACTCTGAGAAAACATACGAGGATGACAATGTTCAACTCTGAACCAAAATTAAACTCTGAGTAAACATAAGAGGACGACAATGGTCAACTCAGAACCAAAATTAAACTCTGAGTAAACATAAGAGGACGACAATGGTCAACTCAGAACCAAAATCAAACTGAGAAAACATACGAGGATGACAATGTTCAACTCTGAACCAAAATTAAACTCTGAGTAAACATAAGAGGACGACAATGGTCAACTCAGAACCAAAATTAAACTCTGAGTAAACATAAGAGGACGACAATGGTCAACTCAGAACCAAAATCAAACTGAGAAAACATACGAGGATGACAATGTTCAACTCTGAACCAAAATTAAACTCTGAGTAAACATAAGAGGACGACAATGGTCAACTCTGAACCAAAATTAAACTCTGAGTAAACATAAGAGGACGGACAATGGTCAACTCAGAACCAAAATTAAACTCTGAGTAAACATAAGAGGATGACAATGTTCAACTCTGAACCAAAATTAAACTCTGAGTAAACATAAGAGGACGACAATGGTCAACTCAGAACCAAAATTAAACTCTGAGTAAACATAAGAGGACGACAATGGTCAACTCTGAAATAAAATTAAACTCTGAGTAAACATACGAGGATGACAATGTTCAACTCCGGTGAACCAAAATCAAACTCAGAGTAAACATAAGAGGACGACAATGGTCACCTCTGAACCAAAATCAAACTCTGAGAAAACATACGAGGGCGACAATGGTCAAATCTGAACTAAAATCAAACTCTGAGAAAACATACGAGGATGACAATGTTCAACTCTGAACCAAAATCAAACTCTGAGTAAACATAAGAGGACGACAATGGTCAACTCTGAACCAAAATCAAACTCTGAGTAAACATAAGAGGACGACAATGGTCAACTCAGAACCAACATAAAACTGAGAAAACATAAGAGGACGACAATGGTCAACTCAGAACCAAAATTAAACTGAGAAAACATAAGGGGACGACAATGGTCAACTCTGAACCAAAATCAAACTCTGAGTAAACATAAGAGGACGACAATGGTCAACTCTGAACTAAAATCAAACTCTGAGTAAACATAAGAGGACGACAATGGTCAACTCTGAACCAAAATAAAACTGAGAAAACACAAGAGGACGACAATGGTCAACTCTGAACTAAAATCAAACTGAGAAAACATAAGAGGACGACAATGGTCAACTCTGAACCAAAATCAAACTCTGAGTAAACATACGAGGACGACAATGGTCAACTCTGAACCAAAATCAAACTCTGAGTAAACATAAGAGGACGACAATGGTCAACTCTGAACCAAAATCAAACTCTGAGTAAACATAAGAGGACGACAATGGTCAACTCTGAACCAAAATCAAACTCTGAGTAAACATAAGAGGATGACAATGGTCAACTCTGAACCAAAATCATACTCTGAGTAAACATACGAGGACGACAATGGTCAACTCTGAACCAAAATCAAACTCTGAGTAAACATAAGAGGACGACAATGGTCAACTCTGAACCAAAATCAAACTCTGAGTAAACATACGAGGACGACAATGTTCAACTCTGAACTAAAATCAAACTCTGAGTAAACATAAGAGGACGACAATGGTCAACTCTGAACCAAAATAAAACTGAGAAAACACAAGAGGACGACAATGGTCAACTCTGAACTAAAATAAAACTGAGAAAACATAAGAGGACGACAATGGTCAACTCTGAACCAAAATAAAACTGAGAAAACATAAGAGGGCGACAATGGTCATCTCTGAACCAAAATAAAACTGAGAAAACATAAGAGGACGACAATGGTCAACTCTGAACCAAAATCAAACTGAGAAAACATAAGGGGACGACAATGGTCAACTCTGAACCAAAATAAAACTGAGAAAACATAAGAGGACGACAATGGTCAACTCAGAACCAAAATCAAACTCTGAGAAAACATAAGAGGATGACAATGGTCAACTCTGAACCAAAATTAAACTGAGAAAACACAAGAGGACGACAATGGTCAACCCAGAACCAAAATCAAACTCTGAGTAAACATAAGAGGACGACAATGGTCAACTCAGAACCAAAATTAAACTGAGAAAACATACGAGGATGACAATGGTCAACTCTGAACCAAAATTAAACTCTGAGTAAACATAAGAGGACGACAATGGTCAACTCAGAACCAAAATCAAACTGAGAAAACACAAGAGGACGACAATGGTCAACTCTGAACCAAAATTAAACTCTGAGTAAACATACAACATACGAGGATGACAATGTTCAACTCTGAACCAAAATCAAACTCAGAGTAAACATAAGAGGACGACAATGGTCAACTCTGAACCAAAATCAAACTCTGAGAAAACATAAGAGGGCGGCAATGGTCAAATCTGAACTAAAATCAAACTCTGAGAAAACATACGAGGATGACAATGTTCAACTCTGAACCAAAATTAAACTCTGAGTAAACATAAGAGGACGACAATGGTCAACTCAGAACCAAAATTAAACTCTGAGTAAACATAAGAGGACGACAATGGTCAACTCAGAACCAAAATCAAACTGAGAAAACATACGAGGATGACAATGTTCAACTCTGAACCAAAATTAAACTCTGAGTAAACATAAGAGGACGACAATGGTCAACTCAGAACCAAAATTAAACTCTGAGTAAACATAAGAGGACGACAATGGTCAACTCAGAACCAAAATCAAACTGAGAAAACATACGAGGATGACAATGTTCAACTCTGAACCAAAATTAAACTCTGAGTAAACATAAGAGGACGACAATGGTCAACTCTGAACCAAAATTAAACTCTGAGTAAACATAAGAGGACGACAATGGTCAACCCAGAACCAAAATTAAACTCTGAGTAAACATAAGAGGATGACAATGTTCAACTCTGAACCAAAATTAAACTCTGAGTAAACATAAGAGGACGACAATGGTCAACTCTGAAATAAAATTAAACTCTGAGTAAACATACGAGGATGACAATGTTCAACTCTGAACCAAAATTAAACTCTGAGTAAACATAAGAGGACGACAATGGTCAACTCAGAACCAAAATTAAACTCTGAGTAAACATAAGAGGACGACAATGGTCAACTCAGAACCAAAATCAAACTGAGAAAACATACGAGGATGACAATGTTCAACTCTGAACCAAAATTAAACTCTGAGTAAACATAAGAGGACGACAATGGTCAACTCTGAACCAAAATTAAACTCTGAGTAAACATAAGAGGACGACAATGGTCAACTCAGAACCAAAATTAAACTCTGAGAAAACATACGAGGATGACAATGTTCAACTCTGAACCAAAATCAAACTCTGAGTAAACATAAGAGGACGACAATGGTCAACTCTGAACCAAAATCAAACTCTGAGTAAACATAAGAGGACGACAATGTTCAACTCTGAACCAAAATCAAACTCTGAGTAAACATAAGAGGACGACAATGGTCAACTCTGAACCAAAATAAAACTGAGAAAACACAAGAGGACGACAATGGTCAACTCTGAACTAAAATCAAACTGAGAAAACATAAGAGGACGACAATGGTCAACTCAGAACCAAAATCAAACTCTGAGTAAACATAAGAGGACGACAATGGTCAACTCAGAACCAAAATCAAACTGAGAAAACACAAGAGGACGACAATGGTCAACTCTGAACTAAAATCAAACTCTGAGAAAACATACGAGGATGACAATGGTCAACTCTGAACCAAAATAAAACTGAGAAAACATAAGAGGACGACAATGGTCAACTCTGAACCAAAATAAAACTCTGAGTAAACATACGAGGACGACAATGGTCAACTCTAAACTAAAATCAAACTGAGAAAACATAAGAGGACGACAATGGTCAACTCTGAACCAAAATCAAACTCTGAGTAAACATAAGAGGACGACAATGTTCAACTCTGAACCAAAATCAAACTCTGAGTAAACATAAGAGGACGACAATGGTCAACTCAGAACCAAAATAAAACTGAGAAAACATAAGAGGACGACAATGGTCAACTCAGAACCAAAATTAAACTGAGAAAACATAAGGGGACGACAATGGTCAACTCTGAACCAAAATCAAACTCTGAGTAAACATAAGAGGACGACAATGGTCAACTCTGAACTAAAATCAAACTCTGAGTAAACATAAGAGGACGACAATGGTCAACTCTGAACCAAAATAAAACTGAGAAAACACAAGAGGACGACAATGGTCAACTCTGAACTAAAATCAAACTGAGAAAACATAAGAGGACGACAATGGTCAACTCTGAACCAAAATAAAACTCTGAGTAAACATACGAGGACGACAATGGTCAACTCTGAACCAAAATCAAACTCTGAGTAAACATAAGAGGACGACAATGGTCAACTCTGAACCAAAATCAAACTCTGAGTAAACATAAGAGGACGACAATGGTCAACTCTGAACCAAAATCAAACTCTGAGTAAACATAAGAGGATGACAATGGTCAACTCTGAACCAAAATCAAACTCTGAGTAAACATACGAGGACGACAATGGTCAACTCTGAACCAAAATCAAACTCTGAGTAAACATAAGAGGACGACAATGGTCAACTCTGAACCAAAATCAAACTCTGAGTAAACATACGAGGATGACAATGTTCAACTCTGAACCAAAATCAAACTCTGAGTAAACATAAGAGGACGACAATGGTCAACTCTGAACCAAAATAAAACTGAGAAAACACAAGAGGACGACAATGGTCAACTCTGAACTAAAATAAAACTGAGAAAACATAAGAGGACGACAATGGTCAACTCTGAACCAAAATCAAACTGAGAAAACATAAGAGGGCGACAATGGTCATCTCTGAACCAAAATAAAACTGAGAAAACATAAGAGGACGACAATGGTCAACTCTGAACCAAAATCAAACTGAGAAAACACAAGAGGACGACAATGGTCAACTCTGAACCAAAATAAAACTGAGAAAACATAAGGGGACGACAATGGTCAACTCTGAACCAAAATAAAACTGAGAAAACATAAGGGGACGACAATGGTCAACTCTGAACCAAAATAAAACTGAGAGTAAACATAAGAGGACGACAATGGTCAACTCTGAACCAAAATCAAACTGAGAAAACATAAGAGGATGACAATGGTCAACTCAGAACCAAAATCAAACTCTGAGTAAACATAAGAGGACGACAATGGTCAACTCTGAACCAAAATCAAACTCTGAGAAAACATAAGAGGACGACAATGGTCAACTCTGAACCAAAATCAAACTCTGAGAAAACATAAGAGGGCGACAATGGTCAACTCTCAACCAAAATAAAACTGAGAAAACATAAGAGGATGACAATGGTCAACTCTGAACCAAAATCAAACTCTGAGTAAACATAAGAGGACGACAATGGTCATCTCTGAACTAAAATTAGACTCTGAGTAAACATAAGAGGATGACAATGGTCAACTCTGAACCAAAATAAAACTGAGAAAACATAAGAGGATGACAATGGTCAACTCTGAACCAAAATCAAACTCTGAGTAAACATAAGAGGACGACAATGGTCAACTCTGAACCAAAATCAAACTCTGAGTAAACATAAGAGGATGACAATGGTCAACTCTGAACCAAAATCAAACTCTGAGTAAACATAAGAGGACGACAATGGTCAACTCTGAACCAAAATCAAACTCTGAGTAAACATAAGAGGACAACAATGGTCAACTCTGAACCAAAATCAAACTCTGAGAAAACATAAGAGGACGACAAAGGTCACCAAAGTAGAATCTTTGACTGTTGCCAATTTTACCCGCAATTTGTTCAGATCGATATGGCATCGCTTCGACTTTCCCTTCGGATCATACAGCCTTGATATTAGTTTTCGGCTTAAATCGACTGAATTATCTATGTCAGAGTATTCTATTCGAGACAAATCACTAAACTGATTAGGTGTCTCTTTCAGAGCTTTCAACATAGACTTCTTCCCGATACCAAAGAACGAAGAAGTGGTATCACATCCAGTTAGAGCATGAGCAGCTGGCAAGATCTCACACACAAAGGAATTCAATGACTTGCATAACTCGTGTACAGGGATATAACGTCTACAATCCTTAGTACTCGTAATAAGTCCTGTTTGAAACCAAAGCTCACTTGTGTTTTTCATTTTTGGAAAATAATGTACTAAAAGGACAAGAACGTCCGTATCTGGGGATTTCACAACAATGCGACCTTGAACGTTATTCTCTTGATACAGTTTGTCAGAATACAGTGCATGCAAAATTATGCGGGTATCGGCCTCTTCTTGTGTGCTTACCAAACAACTGCAATCTAACATACCATTCTGATTCAACATTAAATAACTCTTTCAGGATTAGAAAATAAACCGGCCAGGTAAAGTGATTACCCTTCTTGGAGAGAACTGTTCTGATTAATATGTTTGACAATGTAATGGCCGAGAAATCTAATAAGCGACTGCTTATTTTCACCAGAACTAATAAACTTTTTCCAGTCAGGAATAACCCTACCTTCAATCACCTCATACATTTTTGCAGTGAAAAAAGACTTGGATAAACGGTCCCGTTCTGCCTTTTTGATAGAGTTTTGAATGTCATATCTATCAAAGATATCGACGACAACGGATGCCAACTGAAAGCAAGAGATCTGATTTTTTTTTAAATCAAGTGCCATCTCACCAAAGGTTCTAAAACTTTTTGCATTTAGTGACTGCAACAAAGGCATGCCATCTCTGATCAGAATTGTTCTGAAAATATAAAAAAATGGCAGTGTTTGTATTATAGAAACGTCCTGTTCCAGATGTTGTGTAAGATCTGTCTTACTGGTTGTGCGCATTGTGCCATCGTCGTGAAACAATGATGTTGGAATCGGACCAATTGGAAAAGACAGAACCTTTTCAACAGTAACGTCCTCTCGACAATTTGCAAGAACCAGTGCCCGACGGAAAACTAACTCAGGATTGACATGAACAGTGACTGTGTCCCCAGAACGACACTTCAGCTTAATTTTTTTAGTCATATCTTCGAATGACTTCAACTTGGACCGTGTAATAGGATTGTAGATTGAAGAAGTTTAAGTGGGTTACCAAACTGTGCCATTTTCCGGAAAACACTCACAACAGTTCCAACAAATGATTTTCTAACAACTTGTTGCTCTAATTAAATTCTCTACAAACAATATTTCAAACCACCTTTTGTAACTAAATCGCTACAATTAACAACAGCAAATGTTAACAATGAAGGGTGACAACAATTAAATACAGATAACACAAGAACATAAGTAATTATTAAGAAAATATGCGAAAAGAACTTTGGTCTCGATGCAATAAGATTTGATCGGACTGAGGATTATAATTTTAAAAAGTCACGGGCAAAATATCCGGAATCATTTTCTACTTTCGATATGTTGATGTGCATTTAAAAACGGTCCAAACCTCTTAAACTAGTAGAAATTGGCGCTATAATGATAATGTTTAATGTAAACTATGTTTACACTTTTGTTTTTAAAAAAGTTTGAGATTAATTTAATGAAATTATTTTTTCTGACATAATTTTAAAAGTGACCGTTAAAATATTTACCACATCTGCTGGTTTCAAAGAAGCCAAACTGATGAAATAAAAGTTATTTTAATAAGATATTTTGGCTTATTTTATTTATTTAAGTTAAATTTAAAAACTACAGGTGAAACAAATTGCCGAAGATGCATACATCATGTATAATATTGATTTTACTGAGTATGATCGGACTTTCTCCAAAAACGCTTTAATCCTAGAAAAATTAAGTTTTCGTGATAACGTGACCATACGATTTTCTTACGGCATGTTAAATTTATTAGTTAAAAGCATAATCTAGCATTTGAAAATATATTTAGGTGTGTAGTCGATGGGTTGATTTAACTCTTTAAATAAGCGACTTTTTAGGTTTCGCCGCTGGCCTATATGTGGATGACAATGCCCGAAACAAAATGAGAAAAGGATTAGGTTGTACCAGGGAATTATAAAACAGTTATATAATTCCTTGGTTGTACTTCGAAGAGAGCACTGATTGAATAGTTGTTGGCGTTAATTATATTAATGCCAGTATTATTTAATTGAAGCGAACAATAAATAGTTCCAGCAACAGTTTGTTGTATTTAAAGTTGTGAAGTACTGGGAGAAATCTGGCAATCTATCAAATTAGATTATCTCCCCTGAAATTGCTAATTTTTATATTTGCTAAATGAATTACATTTGATTCACTGTTTTTCTTATATCAAAATTGCCAGTATATGTAAAAATATATTTTAATTGTAAATATTGTATAAATTAATTTGTTATAGGTAAAATACTTTGTGTATTCTAATAATTAAAACAGTATATCACCTTTTTTAATTAATTAACTCAAAATGAATAATTTAAAGATAGAGCACAAAATGCTTACCACTTCTCCCTAAGAAGTCACTTCTCCTTCGCGCCGTCGCGAAGTCGCTTTAATCTTTTCAGTCCCAATTTGGGATACATTAAAATCTGTGTTGAGAGGAGCGTGATCAGTCTCTGTTGTAAACTAAGTCATCCTGTTGGTTATGTTACCGTCGACCATTTTTGTTTTCTGTTTTTCCTTGTACCAAATTTACATTTAAGTGTGCATGCCTTTTCTATATTAGATCATGCAATCTTTATTTAATTCATTGGTGACCTGGTCTACCCCATTTTTGGGGATTCCAAGAAAGGTTTCATTTCAAAGTACATTGTATATAATTTTCTTCTTAAAGTAATTTGATGATAAAATGTAAAAGTTTTCCCATTTGAAAGATTTTAAATCAAATCTAACGTTGACATGGTTATAAAAAAATAATGTTAAAAAAACATTTGTATTAACATAAGATGGTATATTAAATTAGAAGTAAATAAGAGCAAAATAACAACTGAAATCATCAACTGAAACAAGCATTTAATGGCTTGGTGCATGGCATCGTGAAAGGAGCAGAAAGATAAGGACTTTTTTTTTTTATCTTCAATCGAGTGTTTCGGTTTTTTTATTTCCTTTTGTAAGTAGATAAAATCTTTTAACACTCCAAACGGGACACAATTTTAAGTCATATTTTTTTCTGTACATTTTAATACTGGTGCTCTTTTTTGGAGGAAAGCAGCCCCTCTAAGCATTTCGAGAAGGCAACCATTAAGCGATTAGTTTTCATTTAAATATATAGCGGAGTATCTGTCTTACAACTTGGTATAGGACCCTTTCTTATTAATAAACTCTTTAAATAAATTGTAGCTATGTTAGTAAATATAAGTGGCCATGCAAGAATTGAACCTTCATGGCAGCAATTTTGAAGATATTATTAATACGAAAGGGACTTTTAGCAAGTCAATAGTTAAGCCTGGAAAAATTAAAAAGTTGTTCCCACGTGAAACTACAATCCATTGTTTCAAATTAACTACCTTTAGAGGCTTGTCTTTAAGTCGCAAGAGCATCGAAAGCGAATTGGACTACCAGGCTCTTCATGGTTACTAACCCGATTTATTCTGAAGTTAATTTAAGATTGGATCCCGCCAATCTCCATTGTCAAACGATGGTTTCTCTAGATATATTCTGTATTAGGTAGTCAATATACTATCAATCTTACAGAGAAATTCCGACAGTGAATGTTAATTATGATTTGTTTGTCGGTACGAATTTTCAGGTCCTCCATAGATATTCCTTATTTCATCGAGAGGATCATTGGCAGAAATTAAAATATTAAAATAAACTCTTTCCTGAAACTACAAGTCAAAATGATTTGTAACTTCGTGAAAGGTGTTTTACCCACAGGTGCTCGTGGCACGGACCACCCCCCTTTTTCTAACTTTCTGTTTACAAATTTATTTTCAATAAAATTTCTTTATTTCTTTATTATTTCATCTTTTTTTCCTTATTTTAACTTGTTCGTGTCAATATTCATACAATCTCATGTTAACAACAATTTGCATGTTTCGACCCTGTTAACATGAGATTGTATGAATATTGACACGAACAAGTTAAAATAAGGAAAATGAGATGAAATAATAAAGAAATAAAGAAATTTTATTGAAAATAAATTTGTAAACAGAAATTTAGAAAAAAAAAGTGGGGTGGTCCGTGCCACGAGCGCCTGTGGTTTTACCGGGACTCTAGTTTCGTCTTCATAATGATGTGGTCTTGATATGACAAAACACTTTACTGCCATGGAGAATTCATGTTTGCCATCCTGAAACTGCACATGTACACACGTTTTGCAACATGATATAAATGATGTTCCTCATGTCGTCTTCAAAGATTCCTCATACCATAATGAACAGGCAGAAATATGGTTAAAATAAACATCTTTGGGACTATTTTCCAACCGGGTGAGCAACACAGACCCATAGGAACCTCTGGGAATTCAAATATCATCAGTTATTAATAGAACCAGATGAAGGAATGCTGGTCACAAGTTACGCCGAGTATTTCATCTCTACCGGTATGAGACCGTATCGGTGGTGCAATGGGGTGCTTGTCTCGAGTGCAGTGTATCGTGGGTTCGAACCCCGATATGGTCAAATCAAAGACCATAAAACGTCTCCTCTAAACGTGTAGAATTAAGGAATAATAGCAAAAACTGTTGTCTCATCAGCGAGCTAGCACTATAATTATACATCTATACTCCAAGTCAGATAATGCTATTTACACGAAAATCATAATCTCCCAGTAATTACTTGTCTATTTGCTTATAAATGAATTATTTCATTTGTAAAACTCAGATTCCAAGATGTTTATTATCCAAAATTCGGCATGATATGTCTTGTATATGTCTACGGAGATTTAACATTGAGCTGGCCAGACATTTTTTTTTGACAGGCGACTTCATTGACTTCTCCATTTCGCGTGTGTACCTGACGGGTCAGTCATTCTCAGCATGCAGTATGAAGGAGAAAGAGCAAAGACCAGGTTGGCTCGGAATCAGGTTAATATGTCCAAGTGGAGCGACATGTCTACATGCGGACTGTTGTTCCACTGAACTGGCACTATATTAAGAGTATTGGTCTAGTAGAGAGTGGACATCATCACCATCTTGTTCTCGACATGATACATCTGACAAATTGCTAATTTAGTGCTAAACAACAATGACTCATCTCAATGGAATGACCTTGGAAATTCATGCTTTTTGAGAGGATTTACTTTTTCTTTCTAGTTTTTAATGCAACAGCCATTTGTTATCCCTGAAGGGATCATCGGATATATTTTTCAAAGCAGACACACAAAGAATAATTCAGGCCAACATTGGTTGAAACTGATCAAGTGGTTACTAACGAGAATATTTTAGAAATAGCTTAGACCAGACAGACATACGGATGGACTTCCCATTTTGGTTCAGCAGTTTTGCAGAAGAAAATTAAAGTGTGAAAAGTTTACTGACGGACAGACGATGGATACTATATAATTGCAATAGTTACAACCCCCATCCTACCAAATAAATCCTAACCTTTAGTATGTGCCAAGGATTATTGTGCTTAAAAAAAACCAAAGAACGATCAGTCAATTAACTAGAATAAACATTATTGCACTGGAACCATCCTGGTCTACAGACGAGGACAGACCCACAGCATAACACAACATGCGGACGTAAAAAAATGGGGTGCATTTTCCAAATTATAGGTGCATTTTCACTATGCTCAATCCTATGTGACAAAAATAACCAGAACTCATTTACAAACCATCAATGAGAGTTCCTCCACCCATAACAAAGAAAGAGATAGCAGTCTGGTAGCCTAGGTGAGGTTTCTAGCTGATCCTGTGAGTGCTCTACTTTGTTAATAAGTAACAAATATTATAACACCATAAACATCAGGTATATTCTAATAAAGGCCTTATAAATGTATGGACATTTTTTGTCTAAGATTTATCAAGTATGAATTTTGCAACTTTTTCAAAGCCCATTAATCTTGTTTAGTTATGTCCTTTGAAAATACCTGCCCTTGCATATGCTCCATTACATTGTTGATTAGTGTAAACCACTAAATGAGGGGGTGCAGATTTTGACCTTTTTTCAGGAATATTCAATTTCAAATATATTATGTATTTCGTTTTATGTGGATTGAAAAATATCATTATTCTACATGTCTATGTCTGATATTCAATGCATTTTCACATGGATCATTAACAATCAAATATAAACTACATGTACTGTCATATTCTAATAACTTAATAGAACATTGAATTTCATTTTTACTATGTCATTAATAATAAAATGAAACAAGAGAGGGCCTTGAATAGATCTCTGAGGTAAACCTGTCTTGATGTTCTGCCACTCAGAAGCTGAATTATTGAAGATTACGCTAGCTCTTTTTTCTGTTGAGTTATACTCGCAACTGATGAAGTACCGATAGCTCATATTACTCTACCTCAGGGTATCAACTGATGAAGTACCGATATCTCATATTACTATACCTCGAGGTATCAACTGATGAAGTACCGATACCTCATATTACTATACCTCAGGGTATCAACTGATGAAGTACCGATAGCTCATATTACTCTACCTCAGGGTATCAACTGATGAAGTACCGATAGCTCATATTACTATACCTCAGGGTATCAACTGATGAAGTACCGATAGCTCATATTATTATACCTCAGGGTATCAACTGATGAAGTAGCGATAGCTCATGTTACTATACCTCAGCGTATCAACTGATGAAGTACCGATAGCTCATATTACTCTACCTCAGGGTATCAACTGATGAAGTACCGATAGCTCATATTACTCTACCTCAGGATATCAACTGATGAAGTACCGATAGCTCATATTACTATACCTCAGGGTATCAACTGATGAAGTACCGATGGCTCATTACTATACCTCAGGGTATCAACTGATGAAGTAGCGATAGCTCATGTTACTATACCTCAGGGTATCAACGGATGAAGTACCGATAGCTCATATTACTATACCTCAGGATATCAACTGATGAAGTACCGATAGCTCATATTACTATACCTCAGGGTATCAACTGATGAAGTAGCGATAGCTCATATTACTATACCTCAGGATATCAACTGATGAAGTACCGATAGCTCATGTTACTATACCTCAGGGTATCAACTGATGAAGTACCGATAGCTCATATTACCATACCTCAGGATATCAACTGATGAAGTACCAATAGCTCATATTACTATACCTCAGGGTATCAACTGATGAAGTACCGATATCTCATATTACTATACCTCAGGGTATCAACTGATGAAGTACCGATAGCTCATATTACTCTACCCCAGGGTATCAACTGATGAAGTACCGATATCTCATATTACTATACCTCAGGGTATCAACTGATGAAGTACCGATAGCTCATATTACTCTACCTCAGGGTATCAACTGATGAAGTACCGATGGCTCATTACTATACCTCAGGATATCAACTGATGAAGTACCGATAGCTCATATTACTATACCTCGGGGTATCAACTGATGAAGTAGCGATAGCTCATATTACTATACCTCAGGGTATCAACTGATGAAGTACCGATAGCTCATATTACTATACCTCGGGGTATCAACTGATGAAGTACCGATAGCTCATATTACTATACCTCGGGGTATCAACTGATGAAGTACCGATAGCTCATATTACTCTACCTCAGGATATCAACTGATGAAGTACCGATAGCTCATATTACTCTACCTTAGGATATCAACTGATGAAGTACCGATAGCTCATATTACTATACCTCTGGATATCAACTGATGAAGTAGCGATAGCTCATATTACTCTACCTCAGGGTATCAACTGATGAAGTACCAATAGCTCATATTACTCTACCTCAGGGTATCAACTGATGAAGTACCGATAGCTCATTACTCTACCTCAGGATATCAACTGATGAAGTAGCGATAGCTCATATTACTATACCTCAGGGCATCAACTGATGAAGTACCGATATCTCATATTACTCTGCCTCAGGGTATCAACTGATGAAGTACCGATAGCTCATATTACTATACCTCAGGGTATCAACTGATGAAGTACCGATAGCTCATATTACTATACCTCAGGGTATCAACTGATGAAGTACCGATAGCTCATATTACTATACCTCGGGGTATCAACTGATGAAGTACCGATAGCTCATATTACTATACCTCAGGATATCAACTGATGAAGTACCGATAGCTCACATTACTATACCTCAGGATATCAACTGATGAAGTACCGATAGCTCATTACTATACCTCAGGGTATCAACTGATGAAGTACCGATAGCTCATATTACTATACCTCAGGATATCAACTGATGAAGTACCGATAGCTCATATTACTATACCTCAGGGTATCAACTGATGAAGTACCGATAGCTCATATTACTATACCTCGGGGTATCAACTGATGAAGTACCGATAGCTCATATTACTATACCTCAGGGTATCAACGGATGAAGTACCGATAGCTCATATTACTATACCTCAGGGTATCAACTGATGAAGTACGGATAGCTCATATTACTCTACCTCAGGGTGTCAACTGATGAAGTACCGATAGCTCATCTTACTATACCTCAGGGTATCAACTGATGAAGTATCGATAGCTCATTACTATACCTCAGGATATCAACTGTTGAAGTACCGATAGCTCATATTACTCTACCTCAGGATATCAACTGATGAAGTACCGATAGCTCATATTACTCTACCTCAGGATATCAACTGATGAAGTACCGATAGCTCATAACTATACCTCAGGGTATCAACTGATGAAGTACCGATAGCTCATATTACTATACCTCAGGGTATCAACTGATGAAGTACCGATAGCTCATATTACTCTACCTCAGGGTATCAACTGATGAAGTACCGATAGCTCATATTACTCTACCTCAGGGTATCAACTGATGAAGTACCGATAGCTCATATTACTATACCTCGGGGTATCAACTGATGAAGTACCGATAGCTCATATTACTATACCTCAGGATATCAACTAATGAAGTACCGATAGCTCATATTACTATACCTCGGGGTATCAACTGATGAAGTACCGATAGCTCATATTACTATACCTCGGGGTATCAACTGATGAAGTACCGATAGCTCATATTACTCTACCTCGGGATATCAACTGATGAAGTACCGATAGCTCATATTACTATACCTCAGGATATCAACTGATGAAGTACCGATATCTCATATTACTCTACCTCGGGGTATCAACTGATGAAATACCGATAGCTCATATTACTATACCTCGGGGTATCAACTGATGAAGTACCGATAGCTCATATTACTCTACCTCAGGGTATCAACTGATGAAGTAGCGATAACTCATATTACTCTACCTCAGGGTATCAACTGATGAAGTACCGATAGCTCATATTACTATACCTCGGGGTATCAACTGATGAAGTACCGATAGCTCATATTACTATACCTCGGGGTATCAACTGATGAAGTACCGATAGCTCATATTACTCTACCTCGGGGTATCAACTGATGAAGTACCGATAGCTCATATTACTCTACCTCAGGGTATCAACTGATGAAGTACCGATAGCTCATATTACTATACCTCAGGATATCAACTGATGAAGTACCAATGGCTCATATTACTATACCTCAGGATATCAACTGATGAAGTACCGATAGCTCATATTACTATACCTCAGGATATCAACTGATGAAGTACCGATAGCTCATATTACTATACCTCAGGATATCAACTGATGAAGTACCGATAGCTCATATTACTATACCTCAGGATATCAACTGATGAAGTACCGATAGCTCATATTACTATACCTCAGGGTATCAACTGATGAAGTACCGATAGCTCATATTATTATACCTCGGGGTATCAACTGATGAAGTACCGATGGCTCATATTACTATACCTCAGGGTATCAACTGATGAAGTACCGATAGCTCATATTACTATACCTCGTGGTATCAACTGATGAAGTACCGATAGTTCATATTACTATACCTCAGGGTATCAATTGATGAAGTACCGATAGCTCATATTACTATACCTCGGGATATCAACTGATGAAGTACCGATAGCTCATATTACTATACCTCAGGGTATCAACTGATGAAGTACCGATAGCTCATATTACTATACCTCGGGGTATCAACTGATGAAGTACCGATAGCTCATATTACTATACCTCAGGATATCAACTGATGAAGTACCGATAGCTCATATTACTCTACCTCAGGATATCAACTGATGAAGTACCGATAGCTCATATTACTATACCTCAGGATATCAACTGATGAAGTACCGATAGCTCATAACTATACCTCAGGGTATCAACTGATGAAGTACCGATAGCTCATATTACTATACCTCAGGATATCAACTGATGAAGTACCGATAGCTCATATTACTATACCTCAGGGTATCAACTGATGAAGTACCGATAGCTCATATTACTCTACCTCAGGGTATCAACTGATGAAGTACCGATAGCTCATATTACTATACCTCGGGGTATCAACTGATGAAGTACCGATAGCTCATATTACTATACCTCAGGATATCAACTGATGAAGTACCGATAGCTCATATTACTATACCTCGGGATATCAACTGATGAAGTACCGATAGCTCATATTACTATACCTCAAGGTATCAACTGATGAAGTACCGATAGCTCATATTACTATACCTCAGGATATCAACTGATGAAGTACCGATAGCTCATATTACTCTACCTCAGGGCATCAACTGATGAAGTACCGATAGCTCATATTACTATACCTCGGGGTATCAACTGATGAAGTACCGATAGCTCATATTACTATACCTCGGGGTATCAACTGATGAAGTACCGATAGCTCATATTACTCTACCTCAGGGTATCAACTGATGAAGTACCGATAGCTCATATTACTATACCTCGGGGTATCAACTGATGAAGTACCGATAGCTCATATTACTATACCTCAGGGTATCAACTGATGAAGTACCGATAGCTCATATTACTATACCTCAGGGTATCAACTGATGAAGTACCGATATCTCATATTACTATACCTCAGGATATCAACTGATGAAGTACCGATAGCTCATATTACTCTACCTCAGGGTATCAACTGATGAAGTACCGATAGCTCATATTACTATACCTCGGGGTATCAACTGATGAAGTACCGATAGCTCATATTACTATACCTCAGGGTATCAACGGATGAAGTACCGATAGCTCATATTACTATACCTCAGGGTATCAACTGATGAAGTACCGATAGCTCATATTACTCTACCTCAGGGTGTCAACTGATGAAGTACCGATAGCTCATCTTACTATACCTCAGGGTATCAACTGATGAAGTATCGATAGCTCATTACTATACCTCAGGATATCAACTGATGAAGTACCGATAGCTCATATTACTATACCTCGGGGTATCAACTGATGAAGTACCGATAGCTCATATTACTATACCTCGGGGTATCAACTGATGAAGTACCGATAGCTCATATTACTCTACCTCAGGATATCAACTGATGAAGTACCGATAGCTCATATTACTCTACCTAAGGATATCAACTGATGAAGTACCGATAGCTCATATTACTATACCTCTGGATATCAACTGATGAAGTAGCGATAGCTCATATTACTCTACCTCAGGGTATCAACTGATGAAGTACCAATAGCTCATATTACTCTACCTCAGGGTATCAACTGATGAAGTACCGATAGCTCATTACTCTACCTCAGGATATCAACTGATGAAGTAGCGATAGCTCATATTACTATACCTCAGGGCATCAACTGATGAAGTACCGATATCTCATATTACTCTGCCTCAGGGTATCAACTGATGAAGTACCGATAGCTCATATTACTATACCTCAGGGTATCAACTGATGAAGTACCGATAGCTCATATTACTATACCTCAGGGTATCAACTGATGAAGTACCGATAGCTCATATTACTATACCTCGGGGTATCAACTGATGAAGTAGCGATAGCTCATATTACTATACCTCAGGATATCAACTGATGAAGTACCGATAGCTCACATTACTATACCTCAGGATATCAACTGATGAAGCACCGATAGCTCATTACTATACCTCAGGGTATCAACTGATGAAGTACTGATAGCTCATATTACTATACCTCAGGATATCAACTGATGAAGTACCGATAGCTCATATTACTCTACCTCAGGGTATCAACTGATGAAGTACCGATAGCTCATATTACTATACCTCGGGGTATCAACTGATGAAGTACCGATAGCTCATATTACTATACCTCAGGGTATCAACGGATGAAGTACCGATAGCTCATATTACTATACCTCAGGGTATCAACTGATGAAGTACGGATAGCTCATATTACTCTACCTCAGGGTGTCAACTGATGAAGTACCGATAGCTCATCTTACTATACCTCAGGGTATCAACTGATGAAGTATCGATAGCTCATTACTATACCTCAGGATATCAACTGTTGAAGTACCGATAGCTCATATTACTCTACCTCAGGATATCAACTGATGAAGTACCGATAGCTCATATTACTCTACCTCAGGATATCAACTGATGAAGTACCGATAGCTCATAACTATACCTCAGGGTATCAACTGATGAAGTACCGATAGCTCATATTACTATACCTCAGGATATCAACTGATGAAGTACCGATAGCTCATATTACTATACCTCAGGGTATCAACTGATGAAGTACCGATAGCTCATATTACTCTACCTCAGGGTATCAACTGATGAAGTACCGATAGCTCATATTACTATACCTCGGGGTATCAACTGATGAAGTACCGATAGCTCATATTACTATACCTCAGGATATCAACTAATGAAGTACCGATAGCTCATATTACTATACCTCGGGGTATCAACTGATGAAGTACCGATAGCTCATATTACTATACCTCGGGGTATCAACTGATGAAGTACCGATAGCTCATATTACTCTACCTCGGGATATCAACTGATGAAGTACCGATAGCTCATATTACTATACCTCAGGATATCAACTGATGAAGTACCGATATCTCATATTACTCTACCTCGGGGTATCAACTGATGAAATACCGATAGCTCATATTACTATACCTCGGGGTATCAACTGATGAAGTACCGATAGCTCATATTACTCTACCTCAGGGTATCAACTGATGAAGTAGCGATAACTCATATTACTCTACCTCAGGGTATCAACTGATGAAGTACCGATAGCTCATATTACTATACCTCGGGGTATCAACTGATGAAGTACCGATAGCTCATATTACTATACCTCGGGGTATCAACTGATGAAGTACCGATAGCTCATATTACTCTACCTCGGGGTATCAACTGATGAAGTACCGATAGCTCATATTACTCTACCTCAGGGTATCAACTGATGAAGTACCGATAGCTCATATTACTATACCTCAGGATATCAACTGATGAAGTACCAATGGCTCATATTACTATACCTCAGGATATCAACTGATGAAGTACCGATAGCTCATATTACTATACCTCAGGATATCAACTGATGAAGTACCGATAGCTCATATTACTATACCTCAGGATATCAACTGATGAAGTACCGATAGCTCATATTACTATACCTCAGGATATCAACTGATGAAGTACCGATAGCTCATATTACTATACCTCAGGGTATCAACTGATGAAGTACCGATAGCTCATATTATTATACCTCGGGGTATCAACTGATGAAGTACCGATGGCTCATATTACTATACCTCAGGGTATCAACTGATGAAGTACCGATAGCTCATATTACTATACCTCGTGGTATCAACTGATGAAGTACCGATAGTTCATATTACTATACCTCAGGGTATCAATTGATGAAGTACCGATAGCTCATATTACTATACCTCGGGATATCAACTGATGAAGTACCGATAGCTCATATTACTATACCTCAGGGTATCAACTGATGAAGTACCGATAGCTCATATTACTATACCTCGGGGTATCAACTGATGAAGTACCGATAGCTCATATTACTATACCTCAGGATATCAACTGATGAAGTACCGATAGCTCATATTACTCTACCTCAGGATATCAACTGATGAAGTACCGATAGCTCATATTACTATACCTCAGGATATCAACTGATGAAGTACCGATAGCTCATAACTATACCTCAGGGTATCAACTGATGAAGTACCGATAGCTCATATTACTATACCTCAGGATATCAACTGATGAAGTACCGATAGCTCATATTACTATACCTCAGGGTATCAACTGATGAAGTACCGATAGCTCATATTACTCTACCTCAGGGTATCAACTGATGAAGTACCGATAGCTCATATTACTATACCTCGGGGTATCAACTGATGAAGTACCGATAGCTCATATTACTATACCTCAGGATATCAACTGATGAAGTACCGATAGCTCATATTACTATACCTCGGGATATCAACTGATGAAGTACCGATAGCTCATATTACTATACCTCAGGGTATCAACTGATGAAGTACCGATAGCTCATATTACTATACCTCAGGATATCAACTGATGAAGTACCGATAGCTCATATTACTCTACCTCAGGGCATCAACTGATGAAGTACCGATAGCGCATATTACTATACCTCGGGGTATCAACTGATGAAGTACCGATAGCTCATATTACTATACCTCGGGGTATCAACTGATGAAGTAACGATAGCTCATATTACTCTACCTCAGGGTATCAACTGATGAAGTACCGATAGCTCATATTACTATACCTCGGGGTATCAACTGATGAAGTACCGATAGCTCATATTACTATACCTCAGGGTATCAACTGATGAAGTACCGATAGCTCATATTACTATACCTCAGGGTATCAACTGATGAAGTACCGATATCTCATATTACTATACCTCAGGATATCAACTGATGAAGTACCGATAGCTCATATTACTCTACCTCAGGGTATCAACTGATGAAGTACCGATAGCTCATATTACTATACCTCGGGGTATCAACTGATGAAGTACCGATAGCTCATATTACTATACCTCAGGGTATCAACGGATGAAGTACCGATAGCTCATATTACTATACCTCAGGGTATCAACTGATGAAGTACCGATAGCTCATATTACTCTACCTCAGGGTGTCAACTGATGAAGTACCGATAGCTCATCTTACTATACCTCAGGGTATCAACTGATGAAGTATCGATAGCTCATTACTATACCTCAGGATATCAACTGATGAAGTACCGATAGCTCATATTACTATACCTCAGGATATCAACTGTTGAAGTACCGATAGCTCATATTACTATACCTCGGGGTATCAACTGATGAAGTACCGATAGCTCATATTACTATACCTCGGGGTATCAACTGATGAAGTACCGATAGCTCATATTACTCTACCTCGGGATATCAACTGATGAAGTACCGATAGCTCATATTACTATACCTCAGGATATCAACTGATGAAGTACCGATATCTCATATTACTCTACCTCGGGGTATCAACTGATGAAGTACCGATAGCTCATATTACTATACCTCGGGGTATCAACTGATGAAGTACCGATAGCTCATATTACTCTACCTCAGGGTATCAACTGATGAAGTAGCGATAACTCATATTACTCTACCTCAGGGTATCAACTGATGAAGTACCGATAGCTCATATTACTATACCTCGGGGTATCAACTGATGAAGTACCGATAGCTCATATTACTATACCTCGGGGTATCAACTGATGAAGTACCGATAGCTCATATTACTCTACCTCGGGGTATCAACTGATGAAGTACCGATAGCTCATATTACTCTACCTCAGGGTATCAACTGATGAAGTACCGATAGCTCATATTACTATACCTCGGGATATCAACTGATGAAGTACCGATAGCTCATATTACTATACCTCAGGATATCAACTGATGAAGTACCGATAGCTCATATTACTCTACCTCAGGATATCAACTGATGAAGTACCGATAGCTCATATTACTATACCTCAGGATATCAACTGATGAAGTACCGATAGCTCATAACTATACCTCAGGGTATCAACTGATGAAGTACCGATAGCTCATATTACTATACCTCAGGATATCAACTGATGAAGTACCGATAGCTCATATTACTATACCTCAGGGTATCAACTGATGAAGTACCGATAGCTCATATTACTCTACCTCAGGGTATCAACTGATGAAGTACCGATAGCTCATATTACTATACCTCGGGGTATCAACTGATGAAGTACCGATAGCTCATATTACTATACCTCAGGATATCAACTGATGAAGTACCGATAGCTCATATTACTATACCTCGGGATATCAACTGATGAAGTACCGATAGCTCATATTACTATACCTCAGGATATCAACTGATGAAGTACCGATAGCTCATATTACTCTACCTCAGGGCATCAACTGATGAAGTACCGATAGCTCATATTACTATACCTCGGGGTATCAACTGATGAAGTACCGATAGCTCATATTACTATACCTCGGGGTATCAACTGATGAAGTACCGATAGCTCATATTACTCTACCTCAGGGTATCAACTGATGAAGTACCGATAGCTCATATTACTATACCTCGGGTTATCAACTGATGAAGTACCGATAGCTCATATTACTATACCTCAGGGTATCAACTGATGAAGTACCGATAGCTCATATTACTATACCTCAGGGTATCAACTGATGAAGTACCGATATCTCATATTACTATACCTCAGGATATCAACTGATGAAGTACCGATAGCTCATATTACTCTACCTCAGGGTATCAACTGATGAAGTACCGATAGCTCATATTACTATACCTCGGGGTATCAACTGATGAAGTACCGATAGCTCATATTACTATACCTCAGGGTATCAACGGATGAAGTACCGATAGCTCATATTACTATACCTCAGGGTATCAACTGATGAAGTACCGATAGCTCATATTACTCTACCTCAGGGTGTCAACTGATGAAGTACCGATAGCTCATCTTACTATACCTCAGGGTATCAACTGATGAAGTATCGATAGCTCATTACTATACCTCAGGATATCAACTGATGAAGTACCGATAGCTCATATTACTATACCTCAGGATATCAACTGTTGAAGTACCGATAGCTCATATTACTCTACCTCAGGATATCAACTGATGAAGTACCGATAGCTCATATTACTCTACCTCAGGATATCAACTGATGAAGTACCGATAGCTCATAACTATACCTCAGGGTATCAACTGATGAAGTACCGATAGCTCATATTACTATACCTCAGGATATCAACTGATGAAGTACCGATAGCTCATATTACTATACCTCAGGGTATCAACTGATGAAGTACCGATAGCTCATATTACTCTACCTCAGGGTATCAATTGATGAAGTACCGATAGCTCATATTACTATACCTCGGGGTATCAACTGATGAAGTACCGATAGCTCATATTACTATACCTCAGGATATCAACTGATGAAGTACCGATAGCTCATATTACTATACCTCAGGGTATCAACTGATGAAGTACCGATAGCTCATATTACTATACCTCGGGGTATCAACTGATGAAGTACCGATAGCTCATATTACTCTACCTCGGGATATCAACTGATGAAGTACCGATAGCTCATATTACTATACCTCAGGATATCAACTGATGAAGTACCGATATCTCATATTACTCTACCTCGGGGTATCAACTGATGAAATACCGATAGCTCATATTACTATACCTCGGGGTATCAACTGATGAAGTACCGATAGCTCATATTACTCTACCTCAGGGTATCAACTGATGAAGTAGCGATAACTCATATTACTCTACCTCAGGGTATCAACTGATGAAGTACCGATAGCTCATATTACTCTACATCGGGGTATCAACTGATGAAGTACCGATAGCTCATATTACTATACCTCGGGGTATCAACTGATGAAGTACCGATAGCTCATATTACTCTACCTCGGGGTATCAACTGATGAAGTACCGATAGCTCATATTACTCTACCTCAGGGTATCAACTGATGAAGTACCGATAGCTCATATTACTATACCTCAGGATATCAACTGATGAAGTACCAATGGCTCATATTACTATACCTCAGGATATCAACTGATGAAGTACCGATAGCTCATATTACTATACCACAGGATATCAACTGATGAAGTACCGATAGCTCATATTACTATACCTCAGGATATCAACTGATGAAGTACCGATAGCTCATATTACTATTCCTCAGGATATCAACTAATGAAGTACCGATAGCTCATATTACTATACCTCAGGGTATCAACTGATGAAGTACCGATAGCTCATATTACTCTACCTCAGGGTATCAACTGATGAAGTACCGATAGCTCATATTACTATACCTCAGGATATCAACTGATGAAGTACCAATGGCTCATATTACTATACCTCAGGATATCAACTGATGAAGTACCGATAGCTCATATTACTATACCTCAGGATATCAACTGATGAAGTACCGATAGCTCATATTACTATACCTCAGGATATCAACTGATGAAGTACCGATAGCTCATATTACTATACCTCAGGATATCAACTAATGAAGTACCGATAGCTCATATTACTATACCTCAGGGTATCAACTGATGAAGTACCGATAGCTCATATTATTATACCTCGGGGTATCAACTGATGAAGTACCGATGTCTCATATTACTATACCTCGGGATATCAACTGATGAAGTACCGATAGCTCATATTACTATACCTCAGGGTATCAACTGATGAAGTACCGATAGCTCATATTACTATACCTCGGGGTATCAACTGATGAAGTACCGATAGCTCATATTACTATACCTCAGGATATCAACTGATGAAGTACCGATAGCTCATATTACTCTACCTCAGGATATCAACTGATGAAGTACCGATAGCTCATATTACTATACCTCAGGATATCAACTGATGAAGTACCGATAGCTCATAACTATACCTCAGGGTATCAACTGATGAAGTACCGATAGCTCATATTACTATACCTCAGGATATCAACTGATGAAGTACCGATAGCTCATATTACTATACCTCAGGGTATCAACTGATGAAGTACCGATAGCTCATATTACTCTACCTCAGGGTATCAACTGATGAAGTACCGATAGCTCATATTACTATACCTCGGGGTATCAACTGATGAAGTACCGATAGCTCATATTACTATACCTCAGGATATCAACTGATGAAGTACCGATAGCTCATATTACTATACCTCGGGATATCAACTGATGAAGTACCGATAGCTCATATTACTATACATCAGGGTATCAACTGATGAAGTACCGATAGCTCATATTACTATACCTCAGGATATCAATTGATGAAGTACCGATAGCTCATATTACTCTACCTCAGGGCATCAACTGATGAAGTACCGATAGCTCATATTACTATACCTCGGGGTATCAACTGATGAAGTACCGATAGCTCATATTACTATACCTCGGGGTATCAACTGATGAAGTACCGATAGCTCATATTACTCTACCTCAGGGTATCAACTGATGAAGTACCGATAGCTCATATTACTATACCTCGGGGTATCAACTGATGAAGTACCGATAGCTCATATTACTATACCTCAGGGTATCAACTGATGAAGTACCGATAGCTCATATTACTATACCTCAGGGCATCAACTGATGAAGTACCGATAGCTCATATTACTATACCTCAGGATATCAACTGATGAAGTACCGATAGCTCATATTACTATACCTCAGGGTATCAACTGATGAAGTACCGATAGCTCATATTACTATACCTCAGGGTATCAACTGATGAAGTACCGATAGCTCATATTACTATACCTCAGGATATCAACTAATGAAGTACCGATAGCTCATATTACTATACCTCAGGGTATCAACTGATGAAGTACCGATAGCTCATATTACTATACCTCAGGGTATCAACTGATGAAGTACCGATAGCTCATATTACTATACCTCAGGATATCAACTGATGAAGTACCGATAGCTCATATTACTATACCTCAGGGTATCAACTGATGAAGTACCGATAGCTCATATTACTATACCTCAGGATATCAACTGATGAAGTACCGATAGCTCATAACTATACCTCAGGGTATCAACTGATGAAGTACCGATAGCTCATATTACTATACCTCAGGATATCAACTGATGAAGTACCGATAGCTCATATTACTATACCTCAGGGTATCAACTGATGAAGTACCGATAGCTCATATTACTCTACCTCAGGGTATCAACTGATGAAGTACCGATAGCTCATATTACTATACCTCAGGATATCAACTGATGAAGTACCGATAGCTCATATTACTCTACCTCAGGGTATCAACTGATGAAGTACCGATAGCTCATATTACTATACCTCGGGGTATCAACTGATGAAGTACCGATAGCTCATATTACTATACCTCAGGATATCAACTGATGAAGTACCGATAGCTCATATTACTCTACCTCAGGATATCAACTGATGAAGTACCGATAGCTCATATTACTCTACCTCAGGGTATCAACTGATGAAGTACCGATAGCTCATATTACTATACCTCGGGGTATCAACTGATGAAGTACCGATAGCTCATATTACTCTACCTCAGGGTATCAACTGATGAAGTACCGATAGCTCATATTACTATACCTCGGGGTATCAACTGATGAAGTACCGATAGCTCATATTACTCTACCTCAGGATATCAACTGATGAAGTACCGATAGCTCATATTACTATACCTCAGGGTATCAACTGATGAAGTACCGATAGCTCATATTACTCTACCTCAGGATATCAACTGAAGAAGTACCGATAGCTCATATTACTCTACCTCAGGATATCAACTGATGAAGTACCGATAGCTCATATTACTCTACCTCAGGATATCAACTGATGAAGTACCGATAGCTCATATTACTCTACCTCAGGGTATCAACTGATGAAGTACCGATAGCTCATATTACTATACCTCGGGGTATCAACTGATGAAGTACCGATAGCTCATATTACTATACCTCGGGGTATCAACTGATGAAGTACCGATAGCTCATATTACTCTACCTCGGGGTATCAACTGATGAAGTACCGATAGCTCATATTACTCTACCTCAGGGTATCAACTGATGAAGTACCGATAGCTCATATTACTATACCTCAGGATATCAACTGATGAAGTACCAATGGCTCATATTACTATACCTCAGGATATCAACTGATGAAGTACCGATAGCTCATATTACTATACCTCAGGATATCAACTGATGAAGTACCGATAGCTCATATTACTATACCTCAGGATATCAACTGATGAAGTACCGATAGCTCATATTACTATACCTCAGGATATCAACTGATGAAGTACCGATAGCTCATATTACTATACCTCAGGGTATCAACTGATGAAGTACCGATAGCTCATATTATTATACCTCGGGTATCAACTGATGAAGTACCGATGGCTCATATTACTATACCTCAGGGTATCAACTGATGAAGTACCGATAGCTCATATTACTATACCTCGTGGTATCAACTGATGAAGTACCGATAGTTCATATTACTATACCTCAGGGTATCAATTGATGAAGTACCGATAGCTCATATTACTATACCTCGGGATATCAACTGATGAAGTACCGATAGCTCATATTACTATACCTCAGGGTATCAACTGATGAAGTACCGATAGCTCATATTACTATACCTCGGGGTATCAACTGATGAAGTACCGATAGCTCATATTACTATACCTCAGGATATCAACTGATGAAGTACCGATAGCTCATATTACTCTACCTCAGGATATCAACTGATGAAGTACCGATAGCTCATATTACTATACCTCAGGATATCAACTGATGAAGTACCGATAGCTTATAACTATACCTCAGGGTATCAACTGATGAAGTACCGATAGCTCATATTACTATACCTCAGGATATCAACTGATGAAGTACCGATAGCTCATATTACTATACCTCAGGGTATCAACTGATGAAGTACCGATAGCTCATATTACTCTACCTCAGGGTATCAACTGATGAAGTACCGATAGCTCATATTACTATACCTCGGGGTATCAACTGATGAAGTACCGATAGCTCATACTACTATACCTCAGGATATCAACTGATGAAGTACCGATAGCTCATATTACTATACCTCGGGATATCAACTGATGAAGTACCGATAGCTCATATTACTATACCTCAGGGTATCAACTGATGAAGTACCGATAGCTCATATTACTATACCTCAGGATATCAACTGATGAAGTACGATAGCTCATATTACTCTACCTCAGGGCATCAACTGATGAAGTACCGATAGCTCATATTACTATACCTCGGGGTATCAACTGATGAAGTACCGATAGCTCATATTACTATACCTCGGGGTATCAACTGATGAAGTAACGATAGCTCATATTACTCTACCTCAGGGTATCAACTGATGAAGTACCGATAGCTCATATTACTATACCTCGGGGTATCAACTGATGAAGTACCGATAGCTCATATTACTATACCTCAGGGTATCAACTGATGAAGTACCGATAGCTCATATTACTATACCTCAGGGTATCAACTGATGAAGTACCGATATCTCATATTACTATACCTCAGGATATCAACTGATGAAGTACCGATAGCTCATATTACTCTACCTCAGGGTATCAACTGATGAAGTACCGATAGCTCATATTACTATACCTCGGGGTATCAACTGATGAAGTACCGATAGCTCATATTACTATACCTCAGGGTATCAACGGATGAAGTACCGATAGCTCATATTACTATACCTCAGGGTATCAACTGATGAAGTACCGATAGCTCATATTACTCTACCTCAGGGTGTCAACTGATGAAGTACCGATAGCTCATCTTACTATACCTCAGGGTATCAACTGATGAAGTATCGATAGCTCATTACTATACCTCAGGATATCAACTGATGAAGTACCGATAGCTCATATTACTATACCTCAGGATATCAACTGTTGAAGTACCGATAGCTCATATTACTATACCTCGGGGTATCAACTGATGAAGTACCGATAGCTCATATTACTATACCTCGGGGTATCAACTGATGAAGTACCGATAGCTCATATTACTCTACCTCGGGATATCAACTGATGAAGTACCGATAGCTCATATTACTATACCTCAGGATATCAACTGATGAAGTACCGATATCTCATATTACTCTACCTCGGGGTATCAACTGATGAAGTACCGATAGCTCATATTACTATACCTCGGGGTATCAACTGATGAAGTACCGATAGCTCATATTACTCTACCTCAGGGTATCAACTGATGAAGTAGCGATAACTCATATTACTCTACCTCAGGGTATCAACTGATGAAGTACCGATATCTCATATTACTATACCTCGGGGTATCAACTGATGAAGTACCGATAGCTCATATTACTATACCTCGGGGTATCAACTGATGAAGTACCGATAGCTCATATTACTCTACCTCGGGGTATCAACTGATGAAGTACCGATAGCTCATATTACTCTACCTCAGGGTATCAACTGATGAAGTACCGATAGCTCATATTACTATACCTCGGGATATCAACTGATGAAGTACCGATAGCTCATATTACTATACCTCAGGATATCAACTGATGAAGTACCGATAGCTCATATTACTCTACCTCAGGATATCAACTGATGAAGTACCGATAGCTCATATTACTATACCTCAGGATATCAACTGATGAAGTACCGATAGCTCATAACTATACCTCAGGGTATCAACTGATGAAGTACCGATAGCTCATATTACTATACCTCAGGATATCAACTGATGAAGTACCGATAGCTCATATTACTATACCTCAGGGTATCAACTGATGAAGTACCGATAGCTCATATTACTCTACCTCAGGGTATCAACTGATGAAGTACCGATAGCTCATATTACTATACCTCGGGGTATCAACTGATGAAGTACCGATAGCTCATATTACTATACCTCAGGATATCAACTGATGAAGTACCGATAGCTCATATTACTATACCTCGGGATATCAACTGATGAAGTACCGATAGCTCATATTACTATACCTCAGGATATCAACTGATGAAGTACCGATAGCTCATATTACTCTACCTCAGGGCATCAACTGATGAAGTACCGATAGCTCATATTACTATACCTCGGGGTATCAACTGATGAAGTACCGATAGCTCATATTACTATACCTCGGGGTATCAACTGATGAAGTACCGATAGCTCATATTACTCTACCTCCGGGTATCAACTGATGAAGTACCGATAGCTCATATTACTATACCTCGGGTTATCAACTGATGAAGTACCGATAGCTCATATTACTATACCTCAGGGTATCAACTGATGAAGTACCGATAGCTCATATTACTATACCTCAGGGTATCAACTGATGAAGTACCGATATCTCATATTACTATACCTCAGGATATCAACTGATGAAGTACCGATAGCTCATATTACTCTACCTCAGGGTATCAACTGATGAAGTACCGATAGCTCATATTACTATACCTCGGGGTATCAACTGATGAAGTACCGATAGCTCATATTACTATACCTCAGGGTATCAACGGATGAAGTACCGATAGCTCATATTACTATACCTCAGGGTATCAACTGATGAAGTACCGATAGCTCATATTACTCTACCTCAGGGTGTCAACTGATGAAGTACCGATAGCTCATCTTACTATACCTCAGGGTATCAACTGATGAAGTATCGATAGCTCATTACTATACCTCAGGATATCAACTGATGAAGTACCGATAGCTCATATTACTATACCTCAGGATATCAACTGTTGAAGTACCGATAGCTCATATTACTCTACCTCAGGATATCAACTGATGAAGTACCGATAGCTCATATTACTCTACCTCAGGATATCAACTGATGAAGTACCGATAGCTCATAACTATACCTCAGGGTATCAACTGATGAAGTACCGATAGCTCATATTACTATACCTCAGGATATCAACTGATGAAGTACCGATAGCTCATATTACTATACCTCAGGGTATCAACTGATGAAGTACCGATAGCTCATATTACTCTACCTCAGGGTATCAATTGATGAAGTACCGATAGCTCATATTACTATACCTCGGGGTATCAACTGATGAAGTACCGATAGCTCATATTACTATACCTCAGGATATCAACTGATGAAGTACCGATAGCTCATATTACTATACCTCAGGGTATCAACTGATGAAGTACCGATAGCTCATATTACTATACCTCGGGGTATCAACTGATGAAGTACCGATAGCTCATATTACTCTACCTCGGGATATCAACTGATGAAGTACCGATAGCTCATATTACTATACCTCAGGATATCAACTGATGAAGTACCGATATCTCATATTACTCTACCTCGGGGTATCAACTGATGAAATACCGATAGCTCATATTACTATACCTCGGGGTATCAACTGATGAAGTACCGATAGCTCATATTACTCTACCTCAGGGTATCAACTGATGAAGTAGCGATAACTCATATTACTCTACCTCAGGGTATCAACTGATGAAGTACCGATAGCTCATATTACTATACCTCGGGGTATCAACTGATGAAGTACCGATAGCTCATATTACTATACCTCGGGGTATCAACTGATGAAGTACCGATAGCTCATATTACTCTACCTCGGGGTATCAACTGATGAAGTACCGATAGCTCATATTACTCTACCTCGGGGTATCAACTGATGAAGTACCGATAGCTCATATTACTATACCTCAGGATATCAACTGATGAAGTACCAATGGCTCATATTACTATACCTCAGGATATCAACTGATGAAGTACCGATAGCTCATATTACTATACCACAGGATATCAACTGATGAAGTACCGATAGCTCATATTACTATACCTCAGGATATCAACTGATGAAGTACCGATAGCTCATATTACTATACCTCAGGATATCAACTAATGAAGTACCGATAGCTCATATTACTATACCTCAGGGTATCAACTGATGAAGTACCGATAGCTCATATTACTCTACCTCAGGGTATCAACTGATGAAGTACCGATAGCTCATATTACTATACCTCAGGATATCAACTGATGAAGTACCAATGGCTCATATTACTATACCTCAGGATATCAACTGATGAAGTACCGATAGCTCATATTACTATACCTCAGGATATCAACTGATGAAGTACCGATAGCTCATATTACTATACCTCAGGATATCAACTGATGAAGTACCGATAGCTCATATTACTATACCTCAGGATATCAACTAATGAAGTACCGATAGCTCATATTACTATACCTCAGGATATCAACTGATGAAGTACCGATAGCTCATATTATTATACCTCGGGGTATCAACTGATGAAGTACCGATGGCTCATATTACTATACCTCGGGATATCAACTGATGAAGTACCGATAGCTCATATTACTATACCTCAGGGTATCAACTGATGAAGTACCGATAGCTCATATTATTATACCTCGGGGTATCAACTGATGAAGTACCGATAGCTCATATTACTATACCTCAGGATATCAACTGATGAAGTACCGATAGCTCATATTACTCTACCTCAGGATATCAACTGATGAAGTACCGATAGCTCATATTACTATACCTCAGGATATCAACTGATGAAGTACCGATAGCTCATAACTATACCTCAGGGTATCAACTGATGAAGTACCGATAGCTCATATTACTATACCTCAGGATATCAACTGATGAAGTACCGATAGCTCATATTACTATACCTCAGGGTATCAACTGATGAAGTACCGATAGCTCATATTACTCTACCTCAGGGTATCAACTGATGAAGTACCGATAGCTCATATTACTATACCTCGGGGTATCAACTGATGAAGTACCGATAGCTCATATTACTATACCTCAGGATATCAACTGATGAAGTACCGATAGCTCATATTACTATACCTCGGGATATCAACTGATGAAGTACCGATAGCTCATATTACTATACATCAGGGTATCAACTGATGAAGTACCGATAGCTCATATTACTATACCTCAGGATATCAATTGATGAAGTACCGATAGCTCATATTACTCTACCTCAGGGCATCAACTGATGAAGTACCGATAGCTCATATTACTATACCTCGGGGTATCAACTGATGAAGTACCGATAGCTCATATTACTATACCTCGGGGTATCAACTGATGAAGTACCGATAGCTCATATTACTCTACCTCAGGGTATCAACTGATGAAGTACCGATAGCTCATATTACTATACCTCGGGGTATCAACTGATGAAGTACCGATAGCTCATATTACTATACCTCAGGGTATCAACTGATGAAGTACCGATAGCTCATATTACTATACCTCAGGGCATCAACTGATGAAGTACCGATAGCTCATATTACTATACCTCAGGGTATCAACTGATGAAGTACCGATAGCTCATATTACTATACCTCAGGGTATCAACTGATGAAGTACCGATAGCTCATATTACTATACCTCAGGGTATCAACTGATGAAGTACCGATAGCTCATATTACTATACCTCAGGATATCAACTGATGAAGTACCGATAGCTCATATTACTATACCTCAGGGTATCAACTGATGAAGTACCGATAGCTCATATTACTATACCTCAGGATATCAACTGATGAAGTACCGATAGCTCATATTACTATACCTCAGGATATCAACTGATGAAGTACCGATAGCTCATATTACTCTACCTCAGGATATCAACTGATGAAGTACCGATAGCTCATATTACTATACCTCAGGGTATCAACTGATGAAGTACCGATAGCTCATATTACTATACCTCAGGATATCAACTGATGAAGTACCGATAGCTCATATTACTCTACCTCAGGGTATCAACTGATGAAGTACCGATAGCTCATATTACTATACCTCAGGATATCAATTGATGAAGTACCGATAGCTCATATTACTCTACCTCAGGGTATCAACTGATGAAGTACCGATAGCTCATATTACTATACCTCGGGGTATCAACTGATGAAGTACCGATAGCTCATATTACTATACCTCAGGATATCAACTGATGAAGTACCGATAGCTCATATTACTCTACCTCAGGATATCAACTGATGAAGTACCGATAGCTCATATTACTATACCTCAGGGTATCAACTGATGAAGTACCGATAGCTCATATTACTATACCTCGGGGTATCAACTGATGAAGTACCGATAGCTCATATTACTCTACCTCAGGATATCAACTGATGAAGTACCGATAGCTCATATTACTATACCTCGGGGTATCAACTGATGAAGTACCGATAGCTCATATTACTCTACCTCAGGATATCAACTGATGAAGTACCGATAGCTCATATTACTATACCTCAGGGTATCAACTGATGAAGTACCGATAGCTCATATTACTCTACCTCAGGATATCAACTGAAGAAGTACCGATAGCTCATATTACTCTACCTCAGGATATCAACTGATGAAGTACCGATAGCTCATATTACTCTACCTCAGGATATCAACTGATGAAGTACCGATAGCTCATATTACTCTACCTCAGGGTATCAACTGATGAAGTACCGATAGCTCATATTACTCTACCTCAGGATATCAACTGATGAAGTACCGATAGCTCATATTACTATACCTCAGGATATCAACTGATGAAGTACCGATAGCTCATATTACTATACCTCGGGATATCAACTGATGAAGTACCGATAGCTCATATTACTATACCTCAGGATATCAACTGATGAAGTACCGATAGCTCATATTACTCTACCTCAGGGCATCAACTGATGAAGTACCGATAGCTCATATTACTATACCTCGGGGTATCAACTGATGAAGTACCGATAGCTCATATTACTATACCTCGGGGTATCAACTGATGAAGTACCGATAGCTCATATTACTCTACCTCAGGGTATCAACTGATGAAGTACCGATAGCTCATATTACTATACCTCGGGGTATCAACTGATGAAGTACCGATAGCTCATATTACTATACCTCAGGGTATCAACTGATGAAGAACCGATAGCTCATATTACTATACCTCAGGGTATCAACTGATGAAGTACCGATATCTCATATTACTCTACCTCAGGATATCAACTGATGAAGTACCGATAGCTCATATTACTCTACCTCAGGGTATCAACTGATGAAGTACCGATAGCTCATATTACTCTACCTCGGGGTATCAACTGATGAAGTACCGATAGCTCATATTACTATACCTCAGGGTATCAACTGATGAAGTACCGATAGCTCATATTACTCTACCTCAGGGTGTCAACTGATGAAGTACCGATAGCTCATCTTACTATACCTCAGGGTATCAACTGATGAAGTATCGATAGCTCATTACTATACCTCAGGATATCAACTGATGAAGTACCGATAGCTCATATTACTATACCTCAGGATATCAACTGTTGAAGTACCGATAGCTCATATTACTCTACCACAGGATATCAACTGATGAAGTACCGATAGCTCATATTACTCTACCTCAGGATATCAACTGATGAAGTACCGATAGCTCATAACTATACCTCAGGGTATCAACTGATGAAGTACCGATAGCTCATATTACTATACCTCAGGATATCAACTGATGAAGTACCGATAGCTCATATTACTCTACCTCAGGGTATCAACTGATGAAGTATCGATAGCTCATATTACTCTACCTCAGGGTATCAACTGATGAAGTACCGATAGCTCATATTACTATACCTCGGGGTATCAACTGATGAAGTACCGATAGCTCATATTACTATACCTCAGGATATCAACTAATGAAGTACCGATAGCTCATATTACTATACCTCGGGGTATCAACTGATGAAGTACCGATAGCTCATATTACTATACCTCGGGGTATCAACTGATGAAGTACCGATAGCTCATATTACTCTACCTCGGGATATCAACTGATGAAGTACTGATAGCTCATATTACTATACCTCAGGATATCAACTGATGAAGTACCGATATCTCATATTACTCTACCTCGGGGTATCAACTGATGAAGTACCGATAGCTCATATTACTATACCTCGGGGTATCAACTGATGAAGTACCGATAGCTCATATTACTCTATCTCAGGGTATCAACTGATGAAGTAGCGATAACTCATATTACTCTACCTCAGGGTATCAACTGATGAAGTACCGATAGCTCATATTACTATACCTCGGGGTATCAACTGATGAAGTACCGATAGCTCATATTACTATACCTCGGGGTATCAACTGATGAAGTACCGATAGCTCATATTACTCTACCTCGGGGTATCAACTGATGAAGTACCGATAGCTCATATTACTCTACCTCAGGGTATCAACTGATGAAGTACCGATAGCTCATATTACTATACCTCAGGATATCAACTGATGAAGTACCAATGGCTCATATTACTATACCTCAGGATATCAACTGATGAAGTACCGATAGCTCATATTACTATACCTCAGGATATCAACTGATGAAGTACCGATAGCTCATATTACTATACCTCAGGATATCAACTGATGAAGTACCGATAGCTCATATTACTATACCTCAGGATATCAACTAATGAAGTACCGATAGCTCATATTACTATACCTCAGGGTATCAACTGATGAAGTACCGATAGCTCATATTACTCTACCTCAGGGTATCAACTGATGAAGTACCGATAGCTCATATTACTCTACCTCAGGGTATCAACTGATGAAGTACCGATAGCTCATATTACTATACCTCAGGATATCAACTGATGAAGTACCAATGGCTCATATTACTATACCTCAGGATATCAACTGATGAAGTACCGATAGCTCATATTACTATACCTCAGGATATCAACTAATGAAGTACCGATAGCTCATATTACTATACCTCAGGGTATCAACTGATGAAGTACCGATAGCTCATATTATTATACCTCGGGGTATCAACTGATGAAGTACCGATGGCTCATATTACTATACCTCGGGATGTCAACTGATGAAGTACCGATAGCTCATATTACTATACCTCAGGGTATCAACTGATGAAGTACCGATAGTTCATATTACTATACCTCGGGGTATCAACTGATGAAGTACCGATAGCTCATATTACTATACCTCAGGATATCAACTGATGAAGTACCGATAGCTCATATTACTCTACCTCAGGATATCAACTGATGAAGTACCGATAGCTCATATTACTATACCTCAGGATATCAACTGATGAAGTACCGATAGCTCATAACTATACCTCGGGGTATCAACTGATGAAGTACCGATAGCTCATATTACTATACCTCAGGATATCAACTGATGAAGTACCGATAGCTCATATTACTATACCTCAGGGTATCAACTGATGAAGTACCGATTGCTCATATTACTCTACCTCAGGGTATCAACTGATGAAGTACCGATAGCTCATATTACTATACCTCGGGGTATCAACTGATGAAGTACCGATAGCTCATATTACTATACCTCTGGATATCAACTGATGAAGTACCGATAGCTCATATTACTATACCTCGGGATATCAACTGATGAAGTACCGATAGCTCATATTACTATACCTCAGGGTATCAACTGATGAAGTACCGATAGCTCATATTACTATACCTCAGGATATCAACTGATGAAGTACCGATAGCTCATATTACTCTACCTCAGGGCATCAACTGATGAAGTACCGATAGCTCATATTACTATACCTCGGGGTATCAACTGATGAAGTACCGATAGCTCATATTACTATACCTCGGGGTATCAACTGATGAAGTACCGATAGCTGATATTACTCTACCTCAGGGTATCAACTGATGAAGTACCGATAGCTCATATTACTATACCTCGGGGTATCAACTGATGAAGTACCGATAGCTCATATTACTATACCTCAGGGTATCAACTGATGAAGTACCGATAGCTCATATTACTCTACCTCAGGGTATCAACTGATGAAGTACCGATATCTCATATTACTATACCTCAGGGTATCAACTGATGAAGTACCGATAGCTCATATTACTATACCTCAGGGCATCAACTGATGAAGTACCGATAGCTCATATTACTATACCTCAGGGTATCAACTGATGAAGTACCGATAGCTCATATTACTATACCTCAGGGTATCAACTGATGAAGTACCGATAGCTCATATTACTCTACCTCAGGGTATCAACTGATGAAGTACCGATAGCTCATATTACTATACCTCGGGGTATCAACTGATGAAGTACCGATAGCTCATATTACTCTACCTCGGGATATCAACTGATGAAGTACCGATAGCTCATATTACTATACCTCAGGATATCAACTGATGAAGTACCGATATCTCATATTACTCTACCTCGGGGTATCAACTGATGAAGTACCGATAGCTCATATTACTATACCTCGGGGTATCAACTGATGAAGTACCGATAGCTCATATTACTCTATCTCAGGGTATCAACTGATGAAGTAGCGATAACTCATATTACTCTACCTCAGGGTATCAACTGATGAAGTACCGATAGCTCATATTACTATACCTCGGGGTATCAACTGATGAAGTACCGATAGCTCATATTACTCTACCTCGGGGTATCAACTGATGAAGTACCGATAGCTCATATTACTCTACCTCAGGGTATCAACTGATGAAGTACCGATAGCTCATATTACTATACCTCAGGATATCAACTGATGAAGTACCAATGGCTCATATTACTATACCTCAGGATATCAACTGATGAAGTACCGATAGCTCATATTACTATACCTCAGGATATCAACTGATGAAGTACCGATAGCTCATATTACTATACCTCAGGATATCAACTGATGAAGTACCGATAGCTCATATTACTATACCTCAGGATATCAACTAATGAAGTACCGATAGCTCATATTACTATACCTCAGGGTATCAACTGATGAAGTACCGATAGCTCATATTACTCTACCTCAGGGTATCAACTGATGAAGTACCGATAGCTCATATTACTATACCTCAGGATATCAACTGATGAAGTACCAATGGCTCATATTACTATACCTCAGGATATCAACTGATGAAGTACCGATAGCTCATATTACTATACCTCAGGATATCAACTAATGAAGTACCGATAGCTCATATTACTATACCTCAGGGTATCAACTGATGAAGTACCGATAGCTCATATTATTATACCTCGGGGTATCAACTGATGAAGTACCGATGGCTCATATTACTATACCTCGGGATATCAACTGATGAAGTACCGATAGCTCATATTACTATACCTCAGGGTATCAACTGATGAAGTACCGATAGCTCATATTACTATACCTCGGGGTATCAACTGATGAAGTACCGATAGCTCATATTACTATACCTCAGGATATCAACTGATGAAGTACCGATAGCTCATATTACTCTACCTCAGGATATCAACTGATGAAGTACCGATAGCTCATATTACTATACCTCAGGATATCAACTGATGAAGTACCGATAGCTCATAACTATACCTCAGGGTATCAACTGATGAAGTACCGATAGCTCATATTACTATACCTCAGGATATCAACTGATGAAGTACCGATAGCTCATATTACTATACCTCAGGGTATCAACTGATGAAGTACCGATAGCTCATATTACTCTACCTCAGGGTATCAACTGATGAAGTACCGATAGCTCATATTACTATACCTCGGGGTATCAACTGATGAAGTACCGATAGCTCATATTACTATACCTCAGGATATCAACTGATGAAGTACCGATAGCTCATATTACTATACCTCGGGATATCAACTGATGAAGTACCGATAGCTCATATTACTATACCTCAGGGTATCAACTGATGAAGTACCGATAGCTCATATTACTATACCTCAGGATATCAACTGATGAAGTACCGATAGCTCATATTACTCTACCTCAGGGCATCAACTGATGAAGTACCGATAGCTCATATTACTATACCTCGGGGTATCAACTGATGAAGTACCGATAGCTCATATTACTCTACCTCAGGATATCAACTGATGAAGTACCGATAGCTCATATTACTCTACCTCAGGGTATCAACTGATGAAGTACCGATAGCTCATATTACTCTACCTCAGGATATCAACTGATGAAGTACCGATAGCTCATATTACTCTACCTCAGGATATCAACTGATGAAGTACCGATAGCTCATATTACTCTACCTCAGGATATCAACTGATGAAGTACCGATAGCTCATATTACTCTACCTCAGGGTATCAACTGATGAAGTACCGATAGCTCATATTACTCTACCTCAGGATATCAACTGATGAAGTACCGATAGCTCATATTACTATACCTCAGGATATCAACTGATGAAGTACCGATAGCTCATATTACTATACCTCGGGGTATCAACTGATGAAGTACTGATAGCTCATATTACTCCACCTCAGGATATCAACTGATGAAGTACTGATAGCTCATATTACTCTACCTCAGGGTATCAACTGATGAAGTACCGATATCTCATATTACTATACCTCAGGATATCAACTGATGAAGTACCGATAGCTCATATTACTCTACCTCAGGATATCAACTGATGAAGTACCGATAGCTCATATTACTATACCTCAGGATATCAACTGATGAAGTACCGATAGCTCATATTACTCTACCTCAGGGTATCAACTGATGAAGTACCGATATCTCATATTACTATACCTCAGGATATCAACTGATGAAGTACCGATAGCTCATATTACTATACCTCAGGATATCAACTGATGAAGTACCGCTAGCTCATATTACTCTACCTCAGGATATCAACTGATGAAGTACCGATAGCTCATATTACTATACCTCAGGGTATCAACTGATGAAGTACCGATAGCTCATATTACTATACCTCGGGGTATCAACTGATGAAGTACCGATAGCTCATATTACTATACCTCGGGGTATCAACTGATGAAGTACTGATAGCTCATATTACTCCACCTCAGGATATCAACTGATGAAGTACTGATAGCTGATATTACTCTACCTCAGGGTATCAACTGATGAAGTACCGATAGCTCATATTACTATACCTCGGGGTATCAACTGATGAAGTACCGATAGCTCATATTACTATACCTCAGGGTATCAACTGATGAAGTACCGATAGCTCATATTACTCTACCTCAGGGTATCAACTGATGAAGTACCGATATCTCATATTACTATACCTCAGGGTATCAACTGATGAAGTACCGATAGCTCATATTACTATACCTCAGGGCATCAACTGATGAAGTACCGATAGCTCATATTACTATACCTCAGGGTATCAACTGATGAAGTACCGATAGCTCATATTACTATACCTCAGGGTATCAACTGATGAAGTACCGATAGCTCATATTACTATACCTCAGGGTATCAACTGATGAAGTACCGATAGCTCATATTACTATACCTCGGGGTATCAACTGATGAAGTACCGATAGCTCATATTACTCTACCTCGGGATATCAACTGATGAAGTACCGATAGCTCATATTACTATACCTCAGGATATCAACTGATGAAGTACCGATATCTCATATTACTCTACCTCGGGGTATCAACTGATGAAGTACCGATAGCTCATATTACTATACCTCGGGGTATCAACTGATGAAGTACCGATAGCTCATATTACTCTATCTCAGGGTATCAACTGATGAAGTAGCGATAACTCATATTACTCTACCTCAGGGTATCAACTGATGAAGTACCGATAGCTCATATTACTATACCTCGGGGTATCAACTGATGAAGTACCGATAGCTCATATTACTATACCTCGGGGTATCAACTGATGAAGTACCGATAGCTCATATTACTCTACCTCGGGGTATCAACTGATGAAGTACCGATAGCTCATATTACTCTACCTCAGGGTATCAACTGATGAAGTACCGATAGCTCATATTACTATACCTCAGGATATCAACTGATGAAGTACCAATGGCTCATATTACTATACCTCAGGATATCAACTGATGAAGTACCGATAGCTCATATTACTATACCTCAGGATATCAACTGATGAAGTACCGATAGCTCATATTACTATACCTCAGGATATCAACTGATGAAGTACCGATAGCTCATATTACTATACCTCAGGATATCAACTAATGAAGTACCGATAGCTCATATTACTATACCTCAGGGTATCAACTGATGAAGTACCGATAGCTCATATTACTCTACCTCAGGGTATCAACTGATGAAGTACCGATAGCTCATATTACTATACCTCAGGATATCAACTGATGAAGTACCAATGGCTCATATTACTATACCTCAGGATATCAACTGATGAAGTACCGATAGCTCATATTACTATACCTCAGGATATCAACTAATGAAGTACCGATAGCTCATATTACTATACCTCAGGGTATCAACTGATGAAGTACCGATAGCTCATATTATTATACCTCGGGGTATCAACTGATGAAGTACCGATGGCTCATATTACTATACCTCGGGATATCAACTGATGAAGTACCGATAGCTCATATTACTATACCTCAGGGTATCAACTGATGAAGTACCGATAGCTCATATTACTATACCTCGGGGTATCAACTGATGAAGTACCGATAGCTCATATTACTATACCTCAGGATATCAACTGATGAAGTACCGATAGCTCATATTACTCTACCTCAGGATATCAACTGATGAAGTACCGATAGCTCATATTACTATACCTCAGGATATCAACTGATGAAGTACCGATAGCTCATAACTATACCTCAGGGTATCAACTGATGAAGTACCGATAGCTCATATTACTATACCTCAGGATATCAACTGATGAAGTACCGATAGCTCATATTACTATACCTCAGGGTATCAACTGATGAAGTACCGATAGCTCATATTACTCTACCTCAGGGTATCAACTGATGAAGTACCGATAGCTCATATTACTATACCTCGGGGTATCAACTGATGAAGTACCGATAGCTCATATTACTATACCTCAGGATATCAACTGATGAAGTACCGATAGCTCATATTACTATACCTCGGGATATCAACTGATGAAGTACCGATAGCTCATATTACTATACCTCAGGGTATCAACTGATGAAGTACCGATAGCTCATATTACTATACCTCAGGATATCAACTGATGAAGTACCGATAGCTCATATTACTCTACCTCAGGGCATCAACTGATGAAGTACCGATAGCTCATATTACTATACCTCGGGGTATCAACTGATGAAGTACCGATAGCTCATATTACTCTACCTCAGGATATCAACTGATGAAGTACCGATAGCTCATATTACTATACCTCAGGGTATCAACTGATGAAGTACCGATAGCTCATATTACTCTACCTCAGGATATCAACTGATGAAGTACCGATAGCTCATATTACTCTACCTCAGGATATCAACTGATGAAGTACCGATAGCTCATATTACTCTACCTCAGGATATCAACTGATGAAGTACCGATAGCTCATATTACTCTACCTCAGGGTATCAACTGATGAAGTACCGATAGCTCATATTACTCTACCTCAGGATATCAACTGATGAAGTACCGATAGCTCATATTACTATACCTCAGGATATCAACTGATGAAGTACCGATAGCTCATATTACTATACCTCGGGGTATCAACTGATGAAGTACTGATAGCTCATATTACTCCACCTCAGGATATCAACTGATGAAGTACTGATAGCTCATATTACTCTACCTCAGGGTATCAACTGATGAAGTACCGATATCTCATATTACTATACCTCAGGATATCAACTGATGAAGTACCGATAGCTCATATTACTCTACCTCAGGATATCAACTGATGAAGTACCGATAGCTCATATTACTATACCTCAGGATATCAACTGATGAAGTACCGATAGCTCATATTACTCTACCTCAGGGTATCAACTGATGAAGTACCGATATCTCATATTACTATACCTCAGGATATCAACTGATGAAGTACCGATAGCTCATATTACTATACCTCAGGATATCAACTGATGAAGTACCGCTAGCTCATATTACTCTACCTCAGGATATCAACTGATGAAGTACCGATAGCTCATATTATTCTACCTCAGGATATCAACTGATGAAGTACCGATAGCTCATATTACTCTACCTCAGGGTATCAACTGATGAAGTACCGATAGCTCATATTACTCTACCTCAGGATATCAACTGATGAAGTACCGATAGCTCATATTACTATACCTCAGGATATCAACTGATGAAGTACCGATAGCTCATATTACTATACCTCGGGGTATCAACTGATGAAGTACTGATAGCTCATATTACTCCACCTCAGGATATCAACTGATGAAGTACTGATAGCTCATATTACTCTACCTCAGGGTATCAACTGATGAAGTACCGATATCTCATATTACTATACCTCAGGATATCAACTGATGAAGTACCGATAGCTCATATTACTCTACCTCAGGATATCAACTGATGAAGTACCGATAGCTCATATTACTATACCTCAGGATATCAACTGATGAAGTACCGATAGCTCATATTACTCTACCTCAGGGTATCAACTGATGAAGTACCGATATCTCATATTACTATACCTCAGGATATCAACTGATGAAGTACCGATAGCTCATATTACTATACCTCAGGATATCAACTGATGAAGTACCGCTAGCTCATATTACTATACCTCAGGATATCAACTGATGAAGTACCGATATCTCATATTACTCTACCTCAGGATATCAATTTGACAAAGTTGAATCAGAAAATTGTTGGTATGCACAACTCTAAGGGATAATAAGTCAAATATAACAAAGTCAAAAATGGGTTATAATAAGGGAAATTATTCAAAGCAGAAAAAAACAATTTGTAACTTAAGCTAACCAGTTGAATAGTGTACTGCTATCAACCAGGTCAATTCCACAAATAGTAACATGCCCAGTAGTACTATATTTAAAGGGTGACAAAGATTTGAAGGGTGGCTGGACCATTTTACTCGACAAATGCCTCTAGGTGGACCCCTAAGTGGATTTCTTTGGGCAAGGGGCATTTAACACTTTCAAAAATTTGTGAATTTTGAGTTATGAGCTACTATTTCTTAATCTATACATCAATATTTTAAGAGATAAAGCACCAACGTACATTGCTCATTTCTTGGTTTATAGAATTCCCACAATGCAATATTTTCTAGTTTCTGAAAAGAAATATCATGTACCATTAAACAATATGAACTATAGACCCCCTCTTATAAGGCCACCTCGGAGCCGTCGCGGTCGTATGGTAGTTGGATTAACAACTACCTGTGCAATCAACTCCTAACATCACTAAAGTTGTGAGTTAGAACCTCATTCATGGTGAGGTATACTCGATACAACATTATGTGATAAAGTTTGTCAGTGACTTGCGACAGTTCGGTGATTTTCTCTGGATACTCTGGTTTCCTCCACCAATAAAATTGACCGCCAAGATATAACTGAAATATTGTTTAAAATGGCACTATCTCAGTGCATCTAAAATCTGGTCTGATAAGAGAGGTGGCCATTGATGGAAGATACCTTATATATAAGAGGGGGATGGCTATTGTAATAAATAATGCTAAATTTGGAATTATAATTTTATTTTTTATTTAAAAAAATTTAACTCTTGTTTTAAAATAAAAGATAAAGAACAAAACTATAATGTCTTAAAAACAAATACAAACAAAATAAATTGCTAAAAATATTCCAAACAACAAAAAACCTATTAAATAGACAGTTAAACCTTATTATCTAGAACTCAGATAAGTAGTTTCCTTGGATAAATTAGAAGTAAGAATATGGTTCCTTAAGTTAATAGTTATTTCTTATTCAATTTGACTAGACTATAGACAGTAAACAAAAATATTCTGACACGTTCAATTTTACCTATTTATTTAGGGGCTGTTGTGGTCGTTATCATAAGGTAGTTGGATTTACAACTACCTATGCAATCAGTGCCTTGTGAGTTCGAATCCCGCACATGGCGAGGTGTACTCGATTAAACTGTGTGATAAAGTGTGTCAGTGACTTGCAGCAGATCAGTGGTTTTCTCCGGGTACCCTGGTTTCATATAATACTACAATTTTTCAAACAATTATCTTGAAGTCAATTCTAGTCCAATTTTGATCATGTTGTTATCAACAGAACCAGATTTAAAAAAAAAAAGCATTTGTTTGTTTCTGAATGCTATTGTACAATTGTTGTTGTTCTGTTTATATATGTCAGTTATATCAATAAAATGTTTATACCAACAGAACCAGAAAATTATACAGTCTTAGTATAGTACTTATTATCAAATAATTTTCAAAAACATATTTTTCAAATAGACATGACTTAGAAATGGACTTAAATTATTTGTTTACAAAAACTAATTAAGTTTTGTGTTTAACTTGTTGTATATTCTCAATATTGTTAGTATATAAAATTATATTGAAATAATAGAGTAAAATTACATTGAATTCTGCTTTTGCTGATATAACAAAAACAATAAATACAACATCAAGTCTTTAAATATCTTCATATCACTGTTAACAGTTCAATGACAATTTGTAATAAGAATGCACCATTGATATTTTGAAAATTAATAAATTCTGTTTGACATCAGGAGATTTATATGTACGACACTGTTGATATACAACAGAATAAAAGGAGTGGTGCTATATAATATATCTTTACTGACAATTTGACAGGGTGCATTTCCACAATTTTTTAAGAATTTTTGTTTTTTTCTTATTTCTGCAATGTATTTTTTAATATTTTGCAATTTACCCAAAAAGTGACTGTAAGAACTCACTACTTGTTCATTATGTAAACACAGGCTCCATTTTTCTTCACTCATTTTAAAAGTTGACTGAAAAAACAGAAGTAGTGGTAAAATGGAATTGGTAATTTCTGAAACAAATAGAGACAAATATTGTTGGTCTTAGGTGGACTGCAGCACTAGTATAAATATGAACATTTTAGAGCTTTCTATTATATGATTCAAATATAGTTTTAGATACAGTAACTTATCTTGCTCAAAATTTTGTTTCCAACTCTATGTGGTGACCAAGGAACAACAGGTAAATAAATATCTGCTATCGGAATTGATAAAATAATTAAATTTTGTAGAAATGCGAAATTTGATAATTACAGAAAAGGAAATTTTTTTATGTGGAAAAATCATATTAAATTTTGGAAATACAAAGCATTGTTAACTGGTGAAAAAGGACAACAAACATTGATAAAAACAGAAAACACAGTCTTTAACAAAATGATTTAACAAAATATTGCATTATATGCAAGCTATCAACATGTAACCTCTCTGTCATAACCTCATAAATATTGATGTCTTATCTTTATAGCTAAATTCTGCTTCACTTCCTGTATAGACGGTAATAGATTTTTCTATAATCATCATAATTCCAACTAGTATTACTGTGAGCACTGCTCACTAAGATATACCCCCCACTCCCCACATCTGTCCAACCTATTTCCATAACCAAAACATTACTGATTGTTCCGAACAAAAATGAAAGCAACTCTCCTCTCTTCACCGGTAAGCTGCTGATAAAATTTCAAAACATTCTGAGAAACAATACTCAAGTTATCATACGACATAGGGTAAAAATCCTATTTTCCGTCATATCAAGTCCAATAACTCTGGAATGGCAAAAGTGAAAATCGTCAAAAATGAACGGGATCCTCCTCTCATCACCGGTAAGCTGCTGATAAAATTTCAAAACATTCTGAGAAACAATATTCAAGTTATCATACGACATAGGGTAAAAATCCTATTTTCCGTCATATCAAATCCAATAACTCTGGAACGGCAAAAGTGAAAATCGTCAAAAAAGAAAGGGATCCTCCTCTCTCCACCAGTAAACAGCTGATAAAATTTTAAAAGATTCTAAGAAACACAACTCAAGTTATCGTACGACATAGGATTTGTCTACAGACGGACGGACATGGTGAAACCAGTATACCCCCCTACAACTTTGTTGTGGGGGGTATAATAATTAAGAGTTTTTTTACGGCAAGTTTATAAGAATAATCCACCTGTGATATCATTATAATACCTTTGAAATAAAAACATAGGTATCTAATTTCGTGAGCACAACACATTTCTAGAATGACCTTCATCAAGTAGTCACAAAATATAAAAAGATTGGAAAGGCAAATAATCTATAAGTGTTTGGGAGCATAAAATCTACAAGCTCTAAACAGATTACATTTGTATAAAATCCACAGGCTCTAAACAGATTACATTTGCATAAAATCCACAGGCTCTAAACAGATTACATTTGTATAACGAAGATCGGCTAATGTCGCCTTTTACTGAAGGAGAAAGGCCTTAGTTTTAATAATAGCTACATTATTAGGAACTGTATATTTCAAATTCAATTTGAAATAAAAACAATTATATAATAATGTTGTGTTAGCAATGACTATGCCACTATATGGCATAGTCATTGCTAACACAACATTATTATTGTTATTATGCTGACTGTTATATGTAGACAAAAGATATTGATAACTATTACAACTAGAGGCTCAGTGGACTGAGCCTGTGTCGCTCACCTTTCATTCTGCTTTGAGGAAATTTAATACAGAACCTTCCATAGGTGCTTCCCACCAAATATCGGTTCATTTTGGCAAAGCAGTTTCAGATAAGAAGATTTTTAGAAATTGACCAATCTAAAACAGGAATTGCCTGTGGCAGCCATGTTTGTAAATAGATCAAAACGAAATGAGTAATCTCTATAGAGGATCTTCCATGGATGCTTCTTACCAAGTTTCATATCATTTGGCCAAGTGGCTTCAGAGGAAAAGCTGTTTTAGAAATTGACCAATTAGAAACAAGACTTGCCTGTGGCAGCCATATTTGTTAATTGATAGGGACGAAATGAGTAATCTTTATAGATGACCTCCATAGATGCATCCTACCAAGTTTCGGTTCATTTGGCCAAGCAGTTTCAGAGAAGATTTTTAGAAATCGACCAATCAGAAACAAGAATTGCCTGTGGTGGCCATGTTTGTTAATGGATCGGGACGAAAAGAGTAATCGTTATAGAGGACCTCCCATAGATGCATCCTACAACGTTTCGGTACATTTGGCCAAGCAGTTTCAGAGGAAAAGATTTTTTAAAATAGGCCAATCAGAAACAAGAATTGCCTGTGGTGGCCATGTTTGTTAACGGATCAGAACGACATAAGCAAACGCAACATAGGACTTTCCATAGCTGCTTCCTACCAAGTTTCGGTACAGTTTCAGAGGAGAAGAATTTATAAAATCAGCCAATCAGAAACAAGAATCGCCTGTGGCGGCCATGTTTGTTAATGGATCGGGACGAAAAGAGCAATGAGAGCCTTCCATAGATGCTTCCTACCAAGTTTCAGTTCATTTGGCTGAGGGGTTTTAGAGGCATATTTATCTGTAATTAATTCATAGCTAACTGTATTTTACTCATATCTATATTTAAATTAGAGTTATCTCCCTTTCCACAGAAAAACAGTTTTTTTTATAAAGCATACAATCATAAACATGAATTGCCTGTGGCGGCCATGTTTGTTAATGGATCGGGACGAAATGAGCAATCTTTATAGAGGACCTTCCATAGATGCTTCATACCAAGTTTCAGTTCATTTGGCCCAGTGGTTTCAGAGGAGAAGATTAAAAAAAATAGGCCAATCAGAAACAAGAATTGCCTGTGGTGGCCATCTTTGTTAATGGATCGGGGCGAAAGTAGCAATCTTTATAGAGGACCTTCCATAAATGCTTCCTACCAAGTTTCAGTTCATTTGGCTGAGGGGTTTCAGAGGAGAAGATTAAAATGTGAAAAGTAAACGGACGACAGACGACGGACGCCAAGTGATGGCAAAAGCTCACATTGCCTTTGGCAAGGTGAGCTAATAAAGGAGGTCCTGATATTGGTGACTAATATATTGGATCAGATAGTCTTCAAAGTGTGAGAATATTCTTTGTTTCATTTAAGTTTGAAATTTAATTAACAACAATAACAAGTATTAAAAAACAATAACATTATTACGGAAATGATACTTAATTTAAAGCGCTTAGACGACTATGATAGATTGACAGATTGGATCTGCCCCCTTGCACGTAGACTAGCTACAATGTATATATAGCTTGACAGACAGCTGAAAACCCAACCTTCCCCACGTGAAACTGGCATAGTAGATGTACTATTTTCGCATAGTATATCAACACTATATAATTTTTTGTGATATATGCCAAAATATCGTATGAACTTATATTACAGAAGAAATTTACAGAAAGCATAATAATTACTAATAGCTACATTATTAGGAACTGTATATTTCAAATTAAATTTGAAATAAAACAATTGCCATTTTGTTCATTCTAAATTAATGTCTTATATTTCACCTGAATAAGGATTTTACCTGTAATTAGTGCAACATGTGTTTATATGTAAGAAAAACTGGACTTTCAAATGTTTACAACCTCCTAATCTTGGCTATATCTCGGCAGAACTACAAAAAAAGTAATGCCACAGATATTAGGAAAACAGAGTGTGTACAAAATACATAGCCATTATTATAATGGTAACAGAATAGACACATACTGGCATGACAGCATCATTTCCCTGAGAGGAGGTTTGTGACCATACAACTAGTTTAACCCCTCCACTTTTCATTGATGTGCCTGTACAAAGCCAGGAAAGTGAGTGGTCATGTATATTTGTGCAAGGTTATCGATTTTGCCTACGTTTCTACAATTTTTCTAATCGATTTTGGAATTGTTCCAACAGTGTGGTATCTTTTTTTAATTTAAATTTTTTATTATTCCATTCTTTACAGGATGTGAAACAGAAATAAAAAATAAAAATAAACAGAAACTAATACATTATTAGACCATACATGTGTATAATATTGCAGTATAACCCCTCTATGTGTAAAGTTCTTAAAACAAATTCTATGTGTAAAGTTCTTAAAACAAATTCTATGTGTCATGTTCTTAAAACAAATTCTATGTGTAAAGTTCTTAAAACAAATTCTATGTGTCAAGTTCTTAAAACAAATTCTATGTGTAAAGTTCTTAAAACAAATTCTATGTGTAAAGTTCTTAACACAAATTCTATGTGTCAAGTTCTTAAAACAAATTCTATGTGTAAAGTTCTTAAAACAAATTCTATGTGTCAAGTTCTTAAAACAAATTCTATGTGTAAAGTTCTTAAAACAAATTCTATGTGTAAAGTTCTTAACACAAATTCTATGTGTCAAGTTCTTAAAACAAATTCTATGTGTCAAGTTCTTAAAACAAGTTCTATGTGTAAAGTTCTTAAAACAAATTCTATGTGTAAAGTTCTTAACACAAATTCTATGTGTCAAGTTCTTAAAACAAATTCTATGTGTCAAGTTCTTAAAACAAATTCTATGTGTAAAGTTCTTAACAAAAATTCTATGTGTCAAGTTCTCAACACAAATTCTATGTGTCAAGTTCTCAACACAAATTCTATGTGTCAAGTTCTTGACACAAATATCTTCACACAAATTCTATGTGTCAAGTTCTTAAAACAAATTCTGTGTCAAGTTCTTAAAACAAATTCTATGTGTAAAGTTCTTAACACAAATTCTATGTGTCAAGTTCTTAAAACAAATTCTATGTGTAAAGTTCTTAAAACAAATTCTATGTGTCAAGTTCTTAAAACAAATTCTATGTGTAAAGTTCTTAAAACAAATTCTATGTGTAAAGTTCTTAACACAAATTCTATGTGTCAAGTTCTTAAAAACAAATTCTATGTGTAAAGTTCTTAAAACAAGTTCTATGTGTAAAGTTCTTAAAACAAATTCTATGTATAAAGTTCTTAACACAAATTCTATGTGTCAAGTTCTTAAAACAAATTCTATGTGTCAAGTTCTTAACACAAATTCTATGTGTCAAGTTCTCAACACAAATTCTATGTGTCAAGTTCTCAACACAAATTCTATGTGTCAAGTTCTTGACACAAATATCTTCACACAAATTCTATGTGTCAAGTTCTTAAAACAAATTCTGTGTCAAGTTCTTAAAACAAATTCTGTGTCAAGTTCTTAAAACAAATTCTATGTGTCAAGGACTTGACACAAATATCTTCACACAAATTCTATGTGTCAAGTTCTTAACACAAATTCTATAACTTAAGCATTCTAACAACATATAAAAAAATATTGACTAGCCTTGAACAACCCCCCAAAAAGGTGGAAGCTGACTATAAATAATACTACAATGACTAACATATTTGTTCTTTAAAGAAAGATGTTGAATTACACTAACAGCCTATTTCACTGACCTGTTATTCATGTACTGTTTTTGAGAAAAAAAAGTATTTTTTATACATATTCCCATAGTGACACAATGTTCATTTCCTATGGTGTTGGTCAACTTGGACATACGATTCAAATTATAAATGATCTACAGTTTTTGTATAATTAAAAACCTCCTACTGAATACCTCATGTTCTTATGGTTAAAATTTGAACAGATTCTGGTTTCTAATAAGGTAACATTGACAAACTGAAGAATTGTCTATTTTTAGTAATGGTGTCTATCTTGTAAGGAGTTCTGGCAACTGTTTCACTAAACTGATCGTAAATCTTAAGTCTAGGATTACACTTATGATTTTCTTAAGTGCATGTATACATGCGTTTCACTAAAGTAGTTCTAATCGTATGAGTTACGACTTACGACAAGGCATTTCCTATAATGAATGTAAAAAAAGATCATATCATAAATAAACAGTAGAAGACAATCATGACAGATGACTGACGGGAAGTGATGGCAAAAGCTCACCCTGTCTTTAGTCAGGTGAGCTAAATACAGTACTGTGACCCACATTTTTGTTCTAAATTGAAAATTATTGTACTGGGCATAATTGTGACCCACATTTTTGTTCTAAGTAGAGTATTGTTGTACTGGGGATAATTGTGACCCACATTTTTGTTCTAAGTAGAGTATTGTTGTACTGGGCATAATTGTGACCCACATTTTTGTTCTAAGTAGAGTATTGTGTACTGGGCATAATTGTGACCCACATTTTTGTTCTAAGTAGAGTATTGTTGTACTGGGCATAATGGTGACCCACATTTTTGTTCTAAGTAGAGTATTGTGTACTGGGCATAATTGTGATCCACATTTTTGTTCTAAGTAGAGTATTGTGTACTGGGCATAATTGTGACCCACATTTTTGTTTTAAATAAAGAATTGTTGTAAAGACATAAAACTTTTACAAAGAACTTTTATGATTGTAACTTTTTTTGTAAACATTAAAAAAAACATAAAGAAAATAATGTTTAACACTATACATCATTATCATACAACAGGAATATTGTACTCTATTATCTGTTCAAATGGATTAGTAAAAATTAATGCTGCAGATAGGCTAATCACACCAACATGACTTAGCAGGAATATGCATAGAAGATCATTCCAAATCCCAGCATGCCCTACCACTGCAAGGAGGGAATCATTCTATCCACGGACTATAAATGATTGGAATGATCTTCCAGCCACTACAGTGACCGTCACGAGTCTTGCCACTTTCAAGACTCTGCCCAGACCGTAACATTAGGAGCCTTGTTTTTATTTGCACCACGTTAAATGTACAGCACTCTGATGAACTTTTTGTGTAATTTATTTTTATGCGCACACCGTAAAGTGGCAGAATAATCAACAATTTGATGGCGGCCACTCAGCGGTAGAAGTAGAAGTAGAAGTCCTGTAGATTACAAATGGAAACAAATCAGATATATACTGCTATCAGTAGCCATGTGGTTATGGAAAAAAGAACTGAAATATGAAAACTTTACAGATGACGTATGCAAATTGATGACAACAGTTTTTATGATCCTTTAGAGTATGTTTTCACAGAATTAAAAAATAACTTTTATGAAATATTCAGTAAGTAGAACATATTTTCTTGTTACACAATAAGAAATGAGTAAATATAAATTTAAGTAGGAAAATCTTCTAGTTCAGACTGACAACAGTCATATGACAATACAACCTTCAATCAAAAATGCATTAACAATTCTTTGGATGTATTATAAACGTCAAATTTAACAATTTGATAATTTTGTAAAAAAAAAAAACATCTGAAAAATATAAGTAGATGTGAAATTTTGTCCTCTTTATACAGGTCATAAACAGCAATAGAAAACTGATGACCATTATATACAGGTAGGTTATTTAGGCAGTGGCTCTAAGTAAAAAATGTTTTGTACAAAAGTTTGAAAAACTACCAAATATGTACCAGAAGTTTTCTGATAATACTGTTTTGATTTATAATTGGAAAAACTTACTATTTTTTTTTTTTTTTTATTAATTTCTAACAAATTTTATGATATTTGACAGTTTTGTAATAAAACTATTGTGTTATATTAATAGTAACCAGACTTAATGTTTTCTATATTACCTGTGGACCAAAATAGGGCCATATAATCTTACAATTAACTCCGAGGTTGGTTTATAGGATATTGACAGAAAGGACAGAGCATTATGTGATTGTATTTTATCACCTGTGTACTGTCAAATAACAAGAATAAATAGTGTTCTATTTGATTATTACAATGATTTCACAAAAATGAAACAATCTATATATAGCTACCTCAAACACAGGACATAACAACCCATTTTGATAAAAACCCTCCATATTAAGATTAAAACTAATAACATAAAATGATACATGTATTGCATAAAATTGCTTAGATGCATAAAAATAAACAAATATTTGATCAGTTAAAATACATTTAAAAACATGTTTTAGTAGATATCACAAAAGAATTGAAATAAAAATATGTATAATTAAGTAACATCTACCAAATCAGATACATGTAATTTAAAAATAAAATTTCATTAAAAATTTGTCATTTTATCTCATAAAAATATATATTTTATACACATTACCAATATCTTAAAGGTGTGTTTACACGATCCAGTCTTTCCTTCAAATTCACTTCAAACACAAAATTATTGACAGTCTAAGCACTTGTCCAACTCCCTTATATATTTGAAAAATATAAAGTTCAAGATTATGATTTTTACGAAAAATTAGGGTGGAATAATTGCTGATAAAAAAGGTTAGGGTCAGCGGCTGAAAAATAGGGTGGGTCGGGTGACCGTAAACACACATATTTTTTTTTTTGGCCTTATAGTTATTTTTATTATATTTTAACATATTTTTTTTGGTGCTGTTATGCTACATTTTAGACGTTTATTTATCATTTTGTTTGTTTGCACAGAATAGTTACTTGTTTCCGATCCGACATCCCGTAGGTTCATACGTTGGCTACTTTTTCAGACGTTTATATATATATATCTCCATAAAACATGTTTGACGACATTTACACGGCCAAAATGTTTGACGACATTTACACGTTCAAAATGCTTGACGACATTTACACAGCCAAAATGTTTGACGACATTTACACGACCAAAATGTTTGACGACATTTACACAGCCAAAATGTTTGACGACATTTACACAGCCAAAATGTTTGACGACATTTACACGACCAAAATGTTTGATGACATTTACACAGCCAAAACGTTTGACGACATTTACACAGCCAAAACGTTTGACGTCATTTACACGACCAAAACATTTGACGTCATTTACACAGCCAAAATGTTTGACGACATTTACACAGCCAAACGTTTGACGTCATTTACAAGACCAAAATGTTTGACGACATTTACACAGCCAAAATGTTTGACGACATTTACACGACCAAAACGTTTGACGTCATTTACACAGCCAAAATGTTTGACGTCATTTACACAGCCAAAATGTTTGACGACATTTACACGACCAAAATGTTTGACGACATTTACACAGCCGAAACGTTTGACGACATTTACACGACCAAAATGTTTGAAACAGGTGCACAGGTAAAGCTTGAAGAGAATTTGAAGGGGAAAATTGAGCATGTACCCCACACATTAATAAATACAACCAATAACAAATAAAATCAACTATAATACTTTTTATAAAATATATATATCCTAAAATTTTAGATTTTTAATATCCTTGATCTTTCTCTAGAGTATGGTTTAATATTTGGTAAATCAAATTTATCAGAAATAATTCTCTGTACAAATATACAGCTAAAAACACCCATAACTCCAGCAGTCACCATGTATGATAAAACTGTCCCAGTCATGTGCACAATATATCCCATAATTCCAGATAATACAACCTGTGACAGGAAGTAAGCTGTATCTAACATTCCCATGTCAGCTCCAATACCACGGTTTCCACTTGCATCAAAAAAGAAAATCTGCAACAAAGAACACAAAAAATGTAAATTAATTTTCTTTTTTTTAGAAACCTGTCTTTCCACTAACATTCTTTAATCAAAACAGGGTAGGTACATTTTGTGTAGGTAGGTATGCAAAACTTAAAAAAATATATTTAACTTGTTACCAAAGTTATACAGGAGAAGGATCAGACTTTAACAGCACTTGTCCAAAAATTGCAATAACTAGAGGCTCCCAGGAGCCTGTAATCGCTCACCTGGTTTTCAATTTTACATCTAAAGTTAATAGAAAATGGGGGTGTTACACATAATTTTGAAAGTGGGCCACCCAAAGATCATTTCAACTCAAATTTCTGAGCAAAAGATTTAGATGTGATTTTTATCTAATAATATTCCTAAATGGAATAAACTGGCTGAAAAAATCTCACAGAAAAACTCAGAATATGTTAAACTACTCATTGCCATGTAGTTCAGTTAAAATTTGAGCTCATTTTGATTTATATTAAGGCAGCAATGGACAATTGCAGAAATTTCTATTTTTAGTAACAGCAGCCATCTTGAATGGAGGGCGGGGCTGTCGGACACAATTTAGAAAGGCACCCACCCAGGGACCATCCCTGCCAGGTTCGGTTTAATTTGGTTAAACGGTTTCAGAGAAGATTTAAATGTGATATTTTATCAAAATATGCCTAATTTGCATAATCGGTATAAATCGGCTGAAAGAAAATTTCACAGAAAAAAATGGAACACATGTTAAACTACTCGTTGCCATGTATCTGCAATTAAAATTTGAACTCATTTTGGCTTATACTAAAGCAGCAATGGACAATTAAAATTTCATCCTGCCTTTTTTCTATTTCAAAATATGCCTAATTTGCATAATCGGTATAAATCGGCTCACAGAAAAAAATGGAATATATGTTAAACTACTCCTTCCCATGTAGCTGCAGTTAAAATTTGAGCTCATTTTGACTTATACTAAAGCAGCAGTGGACAATTGAAGAAATTTCTATTTTTAGTAACAGCAGCCATCTTTAATGGAGGGCGGGGCTCTCGGACACAATTTTGAAAGGGACCCACCAAGGGGGTCATCCCTGCCAGGTTTGGTTTAATTTAGTTCAGCGGTTTCAGAGGAGAAGATTTAAATGCGATCTTTTATCAAAATATGCCTTATTTGCATAATCGGTATAAATCAGCTGACAGAAAAATCTCACAGAAAAGCCCGGAATATATTTTAAACTACTCCTTGCCATGTAGCTTCAGTTAAAATTTGAGCTCATTTTGACTTATACTAAAGCAACAATGGACAATTGAAGAAATTTCTATTTTTAGTAACAGCAGCCATCTTGAATGGAGGGCGGGACTGTCGGACACAATTTAGAAAGGCACCCACCCAGGGACCATCCCTGCCAGGTTCGGTTTAATTTGGTTAAACGGTTTCAGAGAAGATTTAAATGTGATATTTTATCAAAATATGCCTAATTTGCATAATCGGTATAAATCGGCTGAAAGAAAATTTCACAGAAAAAAATGGAACACATGTTAAACTGCTCGTTGCCATGTATCTGCAATTAAAATTTGAGCTCATTTTGGCTTATACTAAAGCAGCAATGGACAATTAAAATTTCATCCCGCCTTTTTTCTATTTCAAAATATGCCTAATTTGCATAATCGGTATAAATCGGCTCACAGAAAAAAATGGAATATATGTTAAACTACTCCTTCCCATGTAGCTGCAGTTAAAATTTGAGCTCATTTTGACTTATACTAAAGCAGCAGTGGACAATTGAAGAAATTTCTATTTTTAGTAACAGCAGCCATCTTTAATGGAGGGCGGGGCTCTCGGACACAATTTTGAAAGGGACCCACCAAGGGGGTCATCCCTGCCAGGTTTGGTTTAATTTAGTTCAGCGGTTTCAGAGGAGAAGATTTAAATGCGATCTTTTATCAAAATATGCCTTATTTGCATAATCGGTATAAATCAGCTGACAGAAAAATCTCACAGAAAAGCCTGGAATATATGTTAAACTACTCCTTGCCATGTAGCTTCAGTTAAAATTTGAGCTCATTTTGACTTATACTAAAGCAACAATGGACAATTGAAGAAATTTCTATTTTTAGTAACAGCAGCCATCTTGAATGGAGGGTGGGGCTGTCAGACACAATTTTGAAAGGAACCCACCCAGGGACCATCCCTACCAGGTTTGGTTTAATTTGGTTCAGTGGTTTCAGAAGAGAAGATTTAAATGTGATCTTTTATCAAAATATGCCTAATTTGCATAATCGGTATAAATCGGCCGAGAGAAAAATTTCACAGAAAAACCCAGAATATATGTTAAACTACTCCTTGCCATGTAGCTGCAGTTAAAATTTAAGCTCATTTTGGCTTATACTAAAGCAGCAGTGGACAATTAAAATTTCATCCCCCATTTTTTCTATTTTTAGCTTGGCGGCCATCTTGGTTGGAAGTCGGGATCACCGGACACAATTTTAGAAGGGGGCCATCCAAGGACCATTCCACCAAAGTTTGGTTGCAATTGGCCCAGTGGTTTCTGAGGAGAAGATTAAAATGTGAAAGTTTACGACGTACGATGGACGGACGGATGCCAAGTGATGGCAAAAGCTCACATGGCCTTTGGCCAGGTGAGCTAAAAACTTTAGGGTAGGTAGGGTTAGTGGAAACGCAGGTATATTTTTTCTGGCCTAAAGACTTATAATTTGTTTAATCTTGCCACACGTTAGTGCCTATCCCAAAGTCAGGACCTGGATTTCCAACGTCGTATGTCATGGTCTTTTTATGTTCAATGATTTGAAGAGAGAGGTAATTGTTTGTTTTATTTATATTGCTGGAATTGATTAAAGTTTCTTCACAAAAGATACATGTATTGTTAGATAAAGTCAGTCGTGGATTAGAAGAAACAGATTTTTTCTTATAAAGACTTTATCTAAACAATCAGATAAATCATTTAAACAAATGACGTACAATCATTTATTAACTACATATATGTCAATAAATAACATAAAGACTGTAATCCTCTTAAACCTTTATATAAGAAAAGTTTGAAGATTTACCTAAGGGGTAACCAGAAGATTTACCAAAGGGTTAACCAGAAGATTTACCAAAGGGATAACCAGAAGATTTACCAAAGGGGTAACCAGAAGATTTACCAAAGGGGTAACCAGAAGATTTACCAAAGATGTAATCAGAAGATTTACCAAAGGGATAACCAGAAGATTTACCAAAGGGGTAACCAGAAGATTTACCAATGGGATAACCAGAAGATTTACCAAAGGGGTAACCAGAAGATTTACCAAAGGGATAACCAGAAGATTTACCAAAGGGTTAACCAGAAGATTTACCAAAGGGATAACCAGAAGATTTACCAAAGGGGTAACCAGAAGATTTACCAAAGGGGTAACCAGTAGATTTACCAAAGGGGTAACCAGAAGATTTACCAAAGATGTAATCAGAAGATTTACCAAAGGGATAACCAGAAGATTTACCAAAGGGGTAACCAGAATATTTACCAAAGGGGTAACCAGAAGATTTACCTAAGGGATAACCAGAAGATTTACAAAAGGGGTAACCAGAAGATTTACCAAAGGGGTAACCAGAAGATTTACCAAAGGGGTAACCAGAAGATTTACCAAAGGGGTAACCAGAAGATTTACCAAAGATGTAATCAGAAGATTTACCAAAGGGATAACCAGAAGATTTACCAAAGGGGTAACCAGAAGATTTACCAAAGGGATAACCAGAAGATTTACCAAAGGGGTAACCAGAAGATTTACCAAAGCCAAAGGGATAACCAGAAGATTTACCTAAGGGATAACCAGAAGATTTACCAAAGGGGTAACCAGAAGATTTACCAAAGGGGTAACCAGAAGATTTACCAAAGGGGTAACCAGAAGATTTACCAAAGGGGTAACCAGAAGATTTACCAAAGGGGTAACCAGAAGATTCACCAAAGATGTAATCAGAAGATTTACCAAAGGGGTAACCAGAAGATTTACCAAAGGGATAACCAGAAGATTTACCAAAGATGTAATCAGAAGATTTACCAAAGGGATAACCAGAAGATTTACCAAAGGGGTAACCAGAAGATTTATCAAAGGGGTAACCAGAAGATTTACCAAAGGGGTAACCAGAATATTTACCAAAGGGATAACCAGAAGATTTACCAAAGATGTAATCAGAAGATTTACCAAAGGGATAACCAGAAGATTTACCAAAGGGGTAACCAGAAGATTTACCAAAGGGATTACCAGAAGATTTACCAAAGGGGTAACCAGAAGATTTACCAAAGCCAAAGGGATAACCAGAAGATTTACCTAAGGGATAACCAGAAGATTTACCAAAGGGGTAACCAGAAGATTTACCAAAGGGGTAACCAGAAGATTTACCAAAGGGGTAACCAGAAGATTTACCAAAGGGGTAACCAGAAGATTTACCAAAGGGGTAACCAGAAGATTCACCAAAGATGTAATCAGAAGATTTACCAAAGGGGTAACCAGAAGATTTACCAAAGGGATAACCAGAAGATTTACCAAAGGGGTAACCAGAAGATTTACCAAAGCCAAAGGGATAACCAGAAGATTTACCTAAGGGATAACCAGAAGATTTACCAAAGGGGTAACCAGAAGATTTACCAAAGGGGTAACCAGAAGATTTATCAAAGGGGTAACCAGAAGATTTACCAAAGGGGTAACCAGAATATTTACCAAAGGGATAACCAGAAGATTTACCAAAGATGTAATCAGAAGATTTACCAAAGGGATAACCAGAAGATTTACCAAAGGGGTAACCAGAAGATTTACCAAAGGGGTAACCAGAATATTTACCAAAGGGGTAACCAGAAGATTTACCAAAGATGTAATCAAAAGATTTACCAAAGATGTAATCAGAAGATTTACCAAAGGGGTAACCAGAAGATTTACCAAAGATGTAATCAGAAGATTTACCAAAGGGATAACCAGAAGATTTACCAAAGGGGTAACCAGAATATTTACCAAAGGGGTAACCAGAAGATTGACCAAGGGATAACCAGAAGCTGCAAATCGAAGAAGGACGGATAATGCAATGTTGTGTGACCATTTCATAGTTTGGATATGCTTGCTTTGTATGTGAGCAATTTCCTTACTGTGACTTAGAAATGTAGAACAGCAATAAAAGCGATATTTCTTTACTTTAATTTGTGTCCGAGTGAAATATTGGACAGTATCTCATGTTTATTTACTTCCATAATGCCATATCCTTTCTTACTACAAGCTGTTTACTTTAATTTATGTCTAAGTGTAGTGTTGGGTAATCTCTCATGTTCATTTACATCAATATCCTTTCTTACTACAAGCTGTTCCTTTACTTTAATTTGTGTCTAAGAGTAATGTTTGATAGTCTCTTATATGTATGTTTATTTACATCCATATCCTTTCTTACTAATAAATAAATCTAATATACTAGAGGCTCAGTGGGCTGAGCCTGTGTCACTCACCTTTCATTCTGCTTTGAGGAAACTTAATACAGAACTTTCCATAGGTGCTTCCTACCAAATTTCGGCTCATTTGGCTACTCAGTTTCAGAGGAGAAGATTATTTAGAAATATCGACCAACCAGAAACAAGAATTGCCTGTGGCGGCCTTGTTTGTTAACAGATCAGAAATAAATGAGCATTTATTATAGAGGCCCTTCCATAGATGCTTCCTACCAAGTTTCGGTTCATTTGGCCAAGCGGTTTCAGAGGAGAAGATTTTTTTAGAAATCAACCAATCAGAAACAAGAATTGCCTGTGGCTGCCATGTTTGTTAACTGATCGGGACAAAAAGAGCAATGTTTATAGAGAATCTTCCATAGATGCTTCCTACCAAGATTCAGTTCATTTGGCCATGTGGTTTCAGAGGAGAAGATATTTTAGAAATCAACCAATCAGAAACAAGAATTGCCTGTGGCGGCCATGTTTGTTAACAGATCTGGACGAAATGAGCATTATTTATAGAGGACCTTCCATAGATGCTTCCTACAAAGTTTCTGCCCATTTGGTCAAGCGGTTTCAGAGGAGAAGATTTTTTTAGAAATTGACCAATCAGAAACAAGAATTGCCTGTGGCGACCATGTTTGCTAACAGAGCGGAACTAAATGAGCAATCTTTATAGAGGACCTTCCAAGGATGCTTCCTACCAAATTTCAATTCATTTGGCCAAGCAGTTTCAGAGGAGAAGATTTTTTAGAAATCGACCAAACAGAAATAAGAATTGCCTGTGGCGGCCATGTTTGTTAACGGATCAGGACGAAATGAGCAATCTTTAGAGAGAACCTTCCATAGATGCTTCCTACCAAGTTTCGGTTCATTTGGCCAAGTGGTTTCAGAGGAGAATATTTTTTAGAACTCAACCATTTCAGAGGAGAATATTTTTTAGAACTCAACCAATCAGAAATAAGAATTGTCTGTGGTGGCCATGTTTGTTGACGGATCGGGACGAAATGAGCAATCTTTATAGAAGACCTTCCATGGATGCTTTCTACCAAGTTTCAGTTCATTTGGCCAAGCAGATTCAGAGGAGAAGACTTTTTAGAAATCAACCAATCAGAAACAAGAATTGCCTGTGGCGGCCATGTTTGTTAACGGATCGGGACGAAATGAGCAATCTTTATAGAGGACCTTCCATAGATGCTTCCTACCAAGTTTCGGTTCATTTGGTCAAGTGGTTTCAAAGGAGAAGATTTAAAAAAATTGACCAATCAGAAAAAAGAATTGCCTGTGGTGGCCATGTTTGTTAACGGAGCAGAACTAAATGAGCAATCTTTAAAGAGAACCTTACAAGGATGCTTCCTACCAAATTTCAATTCATTTGGCCAAGCAGTTTCAGAGGAGAAGATTTTTTAGAAATCAACCAATCAGAAATAAGAATTGCCTCTGGTGGCAATGTTTGTTAACGGATCGGGACGAAATGAGCAATCTCTATAGAGAACCTTCCATAGATGCTTCCTACCAAGTTTCGGTTCATTTGGTCCAGCAGTTTCAGAGGAGAAGATTTTTTAGAAATCAACCAATCAGAAATAAGAATTGCCTGTGGCGGCCATGTTTGTAAACGGATCGGGGCGAAATGAGCAATCTTTATAGAGGACCTTCCATAGATGCTTCCTACCAAGTTTCGGTTCATTTGGCCAAGTGGTTTCAGAGGAGAATTATTTTAAAAAATCGGCCAATCAGAAATAAGAATTGCCTATGGCGGCCATATTTGTTAATGGATCAGCACAAAATGAGTAATCTTTATAGAGGACCTTCCATAGATGCTTCCTACCAAGTTTCAGTTCATTTGGCTAAGGGGTTTCAGAGGAGAAGATTAAAATGTGAAAAGATAACAGACGACGGACGCCAAGTGATGGGTAAAAAATTATATAAAATGCCTGATACCTACCTGCTTGTCTGTATGATATGTTGTGATCAGAATGAATGGAATAGTTGTCAATGTGGCATATGCAAAACCTGTAAATGCTGCCATTATATTTACTACATATATGTTCCTCCACATCACCATGGAGAACATAGCTATTGTAAATGAAAACATTCCAAAGAAGTAGGTCCATCTTGTTCCAAATCTTACAACCAGTCTTTCTATGACAAATGCATAGATAGCTGATGTTATACAATGAAAAAGTAGTCCCCAGCTAGCTATTCTTACACCTTCATCGTACTGATTGCGTAGAATTGAATTCTCTGGTGCGTTTGGGTTACCACCGTAAACTGCTTGTCCGACAAAATCGGTGAAAAATAAATTAAATCCCATTAATGCAGTCCAACTACAGAAATTGGCTATTGCTAGATTTTTTAACACATACGGTATATCAAGTAAATTTCTAAGCGACTCAGGAAGTTTTTCATATATAACACCTCCTATACTTTTAAAACAACTTTGTAAAAATGTAATAGCTTTTAAACGTTTAAGAATAAAAATAACTGGATAAAATAAAACATTTAAAAGAAGTGGTAAAAGTTGTGTAGATTTTTTACCAGATTTTGGCACACTTTTGTGACGCTTGTGTCTTTTAAGTAAATTTTGTCCAGGATAAAAATTTTCATCGTCAGAATTTATACTGGATTCGTATCCAGATTCAAGAGTACATGTACTTCCTGTTGATTTTAACTCAGGAATTTCCGTCTCAATTAGTCGTAATTCACTTTGACTAACGACTCGTTCACTAAGGGGTTCTTCTTTGGCTACTATTATAGTTGCAGTAAATAAAAATAAAAACATAACAGTAAGTAGTGAGAAAACAGTTCTTTCTTGAGTCCCGAAAAATTGACCAATTCTCATTGAATGCCAATCTAAAGCCGTCACTAAGTAACCAAGGAAACCACCACAGCTGACCATTTGAGAATATATTGTAAAAATTTGTTCATGTTGATGAGTGTCTTTTGAGGCATCAGATAAGAGAGCTTCACAAGGTGTTAAACATGCTTGGCTCGTGAAATCTAAGAGCACAACACCTACAGTTAATCCCACTAAACACAATGATTTACTAAATGGTGTTTCTCCTAATAATCTTATAAATAGAACATCTCCGTATGGAATTAACAGCAATGATAGCACCAATATGAATGATAATCCAGCGATAAATGGACGTCTACGACCAAATCTACTTTTACATCGATCACTAGCTCTCCCTATGATTGGTACCACCATCAGTCCTAAGAATGCTCCCATTCCAAGTATAATGCTCATGTTTTCTTCAGTATATCCAGCTTTTAACAACATAGGAGGAATGTATGTGAATCCTGCACATGCACAAACTTCTACGCCACAAACAACAGAATTTAAGAGGATCATCTGAATTAAGGTCAATGATCTCTTTGGCTCCTGCACTGCAGTGGTGCCATCTTGTGGCATGATACTTTGGAGATGTTGTGTGACCTCTACATTAGGTATGATTTCTCTAGATATGTCATCCATGTTGGATGACCCTGAACTATCAAGGTTATTTGTTGAATGGCTACATCTGAAAAAGAATAATCAATAATTAAATAAAATGAAAGTAAAAGTAGAAAATTTAATTGACAGCAACCACGAACTACTCTACTTGCCAATCTTATAACACAGACCTATGCAATCAGTGCCTATCACCACTAACGTTGTGAGTTTGAATCCCATTCAGGAGAGGTGTACTCAATACAACATTATGTGATAAAGTTTATCAGTAACTTGCGGCAGGTGGATGTTTTCTCCGTGTACTCTGTTTCCCTCCACCAATAAAACTGACCGCCACGATATAACTGAAATATTTTTGAAAGTGGCGTTAAACACCATCAAACAAACAAACATCAATAATTGTATATCAGGTTACTGAAAACCAGTATTTTTTTTAAGGATGTACAAGAATTGTGGTATAGATCTCCAAGCTCATGGAATTGATTTTTATCCTGCACTTATTCTGTTTGAGCAGGCAAATTGCATTGAATTTCAATAATTTAATGGAAAACTTTTTTGTCCAAACAAACACCATAACCCTAATCCTAACCCTATAACACAGAATAGATAATCCTAACCCTATAACACAGAATAGACAATCCTAACCCTATAACACAGAATAGATAATCCTAACCCTATAACACATAATAGACAATCCTAATCCTATAACACAGAATAGACAATCCTAACCCTATAACACAGAATAGACAATGACAAACTATAACACAGAATAGACAATCCTAACCCTATAACACAGAATAGACAATCCTAATCCTATAACAGAATAGACAATGACAAACTATAACACAGAATAGACAATCCTAACCCTATAACACAGAATAGACAATCCTAACCCTATAACACAGAATAGACAATCCTAACCCTATAACACAGAATAGACAATGACAAACTATAACACAGAATAGACAACCCTAACCCTATAACACAGAATAGACAATCCTAACCCTATAACACAGAATAGATAATCCTAACCCTATAACACAGAATAGATAATCCTAATCCTATAACAGAATAGACAATGACAAACTATAACACAGAATAGACAATCCTAACCCTATAACACAGAATAGATAATCCTAACCCTATAACACAGAATAGACAATCCTAACCCTATAACACAGAATAGACAACCCTAACCCTATAACACATAATAGACAATCCTAACCCTATAACACAGAATAGACAATCCTAACCCTATAACACAGAATAGATAATCCTAATCCTATAACAGAATAGACAATGACAAACTATAACACAGAATAGATAACCCTAACCCTATAACACAGAATAGATAATCCTAACCCTATAACACAGAATAGACAATCCTAACCCTATAACACAGAATAGATAATCCTAATCCTATAACAGAATAGACAATGACAAACTATAACACAGAATAGACAATCCTAACCCTATAACACAGAATAGATAATCCTAATCCTATAACACAGAATAGATAATCCTAATCCTATAACAGAATAGACAATGACAAACTATAACACAGAATAGACAATCCTAATCCTATAACACAGAATAGACAACCCTAACCCTATAACACAGAATAGACAATCCTAACCCTATAACACAGAATAGATAATCCTAACCCTATAACACAGAATAGATAATCCTAATCCTATAACAGAATAGACAATGACAAACTATAACACAGAATAGACAATCCTAACCCTATAACACAGAATAGATAATCCTAACCCTATAACACAGAATAGACAATCCTAACCCTATAACACAGAATAGACAACCCTAACCCTATAACACATAATAGACAATCCTAACCCTATAACACAGAATAGACAATCCTAACCCTATAACACAGAATAGATAATCCTAATCCTATAACAGAATAGACAATGACAAACTATAACACAGAATAGATAACCCTAACCCTATAACACAGAATAGATAATCCTAACCCTATAACACAGAATAGACAATCCTAACCCTATAACACAGAATAGATAATCCTAATCCTATAACAGAATAGACAATGACAAACTATAACACAGAATAGACAATCCTAACCCTATAACACAGAATAGATAATCCTAATCCTATAACACAGAATAGATAATCCTAATCCTATAACAGAATAGACAATGACAAACTATAACACAGAATAGACAATCCTAATCCTATAACACAGAATAGACAATCCTAACCCTATAACACAGAATAGACAATCCTAACCCTATAACACAGAATAGACAATCCTAACCCTATAACACAGAATAGACAATCCTAACCCTATAACACAGAATAGACAATGACAAACTATAACACAGAATAGACAATGACAAACTATAACACAGAATAGACAACCCTAACCCTATAACACAGAATAGACAATCCTAACCCTATAACACAGAATAGATAATCCTAACCCTATAACACAGAATAGATAATCCTAATCCTATAACAGAATAGACAATGACAAACTATAACACAGAATAGACAATCCTAACCCTATAACACAGAATAGATAATCCTAACCCTATAACACAGAATAGACAATCCTAACCCTATAACACATAATAGACAATCCTAACCCTATAACACATAATAGACAATCCTAACCCTATAACACAGAATAGATAATCCTAACCCTATAACACAGAATAGATAATCCTAACCCTATAACACAGAATAGACAATCCTAACCCTATAACACAGAATAGACAATCCTAACCCTATAACACAGAATAGACAATGACAAACTATAACACAGAATAGACAATCCTAACCCTATAACACAGAATAGACAATCCTAACCCTATAACACATAATAGACAATCCTAACCCTATAACACAGAATAGACAATCCTAACCCTATAACACAGAATAGACAACCCTAACCCTATAACACAGAATAGACAACCCTAACCCTATAACACAGAATAGACAACCCTAACCCTATAACACAGAATAGACAACCCTAACCCTATAACACAGAATAGACAACCCTAACCCTATAACACAGAATAGACAACCCTAACCCTATAACACAGAATAGACAATCCTAACCCTATAACACAGAATAGACAACCCTAACCCTATAACACAGAATAGACAACCCTAACCCTATAACACAGAATAGACAACCCTAACCCTATAACACAGAATAGACAATCCTAACCCTATAACACAGAATAGACAACCCTAACCCTATAACACATAATAGACAATCCTAACCCTATAACACAGAATAGACAATCCTAACCCTATAACACAGAATAGACAATCCTAACCCTATAACACAGAATAGACAACCCTAACCCTATAACACATAATAGACAATCCTAACCCTATAACACAGAATAGACAATCCTAATCCTATAACAGAATAGACAATGACAAACTATAACACAGAATAGACAATCCTAACCCTATAACACATAATAGACAATCCTAACCCTATAACACATAATAGACAATCCTAACCCTATAACACATAATAGACAATCCTAACCCTATAACACAGAATAGATAATCCTAACCCTATAACACAGAATAGACAATCCTAACCCTATAACACAGAATAGACAATCCTAATCCTATAACAGAATAGACAATGACAAACTATAACACAGAATAGACAATCCTAACCCTATAACACATAATAGACAATCCTAACCCTATAACACAGAATAGACAATCCTAACCCTATAACACAGAATAGACAACCCTAACCCTATAACACATAATAGACAATCCTAACCCTATAACACATAATAGACAATCCTAACCCTATAACACAGAATAGACAATCCTAACCCTATAACACAGAATAGATAATCCTAACCCTATAACACAGAATAGACAATCCTAATCCTATAACAGAATAGACAATGACAAACTATAACACAGAATAGACAATCCTAACCCTATAACACAGAATAGACAATCCTAATCCTATAACAGAATAGACAATGACAAACTATAACACAGAATAGACAATCCTAACCCTATAACACATAATAGACAATCCTAACCCTATAACACAGAATAGACAATCCTAACCCTATAACACAGAATAGACAACCCTAACCCTATAACACAGAATAGACAACCCTAACCCTATAACACAGAATAGACAACCCTAACCCTATAACACAGAATAGACAACCCTAACCCTATAACACAGAATAGACAACCCTAACCCTATAACACAGAATAGACAATCCTAACCCTATAACACAGAATAGACAACCCTAACCCTATAACACATAATAGACAATCCTAACCCTATAACACAGAATAGACAATCCTAACCCTATAACACAGAATAGACAATCCTAACCCTATAACACAGAATAGACAACCCTAACCCTATAACACATAATAGACAATCCTAACCCTATAACACAGAATAGACAATCCTAATCCTATAACAGAATAGACAATGACAAACTATAACACAGAATAGACAATCCTAACCCTATAACACATAATAGACAATCCTAACCCTATAACACATAATAGACAATCCTAACCCTATAACACATAATAGACAATCCTAACCCTATAACACAGAATAGATAATCCTAACCCTATAACACAGAATAGACAATCCTAACCCTATAACACAGAATAGACAATCCTAACCCTATAACACAGAATAGACAATCCTAATCCTATAACAGAATAGACAATGACAAACTATAACACAGAATAGACAATCCTAACCCTATAACACATAATAGACAATCCTAACCCTATAACACAGAATAGACAATCCTAACCCTATAACACAGAATAGACAACCCTAACCCTATAACACATAATAGACAATCCTAACCCTATAACACATAATAGACAATCCTAACCCTATAACACAGAATAGACAATCCTAACCCTATAACACAGAATAGATAATCCTAACCCTATAACACAGAATAGACAATCCTAACCCTATAACACAGAATAGACAATCCTAACCCTATAACACAGAATAGATAATCCTAACCCTATAACACAGAATAGACAATCCTAACCCTATAACACATAATAGACAATCCTAACCCTATAACACAGAATAGACAATCCTAACCCTATAACACAGAATAGACAATCCTAACCCTATAACACAGAATAGACAATCCTAACCCTATAACACAGAATAGACAATCCTAACCCTATAACACAGAATAGACAATCCTAATCCTATAACACAGAATAGACAATGACAAACTATAACACATAATAGACAATCCTAACCCTATAACACATAATAGACAATCCTAACCCTATAACACAGAATTTACAATCCTAACCCTATAACACAGAATAGACAATCCTAACCCTATAACACATAATAGACAATCCTAACCATATAACACATAATAGACAATCCTAACCCTATAACACAGAATAGACAATCCTAACCCTATAACACATAATAGACAATCCTAACCCTATAACACATAATAGACAATCCTAACCCTATAACACAGAATAGACAATCCTAACCCTATAACACAGAATAGATAATCCTAACCCTATAACACAGAATAGATAATCCTAACCCTATAACACAGAATAGACAATCCTAACCCTATAACACAGAATAGACAATCCTAACCCTATAACACAGAATAGACAATCCTAACCCTATAACACATAATAGACAATCCTAACCCTATAACACAGAATAGACAACCCTAACCCTATAACACAGAATAGACAATCCTAATCCTATAACACAGAATAGACAATCCTAACCCTATAACACAGAATAGACAATCCTAACCCTATAACACAGAATAGACAATCCTAACCCTATAACACAGAATAGACAATGACAAAAGTTAGTGGAAATGAATGTCTTAACTTGGGACAGGAATGAATACCATGTATGTGGTTGTGATTGATGCACTTTAATGGGATTCCCACCTACAGTGTAGCTCCTCTTCTGATGACTAAAACTCCAGCTGTCAGTTACATGTATAAAACTACATCAACACTTTTTTAACAGTCATTAGGGTTTTTAATTAACAAAAGCCTTGTGGACTACATACCAAACAAGTTAAAATTCTAACATTGTTTTTAATGAGGTTCATGTTGCTCTATATTTATTTTTCTGTGTGTTGTCTACCATTATTTATTTACTGTTCTTTTTCTTTTGGCCACATTGTGTTGTCTGTCCTTCTATTTATAGATTCTGGTTACCTCTTTGGTATCTTCCTACTTTTGGCCATTGTGTTGTCTGTCCTTCTATTTATAGCTTCTGATTACCTCTTTGGTATCTTCCTACTTTTGGCCATTGTGTTGTCTGTCCTTCAATCTTCTGATTATCTCTTTGGTATCTTCCTACTGTTGGCCATTGTGTTGTCTGTCCTTCAATCTTCTGATTACCTCTTTGGTATCCTCCTACTTTTGGCCATTGTGTTGTCTGTCCTTCAATCTTCTGATTACCTCTTTGGTATCTTCCTACTTTTGGCCATTGTGTTGTCTGTCCTTCAATCTTCTGATTGCCTCTTTGGTATCTTCCTACTTTTGGCCATTGTGTTGTCTGTCCTTCAATCTTCTGATTACCTCTTTGGTATCTTCCTACTATTGGCCATTGTGTTGTCTGTCCTTCAATCTTCTGATTACCTCTTTGGTATCTTCCTACTTTTGGCCATTGTGTTGTCTGTCCTTCAATCTTCTGATTACCTCTTTGGTATCTTCCTACTGTTGGCCATTGTGTTGTCTGTCCTTCAATCTTCTGATTATCTCTTTGGTATCTTCCTACTTTTGGCCATTGTGTTGTCTGTCCTTCAATCTTCTGATTACCTCTTTGGTATCTTCCTACTTTTGGCCATTGTGTTGTCTGTCCTTCAATCTTCTGATTATCTCTTTGGTATCTTCCTACTTTTGGCCATTGTGTTGTCTGTCCTTCAATCTTCTGATTACCTCTTTGGTATCTTCCTACTTTTGGCCATTGTGTTGTCTGTCCTTCAATCTTCTGATTACCTCTTTGGTATCTTCCTACTTTTGGCCATTGTGTTGTCTGTCCTTCAATCTTCTGATTACCTCTTTGGTATCTTCCTACTTTTGGCCATTGTGTTGTCTGTCCTTCAATCTTCTGATTGCCTCTTTGGTATCTTCCTACTTTTGGCCATTGTGTTGTCTGTCCTTCAATCTTCTGATTACCTCTTTGGTATCTTCCTACTTTTGGCCATTGTGTTGTCTGTCCTTCAATCTTCTGATTATCTCTTTGGTATCTTCCTACTTTTGGCCATTGTGTTGTCTGTCCTTCAATCTTCTGATTACCTCTTTGGTATCCATCTACTTTTGGCCTTTGTGTTGTCTGTCCTTCAATCTTCTGATTACCTCTTTGGTATCTTCCTACTTTTGGCCATTGTGTTGTCTGTCCTTCAATCTTCTGATTACCTCTTTGGTATCTTCCTACTTTTGGCCATTGTGTTGTCTGTCCTTCAATCTTCTGATTACCTCTTTGGTATCTTCCTACTGTTGGCCATTGTGTTGTCTGTCCTTCAATCTTCTGATTACCTCTTTGGTATCTTCCTACTTTTCTTCTACACTTTTAGACTGGGGAGTTCATGTATGAGTGTTGTTTAATGCCAAATAAGCTATATCATTTCTCAGCTACATCAAAGTGAGTTATTACACTTGGAAGATGAGCAGCAGAAAGAGAAAAGGGTCAATCGAATTGAGTAACATTTAAAAAAACATACAAATTTAACACATACTTTTATGTGACAACTTTTATTTATCATTTCTTGTCAGGTTAAGCAATTATGACAATTAGTTTTAAATATTATACAATATGAAGTATATTATTTTTTTATTTCCCTTCTTGTCCCTCACAATCTTATTCTTTTTCAATACCAAATTATTACTGGAGAAATAATCTAAAAAAAAAAAGAGAAAAAAAACAAAACTAGAGGCTCCCAGGAGCCTGTATAGCTCACCTGGGTATAACAACATCAGTCAATAAAACTTGATAACTTCGGTGAAAAAAATTAACAAATGTAGCCTTCGTCATTGCAGACCCCTTCTACAAAAAAATTTGGGCAGGGGTTCCCCCTTTAATGTAAGTTATCAAAAATGCTGTAAAAAAAACATATATGTCAATGATTCTCAAAATTTAGCTTTTCCTACTTCACATTTTGTAATAGAGTTGCTTCCCTTTGATTATTTGAGTAACCAAAAGCAGTGAGTCAACAAAAAATGCATTTCAAGAGGAATAACTCTTCACACAGTTGTCACACATTTTTAACTGTGGGAAATTTTTTGTAGATCTTGACATGCTGAACATTTTTGCAGTTTAAACTTTCCCTCTATCTCTAATAGTTTTTGAGATATAAGATGATAGTATTAAAATTGAGAACATTTTGATGAAAAAAGGGCAATAACTCCAAAATGGGTATTGGGATTTACTTCAAAATTGCAGGGTAGGAAGATCTTGACATGCTGCAAATGTTTGCAATTTAAACTTAACCTTTATCTCTTATAGTTTTTGAAATATAAGACGAAAAGTATAATTTTTTTTTTTTAATTTGATGAAAAAAAGGGCAAGAACTCCAAGATGGGTAATCATATTTACTTCAAAATTGCAGGGTAGGTAGATATCGACATGGTGCACATTTTTGCAATTTAAACTTAACATCTATCTCTTATAGTTTTTGAAATATAACACGAAAAGTATTAAAATTCAAAAAAAAAATTGATCGAAGGGCCGAACCGCCGGACACATTTTTGGAAGAGAACCATCCAATGACTATTTCATCAAAATTTTGTTCTTATTGAGCAAATGGTTTCAGACAAGAAGATCTTTATGGGAATTTCCCATAGGGTCCTATGTTAAATTAAGTTCGGCTGTGGTGGCCATCTTGGTCAGTGTTCTGAAATGCGGGACACAATTTTGGAAGAGGACCACCCAAGAATCATTTCAGCAAAGTTTGGTTGAGATTGGCTCAATAGTTTCAGAGGAGAATTTTTTTTTTTAATTTCATCCCCCCTTTTTTCTAATTTGCATAATCGGTCAAAATAGGCAAAAGTTCAAAGTTCATAAAAAATCCCTTAATAAATGTTAAAAAGCTCATCATTATGCTTATACAGTTCAAATTTGGGCACTTTCTGGCTTAAAATAGAGCAGTTTTGGCCATTTGAAGAAATTTCTATTTTTAGTAATGGCGGCCATCTTGGAAACAGGACGGCGCTGACGGACACAATTTTGAAAGGGGACCACCCAAGGATCATTTCAGCAAAGTTTGGTTGAGATTGGCTCAGTAGTTTCAGAGGAGAAGAATTTTTTTTAATTTCATCCCCCCTTTTTTTTAATTTGCATAATCGGTCAAAATGGGTAATGGGATTTACTTCAAAATTGCAGGGTAGGTAGATCTTGACATGCTGCACATTTTTGCAATTTAAACTTAACATCTATTTCTAAATAGTTTTTGAAATATAAGATGAAAAGTATTAAAATAAAAAAAAAAATTGATGAAAAAAGGGCAATAACTCCAAGATGGGAAATCAAATTTACTTCAAAATTGCAGGGTATGTAGATCTTGACATGCTGAACATGTTTGCAGTTTCAACTTACCATCTGTCTCTTATAGTTTTTGAAATAAAGGACGAAAAGTATTAAAATTTTGAAAATTTGATGAAAAAAGGGAAATAACTCCAAAATGGGTAATGGGATTTACTTCAAAATTGCAGGGTGGGTAGATCATGATATGCCGCACATTTTTGCAATTTAAAGTTAACCTTTATCTCTTGTAGTTTTTGAAATATAAGACGAAAAGTATTAAAATTTTACAAATTTACAAATAGGTAGATCTTGACATGCTGCACATTTTTGCAATTTAAACTTAACATCTATTTCTAAATAGTTTTTGAAATATAAGACGAAAAGTATTAAAATTAAAAAAAAAATTGATGAAAAAAGGGCAATAACTCCAAGATGGGCAATCAGATTTACTTCAAAATTGCAGGGTAGGTAGATCTTGATGTGCTGATCATTTTTACCCCATGTCAGATTTTTTATATTATTAACGGTTTTTGAGTTATTACCCAAAACCTGCAATTTTACCATATGTTCTATTTTTAGTAACAGTGGCCATGTTGGTTGGTGCACGGCATCACCGGACACAATTTAGAAACTAGACACCCTAGTGATGATTCAGACCAAGTTTGGTTTCCATTGGTCTTGTACTTTCAGAGGAGAAGATTTTTGAAAAAGTTTACGACGTACGACAAGTGATGGCAATAGCTCACATGACCCTTTGGGTCAGGTGAGCTAAAAAACTTAACATAAACGTTATCCTTCATTTGAAAGTTTTGCCTACCTTGTTACATGCCCTGATATAGATAAATCAGTATTCTCCTCTGATTTAGATGCCTCTGAGAAAGACACTGTGCCAACATCACTGATTTCATACATTATACCATCAATAGGTTTAAAATCTTTTATACACCCAAAATATGAACTACTTATTCACCTCATTACAACACGTTTACACTTCAATATTTAACTTACAATTCTGACCACAGTACAAAAAAATATTGACACAAAGTATTTTATATGGAGATTTAATTTTATACAAAAAAATCAATGAAGAAAAGATTGTCATTTTCTACTGAAAATAAATTGATGACTTCAAACTGTGACTTAAATGTAAAATATATTTAATGTTGTAATGATTGTTTAAAATATGACAATTTATATACAATGTGGGATGATAAAAAGTAACACTATGTGTATCTGACATCTTATATACATGTGTGTACTTATCTGTACTTTTACAAGATTCAAGATTTTATTTGTATACACTCATGACACAAGAGGAAATATATATACAACAAATTCATGTAAATGACAGACAGAAATATGTAAACTATTTTACAACAATCTTTCTAACTTTCTTACGAATATACATATATTAGGGTTAGAGTTAGGGTTATAGTGTTTAATGCCACTTTCAAACAATATTTCAGCTATATCATGGCTTTCAGTTTTATTGGTGGAGGAAACTGGAGTACCTGGAGAAAACCACTGACCTTCCACAGGTCAATGACAAACTTGATCACATGATGTTGTATCACCTTGCTGTGAGTGGTATTTGAACTCACAGCTTTAGTGGTGATAGGCAGTGACTGTATAGGTAGTTTTGCTAAAGATCAATTCTATGTACAATGAAATAGGAGGTTCAAATTGGTAAGCTATGAGAAGGATGTCACAGCTGAAAATGATGTAAATGTTTGTTCACTCTGAAATAGTACACTTTATCAATCTGAACCAGAAACCTCCAACAAAGTCTATCCCTTTAACATCATTTATAGATCTCATTGGCCAGTTTAGAGTTTTGTAAATCTACTCTAAGGACAACCATGCATCATTTTTCATACTTTTAAAAAGTAAATTACAAATAGCCAAGCTAACACATTGTAAACAAAGCTAAATAATATGATTACCTCTATAAAAATCATTTAGTAAAACATGTTATTCAAGGCAATTTCACTCAACAAATAATGCTATTAACAATTGGGGAACAGCTGCAGACATTCATTACAAAAGCTTCCATTTAGTATTAAATAAATCAGAGTTACTTCCCTTGATTTCCTGCTGATGATGCATATATTTATTTATTTATACTTTTAAACATTACTGACAAAATCACAGCGAACACAAACCATTATCCTCAGATTTTAATTACTAATACAGTAAAATCAGCTATAAATATTTAATACTGTCAAACCTGTTATGTGACCTTCTAAGGGAAAATTGAAATAGGACACGAAAGACAGGTGGTTGCTAAATACAGCTTTAATTAATATGAAATGCACTGTAAAAGAAATAAAAATTAAGGTCCTATAACACAAGATAAGATTTATCATTGTGGAATTTTTCAGCTATATTATGGTGAGAACAAGCTACATTTGATGTCTGCTTTGTACTAGACCAACATGTTTAGGTGGATTTTTATAGTGCTAGCTCACTGAAACAACAGTCCACAGGTAGTCATGTCGCTCCAGACATTATTCTTAAAACCTCCTTAGGCTTAGAGGAACATTTATGACAAGTCTTGTCAAATGAAGTAGTTTAGGACAAAAAAAAGTAGAAAATGTCTCAGCCAATCAAAGGCCGGGGTGGCCATGTAGAACTTTGAAGTGCTCTAAAAAACATTTCTTGAGAACTCCTAAACAAACAATTCTTGCAAATCTGCTGACTTCACATGCAGTAGTTCTGGGGAAGAAGTCAACAATGTCTCAGCCAATCAGAAGCTAGGAGAGCCATCTTGGATTTCTAATTGCATCAAAAAGATACAATATTTCTTTAGGATTCCTAGAGGAACAGTTGTAGTAAGCTTGGTGGTTGGGTATGCAGTGGCTATGCAGAAGAAGTTGAAAATGTGAAAAGTTTCCCGCATACAGATGGATGGCAAACACTTTTCAATCATAAAAGCCCAGTTGAGCCTTTGGCTCAGGTGATCTAAAAAGACTTTAATCATGTACAAAGTGACAATAAAGGCTCAGACGACCCTAGGTTCAGGTGAGATAAAAAGAAATTTAAATATATACATAAGTAACATTTTTATATCAGCCTTTTTATATCTTCTGTCATATTGATAGACAACAACTAGAAACCCCAAAAAAAACCTTGTTAGAAAAACATCAAAGTAAATAAAGACATATAATGTTTAAATCATCTGGCTCTGATACTATTTATATACTATTTTATATATGACTTTAAGTATTTATATATTGGTCAACCTTAATACTATACTATTTATCAAATGAAACAAAATCCTATAAAATAAATACTTTTCAATTTAGCAAGAAGAGTTTGAAGATACCAAAGGGATAATTAGAATCTGTATATCTAAGATACCAAAGGGATAATTAGAATCCGTATATCTAAGATACCAAAGGGATAATTAGAATCTGTATATCTAAGATACCAAAGGGATAATTAGAATCTGTATATCTAAGATACCAAAGGGATAATTAGAATCTGTATATCTAAGATACCAAAGGGATAATTAGAATCTGTATATCTAAGATACCAAAGGGATAATTAGAATCTGTATATCTAAGATACCAAAGGGATAATTAGAATCTGTATATCTAAGATACCAAAGGGATAATTAGAATCTGTATATCTAAGATACCAAAGGGATAATTAGAATCTGTATATCTAAGATACCAAAGGGATAATTAGAATCTGTATATCTAAGATACCAAAGGGATAATTAGAATCTGTATATCTAAGATACCAAAGGGAGGTAATTAGAATCCGTAAAGAGAAGAAGAACAGACAACACAATGCCCAAAAGAAAAAGTACAAAAGGACGAACAATGATCTACAAAACATGCATATAAAACTAAAGATCGAGTGACACAAACCCCACTAAAAACTGCAGGTGAACTCAGATGCTCCGGAACGATAAGCAGTTCCTGCTCCACTAGTGACACCCGTCGTGTTAATCTAGTTACAAACCCAGTGATAAGTCGTGAATGAGGAAAGGGCCAGGAAGTGTTAATGACAAGTGGAACATATCCGTGGTCATTTGTGACACAGATATTCCATAACGGTCAACCAAGTCATGGTGGCGACCGTAAAACTTTCAAAGTGATGACTTCAACTTAACTAAGAGGAATCCTTGGTTCAGTAGCTTCCTTGTTAGCAACAACTCTCTATCAAGGAAATTCTGATAGGAACCACAAGCTCTGGAATATCGTATCAACTGAGAGATATATATTCCATATACAGGTGCTGCTGGAATGTTGCTACATATGCATGGAAAGTTCACAATGGGAAAATTGAAATCATCTCCTTTGTCGTAAAGTTTCGTTCTTAACCACCCCTCACTGTCAATTTCGAGGTGTAGGTCAAGGTATGAAGCAGACCTATCTGTATCTGTGGTATCCTTTATTTCAAGCTCAATGGGATAGATGCGATCAACGAAATCACCAAACCTAGAATTATTTAATGAAAGGACATCATCTATATTATATAGCAGAATGTGAAATTAAAGGATCGGGATAGCTTATTTTCATTTTTCTTGAGAAGTCCCTGTATGAAGTCTGCCTCATACGAATAAAGGTAAGAAGAGGCGAGAAGAGGAGCACAGTGCGTACCCATAGGTATGTCGCCTGTTGAAAAACACAAATATGTCGTCAATCAAAATCTCGAGCATGTTGATGATATCACTTCCATTCAAGAAAAGTTTGAAGATCCCAAAGGTGTAATCAGAAGCCATAAATCTAAGATACCAAAGGTGTAATCAGAAGCCATAAATCTAAGATTCCAAAGATGTAATCAAAAGCCATCAATCTAAGATACCAAAGGTGTAATCAGAAGCCGTAAATCTAAGATTCCAAAGATGTAATCAGAAGCCATAAATCTAAGATCCCAAAGGTGTAATCAGAAGCCATAAATCTAAGATTCCAAAGATGTAATCAAAAGCCATAAATCTAAGATCCCAAAGGTGTAATCAGAAGCCATAAATCTAAGACCCCAAAGGTGTAATCAAAAGCCATAAATCTAAGATACCAAAGGTGTAATCAGAAGCCATAAATCTAAGATTCCAAAGGTGTAATCAGAAGCCATAAATCTAAGATACCAAAGATGTAATCAGAAGCCATAAATCTAAGATACCAAAGGTGTAATCAGAAGCCATAAATCTAAGATACCAAAGGTGTAATCAGAAGCCATAATTCTAAGATACCAAAGGTGTAATCAGAAGCCATAAATCTAAGATACCAAAGGTGTAATCAGAAGCCGTAAATCGAAGATACCAAAGGTGTAATCAGAATCCGTAAATCTAAGATTCCAAAGGTGTAATCAGAAGCCATAAATCTAAGATCCCAAAGGTGTAATCAGAAGCCATAAATCTAAGATACTAAAGGTGTAATCAGAAGCCATAAATCTAAGATACCAAAGATGTAATCAGAAGCCATAAATCTAAGATACCAAAGGTGTAATCAGAATCCGTAAATCTAAGATTCCAAAGGTGTAACCAGAAGCCATAAATCTAAGATCCCAAAGGTGTAATCAGAAGCCATAAATCTAAGATACTAAAGGTGTAATCAGAAGCCATAAATCTAAGATACCAAAGATGTAATCAGAAGCCATAAATCTAAGATACTAAAGGTGTAATCAGAAGCCATAAATCTAAGATACCAAAGGTGTAGTAATCAGAAGCCATAAATCTAAGATACCAAAGGTGTAATCAGAAGCCGTAAATCTAAGATACCAAAAGTGTAATCAGAAGCCGTAAATCTAAGATACCAAAGGTGTAATCAGAAGCCATAAATCTAAGATACCAAAGATGTAATCAGAAGCCATAAATCTAAGATACCAAAGGTGTAATCAGAAGCCATAAATCTAAGATACTAAAGGTGTAATCAGAAGCCATAAATCTAAGATACCAAAGGTGTAATCAGAAGCCATAAATCTAAGATACCAAAGGTGTAATCAGAAGCCGTAAATCTAAGATACCAAAGGTGTAATCAGAATCCGTAAATCTAAGATACCAAAGGTGTAATCAGAAGCCGTAAATCTAAGATACCAAAAGTGTAATCAGAAGTCGTAAATCTAAGATACCAAAAGTGTAATCAGAAGCCGAAAATCTAAGATACCAAAGGTGTAATCAGAAGCCATAAATCTAAGATACCAAAGGTGTAATCAGAAGCCATAAATCTAAGATACCAAAGGTGTAATCAGAAGCCATAAATCTAAGATACCAAAGATGTAATCAGAAGACATAAATCTAAGATACCAAAGGTGTAATCAGAAGCCATAAATCTAAGATTCCAAAGGTGTAATCAGAAGACATAAATCGAAGGACAGATAACACAATGCTCAAAAGAGAAAGGATAAAAGGACAAACAACGATCTAATTTTTCTGATTAACACAAATTAAGACATAAAATTTTTAAAGGACCTTCCAATAATCACACACATGTACAGATCAGATTGCATCAGTTATGTGGAAATAAAGAAGAGGCTTCTAAACATTTCATCACATAGGGCCCTATATTTAACTATGTAGACAGTGGCGGTCATCATGGGTTTCTGATTTGGGCAAAAACAGAAAGTACTATTCAATGATCACTCATCATGGGTTGTTTTTTTTTAAAGATTTTTAAACTTTTTAATCTATTCTTTTATGTTAATAGATGACTAGCAGTAGCAACATTGACACAGAAAACACATTTTTTTTTCAGAGAACTATTAATTACAAATTAATTTATAGATTATTTTCAGTCATTCAAGCAGTGTTTTAAAACCTTTTTTTCAATAGGGTCCAATTTTAAATTATCACAAGCAGTGGTGGTCATTTTGGTTTTTGAAAAAGAAAAAAAATCTTAAAGGCCCGTGATTTTGGCGAAGACTGGTATGTAAAAGTTTAACAGATGGATAAGGATGGCCGATTGCTGCTTGACTAATCCCTATTACAGTAATCTACTTCTTGCAAGGATATCCCGTCTGCAATAAAAAAGTGGCATCGTAAGAGGGGTGGTCTCTGCTAATGTGGACTATTCAGTAGTGTTTCACTATCAATACATCTAAAATCTAGCATGATAAGAGGGGTGGTCTCTGCTAATGTGGACTATTCAGTAGTGTTTCACTATCAATACATCTAAAATCTAGCATGATAAGAGGGGTGGTCTCTGCTAATGTGGACTATTCAGTAGTGTTTCACTATCAATACATCTAAAATCTAGCATGATAAGAGGGGTGGTCTCTGCTAATGTGGACTATTCAGTAGTGTTTCACTATCAATACATCTAAAATCTAGCATGATAAGAGGGGTGGTCTCTGTTAATGTGGACTATTCAGTAGTGTTTCACTATCAATACATCTAAAATCTAGCATGATAAGAGGGGTGGTCTCTGCTAATGTGGACTATTCAGTAGTGTTTCACTATCAATACATCTAAAATCTAGCATGATAAGAGGGGTGGTCTCTGCTAATGTGGACTATTCAGTAGTGTTTCACTATCAATACATCTAAAATCTAGCATGATAAGAGGGGTGGTTTCTGCTAATGTGGACTATTCAGTAGTGTTTCACTATCAATACATCTAAAATCTAGCATAAGAGGTGTGGTCTCTGCTAATGTGGACTATTCAGTAGTGTTTCACTATCAATACATCTAAAATCTAGCATAAGAGGGGTGGTCTCTGCTAATGTGGACTATTCTGTAGTGTTTCACTATCAATACATCTAAAATCTAGCATGATAAGAGGGGTGGTTTCTGCTAATGTGGGCTATTCAGTAGTGTTTCACTATCAATACATCTAAAATCTAGCATAAGAGGTGTGGTCTCTGCTAATGTGGACTATTCAGTAGTGTTTCACTATCAATACATCTAAAATCTAGCATGATAAGAGGTGTGGTCTCTACTAATGTGGACTATTCTGTAGTGTTTCACTATCAATACATCTAAAATCTAGCATGATAAGAGGGGTGGTTTCTGCTAATGTGGACTATTCAGTAGTGTTTCACTATCAATACATCTAAAATCTAGCATAAGAGGTGTGGTCTCTGCTAATGTGGACTATTCAGTAGTGTTTCACTATCAATACATCTAAAATCTAGCATGATAAGAGGGGTGGTCTCTGCTAATGTGGACTATTCAGTAGTGTTTCACTATCAATACATCTAAAATCTAGCATAAGAGGTGTGGTCTCTGCTAATGTGGACTATTCAGTAGTGTTTCACTATCAATACATCTAAAATCTAGCATGATAAGAGGGGTGGTCTCTGCTAATGTGGACTATTCAGTAGTGTTTCACTATCAATACATCTAAAATCTAGCATAAGAGGTGTGGTCTCTGCTAATGTGGACTATTCAGTAGTGTTTCACTATCAATACATCTAAAATCTAGCATAAGAGGTGTGGTCTCTGCTAATGTGGACTATTCTGTAGTGTTTCACTATCAATACATCTAAAATCTAGCATGATAAGAGGGGTGGTCTCTGCTAATGTGGACTATTCAGTAGTGTTTCACTATCAATACATCTAAAATCTAGCATGATAAGAGGGGTGGTCTCTGCTAATGTGGACTATTCAGTAGTGTTTCACTATCAATACATCTAAAATCTAGCATGATAAGAGGGGTGGTCTCTGCTAATGTGGACTATTCAGTAGTATTTCACTATTAATACATCTAAAATCTAGCATGATAAGAGGGGTTTGGTGGGAGTTGCTTTATAAGGGGGACTACAGTAACAATACATCCTAATGTGAAGAGGATTCCAATAATATTACTACAACTTCTTCACATATCATAGAATACAGCAACCTCCTCTCTAGCTAATAAGGCCCTCCACTCAATGGTCATCCCTTTTTGTCAGGTCAGATTTCAGATGCACCAAGATAGTAACATACTACTGAATTGTCCCCCTCAAGAGAGGTGACCTCACTAATAAGATCATATTTTCATTGCAGAAGGGACAGCCTTATTAGAGAGGGGACTAATGTAATTAAAATAATCTATAAATCTAGATAGTAATTCTACTCTATGTAATCATCATATCATAATTACATTGTACAATGACTTTATCCACAAAACCAGAGGCTCTCAAGAGCCTGTATCGTTCACCTGGTTATAAAAAAAACCAATTGGTCCTATGTAAAAACTATGTCCTGCAGTGGTAGTCATCTTGGAATTACGATCAACATAAAAAACACAAAGTTTGTAAAGGACCTTCCAATGATTGATGCACAGTTTAGGTTCAATCAGTGCAATAGCTTCAGAGAAGAATATATTTCTGTATTTTCCCCATATGGTCCTGTGTTAATACTATGACCTGTGGTGGCAGCCATCTTGAATTTCCGATCGGCATAAAAAACAGAGGACCTTCCAATGATCATTCCTGGGCAGTTTGGTTTCAACTGTCCAAGTGGTTTCAGAGAAGAAGCGTTTTGAAACATTTTTCCCATAGGGTCCAATGTTAAACTAAGTCCTGCCGTAGCCACCATTTTGAATTTCATATCAGAACAAAAAACGTAAAGTTTGTAGAGGACCATCCAATGAACATTCATGTACAGTTTGGCTTTAATCATATTTGTAGTTTCTGAGAAGAAAGGCATTTGAACATTTTCCCATAGGGTCCAATGTTAATCTATGTATTGCGGTGGCGGCCATCTTGGATTTCCGATCGGCATAAAAAACATAAAATTTGTAGAGGACCTTCCAATGATCATTCCTGGGCAGTTTGGTTTCAACTGTCCTAGTGGTTTCAGAGAAGAAGCGTTTGGAAACATTTTTCCCATAGGGTCCAATGTTAAACTAAGTCCTGCCGTAGCCGCCATTTTGAATTTCATATCGGAACAAAAAACGTACAGTTTGTATAGGACCATCCAATGAACATTCATGTACAGTTTGGCTTTAATCATATTTGTAGTTTCTGAGAAGAAGGCATTTGAACATTTTCCCATAGGGTCCAATGTTAATCTATGTATTGCGGTGGTGGCCATCTTGGATTTCCGATCGACATAAAAAACATAACTTTGTAGAGGACCTTCCAATGATCATTCCTGGGCAGTTTGGTTTCAATTGTCCAAGTGGTTTCAGAGAAGAAGCGTTTTGAAACATTTTTCCCATAGGGTCCAATGTTAAACTAAGTTCTGCCGTAGGCGCCATTTTGAATTTCATATCAGAACAAAAAACGTAAAGTTTGTAGAGGACCATCCAATGAACATTCATGTACAGTTTGGCTTTAATCATATTTGTAGTTTCTGAGAAGAAGGCATTTGAATATTTTCCCATAGGGTTCAATGTTAATCTATGTATTGCGGTGGCGGCCATCTTGGATTTCCGATCGGCATATAAAACAGATATTCTGTAGAGGACCTTCCAATGATCATTCCTGGGCAGTTTGGTTTCAATTGTCCAAGTGGTTTCAGAGAAGAAGCGTTTTGAAACATTTTTCCCATAGGGTCCAATGTTAAACTAAGTCCTGCAGTAGCCGCCATTTTGAATTTCATACCGGAACAAAAAACCTAAAGTTTGTAGAGGACCATCTAATGAACATTCATGTACAGTTTGGCTTTAATCATATTTGTAGTTTCTGAGAAGAAGGCATTTGAATATTTTCCCATAGGGTCCAATGTTAATCTATGTCCTGCGGTGGCAGCCATCTTGGATTTCCGATCGGCATGAAAAACAGAAACTTTGTAGAGGACTTTCCAATGATCATTCATTTACAGTTTGGTTTCAGTCAGTTCATTAGTTTCAGAGAAGAAGATCTTTGAAATTTCAGCCAATCTGAGCATATTATTGGCCCTGGCAGCCATATTGAATATCCGACAGGAACGAAAAACAGTAAATTTGTAGAGGACTATCCAAGGAACATTCCTGCTAAGTTTGGTTCCAATCAGCCCAGTGGTTTCGGAGAAGAAGCTTGAAATGTGAAACGTTTAGACGACGGACGCCAAGTGATGGCAATAGTTCACCTTGGTCCAGGTGAACTAAAAAAGTAGAAAAGTAGAAAAATTAATAAAAACCCACAATTATATACTGGCTCTCACCTTAATTAAAACCCACAATTATATACTGGCTCTCACCTTAATCAAAATCCATAATTATATACTGGCTCTCACCTTAATTAAACCTCACAATTATATACTGGCTCTCACCTTAATTAAAACCCACAATTATATACTGGCTCTCACCTTAATTAAAACCCACAATTATATACTGGCTCTCACCTTAATTAAAACCCACAATTATATACTGGCTCTCACCTTAATTAAAACCCACAATTATATACTGGCTCTCACCTTAATTAAAACCCACAATTATATACTGGCTCTCACCTTAATTAAAACCCACAATTATATACTGGCTCTCACCTTAATTAAAACCCACAATTATATACTGGCTCTCACCTTAATTTTAGAATTCCTCCTTTCTCCATACCAGAATAATTTCTCATTAAAATCTGACTTCAGCAGGTCACATTGTCTTTCAGAAATTAATTATTTCACGCTATATATTATAATCGTGCATATTCATGTCACAATTTAACACACTATGTTAATTAGAAAATAGAAATACTTGTCACAATGTTATTTATTTTATAGAAAACCATGTCAGCTATAGTTCTAACACACATACATGTACATGACCATGTATAACAATTCCTAATTAATATCACATAAATGAAACGGATCCATCAATGTTACAATCATTTTTTTTATGAAATCGTTGACATGATTTTAATCATCCATAAATAGTTGAAAAAAATCGGCAGTTATGTAATCCAAATGATAGGTAAAATTCCATCATATATTTATATTATATTATTTGATAATATCAGTACACTGATAAATAACAGGTCAGACATTATTAGCATTTCCGTGTATTGTTATACCACTTATTTTACAACATCAAAAACAAGACACATATTAACATTGACACAGTTATCAATCTATGACCTTATTTTTAGCCTTGATATTAAAAATCATGACATAGATTTTGTAAAAATTTGTTTAAAATTAAAAATACTATACACTTCAAAATTAAATTTTATTTTAAAGTGTTACCAACAAATTTGTATTTAATTTTTTTTAAACAAAATGTCCACGTTTAAATTCAAATCAAATACATCCTTTATATACAAAAACACGCTGAATTTATCAATATATTTAAATAATCTTCTTAACCATCCTTTTTTTATTGGTGTATTTTGTATAATTTTTAAATCAATTTGATTTATTGTTATCTTCAAGACTAAGACACAAGCTGTCATTAAGACTTGGTTGACATGTATATAATACATAAATCATTCTGTCTAAAATCTATATCAAATTTTTGTTCCCAGGGCTATAAATATAAAAAGGTATTGAGAAAAAAACGATGACTAAATATCATTTCAAAACTACTTTAAACTAACAAAACAATAAATAAAAGATGTGGTCACATCAGGAACACATTTGTCCAGCCTTATAATTGATACACAATTTCAGTTTTGTCCAAAAAAATAATAGCTTACAACTAACTTTAAATAGAAATATTTATTCCTGACTTCAGGATGATGTTAGTGATTTCCATGTGTTATAGTCCAGAAATCTACCAGAGCAGCATTTCAACAAATTTTTATTAATGATTTCAATGTTATTTAGAAAGTCAAGAGAATTTTTTTTTAAAGGTCTGGGGCTTTGTGTCTAGTAAAATGAACTTATCTAACTATGACCAGGCTTTATACAAGCCTTTCAGTAAGGGGCAGTACCAGGTACTTTACCCACCTAAAATGGTCTTTGGTACTTCCTGATTTTAAAGAGTGTTGTATAAGATATTCATGAAAATTGTTCAAATCTTAATAATAAGTACTGCCTGTAAATAATGAAGTACTGGTACACTTGAAAAATATTGAAAGTCCTGCTTATATAAAAGAACCTTAATGCTATGTATTTTTTCTTTTTTAATATGGACATTCTCCTCCATGGGTTTTTCTTTGTATAAATGTTACAACAAGGGTCTAATTCTCAACATTCTCCCCCATGGGTTTTTCTCTGTATAAATGTTACAACAAGGGTCTAATTCTCAACATTCTCCCCCATGGGTTTTTCCCTGTATAAATGTTACAACAAGGGTCTAATTCTCAACATTCTCCCCCATGGGTTTTTCCCTGTATAAATGTTACAACAAGGGTCTAATTCTCAACATTCTCTCCCATGGGTTTTTCCCTGTATAAATGTTACAACAAGGGTCTAATTCTCAACATTCTCCCCCATGGGTTTTTCTCTGTATAAATGTTACAACATGGGTTTAATTCTCAACATTCTCCCCCATGGGTTTTTCCCTGTATAAATGTTACAACAAGGGTCTAATTCTCAACATTCTCCCCCATGGGTTTTTCCCTGTATAAATGTTACAACAAGGGTCTAATTCTCAAAATTCTCCCCCATGGGTTTTTCTCTGTATAAATGTTACAACAAGGGTCTAATTCTCAACATTCTCCCCCATGGGTTTTTCCCTGTATAAATGTTACAACAAGGGTCTAATTCTCAACATTCTCCCCCATGGGTTTTTCTCTATATAAATGTTACAAGGGTCTAATTCTCAACATTCTCCCCCATGGGTTTTTCTCTGTATAAATGTTACAACAAGGGTCTAATTCTCAACATTCTCCCCCATGGGTTTTTCTCTATATAAATGTTACAAGGGTCTAATTCTCAACATTCTCCCCCATGGGTTTTTCTCTGTATAAATGTTACAACAAGGGTCTAATTCTCAACATTCTCCCCCATGGGTTTTTCTCTATATAAATGTTACAAGGGTCTAATTCTCAACATTCTCCCCCATGGGTTTTTCTCTGTATAAATGTTACAACAAGGGTCTAATTCTCAACATTCTCCCCCATGGGTTTTTCTCTGTATAAATGTTACAACAAGGGTCTAATTCTCAACATTCTCCCCCATGGGTTTTTCTCTGTATAAATGTTACAACAAGGGTCTAATTCTCAACATTCTACCCCATGGGTTTTTCTCTGTATAAATGTTACAACAAGGGTCTAATTCTCAACATTCTCCCCCATGGGTTTTTCTCTGTATAAATGTTACAACAAGGGTCTAATTCTCAACATTCTCCCCCATGGGTTTTTCTCTGTATAAATGTTACAACAAGGGTCTAATTCTCAACATTCTCCCCCATGGGTTTTTCTCTGTATAAATGTTACAACAAGGGTCTAATTCTCAACATTCTACCCCATGGGTTTTTCTCTGTATAAATGTTACAACAAGGGTCTAATTCTCAACATTCTCCCCCATGGGTTTTTCTCTGTATAAATGTTACAAGGGTCTAATTCTCAACATTCTCCCCCATGGGTTTTTCCCTGTATAAATGTTACAACAAGGGTCTAATTCTCAACATTCTCCCCCATGGGTTTTTCCCTGTATAAATGTTACAACAAGGGTCTAATTCTCAACATTCTCCCCCATGGGTTTTTCTCTGTATAAATGTTACAACAAGGGTCTAATTCTCAACATTCTCCCCCATGGGTTTTTCCCTGTATAAATGTTACAACAAGGGTCTAATTCTCAACATTCTCCCCCATGGGTTTTTCTCTGTATAAATGTTACAACAAGGGTCTAATTCTCAACATTCTCCCCCATGGGTTTTTCTCTGTATAAATGTTACAACAAGGGTCTAATTCTCAACATTCTCCCCCATGGGTTTTTCTCTGTATAAATGTTACAACATGGGTCTAATTCTCAACATTCTCCCCCATGGGTTTTTCCCTGTATAAATGTTACAACAAGGGTCTAATTCTCAACATTCTCCCCCATGGGTTTTTCTCTGTATAAATGTTACAACAAGGGTCTAATTCTCAACATTCTCCTCCATGGGTTTTTCTCTGTATAAATGTTACAACAAGGGTCTAATTCTCAACATTCTCCCCCATGGGTTTTTCCCTGTATAAATGTTACAACAAGGGTCTAATTCTCAACATTCTCCCCCATGGGTTTTTCTCTGTATAAATGTTACAACATGGGTCTAATTCTCAACATTCTCCCCCATGGGTTTTTCTCTGTATAAATGTTACAACAAGGGTCTAATTCTCAACATTCTCCCCCATGGGTTTTTCTCTGTATAAATGTTACAACAAGGGTCTAATTCTCAACATTCTCCCCCATGGGTTTTTCCCTGTATAAATGTTACAACAAGGGTCTGATTCTCAACATTCTCCCCCATGGGTTTTTCTCTGTATAAATGTTACAACAAGGGTCTAATTCTCAACATTCTCCTCCATGGGTTTTTCCCTCTATAAATGTTACAACAAGGGTCTAATTCTCAACATTCTCCCCCATGGGTTTTTCTCTGTATAAATGTTACAACAAGGGTCTAATTCTCAACATTCTCCCCCATGGGTTTTTCCCTGTATAAATGTTACAACAAGGGTCTAATTCTCAACATTCTCCCCCATGGGTATTTCTCTGTATAAATGTTACAACATGGGTCTAATTCTCAACATTCTCCCCCATGGGTTTTTCTCTGTATAAATGTTACAACAAGGGTCTAATTCTCAACATTCTCCCCCATGGGTTTTTCTCTGTATAAATGTTACAACAAGGGTCTAATTCTCAACATTCTCCCCCATGGGTTTTTCTCTGTATAAATGTTACAACAAGGGTCTAATTCTCAACATTCTCCCCCATGGGTTTTTCCCTGTATAAATGTTACAACAAGGGTCTAATTCTCAACATTCTCCCCCATGGGTTTTTCTCTGTATAAATGTTACAACAAGGGTCTAATTCTCAACATTCTCCCCCATGGGTTTTTCCCTGTATAAATGTTACAACAAGGGTCTAATTCTCAACGTTCTCCCCCATGGGTTTTTCTCTGTATAAATGTTACAACCAGGGTCTAATTCTTAACATTCTCCCCCATGGGTTTTTCCCTGTATAAATGTTACAACAAGGGTCTAATTCTCAACATTCTCCCCCATGGGTTTTTCTCTGTATAAATGTTACAACAAGGGTCTAATTCTCAACATTCTCCCCCATGGGTTTTTCTCTGTATAAATGTTACAACAAGGGTCTAATTCTCAACATTCTCCCCCATGGGTTTTTCCCTGTATAAATGTTACAACAAGGGTCTAATTCTCAACATTCTCCCCCATGGGTTTTTCTCTGTATAAATGTTACAACAAGGGTCTAATTCTCAACATTCTCCCCCATGGGTTTTTCTCTGTATAAATGTTACAACATGGGTCTAATTCTCAACATTCTCCCCCATGGGTTTTTCTCTGTATAAATGTTACAACAAGGGTCTAATTCTCAACATTCTCCCCCATGGGTTTTTCCCTGTATAAATGTTACAACAAGGGTCTAATTCTCAACATTCTCCCCCATGGGTTTTTCCCTGTATAAATGTTACAACAAGGGTCTAATTCTCAACATTCTCCCCCATGGGTTTTTCTCTGTATAAATGTTACAACAAGGGTCTAATTCTCAACATTCTCCCCCATGGGTTTTTCCCTGTATAAATGTTACAACATGGGTCTAATTCTCAACATTCTCCCCCATGGGTTTTTCTCTGTATAAATGTTACAACAAGGGTCTAATTCTCAACATTCTCCTCCATGGGTTTTTCCCTGTATAAATGTTACAACAAGGGTCTAATTCTCAACATTCTCCCCCATGGGTTTTTCTCTGTATAAATGTTACAACAAGGGTCTAATTCTCAACATTCTCCCCCATGGGTTTTTCTCTGTATAAATGTTACAACAAGGGTCTAATTCTCAACATTCTCCCCCATCGGTTTTTCTCTGTTTAAATGTTACAACAAGGGTCTAATTCTCAACATTCTCCCCCATGGGTTTTTCCCTGTATAAATGTTACAACAAGGGTCTAATTCTCAACATTCTCCCTCATGGGTTTTTCTCTGTATAAATGTTACAACAAGGGTCTAATTCTCAACATTCTCCCCCATGGGTTTTTCTCTGTATAAATGTTACAACAAGGGTCTAATTCTCAACATTCTCCCCCATGGGTTTTTCTCTGTATAAATGTTACAACAAGGGTCTAATTCTCAACATTCTCCCCCATGGGTTTTTCTCTGTATAAATGTTACAACATGGGTCTAATTCTCAACATTCTCCCCCATGGGTTTTTCCCTGTATAAATGTTACAACAAGGGTCTAATTCTCAACATTCTCCCCCATGGGTTTTTCTCTGTATAAATGTTACAACAAGGGTCTAATTCTCAACATTCTCCCCCATGGGTTTTTCCCTGTATAAATGTTACAACAAGGGTCTAATTCTCAACATTCTCCCCCATGGGTTTTTCTCTGTATAAATGTTACAACATGGGTCTAATTCTCAACATTCTCCCCCATGGGTTTTTCCCTGTATAAATGTTACAACAAGGGTCTAATTCTCAACATTCTCCCCCATGGGTTTTTCTCTGTATAAATGTTACAACAAGGGTCTAATTCTCAACATTCTCCCCCATGGGTTTTTCCCTGTATAAATGTTACAACAAGGGTCTAATTCTCAACATTCTCCCCCATGGGTTTTTCTCTGTATAAATGTTACAACAAGGGTCTAATTCTCAACATTCTCCCCCATGGGTTTTTCCCTGTATAAATGTTACAACAAGGGTCTAATTCTCAATATTCTCCCCCATGGGTTTTTCTCTGTATAAATGTTACAACAAGGGTCTAATTCTCAACATTCTCCCCCATGGGTTTTTCTCTGTATAAATGTTACAACAAGGGTCTAATTCTCAACATTCTCCCCCATGGGTTTTTCCCTGTATAAATGTTACAACAAGGGTCTAATTCTCAACATTCTCCCCCATGGGTTTTTCTCTGTATAAATGTTACAACAAGGGTCTAATTCTCAACATTCTCCCCCATGGGTTTTTCTCTATATAAATGTTACAAGGGTCTAATTCTCAACATTCTCCCCCATGGGTTTTTCTCTGTATAAATGTTACAACAAGGGTCTAATTCTCAACATTCTCCCCCATGGGTTTTTCTCTGTATAAATGTTACAACAAGGGTCTAATTCTCAACATTCTCCCCCATGGGTTTTTCCCTGTATAAATGTTACAACAAGGGTCTAATTCTCAACATTCTCCCCCATGGGTTTTTCTCTGTATAAATGTTACAACAAGGGTCTAATTCTCAACATTCTCCCCCATGGGTTTTTCTCTGTATAAATGTTACAACAAGGGTCTAATTCTCAACATTCTCCCCCATGGGTTTTTCTCTGTATAAATGTTACAACAAGGGTCTAATTCTCAACATTCTCCCCCATGGGTTTTTCTCTGTATAAATGTTACAACAAGGGTCTAATTCTCAACATTCTCCCCCATGGGTTTTTCTCTGTATAAATGTTACAACAAGGGTCTAATTCTCAACATTCTCCCCCATGGGTTTTTCTCTGTATAAATGTTACAACAAGGGTCTAATTCTCAACATTCTCCCCCATGGGTTTTTCTCTGTATAAATGTTACAACATGGGTCTAATTCTCAACATTCTCCCCCATGGGTTTTTCCCTGTATAAATGTTACAAAGGGTCTAATTCTCAACATTCTCCCCCATGGGTTTTTCCCTGTATAAATGTTACAACAAGGGTCTAATTCTCAACATTCTACCCCATGGGTTTTTCTCTGTATAAATGTTACAACAAGGGTCTAATTCTCAACATTCTCCCCCATGGGTTTTTCTCTGTATAAATGTTACAACAAGGGTCTAATTCTCAACATTCTCCCCCATGGGTTTTTCCCTGTATAAATGTTACAACAAGGGTCTAATTCTCAACATTCTCCTCCATGGGTTTTTCCCTGTATAAATGTTACAACAAGGGTCTAATTCTCAACATTCTCCCCATGGGTTTTTCTCTGTATAAATGTTACAACAAGGGTCTAATTCTCAACTTTCTCCCCCATGGGTTTTTCTCTGTATAAATGTTACAACAAGGGTCTAATTCTCAACATTCTCCCCCATGGGTTTTTCTCTGTATAAATGTTACAACAAGGGTCTAATTCTCAACATTCTCCCCCATGGGTTTTTCCCTGTATAAATGTTACAACAAGGGTCTAATTCTCAACATTCTCCCCCATGGGTTTTTCTCTGTATAAATGTTACAACAAGGGTCTAATTCTCAACATTCTCCCCCATGGGTTTTTCTCTGTATAAATGTTACAACAAGGGTCTAATTCTCAACATTCTCCCCCATGGGTTTTTCTCTGTATAAATGTTACAACAAGGGTTTAATTCTCAACATTCTCCTCCATGGGTTTTTCCCTGTATAAATGTTACAACAAGGGTCTAATTCTCAACATTCTACCCCATGGGTTTTTCTCTGTATAAATGTTACAACAAGGGTCTAATTCTCAACATTCTCCCCCATGGGTTTTTCTCTGTATAAATGTTACAACAAGGGTCTAATTCTCAACATTCTCCTCCATGGGTTTTTCCCTGTATAAATGTTACAACAAGGGTCTAATTCTCAACATTCTCCTCCATGGGTTTTTCCCTCTATAAATGTTACAACAAGGGTCTAATTCTCAACATTCTCCCCCATGGGTTTTTCTCTGTATAAATGTTACAACAAGGGTCTAATTCTCAACTTTCTCCCCCATGGGTTTTTCCCTGTATAAATGTTACAACAAGGGTCTAATTCTCAACATTCTCCCCCATGGGTTTTTCTCTGTATAAATGTTACAACAAGGGTCTAATTCTCAACATTCTCCCCCATGGGTTTTTCCCTGTATAAATGTTACAACAAGGGTCTAATTCTCAACATTCTCCCCCATGGGTTTTTCTCTGTATAAATGTTACAACAAGGGTCTAATTCTCAACATTCTCCCCCATGGGTTTTTCTCTGTATAAATGTTACAACAAGGGTCTAATTCTCAACATTCTCCTCCATGGGTTTTTCCCTGTATAAATGTTACAACAAGGGTCTAATTCTCAACATTCTACCCCATGGGTTTTTCTCTGTATAAATGTTACAACAAGGGTCTAATTCTCAACATTCTCCCCCATGGGTTTTTCTCTGTATAAATGTTACAACAAGGGTCTAATTCTCAACATTCTCCTCCATGGGTTTTTCCCTGTATAAATGTTACAACAAGGGTCTAATTCTCAACATTCTCCCCCATGGGTTTTTCCCTGTATAAATGTTACAACAAGGGTCTAATTCTCAACATTGTCCCCCATGGGTTTTTCTCTGTATAAATGTTACAACAAGGGTCTAATTCTCAACATTCTCCCCCATGGGTTTTTCCCTGTATAAATGTTACAACAAGGGTCTAATTCTCAACATTCTCCCCCATGGGTTTTTCTCTGTATAAATGTTACAACAAGGGTCTAATTCTCAACATTCTCCCCCATGGGTTTTTCTCTGTATAAATGTTACAACAAGGGTCTAATTCTCAACATTCTCCCCCATGGGTTTTTCTCTGTATAAATGTTACAACAAGGGTCTAATTCTCAACATTCTCCCCCATCGGTTTTTCTCTGTTTAAATGTTACAACAAGGGTCTAATTCTCAACATTCTCCCCCATGGGTTTTTCCCTGTATAAATGTTACAACAAGGGTCTAATTCTCAACATTCTCCCTCATGGGTTTTTCTCTGTATAAATGTTACAACAAGGGTCTAATTCTCAACATTCTCCCCCATGGGTTTTTCTCTGTATAAATGTTACAACAAGGGTCTAATTCTCAACATTCTCCCCCATGGGTTTTTCTCTGTATAAATGTTACAACAAGGGTCTAATTCTCAACATTCTCCCCCATGGGTTTTTCTCTGTATAAATGTTACAACATGGGTCTAATTCTCAACATTCTCCCCCATGGGTTTTTCCCTGTATAAATGTTACAACAAGGGTCTAATTCTCAACATTCTCCCCCATGGGTTTTTCTCTGTATAAATGTTACAACAAGGGTCTAATTCTCAACATTCTCCCCCATGGGTTTTTCCCTGTATAAATGTTACAACAAGGGTCTAATTCTCAACATTCTCCCCCATGGGTTTTTCTCTGTATAAATGTTACAACATGGGTCTAATTCTCAACATTCTCCCCCATGGGTTTTTCCCTGTATAAATGTTACAACAAGGGTCTAATTCTCAACATTCTCCCCCATGGGTTTTTCTCTGTATAAATGTTACAACAAGGGTCTAATTCTCAACATTCTCCCCCATGGGTTTTTCCCTGTATAAATGTTACAACAAGGGTCTAATTCTCAACATTCTCCCCCATGGGTTTTTCTCTGTATAAATGTTACAACAAGGGTCTAATTCTCAACATTCTCCCCCATGGGTTTTTCTCTGTATAAATGTTACAACATGGGTTTAATTCTCAACATTCTCCTCCATGGGTTTTTCCCTGTATAAATGTTACAACAAGGGTCTAATTCTCAACATTCTCCCCCATGGGTTTTTCTCTGTATAAATGTTACAACAAGGGTCTAATTCTCAACATTCTCCCCCATGGGTTTTTCCCTGTATAAATGTTACAACAAGGGTCTAATTCTCAACATTCTCCCCCATGGGTTTTTCTCTGTATAAATGTTACAACAAGGGTCTAATTCTCAACATTCTCCCCCATGGGTTTTTCCCTGTATAAATGTTACAACAAGGGTCTAATTCTCAATATTCTCCCCCATGGGTTTTTCTCTGTATAAATGTTACAACAAGGGTCTAATTCTCAACATTGTCCCCCATGGGTTTTTCTCTGTATAAATGTTACAACAAGGGTCTAATTCTCAACATTCTCCCCCATGGGTTTTTCCCTGTATAAATGTTACAACAAGGGTCTAATTCTCAACATTCTCCCCCATGGGTTTTTCTCTGTATAAATGTTACAACAAGGGTCTAATTCTCAACATTCTCCCCCATGGGTTTTTCTCTATATAAATGTTACAAGGGTCTAATTCTCAACATTCTCCCCCATGGGTTTTTCTCTGTATAAATGTTACAACAAGGGTCTAATTCTCAACATTCTCCCCCATGGTTTTTCTCTGTATAAATGTTACAACAAGGGTCTAATTCTCAACATTCTCCCCCATGGGTTTTTCTCTGTATAAATGTTACAACAAGGGTCTAATTCTCAACATTCTCCCCCATGGGTTTTTCTCTGTATAAATGTTACAACATGGGTCTAATTCTCAACATTCTCCCCCATGGGTTTTTCCCTGTATAAATGTTACAACAAGGGTCTAATTCTCAACATTCTCCCCCATGGGTTTTTCCCTGTATAAATGTTACAACAAGGGTCTAATTCTCAACATTCTCCCCCATGGGTTTTTCTCTATATAAATGTTACAAGGGTCTAATTCTCAACATTCTCCCCCATGGGTTTTTCTCTGTATAAATGTTACAAGGGTCTAATTCTCAACATTCTCCCCCATGGGTTTTTCTCTATATAAATGTTACAAGGGTCTAATTCTCAACATTCTCCCCCATGGGTTTTTCTCTGTATAAATGTTACAACAAGGGTCTAATTCTCAACATTCTCCCCCATGGGTTTTTCTCTATATAAATGTTACAAGGGTCTAATTCTCAACATTCTCCCCCATGGGTTTTTCTCTGTATAAATGTTACAACAAGGGTCTAATTCTCAACATTCTCCCCCATGGGTTTTTCTCTGTATAAATGTTACAACAAGGGTCTAATTCTCAACATTCTCCCCCATGGGTTTTTCTCTGTATAAATGTTACAACAAGGGTCTAATTCTCAACATTCTACCCCATGGGTTTTTCTCTGTATAAATGTTACAACAAGGGTCTAATTCTCAACATTCTCCCCCATGGGTTTTTCCTGTATAAATGTTACAACAAGGGTCTAATTCTCAACATTCTCCCCCATGGGTTTTTCTCTGTATAAATGTTACAACAAGGGTCTAATTCTCAACATTCTCCCCCATGGGTTTTTCCCTGTATAAATGTTACAACAAGGGTCTAATTCTCAATATTCTCCCCCATGGGTTTTTCTCTGTATAAATGTTACAACAAGGGTCTAATTCTCAACATTGTCCCCCATGGGTTTTTCTCTGTATAAATGTTACAACAAGGGTCTAATTCTCAACATTCTCCCCCATGGGTTTTTCCCTGTATAAATGTTACAACAAGGGTCTAATTCTCAACATTCTCCCCCATGGGTTTTTCTCTGTATAAATGTTACAACAAGGGTCTAATTCTCAACATTCTCCCCCATGGGTTTTTCTCTATATAAATGTTACAAGGGTCTAATTCTCAACATTCTCCCCCATGGGTTTTTCTCTGTATAAATGTTACAACAAGGGTCTAATTCTCAACATTCTCCCCCATGGGTTTTTCTCTGTATAAATGTTACAACAAGGGTCTAATTCTCAACATTCTCCCCCATGGGTTTTTCTCTGTATAAATGTTACAACAAGGGTCTAATTCTCAACATTCTCCCCCATGGGTTTTTCTCTGTATAAATGTTACAACATGGGTCTAATTCTCAACATTCTCCCCCATGGGTTTTTCCCTGTATAAATGTTACAACAAGGGTCTAATTCTCAACATTCTCCCCCATGGGTTTTTCCCTGTATAAATGTTACAACAAGGGTCTAATTCTCAACATTCTCCCCCATGGGTTTTTCTCTATATAAATGTTACAAGGGTCTAATTCTCAACATTCTCCCCCATGGGTTTTTCTCTGTATAAATGTTACAACAAGGGTCTAATTCTCAACATTCTCCCCCATGGGTTTTTCTCTATATAAATGTTACAAGGGTCTAATTCTCAACATTCTCCCCCATGGGTTTTTCTCTGTATAAATGTTACAACAAGGGTCTAATTCTCAACATTCTCCCCCATGGGTTTTTCTCTATATAAATGTTACAAGGGTCTAATTCTCAACATTCTCCCCCATGGGTTTTTCTCTGTATAAATGTTACAACAAGGGTCTAATTCTCAACATTCTCCCCCATGGGTTTTTCTCTGTATAAATGTTACAACAAGGGTCTAATTCTCAACATTCTCCCCCATGGGTTTTTCTCTGTATAAATGTTACAACAAGGGTCTAATTCTCAACATTCTACCCCATGGGTTTTTCTCTGTATAAATGTTACAACAAGGGTCTAATTCTCAACATTCTCCCCCATGGGTTTTTCTCTGTATAAATGTTACAACAAGGGTCTAATTCTCAACATTCTCCCCCATGGGTTTTTCTCTGTATAAATGTTACAACAAGGGTCTAATTCTCAACATTCTCCCCCATGGGTTTTTCTCTGTATAAATGTTACAACAAGGGTCTAATTCTCAACATTCTACCCCATGGGTTTTTCTCTGTATAAATGTTACAACAAGGGTCTAATTCTCAACATTCTCCCCCATGGGTTTTTCTCTGTATAAATGTTACAAGGGTCTAATTCTCAACATTCTCCCCCATGGGTTTTTCCCTGTATAAATGTTACAACAAGGGTCTAATTCTCAACATTCTCCCCCATGGGTTTTTCCCTGTATAAATGTTACAACAAGGGTCTAATTCTCAACATTCTCCCCCATGGGTTTTTCTCTGTATAAATGTTACAACAAGGGTCTAATTCTCAACATTCTCCCCCATGGGTTTTTCCCTGTATAAATGTTACAACAAGGGTCTAATTCTCAACATTCTCCCCCATGGGTTTTTCTCTGTATAAATGTTACAACAAGGGTCTAATTCTCAACATTCTCCCCCATGGGTTTTTCTCTGTATAAATGTTACAACAAGGGTCTAATTCTCAACATTCTCCCCCATGGGTTTTTCTCTGTATAAATGTTACAACATGGGTCTAATTCTCAACATTCTCCCCCATGGGTTTTTCCCTGTATAAATGTTACAACAAGGGTCTAATTCTCAACATTCTCCCCCATGGGTTTTTCTCTGTATAAATGTTACAACAAGGGTCTAATTCTCAACATTCTCCTCCATGGGTTTTTCTCTGTATAAATGTTACAACAAGGGTCTAATTCTCAACATTCTCCCCCATGGGTTTTTCCCTGTATAAATGTTACAACAAGGGTCTAATTCTCAACATTCTCCCCCATGGGTTTTTCTCTGTATAAATGTTACAACATGGGTCTAATTCTCAACATTCTCCCCCATGGGTTTTTCTCTGTATAAATGTTACAACAAGGGTCTAATTCTCAACATTCTCCCCCATGGGTTTTTCTCTGTATAAATGTTACAACAAGGGTCTAATTCTCAACATTCTCCCCCATGGGTTTTTCCCTGTATAAATGTTACAACAAGGGTCTGATTCTCAACATTCTCCCCCATGGGTTTTTCTCTGTATAAATGTTACAACAAGGGTCTAATTCTCAACATTCTCCTCCATGGGTTTTTCCCTCTATAAATGTTACAACAAGGGTCTAATTCTCAACATTCTCCCCCATGGGTTTTTCTCTGTATAAATGTTACAACAAGGGTCTAATTCTCAACATTCTCCCCCATGGGTTTTTCCCTGTATAAATGTTACAACAAGGGTCTAATTCTCAACATTCTCCCCCATGGGTATTTCTCTGTATAAATGTTACAACAAGGGTCTAATTCTCAACATTCTCCCCCATGGGTTTTTCCCTGTATAAATGTTACAACAAGGGTCTAATTCTCAACATTCTCCCCCATGGGTTTTTCCCTGTATAAATGTTACAACAAGGGTCTAATTCTCAACATTCTCCCCCATGGGTTTTTCTCTGTATAAATGTTACAACATGGGTCTAATTCTCAACATTCTCCCCCATGGGTTTTTCTCTGTATAAATGTTACAACAAGGGTCTAATTCTCAACATTCTCCCCCATGGGTTTTTCTCTGTATAAATGTTACAACAAGGGTCTAATTCTCAACATTCTCCCCCATGGGTTTTTCCCTGTATAAATGTTACAACAAGGGTCTGATTCTCAACATTCTCCCCCATGGGTTTTTCTCTGTATAAATGTTACAACAAGGGTCTAATTCTCAACATTCTCCTCCATGGGTTTTTCCCTCTATAAATGTTACAACAAGGGTCTAATTCTCAACATTCTCCCCCATGGGTTTTTCTCTGTATAAATGTTACAACAAGGGTCTAATTCTCAACATTCTCCCCCATGGGTTTTTCCCTGTATAAATGTTACAACAAGGGTCTAATTCTCAACATTCTCCCCCATGGGTATTTCTCTGTATAAATGTTACAACATGGGTCTAATTCTCAACATTCTCCCCCATGGGTTTTTCTCTGTATAAATGTTACAACAAGGGTCTAATTCTCAACATTCTCCCCCATGGGTTTTTCTCTGTATAAATGTTACAACAAGGGTCTAATTCTCAACATTCTCCCCCATGGGTTTTTCTCTGTATAAATGTTACAACAAGGGTCTAATTCTCAACATTCTCCCCCATGGGTTTTTCCCTGTATAAATGTTACAACAAGGGTCTAATTCTCAACATTCTCCCCCATGGGTTTTTCTCTGTATAAATGTTACAACAAGGGTCTAATTCTCAACATTCTCCCCCATGGGTTTTTCCCTGTATAAATGTTACAACAAGGGTCTAATTCTCAACGTTCTCCCCCATGGGTTTTTCTCTGTATAAATGTTACAACCAGGGTCTAATTCTCAACATTCTCCCCCATGGGTTTTTCCCTGTATAAATGTTACAACAAGGGTCTAATTCTCAACATTCTCCCCCATGGGTTTTTCTCTGTATAAATGTTACAACAAGGGTCTAATTCTCAACATTCTCCCCCATGGGTTTTTCTCTGTATAAATGTTACAACAAGGGTCTAATTCTCAACATTCTCCCCCATGGGTTTTTCCCTGTATAAATGTTACAACAAGGGTCTAATTCTCAACATTCTCCCCCATGGGTTTTTCTCTGTATAAATGTTACAACAAGGGTCTAATTCTCAACATTCTCCCCCATGGGTTTTTCTCTGTATAAATGTTACAACATGGGTCTAATTCTCAACATTCTCCCCCATGGGTTTTTCTCTGTATAAATGTTACAACAAGGGTCTAATTCTCAACATTCTCCCCCATGGGTTTTTCTCTGTATAAATGTTACAACAAGGGTCTAATTCTCAACATTCTCCCCCATGGGTTTTTCCCTGTATAAATGTTACAACAAGGGTCTAATTCTCAACATTCTCCCCCATGGGTTTTTCTCTGTATAAATGTTACAACAAGGGTCTAATTCTCAACATTCTCCCCCATGGGTTTTTCCCTGTATAAATGTTACAACATGGGTCTAATTCTCAACATTCTCCCCCATGGGTTTTTCTCTGTATAAATGTTACAACAAGGGTCTAATTCTCAACATTCTCCTCCATGGGTTTTTCCCTGTATAAATGTTACAACAAGGGTCTAATTCTCAACATTCTCCCCCATGGGTTTTTCTCTGTATAAATGTTACAACAAGGGTCTAATTCTCAACATTCTCCCCCATGGGTTTTTCTCTGTATAAATGTTACAACAAGGGTCTAATTCTCAACATTCTCCCCCATCGGTTTTTCTCTGTTTAAATGTTACAACAAGGGTCTAATTCTCAACATTCTCCCCCATGGGTTTTTCCCTGTATAAATGTTACAACAAGGGTCTAATTCTCAACATTCTCCCTCATGGGTTTTTCTCTGTATAAATGTTACAACAAGGGTCTAATTCTCAACATTCTCCCCCATGGGTTTTTCTCTGTATAAATGTTACAACAAGGGTCTAATTCTCAACATTCTCCCCCATGGGTTTTTCTCTGTATAAATGTTACAACAAGGGTCTAATTCTCAACATTCTCCCCCATGGGTTTTTCTCTGTATAAATGTTACAACATGGGTCTAATTCTCAACATTCTCCCCCATGGGTTTTTCCCTGTATAAATGTTACAACAAGGGTCTAATTCTCAACATTCTCCCCCATGGGTTTTTCTCTGTATAAATGTTACAACAAGGGTCTAATTCTCAACATTCTCCCCCATGGGTTTTTCCCGGTATAAATGTTACAACAAGGGTCTAATTCTCAACATTCTCCCCCATGGGTTTTTCTCTGTATAAATGTTACAACATGGGTCTAATTCTCAACATTCTCCCCCATGGGTTTTTCCCTGTATAAATGTTACAACAAGGGTCTAATTCTCAACATTCTCCCCCATGGGTTTTTCTCTGTATAAATGTTACAACAAGGGTCTAATTCTCAACATTCTCCCCCATGGGTTTTTCCCTGTATAAATGTTACAACAAGGGTCTAATTCTCAACATTCTCCCCCATGGGTTTTTCTCTGTATAAATGTTACAACAAGGGTCTAATTCTCAACATTCTCCCCCATGGGTTTTTCCCTGTATAAATGTTACAACAAGGGTCTAATTCTCAATATTCTCCCTCATGGGTTTTTCTCTGTATAAATGTTACAACAAGGGTCTAATTCTCAACATTCTCCCCCATGGGTTTTTCTCTGTATAAATGTTACAACAAGGGTCTAATTCTCAACATTCTCCCCCATGGGTTTTTCCCTGTATAAATGTTACAACAAGGGTCTAATTCTCAACATTCTCCCCCATGGGTTTTTCTCTGTATAAATGTTACAACAAGGGTCTAATTCTCAACATTCTCCCCCATGGGTTTTTCTCTATATAAATGTTACAAGGGTCTAATTCTCAACATTCTCCCCCATGGGTTTTTCTCTGTATAAATGTTACAACAAGGGTCTAATTCTCAACATTCTCCCCCATGGGTTTTTCTCTGTATAAATGTTACAACAAGGGTCTAATTCTCAACATTCTCCCCCATGGGTTTTTCCCTGTATAAATGTTACAACAAGGGTCTAATTCTCAACATTCTCCCCCATGGGTTTTTCTCTGTATAAATGTTACAACAAGGGTCTAATTCTCAACATTCTCCCCCATGGGTTTTTCTCTGTATAAATGTTACAACAAGGGTCTAATTCTCAACATTCTCCCCCATGGGTTTTTCTCTGTATAAATGTTACAACAAGGGTCTAATTCTCAACATTCTCCCCCATGGGTTTTTCTCTGTATAAATGTTACAACAAGGGTCTAATTCTCAACATTCTCCCCCATGGGTTTTTCTCTGTATAAATGTTACAACAAGGGTCTAATTCTCAACATTCTCCCCCATGGGTTTTTCTCTGTATAAATGTTACAACAAGGGTCTAATTCTCAACATTCTCCCCCATGGGTTTTTCTCTGTATAAATGTTACAACAAGGGTCTAATTCTCAACATTCTCCCCCATGGGTTTTTCTCTGTATAAATGTTACAACATGGGTCTAATTCTCAACATTCTCCCCCATGGGTTTTTCCCTGTATAAATGTTACAACAAGGGTCTAATTCTCAACATTCTCCCCCATGGGTTTTTCCCTGTATAAATGTTACAACAAGGGTCTAATTCTCAACATTCTACCCCATGGGTTTTTCTCTGTATAAATGTTACAACAAGGGTCTAATTCTCAACATTCTCCCCCATGGGTTTTTCTCTGTATAAATGTTACAACAAGGGTCTAATTCTCAACATTCTCCCCCATGGGTTTTTCCCTGTATAAATGTTACAACAAGGGTCTAATTCTCAACATTCTCCTCCATGGGTTTTTCCCTGTATAAATGTTACAACAAGGGTCTAATTCTCAACATTCTCCCCCATGGGTTTTTCTCTGTATAAATGTTACAACAAGGGTCTAATTCTCAACTTTCTCCCCCATGGGTTTTTCTCTGTATAAATGTTACAACAAGGGTCTAATTCTCAACATTCTCCCCCATGGGTTTTTCTCTGTATAAATGTTACAACAAGGGTCTAATTCTCAACATTCTCCCCCATGGGTTTTTCCCTGTATAAATGTTACAACAAGGGTCTAATTCTCAACATTCTCCCCCATGGGTTTTTCTCTGTATAAATGTTACAACAAGGGTCTAATTCTCAACATTCTCCCCCATGGGTTTTTCTCTGTATAAATGTTACAACAAGGGTCTAATTCTCAACATTCTCCCCCATGGGTTTTTCTCTGTATAAATGTTACAACAAGGGTTTAATTCTCAACATTCTCCTCCATGGGTTTTTCCCTGTATAAATGTTACAACAAGGGTCTAATTCTCAACATTCTACCCCATGGGTTTTTCTCTGTATAAATGTTACAACAAGGGTCTAATTCTCAACATTCTCCCCCATGGGTTTTTCTCTGTATAAATGTTACAACAAGGGTCTAATTCTCAACATTCTCCTCCATGGGTTTTTCCCTGTATAAATGTTACAACAAGGGTCTAATTCTCAACATTCTCCTCCATGGGTTTTTCCCTCTATAAATGTTACAACAAGGGTCTAATTCTCAACATTCTCCCCCATGGGTTTTTCTCTGTATAAATGTTACAACAAGGGTCTAATTCTCAACTTTCTCCCCCATGGGTTTTTCCCTGTATAAATGTTACAACAAGGGTCTAATTCTCAACATTCTCCCCCATGGGTTTTTCTCTGTATAAATGTTACAACAAGGGTCTAATTCTCAACATTCTCCCCCATGGGTTTTTCCCTGTATAAATGTTACAACAAGGGTCTAATTCTCAACATTCTCCCCCATGGGTTTTTCTCTGTATAAATGTTACAACAAGGGTCTAATTCTCAACATTCTCCCCCATGGGTTTTTCTCTGTATAAATGTTACAACAAGGGTCTAATTCTCAACATTCTCCTCCATGGGTTTTTCCCTGTATAAATGTTACAACAAGGGTCTAATTCTCAACATTCTACCCCATGGGTTTTTCTCTGTATAAATGTTACAACAAGGGTCTAATTCTCAACATTCTCCCCCATGGGTTTTTCTCTGTATAAATGTTACAACAAGGGTCTAATTCTCAACATTCTCCTCCATGGGTTTTTCCCTGTATAAATGTTACAACAAGGGTCTAATTCTCAACATTCTCCCCCATGGGTTTTTCCCTGTATAAATGTTACAACAAGGGTCTAATTCTCAACATTGTCCCCCATGGGTTTTTCTCTGTATAAATGTTACAACAAGGGTCTAATTCTCAACATTCTCCCCCATGGGTTTTTCCCTGTATAAATGTTACAACAAGGGTCTAATTCTCAACATTCTCCCCCATGGGTTTTTCTCTGTATAAATGTTACAACAAGGGTCTAATTCTCAACATTCTCCCCCATGGGTTTTTCTCTGTATAAATGTTACAACAAGGGTCTAATTCTCAACATTCTCCCCCATGGGTTTTTCTCTGTATAAATGTTACAACAAGGGTCTAATTCTCAACATTCTCCCCCATCGGTTTTTCTCTGTTTAAATGTTACAACAAGGGTCTAATTCTCAACATTCTCCCCCATGGGTTTTTCCCTGTATAAATGTTACAACAAGGTTCTAATTCTCAACATTCTCCCTCATGGGTTTTTCTCTGTATAAATGTTACAACAAGGGTCTAATTCTCAACATTCTCCCCCATGGGTTTTTCTCTGTATAAATGTTACAACAAGGGTCTAATTCTCAACATTCTCCCCCATGGGTTTTTCTCTGTATAAATGTTACAACAAGGGTCTAATTCTCAACATTCTCCCCCATGGGTTTTTCTCTGTATAAATGTTACAACATGGGTCTAATTCTCAACATTCTCCCCCATGGGTTTTTCCCTGTATAAATGTTACAACAAGGGTCTAATTCTCAACATTCTCCCCCATGGGTTTTTCTCTGTATAAATGTTACAACAAGGGTCTAATTCTCAACATTCTCCCCCATGGGTTTTTCCCTGTATAAATGTTACAACAAGGGTCTAATTCTCAACATTCTCCCCCATGGGTTTTTCTCTGTATAAATGTTACAACATGGGTCTAATTCTCAACATTCTCCCCCATGGGTTTTTCCCTGTATAAATGTTACAACAAGGGTCTAATTCTCAACATTCTCCCCCATGGGTTTTTCTCTGTATAAATGTTACAACAAGGGTCTAATTCTCAACATTCTCCCCCATGGGTTTTTCCCTGTATAAATGTTACAACAAGGGTCTAATTCTCAACATTCTCCCCCATGGGTTTTTCTCTGTATAAATGTTACAACAAGGGTCTAATTCTCAACATTCTCCCCCATGGGTTTTTCTCTGTATAAATGTTACAACATGGGTTTAATTCTCAACATTCTCCTCCATGGGTTTTTCCCTGTATAAATGTTACAACAAGGGTCTAATTCTCAACATTCTCCCCCATGGGTTTTTCTCTGTATAAATGTTACAACAAGGGTCTAATTCTCAACATTCTCCCCCATGGGTTTTTCCCTGTATAAATGTTACAACAAGGGTCTAATTCTCAACATTCTCCCCCATGGGTTTTTCTCTGTATAAATGTTACAACAAGGGTCTAATTCTCAACATTCTCCCCCATGGGTTTTTCCCTGTATAAATGTTACAACAAGGGTCTAATTCTCAATATTCTCCCCCATGGGTTTTTCTCTGTATAAATGTTACAACAAGGGTCTAATTCTCAACATTCTCCCCCATGGGTTTTTCTCTGTATAAATGTTACAACAAGGGTCTAATTCTCAACATTCTCCCCCATGGGTTTTTCCCTGTATAAATGTTACAACAAGGGTCTAATTCTCAACATTCTCCCCCATGGGTTTTTCTCTGTATAAATGTTACAACAAGGGTCTAATTCTCAACATTCTCCCCCATGGGTTTTTCTCTATATAAATGTTACAAGGGTCTAATTCTCAACATTCTCCCCCATGGGTTTTTCTCTGTATAAATGTTACAACAAGGGTCTAATTCTCAACATTCTCCCCCATGGGTTTTTCTCTGTATAAATGTTACAACAAGGGTCTAATTCTCAACATTCTCCTCCATGGGTTTTTCCCTGTATAAATGTTACAACAAGGGTCTAATTCTCAACATTCTACCCCATGGGTTTTTCTCTGTATAAATGTTACAACAAGGGTCTAATTCTCAACATTCTCCCCCATGGGTTTTTCTCTGTATAAATGTTACAACAAGGGTCTAATTCTCAACATTCTCCTCCATGGGTTTTTCCCTGTATAAATGTTACAACAAGGGTCTAATTCTCAACATTCTCCCCCATGGGTTTTTCCCTGTATAAATGTTACAACAAGGGTCTAATTCTCAACATTGTCCCCCATGGGTTTTTCTCTGTATAAATGTTACAACAAGGGTCTAATTCTCAACATTCTCCCCCATGGGTTTTTCCCTGTATAAATGTTACAACAAGGGTCTAATTCTCAACATTCTCCCCCATGGGTTTTTCTCTGTATAAATGTTACAACAAGGGTCTAATTCTCAACATTCTCCCCCATGGGTTTTTCTCTGTATAAATGTTACAACAAGGGTCTAATTCTCAACATTCTCCCCCATGGGTTTTTCTCTGTATAAATGTTACAACAAGGGTCTAATTCTCAACATTCTCCCCCATCGGTTTTTCTCTGTTTAAATGTTACAACAAGGGTCTAATTCTCAACATTCTCCCCCATGGGTTTTTCCCTGTATAAATGTTACAACAAGGGTCTAATTCTCAACATTCTCCCTCATGGGTTTTTCTCTGTATAAATGTTACAACAAGGGTCTAATTCTCAACATTCTCCCCCATGGGTTTTTCTCTGTATAAATGTTACAACAAGGGTCTAATTCTCAACATTCTCCCCCATGGGTTTTTCTCTGTATAAATGTTACAACAAGGGTCTAATTCTCAACATTCTCCCCCATGGGTTTTTCTCTGTATAAATGTTACAACATGGGTCTAATTCTCAACATTCTCCCCCATGGGTTTTTCCCTGTATAAATGTTACAACAAGGGTCTAATTCTCAACATTCTCCCCCATGGGTTTTTCTCTGTATAAATGTTACAACAAGGGTCTAATTCTCAACATTCTCCCCCATGGGTTTTTCCCTGTATAAATGTTACAACAAGGGTCTAATTCTCAACATTCTCCCCCATGGGTTTTTCTCTGTATAAATGTTACAACATGGGTCTAATTCTCAACATTCTCCCCCATGGGTTTTTCCCTGTATAAATGTTACAACAAGGGTCTAATTCTCAACATTCTCCCCCATGGGTTTTTCTCTGTATAAATGTTACAACAAGGGTCTAATTCTCAACATTCTCCCCCATGGGTTTTTCCCTGTATAAATGTTACAACAAGGGTCTAATTCTCAACATTCTCCCCCATGGGTTTTTCTCTGTATAAATGTTACAACAAGGGTCTAATTCTCAACATTCTCCCCCATGGGTTTTTCTCTGTATAAATGTTACAACATGGGTTTAATTCTCAACATTCTCCTCCATGGGTTTTTCCCTGTATAAATGTTACAACAAGGGTCTAATTCTCAACATTCTCCCCCATGGGTTTTTCTCTGTATAAATGTTACAACAAGGGTCTAATTCTCAACATTCTCCCCCATGGGTTTTTCCCTGTATAAATGTTACAACAAGGGTCTAATTCTCAACATTCTCCCCCATGGGTTTTTCTCTGTATAAATGTTACAACAAGGGTCTAATTCTCAACATTCTCCCCCATGGGTTTTTCCCTGTATAAATGTTACAACAAGGGTCTAATTCTCAATATTCTCCCCCATGGGTTTTTCTCTGTATAAATGTTACAACAAGGGTCTAATTCTCAACATTGTCCCCCATGGGTTTTTCTCTGTATAAATGTTACAACAAGGGTCTAATTCTCAACATTCTCCCCCATGGGTTTTTCCCTGTATAAATGTTACAACAAGGGTCTAATTCTCAACATTCTCCCCCATGGGTTTTTCTCTGTATAAATGTTACAACAAGGGTCTAATTCTCAACATTCTCCCCCATGGGTTTTTCTCTATATAAATGTTACAAGGGTCTAATTCTCAACATTCTCCCCCATGGGTTTTTCTCTGTATAAATGTTACAACAAGGGTCTAATTCTCAACATTCTCCCCCATGGGTTTTTCTCTGTATAAATGTTACAACAAGGGTCTAATTCTCAACATTCTCCCCCATGGGTTTTTCCCTGTATAAATGTTACAACAAGGGTCTAATTCTCAACATTCTCCCCCATGGGTTTTTCTCTGTATAAATGTTACAACAAGGGTCTAATTCTCAACATTCTCCCCCATGGGTTTTTCTCTGTATAAATGTTACAACATGGGTTTAATTCTCAACATTCTCCTCCATGGGTTTTTCCCTGTATAAATGTTACAACAAGGGTCTAATTCTCAACATTCTCCCCCATGGGTTTTTCTCTGTATAAATGTTACAACAAGGGTCTAATTCTCAACATTCTCCCCCATGGGTTTTTCCCTGTATAAATGTTACAACAAGGGTCTAATTCTCAACATTCTCCCCCATGGGTTTTTCTCTGTATAAATGTTACAACAAGGGTCTAATTCTCAACATTCTCCCCCATGGGTTTTTCCCTATATAAATGTTACAACAAGGGTCTAATTCTCAATATTCTCCCCCATGGGTTTTTCTCTGTATAAATGTTACAACAAGGGTCTAATTCTCAACATTGTCCCCCATGGGTTTTTCTCTGTATAAATGTTACAACAAGGGTCTAATTCTCAACATTCTCCCCCATGGGTTTTTCTCTGTATAAATGTTACAACAAGGGTCTAATTCTCAACATTCTCCCCCATGGGTTTTTCTCTGTATAAATGTTACAACAAGGGTCTAATTCTCAACATTCTCCCCCATGGGTTTTTCTCTATATAAATGTTACAAGGGTCTAATTCTCAACATTCTCCCCCATGGGTTTTTCTCTGTATAAATGTTACAACAAGGGTCTAATTCTCAACATTCTCCCCCATGGGTTTTTCTCTGTATAAATGTTACAACAAGGGTCTAATTCTCAACATTCTCCCCCATGGGTTTTTCCCTGTATAAATGTTACAACAAGGGTCTAATTCTCAACATTCTCCCCCATGGGTTTTTCTCTGTATAAATGTTACAACAAGGGTCTAATTCTCAACATTCTCCCCCATGGGTTTTTCTCTGTATAAATGTTACAACAAGGGTCTAATTCTCAACATTCTCCCCCATGGGTTTTTCTCTGTATAAATGTTACAACAAGGGTCTAATTCTCAACATTCTCCCCCATGGGTTTTTCTCTGTATAAATGTTACAACAAGGGTCTAATTCTCAACATTCTCCCCCATGGGTTTTTCTCTGTATAAATGTTACAACAAGGGTCTAATTCTCAACATTCTCCCCCATGGGTTTTTCTCTGTATAAATGTTACAACAAGGGTCTAATTCTCAACATTCTCCCCCATGGGTTTTTCTCTGTATAAATGTTACAACAAGGGTCTAATTCTCAACATTCTCCCCCATGGGTTTTTCTCTGTATAAATGTTACAACATGGGTCTAATTCTCAACATTCTCCCCCATGGGTTTTTCCCTGTATAAATGTTACAACAAGGGTCTAATTCTCAACATTCTCCCCCATGGGTTTTTCCCTGTATAAATGTTACAACAAGGGTCTAATTCTCAACATTCTACCCCATGGGTTTTTCTCTGTATAAATGTTACAACAAGGGTCTAATTCTCAACATTCTCCCCCATGGGTTTTTCTCTGTATAAATGTTACAACAAGGGTCTAATTCTCAACATTCTCCCCCATGGGTTTTTCTCTGTATAAATGTTACAACAAGGGTCTAATTCTCAACATTCTCCTCCATGGGTTTTTCCCTGTATAAATGTTACAACAAGGGTCTAATTCTCAACATTCTCCCCCATGGGTTTTTCTCTGTATAAATGTTACAACAAGGGTCTAATTCTCAACTTTCTCCCCCATGGGTTTTTCTCTGTATAAATGTTACAACAAGGGTCTAATTCTCAACATTCTCCCCCATGGGTTTTTCTCTGTATAAATGTTACAACAAGGGTCTAATTCTCAACATTCTCCCCCATGGGTTTTTCCCTGTATAAATGTTACAACAAGGGTCTAATTCTCAACATTCTCCCCCATGGGTTTTTCTCTGTATAAATGTTACAACAAGGGTCTAATTCTCAACATTCTCCCCCATGGGTTTTTCTCTGTATAAATGTTACAACAAGGGTCTAATTCTCAACATTCTCCCCCATGGGTTTTTCTCTGTATAAATGTTACAACAAGGGTTTAATTCTCAACATTCTCCTCCATGGGTATTTCCCTGTATAAATGTTACAACAAGGGTGTAATTCTCAACATTCTACCCCATGGGTTTTTCTCTGTATAAATGTTACAACAAGGGTCTAATTCTCAACATTCTCCCCCATGGGTTTTTCTCTGTATAAATGTTACAACAAGGGTCTAATTCTCAACATTCTCCTCCATGGGTTTTTCCCTGTATAAATGTTACAACAAGGGTCTAATTCTCAACATTCTCCTCCATGGGTTTTTCCCTCTATAAATGTTACAACAAGGGTCTAATTCTCAACATTCTCCCCCATGGGTTTTTCTCTGTATAAATGTTACAACAAGGGTCTAATTCTCAACTTTCTCCCCCATGGGTTTTTCTCTGTATAAATGTTACAACAAGGGTCTAATTCTCAACATTCTCCCCCATGGGTTTTTCTCTGTATAAATGTTACAACAAGGGTCTAATTCTCAACATTCTCCCCCATGGGTTTTTCCCTGTATAAATGTTACAACAAGGGTCTAATTCTCAACATTCTCCCCCATGGGTTTTTCTCTGTATAAATGTTACAACAAGGGTCTAATTCTCAACATTCTCCCCCATGGGTTTTTCTCTGTATAAATGTTACAACAAGGGTCTAATTCTCAACATTCTCCTCCATGGGTTTTTCCCTGTATAAATGTTACAACAAGGGTCTAATTCTCAACATTCTACCCCATGGGTTTTTCTCTGTATAAATGTTACAACAAGGGTCTAATTCTCAACATTCTCCCCATGGGTTTTTCTCTGTATAAATGTTACAATAAGGGTCTAATTCTCAACATTCTCCTCCATGGGTTTTTCCCTGTATAAATGTTACAACAAGGGTCTAATTCTCAACATTCTCCCCCATGGGTTTTTCCCTGTATAAATGTTACAACAAGGGTCTAATTCTCAACATTGTCCCCCATGGGTTTTTCTCTGTATAAATGTTACAACAAGGGTCTAATTCTCAACATTCTCCCCCATGGGTTTTTCCCTGTATAAATGTTACAACAAGGGTCTAATTCTCAACATTCTCCCCCATGGGTTTTTCTCTGTATAAATGTTACAACAAGGGTCTAATTCTCAACATTCTCCCCCATGGGTTTTTCTCTGTATAAATGTTACAACAAGGGTCTAATTCTCAACATTCTCCCCCATGGGTTTTTCCCTGTATAAATGTTACAACAAGGGTCTAATTCTCAACATTCTCCCCCATGGGTTTTTCTCTGTATAAATGTTACAACAAGGGTCTAATTCTCAACATTCTCCCCCATGGGTTTTTCCCTGTATAAATGTTACAACAAGGGTCTAATTCTCAACATTCTCCCCCATGGGTTTTTCCCTGTATAAATGTTACAACAAGGGTCTAATTCTCAACGTTCTCCCCCATGGGTTTTTCTCTGTATAAATGTTACAACCTGGGTCTAATTCTCAACATTCTCCCCCATGGGTTTTTCCCTGTATAAATGTTACAACAAGGGTCTAATTCTCAACATTCTCCCCCATGGGTTTTTCTCTGTATAAATGTTACAACAAGGGTCTAATTCTCAACATTCTCCCCCATGGGTTTTTCCCTGTATAAATGTTACAACAAGGGTCTAATTCTCAACATTCTCCCCCATGGGTTTTTCTCTGTATAAATGTTACAACAAGGGTCTAATTCTCAACATTCTCCCCCATGGGTTTTTCCCTGTATAAATGTTACAACAAGGGTCTAATTCTCAACGTTCTCCCCCATGGGTTTTTCTCTGTATAAATGTTACAACCTGGGTCTAATTCTCAACATTCTCCCCCATGGGTTTTTCCCTGTATAAATGTTACAACAAGGGTCTAATTCTCAACATTCTCCCCCATGGGTTTTTCTCTGTATAAATGTTACAACAAGGGTCTAATTCTCAACATTCTCCCCCATGGGTTTTCCTCTGTATAAATGTTACAACAAGGGTCTAATTCTCAACATTCTCCCCCATGGGTTTTTCCCTGTATAAATGTTACAACAAGGGTCTAATTCTCAACATTCTCCCCCATGGGTTTTTCTCTGTATAAATGTTACAACAAGGGTCTAATTCTCAACATTCTCCCCCATGGGTTTTTCTCTGTATAAATGTTACAACAAGGGTCTAATTCTCAACATTCTCCCACATGGGTTTTTCCCTGTATAAATGTTACAACAAGGGTCTAATTCTCAACATTCTCCCCCATGGGTTTTTCCCCGTATAAATGTTACAACATCGGTCTAATTCTGTATAAATGTTACAACATGGGTCTAATTCTCCCCCATGGGTTTTCCCGGTATAAATTATCACACATGTGCACCAGGAAGTAATCTTCAGCTATGAAGTTTTATACTAAAGAAGAAGAACTATAAGAGTTGAAGTACATTTTGTTTTTTACTACATGTATCTACCAGGGTGCCCACTGAGTTTTGAAACTGGGGGTACAATGGGGTACAATTGCTGTTTTTTCCTTAACTTTGTACCCCTGCATATAGAAAGTCCCTACAATTTTGGGGGTAAAAAACCCTCTGCAGAGAGTAAATGGGCATGCTGATCTAAGTGAATTTTTAAATATATTTTTAACCATATTCTTTGACATAAGTATATACATAAACTCCAGTCTGGTTTTCTTCCTGGATATTCCACTTCACATCAACTAGTTGTGATATACCATTGTATTATGACTGCTTTTGAAAATCAGACTCCTTTGTCATTGACGCTTTGTGATGTAAGTAAGGCATTTGACCATGTCTGGATTAGAGGTCTAATTTATAAACTAGAGAAATATGGTATGAGAGGCTACATCTTAGAATGGCTTAAGACTTATCTTACTGAAAGAAAACAGAAGGTTGTATTGAATAACACAAAATCAGAAATTGGTTGTTTATACGCTGGTGTCCCTCAGGGGTCAGTTTTAGGTCCCATACTATTTCTTATTTATAAATAACTAGAGGCTCAGTGGGCTGAGCCTGTGTCGCTCACATTTCATTCTGCTTTGAGGAAATTTAATACAGAACCTTCCATAGGTGCTTCCCACCAAATATCAGTTCATTTTGGCAAATCAGTTTCAGATAAGAAGATTTTTAGAAATTGACCAATCTAAAACAGGAATTGCCTGTGGCAGCCATGTTTGTAAATGGATCAAAACGAAATGAGTAATCTCTATAGAGGATCTTCCATGGATGCTTCTTACCAAGTTTCATATCATTTAGCCAAGTGGCTTCAGAGGAAAAGCTGTTTTAGAAATTCACCAATAAGAAACAAGACTTGCCTGTGGCAGCCATATTTGTTAATTGATAGGGACGAAATGAGTAATCTTTACAGAGGACCTCCATAGATGCATCCTACCAAGTTTCGGTTCATTTGGCCAAGCGGTTTCAGAGAAGAGTTTTAGAAATCAACCAATCAGAAACAAGAATTGCCTGTGGTGGCCATGTTTGTTAATGGATAGGGACGAAATGAGTAATCGTTATAGAGGACCTCCCATAGATGCATCCTACAAAGTTTTGGTACATTTGGCCAAGCAGTTTCAGAGGAGAAGATTAAAAAAAATAGGCCAATCAGAAACAAGAATTGCCTGTGGTGGCCATGTTTGTTAACGGATCAGAACGACATAAGCAATCGCAACAGAGGACTTTCCATAGATGCTTCCTACCAAGTTTTGGTACATTTGGCCAAACAGTTTCAGAGGAGAAGAATTTTTAAAATCAGCCAATCAGAAATAAGAATCGCCTGTGGCGGCCATGTTTGTTAATGGATCGGGAAGGAATGAGCAATCTTTATAGAGGACCTTCCATAGAAGCTTCCTACCAAGTTTCGGTTCATTTGGTCAAACGGTTACAGAAGAGAATTTTTTTTTAAATCAGCCAATCAGAAACAAGAGTCGCCTATGGCGGCCATGTTTGTTAATGGATCGGGACGAAATGAGCAATGAAGGCCTTCCATAGATGCTTCCTACCAAGTTTCAGTTCATTTGGCTGAGGGGTTTTAGAGGCATATTTATCTGTAATTCAATTCATAGCTAACTGTATTTGACTAATATTTATATTTAAATTAGAGTTATCTCCCTTTCCACAGAAAAACAGTTTTTTTCAGAAAGCATACAATCATAAACATGAATTGCCTGTGGCGGCCATGTTTGTTAATGGATCGGGACGAAATGAGCAATCTTTATAGAGGAACTTCCATAGATGCTTCCTACCAAGTTTCAGTTCATTTGGCCCAGTGGTTTCAGAGGAGATTTTTAAAAATACGCCAATCAGAAACAAGAATTGCCTGTGGTGGCCATGTTTGTTAATGGATTGGGACGAAATTAGCAATCTTTATAGAGGACCTTCCATAGATGCTTCCTACCAAGTTTCAGTTCATTTGGCCCAGTGGTGTCAGAGGAGAAGATTTTTAAAAATAGGCCAATCAGAAACAAGAATTGCCTGTGGTGGCCATGTTTGTTAATGGATTGGGACGAAATTAGCAATCTTTATAGAGGACTTTCCATAGATGCTTCCTACCAAGTTTCAGTTCATTTGGCCCAGTGGTTTCAGAGGAGATTTTTAAAAATACGCCAATCAGAAACAAGAATTGCCTGTGGTGGCCATGTTTGTTAATGGATTGGGACGAAATTAGCAATCTTTATAGAGGACCTTCCACAGATGCTTCCTACCAAGTTTCAGTTCATTTGGCCCAGTGGTGTCAGAGAAGATTTTTAAAAATAGGCCAATCAGAAACAAGAATTGCCTGTGGTGGCCATGTTTGTTAATGGATTGGGACGAAATTAGCAATCTTTATAGAGGACCTTCCATAGATGCTTCCTACCAAGTTTCAGTTCATTTGGCTGAGGGGTTTCAGAGGAGAAGATTAAAATGTGAAAAGTTAACGGACGACAGACAACGGATGCCAAGTGATGGCAAAAGCTCACATTGCCTTTGGCAAGGTGAGCTAATAACGACATAGCTGACCACACAGATGGTATATGTAGACTTTTTGCAGACGATACATCTCTTGGACATTCTAGTAATGATCTACAAAACTTGCAGGACATGATTAATTCTGACCTCTCAAACATTAAAAAGTGGAGTGAAGACTGGTTAATAACGTTCAATCCGGATAAAACTGACATTATGCTATTTGACAGTAGACGACAAGGAAATCTTACCTTCAAGTTTGGGCAAACCAACATACTATCTGTTGACTTTCATAAACATCTGGGTATTGTTTTCAGTTCTGACGGTAAATGGACACGACATATTGACTACATACTATCTAAGGCATCCAAGCAAGTAGGTGTTCTACGAAAATTTAAATTTATTTTAAAACGGGAAATTCTTGAAAAAATCTACTTAACTTTTATTAGACCTTTGTTAGAATATTCTTGCGAAGTTTGGGACAACTGTTCACAGACGGACAACGACAGACTAGAAAAATTACAACTAGAAGCAGCACGTATTGTTACTGCGTTAACTGTATATTCGAGTAGGGAATCTTTATATCAAGAAACAGGATGGGAAAAATTATCAAGTAGACGGGAACGCAAAAAGCTATGCTTAATGTTTAATATGTACCATGGACACGCCCCATCTTATCTGTGTGACCTATTACCCCCTCTTGTTCGTGATGACGGTGATGTTACCAACTACCCTGTTCAAAACAGAAATGACTACACTGTCCCAAGATGTCGCTTATCGTTATACCAATCTCCGTTCATCCCATCTGTCATAAATCTTTGGAACAGTCTAGACAACGACACAAGAAATACCAGAACATTTGATACCTTTAAAATTAACCTTAAGCGTAAAGTTGTACTGGCTAATATCCCTGCTCATTTCTTAGTTGGGGATAGAAGACCCAATGTTTTATATGCAAGATTACGTCGTAATTGTAGCTCGCTCAAGTATGACCTATTTCGATCCAATATAATAACAAATTCGAGATGTGTTTGTGGATATATCAGGGAGGACGCTTCCCACTTTCTCTTGAACTGCCGCTTATATATCGAACAAAGGACAATTCTCTTTAATTTTTTGCACCACCACCACAATTTTCGGAAAGATATTGGAACTTTGTTATTTGGAGACTCTCAAAAAGACCAGGCTCAAAATATTTTGCAATCAAATGCAGTACAGACATTCATTAAGAACAGTAGGCAATTCACTGAAGGAACATAACTCCCCCCGCCCTTTTTTACTTATCTGTTATCGTTCAATTTTTCTATATATCACAAATGCTTATACACTTATTATCCGTCATGCTCTCTGTTAGACCTATGTACATGTATGTATGATACTGGAGAGAACTTTATATAAGTTGTAAAACTTGTGTTCAATCCCATTGTATATATTTGACAATAAAATATGTTTAAATCAAGTGAATCTGAAAACTGACATGATTGAAGGTTAACAGGGGTGGCCTCTCTTGATGGGGATAATTTGGTAGTATTTTACCATCTCAGTACATCTATGATCTGGCCTGAAAAGAATACTTGTGGCCTTTGGTGGGAGGAGCTTTTATAAGAGGGGGGGCAACTGTACTGGTATTATTCCAAAAAATCTTTGAAAATATTCTTTGTAACAATCCCTAACTAAGGACAATAGCGGTTTTCTTTCCGAGTTCCTATTTGGTCCAAAAAGATTTGTTTTACTTAATCTAGACTGCTGTTTTTCATGCAATGCATAAAATGTAAATACTCCACTTTGACCTTGAAACACTAGGAGTTCTTAGTCTCAAAGTCTGTAATAACTACCTACTAACTTTGTGCTGATTTTTGTGGAAAGAAAAATGGAAGTTTGCTTAAAAACAACACCATAATGTCATAATACTGTATACATCCCTGAAGCTGTTACTCTAAAGATGTAATGTAAATCTCAATCAGAAATACTGACACTGAGTGGTAAAACAAATATCTCTCTTCCCTTACCTTGTACCTCACTGAAACATCTTAAAATGTAACATTAGCAAGCCTTTATAAAGTAAAAGTGTAAGAAAAGTTTATTGTGACATTACTGATGTCTTGTTTTTGTTTTTGTTGTTGTAATTTTCCATTTTTGTACACAATACATTACATAAACAGAACAAGACACTTTACATGCGGTACCTCTTTACATGTGACATATAATATTATATACAATTTTCTATATTTACTGACTACCGAGCATAACTCCAGTATGGCAAAATTATTGTTATTCAAGACGTTGCATTAAAATGTAATGATATAAACTATGAAATATAGCTTGGAACTTGGATTCATTCATTTTCATGATTTTTGAGATATTAAAACCAGAAGCTCACCTGAGCCTGTATGGTATTACTCACCTGGTCATTCAAACAGTTTATGTTCAATCAAGTCTAGATTTTGAGAAGAATAATTTATTGTTTTCAAACATGGTCCTATCATTAACATAGGACTTTTGGTCCTCTCATATCTCTAAAATGGTATACTACAACAAATCAGTGGGGAACCTTCAAAAATGGAATTTTTCAAAGGAATTCAATGGAAAAAACTGCACATAAATCAGACTAAAAATAAAAAGTTTTCATTTTGGATGTCGGCCCCTTTTGGCTACTTTTATCTGAGAACCCATATGAGTTAGGTCAAATGTGTTTAAAAATCACAAGCATGAAATTTCATAAAGAATCTAAAGAAAAAAACTATCAAAATTGAAATTCTAATAAAAAGATCTTCACAAGGATCATAAAAAAAAACACTTCATCAAGATTGAAAGATAAACACTACATACAACAAGATGAACTGTGAGCTAATGCTCACCTATGATACCCCCGCTCTTTGGCAAACAGGAAGTAGGAATCTGACGGGTCAAAAAACGCTTCCCACGATATGGGGTCCCTATATGAAGCTTGTGACCAAATATCAGATTTCTGCCATCAATGGTTGCTGAGAAAAATGCGACGAAAAATGAGCATATATGTTCAATGTGTAGAAAAATCAACTAAGTCGGCAAACAGGAAGTAGGAATCTGATGGGTTCAAAAACGCTTCCCATGATATGGGGTACCTATATGAAGCTGGTGACCAAATATCAGATCTTTGCCATCAATAGTTGCTGAGAAAAATGTGACGAAAAATGTGCATATACATTTGTATGTTCAATGTGTATAAAAACCAACTAAGTCGGCAAACAGGAAGTAGGCATCAGACGGGTCCAAAAACGCTTCCCACAATATGGCATACCTATATGAAGCTTGTGACCAAATATCAGATTCCTGTCATCAATAGTTGCTGAGAAAATTGTGCATATACAAATGTATGTTAAATGTGTATAAAAATCAACAAAATCGGCAAACAGGAAGTAGGAATCTGACGGGTCCAAAAACACTTCCCATGATATGGGGTACCTATATGAAGCTTGTGACCAAATATCAGATTTCTGCCATCATTAGTTGCTGAGAGAAATGTGACGAAAAATGAGCATATATGTTCAATGTGTATAAAAATCAACAAAGTCGGCAAACAGGAAGTAGGAATCCGATGGGTTCAAAAATGCTTCCCACGATATGGGGTACCTATATGAAGCTTGTGACCAAATATCAGATTTCTGCCATCAATAGTTGCTGAGAAATATGTGACGAAAAATGTGCATATATGTTCAATGTGTATAAAAACCAACTAAGTCGGCAAACAGGAAGTAGGAATCTGATGGGTCCAAAAATGCTTCCCACGATATGGGGTACCTATATGACGCTTGTGACCAAATATCAGATTCCTGTCATCAATAGTTGCTGAGAAAAATGTGACGAAAAATGTGCATATACAAATGTATGTTAAATGTGTATAAAAATCAACAAAATCGGCAAACAGGAAGTAGGAATCTGATGGGTTCAAAAACGCTTCCCAAGATATGGGGTACCTATATGAAGCTTGTGACCAAATATCAGATTTCTGCCATCAATAGTTGCTGAGAAAAATGTGCATGTTCAATGTGTATAAAAACCAACTAAGTCGGCAAATAGGAAGTAGGAATCTGACGGGTCCAAAAACGTTACCCACAATATGGTATACCTATATGACGCTTGTGACCAAATATCAGATTTCTGCCATCAACAGTTACTGAGAAAAATGCGACGAAAAATATCTTGGACGGATGGACGGACAGAGGTAAAACAGTATACCCCCCTCCCCCTTCGGGGAGCTGGGGGTATAATAATAAATCAAGTAGATAAAAAGTGGCACCGTGATTGGCCTAAGGATAGAAATTTAAATTGACACAGGAACATTAAGACATAATGGACAGGTGGATAAATGTTCACACTGCTAACAAGCTTTGGTTTATTAGGAACAGCAGCAACTTGTCTTTTACATCAAAAGAGTACAACATTCTTCAAGCAAGAGGCAATCATTTACGTTATGTCCTAATTGTGAGTTGTGTTTTAAACTTGACCCGTAGAATCAGCTGATGGAGGGGTTAGGATTCCAATGGAGAAACGGGGTCCTATTTATATACCCCAAAAATGTGCATATATGTTCAATGTGTATAAAAACCAACTAAGTCGGCAAACAGGAAGTAGGAATCTGATGGGTCCAAAAACGCTTCCCACGATATGGGGTACCTATATGACGCTTGTGACCAAATATCAGATTCCTGTCATCAATAGTTGCTGAGAAAAATGTGACGAAAAATGTGCATATACATTTGTATGTTCAATGTGTATAGAAACCAACTAAGTCGGCAAACAGGAAGTAGGCATCTGACGGGTCCAAAAACGCTTCCCACGATATGGGGTACCTATATGAAGCTTGTGACCAAATATCAGATTTCTGCCATCATTAGTTGCTGAGAGAAATGTGACGAAAAATGAGCATGTATGTTCAATGTGTATAAAAATCAACAAAGTCGGCAAACAGGAAGTAGGAATCCGATGGGTTCAAAAATGCTTCCCACGATATGGGGTACCTATATGAAGCTTGTGACCAAATATCAGATTTCTGCCATCAATAGTTGCTGAGAAAAATGTGACGAAAAATGTGCATATATGTTCAATGTGTATAAAAACCAACTAAGTCGGCAAACAGGAAGTAGGAATCTGATGGGTCCAAAAACACTTCCCACGATATGGGGTACCTATATGAAGCTTGTGACCAAATATCAGATCTCTGTCATCAATAGTTGCTGAGAAAAATGTGACGAAAAATGTGCATATACATGTATGTTCAATGTGTATAAAGACCAACTAAGTCGGCAAACAGGAAGTAGGAATCTGACGGGTCCAAAAACGCTACCCACAATATGGTATACCTATATGATGCTTGTGACCAAATATCAGATTTCTGCCATCAACAGTTACTGAGAAAAATGCGACAAAAATATCTTGGACGGACGGACAGACGGACAGAGGTAAAACAGTATACCCCCTCCCCCTTCGGGGAGCGGGGGTATAAAAACACTTCATCAAGATTGAAAGATAAACACTACATACAAAAACAGAAAATACTTCATCAAGATTGAAAGATAAACACTACATACAAAAACACTTCATCAAGATTGAAAGATAAACACTACATACAAAAACACTTCATCAAGATTGAAAGATAAACACTACATACAAAAACACTTCATCAAGATTGAAAGATAAACACTACATACAAAAACACTTCATCAAGATTGAAAGATAAACACTACATACAAAAACACTTCATCAAGATTGAAAGATAAACACTACATACAAAAACAGAAAACACTTCATCAAGATTGAATGATAAACACTACATACAAAAACACTTCATCAAGATTGAAAGATAAACACTACATACAAAAACACTTCATCAAGATTGAAAGATAAACACTACATACAAAAACACTTCATCAAGATTGAAAGATAAACACTACATACAAAAACAGAAAACACTTCATCAAGATTGAAAGATAAACACTACATACAAAAACACTTCATCAAGATTGAAAGATAAACACTACATACAAAAACACTTCATCAAGATTGAAAGATAAACACTACATACAAAAACAGAAAACACACTTTCTGACACATTTGGGCCTCCAAACGACATTAACTGTAAAAAGATGAGGCTGATAATTACCAATTAATATAAACCTCATGTGATTAATATGTCCTCCACCGTTTAAAAAAATCTAGTGATAAAAAGAAAAAAGGAAAATGCTAGAATTTTCTATCTGAATCACATTTTTGGTAAAGATCAAAGGTATCTCACCACAAGCCTTATATCACTGACTTTGGTTCGGGGTCCCATTACTACCAACCACAAAAGTTAAGGTTTCCAGAAACCTACCAAATGCCTGTGGTTTCACTGGTCAATTCCTTAATTAGGACTTTCATATCCCAACAATAACAGGGGTCTCAATATAACTTAATTAGGACTTTCATACCCCAACAATAACAGGGGTCTCAATATAACTTAATTAGGACTTTCATACCCCAACAATAACAGGAGTCTCAATATAACTTAATTAGGACTTTCATACCCCAACAATAACAGGGGTCTCAATATAACTTAATTAGGACTTTCATACCCCAACAATAACAGGGGTCTCAATATAACTTAATTAGGACTTTCATACCCCAACAATAACAGGGGTCTCAATATAACTTAATTAGGACTTTCATACCCCAACAATAACAGGGGTCTCAATATAACTTAATTAGGACTTTCATACCCCAACAATAACAGGGGTCTCAATATAACTTAATTAGGACTTTTATACCCCAACAATAACAGGGGTCTCAATATAACTTAATTAGGACTTTCATACCCCAACAATAACAGGGGTCTCAATATAACTTAATTAGGACTTTCATACCTGAACAATAACAGGGGTCTCAATATAACTTAATTAGGACTTTTATACCCCAACAATAACAGGGGTCTCAATATAACTTAATTAGGACTTTCATACCCCAACAATAACAGGAGTCTCAATATAACTTAATTAGGACTTTTATACCCCAACAATAACAGGGGCCTCAATATAACTTAATTAGGACTTTTATACCCCAACAATAACAGGAGTATCAATATAACTTAATTAGGACTTTTATACCCCAACAATAACAGGGGTCCCAATATAACTTAATTAGGACTTTCATACCCCAACAATAACAGGAGTCTCAATATAACTTAATTAGGACTTTCATACCCCAACAATAACAGGGGTCTCAATATAACTTAATTAGGACTTTCATACCCCAACAATAACAGGGGTCTCAATATAACTTAATTAGGACTTTCATACCCCAACAATAACAGGGGTCTCAATATAACTTATTTAGGACTTTCATACCCCAACAATAACAGGGGTCTCAATATAACTTAATTAGGACTTTCATACCCCAACAATAAAAGGGGTCTTAATATAACTTAATTAGGACTTTCATACCCCAACAATAACAGGGGTCTCAATATAACTTAATTAGGACTTTCATACCCCAACAATAACAGGGGTCTCAATATAACTTAATTAGGACTTTCATACCCCAACAATAACAGGGGTCTCAATATAACTTAATTAGGACTTTCATACCCCAACAATAACAGGGGTCTCAATATAACTTAATTAGGACTTTCATACCCCAACAATAACAGGGGTCTCAATATAACTTAATTAGGACTTTCATACCCCAACAATAACAGGGGTCTCAATATAACTTAATTAGGACTTTCATACCCCAACAATAACAGGGGTTTCAATATAACTTAATTAGGACTTTCATACCCCAACAATAACAGGGGTCTCAATATAACTTAATTAGGACTTTTATACCCCAACAATAACAGGGGTCTCAATATAACTTAATTAGGACTTTCATACCCCAACAATAACAGGGGTCTCAATATAACTTAATTAGGACTTTCATACCCCAACAATAACAGGGGTCTCAATATAACTTAATTAGGACTTTCATACCCCAACAATAACAGGGGTCTCAATATAACTTAATTAGGACTTTCATACCCCAACAATAACAGGGGTCTCAATATAACTTAATTAGGACTTTTATACCCCAACAATAACAGGGGTCTCAATATAACTTAATTAGGACTTTCATACCCCAACAATAACAGGGGTCTCAATATAACTTAATTAGGACTTTTATACCCCAACAATAACAGGGGTCTCAATATAACTTAATTAGAACTTTCATACCCCAACAATAACAGGGGTCTCAATATAACTTAATTAGGACTTTTATACCCCAACAATAACAGGAGTCTCAATATAACTTAATTAGGACTTTCATACCCCAACAATAACAGGGGTCTCAATATAACTTAATTAGGACTTTTATACCCCAACAATAACAGGGGTCTCAATATAACTTAATTAGGACTTTTATACCCCAACAATAACAGGGGTCTCAATATAACTTAACTAGAACTTTCATACCCCAACAATAACAGGGGTCTCAATATAACTTAATTAGGACTTTTATACCTGAACAATAACAGGAGTCTCAATATAACTTAATTAGGACTTTCATACCCCAACAATAACAGGGGTCTCAATATAACTTAATTAGGACTTTCATACCCCAACAATAACAGGGGTCTCAATATAACTTAATTAGGACTTTCATACCCCAACAATAACAGGGGTCTCAATATAACTTAATTAGGACTTTTATACCCCAACAATAACAGGGGTCTCAATATAACTTAATTAGGACTTTTATACCCCAACAATAACAGGGGTCTCAATATAACTTAATTAGGACTTTCATACCCCAACAATAACAGGAGTCTCAATATAACTTAATTAGGACTTTTATACCCCAACAATAACAGGGGTCTCAATATAACTTAATTAGGACTTTTATACCCCAACAATAACAGGGGTCTCAATATAACTTAATTAGAACTTCCATACCCCAACAATAACAGGGGTCTCAATATAACTTAATTAGGACTTTTATACCCCAACAATAACAGGAGTCTCAATATAACTTAATTAGGACTTTCATACCCCAACAATAACAGGGGTCTCAATATAACTTAATTAGGACTTTTATACCCCAACAATAACAGGGGTCTCAATATAACTTAATTAGGACTTTTATACCCCAACAATAACAGGGGTCTCAATATAACTTAATTAGAACTTTCATACCCCAACAATAACAGGGGTCTCAATATAACTTAATTAGGACTTTTATACCCCAACAATAACAGGAGTCTCAATATAACTTAATTAGGACTTTCATACCCCAACAATAACAGGGGTCTCAATATAACTTAATTAGGACTTTCATACCCCAACAATAACAGGGGTCTCAATATAACTTAATTAGGACTTTCATACCCCAACAATAACAGGGGTCTCAATATAACTTAATTAGGACTTTTATACCCCAACAATAACAGGGGTCTCAATATAACTTAATTAGGACTTTTATACCCCAACAATAACAGGGGTCTCAATATAACTTAATTAGGACTTTTATACCCCAACAATAACAGGGGTCTCAATATAACTTAATTAGGACTTTTATACCCCAACAATAACAGGAGTCTCAATATAACTTAATTAGGACTTTCATACCCCAACAATAACAGGGGTCTCAATATAACTTAATTAGGACTTTTATACCCCAACAATAACAGGGGTCTCAATATAACTTAATTAGGACTTTTATACCCCAACAATAACAGGGGTCTCAATATAACTTAATTAGAACTTTCATACCCCAACAATAACAGGGGTCTCAATATAACTTAATTAGGACTTTTATACCCCAACAATAACAGGAGTCTCAATATAACTTAATTAGGACTTTCATACCCCAACAATAACAGGGGTCTCAATATAACTTAATTTGGACTTTTATACCCCAACAATAACAGGGGTCTCAATATAACTTAATTAGGACTTTCATACCCCAACAATAACAGGGGTCTCAATATAACTTAATTAGGACTTTCATACCCCAACAATAACAGGGGTCTCAATATAACTTAATTTGGACTTTTATACCCCAACAATAACAGGGGTCTCAATATAACTTAATTAGGACTTTCATACCCCAACAATAACAGGGGTCTCAATATAACTTAATTAGGACTTTCATACCCCAACAATAACAGGGGTCTCAATATAACTTAATTAGGACTTTCATACCCCAACAATAACAGGGGTCTCAATATAACTTAATTAGGACTTTTATACCCCAACAATAACAGGGGTCTCAATATAACTTAATTAGGACTTTCATACCCCAACAATAACAGGGGTCTCAATATAACTTAATTAGGACTTTCATACCCCAACAATAACAGGGGTCTCAATATAACTTAATTAGGACTTTTATACCCCAACAATAACAGGGGTCTCAATATAACTTAATTAGGACTTTTATACCCCAACAATAACAGGGGTCTCAATATAACTTAATTAGGACTTTTATACCCCAACAATAACAGGGGTCTCAATATAACCTAAAGTGATGATAAACACCAAAAACACTGACATTTTGTTTTAACATTTTACCAAGAACACAATGGCTAAGCTACATATTTGTAAAATTCTTACCAATTAAGTTTCTTCATAAACACTCCATGCAAACATTTTTATTACCATACATGGTGTGTCTGTCTGAAAAAAATAATTAACCATTTTAACTACATTTGTATTTTGCTACACAACATTTTTGTTTGCTTGGACAAAAAAACTGTTCATCAAATTATTGAAATTCAATGTAATTGCAGAATAAAAATGAATTCCATGAGCTTGGAAATCTATACCATAAATCTTGATATGTATATCCTTAAAAAAATAGTTTTCAGTAACCTGATATACAATTGTCAATTATTGAAGTGGTGGATTGGTTGATAGGCAAATTATTATTTTTCTTCCATACATTTATATATATTTTGGAGAAAAAAATCTCACTTTCATGTAAATATAACCTTGCTAAATATAGGGGAAAAAATATCTTTGGAATTTTTGACAATTTTTTCCCCACACATTGGGGAAATTTGTTGGGTAGTTGGGTTACCTTAAACTGAAGAAATGTATGGATAGCCTTACAATTTATTTGAAGCATTCATTGGTGGCTTGTTATAAAACAAAATTTTTCTGTCATCTCCTCTGATCGTAACCATAATGTTGAACTTTCTATTTCTATTACTTCTATGATTTATTGTTTGTAAACTTTCCTGCCACATTTACTTCTATGATTTATTGTTTGTAAACTTTCCTGTCACATTTACTTCTATGATTTATTGTTTGTAAACTTTCCTACCACATTTACTTCTATGATTTATTGTTTGTAAACTTTCCTGCCACATTTACTTCTATGATTTATTGTTTGTAAACTTTCCTGCCACATTTATTCTATGATTTATTGTTTGTAAACTTTCCTGCCACATTTACTTCTATGATTTATTGTTTGTAAACTTTCCTGCCACATTTATTCTATGATTTATTGTTTGTAAACTTTCCTGCCACATTTACTTCTATGATTTATTGTTTGTAAACTTTCCTGTCACATTTACTTCTATGATTTATTGTTTGTAAACTTTCCTGCCACATTTACTTCTATGATTTATTGTTTGTAAACTTTCCTGCCACATTTACTTCTATGATTTATTGTTTGTAAACTTTCCTGCCACATTTATTCTATGATTTATTGTTTGTAAACTTTCCTGCCACATTTACTTCTATGATTTACTGTTTGTAAACTTTCCTGCCACATTTACTTCTATGATTTATTGTTTGTAAACTTTCCTGCCACATTTACTTCTATGATTTATTGTTTGTAAACTTTCCTGCCACATTTACTTCTATGATTTATTGTTTGTAAACTTTCCTGCCACATTTACTTCTATGATTTATTGTTTGTAAACTTTCCTGTCACATTTACTTCTATGATTTATTGTTTGTAAACTTTCCTACCACATTTACTTCTATGATTTATTGTTTGTAAACTTTCCTGCCACATTTACTTCTATGATTTATTGTTTGTAAACTTTCCTGCCACATTTATTCTATGATTTATTGTTTGTAAACTTTCCTGCCACATTTACTTCTATGATTTATTGTTTGTAAACTTTCCTGCCACATTTACTTCTATGATTTATTGTTTGTAAACTTTCCTGCCACATTTATTCTATGATTTATTGTTTGTAAACTTTCCTGCCACATTTACTTCTATGATTTACTGTTTGTAAACTTTCCTGCCACATTTACTTCTATGATTTATTGTTTGTAAACTTTCCTGCCACATTTACTTCTATGATTTATTGTTTGTAAACTTTCCTGCCACATTTACTTCTATGATTTATTGTTTGTAAACTTTCCTGCCACATTTACTTCTATGATTTATTGTTTGTAAACTTTCCTGCCACATTTACTTCTATGATTTATTGTTTGTAAACTTTCCTGCCACATTTACTTCTATAATTTATTGTTTGTAAACTTTCCTGCCACATTTACTTCTATGATTTATTGTTTGTAAACTTTCCTGCCACATTTACTTCTATGATTTATTGTTTGTAAACTTGCTTCGATCATGAACATTAAAAAGCTGAAATACTGCTGACTTGACATTAAACAAAAATCAATCATTCAATCAATATAAAAACACATTTATTTTACATTTGCAGGATATCTTCATGGTATTAAAATAGCACAGGGTTGTGTTGAAAGTGATTCTTGTTTTAATTTGTATTGATATCAGTATATATCAATAAAATAATAAAAACAATTGATTTCAACATATATAAATTCTATTTTTACGTAGTTTATCAATATCTGTTGATATTTTGTCGTCTACGATATAGTAAACAAATTTAAGTGTTTTTTTTTTTTTAGCTCATTTACATTTAAACTGAAATAATTTTGATACAGGATGATATGATGGAGGTAAGTATTAATACTCAGTATCTAATTCTATGATAAAAAATTGTACAATATACAGGCAAGAGGTTTGAGGCATATTGAAACAGTGTTTGTTTGTTTGTTACCTTTCTCTGATGTTTTATGTAATATAATGTATATAATTATAAACACATTCTGTTGTTTGAAAAAAAAATGAAAAGGTTAATGCAACTTCATAAGACAAATGGATTCCAGTAACCAATTCATTACTGGAATCCATTTGTATTTAGTTAACCTTTTCATTTTTTTTCAAACTGGTGGTAAAAAATAGGTATAAAGATTTCCTAACTTTTGAACCTCCTTATAACTTGCATCTTCAACAGATATCCAGTAAATATTTATAAATAAACAAACGATAAAAAAAATCCACTCAAAAATATATTAGTTGCAACTTTTATTTGGAGTTATTTAATTTATTCAATATTTTATATTTGTAGAATATCTTATTGTCAACAAGAAAAGTTTGAAAATATTAAATTGATAAATCGAATAATATAAATATATTGAACATGATAATAAACTATTTTTCTTTGCAAATATCTACCCAAAAGATTTTATTTTACAAGATTATCTTTCATTAAAACTTCCTGTAAATATTACTAGAGAACTAACCAAATTAAGATTAAGTTCTCATAGCCTTTTAATTGAAAAAGGTAGATATTTTAGACCGAAAATAAAAAGAGAAAATAGATTATGCTCTCAATGCAATCAAATAGAAGATGAACAACACTTTCTTATTCATTGCACTAAATTTGCTAATGTTAGAAAACTTTTATTAAAAAAATTAAACTGCAAGATCTGTGTCCAAGTGAATGTATGAAAACAGTCACTAGATTGTTAAATCCAAATAATATTGATGACACTATGAATATATGTCACTATATCAAAGATTGTATGAATATCAGATAAGTTTATTTTTCTTTAATATGATATTTTGTTATTTAAAAATGTAATGTATTCATAATTATATATGTTTATTGATTTAATATCATGTTAATGTGGGGAGAACATCAATGTTTGATTGATTTTTCTTATTAATAAACTTGAAACTTGAACTTATACAAGAGAGCGAAACGACCCAGATCGATCTTATCGACTCGGGGTGAAACGAATCAGGACCAGTGTGAACGTTCGACAATACAATAATTTAAAAAGGGTAGGCCTATCTATTTCTTCTTTTAATTACCGTTAGAATACATTAATGATATATTGTCTTATGTCTTACATTTTGAGGTTAGTTTTCAACTGAATTGTCTCATCAGTTGACAAATAACTGATATCAACTAGACGGTTATCTATCGATCCACGTACATGATACCCTGGAAATTGATCATGAGTGCGTTTGGAATTCCACTAAATTCACTCTGCGGTTCACAGTTAGTGTTGTTGGTAAGTTTTATGTAAATCATTATTCTATTGCTTTAATCATTCTACCACAATATTATGTTGAACCTTTGGTTTGATTGAATGATCTTTTGTAGAAAACGTCAATCTCACCCTCGGTGATTGCAACTTTTGTGACCCAATGGTGAGTTGGGTGGTATTTCGAACGCAGCCAATGCCACCCGAATGCGAAAACAATATAATCTAAAATGTGAAACGAAATCGGCCAGTAAAATCCACTACTACATTATAAAACATTTGAAATATAAATTATCAATTTCGGTTGGATAATTTTATCACAAACATCATTTAATAGACATTCAATAAATACGAAACTACAAATAGCAAAATCTGGAGGGAAATTGAAATTTGTAAACAATGCAAAATGTCAGATAGACGACCTGCAAGGTGATTTTGTTTACTTATAATGAGAAAATACTTCTGAACACAGAAGCTACTGCATCGTCGGTAACGGAACCATGATTGATCATACACCGATACTCTTCACTTGTCACCCAACTGTGCCTGTGGGGTCAATTCATATGAAAATCTGTGTTGACTGCACATGTTGATTGTTGACTGTTGTTCATCTTCATCTTTATTCCAAATTTTCATATTTTTACGGACTGAAAATATCATCAAAGATATGATCTTACTAGTAGAAATAGCAATTTATCGTCCATAGGCATAACCCATGCGCAACAGCTAGTGATCATAGTCGTCTAACGGCTTTAATGGATTTTCTGTAGCCGTTGGACGTCAGAGCGCTATACATACGGAAAACAGCGGATTTGCTTCTCCAACTCTGGGTCAGCACATTTCCACGTTTCGTGGCTATCGGATTTTATTTTCTATCAGAAACCCTTATATAAATCGCTTCACCAATCATTTTTCTATTCATTCATAACCATCTTACCCTCAGAAAGTGGTGCTACACTCCATTACAGCACGATTTTGCCTTAGATCCTATGATTCCGCCATTTGTCTTCCATTTTTCAAACATTTGTCACGTGACTACGAGAAAACCACGATTACCGCAATGTATCATGGGAGATGATTTGCATATAAACAAACAAACAAATATTTGTATTGCCAATCATACACGCCTGTTAAGGCAGAACAATTAACATAAAATTTAATACAGTTGATTATATTGATTGGTAATGATTTTAACAGCAATAGTGAATTACAGATAACCATAAGAAAAAAAAATGATGTAGTACCTGTCCAAAAAGGGGGAACGTAACACATGCTCTTTCCGAAGCCCGTTGGTAACACTCTGCCATTGAATCTTTTCTTTCCAACACATTCTGTATTATTTCCTTCTGCTCTGCTTTGTCCTGCAGAATTATTTCCTTGTGGACTGTTTGTCCTGCAGAATACGCTTAAATGTATCGTCTTCCATGTGATTTGAATGTTGTTTACGTATGCAAATAATGTTCAAATAATTTGGTGCGCTGAATTAAGTAGCTCCCATCATGCAATGCATTACTGTTATCATTCAGTTAGTATCGCGAGATCACGTTTGTAGATTCGAAAATGAAAGACAAATGGCGGAATAATAGGATCTAAGGCAAAATCGTGCTGTAATGGAGTGTAACACCACTTTCTGAAGGTAAGATGGTTATGAATGAATAGAAAAAATGATTGGTGAAGCGATTTATATAAGGGTTTCTGATAGAAAATAAAATCAGATAGCCACGAAACGTGGAAATGTGCCGACCCAGAGCTGGAGAGGCAAATCCGCTGTTTTCCGTATATATAGCGCTCTGACGTCCAACGGCTACAGAAAATCCATTAAAGCCGTTAGACGACAGAGGAATTTCTGACTAGTGATCATCCAGTGCCAGTGGATGGATAGCTGTATACAGAAAGAAGAAGAAGATACTTCACCTCCTCTAATTTTAATTTGCAAGGAAATCCCTTTCTTTTTAACTGATTTGATTGGCTGTAAAACATTTCATCAGAACTAATCGACAACATGTTTTAAAATGACTCGTCAACGGTCAAAGATGTTCAGAGTTCAATTTCAATTCAAATATTTTATTGAATAAAATGCATAAATTTAATTATACAATATCCAATCAAATTTATGCATTTTATTCAATAAGATGGTCAGAGTTGTTATCATAAACGTTGCGAGTTGTCTTTTTTGTACCCGATCAGCCGTTGGTTACTGACGATGTATCTGCTGCTACTTTAAATTGATCTGACCTTGGGTAAACAGTTCTGACTATCCTGAGTGTCCGTTACAAAAAACAGTATTTTAGCCCTTGCCATTACTGTAGTCTGTATTGCTATTTTACTACTATGAAAAGAGAATTTAAACAGTGATGGTCATGAATTCCACCAATATCAACAAAACAATTACCTCTCGTCTTAAATGAACTCCCTGAACACAAAAAGACCATGACTAATGACGTTGGAAATCCATGTCCTGGCTTGGGACAGACACAAGAATGTGGCAGGGTTAAACCGGTTCATGATCCTCTTATCTTGATAACTGGATATAAAGAAACAATAACAAAAATACCACACAGATTTGCTTCCACTCAAAAAGACCACATGCTATCACAAAAATGAATGACAATATAAACATGGACAGTACAATAGCAGGGTCAATGAATGCTTGTAGTTAACTGACTACTAGCTAGGAAAGTAGAATATTTGCTTAAAAAAGGTCTTTTTGTAATTAATTTTGTTTAAAGAGAATGAGAATGGGATACCTTGTAAAATGCTCAAATTAACAAGCTGTTTCTTTCAATTGATAATGTTAACTTGAAAAACTAGCCTTACTAGGTTTGATGAGCCACGATAAAAATATCAGGTCCATACATTGTATGTAAACAGTGGTGGTGAACATTTCCACTAATATTACTAAAGCAAACAACTAGGTACCTACATTACCTTTCACTTGAAATCATTGAACACAAAAAAAACCCCATTTATATCTGTATAGCAGTCAGAGATCCAACTATCAAGAAAGACAGGATTGCATCTCATTAACCAGTTTTAGCACCTCTACATTTTTGTGCCTCTTCCAAGCCAGAACCTGGAGCCAACGTCATATGTTGTGGTCTTTTTTATGTTCAATGAGTTGAGGTGGGAGGTTGTTCATTTTGTTGATATTGACGTAATTGATGATTACCACTGTTTAAACTTTCTTTTCATAATTTAATTTACAGTACTTTTTTTTTCAGAGCCAGGAAGAAGGTGGATTATACAAAGTTTGGTGGTTCGGATGATTTTGATGGTATATAAGTCCTTTATTTTAGTCATATTGTTTTATTTGAATGGATCTAGAGTTTACTATTAATTGATTAATCTTATTTCATTGAATTGTAATTTCATTTTTTTTTTCATACTTATTATAATTATTTTTAATGCTGTAATATAAAGACATATAATAATGAGTTTTCTCACCCAGCAGTAATAAGAATATCAATAGACTATCTTTCTATATTTTATTTGTGACTTACAGGAATAATACCAAGAGTTACATGCCTGTAAGTCATAAATAAAATGTAGACAGATAGTCTCAGTATTAATATTATTATTACTGCTGAAATTGGTGAGAAAACTCATTTTGGTATAATACCAAGAGCTACACAACTGCATCGGTGGTGTAATGGTTAGCATGTTTGCCTCGAGTGCAGTAGATCGTGAGTTCGAGCCCCGATCGGGTCAAACCAAAGACTATAAAATGGGATATTTGTGGCTTTTCTGCTAAGCATTAAGGAGAAAGACCAAAGACTGGTTGGCTCGGTATCAGGATAATGTGTCCGCGTGGGGCGACATATCTATCCGCAGACTGTTGTTTCAGTGAGCTAGTACAATAAAAATCCAACGAAGCGTGTTGTTCTAGTACAAAGCAGACATCATCATCATCTCACTGAAAATTAACTTGTTCTCATCATAATATTGCTGAAAAATTTAACAACAATCACTCGCCCTCAAGAGCTACATATCACATATGCATGCCTATCCAGGCCTTTTAATAATGGGCAGTACAAGGTACTTTTACCCATAATCATTTAAAATGGTAATTGGTACCTCCTAATGGTAATTTGTACCTCCTAATTTCAAAGAGTGCTGTATAAGATATTCATGAGAAATGTTCAAATTTATTAAAAAACTGTTGTCTTGTTGAGTTGTAATGATATTTTTGAATTCAAGAATTTTTGGAGGTCTTGTATTTATTTTACAATTAAACACAAGTAAACATTATATCCATGAATGTTTATTCACAGTAATGGTTTAATATTTGAAGATACATTGTCCACTGCTTGACATATAAAATTTTGTTTCCTTGATATATATCACAATGTTTAATGTTTCAGAAAAATCTATTTCCTTGAGATATTTTAGATTCACAGCATTGTATCCTCAACATTTTATACAGAAGATTCACAGCATTGTATCCTCAACATTTTATACAGAAGATTCACAGCATTGTATCCTCAACATTTTATACAGAATATTCACAGCATTGTATTTAAACATACAAATGCTTACTGTTATGATTCTTTTTGAAAAATCAGCTTCCTTGAAATGTGTTTTGCTTCTGTTATATTTATATATATATATATGGTAAGACATGTCTATGAAAAACTTTCATCTTGTAGAGTTGTGATGGCTAAATTGATATGGAGGACTAAGCAACCATACCAGATATTCTAAAGTTGTTATCATTACAAAGAAAAGACATTTATTTTATTCTTTTCAGATGATTTTGCAGACTCGACACCACCACCATCCAAGAAGCCCAAAATATCTTCAGATAAAGATTTGAAGAAAAAAGCTACTGCAAACCAAGAAAAGAAGAAATCTACTAAAAGGTTAAATTAAATTTCAAAATGAAGGGGAGATAACACATATTTATTCTAAAAATAATTTAAACACAATGGTTTTCCCATGTTATTTCTTACTTCAAAATAAGAAGACATTCAGAAGCTATATTAAGAAGTACTGAAGTTATTTGATATTATTCAAGTATTTCCTAAAGCTATGTAAATTTATTTCACTTCTGCTGCTCTGTATTCGTTCTGTAGATTTTCAAAATCAAAAAGTAATATGTTACATTGTCATGTTCTATATTCTGATAAATATCTGGCTTTTTTTTATAAGTTTTGCCTACAACTAGTTTCTTTCCTGATCAGAAGAGCTACATGAGATAGTTTTTGGTTGTATTGTCATCTACATATATACTATGTTGACAATCTGTCAACTTCTTTTGAAACTACTGAGAATACTAAACCAACTGACCAGAAAAATATACTCACTGAACGATCTAGTATAAAGTTTGTACTCTTCACACTGACCAGAAAAATATACTCACTGAACGATCTAGTATAAAGTTTGTACTCTACACACTGACCAGAAAAATATACTCACTGAACGATCTAGTATAAAGTTTGTACTCTTCACACTGACCAGAAAAATATACTCACTGAACGATCTAGTATAAAGTTTGTACTCTACACACTGACCAGAAAAATATACTCACTGAACGATCTAGTATAAAGTTTGTACTCTTCACACTGACCAGAAAAATATACTCACTGAACGATCTAGTATAAAGTTTGTACTCTTCACACTGACCAGAAAAATATTAGTTAAATTTGGTTAAAATTTATTGTGTTAGTGGGCAGTTGTTTTCAATGAAATGATCCACGTTTTGGGTTAAGCTGTATCTGAAATACAACTGGAAATGATTTAGAAGGATAAGTTCCATTTTAGAGGCAATTAGGAATCATAACTAATTTATCCTTTTAAATAGTTTACAGGATGGATGGGGGATATGGTGTTTAATGCCACTTTCAACTGTATTTCAGTTATATCGTGGCGGTCAGTTTTATTGGTGGAGGACACCGGAGAAAACCACAGACTTGTCGCAAGTCATTGACAAACTTTACCACATAATGTTGTATCGAGTACACCTCACCATGAGCAGTATTCAAGCTCACAATTTTACGATCACGACCATGATGGCCCTAGCATTTTTTTTGGTTGTATCATAAATATAAGATAATAATTATTGAGAAAATAAGATATCCAACTCCATTGTTTTTTTCAGAGCTCCTTTAGTGGAAAAAGTGTATGAGAGAGAACTAGAGGCAGCTTTAGAACTTTCATTGATCGAGTCTCAAAGCTCAAATTGTGATGACGATGAAGACTTTAAACCCCAAAACAATAAAAAGTCATCTGTGATAAAACTAGACAAGGAAAAACTGAACAATACTGAATTAACTTGTTCTGATAAGATAACAGAAGTGAAGAATGTTTTATGTACTGTAAAAGTGAATGAAGAAAACAAAACAAATGTGATTAATAAAGAAAGACAGATTATACAAAGTGTAGACTATAACACTAAAGATACTGGAAACACAATACAGAATCTACACATTATACAGGAAAACGCAATATCTAAAACAGGTATAACAGAACAATTCACTTGTCTCATTCTGATTTGTTTTTATCTAATACAGTTAAACCTGCTTTAACCTCTATTAAGTAGTAACTTGTATTGTATGTCCTTCATTTTTATTTCTTTTTGTAGTGCATTTCATAATACTGTGAATTCATTTAATTTCGTTGGTACCAATTTTCGTGGATTGGGAAAAAAAGGCATTTCGTGGAATAGTTAAATTCGTGGATTGCCAATTACAAAAAATAAAATAAAAAGTTTTTGAAAAACTTAAATTCGTGGATTTTCACTTCAAATTCGTAGATTTTGCGTGTCACGATTCTACGGTAAAGTGTTCATTTTAAGTAAAAAGTGTTATAAAATGTTACCAAATAAACATAAGCTTTGGAGAAATGAGATTTAAGCATTATTTTTGTAGCAAATTACTATTGTCTACAGTCTTAACAAAAATAAGATTTGTAAAATTCCTTTTTATGCATATTTTTACATTTGTTTCTTAATTAATATTTCACAAAAAGGGTATGTTTTCTGCTAAACTTCACACTAGGAGTTAAAACTTAAATTATAATTCTTTGTACTCTACGGGAACATGACATGCCATAAATGATACATATAAAAAAGTTGCATTAAACGGTAAAGAAAAAAGGTGTGAAATTTTATGTCACAACAGTTAAACATCACGTGTCAACAAATTAAAATCCTGACCTCCGGGCATATATGATACCAGTATACCGACCGTTGATCCGATTATTATCACCAATAAACTTTATGATTGTCAATCAAAATGTTTACACAGCAATTATAAAAGGCGACAATAATGTTAGTATTATCGATTGAAATTTTATCAAAAATGTTTTGTATTTATTTGTATTGATTTTATATGTACAAGCAATTGAATTTCTTTACATACCTCATATCAGGTTGGCTTTGATGCATTGAATCAACACTTCATTAAACAATACAAAAATACCGGAAATTATTACTGCAAAAAGTTTTCATAAGTGTCACAACAATAAACAATTTATTCCAAGAGTTTACATGTTTATCAATCACAATATGACACACAGGTACATTTATTTTAGATTCACCATACATGCATTACAATTACATCATGTAACAATGTTGAATTACCTACATGGCTACAAACGTTTGTGTTGTCAAAACCTTGCTTACCGCCAAACGGAAATCAAATGGTCATTTTTCGTCGAACATTTAAATTCGTGGTTTACTGGCACCCACGAAAACCATGAAAATTGGTATACCACGAATAAAAATGAATTCACAGTAGTTAACTTTTAAGCCTGTATTAAGTGACCACCTGCCTTATGTGACAGTTTTTCAGTGTTGGAAGGTTTCATAATACTGATTTGACTTATGTTGTGTGAAGAATTTGACTATAAGCCTTGTATCCGAATAAATATAAAAACATATTAAGAATAAACTGGTAGAATGTGCTAAAGTGGGTCAAGGGTCACTGTTAATCGGGCGGCTGTATCGAGAAACAGATACGGTGTTGAAAAAACTGTTGATACTCATAAAATATTGATAAATGCAATAAAATTTTATGTTTGTCTTCAAGAAATATGATAGACAAAACCATATGTGAAGTTTTATGACGAAATATCTCTGATTTCTATGTAAATTTACGAGTTGAAGTGGGGAAACACCCACAGGTAATTTTAGCGATGTATTTTTATCTTGGACAAGAATAATGAGCGTCCTGATTGGATGACCGATTTAAAACACACTGACTCCGCATGGTTTAGCAAGGTTACTCAGGTCAATAGTTTATAAAAATAGAATCTTGACAACTCAGCTTTCCAACCATGTAAGTATTTTTGCTCTACGGCGAGGAAAAGCATATTACTGAGTGAATTAAAGGTTAAAATGTTATTATTTTTTAAATATAATTATATTTTAAAAAGAAAAACAGCTATAAATGTGTTCTTTGGTTCATATAGAAAAGGAAAATACCGGACTTTTAACATTGAAACGGAACCATCTTATGCGGAAACCCACCCGAAAACCCCTACCCCCACTTGAATTTGATGAATGTTACAGACACCATTTTCTTGATATGATCATGTAAAACAAAAAGATGCATGTAAAAGAAATCTACGTTATATTTATTCATTTGTTTGATTCTGGAATATTGTTGATCATTGATTTAACCAAGAAAAAAATGGAAAAATGGGGGGGGGGGGGGTGAATTTTACAGTTAAATAAATGTTATGTTTCGACAGTTTAAAGAGAAAAATAAAAATTTGTTGCGACTAAAGCTTAAATCAGCGTTAAAAATTGAACAAATATCAGTGGTTTTGTAAATGAGATTTATCTTAAATAGAAAATCTGAATTTATTATTTATTAATTTATTATTAATGATACAATTTTATATCCTTTGGGAGGGGGAGGGGGGCTATGATGAAAATTTGAAATAAAAACACAGTTTATAATACGAAATATTGACATCCATACTTGCCTTTTGGACAGCACATTTCTGTGTCCACACTTGCCCTCAGACAACACTTGTATAATATAAAAAAAAACATGTTTTTCATTGTATTAAACACCTTCTAGTTAATGTAATGCATATTTTATGGCCAATGAAATGTTTTCATATTAATAAATATTGCTATAGTAACAGTAGGGTAGACACTATAACAATGTGCTACTGTATTTTGGGTTGTATAATGTGCAGGATTTTTCCCAGATTCTTTATTTGGTAGGAGGTGTGCGCATTATAAACAGGAACAATGTGTTTCACTCTTTCCCAGACCGGGAAATCACATGTCCGCCAATAAAACCCAATACATTTAATATTTTGCAACTTTATTGAAGATGAAAAGAGATAAATGGTTCTAAAATTCTCCCAGCAAATGAAACATGCTCAAAGGACTGAAAAATATATACGACTGATATTTAATTCTTACATTTTTCAAAAGTCCATGCGCATTATAGACACGAACTAGTTTTTTCTGGAGATTTTCAAGGCCAAGAGGGGGTGCGCATTATGCACCAATGTGCATTATGCAACCCTAAATACGGTATATCAGATTGGAGAAAACAAAACAGCTTCAGAAATTATATGGGAAAAATACATTCAGTTTGAAAACAATAAAACAAATCTTATTATCCACCATTAAATATTTAAAACAGTTTATTGTATTGAACACATTTTTATTACAAGTAGAGTTTATAATCAATTTTACTACTGTGGTAATAGAGTTAGCTAAAAAGACATAAAGGGGGTATTAGTTTTTGGTATATCCTGCAATATTCAGCTTGTTATATAGATTATTTTTATTCTGTGAAAAACTATTTTCTTGTAATTTCAAATTACTGGTACATTTGTGTGTACAATGTACTAGACATATAGCAGCTTCACAAGATGGCTCAGATGATTAATTTTCTATATATAGTTTCACAAGATGGCACAGATAAACCATATATTTCACCTCTACAAATTTTGAATATTTTCAAATATAATTGACATTACATACATATACGTTGCTATAGAAACATATGTACAACTTCCACGTTTCAATTACATTTTGTACCAATGTTACGAACAATATATTTTTCCAGTAGATGGTAATGACAGTGATGGTATTGTTGTACTTCATGAGGATGACAATGTTAGTAGAGGAGGCAGGAGGAGGTCAATACCTAAAGCTAAAGTTATAGATGATAATGAGGACAATGGTAATTCTGTTTTTGTTTGGTAGTAGGCTCTTCCAGGATAATGGTAATTCTGTTTTTGTTAGGTAGTAGGCTCTTCCAGGACAATGGTAATTCTGTTTTTATTAGGTAGTAGGCTCTTCCAGGACAATGATAATTCTGTTTTTGTTAGTTAGTAGGCTCTTCCAGGACAAAGGTAATTCTGTTTTTATTAGGTAGTAGGCTCTTCCAGGACAATGGTAATTTTGTTTTTATTAGGTAGTAGGCTCTTCCAGGACAATGGTAATTCTGTTTTTGTTAGTTAGTAGGCTCTTCCAGGACAATGGTAATTCTGTTTTTGTTAGGTAGTAGGCTCTTCCAGGACAATAGTAATTCTGTTTTTGTTAGGTAGTAGGCTCTTCCAGGACAATGGTAATTCTGTTTTTATTAGGTAGTAGGCTCTTCCAGGACAATGGTAATTCTGTTTTTGTTAGGTAGTAGGCTCTTCCAGGACAATGGTAATTCTGTTTTTGTTAGTTAGTAGGCTCTTCCAGGACAATGGTAATTCTGATTTTATTAGGTAGTAGGCTCTTCCAGGACAATGGTAATTCTGTTTTTATTAGGTAGTAGGCTCTTCCAGGACAATGGTAAATCTGTTTTTATTAAGTAGTAGGCTCTTCCAGGACAATGGTAATTCTGTTTTTGTTAGGTAGTAGGCTCTTCCAGGACAATGGTAATTCTGTTTTTGTTAGGTAGTAGGCTCTTCCAGGACAATGGTAATTCTGTTTTTGTTAGGTAGTAGGCTCTTCCAGGACAATGGTAATTCTGTTTTTGTTAGGTAGTAGGCTCTTCCAGGACAATGGTAATTCTGTTTTTATTAGGTAGTAGGCTCTTCCAGGACAATGGTAATTCTGTTTTTGTTAGGTAGTAGGCTCTTCCAGGACAATGGTAATTCTGTTTTTATTAGGTAGTAGGCTCTTCCAGGACAATGGTAATTCTGTTTTTGTTAGTTAGTAGGCTCTTCCAGGACAATGGTAATTCTGTTTTTGTTAGGTAGTAGGCTCTTCCAGGACAATAGTAATTCTGTTTTTGTTAGGTAGTAGGCTCTTCCAGGACAATGGTAATTCTGTTTTTATTAGGTAGTAGGCTCTTCCAGGACAATGGTAATTCTGTTTTTGTTAGGTAGTAGGCTCTTCCAGGACAATGGTAATTCTGTTTTTGTTAGTTAGTAGGCTCTTCCAGGACAATGGTAATTCTGATTTTATTAGGTAGTAGGCTCTTCCAGGACAATGGTAATTCTGTTTTTATTAGGTAGTAGGCTCTTCCAGGACAATGGTAAATCTGTTTTTATTAAGTAGTAGGCTCTTCCAGGACAATGGTAATTCTGTTTTTGTTAGGTAGTAGGCTCTTCCAGGACAATGGTAATTCTGTTTTTGTTAGGTAGTAGGCTCTTCCAGGACAATGGTAATTCTGTTTTTGTTAGGTAGTAGGCTCTTCCAGGACAATGGTAATTCTGTTTTTGTTAGGTAGTAGGCTCTTCCAGGACAATGGTAATTCTGTTTTTATTAGGTAGTAGGCTCTTCCAGGACAATGGTAATTCTGTTTTTGTTAGGTAGTAGGCTCTTCCAGGACAATGGTAATTCTGTTTTTATTAGGTAGTAGGCTCTTCCAGGACAATGGTAATTCTGTTTTTGTTAGTTAGTAGGCTCTTCCAGGACAATGGTAATTCTGTTTTTGTTAGGTAGTAGGCTCTTCCAGGACAATAGTAATTCTGTTTTTGTTAGGTAGTAGGCTCTTCCAGGACAATGGTAATTCTGTTTTTATTAGGTAGTAGGCTCTTCCAGGACAATGGTAATTCTGTTTTTGTTAGTTAGTAGGCTCTTCCAGGACAATGGTAATTCTGTTTTTGTTAGGTAGTAGGCTCTTCCAGGACAATAGTAATTCTGTTTTTGTTAGGTAGTAGGCTCTTCCAGGACAATGGTAATTCTGTTTTTATTAGGTAGTAGGCTCTTCCAGGACAATGGTAATTCTGTTTTTGTTAGGTAGTACGCTTTTCCAGGACAATGGTAATTCTGTTTTTGTTAGGTAGTACACTCTTCCAGGACAATGGTAATTCTGTTTTTGTTAGGTAGTAGGCTCTTCCAGGACAATGGTAATTCTGTTTTTGTTAGTTAGTAGGCTCTTCCAGGACAATGGTAATTCTGATTTTATTAGGTAGTAGGCTCTTCCAGGACAATGGTAATTCTGTTTTTATTAGGTAGTAGGCTCTTCCAGGACAATGGTAATTCTGTTTTTATTAGGTAGTAGGCTCTTCCAGGACAATGGTAATTCTGTTTTTATTAGGTAGTAGGCTCTTCCAGGACAATGGTAATTCTGTTTTTGTTAGGTAGTAGGCTCTTCCAGGACAATGGTAATTCTGTTTTTATTAGGTAGTAGGCTCTTCCAGGACAATGGTAATTCTGTTTTTGTTAGGTAGTAGGCTCTTCCAGGACAATGGTAATTCTGTTTTTGTTAGGTAGTAGGCCCTTCCAGGACAATGGTAATTCTGTTTTTATTAGGTAGTAGGCTCTTCCAGGACAATGGTAATTCTGTTTTTATTAGGTAGTAGGCTCTTCCAGGACAATGGTAAATCTGTTTTTATTAGGTAGTATGCTCTTCCAGGACAATGGTAATTCTGTTTTTGTTAGGTAGTAGGTTCTTCCAGGACAATGGTAATTCTGTTTTTGTTAGGTAGTAGGCTCTTCCAGGACAATGGTAATTCTGTTTTTGTTAGGTAGTAGGCTCTTCCAGGACAATGGTAATTCTGTTTTTGTTAGGTAGTAGGCTCTTCCAGGACAATGGTAATTCTGTTTTTGTTAGGTAGTAGGCTCTTCCAGGACAATGGTAATTCTGTTTTTATTAGGTAGTAGGCTCTTCCAGGACAATGGTAATACTGTTTTTGTTAGGTAGTAGGCTCTTCCAGGACAATGGTAATTCTGTTTTTATTAGGTAGTAGGCTCTTCCAGGACAATGGTAATTCTGTTTTATTAGGTAGTAGGCTCTTCCAGGACAATGGTAATTCTGTTTTTATTAGGTAGTAGGCTCTTCCAGGACAATGGTAATTCTGTTTTTGTTAGGTAGTAGGCTCTTCCAGGACAATGGTAATTCTGTTTTTGTTAGGTAGTAGACTCTTCCAGGACAATGGTAATTCTGTTTTTGTCAGGTAGTAAGCTCTTCCAGGACAATGGTAATTCTGTTTTTGTTAGGTAGTAAGCTCTTCCAGGACAATGGTAATTCTGTTTTTGTTAGGTAGTACGCTTTTCCAGGACAATGGTAATTCTGTTTTTGTTAGGTAGTACACTCTTCCAGGACAATGGTAATTCTGTTTTTGTTAGGTAGTAGGCTCTTCCAGGACAATGGTAATTCTGTTTTTGTTAGTTAGTAGGCTCTTCCAGGACAATGGTAATTCTGATTTTATTAGGTAGTAGGCTCTTCCAGGACAATGGTAATTCTGTTTTTATTAGGTAGTAGGCTCTTCCAGGACAATGGTAATTCTGTTTTTATTAGGTAGTAGGCTCTTCCTGGACAATGGTAATTCTGTTTTTATTAGGTAGTAGGCTCTTCCAGGACAATGGTAATTCTGTTTTTGTTAGGTAGTAGGCTCTTCCAGGACAATGGTAATTCTGTTTTTATTAGGTAGTAGGCTCTTCCAGGACAATGGTAATTCTGTTTTTGTTAGGTAGTAGGCTCTTCCAGGACAATGGTAATTCTGTTTTTGTTAGGTAGTAGGCCCTTCCAGGACAATGGTAATTCTGTTTTTATTAGGTAGTAGGCTCTTCCAGGACAATGGTAATTCTGTTTTTATTAGGTAGTAGGCTCTTCCAGGACAATGGTAAATCTGTTTTTATTAGGTAGTAGGCTCTTCCAGGACAATGGTAATTCTGTTTTTGTTAGGTAGTAGGTTCTTCCAGGACAATGGTAATTCTGTTTTTGTTAGGTAGTAGGCTCTTCCAGGACAATGGTAATTCTGTTTTTGTTAGGTAGTAGGCTCTTCCAGGACAATGGTAATTCTGTTTTTGTTAGGTAGTAGGCTCTTCCAGGACAATGTTAATTCTGTTTTTATTAGGTAGTAGGCTCATCCAGGACAATGGTAATTCTGTTTTTGTTAGGTAGTAGGCTCTTCCAGGACAATGGTAATTCTGTTTTTGTTAGGTAGTAGGCTCTTCCAGGACAATGGTAATTCTGTTTTTATTAGGTAGTAGGCTCTTCCAGGACAATGGTAATACTGTTTTTGTTAGGTAGTAGGCTCTTCCAGGACAATGGTAATTCTGTTTTTATTAGGTAGTAGGCTCTTCCAGGACAATGGTAATTCTGTTTTATTAGGTAGTAGGCTCTTCCATGACAATGGTAATTCTGTTTTTATTAGGTAGTAGGCTCTTCCAGGACAATGGTAATTCTGTTTTTGTTAGGTAGTAGGCTCTTCCAGGACAATGGTAATTCTGTTTTTGTTAGGTAGTAGGCTCTTCCAGGACAATGGTAATTCTGTTTTTATTAGGTAGTAGGCTCTTCCAGGACAATGGTAATTCTGTTTTTATTAGGTAGTAGGCTCTTCCAGGACAATGGTAATTCTGTTTTTATTAGGTAGTAGGCTCTTCCAGGACAATGGTAATTCTGTTTTTGTTAGGTAGTAGGCTCTTCCAGGACAATGGTAATTCTGTTTTTGTTAGGTAGTAGGCTCTTCCAGGACAATGGTAATTCTGTTTTTGTTAGGTAGTAGGCTCTTCCAGGACAATGGTAATTCTGTTTTTATTAGGTAGTAGGCTCTTCCAGGACAATGGTAATTCTGTTTTTGTTAGGTAGTAGGCTCTTCCAGGACAATGGTAATTCTGTTTTTATTGGTTAGTAGGCTCTTCTAGGACAATGGTAATTCTGTTTTTATTAGGTAGTAGGCTCTTCCAGGACAATGGTAACTCTATTTTTATTAGTTAGTAGGCTCTTCCAGGACAATGGTAATTCTGTTTTTGTTAGGTAGTAGGCTCTTCCAGGACAATGGTAATTCTGTTTTTATTAGGTAGTAGGCTCTTCCAGGGCAATGGTAATTCTGTTTTTATTAGGTAGTAGGCTCTTCCAGGGCAATGGTAATTCTGTTTTTATTAGGTAGTAGGCTCTTCCAGGGCAATGGTAATTCTGTTTTTGTTAGGTAGTAGGCTCTTCCAGGACAATGGTAATTCTGTTTTTATTAGGTAGTAGGCTCTTCCAGGACAATGGTAATTCTGTTTTTATTAGGTAGTAGGCTCTTCCAGGACAATGGTAATTCTGTTTTTATTAGGTAGTAGGCTCTTCCAGGACAATGGTAATTCTGTTTTTATTAGGTAGTAGGCTCTTCCAGGACAATGGTAATTCTGTTTTTGTTAGGTAGTAGGCTCTTCCAGGACAATGGTAATTCTGTTTTTGTTAGGTAGTAGGCTCTTCCAGGACAATGGTAATTCTGTTTTTATTAGGTAGTAGGCTCTTCCAGGACAATGGTAATTCTGTTTTTGTTAGGTAGTAGGCTCTTCCAGGACAATGGTAATTCTGTTTTTATTAGGTAGTAGGCTCTTCCAGGACAATGGTAATTCTGTTTTTGTTAGGTAGTAGGCTCTTCCAGGACAATGGTAATTCTGTTTTTATTAGGTAGTAGGCTCTTCCAGGACAATGGTAATTCTGTTTTTATTAGGTAGTAGGCTCTTCCAGGACAATGGTAATTCTGTTTTTATTAGGTAGTAGGCTCTTCCAGGACAATGGTAATTCTGTTTTTATTAGGTAGTAGGATCTTCCAGGACAATGGTAATTCTGTTTTTGTTAGGTAGTAGACTCTTCCAGGACAATGGTAATTCTGTTTTTGTTAGGTAGTAAGCTCTTCCAGGACAATGGTAATTCTGTTTTTGTTAGATAGTAGGCTCTTCCAGGACAATGGCCATTCTGTTTTTATTAGGTAGTAGGCTCTTCCAGTACTTTAAGGAGATCCATCAGTGGTGTTATGGTTAGTGTTCACCTTGAGTGTGGTAGATCTGGGTCAGAGTAACCAAAGACTGTAGAATTGGTATTTGCGATTTCTCTGCTAAGTATGATGCATTAAGGAGAAATAGCAAAGACTTGTTGGCTCTGAATCAGGATAATGTGCCTGAGTGGGGTGCATGTCTACCCATGAACTGTTGTTTCAGTAAGCTAGCACTATATAAATCCAACTAAGCGTGTTGGTCAAGAACAAAGTGGACATCATCATCAACTTAAAAATGTGGTGGTGATAAACCAGTTAATGGGATCCCATCCCTCCTGATGACTTGATCATATCAATTTATAAATTAACCAGAAAAACTAAACTCAAATAGATGCATACTATCTCAATAGTGATGACAACATAAACATAAACACTATTGTTTTTTTCTGTAGGTGTCAGCATGACAAGTGTTTGTGTGTAGATCTGTTGCCTGGTAACCATACACAGAGTTCCATGTGGTCTACCTGTCACATGACCTTCATCTCATTTTCATGGTTCATTGACCATGATTAATTTACAAAAAATTTTCCATCTGGTTACTAATAGTAAATATTGAGAGCAGGAAATATGCTATATTCTGAGAAACCACTTAAATTTTCATTTATCAGAACTACCATTAAATTTTACAATCCATTTGATCAAATATTGTATGTAGACTCAATTCTGTGACCATTTTAATTTCTCCCATCAATTTCTCTTCAATACTTTGATGGGATATAATTTAAAAAAAAACCCAGCTGTCATCTGTAAATAAACTTTCTGAATAGTAACCTCAATTCAATTTACACAATGTATGTGTTTCAATAACATAGGATTCTTTAGTATTAGTGGTTTTACATGTATTTCTTCCCTTAAATATTTACCTACAACATTCCATTACAATTTACATTAAAAAATATATATATATATATTACAATGATAGAAAAATGGCTGACAAAAAAAACCTGAAGACTTGTGTTATTTTGAAAATAAAGATCAAACCAATATTTAATGGGTAGAATGATAATATTGAAATAGAATGGAATACATTTTAGTGAGTGCCAAAATCATAAAAATACACCATCAAAAATGTCATACATGTATAATATATTATTAATATTATTATTTTATCTGGTTTTCTTACAGACAGTGAATTTGGTCTAGATGAGGATGAGGATGAGGATACTGATGAATATGACGATGAGAATGACAGTGATTTTGATTGTGGTAGTAAAAACAGGGAGAAAGCTTCAAACAGGAAATCATCCACACCTAAACCAAAGAAACAGATTAAAACAAAAGGTTATTTAATATAACATGTGGCACATAGATCTAGAAAGTATCCAAAAATGTTGATCATTATTAAAATCTGGTCAATAATGTCCAAACTGAGGCTGAAAACGCCCACTGCTCTCAGATTTTTAAAATTATAACTTCTGATCTCCAATTTTTTTTTGAAGCACTCTCTTTAACATAGAGTCCATTTATTTTCTTCAATTAAGCAAATACATGTATGCCAAAATCTTCATCTCTGAAACCACTTGACAGATTGAATTAGGGTACTGTAGAGATGTTTTTAAATGGTTCTCTCATTTCTTATATAATTTGAATTTTCTTACGATTAATGCAAATTATTACTTATCCTCATAAATTGTATAACTCATCTTTTGTTAGTTTGTCTTTACAGTGGGGGCCGTCGTGGTCGTGATTGTATGGTAGTTGGATTTACAACTACCTATGCAATCTGTGCCTATCGCCACCAAAGTTGGGAGTTTGAACCCCGTTCATGGCGAGGTTTACTCGATACAACATTATATGATAAAGTTTGTCAGTGACATGTGACAGGTCAGTGGTTTTCTCCACCAATAAAACTGACTGCCACGATATAACTGAAATATTGTTGAAAGTGGCATTTAACACCACAGACCAACCAAACAATCTTTACAGTGAAAAATTTTAAATGATTGTGATTTAGCTTTTAAGTCAATAGCAGTTTCAAAAAGTTTTCACTTTCAAGTTTTTGAATATATAGAGATTATCACATGACCCTTTTCATATCAGATCCCTTATCAGCCCTAGGTCCTGATATCAGAACCAAGGGCTGATATGAAAAAGGCCATGTTATGATGTTTTTATCATATACTTGGCACAAGTAGACCTTTCTAGAAATTGATGAATTATAATGTGATACCGATTATGGAAAGTCCTGTAAAGGAATATGATATATTCTGCAACCGTGTGATATATTTTTTTTATATCAGTCTGCTAAGGTAATCTTGCAAAGATGTCTAATGCATTTCATTAGATTTTAACTTTATATCACATGGTAAAAAAAAGTGTTATCAACTTTAAGTAGATTTGTAAATACAATGTTTATTGTCTGAAAAAATTTAATTTATTTGTATGAGCTTTAGAAAATGTGAGGTAGAAAAGCAAGCCTTGGGCAAGCTTTCTGGCCAATTTTATTTTCACTCACAATGTAGGTATATTGTGTTTATCTTGCAATGTCAAAAAGTCTAAAACAACTACCAAATTTTGCTGAAAAGACAGTCACTTCTCTCGATCAACATATCTTTACTATCCACATGAATATACATATATTTATGAGGAAAGTAAAGATATATTGAAAGTCACATTCAACACCAATAACTGTAAATGTTTACGATAAATTTGTGTAATTCAATATTATAATGTTCAATTGTGTATTTTGTAATGGGAGAAGACTATAGTTGTTTAACTTGTGTCTTATTGAACATTAAAATATGTTTAAAGTAACTGTAAACTTCTAGTATTATTTATGAGGTTTTTAAATCTTTAGTAGAAAAAAAATGTCCAAATTACATCTCAGTAGTTTATTCATTGCCAGTATTTATTTCAGCCACAATTAAGACTGCTGCATCAACAAAAGGACCATTATCTGTGACTGGTAGACATGTAGACAAAAATCCAGCTGTAACAGTTAAACCTATGTGTAAAAGTCTAGCCAGTAAACCAGTAGTAACTAGTCCTATCGTTAGAACAGTCCAAAAGTGGAATCCCCCAGGTAACGTTTTTAAATCTTACAGGGGTAATGTTGTGGAATATACGAAAGCCGTGGATTAATTTGTAAAATAAATGTTTTACTGAATATGGAAGATTGCATCATTTGCACCAAGTCTGTGAATTTTTGTTTATAGTTGACTTGTATCCTGTGAAACTACAAGTCAAACTTGTATTCAACGATTACCTTCGGGGCAAAGGCCGAATCACCTTTTAAAACATTTGATTGCTATTTAAGATCGTTAGATCCGGATTGTTATTTCCTATCCGTAATGATTCACATATTACTGTCTTAGAAGGTAATAAATTGCAAAAAAAAATGGCAGTTGCTTTGTAAGGCTTTGGTGTTGTTTGTAAGGCTTTGGTGTTGTGTGTAAGGTTTTGGTGTTGTTTGTAAAGCTTTGGTGTTGTTTGTAAGGCTTTGGTGTTGTGTGTAAGGCTTTGGTGTTGTTTGTAAGGCTTTGGTGTTGTTTGTAAGGCTTTGGTGTTGGGCTTTGGTGTTGTTTGTAAGGCTTTGGTGTTGTGTGTAAGGTTTTGGTGTTGTTTGTAAGGTTTTGGTGTTGTTTGTAAGGCTTTGGTGTTGTTTGTAAGGCTTTGGTGTTGTGTGTAAGGCTTTGGTGTTGTTTGTAAGGCTTTGGTGTTGTTTGTAAGATTTTGGTGTTGTTTGTAAGGTTTTGGTGTTGTTTGTAAGGCTTTGGTGTTGTGTGTAAGGCTTTGATGTTGTTTGTAAGGCTTTGGTGTTGTTTGTAAGGCTTTGGTGTTGTTTGTAAGGCTTTGGTGTTGTTTGTAAGGCTTTGGTGTTGTTTGTAAGGTTTTGGTGTTGTTTGTAAGGCTTTGGTGTTGTGTGTAAGGTTTTGGTGTTGTTTGTAAGATTTTGGTGTTGTTTGTAAGGTTTTGGTGTTGTTTGTAAGGCTTTGGTGTTGTGTGTAAGGCTTTGATGTTGTTTGTAAGGCTTTGGTGTTGTTTGTAAGGCTTTGGTGTTGTTTGTAAGGCTTTGGTGTTGTTTGTAAGGCTTTGGTGTTGTGTGTAAGGCTTTGGTGTTGTGTGTAAGGCTTTGGTGTTGTGTGTAAGGCTTTGGTGTTGTTTGTAAGGCTTTGGTGTTGTGTGTAAGGCTTTGGTGTTGTTTGTAAGGCTTTGGTGTTGTTTGTAAGGTTTTGGTGTTGTTTGTAAGGTTTTGGTGTTGTTTGTAAGGCTTTGATGTTGTTTGTAAGGCTTTGGTGTTGTGTGTAAGGCTTTGGTGTTGTTTGTAAGGTTTTGGTGTTGTTTGTAAGGGTTTGGTGTTGTTAGTAAGGCTTTGGTGTTGTTTGTAAGGCTTTGGTGTTGTTTGTAAGGTTTTGGTGTTGTGTGTAAGGCTTTGGTGTTGTTAGTAAGGTTTTGGTGTTGTTTGTAAGGCTTTGGTGTTGTGTGTAAGGTTTTGGTGTTGTTTGTAAGGTTTTGGTGTTGTGTGTAAGGCTTTGGTGTTGTTTGTAAGGTTTTGGTGTTGTTTGTAAGGCTTTGGTGTTGTTTGTAAGGTTTTGGTGTTGTTTGTAAGGCTTTGATGTTGTTTGTAAGGCTTTGGTGTTGTGTGTAAGGCTTTGGTGTTGTTTGTAAGGTTTTGGTGTTGTTTGTAAGGGTTTGGTGTTGTTAGTAAGGCTTTGGTGTTGTTTGTAAGGTTTTGGTGTTGTTTGTAAGGTTTTGGTGTTGTGTGTAAGGCTTTGGTGTTGTTTGTAAGGTTTTGGTGTTGTTTGTAAGGCTTTGGTGTTGTTTGTAAGGCTTTGGTGTTGTTTGTAAGGCTTTGGTGTTGTGTGTAAGGCTTTGGTGTTGTGTGTAAGGTTTTGGTGTTGTTTGTAAGGTTTTGGTGTTGTGTGTAAGGCTTTGGTGTTGTTTGTAAGGTTTTGGTGTTGTTTGTAAGGCTTTGGTGTTGTTTGTAAGATTTTGGTGTTGTTTGTAAGGCTTTGGTGTTGTTTGTAAGGCTTTGGTGTTGTGTGTAAGGCTTTGGTGTTGTTTGTAAGGTTTTGGTGTTGTTTGTAAGGGTTTGGTGTTGTTACTAAGGCTTTGGTGTTGTTTGTAAGGCTTTGGTGTTGTTTGTAAGGGTTTGGTGTTGTTAGTAAGGCTTTGGTGTTGTTTGTAAGGCTTTGGTGTTATGTGTAAGGCTTTGGTGTTGTGTGTAAGGCTTTGGTGTTGTGTGTAAGGCTTTGGTGTTGTGTAAGGCTTTGGTGTTGTTTGTAAGGCTTTGGTGTTGTTTGTAAGGGTTTGGTGTTGTTAGTAAGGCTTTGGTGTTGTTTGTAAGGCTTTGGTGTTGTTTGTAAGGCTTTGGTGTTGTGTGTAAGGCTTTGGTGTTGTGTGTAAGGCTTTGGTGTTGTTTGTAAGGCTTTGGTGTTGTTTGTAACGATTTACAGTTAGTTAGTTAATAAAGGACGAAGTCCTTATAACGGTAAGCTGTCCGATTTTTCTTTCTATATTGATAGCCAAATATCTGTTCACCAGAAGTTTAAAAAATAGATCAATTGATAATTTAGAAACGCAAAAGAAATATATTTCAATGAAAAATTCCCAATTCTTTAATTATTTACTCTATGCAAAATCGAAATAAACTTGAAATAAAATTCTAATAAAAAAATCTCTTTCTACGAAACTCCCGACGGAAGAGCGGCGTGCAGTAGGTAAAATGAGCCATAACAAATCGGCTACAAAATTCATTCAAAATAAAAGATAATAGCCTCACCGGATGCAATTACGAACGAAATAAAAAGTATGTCTCCTAATTGTTCCTTCAAAACATGAATTAAAAAAATGCTTTTATAAATAGATACCCCGCTAAATTATTCGTGTTTTGGGAGAAAATTATTCATGCGCAGTTGTTGAATGTTGCAGACGACAGGTTTTCATATTTGTAAACAGAAAACGATCGACAATTGCACTTGGAATCTATCGCTAAAATTCATTGAGGTACGCATATTTTGTTATCTTATGCCTGTAATTGGAAAGAATATGATCTCCTGGTTCTATGCATATGTAGAACACATTGAAATTAAAACAAAAACAGTCAATATAATACATTTTCCTTACCTTGATCTATCCCATAATGTCAAAATCCATGATGTACCTTATTCATTGAAGAGTCCAAGGAATTCCGAATGCAAACTGGCACACATTTATGGTATGAATAAAGGAAAGGTTTTTTATTTCATGTGTATTATATACAAATGGATATGTGAACATAAATGAATGAATGAATGCTCTTTCAATTTTAACAGTTGTCATTAAATAATTTACACTAGAAAGGTTATTATGAGTCGTTCGAAATTGTGTCCGGACCTAGGTCACAGAGTGACTAGAACGGGGTCATGAAAATCTGTTTAAAACCTGTAACAATGCATTGAATAATATATGGGCTATGATTCAAAAGGAATATTGGTGTTTAATCTGAAATATGAACATGCAATCAGCTTCATCAATTTGGTCAAATTTATTATCAAATGTCAATATCATCGAAATTATCTTAATTAATACAATCATGTATTGAGAAGTTACTGATGATGTTTTAAAGTCTAGAATGAAAAGTGACCGTTAAATACTTGTAAACTGATATGTTGGGATAAACTTTTACTGATTGATGATCCCTATTAGTGATGTTTATTAAAGTTAAGATATAACATGAATCTGTTTTGAACTGGCTGTTTACAGCAGGTTACTGTAAAGGGAGGTCTGACTGTCAATGTAACTTACATCTAAAATCAAACTACTTCATTGTAGGCTGGCTGTTTACAGCAGGTTACTGTAAAGGGAGGTAACTTATATCTAGTCTAAAGTCAAACTACTTTATTGCTCCCAAAACTTTAAATTATTTGGCTTTCCAATCTTTCGATTGTGAGCGTACCCGATGAAGGTCATTCCAGAAATGCATCGTGCACACTAAATTTGATATCTATGTTTTTAGTTTTATATTGAATTTTATCTTGAATAATTTTCAGTAAAATTATTACCTGTAATCTTAATTAACACTCGATTACCTCCCTTTACAGTAACCCTATAAAACTAAGTTCATGCAAAATGAAATGATAGCTGACATAACAAAGGTTTGAAGGTATAAATCATAGCTGACATAACAACAAAGGCTTGAAGGTATAAATCATAGCTGACATAACAACAAAGGTTTGAAGGTATAAATCATAGCTGACATAACAACAAAGGTTTGAAGGTATACATCATAGCTGACATAACAACAAAGGCTTGAAGGTATAAATGATAGTTGACATAACAACAAAGGTTTGAAGGTATAAATGATAGCTGACATAACAACAAAGGTTTGAAGGTATAAACAAATCATAGCTGACATAACAACAAAGGTTTGAAGGTATAAATCATAGCTGACATAACAACAAAGGTTTGAAGGTATAAATCATAGCCGACATAACAACAAAGGTTTGAAGGTATACATCATAGCTGACATAACAACAAAGGTTTGAAGGTATAAATCATAGCTGACATAACAACAAAGGTTTGAAGGTATAAATCATAGCTGACATAACAACAAAGGTTTGAAGGTATAAATCATAGCTGACATAACAACAAAGGTTTGAAGGTATAAACTATTCAAGTAAGTACTACAGATGTGTATGGTCAACAAATCTTCTGATTGGTGTATTACTTGGGAGCCATGGAAACCAAACTATTGTTTTTTTGTTTGTTTGATGGTGTTTAATGCCACTTTCAACAATATTTCAGTTATATCGTGACGGTCAGTTTTATTGGTGGAGGAAAGCGGAGGACTAGGAGAAAACCACCGACATGTCGCAAGTCACTGAAAATATTTATCACATAATGTTGTACACCTCGCCCTGAACGAGATTCAAACTCACATCAGTGGTGATGGGCACCGATTGCATAGGTAGTTGTAAATCCAACTACCATACAATCACGCCCACGACAGCCCTGGAAACCAAACTAACTATTGTTGATAGAATTAATTATTTATTTTGATTATGCTTCATATAATTGATCAAGGAATATATAATATGTAATATTCCATCGATGGTGATGCTGGCTCTTCAACCAATGTGCTATTCATTGAAAAATCACTAGTGAAGTCAGAAGCGGATATAATAACTTGATGGACCCAAATTTATGTTTTATACTAGAAATTTAAAAAGAAATCTATTTATTTTATAGGTTCTGCAGGGAATGTAAAATCACCATTAGTAGGGACATCAATAAAGTCCCCATCATCAGGATTATCAATTAAGTCGCCAGGGATGAGAGTAGGACTGTCTAGAAATCAGCGTGTCAGATCGTTACATCCAGGACTAACACTGAAAACTACATGATGATTATTTTATTTATTAGTTATTTTAAAAACTATATAGAGAATGTTTACAATCTTGAAATACAGATGTTTTAAAAGTCAGATTTGTTTTTCACTTGTTGTAATATTATGGCATGTAGTTGTCATCATCCATCTATAGACACTGGTTTCTGTGCTATTACTTTTCTTCTAGTTGACAGATTCTTTTTAACGTTTAAAACAATGACCCTCAGCAAAGAATAAATGTGGGATTGTAGACCAACCCGATCCCAAACAAGAGGCCCTAAGGAGCAAAAATGTGCATTTCTGTTTTTTGTGAGCGATTTTGATGAGGTTTTTAAAATGAATTCCTTAATACACTTTTATGAAAATTGCATAGCATTATTATTTAACTTACTGTTTTTGACATAAAGGGGGAAAATATCAAAATTTTTACTTTATTTTTCATTCATTTTAAGGCAGTTTTCTGCAAAATAATCATCATTATGGGTTTCTGTGGGCCACAACAAATTTTGCTATTCGAAAATGGGCACAAAATTAACAAATTTCACATATTTAGAAGGTATATAGAATTTTTATTTTTCATCCAATTTTGAAGCATTTTTACTTTGTTTTGATTGTGCCGAGAGCTTCTGGTAGTATTAAGTTGATGAATTTCCTCCAGCTCTAACGGTTTTAGAGATATACTTCCAAATATGCAAAATTTCAAAATTTTGTGCATCTTTATGATACAAAATACTAAAAAGCAATTTGTTTCTTTTGTGCAATTCCAATTAACAAAAAAAAGATAAATTTTATAGAGGATTATCCAATGAACATTCCAAGTAAGTTTGGTTCCAGTTGGCCTAGTGTAGTCAGAGATAAAGATTAAAAAAAGACAACTCCCATTTTGACACGTTTCTTTTGTGCAATTCCGATCGACAAAAACACCCAAACTCTATTTAGAGGACCATCCACTCAACATTCCTACAAAATTTGGTTCCAGTTGGTCCAGTGTAGTCAGAGAAGATTAAAAACAGACAATGCCCATTTTGACCCTCTTGTTTCTTTTGTGTAATTCTGATAAAAAAAACCTAACACTTTTAGAGGTCCATCCAATGAACATTCTTATCCAGTGGATTCAATTGGCCCAGTGGTTGAAGAGAGGAAGCTTAAAAACATACAATGCCCATTTTGACCTCTTGTTTCTTTTGTGTAACTTTGATCGACAAAAAAAACCCACTAGAGGCTCAGTGGGCTGAGCCTGTGTCGCTCACCTTTCATTCTGCTTTGAGGAAACTTAATACAGAACCTTCCATAGGTGCTTCCCACCAAGTTTCGGTTCATTTGGCTAAGCAGTTACAGAGAAGAAGATTTTTAGAAATCGACCAATCAGAAACAAGAATGGCCTGTGGTGGCCATGTTTATTAACGGATGGGAACTAAATGCACAATTTTTATAGATGACCTTCCAAGGATGCTTCCTACCAAGTTTTGATTCATTTAGCAAGGTGGTTTCAGAGAAGATTTTTTAGAAATCAACCAATCAGAAACAAGAATTGCCTGTGGCGGTCATGTTTGTTAATGGATCGGAACTAAATCAGCAATTTTATAGAGGACATTCCATAGATGCTTCCTACCAAGTTTCGATTCATTTGGCCAAGCGGTTTCAGAGGAGAAGATTTTTTTTATAGAAATTAACCATTCAGAAACAAGAATTGCCTGTAGCAGCCATGTTGAGCAACGGATCGGGACGAAATGAGCAATCTTTATAGAGAATCTGCCATAGATGCTTCCTACCAAGTTTCGATTCATTTGGCCAAGCGGTTTCAGAGAAGAAGATTTAAAAAAATCTGCCAATCAGAAACAAGAATTGCCTATGGTGGCCATGTTTGTTAATGGATCAGGACAAAATGAGCAATCTGTAGAGAGGACCTTCCATAGATGCTTCCTACCAAGTTTCACTTCCTTTGGCTGAGGGGTTTCAGAAGAGAAGATTAAAATGTGAAAAGTTAACAGACGATGGACGCCAAGTGATGGCAAAAGCTCACATTGCCTTTGGCAAGGCATGCTAACTTTTTTAGAGGCCCATCCAATGAACATTACTACAAATTTGGTTGCAATTGGTCCAGTGGTGTCAGAGAGAAGATTAAAAACAGACAACACCCATTTTGACACCTTTAGGCCTCTTGTTTCTTTTGTGCAATTCTGATAAAAAAAACAACACTTTTAGAGGACCATCCAATGAACATTCCTACAAAGTTTGGTTCAGTGGTTTCACAGAAGATTAAAATGTAAAAGTGTACATAAGACGATGCAGACAACGATGCCAAGTGATGACCATTACCTCACATGAATGACCCTTTGGTTCAGGCGAGCTAAAAAGGAAAATATGGACGCAGAGGGTACTCTTAAATAATTCACATTCTATTTGGTACAGGCAAGCTAAAACTGTTATTATTGTAGTTAACAACAGGGTGATAGAGAGTAATCTCAAATATTTTGGCAGGCTATATTATTTAGGCAACACAAATACCTGCCAACAGAAACTGAAGCGACAGGAACCATTGGTCTCCAGCTGAAGTCAGACAACAACATTTCATGGTTGGTTTGGTTTTTAATGCCACTTTCAACAATATTTCAGTTATATCGTGGCAGTCAGTTTTATTGGTGGAGGAAACCGGATAAAACCACCGACCTGCCGCAAGTCACTGACAAACCCACACCAGTAGTGATAGGCACTGGTTGCATAGGTAGTTGTAAATCCAACTACCATACGATTACGGCCACTTCAACCTTATTTGGCAATCTTTCTATATTATAACAACTAAATTTAACAATTTGATTTTTTAATTTCATGATAGGAATTTGCATTATTAAAACAAACAAAAAACAGCAAAATGCACAATAATTATAATATATAACATATTATAATATATAACATATTGAGTTGATTTTCTCTGGTATGATCACTGGCATGATATACATTCAGTTTATTTGTTTAAAATAAATGTTGAAAAACAAAGATTTCTTGTTTCAATAAACATTAAATTTGAAAGCTTTTTAAGCAGAGACGAGACTTCTCACTGATGAAGAAAGAAGAAACCCTATTCAGTACCTGAATTCTTTCATTGTCCAGCTGTTTGGATCAAGTTGGACATATTTTATTTTCAAATATTTTACTTAAAAAAGAAAGAAAAGGAAATTGACTGATCAGAGGAAAACTTTCATCTCTTCAATTAAAGGTAATAAATACCCAGGGGAAGGTTAAACAATAAAATTGAATATTTGTTGTAGAAATTTCTGAAATACATTGTATTTCTCTAATATTTCAATATTAAGGCAAAACAAAATAAACACTTGTATATATTATTAAATAAATAAAATGATATTGATTTGGTTGCACCATTTGAATCTTTTTATAAAGTGTTGTCTGATAATTTAGTGGGTAACTACACTAATTACAAAATAAGATTTTGGCTTTAAAAGACATGTGCAATATGGTTAAAGACTTCTAGGTATCTGATTACAATTTGAGAGATCTGCCAGTAAATTACAGATTGGAATAATCTCCATTCTAATAAAATGCACTTTAACAAATAATCAAATTTTGATTCTTGGAAAAGTAAATGCTCCCCGGAACATGGCCTACTTTAATTGTTTTGGACGGATACCTGTAACCCCCCCACCTCCCCATTGTTCAGGTTCCTTGAGTGCCCTTTATATACAAGTTTGACAGTATTTATTTTGTCTAGACTAAATACTGATTACTTTGCTCTATAGATAAACAATGAGCATGGACAATTCCAGGAAATATTCATCTTTCTGAAGTTAATTTTCATTTAAGAAAAATTATTTCAGTTTTTTTGTTTTACATTACAAAAATAATAATAACGAAAAAAATAATGTAACACACAAAAACAGATCATCACAGTTTTGTAAACAAATTTCATACGATTTTAATTGATATCTAATACATCACCAAATTTTGAAGTGTACCAAAAATATTAAATATTCATAATAACTTAATTTCAGTTCAATCTGTTTTTGTTTTTTTATTATTAAAATAAACAGAGGCTGTCAAAACTTTCTGCAAAAGATGAAATAATTCAAAAATTTTAACAATAAATTTAAGACAAGCATTTAAATTTAATGTTTGTCCTTGCTATAAATAAGATTTAAGTTTACATTGAGTTTTCCTCTTTTGCTGTGTGTGTTTGACAGACTCTATTATTAACATTGTAAAAACTATACATATATACAACAGGATATAAATATTATATAAAATGTTTTTGCAATTAACTCTTTCAACACTGCAGATCGCTTTTCCGGTTTACTGCCATCTTGTTTACAAACACTGCAGACCGAAATATCGATCTCAGGTATGCCGTTTTTAAACATAGCGTCTACCTCATTGGAAAATATTTATACTCAATGTTTTCATATGGGGGTCTTGGTAAAACTTATCGTGTTTACAAGGTTTTCATAAATAAATACCGAGAAACCCGGAGTTTTTGAATGGAATTTGGAAGATAGAAAACAACAACAAAAATGGCAGACAGTGATGATCAGAGCGAGTTTTCCGGGGATGAGTTTATGGAATGACTTAGAAAGACTCTGGAGAAATATAGTCGGTGATAGTGACTACGGAGACGATGAATTTGACCCAGAAGATGCTTACGTCGTACCTGAATTTGTTAAATGGGACAAGACAAGAAACGTGCGTCAACTTCATCTATTTTGCGAGCAAGTTGGACCCACAAGAGTGCTTGATGGATCCAATAGACCTGTGGACTATTTTCAGTCTTTCTATAGTGATCACGTATTTGCTGAAATTACAAGATTCACAAATTTGAATGCTGCAACGAAACGAGCTTGTGGTGATAAAAGGTGTATGGACAGACGTCACTGTTGACGAGATCAAAGCTTTCTTTGGAATTTTAATTATTATGGATACAATGAAATTTGATCGTGACGAACTTTATTGGTCTCAAAGTGAAAGCCACTGGCTGTTAGGTTCCAAGAAGTGATCATATGGAAAGTATGCTTGATTACAAAGCTCTCTTTTAAGTCAAATAGTGAAATCTAGCAATTTACCTGTTCACGTCTGAACTTTGACACATATATGAAATATATTCCAGTCATATTAAAGTTGAGACTTTCAGCTTTCCATTGATACCAAGTTTGTTGAAATACAGATATTATTTAAAAAGTTACGAGTGTTTAAATAACTGGCCCATTTATAAACAAATTTCTCTAAAGTTACTTAGTGTTGAAAGAGTTAAGTCAAAATAGCCATTATTAGTATTTACAAATTCATAAATAAATACACAATTTTTTTATTTACCGGTTATATATAATATCGATCTGCTCTAGTCTCACTGTCATAAAACCTTTGAGTAGGAGTTTGTACCCGTATTAGAAAAAACAGCCAATCAAAACACTATCAAATAAATAGTCTATTCTGATTAGATGAATCTGCAGCACAAGTATGAAAATTATACTCCAAAGTTTGATGACAGTTAGGCCTGATGGTTACAATAAATAACTGACTTTAAAGTTCTTCCTGATAATGAATGAAGAAAAAGATCACATGCCAAGATCAATTCCTCAACACACAAAATACTCAACTCAACAAAATCTGTGTTCAATTGCCATAGCATTTTTGGTTTTCATATTAAATAAAATATACACGTAGTTTAGTCTATTGAAACTAGAGAAAAGATTGAAGTAATTCTGAGATTCAATGGATATGATGACAGCCAGGTGTGATACTAAATAGAATATGATGACAGCCAGGTGTGATACTAAATAGAATATGATGACAGCCAGGTGTGATACTAAATAGAATATGATGACAGCCAGGTGTGATACTAAATAGAATATGATGACAGCCAGGTGTGATACTAAATAGAATATGATGACAGCCAGGTGTGATACTAAATAGAATATGATGGCAGCCAGGTGTGATACTAAATAGAATATGATGACAGCCAGGGGTGATACTAAATAGAATATGATGACAGCCAGGTGTGATACTAAATAGAATATGATGACAGCCAGGGGTGATACTAAATAGAATATGATGACAACCAGGTGTGATACTAAATAGAATATGATGACAGCCAGGTGTGATACTAAATAGAATATGATGACAGCCAGGTGTGATACTAAATAGAATATGATGACAGCCAGGTGTGATACTAAATAGAATATGATGACAGCCAGGTGTGATACTAAATAGAATATGATGACAGCCAGGTGTGATACTAAATAGAATATCTCAAACAGATAATAATTAGTCAAATATAAATTAAACCAACATCAGTATTTAACAGGGAAAAAGAACAAGACAAAAACATGGCTTATTATTAGGTCAATCTCATTATAACTCTGTACAAGTTAAATATGTGAAAGACAAAACACAACGAACATAAGGATATTTTTATTTTATCAATTACAAAAATGTACAATGGTTTTCAAGAACTAAGGAATGTACAAACATAAGCCAACTCAAAAATAATTCACAACAAAGACAATGGAAACCTTTATTACTACAACTTGGTCAACCAAGGACAAGTCAAAAATTATTTGGATTCAATGAATGATTACTTCATGCATCATCAGTCAGTTTCCAAAGAAAACTGGACATCAGTAAGTAACTGGTCAACTTTTACACTGAAGAGACAAATCAAGTACACCTTTAGACAAGCTGGTAACATTTACTCCGAAGGGACAAGTCAAGCTCATGTTTCGGTGAGCTCGTCAATTTTCACTGAAGGGACAGGTCAAGTACACCTTCAGGTGAGCTGGTAAAATTTTACATTATGAACAAGTCAAGCACACCTCTAGGTTAGCTGGCATTAAAAGATGATTGAAAACCGTAATCACTAGACCAGCATGCTCTCTGATTGGTCGCCTTAAATGACCAACATTCTCCCTCAAGTCAAAATGAAATTAAAAGTCCCTAACCAATAACAATAAAGTGAACTGATCTTAAAATAGATACATAAACAAGGATTCATTACATAACACAGTACATAAACTGATCTTCAAATAGATACATAAACAAGGTTTCATTGTAAAACATAACACATAAATCTCTAGCAGCACCACATCATTCATAGACAACTTAAAAAAACCATTCTGTTTACATTCATATAACAGCCACACCTTTTACAAACAATAATTTAGACCAGATAACTAATATAGTCATACTGGCTATACATTAATATTAATAATCATTTACCCCCTCAAAATATGAATTGTGAATAATTTAAGATGATTCAAATTCAACTGATTGCAAAAGAAGAGAAATTGGAATTAACATGCAAGGGAGATAACCCAAATAACATACAAGGGAGCTAACCCATGACATATGCAAACATCTTTGTTTGTGTAACAAGCAAGTATTCTTAACCTATAAATAGATCAAAGGGCTGGTTTGATCTACATGTGATAATTGACATGTATGATTCTGTATACAGATCCTAGTGGGTGCCAGTGGTTATAACTGTTTTTTACATCAAGATAAATTAAACAACATATTTTACTTCCCATAATCTAGAATTGGCTTTTCTCGATATACTGAAGTGTTCCTTTATATAAGGTTCCTGTTGTAAAACCAGGCTGGTGTAATAGGGAGGTTCAGACGCTTACCTATAAATAACTTCGTTGTGTCACATCACTGGTTTCGCAGGCAATACAATACCTATATTGGTTATTGGTAAAAAAATATATATAACTTCCTTCCTTCCTTCCCTTCCCTACCCTATTATAATCTCATTTAAATATATTTATATGCATTGAAATTAAAGATTTAAAAACTTGTAATCTGATCTGGACTAATAGATCTTGTATGGCAATACCAAGTTTAACATTGCTCATTAAAGTTTATGGGAAAAACCAAAATAAATATGTTTGATAAAGTATTAGAAAGTAAGATTTCAAAGTATAGAATCTGGTGTGGTAATGAAGCCTCAAAACTAGACAACACAAAAAGAAAAAAAAATAATATCAGAATATTACATAATTTGATTTAAAATGATGTTATCATGCTTTTATCATGTGACAGTCAAACTTGCCCATGTGGTCACCTCTATTAAGCAGTCACCTTTTCTTGTCCTGTCTTTTCATGCTTTTATTATGTGACAGTCAAACTTGCCCATGCAGTCACCTCTATTAAGCAGTCACCTTTTCTTGTCCTGTCATTCAAATTTCATATGATCTGAACTTCCGTTAAGAGGTCGTTTGTCTTATAAGGCCACTTTTTCTTTGTCCCAAAGGCGACCTCTTAATACGGGTTTAACAGTAGTAATATTTAGGATAGGATATTCAATTTGACCTAAGGTTGGTTCCTAACAAAATCAATACTCTTTTTCTTCCCACTGGTCAAGCTTAATACAAGTTCCAATGCAAGGTACTTAAATTAAGTGGACTGGACACACTGACTCAAAAAACAATATGGGTCTTCTACTCTCCAAACGATACAATCTGACCTAGTTAATTGAAGACTAAATGTCAGATATTAATACTCCTGAAACCAATTGTGGAGGACATTTGTTCTTTCTCATACCAACAACCAATTCATAGTACACACAACTTGGCAAAAAAATTAAACAACCTTTAACATTCAATAGTCAAAATTTCAACAATTTGTTTTTATGTTGTATTGTTATTTTTTAAATAATTTTTTTCCAACAATTTGACTAGATTATAAGACAATAACTTAAAAAGCTGATAAACATGCTATATAATGAATTAAAAAAACATTTTTAATATTTATTTCAGCATATAAGTTTCATTAGTAAGAGTAGCACTTTCAACAAAGAAAAAAATTAATAAATCCAGTTTTACATGTAAATAAGGAAAAAAACTAAATAGGGATAGAGTAGCTAACTACTAACATTTGACCTGGGCCCATGGCTACTGAAATTTTGAATATTTCGTGTGCAACGTTAGTCTCTGTGCCTCAAAATGTTTGCAGTGCTACTAGCATTGTTATTTTAGGGAGTCCATCCGACAGTTGCGGCAAAAATGCTAAGTTTTGTCCCTGGTACATAATGTAAATCTTGGCAATTTATTTACTTTTTTGTAACAAGTAAATTTTCAAGTTTGTCTATGGTAGATAACCATATTGCATTTAAAATTTAATTTTAAACTATCAAAAGCAAAAACATTAAATATCTCATTACATAAATTTTGTCAAATTTTAGTAATTTGCATCTGCTATTTTCAACAATATTGTAGTTATATTGTGGTTGCCACCATTGGTGGAGGAAACAAAGCTGTTTCCACCAAAAGTGGACAAGTACTTGGTAAACAACTCACTCCAGGAACAAGCCAAGCAAAAGTTCACAGAGAGCTGGACTTGAAGACATATCTCATCGTTGAAAAGAAAGTGTTTTTTAAAATAATGATCTGTTGCCTTAACAACTAGACAACTGTACCCCCTTTTTTTGCCACTTTATAATTTGAACATACTAAGGAACGATATTATCATATCTAACAAATTTGATAGCATTAGTCAAGGTAGAACAAATCTGTATGACATCAAACTGTTCATGCTGACCAGACTACAAATGCCATTTGCTCTCGTTCATATTTTATGTCAATTTCATATAATGGTTATAAAATACAGTATATGGTTTATATTATTGACAGTATGACCCAATGGACAGCGAGTCCAAATAAGGTGGTGATGATTATCTTGCGTCTCAACGAAGCCATAAGCAGTCACACAGGGAATGGTGAAAGGCGTTACGTTCCAAAGTTGAAATTTTGTGGAACCGACGTATTCTGAAACACATAACCTCCTGCATCTTCTATCCGTTTTGATTCTAAAATGTAATGAAAAAATTATATATTGTAATCAACATGTGTTTTAAATGACTGTAAGCTCAAGAAAACCAATCACAACTCTTATAAAATTATAACTAAACTTGATTTAGTTTGTCAGAGAGAAACTTCAACAGTAGTTTGTCAAATCAAAAACAAATCTCTAGTTAGACTGTCCCATAAACACCCAACTCAACTTTTTTGACAAAGGGCATTACTGTTTTTCATTGCTCGATTTTATTTGGCTTTTCGATATCTACATATTAAGATGGCGAAGAATTGGCATCAGAACTGGTATAGCTAGAAAAATTCAAACCAACCAGAGAAATCTGCTTTCCATACTACCTACCCATCTTTATAAAAAATTGTATAATTAAGTGGTACCAATCAAACCCACTTCATCACGGAGGCCCTTCATAATATCTGTGATCATTACATTACCTTGGTTTGTCAGTACTGGTGGTTGGTATTTAAATTTGGTTTTAGAACTGTCTTGAGGTTGAGCACCACTGGTGATTTTAAATACAGATATGAGAATCTTGTGTGCTAATGTAATAATGACACCTTCCATGTTTAACTACTCGTTCATTATACTGAACAATTCATATTTTCTTTATAAAGACAGATCAAAATAAATAGTTATCTCCCTTACCTGCTGCAGCTCGTCTTTGCTCTGCCAACTTGAAAACATCCTCTAATTCTTTTGTTTGTTCTGGGGTCAATGGGGTCATCAAAGCTTGGTACCAGACAGGATCTGATGTTTGGATACCTATAAATTACATTTACACATGTAAACATTTTTGTCAACAGAACATTTTTATTATAAAGTCCTCAAAATGTTTTTTTCTTTTCTTTCTATTTATGTAAATGCTTAAATAAAACACCGACAGTGGCATGGAACTTTTTATTTATGTAAATGCTTAAATAAAACACTGACAGTGGCATGGAACTTTTTATTTATGTAAATGCTTAAATAAAACACCGACAGTGGCATGGAACTTTTTATTTATGTAAATGCTTAAATAAAACACCGACAGTGGCATGGAACTTTTTATTTATGTAAATGCTTAAATAAAACACCGACAGTGGCATGGAACTTTTTATTTATGTAAATGCTTAAATAAAACACCGACAGTGGCATGGAACTTTTTATTTATGTAAATGCTTAAATAAAACACCGACAGTGGCATGGAACTTTTTATTTTTGTATTCATCAGTGTTCTAGCAAACATGAAACTGTCTATATCTCCAGATAGAACATTGATCACGATTCAGATTATTCTGATTATGAAACATATTGATTTTAAACAAGATGGAAATGACAAAAATTGTCCAATTAAACTGCCGTAATGATATGCAAATCCTGATGCGCTTGTCAGCAAGCATCCACAATTTTGAGGAATTGAAATAATATATGTAGGACAGAGAGCATGTACAAATTTTTAAATAAAATATTCTAAGTGAAACAGGACAATATCTCCTTCAAAAATTGTTCCATCAAACTGCCATAACAATATGTGAATCTTAATAGGAATTCCTGTTTGAAATGAAGGATAAATTATGTAAAAACTTTAGTAGGTTTGGTTTGGTTTATGGTGTTTAATGCCACTTTCAACAATATTTCAGTTATATCGTGGTGGAAACCAGAGTACCTGGAGAAAACCACAGACCTGTCGTACGTCATTGACAAACTTTATCACATAATGTTGTATCACCCTAGTGGGATTCAAACTCACAACGTCAGTGGTACGGATTGCATAGGTAGTTGTAAATCCAACTACCATACGATCAAGAACATGACGGCCCCTATTGACTGAAGTACAGCATGAAACCAATTTGAACAATATATAAATTATGACAAACCCTAGATTCTATACTCACTTTCTAAAACATTTTTAAAGATCTGATACTCATCAACTGGACAATTATCTTCATCTAACGGTGTCTGGTAACTTTCTAATGCCGTCTCCTCCATGCCATCATCTGAATATTCATTGTCACTATCATCGTCTTCATTTGCCTGAAAATACTTATTAATACAGATTTACTGTTGTCTTGTCATCATGGAAAGACAAGACCAAAGATATATAGAATCTAACATCGGCAGGAGTACAAGATAGAGAAATCTCCTACACCCGAAGGGAAGATTTCAATCGTTCTCTGATGAGGCTTGTCGAGTCGGAGAACGATTAAAATCTTACCCAAGGGTGTTTGAGATTTCCCCATCTTTAACTTTTTCCGATGTTTGAATTTATTTCTCACTTAACACCTTTGTTTTGTTTACATTCCATTGAGCGTTTTCCTGCAAAATTGTTTTCCATTGCTGAAGTAAATTGTCGATTTATAGATATACATCCGTGTCTTGGCAGTATTTTACATGTATTTCATAATAAAATACATTATAAATGCTACAACAAACAGCGATTAAATACCTGTAAAAAAATATTTGACATTGGTCAAAAGGGAGGTAATTTCTTTCTTTACATTAGTTACTAACAAGGGAGAGCACTCTATTATTTACTCAAAGTAAACAAACATTGACACGGTAGAAAGGGGAGAGTAAAAGAGTCAACTGCTGTGAAAGGTGCAAGATCGTTAAATTAAATAAATGATACATTTGTAGTAGAATCATGGTTTTATTGATGAGAATAAAGTCTGAACTGTGGTGAAGAGCTATGAATAACTTTTTTTCTGAGAAAAGGTGCACGATTTTTTTCTTTTCTTGTATGGAGGGGGATTATCTAGGAAGTTTAGAAGTGGAGACAAGTCCAGGGGTTAACAAATCCCCTAGCCCGATGCCCCGGGCTAGTAATTTCCACATTTGGGCTAGCTGAAATAATCAGCTGTATGCCTGACGGGCTAGTAAAAATATATATCGGATATTGACAAACTTGTCAATATTCGCGTATCTACTTATATTCATATATGTTATATGTTGTTTAATCAGCAGCAATGTTTTATTTATTCAACCGCTAGCTTTTTGTCGAAATTGAGAGCAAAGAAGGTAGAAAAACTGCGTATTCTCGTCATAAAACAGCTTCAACAAACGACGCTTACCGGAAATTTCGAAAATGAAATACCGGAATCGGATTCCGGAACGACTATTTCCGGTTTTGCCGATAGTTAAAAACAATAATTAGATTTTTTTGACATGTGACCATAAACACACATATTATTTTTTTTGGCCTTACAGTGACCTGAACTGTGGAAAATAAGTGAAAAACCAGATCTGAAAAGAAAGATAGTTAAACTAATATACATTGTACATGTTGTACAAGGGTTCAAGTCTGCAAGTCGGATTCATGGAATCACGGTATTGGCCAGGACTAGTGGTTCATAGATTCGGGCTAGTAATATTTGGGAGTATGCTAGCCCTGGGCTAGTGAGGTGGTCCAAGATTTGTTAACCCCTGAAGTCCCTGTACATATTAGCACTGCAGATCACCATATTTGAACAGGGAGTTGTTGTTGTGAGGATCATATGATAGTTGGGTTTTTATCTACCTATACAATCCATGTCTCTCACCATTAAAGTTACGACAGAATGATATCCACACTTGGACGGTGGCAAGGTTTTCTGGTACAACTCTTTGTAATAATGTTCATCAGTTACTAACAGAAGGTCAATGTTTTTTGATGATTTTCTTCACCAATAAATCCGATATAACTGAACTAGTGGTGTTGAATATAGATTCTACCACTGCTACTAGTGGATTACCATCTTTTTCAATTTGAGCTAAAAATGTGAAAACTTACCCATCAAGAGTGGAGAAATATCACAATCCACTTGTAGCAGAAGGAGAATCTTTACAATGTGAAAACTTACCTATCAAGAGTGGAGAAATATCACAATCCACTGGTAGCAGAAGGAGAAGATTTACAATGTGAAAACTTACCTATCAAGAGTGGAGAAATATCACAATCCACTGGTAGCAGAAGGAGAAGATTTACAATGTGAAAACTTACCTATCAAGAGTGGAGAAATATCACAATCCACTGGTAGCAGAAGGAGAAGATTTACAATGTGAAAACTTACCTATCAAGAGTGGAGAAATATCACAATCCACTGGTAGCAGAAGGAGAGGATTTACAATGTGAAAACTTACCTATCAAGAGTGGATAAATATCACAATCCACTGGTAGCAGAAGGAGAATCTTTACAATGTGAAAAATTACCTATCAAGAGTGGAGAAATATCACAATCCACTGGTAGCAGAAGGAGAAGCTTTACAATGTGAAAACTTACCTATCAAGAGTGGAGAAATATCACAATCCACTGGTAGCAGAAGGAGAAGCTTTACAATGTGAAAACTTACCTATCAAGAGTGGAGAAATATCACAATCCACTGGTAGCAGAAGGAGAAGCTTTACAATGTGAAAAATTACCTATCAAGAGTGGAGAAATATCACAATCCACTGGTAGCAGAAGGAGAAGATTTACAATGTGAAAACTTACCTATCAAGAGTGGAGAAATATCACAATCCACTGGTAGCAGAAGGAGAAGCTTTACAATGTGAAAAATTACCTATCAAAGGGTGGAGAGAAAAATCACAATCCACTGGTAACAGAAGGAGAATCTTTACAATGTGAAAAATTACCTATCAAGAGTGGAGAAATATCACAATCCACTGGTAGCAGAAGGAGAAGCTTTACAATGTGAAAAATTACCTATCAAAGAGTGGAGAGAAAAATCATAATCCACTGGTAGCACAAGGAGAATCTTTACAATGTGAAAAATTACCTATCAAGAGTGGAGAAATATCACAATCCACTGGTAGCAGAAGGAAAAGCTTTACAATGTGAAAAATTACCTATCAAGAGTGGATAAATATCACAATCCACTGGTAGCAGAAGGAGAATCTTTACAATGTGAAAAATTACCTATCAAGAGTGGAGAAATATCACAATCCACTGGTAGCAGAAGGAGAAGCTATACAATGTGAAAAATTACCTATCAAAGAGTGGAGAGAAAAATCACAATCCACTGGTAGCAGAAGGAGAATCTTTACAATGTGAAAAATTACCTATCAAGAGTGGAGAAATATCACAATCCACTGGTAGCAGAAGGAGAAGCTTTACAATGTGAAAAATTACCTATCAAAGAGTGGAGAGAAAAATCACAATCCACTGGTAGCAGAAGGAGAATCTTTACAATGTGAAAAATTACCTATCAAGAGTGGAGAAATATCACAATCCACTGGTAGCAGAAGGAGAAGCTTTACAATGTGAAAAATTATCTATCAAAGAGTGGAGAGAAAAATCACAATCCACTGGTAGCAGAAGGAGAATCTTTACAATGTGAAAAATTATCTATCAAGAGTGGAGAAATATCACAATCCACTGGTAGCAGAAGGAGAAGCTTTACAATGTGAAAAATGACATATCAAAGAGTGGAGAAATATCACAATCCACTGGTAGCAGGAGAATCTGTTTTTCCTATCACGAAAACGGCAAAAAATATTTTTAAGTTGTAAATTACCATTGTAAACGACAGTAGAAAAGAAAATGGCAGGACTTCCCATGCAAAATTTTAACCAAAGTGGTGATTAAAATATTACGAAAATTTAACCAACTGGTTAAACACTAAGAATAGGAGAAAACAAGATTTTTGTCATACAATAATGTATGTGTAATCTTTCACAACAAAATACTTATTCTTCAGGCTAACCCACTTGCCCATAGCTCGGGACAAGTAAAACTAAATACTTATTCTTCAGGCTAACCCACTTGCCCATAGCTCGGGACAAGTAAAACTAAATACTTACAGATTTTTCTAATTTATCTAAATATTGTGCACCATCTTCATCAACCTCATCTTCATCACTGGCCAATTCTGGAGAATAAGAACAAATTAATTTGGTACAAATCTCACCAGATTTACAAATTGACCTTTAAATCATCAACAATACAATATGTAATAAGGCTAAATATTTTTCCAAATCCATTTGTTAAATCTCTTCCATCTATGAACTCATCCAAGATATTTGTATTTGCAGCCTTAAAAAATTGATATCAAATGATATTTACATTATTCCCCTCTTTCTATTGCTGAACAGGGAGATAAAAATAGGAACACTCCTACAAACATTTCCATTAACCATAGAATAAGATGTTTCTGATGGAGTCTGTTTCAACAGTATAGCTCTCACAATCAATGATACAATTTAATATGCCTCCACTAACGTTGTGAGTATTCAGCTCACACGAGGGGTACACAATACAACATTATGTGATCAAGTTTGTAAGTGACTTGCGGCAGGTCGGTGGTTTTCTCCGGCTTCCTCCATCAATAAAACTGACTGCCACGATATAACTGAAATATTATTGAAAGTGGAGTTAAACATCATAACTCTAACCCTAACGCCTACAATTTAATAGGTACAGTATCCCTGATAAACATGTACTTCTAAGTAAATATTACACTACCATTTTCATCTTTTTCTTCCTCTTCGTCATCCTCCTCTTCATCGCTGCTGTCTTCATCTTCCTTAGCCTTGGCTGCGTAGGCTCTCTTCAGACCAGAAAACAGAAGTAACAAGGCAGGCATGATCTGTGTGACAACCTCGGATACTTCATTAGGTCTATTGTTACTGATTAAATTTACTAAGGAACACAATCCTAACACTGTTATTTTTCTGTCATGTAAACTGTTTAAAATAAAACATATTTATATTAATGATTGATTGAACAACCAGCCATACATAAAGGTGTTTTAAAAGTGCCATCCTTGGGTGGAAAATAATGTTTAAATGGAATAGCTCACATCACATTTTACAATATCATTATTCTCATGTTTAAATGGAATAGTTCACATCACATTTTACAATATCACTATTCTCATGTTTAAATAGAATAGCTCACATCACATTTTACAATATCACTATTCTCATGTTTAAATGGAATAGCTCACATCACATTTTACAATATCACTATTCTCATGTTTAAATAGAATAGCTCACATCACATTTTACAATATCACTATTCTCATGTTTAAATGGAATAGCTCACATCACATTTTACAATATCACTATTCTCACTATAAAGAAATGTTTACCGTATTTTACGGACTATAGGTCGATAGGTCGATAGGTCGAATTGCTGCTTTTCGGCAAAATTTTTTGGGAAATACTAAGATAGGTCAAAGCATTCCATAGGTCGAGGATGCCGATGACAACTTGGGTAAGTATCGTCACATCAAACTTTTTTTGTGTTTTTTTTTTTACATCGGTAAACATGTGTCCTATAACGATGTTCTTCGGTAAGTATATGTAAGTATTAACTCAAGAATACTATTCTTATGTGTCATAAACGAAATAATTATGAAAATTAAATTAAATAAAATTTTGTTTTTAAACTTGTTTTTTACGGGGAGTCTGGTTTGTAAAGCCAGACATCGATGACATTCAAATCAGGCCATCTGTGGGTGTCACAATAGATGGTAAACGGATGTTCATACAATAAAATAATCAAGCTGTCAAAACAATGTATCACCTTGTGCAGTTTTATTGACATACCTTTAAGCTGTGTTTAATTAGTAGTACACAAATTATATGATCGTCTCGGTCCAGTAAATTTTCAATCAGCTGATTAGGATAATTAAGTGCCGACTGATGTTCACCTGTGTTGATTATCTCATGGTGATTATTTTATTTATTCCTAATTGACCAATTCAAGTGTAGAACATTCTAGTTTATCGAAATCGATAATTATTTTCCAGTATATTTAGTATAAAAAGCTTGTTCTCCACGTGTATTCAAATTATTGTGAGATGTAATGCAACCGCCATTTTTTACTAAAACCCCGTGCGCATGCTAATGGTAGATGGAAAACCTATATAGCTATATTTAGATATTTTGTGACAATAATTTTATATTGTAAAACGATCCACCCTGTGATTTTTTTTCAACATACATTTTTTTTAGTATATATTTTATTATACAATTCAATATTGAACTGATTTTCGCTAACACTTCAATCATTGAATATTATTGATTTTTTTTTCGGATGTTGAACATTTTTCCCCCGGAATTGCACCCCTTGTTAGTATACTTTTATTCCCCAAGAACATCGATGATTTCAGTCTTCTTATTCAGAAAAAAAACCCTACAGCAAATTCAAGGTATACTGTAAACAAAATCGTCATTTTTATCGAGATTTTTTTTTAGGGATTCCAGATTTTTTTAACTTCATCCTTGTATAGGTCGATGTGGACGATAGGTCGAAGCCAGCGTGTTGAGGAAAAAAAATATCGACCTATCGTCCGTAAAATACGGTATGTCAATTCAAGTATTCTTAAAACAGAGTGTGACTAAGTTTAGATATGAAGATAGTTTGGAACAATGACTAAAACTTACAATATGTAAGTTTGTGTTAACTTGAAAACTGTGAATAATGTTTGTCTGTTTAGCTGAACTTAAAGACCACTGACATGTGCTGGCTCAGAATAGCATGACTAATACATAGACAGGATAAAAGTGATTCTGTAAAATTACAAAACTTACCCTACAAAACAATCCACATCATGGAACCACGACTTTAAAAACTGAGCTAATAGAGATCCATTGACATTAGGAATTTGTAATTTCGTTAAAGTGTCCATCAAAAACGGTAAATTATAATATAGGGCAGCTATGACAACTTGTAAACACATAGTCCGTAATTCTGATGTTAAAACTTCACGTGTAAGTCTTTGTAATGCTAGTTCTACAAATGAGGGAATTACCTGTAAATAAAATAAAATAAGGGAATTACCTGTAAATCAAATAAAAGTCACAATTTAAATTACAATTTTTGTTTACATGATCAAAATATTATTATTTCGAAAAGACCATCAAATATGTGGATGAAATATCTAATATAATCAACTTTTACGTTTTCCTTCAGAAGTTTAAAAGGCATTGAAAGCTGCCTATGTTCACTGTTATAAGACTTTTGATGAATTTCAAATTAAACTACAAGTTTGAGTTTCTCATATGATACTGGTTATATGGTGTGATAATTTTAAGAGTTAGGGATATTGGTATTGTCACTTCCAGCAATTTCAGCTATATTATGACTACTAATCTCATTGGGTTTGGGAGGTCAGATACAGTGAAGTAAGTAAGTAATTGTTGCTTAAAACCAAATGAGCAATATTCCACCTATATCATGGCAAGAATAAGTTACATTCTATGAGATGATGGCGATATCCACTTTGTGCTAGTCCAACACGCTTGACTGGATTTTTATATTGCTAGTCCACGGGTAGACATGTCATTCCACTGCCACACATTATCCTGATTCAGAGTCAACCATTCTTTGCTCTTTCTTCTTGATGCAAACTGCTTAGTGGAGAAGCAACAAATACACATTTTATAGTCTTTGGTTTGACTACCACACTCACGAGCATGCTAAACATTACACCACCACGTCAGACACAGTGAAATCTGTCTAAACCAATCTACCACACTCACGAGCATGCTAAACATTACACCACCGATGCACGTCACTCATTATCTACCACACTCACGAGCATGCTAAATATTACACCACCGATGCACGTCACCCATTCTCTACCACACTCACGTGCATGCTAAACATTACACCACCGATGCACGTCAGACACAGTGAAATCTGTCTAAACCAAGTTATGTGCACAGTGAAATCATTCTCTACCACACTCACGAGCATGCTAAACATTACACCACCGATGCACGTCAGACACAGTGAAATCTGTCTAAACCAAGTTATGTGTTCAGAATAGACAGGTGTTCAGTTTATACAGGTTACATTAACTTTAATAAAGTTTTTATACAAGGATTAGACGTGTTTCACTGTATAACTAAATGATAATCTTGATAAAATAATGCCATCTTTACATAACAAAGACTTACATGATCAACTTGTCCTGGACACTGAAGTATAATAACTTCTAATAACTTGGCAGCATGACATTCAGCATCTTCACCAATGTCTCCTGACATTACCTATAATATATTATTACTCTTCATGTAAGAAGCTTTCATTATAATTGACATATTATCGAAACATAATTTTACAAAGAATAAATAGCGTCGTTGTACTATTGTTGGAGTCATTACTATGCTGATGGGTGGAGCTTAGAACATTTAAATAGGCGGGGTCTAAACAGGATCACCTGAGTGCTTTTAACAGTGTACAATTTTACAATGTATTATACGTTTTTCTTTTTCTCTAACGTTGATGCTATCGTCTGTCAAAACAATGGTCAGTTCCAGGTTTGGGAATTAAATATTTGACAGTTCATTGTTATTGTTGAAATTAAATATTTCTTGAATTTAAATGAATATTATTTGCCAATCTTTATACTATCAATACATTTTAGACAAATTTCATTTTTTAAAATCACCAAAGACATTCCAGAGTAATAATAACAATAATATTGTGTGCATTATGCCTTCTAACCGTGGGACATATTTCGGCATATAACATGGACAACACAATATTATTATATTTGGGTCGTGCATTATGCCTTCTAACCTTGGGACATATTTCGGCATACAACATGGACAACACAATATTACTGTATAAATAAAAAAAAAAGAGCAAACCCCTTGCATGACATTCAGCATTTTCACCAATGTCTCCTGACATCACCTATAATATAATAATTTCCTGTAAGATATCTAGACAGAGATGAAAAAGAGGAAACCCAGAATTTAGTTACCAAATACCTTCATTTTCCATTGGACCAAGTTTGACACATTTTATTTCCAAATATTTTTTGCCAAAAAAAAGGTGAAAATCTTTCATTTCTCTCTAGATGATACTCAAGTGTTCTCAATTGTCTGTGTTTATGTTAGATTGAATGTTTGGTTTTTTTTCTCGTTTTTTTTTTTCATGTCAAGTCCAGTGTTTCAGCTATATTCATGACAAGAATGCTTACAAAAACTAGATGAACTGTGAGCTAATGCTCACTTATGATACCCCCGCTCTTCGGCAAACAGGAAGTAGGAATCTGACGGGTCAAAAAACGCTTCCCATGATATGGGGTACCTATATGAAGCTTGTGACCAAATATCAGATCTCTGCCATCAATAGTTGCTGAGAAAAATGTGCATATATGTTCAATGTGTATAAAAACCAACTAAGTCGGCAAATAGGAAGTAGGAATCTGACGGGTCCAAAAACGCTACCCACAATATGGTATACCTATATGACGCTTGTGACCAAATATCAGATTTCTGCCATCAACAGTTACTGAGAAAAATGTGACGAAAAATATCTTGGACGGATGGACGGACAGAGGTAAAACAGTATACCCCCCTCCCCCTTCGGGGAGCGGGGGTATAATAATAAATCAAGTAGATAAAAAGTGGCACCGTGATTGGCCTAAGGATAGAAATTTAAATTGACACAGGAACATTAAGACATAATGGACAGGTGGATAAATGTTCACACTGCTAACAAGCTTTGGTTTATTAGGAACAGCAGCAACTTGTCTTTTACATCAAAAGAGTACAACATTCTTCAAGCAAGAGGCAATCATTTACATTATGTCCTAATTGTGAGTTGTGTTTTTAACTTGGCCCGTAGAATCAGCTGATGGAGGGGTTAGGATTCCAATGGAGAAACAGGGTCCTATTTATATACCCCAACATGCAACATTCCCAAAATTACATCCTCCATTTTTAAAGTTGTGGTAATACAGGATTTCCCCAAATTAATGATTTACTTACAGTTTTACACATATTATATATAATCTGTACATGTTCTGGGTTAGCCAGAAAAGCTGGTGTATCTACAGTAATATAATTATGAAGTGCTGGCATCATTTCTGGAAATAAATGTGTCAAAAATATATTACCTTCATTCAAAAGATATTTTAATTTACAGGGGAGGTTTGACCAATAAAACTAGCTTAACCCTGCCACTGTTTATTGAAGTGCCTGTCCCAAGCAAGGAAAGTGAGTTGTCCTGTATATGTGTCTTAGGGGTATCAATTTTGCCTCCTCTTCTACAATTTGCCCCTTTTATTTAGGAACTATAATGTTGTATTTTTTCTCTCCTCAATTTATTTTGATATTTTCATTATCTATAACTCAGCTTAGTTTGACATAATATACCACACCTTTAAAACTAAAATTTTGGTAATAGCTACAAATTATCCGGTGAAATCACCAGGCCTCAAGTAGTTCTTAGGAAACCTTAACATTTCAGGCCGGGATCGTGGCAACAACCTACGTCAGGTGTTGAACTTGAGGTCAGAAGTTAATGACCTAACCCACCTGTCGAGTGAGTGATTAAGTGCCAACTCTGCAATTTTTCAGCTATATCATGGTGTGAACAAGTTAATTTTCAATGAAATGATGATGAGGTCCACTTTGTACTAGAGCAACATGCTTAGCTGGATATTTATAGTGCTAGCTCACTGAAACAACAGTCCATGGGTAGACATGTCGCCCCACTTGGACACATTATCCTGTTTCCGAGCCAACCAGTCTTTACTCTTTCTCCTTAATGCTGCGTGCTTAGCGGAGAAGCAACAAATACCAATTTTAATAGTCTTTTGTTTGAGCCGATCAGAGCTCGAACCCACGATCTACTGCACTCGAGGCGAGCACGCTTACCATTACACCATCGATGCGGTTAAAGAAAAGAACTGTAGATATATATGTTTTACATTTTTAGTGTATCTTAGTCTTCAGAAAAAAATTAGAGTGTCTGACAGTTTAATCACGTAACTATCATCAATATCTAATTTTCATCACGAGACTCATTTTCCTACACCATCAGTTTTTTTAGTCTTTTAAGAATCTTTAGAGATACACATGTGTACAATATTTAATCTTGAAAATCAAAATAAATTAATTTTCAAATTTTAAGAAAAAGCTGATACTTTCCTCATTCATGACATATCAACGTTGAGTAATACTATTGGTGTCACTAATGAAGCAGGAACTGCTTACCCTTCCGGAGCACTTTACCCCCAACTTTTATTGGGGTTTGTGTTGCTTGATATTTAGTTTTCTGTGTAGTGTTTTATAAATCATTGTTTGTCTTTTTGTTCTTTCTAATTTCGCCATTGTATTGTTTATCCTTCAATTTGTGACTTCTGATTACCCCTTTGGTATCTTTAAACTTTTCTTAGAAATAATACACAACATTATAACAAACTTATAATGTTGGTCTATTAATTATGTAGTTCCTTAGCAATTCAGCTTGCCTATAAACAGAGATTTCACCAGTCAGCCCATTGTTAACTCCTCCATTAACTTTGGTATAAATCCAGTTGAAAAATGACTGAAAGTGACGACAACACCAACCTAACCTTGCTCAAGATTTATTTCTTCAAACCTTTTTCTACATGTAATACAATTCCTATGGTATATCTCAAGATTTTCTATGTCTCTGTCTTAATACCATTACAGGTCAATAATTCATACAATTCCCACGGTATATCCTAAGATTTACTGATTTACGATGTCTATGTCAGAATACCATTACAGGCCAAAAATTCCCACAATATATCCTAAGATTTACTGATTTACGATGTCTATGCCAGAATACCATTACAGGTCAATAATTCATACAATTCCCACGGTATATCCTAAGATTTACTGATTTACGATGTCTATGCCAGAATACCATTACAGGCCAATAATTCCCACGGTATATCCCAAGATTTATAGATTTACGATGTTGATGTCACAATACCATTACAGGCCAATAATTCATACAATTCCCACGGTATATCCTTAGATTTACTGATTTACGATGTCTATGTCAGAATACCATTACAGGCCAAAAATTCCCACAATTCCCACGGTATATCCTAAGATTTACTGATTTACGATGTCTATGCCAGAATACCATTACGGGCCAATAATTCATACAATTCCCACGGTATATCCTAAGATTTACTGATTTACGATGTTGATGTCAGAATACCATTACAGGCCAATAATTCCAGTCTTCAGTAAAAAATTAGAGTGATTAACTGATTAATCATAATGTAATCAGAAATTATTAGCTTTTCATCACCAGACTGGTTAATGGTGTTATGGTTGGTTGGTCGGTTTATGGCATTTAACGCCACTAACAACAATATTTCAGTTTATCGTTGCGGTTAGTTTTATTGGTGGAGGAAACTGCAGTACCCAGAGAAAATCATCGAACTGTCGCAAGTCACTGACAAACTTTATCACATAATGTTGTATTGAGTACACCTTGCCATGAACGGAGCTCGAACTCACAACATTAGTGGTGATAGGCACTGATTGCACAGGTAGTTGTAAATCCAACTAATATATGATAATGACCACAACAGCCCCCTAAATAATGGTGTTATGTACAGAAAGCTTAAACAGTGATAGTCAACAATTCAACCATCATCAACATACAACTACTCTCACATAAAATCATTGAACTAATACTCTGATCATGCTAGGAAAAGGTTGTTTTTACTTTAAGTTTCAACACAATACCTGTGAAATAGTCAATACCATCCTTTTGAAACATGGTATACATCATTTGGAAGACCTGCCACAGGTGTACTGACACATGAGAACTGGTTAAACTGTACACTAATGATAACATTTCTTCATAGAAATCTGTAGTAAAAATAAATATTGACACATGAGAACTGGTTAAACTGTACACTAATGATAACATTTCTTCATAGAAATCTGTAGTAAAAATAAATCATGTAATAATATAAATCTCTTTGATAATATCTGACTGAATACACAATTGTCTAATTGTCCATCCATTTTGTTACAATATGCAGTATGAAGTACATAAGGGCTGTTCCATTAAAACATGAGGTACCCAGGGACGGCAGTTTAAAAAAATAATCTTGGTGGTTAGCCTAGCTGAGAAATCAATTCTGTGGTATGTGGTTGTCCTGCATAAATTGCTTCTATGTGTTGTTGGGTCAGGAAAAATTTTGGTGTTTTATTTTTTCCGCCAAACTAAGATATGAAGAAGATTTTTTTGAAAGAATCTCTAGAATACTTAATTTTTTTGTAATGTTTTGATGCTCGATTCGTAATGTCGTCATTGTTTCCATACAACCGTGTTTGGCTCCGTGTGTTAGTTATACACATAGAATTCGAGTTACCTCCTTTCGAAAACTATGGCAGATGTTGATGCTGTCATCCCTGTTATCACGTGGAATCGGTGGCACTGTAGGCCTCCAAACTAGGCTCTACATTTTCAGATGTGTTACTAGGTAAGGAGAAGTTATGAAATTAAAGAAACAATCACTGAAACAATTCCAGCTCTTGTTTATTTTGTTCACGGTGTCAGATTGTCAACACTACAACAGCCTTGTGTCTCGTATGGTGCTAGTTACAACTTTCAGTACACTGTGGCCTGTCCTTCACGTTTTTTGTATCTCATAAAAGATGAAAAGTATCATGAACATTTCTATTTATGAACATCTTGTAAGCTTCCTTTGATTTTGAAGAATTCTTTTGATTCAGAAAAAAAATTCTATCGGTGGTTGTATTTTACTGAAAAATGCTTCTGTGGGTGGTCACCAGAATCAGTAAATTGCTTCTTTGGGTGGTTGTCTCAAAATTAAAGTGCCTTCCCCAGGTACCTCATATGTTTTAATGGAACAGCTCTAAATATATTGTGATATTAAACAGTAGATATATCAACACTCCTCTGTTACCGTGGATACGATATTTCTCCACTAGAGATCTAAAACTTGATAATATATTTATTTTGAGTGGAGAAATGTCATAATCCACTAGTAGCAAAAGTCAAATCTGTTTTTCCTATTCATGACTAAAACGTCCAAAATAGTCTTGTGTTGTGGAGTTCTGGTGTTAATGACTGTTGATAGGACATTGGCAAGAATTCCCATCCAGAAATTTAACTAATTAGTTAAATACGCAAAGAATAGAAGAAAATATATCATCTTTCACAAGTGATGACTCAGTAACTTATTATAATGTCTGATATTCCTGGATATCACTAACAAGATGTATAGCAACACTTTGAAAATATCAGAATTTATCTGGCACCTTTGTGGACCCCTCAAGACAAGTTATGTCTAGATGAGCTTCTATGGTGCAAATATTTACCAAGTGGTTTTCTTAATCGTGTGTGTGTGTGGTTTTTTTTTTATATATAATACAAATAAATTTCCGACAGCAGGAAAAAATGTTGTTGGCATTCATGTTCATATTGTCATTAAAAACTGAAAAACTATTTACAACATGAAAGGAAAACATCACATGTGGGAATAAAGACACAAGGTCAATGTTTTGCTCAACTGCAAGTGTGTAAATTGATCTTTTTCTCCAATTTAACCCATTCATTTATTGAAGTCAGTATACACAAAGTACTTCAGGTAACCACAAAATAACCTCAGCAGTTTAATGCTCACAAAAGTGATGTTTCTTCAAACACTTCGTTATAATATAAGTTTTGACATTGTGGCATACCTTAAGTTGGATGACAAATATAATCCAGTGAAGTTTTGTAGTAATTATCACAAAATTCGATACAATATTTGTTACCTACCAACAAGAGATAAATAATCAACTGTTATGTAACACTCTGTTGTGTAGAGATACAAGCAATGTATTAATATCCTGATTTCACAACTGTAAATTCAATCATTACCATGTATTTAACCAACATATCAACATATTATCTAAACGTACCCATTATTTCTTTTTGCATAATAACACCTATCACATTCAAAACTATTCCTTCTAATTGTAACATAATCTGTAATTAAAATAAACACATGTTTATCCCATGTTCTCAAGATACTCCAAACATTAGGCCAAAAAAAAAAAAAAAAAAATATATGTGTGTTTACGGTCACCTGACTGACCCTATTTTTCAGCCGCCGACCCTAACCTTTTTAATCGGCAATTATTCGACCCTAATTTTTGCTAGCAACCCTATCAATTTTTACACAGAATTCGGATAACCATTTTTGTTGTTTAATCAGCAGCAATGTTTTATTTATTCAACCGCTAACTTTTTGTCGAAATTGAGGGCAAAGAAGGTAGAAAAACTGTGTAACTCGTCATAAAACAGCTTCAACAAATGACAGCTTACCGGAAATTTCGAAAATGAAATACCGGAATCAGATACAACTATTTCCGGTTTTGCTTAGAAAATAAAATAACTGAAAATCAATGAAAAATAGTTGAAACCATCTATACCCCTTTTCAATTAGTCTAATTTTTTTCTATTCTGATCGTATCCTGCAACTTTGAAAAAACTATTCCATTGGAAAATAGCTGAAATCAGTTAAATAACTGATAAATAAAATTGATAACTAATGGATTTAATTTGATTTTAAAGTAAAAAATGTCTCTGTTTTGATAAATAAAAAGTACATATCTGTGCAATATTTATTCATTTTTGATCTTTCAAAACAGAAAAGTGTTTAAATTCTGGTTATTACCCTTTGTTATTGTTTTTTTTTAATTATTTACACGAGAGATGTATTCCACTTAAAAACTAGAAATGTCTAATTGATTCTGGCTCGTGTTCGATGTCTATGTATCCATAAAAGGAAAACTGTCATTCCTTGCATTTATTTAGGGTGTTTTCTCGAAAAGTGTGAACAATTGCGACTTAATCAAGCCAAAGAGACATCCTGCTTAACATAAAATTAAAACAATGCTGCTGGCCTGCTCTTAAATGAATCCACACATTATAAGTTTTAGATATTAAAATTCTATTTCATGCTTGGTTAAAATTGGGGATCATATTATGGCCCTTATCACAACAAATCCTTTAATCTAAAATGTCTAGTCTTCAGAAAAAAATTAGAGTGTCTGACTATAATCAGTGTACTATCAGACAAGTGAATTTCATCATAAGACAGGACATAAATATATAACACTTGCATGACAGCATCATTTCACTAAGAGCGGAGATTTGGGCTCGTAAAACTAATCTAACCCAGCCACTTTTTATTGAAATGTCTGTACCAAGCCAGGAACGAGAGCGGTCATGTAGATGTGTGTTAGAGGCATCCCTTTTTCCTCCGTTTCTACGATATTTTGATTAGATTTTTGAACTATTCCAACAGCGTGATGTTTTTTTTTGTTATCAGTTTTTGATCCAATAATATACCTCTTTTTGATCTTCCATCACAGTTAATATGGTTTCCATGGTATTTAACAAGCCAAGAGCTGTAATTGATTTCTCCTCAGATTCTGATATGTCTGCTTCTATCACCTGACCAAATGTTTGTGCCTGAAAAATAACAGATAATATTTGCATCAAATAATTCCACAGAATAAAAGTAGATACGGTGCAAAACAGAAATGCTAACAAGTCTTATAAACAGGTCTAACAGAGTAGTCATTATGGAAGATTTTCATTTAGGATTAAGATACACTTTATAATTTCATCTTAAAATGATTTGAATCATAGAAAGGGAAAAAAGATGTAAATGTGTCCAAAGGACATAGATGCCCCTGCTTCCAGCTAAAGTAAACAGGTATTTGTCGACAAATCAAGGCACATAACTCCAAAATGATAAATGCAATAAAGTCAAAAGTCAAACTTGACCCTTTCTTTTTCAATTCATCACCTTGTGTATAAAATTTCTCATGATTTGGTTATGGTGAACTAGTTATTGAGCAAAAACCAAATGTGGGAGAGACAGACACACAGACATGGCTAACACTTAGTGCCCCCCATCCCCATAACACCTAGTGGTGGAGACATAAAAATGCTACTTACCAAATGTGACATCATTTCTACAGATAATGTGGTAACTTCCTCTACGTATGTACAAACTAATCTCTGCATCACCGTCGTCAAATCATCACTTTCTGTTTCTCGTATCACATTTAATAATTCTGAAAAATTTCAAATTGAATTATTAAAATTAACTTCATTTGTCTTTCACGATTAAACAATCTTCATATCAATAGTTTAGCTTTAGCATAGAGCAGGTAGAAATATTGTTTTTTGTAGTCTCACATGAACTTGGAGGTGCAAGTTAATCTTGTCATTGAAGATCTCAAAATGAAAGCAAACAGAAATAAAATGTCCTGTGCCCCACTCTCTAGATTCACATACTAGTATCAATTTTAGCTTCTTTCTTTTACAGACATTTCGTTGATTTGAAAATCAATGTTAACATTACTACAAGATCATATTTATTAACAATCTTAAAGTCTTCATTATATAACAAATAACATGTTTTAATCAAATATTTCTAAATTCAACCTGTTCATTTTTTTTTTAGGTATACAATAAGCAGTGGTTTCCTTTGAAGCTGGTAGCCGGCTATATGGCCTTCTACTTCTTGATTTTGACTGGCTACTTTTTTGTCAGTTATATCTTTTATATAGAAAATTTCAACATGATAAAAATAAAACTTAATTTGTTAACTCATTCAGCCCCGGTAGGCGTGATTAAATATCTACAGCGAATGGTCGATCCCGCCTGTAGTCGTGGTTTGTTTACTTCATTCAATGGCCGATCATGCCTGTAGTCGTGACGAAAGTATGTTGTAAAACCTTCTCCGATTAGTCAAATAAAGGGGGGGATTCCATGATTCTTTCAATATTGGCCAATAGAAAAATAGTTTACATTTCCTTTTCCCTTTGTTAAAGTATTCAGAAGTCAAAGGTTATTCAATTACATCGATTTTACTACACGTGTTTCATTCATAAAAATTTGTAAACAATGGCGGAAATTAGTGATTTTTGGTGATGGTGATCATGAAAATGAAGAGTTTCTAGGCTTCGATCTCGACAATATTGAGGAAGCAGAGGAAAGATATATTTGGCAATTAGATGTGCTGAATGATTTTAACTCCAACATCAAATTTTCCGAGATGGGATCGTCGGACAAAGAGGAAATTGACAGCGATGTTGATACTGTTTTCGCCGACATTGCTAAATGGAGTGACCCTCTTAGTAATATGTACATCAGGTATACAGACATCTTTTCAAATTAACAAAGAAGTAATAAATGTAGATAGTATTTGCCATAACAAAGTATAAGCTTCTGTACATGTATGAATTTATTCTTACTTAATGAAATTCAATGTCTTGCTGTTTGAAAATCAATACTAAAGGAGATCTAAGGACAGTATCTTATCTATATATGGTACAACGTCGAGCCGCTAGGTATGCCACAAACCGTTAAAGGAACACCAGTAGTGTCACCGACATGTTAGATAACCTAGAGTGGGAGACAATAGAGTCAAGAAGAACAAAAATTCAACTTGTAATGTTTTTTCAAGATCATCAACGACCTAGTGGATATTCCATCATCCAACTACCTCATACCAGCCAACAGCAAGACGAGATCCAACCACTCAAAGAAGATGCAGCAGTACCATACAAGATCAGATGTTTTCAAGTACAGTTTCTTTCCTAAAACCACCCGAAACAGGAACCAGTTACCAGCCACTATAGCTGAGAACCCCGACTTGGTATCTTTCAAGCGGGGTCTGTCATCTGTCACTTTCTAGTTTGCTAGGGTCCGAATTGTAAGTAATTTCTAATGAAGATTAGAGCTGTGCCGGTTGGGTGTATGCCCAGGGGCCGCTACGGTAGCCGGATTGGTCTAATCAGAAGAACCGAAAACGCAATTCAGAATTTTGTTTCTTTCCTTTATCTTACAGTTTACTATTATGCTACTTTATTCTTATCAGTTCATAACTTTATTTCTAACCGCTCACGCCGACTGCGCACTAGTATTTCCGAAACGTAATGGTCTATCAAGACATTGTTTCGTATCCTGTAGATATAGTGAGAATGTGGGCAAAGCAAACAAGCAAGTTTTTTGCAAGATTCAGCCATCCTCTCCTAACACTATCATTGGACATTTTGAATATTATATATATATATATATATATTTTTTTAATTATTTCAATTCAGTCAATTTTTATTATTTTTAAACAGAAAAAATTTCTAAAATTGGTGTCAGGAGAGGTGATTAAATCACCTTCTAAATGCTTAAAATTCAATTTCGGAAGGCCTGGGACCTAGCCGACCCCCAGACCTTTTTTATTTTAACCTAATACTTTTAAATTTAGGTACAACCCTGCAATAAGAATGTTTGTCCCTGGGCCAAAATGGCATCCACTGGTAAAACAGTGACGGACACCTTGGATTCCCAGGGTTTTATCTAGCACAGACAATTATCATATAAATATGAAATTTACATAAATACAAATTGTCAATGCATACAACACAATTTCAATACATTTGCTGAAAATAATGATCTTTTTATTAAATTCTATTTGTTCTAAAACATAATATATTCTGTAATTTGGGTTTTCAGTTATATCGTGGGGGTTAGTTTAATTGGTGGAGGAAACCGGAGTAGTACCCGCAGAAAACCACCGACCTGCCACAAGTCAGACAATTTTTATCACATAATGTTGTATTGAGTACACCTTGCCTGAGCGGGATTCGAACTCACAATGTTAGCGGCGATAACTGATTGCACAGGTAGTTGTAAATAAAACTACCATACGATCACAACGGCCCCTAATCTTAATATGTAACATATGATGAGACATTGTTTATATGTTGTGGTTTAAAACTGATATATACAAAAACTGTAATTTAAAAGAAAAACTAGAGGCTCCCAGGAGCCTGTATAGCTCACCTGGGTATAATAACAACATCAGTCAATAAAACTTGATAACTTCGGTGAAAAAAATTAACAAATGTAGCCTTCGTCATTGCAGACCCATTCTACAAAAAAATTTGTGCAGGGGTTCCCCCTTTAATGTAAGTTATCAAAAATGCTGTAAAAAAAACATATATGTCAATGATTCTCAAAATTTAGCTTTTCCTACTTCACATTTTGTAATAGAGTTGCTTCCCTTTGATTATTTGAGTAACCAAAAGCAGTGAGTCAACAAAAAATGCATTTCAAGAGGAATAACTCTTCACACAGTTGTCACACATTTTTAACTGTGGGAAATTTTTTGTAGATCTTGACATGCTGAACATTTTTGCAGTTTAAACTTTCCCTCTATCTCTAATAGTTTTTGAGATATAAGATGATAGTATTAAAATTGAGAACATTTTGATGAAAAAAGGGCAATAACTCCAAAATGGGTAATGGGATTTACTTCAAAATTGCAGGGTAGGAAGATCTTGACATGCTGCAAATGTTTGCAATTTAAACTTAACCTTTATCTCTTATAGTTTTTGAAATATAAGACGAAAAGTATTTTTTTTTTTTTTTTAATTTGATGAAAAAAAGGGCAAGAACTCCAAGATGGGTAATCATATTTACTTCAAAATTGCAGGGTAGGTAGATATCGACATGGTGCACATTTTTGCAATTTAAACTTAACATCTATCTCTAACAGTTTTTGAAATATAACACGAAAAGTATTAAAATTAAAAAAAAGAATTGATCGAAGGGCTGAACCGCCGGACACATTTTTGGAAGAGAACCATCCATTGACTATTTCATCAAAATTTTGTTCTTATTGAGCAAATGGTTTCAGACAAGAAGATCTTTATGGGAATTTCCCATAGGGTCCTATGTTAAATTAAGTTCGGCTGTGGCGGCCATCTTGGTCAGTGTTCTGAAATGCGGGACACAATTTTGGAAGAGGACCACCCAAGAATCATTTCAGCAAAGTTTGGTTGAGATTGGCTCAATAGTTTCAGAGGAGAAGATTCATCCCCCCTTTTTTCTAATTTGCATAATCGGTCAAAATAGGCAAAAGTTCAAAGTTCATAAAAAATCCCGTAATATATGTTAAAAAGCTCATCATTATGCTTATACAGTTCAAATTTGGGCACTTTCTGGCTTAAAATAGAGCAGTTTTGGCCATTTGAAGAAATTTCTATTTTTAGTAATGGTGGCCATCTTGGATACAGGACGGTGCTGACGGACACAATTTTGAAAGGGGACCACCCAAGGATCATTTCAGCAAAGTTTGGTTGAGATTGGCACAGTAGTTTCAGAGGAGAGGATTTTTTTTTAAATTTCATCCCCCCCTTTTTTCTAATTTGCATAATCGGTCAAAATAGACAAAAGTTCAAAGTTCATAAAAAATCCCGTAATATATGTTAAAAAGCTCATCATTATGCTTATACAGTTCAAATTTGGGCATTTACTGGCTTAAAATAGAGCAGTTTTGGCCATTTGAAGAAATTTCTATTTTTAGTAATGGCGGCCATCTTGGATACAGGACGGCGCTGACGGACACCATTTTGAAAGGGGACCACCTAAGGATCATTTCAGCAAAGTTTGGTTGAGATTGGCTCAGTAGTTTCAGAGGAGAAGATTTTTTTTTAAATTTCATCCCCCCTTTTTTCTAATTTGCATATTCGGTCAAAATGGGTAATGGGATTTACTTCAAAATTGCAGGGTAGGTAGATCTTGACATGCTGCACATTTTTGCAATTTAAACTTAACATCTATTTCTAAATAGTTTTTGAAATACAAGACGAAAAGTATTAAAATTAAAAAAAAAATTGATGAAAAAAGGGCAACAACTCCAAGATGGGAAATCAAATTTACTTCAAAATTGCAGGGTATGTAGATCTTGACATGCTGAACATGTTTGCAGTTTCAACTTACCATCTGTCTCTTATAGTTTTTGAAATAAAGGACGAAAAGTATTAAAATTTTGAAAATTTGATGAAAAAAGGGAAATAACTCCAAAATGGGTAATGGGATTTACTTCAAAATTGCAGGGTGGGTAGATCATGATATGCCACACATTTTTGCAATTTAAAGTTAACCTTTATCTCTTATAGTTTTTGAAATATAAGACGAAAAGTATTAAAATTTTACAAATTTGATGAAAAAAGGGCAATAACTCCAAGATGGGCAATCAGATTTACTTCAAAATTGCAGGGTAGGTAGATCTTGATGTGCTGATCATTTTTACCCCATGTCAGATTTTTGATATTATTACCAGTTTTTGAGTTATTACCCAAAACCTGCAATTTTACCATATGTTCTATTTTTAGTAACAGTGGCCATGTTGGTTGGTGCACGGCATCACCGGACACAATTTTGAAACTAGACACCCTAGTGATGATTCAGACCAAGTTTGGTTACCATTGGTCTAGTACTTTCAGAGGAGAAGATTTTTGAAAAAGTTTACGACGTACGACGGACGCCAAGTGATGGCAATAGCTCACCTGACCCTTTGGGTCAGGTGAGCTAAAAAAAGGAATTTATCAGTTTACATTAGTTATATAAAATTGATACCCAAAAGTGAATGACTAAGACATATACCTATTAATTTTTCACATCATTTTTTTTTTAAATGAATTGGCCATCATACAGCTACAAAAATTAAATTCACATTCATTCTATTTGCATGACACTTTCTAGAAAAAAGTAGTTTTATACATGTATTATTTTCATTTACATGATACATATGACTTAGTACAAATTACACATGTGTATATATACAGTAGTTGAGACTGGCTTGAAGAAGGTTAATCATTTTGTCATTGAAAATACAGAACAGCAAATACCAAAGGACCCATTATCAAAGATCATCATATAAATTATACCTGGGCCAAAATGGCATCCACTGGTAGAACAGTGACGGACACCTTGGATTCCCAGGGTTTTATGTAGCATCAACAAATATCATATAAACATTGGTGCTTATACAAAATTAGACTGTGAATGCAATAACCAACTTTCTCATTGTATCAAAAAAGGTCCCAAAAAAAAAAAAACAAAAAAAAAATGTGTGTTTCCGATCGACCCTAACATTTGTTATGCCCCAAAAAATATATATAGATCGACAAAATCTGGAAATTCGTCTCCGTTTCGTTGTTTGTTTCAGACTTCAACAATTTTCTTCATTTCCTTGTACATTTGATCGATGTTTGGAACCAAAAACATTGTACTGCATGTCAAATAATTAACAAGCTGTAGTAAGAAAGAAAGAAACAAGTTTGTGTGATTTTAGAGAATGGAGCATACTTTTAGGTTTCAAAAAAAAATAAAAAAAAATAAAAAAATGTGTGTTTCCGATCGACCCTAAAATTTTACCGCCAACCCTAACATTTTTTATGCCCAAAAAAATATATCTAGATCGACAAAATCCGGAAATTCGTCTCCATTTCGTTGTTTGTTTCTTCTTCATTTCCTTGTACATTTGATCGATGTTTGGAACCAAAAACATTGTACTGCATGTCAAATAATTAACAAGCTGTAGTAAGAAAGAAACAATCAAGTTTGTGTGATTTTAGAGGAAGGAGCATACTTTTAGGTTTCAAAAAAAAAAAAAAAAAAAAAAAAATCCTGACCTACAGACCCTAATTGTTGAAGACCATGCAATCAGAAACACACATTTTTTTTTTTTGGTCTAACCATGTTAAGATCTGGTAATATAATCGTTTATAGTCTCAGGAAATTAACATTGTTCTGATCTGACTTGTCACTTCTAATTATTACTTCACTTACCTAAAACTATAGATTTTATATGAGGCTGTATAAACTGTTTGGCTGAAATATAAATTAAAACATTATGAAACATATTGAACACTGTTGTCTGTGATTTGATTGGTGCTTTAATTCAATTGTAAAAAGTCAAATTTCTCAGACAAATCTCTGATACAAATACTAGGATTTATATATTATCTTCTCTACTGTCTTCATTTTTAACACACAAAAAAAATTCAGAATGAGAAAAGGTAAAAACAGAAGAGATGTTGACAAACTACTGTATGTGGATCAACAGAAGAGATGTTGACAAACTACTGTATGTGGATCAACAGAAGAGATGTTGACAAACTACTGTATGTGGATCAACAGAAGAGATGTTGACAAACTACTGTATGTGGATCAACAGACGAGATGTTGACAAACTACTGTATGCGGATCAACAGAAGAGATGTTGACAAACTACTGTATGTGGATTCAGTTCTCTAACAAAGGCTCACAGCCTGCATGGCTGACACAGATTAAATTATTGATGCCCGTCACCAAACTTAATTGGCCTTCGTATATATAACGTTATAAGAGAAATTAAGATATTCAAATTTCTTAATTTGTTTCAATTGAATCAAATTCTATACTCAGAAATTATAAACAAAGGTTTTAACCAGATTTCGTGTTAAATTAATACAGGGCTCAGTTACAAATGCTTAATGGCACTTTCAACAATATTTTCTTCAGTTGTATTGTGGCAATCCATTGGTGGAGACAACTGGAGTAAACCACAAATCACTGACAAATTCAACACCTCGTCATAGCTTGAAATCAAACTCATAACATAAGTGGTACATGTAAATCCATCTGACCATGGTCACTCCAAAATAATGGCAATAAACAATCTTGAAGTTTTATACTCAATATATATTAAGTACAGAATACACAACCAGCGAGGCACTTTTAACTAAAATAAAAGGCTCCCAGGAGCCTGTAATCGCTCACCTGGTTTTCAATTTGACATCTAAAGTTGATAGAAAATGGGGGTGTTACACATAATTTTGAAAGTGGGCCACCCAAAGATCATTTCAACTCAAATTTCTGAGCAAAAGATTTAGATGTGATTTTTATCTCATAATATTCCTAAACGGAATAAACTGGCTGAAAAAATCTCACAGAAAAACCCAGAATATATGTTAAACTACTCATTGTCATGTAGCTGCAGTTAAAATTTGAGTTCATTTTGATTTATAATAAAGCAGCAATGGACAACTAAAGAAATTTCTATTTATAGTAACAGCAGCCATTTTGAATGGAGGGGGCTGTCGGACACAATTTTGAAATGGGACTACCCCAGCCAAACTTGGTTTAATTTGGTTTAGCGGTTTCAGAGAAGAAGATTTAAATGTGATCTTTTATCAAAATATGCCTAATTTGCATAATTGGTATAAATCGGTTGAAAGAAAAATTTCACAGAAAAACCCAGAATATATATTAAACTACTCATTATCATGTAGCTGCAGTTAAAATATGAGCTCATTTTGATTTATAATAAAGCAGCAATGGACAATTGAAGAAATTTCTATTTTTAATAACAGCAGCCATCTTGAATGGAGGGCAGAGCTGTCGGACAAAATTTTGAAATGGGACTACCCTAGGACTATCCCAGCCAAATTTGGTTTGATTTGGTTTAGCGTTTCAGAGAAGAAGATTTAAATGTGATCTTTTATCAAAATATGCCTTATTTGCATAATCGGTATAAATTGTTTGAAAGAAAAATTTCACAGAAAAACCCGGAAAATATGTTAAACTACTTACTCATTGTCATGTAGCTGCAGTTAAAATTTGAGCTCATTTTGGTTTATACTAAAGCAGCAATGGACAATTGAAGAAATTTCTATTTTTAGCAACAGCAGCCATCTTGAATGGAGGACAGGGTTGTCGAACACAATCTTGAAAGGGACCCACCCTGCCAGGTTTGGTTTAATTTGGTTCGGTGGTGTCAGAGGAGAAGATTTAAATGTCAAAGTTTACGACGTACGACGGACGCCAAGTGATGGCAAAAGCTCACATGGTCTTTGGCCAGGTGAGCTAAAAAGAATTGTCTCTGGACCAAAATGGCATCCACTGGCATAGCAGTGACGGACACCTTGGATTCCCAGATATTGATGTGACATTGTTATTACTCCTATAACCACACGATTATAGAACACAAAACAATGTAAAACACTAGATCAACAATTGTAGCAAATAAATACTTATGACCAGGAATGAAGATGTGATAACTACTCTTCTGAACATTGTAAATAAATACTTATGACCAGGAATGAAGATGTGATAACTACTCTTCTGAACATTGTAAATAAATACTTATGACCAGGAATGAAGATGTGATAACTACTCTTCTGAACATCGAAAATAAATCATGAGTAACCGAAAAAGAAAAAAACAACAACAACCCGTAATAATTCACAAATGTGTGTTACAGCACGACGGAATTGCAGTAATTGTTTGGTTACAAGTGAATATTTTTTTATATTCAGAAAGCAAGATTAGCTATGCCGTTTATAACATAGATTTTACACTTTTGTGAGAGCAAGTAAGGTTTTAAAACTAGAGGCTCAGCCCAAGGCTCAGTGGGCAGAGCCTGTGTCGCTCACCTTTCATTCTGCATTGAGGAAACTTAATACAGAACCTTCCATACATGTAGATGCTTCCTACCAAGTTTCGGTTCATATGGCTAAGCAGTTTCAAAGGTGAAGATTTTTTAGAAATCGACCAATCAGAAACAAGAATTGCATGTGGTGGCCATGCTTGCTAACCGATCGGGACGAAATGAGCAATCTTCATAGAGGACATTCCATAGATGATTCATACCAAGTTTCGGTGGTAGCCATGTTTGTTAACCACAGTTCAATGCCTATCTCAAAATAAGCTGGATAAAAAGATTCTTTTCCAATTTGAAAGGTGGCTGGCAAAAAATCATGGCAAAGAATATAAAATATTATGGGGGTGAAAGAATTTTTTCCTTACAAAAGGAAAAGATCCTTGAAATTTCTAAAATATTCAGTAACCCATTTTGGAAAGATGTCTTTTATAGCTTGTATTTAGCAAAGCCACTTGTAAAATTGAATATAAAGGAGTGTTTATCTCTTGATCTACTTAACTTTGTATCGATTGTTGATTTCCCTTTTTATTTGAGATGGGAAAATGCAGGTGTAACAAACTTAAATCATATGATGGATACTGTTACAAAAAATTTCTTGACTTTTGAAAAGATTAAAACATTAATTAAAATTAACAACTTCATTCGATATTACACATTAATCTCAAACATTCCTACTGATATTAAAAAGTGCTTAAAGGATAACATTGATAATATCAATACAGAAAATTTTCATCCAAAAAGATGACTTTTTAGACAGACTAATATATACAAAAAGTTTAAAGTTTGTATATATTACTTTACTGCAGACATTAACTCATCTTCCCATTCAAAAATTTTTGAAATGGGAAGAAATACTTGGGATTGACATTGCAGACTGGTCTATATATTTTCGAATTCTTAAAAAGTGTTGTAGGAATACATATCTGATCAATTTTCAGTATAAGTTTTTACATAGAGTTATACCTACTAATACCTTTTTATTCAAAATTCATATTAAAGACACAAAATTGTGCTCATTTTGCAATGTTGAAGACGAAACGGTTGAACATTTATTTTTTAATTGTCCTTTGATATTTCCTTTCCTGAGAGCTTTCTATGACTGTCTTAAACGCTATTTTCACAATATTGAATTTCACAAAGAACAATTTTTGCTTGGATTTAAAGAAGAAAGTTTAACTCTTAACTTGCTGATCCTCATAGCTAAAAATTATATATATAAATGTAAACTAAAAGAAAAAATTCCAAATATCATAGAATTGAAGTATCGAATTAAAAATTACTATTCACTTGAACAATATATAGCCATAAAGAACAACAACTTAAAAGGTTTTGAAAAATACTCGACCCCATTGAAACATGTTTTTCCAGATTTTTAACTACGGATAGGTACCTGGGTACACTACGTTATTTATGTTTATGTATTTATTTGTATCAATTAGGAGTAAGTTACTAAAGTCACAAAATAATAGAAGACAGATATTGTAAAGGAATGGGTGTTTTGTTTATGAAAGGGAGAGAGAGAATGTGAAAGAATGAATGTGTCTCAATTGATTTATTTATTCATGTCATATTTTGCTTATTAATTAACTTTAAAAAAATGCAATAGTCACATAATAATTATGTTGTAAATCCTTGTACATCCATGTCAGGTGGTAATGTATGGGCTTTTATATGAATGTAAATTCCTGACTATTGAAGAAACAAATAAAAAAAAAAATAAAAAAATGTTTGTTAACCGATCGGGACGAAATGAGCAATCTTCATAGAGGACATTCCATCGATGCTTCCTACCAAGTTTCGGTTCATTTGGCCAAGCGGTTTCAGAGGAGAAGATTTTTAAAAATCGGCCAATCAGAAACAAGAATTGCGTGTGGCGGCCATGTTTGGTAATGGATCATAACAAAATGTGCACACTTTAGAGAGAACCTTCCATAGATGCTTCCTACCAAGTTTCAGTTCATTTGGCGGAGGGTTTTCAGAGAAGATTAAAATGTGAAAAGCATATTGCCTTTGGCAAGGTTTGCTAAAAAAGAATATTAAAATGTGAATACCTACTTGTAATGTATTGAATAAACATGTTACACTATATCAGCATTAGTTAATTTCTAAGGGAGATAATGGCAAGAGTTATCTTTCTTTTAACAGAAGAGAAGATTTGTTTAGAAATCAACCAATCAGAAACAAGAATTGCCTATGACGGCCATGTTTGTTAACCAATCGGGACAAAATGAGCAATTTTATAGAGGACCTTCCATAGATGCTTCCTACCAAGTTTCAGTTCATTTGGCCAAGCGGTTTCAGAGGAGAAGATTTTTTAGGAATCAACCAATCAGAAACAAGAATGGCCTGTGGCTAGTGATGGGAATCGGAAACATTTTCAAGATCAATGATCGTTATATCAACATTGACCGATGATCGACCATCGGTGACAATTGCCTGCTAAATGTATTTACTGACTATAATTAATCAAATATTCTTTATTTCAAGAATATGATTGACAAAAGTAAAGATATGAATAAAATTGTATCATAAATTTATAAACTATAATTTTTCCATTAGTAAACATAACTTGGAACAAAACAAAAGATCGTTTTCCATATGTGTAACACCTGATATAGATAGATAAATAATAGACTAGTCCAAATGTGTTTGACAAAAGTAAAGATTTGAATAAAATCAAATAATATATTTACAAACTACAATTTTTCCATTTGTAAACATTAACTTAGAACAAAACAAAAAGATCGTTTTCCATATGTGTAACACCTGATATAAAATGGACTATTCCGGGAAGTAGATAAATAATAGACTAGTCCAAATATGTGTATTGACTGAGTGTCAAAAGTATGCTTGGACAAAACTGCCAGATTTTTGTCAGTATGATGGGCAAAAAAAAAAAAAATCCAGCTGGGATAAAACTGCAATATTTTTGTCAGCATGGAGACCAAAAAAAACCCCAAAACAACCAAAGAACAAAGTTAAGCATACATATTTTAGACACTATAGAATCAAAATCGACCACAAGGTTTAAGAATCGATCATCGGATCGTATGATGACGTCCGACTGATTAGTCGATGTTTCCGATGATCGGTGCGCCACTACCTGTGGCAGCCATGTTTGTTAACGGATCGGGACGAAATGAGCAATCTTTATTGAGGACCTGCCATAGATGCTTCTAACCAAGTTTCGGTTCATTTGGCCAAGCGGTTTCAGAGGAGAAGATTTTTTTAAATCGGCCAATCAGAAACAAGAATTGCCTATCGTGGCCATGTTTATTGATGGATCGGTACAAAATTAGCACTCTTTAGAGAGGACCTTCCATAGATGTTTCCCACCAAGTTTAGCTTCATTTGGCTGAGGGGTTTCAGAGGAGAAGATTAAAATGTGAAAAGTTAACGGACGACAGACGCCAATAGATGGCAAAAGCTCACATTGCCTTTGGTAAGGTGAGCTAAAAAGGAACTTAGTTTTTCATTTTCAGACGTTGAATGACATTATTGATTGCAACGACGTTGCAGTGAAATTAAAAAAAAGTTCCCCCAAAGGTCAAATACTTGTTTTCTTTCACTTGTAAATCTCCGAAAGCCAAATTTAAAAATATTTTCTATTTATTCAAACAAATTCTTTCATAATTTTCACTTGTGCGAATCCAGTTTTACTTGTCCAGGGGTTCGGGCAAGCTGTCACTATTTCATGGGCGTGTATGTAATACCTGTTATTACTCACCTTTTTCTTGTTCAGTTATTAACATTTGTAAGGCTATGGCAGCTTCTACTCTAACAGGTAAATCTTTATCACTACATAACGCATTACGTGTCAGTTCTAAAGCTTGTCTTAAATTGTTCTCATTTTTAAATTTCAATTCACAAAAATGTTTCAAAACCCAACAAGCCTGAAAAAAAAAAAGAATGGTCTACTTCAATGCTATTCATACACAAATAACCATGTTTATTACATTTTAAGATGTTTTACATTGTATCATATTCTTACAAACAAATTTCTTCCCCCAAAAAAAAAAAGCTTTACATTTTTACTGTGTAGCAAGTAGTATATTGTGTTGAAAATTTAAATATGAGTGATTGATAGTTGTTTAAAAACAATATTTTGAGCTGTCATTTCAAGTTTTTTTGAAAAAAAAAAAATATGTTAATAATACATTAAAGATAGTAATGTTGTGATATTAAAAAGTATATGACTTAATACATTAAAGATAGTAATGTTGTGATATTAAAAAGTATATGACTTAATACATTAAAGATAGTAATGTTGTGATATTAAAAAGTATATGACTTAATACATTAAAGATAGTAATGTTATCTACGTACCCTTGCACGCAAAAAGCCATTTTCATTACTGAATTCTGGGTAAACATGGTTCACTAACATCATTTCTGCTTGGTCTTTGTAGATTTTTCTCTGTATAAAATAAATTTCATTAAATACATGTAATATTAATTATATTATTTACTTGGCTACAAGGTCAAAATAAAATATAGTTTATTTGCTATTCATCTCGCATGGATACCCTGTTTTACTTTAAATTTTCTTTTCTTTCTATAGTGTGATGAAAAGATAAGATAAATCTCTGTCTTACTTACACACTAATAAAATTGTTAAGTCAGATAGTCAAGGGTATACTAATAATCTTTAAGTTAGATAGTCAAGGGTATACTAATAATCTTTAAGTTAGGCTTATAAAATTGTTAAGTCAGATAGTCAAAGGTATACTAATCATCTTTAAGTTAGGCTTATAAAATTGTTAAGTCAGATAGTCAAGGGTATACTAATAATCTTTAAGTTAGGCTTATAAAATGGTTAAGTCAGATAGTCAAGGGTCTACTAATCATCTTTAAGTTTGGCTTATAAAACTGTTAAGTCAGATAGTCAAGGGGTATACTAATCATCTTTAAGTTAGGCTTATAAAATTGTTAAGTCAGATAGTCAAGGGTATACTAATAATCTTTAAAAGTTAGGCTTATAAAATTGTTAAGTCAGATAGTCAAGGGTATACTAATAATCTTTAAGTTAGGCTTATAAAATTGTTAAGTCAGATAGTCAAGGGTATACTAATAATCTTTAAAAGTTAGGCTTATAAAATTGTTAAGTCAGATAGTCAAGGGTATACTAATAATCTTTAAGTTAGGCTTATAAAATTGTTAAGTCAGATAGTCAAGGGTATACTAATCATCTTTAAGTTAGGCTTATAAAATTGTTAAGTCAGATAGTCAAGTGTATACTAATAATCTTTAAGTTAGGCTTATAAAATTGTTAAGTCAGATAGTCAAGGGTATACTAATCATCTTTAAGTTAGGCTTATAAAATTGTTAAGTCAGATAGTCAAGTGTATACTAATAATCTTTAAGTTAGGCTTATAAAATTGTCAAGTCAGATAGTCAAGGGTATACTAATAATCTTTAAGTTAGGCTTATAAAATTGTTAAGTCAGATAGTCAAGGGTATACTAATCATCTTTAAGTTAGGCTTATAAAATTGTTAAGTCAGATAGTCAAGGGTATACTAATAATCTTTAAGTTAGGCTTATAAAATTGTTAAGTCAGATAGTCAAGTGTATACTAATAATCTTTAAGTTAGGCTTATAAAATTGTTAAAGCAGATAGTCAAGGGTATACTAATCATCTTTAAGTTAGGCTTATAAAATTGTTAAAGCAGATAGTCAAGTGTATACTAATAATCTTTAAGTTAGGCTTATAGCATTATTCAATACTGAATTGACAGAGTATTTGATTGATTGTTGTCGTCACTAATAAAATAGGATACAAAAGATTGGGTTGAAAAAAATTGACTATCAATGACCACATACAATCGTTCCTAGCAAGCTTTGTTTATTAAAACCTGCTGCATGTTGTTTTTTTTATGTACAAAGAGCCAATGACGTATTAAGTTATTTGATTCATCATGCACAACATGCAGACATACCCTTTTATACTTGAGAAACTAGGGCCCTGGGAGATCTCAATTGACTGTATTTGGGCCAAAATGGCATCCACTGGTGTACAGTGCCGGACACCTTGGATTCCCAAAAACTTTATTTAGCATTGTTGATTTTTCACAAAGTCGTATTAAAGACAGTATAAAATTTTCACAATGCATAAAACGAGCAGTAATTAATGAAAATTAATGGAAAGAACAAGAATTAGTAGCTGTAGTAAATATATATAGAGCAATACAAATAAAAATAAGTGTTTGCTTTACACAGGTTTGTGTTAAGTGACCACTTCTATTAAGTAACAACTTGTATTATGTGACCTTAATGTTAATTTCCCTTCAAAGAGCATTTCATATTAATTCATCTTGAAAGAAACGATCATCTGCCTTATATGACCCTATTTCAATGTTCTCTTAGAAGGTCACATCAGACAGATTTGACTATACATTAATCATTATTATATGACTTCAGATAATGTCTTTTCTGATTGGCAGACGTCCCTAGTAACGTTCTTTGATAAAATGTAATATTCAACGTGCAAAAAGTCACGAGAGGTGAACATAATATTCCAAAGCTCCTCCAGACACCCTAAAATAGAGATGGTGTTTCCCAATTATCTTAAAAGTAGTAGCCAATCATCATCGCGTTAAGATTTGTCATGGACTAATCAGATGCGTTCTTACAAATTACTTTCGGTACACAATTAAATTAATAATGGCAGACAGGGATGTCTGGGGAACAAAGTCAGTGCTGTTTGGTGTTAATTCAAATTTGATTTAATGTCATATAATAAAACAGTTAATGACTTTCCATTTCAGTGAATAAAAGGATTGATCAACCCTCGGATGCCTCGGTCAATATCATGTTCCATGGGTTGATCAATCCTTGTATTCACCTCACCGAAAGTCATCAATTGTATAATGTCTAATGTTTCAACTTTTTATGCTCTGAAAAACTAGCTCAACTTTTTTTGTATAAGTTACGATTGTCATGGCAACACACTGACATGTCATACATATCTCAACTCTATGTGTAATATATGATTGCCATGGTTACACACTAATATTACATAATAAACAAACCTTTAACAAAATTTCTGCCACTGCCCCTATCATGTGTAGTGAACCATCTTTCTGTCGTGGGTTGACTGTAGGTTGTGTTAAAACTTGCATAGCAAATCCCATGGCTTTTTGTAAAACTTCTTTTCTCTTTGAGGCAGCAGAGTAAAATAATGTTTGAGCTGCTATCACAGGAGACAGGAAATCCTCAAAAACATCTGGAAAGTAATAACATATACTTGTGAAAAAGGTGTATTAAAAATATTTACATGACATTGCATCCAACAGAATCAACATGCAAAATCACATGACAATGTGTAAAATATTTTCAACTCGGCATGCCATACTTCTATAGAACTTGTTCACGCCATGATACAGCTGAAATATTGCTCAAGTTGACGTTAAACACCAATCAATCAGCTTCTATAGATTTTATGCAAGACCACGACCACATATTATGGTCTTCTGTGAAACAAACAGTTGGTTCCAAAATAGAATTTAATATACATGTATAAAATTTTGTCTGCAGTCTCAAGATTGGTTTTAAAGACATTTACTTGAATATTTCCCAGGATCGATAAATTACCTCCACACACACAAAAAAGAATAATCAAGTTTATAATAGGACCACAGTCATCATTGTCTATTTTTAGAATATTATTGTATGAATTTGTTTTTAAATTAGCCTGGACCTGGATTTCACATGATATTTGAGGTGAGAGGTGGTTGTTGTTTGGTTGTGGAATTAATGACCAGCCCTCTTTAACTTTCTTTTCATAATAGTAGTAATTATTTCTGTGTTTACCATATTTAATTCTGATGTATTCTTGAGGATCTGTGTTCCATAACTCATCATCTTCATCACTGTGACACATCAATGGAAATAAAACTTCCTGTATTAATGTCTGGAAATACAGGTAGAAATTACATAAACTTAAAAAAATAAAAATATGACCTGGAGAGCCTGTGGTCACTCACCAGAGATTATGGATGCCAAGTGATAGGAAAAGCTCACCTGAACCTTTGGCTCTTGTGAGTTTAAAATACAAGGTAATATTACATCATATTTCTGATTGAATATTCTGACATGTCACTCTCATAAATAGATAACACCTCTAGGTTTACAAAAATCTACTATAATCTCCTCCATATAAATATTTGGTGTACATACATGTTCCTTTATGTGCTATTTATACCACATTTTAGTCTTATGAGCTAACATTTCAAACAAACTTATTAAAGAGGAAAAACTTCAGGACCCATGAAAATACAAAAGCTGATAAATTTCTGTGTAGGTATTCCTTATGGAGAGTTTAGACAACCATCATTTTTATTTAACAATGGACAGTACCACTGAAAAGGTGAAGTAGATCAACAGTTATGAATTAATACACACACAAATTCATTTCTTATGAAAATATCTCCCTGATTTACTCATTCAAACAATTGATTGACTGACAGACATGAACATCATCTACCATGACAGATATCTTACCTGGAAATGAGGCTTCATAAATTTCCACGAAAATGCATGACTGACCCTGGAAATACATAAATATACAAATATAAATGGCTATTATACAGTAAAACCTGTGTAAACCGGCCACCATTGGGACCACGTTTCACGGCCGGTATTGATAGTGGGCCGGTTTATTCAGTGTCTACTCTCTGACTACCGTATAAGTGGTTTTTTCACGGGAGCCAAATTTCACGATTTTCTTCCAAATTGGTGGATTTTTTTTTAGCGTTACTTAATTTTTGCAATCCCGAGTTTTAACCAAAATCTAATTTAGCGGATAGACCATCATATTAGAATTACATTCAGATTGTCTGAATTGCTTAACTAACAATTCAAAATAGGAATTGTTTTGAAATAATTGAGTATCGTAATTTCTTATGCATAATGCACGGGTTTTTGTCCAGATTCTTTATTTTGCAGGAGGGTGCACATTTACTACTGTCTAATATTTTCGTATTTCTTTACTTGTTTGGACACTATTCCACAAAATCATTAAATGCGTATAATACTTTTTAATTATTCAGAGAATTACATTTATTGCAATACTCTCTAGTGGAGTTGTGTTTTGAACCAGTAAACGTTGATACGAAAATAAACTAAAAAAAAAGTGTGACTATCTAACCGTGCGTAAAATAATCAATAATGCTGTCGATAAGATTGAATGTGTGTATGTATGAAAGGTGTCATAATTACTTAGTGTATAATTAGACTGCCAGACTGTGTTTACTCAAGCTTTTAATGATTGAAATAAAAAGAAAATAGGAATCAAATGTATTCGTCATTTTTTATGTCAAGTCTAGAAGTTTGATTACTCCCAGCTGTGAAGACTATAAAGTATAATCCGATTAACAATAAATTATCTCAAGTTATGATTGTATGGCTTGGATGCTAGTTCATCACTTAAATAATAAGGCATTGTTTGTTGTTCATTTATGATCATTGTCAACATATGCATTGTTTTCGGGAAGGATTCCCCCATGCCCATGTTGGATATTTTAAAAGCGTCCCGGCGAAAAAAACCACTTATAAGTTATACGGGGTATTTCATCTTGATTAAGCTTTCGCTTTTTATGTGTTGATTCCATGTTTGTTTAACATTTAATGAACATTTAAACATTAACCACATGAGTTACCAGTGATCACTAATTACAGGTGTGCTAATATACACACTTCGATAAACACTTTCAATACGTTTCCCCTTACTACCGATCGATATTCACATATATGTAAACACACGCTTGATTGTTCTGATCATGACCGGTTTACGGAGATAAATTATAACAGTAATTAGTGTATTGGGACCGCAAGTCAAGGCCGGAATTCGGAATGTGCAGTGTCCGGCTTATTCAATGATTTTTAACAAAGATTATTAGGGAAAAAACTGGGGACTTGAAATTTAGATCGGAATGGCAGGGGTTTCAAAGTGGGCCGGTACCCGGTACTTTTACCCGCCTGAGATCGTGCATAGTACCGGCAGAAATTACTGAACCCCCCAAAATTAGCGGTGGTCAAAACCACAAGTACGATGGTCGATAGGCTTGTGGAATATTTTTCATAAAAAATTAATGATCACGTCAATTGCTGAAGTCTCGCATTCAAATCGAACAACTGCGTCACGACCAAGTTGATGGGATATTCCCTGTTTTAAAAATAACTTTACCTTAGAATCGTAAATAGCAGTTTGCGCATGCGGTAAATAGATATGTTTTCGCCCCAATATCTTTTCATCCTTGTGTATAACTCGGACCGGAACAAAGCTGACATCATTTCAAAATAAAAAAATGACCGATTACAAATGATGTTCAAACACAATTTAGTGTAATCTCCAGTAATATAAGTATGATCATTATGTATTATGAATATATTTGTGCGATTTTTTTTATCCATTTAAAACCCAGGGTCGAATCATTCTGGGGGGTACTGTCTTGTTGCTTAACTCCGTCCATATTGTTTAACTTCCGGTATAAAAAAAAATAAAAACCTATTTACGGGGGGCCCTACCGCGGTTGTTCACAGAAATGAAAGTGTGCTGAAAAACCATTTTTAAAAGGGGGTACGAGGAGATAAGGGATAGAAAATTACTAGAAATCTTGAAAAAGGACCGGATATGGCTCAAATACGAATTACATTGTAATGTCAAAACGCCGGCCCCCCTTTTTATCCAAAATAATTTAACTTTTGTGATTCAAATGTTAATAAATGTCTTCCTGCGAATCGTTTTTGTTCGAACATTTTTTTTGCACATAAGTCGTGAAAGTAACAATACATATTGTTTTTGTTTAATTATATTTGTATTGATCTATTAAAATTATAAATTTTATTAAAGATTGACGATTGCAAATTAAATTTATATGTTTCATCAAGGACGTATTCTATATACGTCCTTGGTTTCATTAATTATGACACTTATATGTCTTGATCCATGCCAATGGTCTTTGATGAGTTTAATTACTGGTAATAAAGTAAAAAAAACACACAAGCCAAGGTATTGTGAAAAAGAAAAGGACAAAGCCAACAAAAGAATTTTGAGAAGTTTAAGCTTTGATAACAATGGCTTGATCAAGCCTAGCTGCAGAACCGTAGCTCTTTATGGTCCTTTTGGGTATTTTTAAGATATGGCAGACTATCTATGAATAATCTTGGCTGAAGTCTGTAAACTGAAATATTCAATAAAGAAATTGGGGGGGGGGGGGGGGGGGGGGGGAAATCCAGACATTATGCATGGTCTTCACTCTTGGTGAAATCTGAACTCTATAGTTAATGGGATTTTTCTTTCAAAAACACTTTAATGTTTTGCAGTCTCTGAAGTACATTTTTTGGTCCACAAAATGCTAGATTTCAGGAGCTTCCGCACCCTGGACCCCTTACGGCCCTCGGCCTAACTTTTTAGGTACCTCCTAAAATTTAAGAAGTACCTCCTATTATAAAAAAACTTTGAAACCCCTGGAATGGACAGTATTCCGGTTTACTCAGGGTCCGGTTTCATCAGGTTTCACTGTATATAATATTTCTCTCTGCATCGGATAAAGTTTATGCTAAATCACATTTAATTATATTATTTATTGACTAACATGTAAACAAAGACTGTGACATGTAAACAAAGACTGTAACATGTAAACAAAGACTGTGACATGTAAACAAAGACTGTAACATGTAAACAAAGACTGTGACATGTAAACAAAGACTGTGACATGTAAACAAAGACTAACATGTAAACAAAGACTGTGACATGTAAACAAAGACTGTAACATGTAAACAAAGACTGTGACATGTAAACAAAGACTGTAACATGTAAACAAAGACTGTGACATGTAAACAAAGACTGTGACATGTAAACAAAGACTAACATGTAAACAAAGACTGTAACATGTAAACAAAGACTGTGACATGTAAACAAAGACTAACATGTAAACAAAGACTGTAACATGTAAACAAAGACTGTAACATGTAAACAAAGACTGTAACATGTATAGTTCTACCTGTAGTGATAAACAAAGACTGTGACATGTATATTTCTACCTGTAGTGATAAACAAAGACTGTGACATGTATATTTCTACCTATAGTGATAAACAAAGACTGTGACATGTATATTTCTACCTGTAGTGATAAACAAAGACTGTGACATGTATATTTCTACCTGTAGTGATAAACAAAGACTGTGACATGTATATTTCTACCTGTAGTGATAAACAAAGTCTGTGACATGTATATTTCTACCTGTAGTGATAAACAAAGACTGTGACATGTATATTTCTACCTGTAGTGATAAACAAAGACTGTGACATGTATATTTCTACCTGTAGTGATAAACAAAGACTGTAACATGCATAGTTCTACCTGCAGTGATAAACAAAGACTGTGATATGTATATTTCTACCTGTAGTGATAAACAAAGACTGTGACATGTATATTTCTACCTGTAGTGATAAACAAAGACTGTGACATGTATATTTCTACCTGTAGTGATAAACAAAGACTGTGACATGTAAACAAAGACTAACATGTAAACAAAGACTGTAACATGTAAACAAAGACTAACATGTAAACAAAGACTGTAACATGTAAACAAAGACTGTAACATGTAAACAAAGACTGTAACATGTATAGTTCTACCTATAGTGATAAACAAAGACTGTGACATGTATATTTCTACCTGTAGTGATAAACAAAGACTGTGACATGTATATTTCTACCTGTAGTGATAAACAAAGACTGTGACATGTATATTTCTACCTGTAGTGATAAACAAAGACTGTGACATGTATATTTCTACCTGTAGTGATAAACAAAGACTGTGACATGTATATTTCTACCTATAGTGATAAACAAAGACTGTGACATGTATATTTCTACCTGTAGTGATAAACAAAGACTGTGACATGTATATTTCTACCTGTAGTGATAAACAAAGACTGTGACATGTATATTTCTACCTGTAGTGATAAACAAAGTCTGTGACATGTATATTTCTACCTGTAGTGATAAACAAAGACTGTGACATGTATATTTCTACCTGTAGTGATAAACAAAGACTGTGACATGTATATTTCTACCTGTAGTGATAAACAAAGACTGTGACATGTATATTTCTACCTGTAGTGATAAACAAAGACTGTGACATGTATATTTCTACCTGTAGTGATAAACAAAGACTGTGACATGTAAACAAAGACTGTAACATGTAAACAAAGACTGTGACATGTAAACAAAGACTAACATGTAAACAAAGACTGTAACATGTAAACAAAGACTGTAACATGTATACAAAGACTGTAACATGTAAACAAAGACTGACATGTAAACAAAGACTAACATGTAAACAAAGACTGTAACATGTAAACAAAGACTGTAACATGTAAACAAAGACTAACATGTAAACAAAGACTAACATGTAAACAAAGACTAACATGTAAACAAAGACTGTAACATGTAAACAAAGACTGTAACATGTAAACAAAGACTGTAACATGTATAGTTCTACCTATAGTGATAAACAAAGACTGTGACATGTATATTTCTACCTGTAGTGATAAACAAAGACTGTGACATGTATATTTCTACCTGTAGTGATAAACAAAGACTGTGACATGTATATTTCTACCTGTAGTGATAAACAAAGACTGTGACATGTATATTTCTACCTATAGTGATAAACAAAGACTGTGACATGTATATTTCTACCTGTAGTGATAAACAAAGACTGTGACATGTATATTTCTACCTGTAGTGATAAACAAAGACTGTGACATGTATATTTCTACCTGTAGTGATAAACAAAGACTGTGACATGTATATTTCTACCTGTAGTAATAAACAAAGACTGTAACATGTATAGTTCTACCTGTAGTGATAAACAAAGACTGACATGTATATTTCTACCTGTAGTGATAAACAAAGACTGTAACATGTATAGTTCTACCTGTAGTGATAAACAAAGACTGACATGTATATTTCTACCTGTAGTGATAAACAAAGACTGACATGTATATTTCTACCTGTAGTGATAAACAAAGACTGTGACATGTATATTTCTACCTGTAGTGATAAACAAAGACTGACATGTATATTTCTACCTGTAGTGATAAACAAAGACTGTGACATGTATATTTCTACCTGTAGTGATAAACAAAGACTGTAACATGTAAACAAAGACTGACATGTATATTTCTACCTGTAGTGATAAACAAAGACTGTGACATGTATAGTTCTACCTGTAGTGATAAACAAAGACTGACATGTATATTTCTACCTGTAGTGATAAACAAAGACTGACATGTATATTTCTACCTGTAGTGATAAACAAAGACTGTGACATGTATATTTCTACCTGTAGTGATAAACAAAGACTGTGACATGTATATTTCTACCTGTAGTGATAAACAAAGACTGTGACATGTATATTTCTACCTGTAGTGATAAACAAAGACTGACATGTATATTTCTACCTGTAGTGATAAACGAAGACTGTGACATGTATATTTCTACCTGTAGTGATAAACAAAGACAGAAATAAAATATACATGTATTACTGTATCCGACATTAAACCACATCTTATACAACTGAACTGACAAAAGATGTCCGCATGTCAGAATAATTCTAGCACCGTCTCTAATTAAATTTTTTCATCGTATTTTCCTTTTTATATAATACAATTTATTCCCATTTTAGTAAAATTATCAGATTGTGACTGGCTAATGTATTCCAGTAGCATTACTAAACCATTAATTACCCTGAAGAACTTCACACATTTTTCAATGCTATTGTTTCATAGGAAAATCTAATTCTGTAGAATCACTAAAAAGTCTGTTATTAAATTTTTACTCATTTATGATCTTATTTGATTGATGTCTACAAATAATCGTTTGCTTGATGATAATATCTTATTTGTCAATATTTTCATGAATAGAATTCCTACTCTACATTTAATTAAATTACCCATGTCCACTTCACATGTATGACGTTTCAATTCAGTCCGATTTCTCTCATTATGAAAGCAAAACAGCTTACGTTTGAATAATTGTAGGGTTCTATCTAAGGTGTTATGTTATGTTTCAACTGACCAACTAAATCATCTGATTTAAACTAAACCCAGAGATAAATTCCTTATCTATGTTCATATTCCTAGATAATTTTTTTTTTAACACAATGTGGTTGAACGAGACGTTCTGACACAATATACAGTCCTTTCAATAAGGGGCGGTACCAGTAACTTTTACCTGTCTTTGTATTGTATAAGATATTCAAGACAATTGTTCCAATTTTTAATAAAAAGTACTGACTGTAAATAGTGAAGTACTGGTAGACTTGAAAAATATTGAAAGCAGTGATTGGGATTACCACGCACCCTGTGCCATACCCGACGAAATGGCGCATTTCCACATAAAAACTCCACGTCATACGTGCGCATTAGTTTTCTGATGAAGTCAGACCTACATACAGCCGAACCGTTCTGTCAAGACTGCACGGACATGTCTTTTCCTTTAGTTTAACTCTGAGAACGAACGTAAACAAATCCATGTTGATGCCAGTCGTTTTTCATTTGAGGATTTAAAATGCCCTTTCGACAATTACTGAAGTCCCTATATCAATATTTTAAAAATAGAAATAGGATTTTCCACGAACTCAAACTGAACTTACGATGAGAGCAATGATCAAATATTTTGATTTGACAATTGTCTGAAAACTTGCCAAAAATAAAATACTTCCTGGCATATGTTAACCCATCAATTGGTCCAACGATTAAGATTATTTTATTGGTCCAAGACAATTTTTGTCTGACTTTTGCCACTGTCCGACGAACCTTCGGAATGACTGTTTTTGACGGTAGACATCTTCGGACTGTCTGTTTTTTCTTATATGCCATTAAATGTATGTTGATTTTCGGAGTGAAGCTTCCAATTAGGTAAAAAATAGAAAAGGAAAACAAAATTGACAATTGTTGCAAATACTTTATTACATGTATTAAAGTTTGTTAAACGTTTTTATTCTACATTATTTTTCACACTGGAATTTGGCACATAGTTCTGTCATTTCAAAAATGTCCCATTGACAAGGAAGGAAAGGGGGACCATAGTCCCATTAAAATAAATCTAATCCCAATCACTGTGAAAGCCCTGAATACATATTATATTAAATATTATCCAATCAAATTTGTTGTTATATAATGAGATTCTTTAACTGTAACATGTACATTTCTACCTGTAGTGATAAACAAAGACAGAAATAAAATATACATGTATTACTATATCTGACATTAAACCACATCTTATACAACTGGTGTGATAAAAGACGTCCGCATGTCAGAATATTTCTAGCACTGCCTTGTTAATAATATACCGTCAAACTTGTTTTTAACCATTACCCTTGTGACAAAGCAAAAATGACTAGATAATGCAAAAGACAGTATATTTAAGATCTTTCGATCATGATTTCCAGTTTCGAACTGCCATGAATCTCCAGGAAAAAAAAATATCTTAAAAATCCAGCCTTCAAGTCAATAATTTGTTTTCACAGTACTCACTCCAAGCAATTTTGTTTTTTTTTTACATTTCAGAAAATATAATTAACAGACAACTTTCTTTTTATACTTAATCAAAAATATTGAAATTAATGGCTTGGGTTTGCAGATATCCTATATTAACATATCTAGAAAATAAAATTGATTTAATTTTTTTTTTTTTTTAGAAATTTACAAATTAATTTATCAATTTACACATTAATTTCATCATCAACCTTACCCTTGGTTTAGATAATTAAGGACCTGTTGCATAACTCTTGGTGCTACATAAATTTTCTGTCTGTATTGGTCTAGCACTTTGAATAAAACAGCAATTATTCCACCTGTCAAGAATAGAGAACCAATAGCATATTAAATGAATGGATTATTGTTAATAATTGGCTATAATCAAAGAATGACGCCACAATATAGCTGAAATTGTGCTAAAGTTGGCGTTAAAAACCAATCAATCCATAATCAAAAGAATAATACTGAATTAATTTTGCTTGACCTAATGGAGTAGCCCTCGCATATGTAGTCATCTCTTCTTTTTATTCTGTCACAAGTGAATACAGTTGTTTCGAATCATGTCAATTTCGACCATGTTCCGTCTTTTTCTTGTCTTGACGTCTGAACAAATCGGCAGGCGACTTCTGGTGCTTACACTATTACTGTGAGAACGTCACAATATCATAGTCGTATATGCGGTAGATTATAAGTAATTGTAATATGGAGACGCCAAGGAAACCGCTGAATAAATACTGGTGTTCGGTACCCCACTATCTGTCTGATATCAGAAATATATACATAAAGGCAGATCGTTTTCCTTTGATGATGCTGACAGCCGCAAATAAAGAAAGAAAACAAATTTAATTTTAAAGAAGTATTTGTCTCTGCATTGAAGTCTTTGATACAAATAAAATAATTTAATTGATATCTGTCTTTTACAGAAAATGTTAAGATTTTTTTAAGTTGAGGATCGAACGTTAAAACGGCACATATCGATTGGAGTTTTTGTTGTGTACATTGGCGCCGGAAGTTCAGTTCCAGGAGTTCCATCAAAATCACGTGATCTGGCAGACAAAAATAAAAAAAAATTGACGGAATGGAAATGATTCGAAACAATCGTATTCTTTTCAATCATTAGATTGAAAATTAGATTACACTGGTGGTAGTTACTGTATCTGACATTAAATCACATCTATAGCAAACTGTTATACTAAAGACATCCGCATGTCAGACATTATGTTACCTGTAAAAAAATTTTAGTATGAAAATTATTAATGAAACAAATTACAGTATATGACCTATGAACAAAGTGCATCATTGTAGTCATATTAAGGTCTTTGCAAAATCTAGTCCACAATATTTTGCCACTTATGTCCTGGTAAATAAAGTAAAATGTTCATGTGATTGTATTTAAAAAAAAAGGGAACTAAATATTGTTACTATTTCACACATTGAATATATGTGATTTAAAATACCATAAAACTACCTGGACAAACAATTCTTCAATTAAATTACATTTTTTTCTTACAGATTTTGAAAGGAAAATAATTGTTCTTTAATGTAGAAAAATTTCATAAAAACTGAGGTTTACTTACCAGAAAAGGCTTTTAAGTACCATTCAGCAAAAGCATTGTATTCTTTAGTGACATTTCCTGGACTTCCATACCTAAGAAAAACAATAATGTATGATTATAAAGCCTGATCTTCATGTCAGTCTGTTAACATGAATGGAACACTTTCAACAGGAGACCTTACTGAAATTATTATCCCTTATAATGGAAATAAAAAATCAATAATCAAACCAAAAAAATCAGGACCTGAGTGAGTGATTGTTGTTTAAAACAAACGCATCAATTTTCAGCCATATCATGGCGATTAATTGTCAATTGTCAAGATGAGGTCTGTTTTGTACTAGACCAACACGCTTAGTTTGATTTTTATAGTGCTAGCTCACTGAAACAACATTCTGCAGATAGACATGTCCTGATTTCGAGCCAACCAGTCCTTGCTCTTTCTCCTTAATGCTGCGTGCTTAGCGGAGAAGCAACAAATACCAATTTATAGTATTAGATTTGACCCGATCAGGGTTCGAACCCACGATCTACCGCACTCGAGGCGAGCACGCTAACCATTGCACCAACGATGCGGTTCAGGACCTATGTCACTGCACAACACAGATAGTATTGTAATCGTCACATTTTGGGAAAAGACTGTAAATATGTAGGTGTACAATTTGCCACAATCTTCAGTGTATGTGCAATCACTGTGCAATGTTTAAATATTGAAAAATTAAAAAATATTATCTATTAGCTTCTCTGGACTTACCTTTCAAATACTCTAGCTAAAAGGTGTGTGGCCCATTTTTTGACTTTCCACCAGGCCAGCTCTGGTCTTTCATCTTCATCAATCTGACTGGTTTCCTACAATGTATTATGACATATGTGATCACTGCAATAAAATACCGTAAATCTTGCCTTTATTCAACACAAGACATTTCTAAAATATTTATGATTTTGATATCTGTATTGTTTTTAACAGCATTTTGATTTAAAGTCAAAGCAAATCTGTGCAGTTTTGTTTTTTTTTATCTATTATTTGTTTATACAGTAGATTCCGCTTATTTGCAAAGCCTATTTGTCAGAGAAAATTTTGCAATTAAGCGGACTTTGCGATAAAACGAAATGCTATTCAGACCGGAAGTATAGACTACAGGTGCCGTGACATTGACATTTTGTTTACCTGGAGCTGATATTGCTGATATGTTGATAAAGTAAATGCATGAATGTAAATAATAAATTAGAATATTTAATGAAAGTCTGTTGTTTATTACTGGTGTAAATAATATTTCCATCATTTCTGTGGATTGGGGGAGCTTTTTGTGTACATCGAGTGTCACATGATCACGCGATAGATGTTACATTTTGTGTACTGTAAATGAGTTGTTACTAAATTAATGATAGTTACTGCAGTATCCATATTGTTATTTATAACTGTAGGGTTTTACTTTTCATCTTGGTAGGTTATTATCGATAGATATCTCTGTTGTTGACTTCATTCCGTTTGTGTAATGGGAGCTTTGTGTATTGAGGATTTGTGTAGTTGTTTATATCACGTGATGGTGGATATTTATAACCATAGGATGACATTTTGCTTACTGAATGACGAACTCATTTTTCCCCTATGCTTTATAGCAAAATAAAAAAACCACAAGCCCAAAATCTGAATACTTTTCATTATTAAATAAATAAAAAAATAATTAATCCGCTTTGATTTTTTGTTTGATGTTCTAATTTACATTAATTAATTAACAAACTAAGTAAACATATTTTAACTTCTCTTGAAGTTTTTAATCACTGATCAGCATTCATATTAATTTCTTTGATCACTAATTATGTGTTTTGAATTGCTGCGTGGCTGATTGTTACAAATCTAAAAATAGACACCAGGGCTTTTACCTGTAAGGTCACACACTTAATTATTGAATCAAAATGGCGGACGATCAACACTGATTGAGGTTACTGATAACACAAAACGTTCTTTATTAGAGCTTTATTGAAGTTCAGGAAAAGGATTAAACACAAATAAACATGTAAATGGATTTTTATTAAAATATTCAATAGTTCAAAGTGTCTCCAAATGTCTGATCAGGTTATCACCACACACCGTTTCAACATCGATCTGCATGAACAAAATCAATCAATTAGTTCAAAGGTGTATTGGATTTTTTTTCTCCTTCTTTTTTTTATCAGTTCTAGAGTAGTTTTGCAAATAACCGACACTTTTATACATTTTTGGCAAAAATTGTCTTTGCAATAAAGCGAATTTTGCCATTAACCGCTTTGCAATTAACCGCACGTTTTAACGTTAAATGAATGGTAAATGGATCGGTGTTTAAGCTTTTTTTTGCAATAATACGAATTTTGCAATTAACCGGTTTGCAATTAAGTGGAGTCTACTGTATCTGTATTACCATTGGGGATCCAATTATCAAAATAGGGAGGGTTAGTAACCAATCAATTGGTTTAACCCTGCCACACTTTGGGGCTTTTCCCAACCCATGACCTGGATTTCTGTCTAAAGAAACAAATATACATTCAGAGATCTAATCATTAATCATCATCAGCACTACGACAAATCTCGTCACAACAAGACAGTTACGCTACTGTCAAAACGACATTAATGTAGCACTGTCTTCATGGTTAAAATCTGTAGTCATCATCTGATGTTTATATGATCACTTAATACAATCCATGTCACTAATCAACAATCAAGAAATCATATGTATAAAACAGTCGGAAGATTCAGATTTCAATATATCTTGTGATTACGATTAAATAATCCCTATTGTTTCGAGTTCAGTTTTAAGCAGTCCTCTAAATGAAAATTTGAATTTACTGGTCCGAATCAAATTTCCCCCTAGTTCTAAATAAAAACTGAAAAATGTATTGGGCCGAACAAAGTTTTACCGGTCTTGACCCCGAGGACCACAGGGTTTCTGCTACAATTTCACAAGCACAGGACAACTGTCCGATATAAGACAATTTCTATCAGACAATTTGTCCTCAGTAATTTTGTGTTATCAGACAGACAAATTTAAAGGGGGGGGGGGTTTGAAAAATTAGACCCCAAATCCTGCATTCCGAGTGTCTCTGCCAGTGTTCAAATCTTTTCAAAAAACGTAGTTTTTTTTACCAGGTCAAACAAAAAAGTTGTAAATTTCAATGTCGTCGTACGTCAACCATTTATACAGGGATAACCACTTTTCTTGAAACCTTCTCGCAACCTTTTCTTGAGGTTCGTCAGACCCAATCCCATTTTCATTTCCCTGTTCTTTATCAGAAACATCAGCATCTGTCACCTTGTTCACTTTAAAACCGATGTCTGCGAGCGTTTTCTGTCCTCCGAAGAGTTTTCTTTTTTTTGGTTTACGGAGATGACCGCTGACCTTCAAATACAACTTGTTCCCTTCAATATCGGTACTTGCTAACACGCGTTAAATTTATTTAGGGAACCAGTCAACATACGTTTGTAACACGTGCTACGATTGGCCTTGCACTTTGTACTATAACCAATGAAATTGGACGTAATTGTTGAAAACAGAAGGAAATTGTATTTATAGTATTGGGAATAACAGGACTAAAAACAAGACAAAATACATTTACCACAGGAAGTAATAACTTTAGCTGCCGCTGTAAACACTATCCAGACTAAAAACATCGCTGCTGGTCTGATTGTATTAAAATTCTATCGATCAATTTGTCACAAGTCAGCAAAAATAATCGGTCATAATGTCAGCTTGACCAAAAAATATTCGGTAATTTTTATTTATTTTCGACCGATGGCGGATGGCAATCTGAAACCCTGGACCCGGTGCTCATCGTGAGGACTTCTTAAGTGTTCTGTCAAATTTAATCTTGTTCAATGTTTAAGTTCATTGATTAGCAGGGACTAATTACAGTGCAATTTAGAGCACTGATAAAAAAATGTCTTAGAGGGATTCCCTTTTCAAAATAGCTATTTAAAGTATTGTGTCTACCTATCATCCACTTCCACTGCATTTTTCTTCACAATTATTTGAACGTAACATTAAAATTTTTTAAATCACCAAAAGCCAAAATACTAACATATTCAGAGTGAAACACCATCAGCACTACGACAAATCTCGTCACGCTAGACAGTTACGCTACTGTCAAGACGACATTAATGTAGCACTGTCTTCATGGTTAAAATCTGTTGTCATCATCTGATGTTTCAATCAAACAGTTTGTATACATTCACAATGAGTTAGTTAAAAAAATTAATAGAAAAAACAAAATAAATAAGGGCTTTCTTAATGACATGATGCTCTTTGTCTATGATCTGGGGAAAATATTGATGTTTTTATCCAAAAATAAAAATCTCTTTCTAGCATTTCCTTGAATATGGACAAATCGGAATTTAAATTGAAAATTATTATTGGTGAGGGAACGAAATGTTCCAGAAATATCAACTTGCCGTCTGGTTATCAATACACAATTCTTACTCGCATTTTTACAAAAGTAACTCTCAAATGTGAGTGTTTTGGTTGAATTGTAGAGTCCTGATTGGTCAAAATATTAATTAAACTGGAACTTTAATATCTGTGATTCATTTTTCAATACAACTTACTTCTGGTACAGGTCTATCAACAATCTGTCTAATAATTTCCATCCACTGTGTGAAAATTTCTTTTGTTAAAACATCTTGTGGCAAAAAATTCTGCAATGAAAAGATACCAAAACACTATTACAATTTTCTTTATGTTCAATGATTTGAGACGAGAGATGATAAAATATAATTGTTCTTTTTGTTGATATTGTTGACCATCACTATTTAAAAGGGAAGTATCTGCCAAAATCGTAAATTTTTGTTACCCATAAAAACTATCAGATATGATTGATGCCTTAATAAAACGTGTTTCTGTAACTTATAAATGTTATGAAATGTACGTGCATCGGGGGAAAAAGGTGCAACTGCTCGTGTTTTGAGATCGATCAAGAAATGGACACCATCTTATTAATTATCGGCATTGTTTACGGGGTTGCCGAATCGTCATTAAATCAGTACAACAATGCACTTATTTCTTATTTTCTGTGAATCTGCTTTTAGTCGGCATTAATTACGGACAAAGAACCATGCAAGTTTGCAGTTAATAAGCGACAAAATACAAATTATTCGTTTTTACCTGTCACTAGTAAGGTTAGTTGCATACGGAGAAAGCGAGGTCAAATTATTTGCTGGCAAGGAAATAATAAATCGATGGTAATTTTCGTTCTCAAAGACGAAAAGTGGTACGATAAGCTGTTTAATGTGAAATATTTACCTTTATTTCATCATTTTAAAGCTATTTACCAATTTCAAAAACAGATAATTGTTTTGGTCAAAATCGTAGCTAATGCCTCTTTAAACTTTTCTATTCATAATTCTAAAGGATATTGCATTCTGCTAGATACCACTGTCTTGTAATATTTGACTGTGTTCACCCTATTAACATTAGGATTATGGGCCTTTCAACAATATTTCATTTATATCATGACCACCAGTTTAGCATGGAAGGCAAATCTGTTTTGATATATTTGTGTAATGAACCACCCCAACCAAGTTTGGGTTTAATTTGTTTCTGTGGTTTCAGACTAAAATGGCAAATGCTAATATGGCCATTGACCAGCAGAGGTTAAAAAGTTTGACCAGTATTCATCAAACAAGTTTATAGCTTTGGAGAGAAGAATTCACATCTCTTCCATGTTTTCATGGGAGCAAGGTGAAATAGGAAACCTTTGTAGAGGATTTGACATGCATCATTTGTATTAGGTAATATTGGTGGAATTGTTGACATTCACTGTTCTTTTTTATTTTAATAATATCATTCTGATCATAAGTTTTGGAGGAAAAAGATTTCAGTTCCAGTCAATAAGAAACAAAAATTGTCAATGGTGGCCATGTTTTTGTTGGATCAAGAATTTTTGTCGAGGACCTCACATACATAATTTGTACTTGTAGTTTTCAGAGAAGAATTTTAAAGTTTCGGATCAAGACGAAATGATGAATTTTTGTATAGGACCCCAAATATATATAATTTGTAACTAGTTTCAGAGAAGATTTTTCAAGTTTCAACCAATCAGAATGAATAATAGCCAATGGCAGTCATGTAGATTGACAGATCAAGATGCAATGGTGTAAAAATGTAGACGATCACACAAACATCATTACAACAACGTTTATGTTTGGTCACAATTGGCATAATAGTTTCAGAGATGAAATCTTAAATATTAACGGCAACAGACACAGTGACAGAGTGACTGATGGCAATAGCTCACCTTTGGTTCAGGTGAGCTCCAAAAAAAATCAGGTGAAAAGGTAAACTTGTAATAAAAGTTCTGAAAATGGCTATACATTTTATATAAATTATACCTGAATGAATGCATAATAAATCTTCAAGATCTGTTTCTGTAACAACACAGAAGCTTCTGATTGGTCCTGCATCATAAATGTTATTCGTTGGTATAATAACGGCAACATAGCTGCCATTGAATCATCCAAAATCTTCCTTTCATCAGGTCTTTTGTATCTGTAACATTAAAACTTGTAATCAACAATAGTAGTAAAATTGTTGCTTGGTTACATTATGTGAACACACGTTTACTTTTAACTGCTTGGTTACATTATGTGAACACACGTTTACTTTTAACTGCTTGGTTACATATGTGAACACACGTTTACTTTTAACTGCATGGTTACATTATGTGAACACACGTTTACTTTTAACTGCTTGGTTACATATGTGAACACACGTTTACTTTTAACTGCTTGGTTACATATGTGAACACACGTTTACTTTTAACTGCTTGGTTACATATGTGAACACACGTTTACTTTTAACTGCATGGTTACATTATGTGAACACACGTTTACTTTTAACTGCTTGGTTACATATGTGAACATACGTTTACTTTTAACTGCTTGGTTACATAATGTGAACACACGTTTACTTTTAACTGCATGGTTACATTATGTGAACACACGTTTACTTTTAACTGCTTGGTTACATTATGTGAACACACGTTTACTTTTAACTGCTTGGTTACATATGTGAACACACGTTTACTTTTAACTGCTTGGTTACATTATGTGAACACACGTTTACTTTTAACTGCATGGTTACATTATGTGAACACACGTTTACTTTTAACTGCATGGTTACATTATGTGAACACACGTTTACTTTTAACTGCTTGGTTACATTATGTGAACACACGTTTACTTTTAACTGCTTGGTTACATATGTGAACACACGTTTACTTTTAACTGCTTGGTTACATTATGTGAACACACGTTACACCTTTTAACTGCATGGTTACATTATGTGAACACACGTTTACTTTTAACTGCTTGGTTACATTATGTGAACACACGTTTACTTTTAACTGCATGGTTACATTATGTGAACACAAGTTTACTTTTAACTGCTTGGTTACATATGTGAACACACGTTTACTTTTAACTGCATGGTTACATTATGTGAACACACGTTTACTTTTAACTGCATGGTTACATTTTATGAACACACGTTTACTTTTAACTGCTTGGTTACATTATGTGAACACACGTTTACTTTTAACTGCATGGTTACATTATGTGAACACACGTTTACTTTTAACTGCTTGGTTACATTATGTAAACACACGTTTACTTTTAACTGCTTGGTTACATTATGTGAACATACGTTTACTTTTAACTGCATGGTTACATTATGTGAACACACGTTTACTTTTAACTGCTTGGTTACATATGTGAACACACGTTTACTTTTAACTGCATGGTTACATTATGTGAACACACGTTTACTTTTAACTGCTTGGTTACATTATGTGAACACACGTTTACTTTTAACTGCTTGGTTACATTATGTGAACACACGTTTACTTTTAACTGCTTGGTTACATTATGTGAACACACGTTTACTTTTAACTGCATGGTTACATTATGTGAACACACGTTTACTTTTAACTGCTTGGTTACATTATGTGAACACACGTTTACTTTTAACTGCATGGTTACATTATGTGAACACACGTTTACTTTTAACTGCTTGGTTACATTATGTGAACACACATTTACTTTTAACTGCATGGTTACATTATGTGAACACACGTTTACTTTTAACTGCTTGGTTACATTATGTGAACACACGTTTACTTTTAACTGCTTGGTTACATTATGTGAACACACGTTTACTTTTAACTGCATGGTTACATTATGTGAACACACGTTTACTTTTAACTGCTTGGTTACATTATGTGAACACACGTTTACTTTTAGTTGCTTGGTTACATTATGTGAACACACGTTTACTTTTAACTGCATGGTTACATTATGTGAACACACGTTTACTTTTAACTGCTTGGTTACATTATGTGAACACATGTTTACTTTTAACTGCATGGTTACATTATGTGAACACACGTTTACTTTTAACTGCTTGGTTACATTATGTGAACACACGTTTACTTTTAACTGTTTGGTTACATTATGTGAACACACATTTACTTTTAACTGCTTGGTTACATTATGTGAACACACGTTTACTTTTAGCTGCTTGGTTACATTATGTGAACACACGTTTACTTTTAACTGCTTGGTTACATTATGTGAACACACGTTTACTTTTAACTGCATGGTTACATTATGTGAACACACGTTTACTTTTAACTGCTTGGTTACATTATGTGAACACACGTTTACTTTTAACTGCTTGGTTACATTATGTGAACACAGGTTTACTTTTAACTGCATGGTTACATTATGTGAACACACGTTTACTTTTAACGGCTTGGTTACATTATGTGAACACACGTTTACTTTTAGTTGCTTGGTTACATTATGTGAACACACGTTTACTTTTAACTGCATGGTTACATTATGTGAACACACGTTTACTTTTAACTGCTTGGTTACATTATGTGAACACACGTTTACTTTTAGCTGCTTGGTTACATTATGTGAACACACGTTTACTTTTAACTGCTTGGTTACATTATGTGAACACACGTTTACTTTTAACTGCATGGTTACATTATGTGAACACACGTTTACTTTTAACTGCTTGGTTACATTATGTGAACACACGTTTACTTTTAACTGCTTGGTTACATTATGTGAACACACGTTTACTTTTAACGGCTTGGTTACATTATGTGAACACACGTTTACTTTTAGTTGCTTGGTTACATTATGTGAATACACGTTTACTTTTAACTGCATGGTTACATTATGTGAACACACGTTTACTTTTATCTGCATGGTTACATTATGTGAACACACGTTTACTTTTAGCTGCTTGGTTACATTATGTGAACACACGTTTACTTTTAACTGCTTGGTTACATTATGTGAACACACGTTTACTTTTAACTGCATGGTTACATTATGTGAACACACGTTTACTTTTAACTGCTTGGTTACATTATGTGAACACACATTTACTTTTAGTTGCTTGGTTACATTATGTGAACACACGTTTACTTTTAACTGCATAGTTACATTATGTGAACACACGTTTACTTTTAGCTGCTTGGTTACATTATGTGAACACACGTTTACTTTTAACTGCTTGGTTACATTATGTGAACACACGTTTACTTTTAACTGCATGGTTACATTATGTGAACACACGTTTACTTTTAACTGCATGGTTACATTATGTGAACACACGTTTACTTTTAACTGCATGGTTACATTATGTGAACACACGTTTACTTTTAACTGCTTGGTTACATTATGTGAACACACGTTTACTTTTAACTGCTTGGTTACATTATGTGAACACACGTTTACTTTTAACTGCTTGTTACATTATGTGAACACACGTTTACTTTTAACTGCTTGGTTACATTATGTGAACACACGTTTACTTTTAACTGCTTGGTTACATTATGTGAACACACGTTTACTTTTAACTGCTTGGTTACATTATGTGAACACACGTTTACTTTTAACTGCTTGGTTACATTATGTGAACACACGTCTACTTTTAACTGCTTGGTTACATTATGTGAACACACGTTTACTTTTAACTGCTTGGTTACATTATGTGAACACACGTTTACTTTTAACTGCATGGTTACATTATGTGAACACACGTTTACTTTTAACTGCTTGGTTACATTATGTGAACACACGTTTACTTTTAACTGCTTGGTTACATTATGTGAACACACATTTACTTTTAGCTGCTTGGTTACATTATGTGAACACACGTTTACTTTTAACTGCTTGGTTACATTATGTGAACACACGTTTACTTTTAACTGCATGGTTACATTATGTGAACACACGTTTACTTTTAACTGCTTGGTTACATTATGTGAACACACATTTACTTTTAACTGCATGGTTACATTATGTGAACACACGTTTACTTTTAACTGCTTGGTTACATTATGTGAACACATGTTTACTTTTAACTGCTTGGTTACATTATGTGAACACACGTTTACTTTTAACGGCTTGGTTACATTATGTGAACACACGTTTACTTTTAGTTGCTTGGTTACATTATGTGAATACACGTTTACTTTTAACTGCATGGTTACATTATGTGAACACACGTTTACTTTTATCTGCATGGTTACATTATGTGAACACACGTTTACTTTTAGCTGCTTGGTTACATTATGTGAACACACGTTTACTTTTAACTGCTTGGTTACATTATGTGAACACACGTTTACTTTTAACGGCTTGGTTACATTATGTGAACACACGTTTACTTTTAACTGCTTGGTTACATTATGTGAACACACGTTTACTTTTAACTGCTTGGTTACATTATGTGAACACACGTTTACTTTTAACTGCTTGGTTACATTATGTGAACACACGTTTACTTTTAGCTGCTTGGTTACATTATGTGAACACACGTTTACTTTTAACTGCTTGGTTACATTAGGTGAACACACGTTTACTTTTAACTGCTTGGTTACATTATGTGAACACACGTTTACTTTTAACTGCTTGGTTACATTATGTGAACACACGTTTACTTTTAACTGCTTGGTTACATTATGTGAACACACGTTTACTTTTAGCTGCTTGGTTACATTATGTGAACACACGTTTACTTTTAACTGCTTGGTTACATTATGTGAACACACGTTTACTTTTAGCTGCTTGGTTACATTATGTGACCACACATTTACTTTTAACTGCTTGGTTACATTATGTGAACACACGTTTACTTTTAACTCCAATGAATAAAATTATATACCTCCCTCCTTAACTTTCAATAAAAAGCATATTATTGGAATCAAAATATTTTGAATGTCCCAACCTAAAAAAAGATTTTTAAAAAAAGTACCGATTGTTGTTAAATTACTGTAAATGAACTTTCAATTCAATCTTAACTATGATTTGGCCCGAAAAATTTCCCAACAACACCACATATATACATCCATCACATTCATGCAAATTATGCAGTTTTCACAAAGAGCACTGGTCCTCCGGCAGAAGACCAGCAAAACTTTGTTCGGACCAGTAATTTTGTCAGTTTTTATTTAGAACTATATAAAAATAAATTCAATAATTTGATTCGGACCAGTAAATTCAAAATTTTCATTTCGAGGACTGCTGTTTCTGAAGTATAAAACTGTGAGTTTGACTCTCAAAAGTCACAAGAATAAGTAGCCTTGACGTACTGGTATAACAGTGATATTGTGCTAAGCATTACATACTCATAGACTTTGACCATTTGATACAGTGACATAAGAGCTCCCATCCATTGCATGGTATTTTCAGATTGTATAAATGTAGCAATTTTCTCTGGTAAAAGAGCCCAACGTCCTGGATAATCACACTTTATAACATGGCTTACAATCACACACAACTGAGACCTGCAAATGAAAATTTATGCAGTTATTTATTTTGTTTTGTTTAAATTAACTTTTCTTAAAATCAATAATTTCTTCAATATGTATATATACATAATTATAGTGTTTTTCAATATTTGCTATATATATACAGATTCAGATCAATAAAATATATTTGCTGATTACCCTCACAGAAACACTTGGTATTAGCCATTTACTCATAATAATTGACACTGTATAAAGCTAGTTCTGTCTGCCCATCACCAGGACAGGCTATGCCAAATACTGAATAAAATGAGTCCCCTATCTGCCTATTACTGGGACAGACTAAATGATATATAATATAAAATCAGTCTGATAAAAGCCAATTGTAAGGTTAGTCTAAGAGAAATATTATATAATACATGTACTAGCACACACACCTCCCTAGTACATAATAAGTGAGATACTGTGTAAACCATGACCAATTTCGGCCCATCATCGGGACAAGATAATTACCATGATTAATTGAGTACAATTATTACATACTCTCATATGTCATTTACCCCAAATTGCAACCATTTCCAAAAGGTTTCATATAACTTTTTTTTTAACTTCAACACATGTGTTTGGATATGATCAACATAATTATCGACATTTATATGGGCTGTTTAATCTTAAAAGCTATTTTTTATGAAAAATTCTCAATATTTTTGTCCAATCTACCTGATAAAGTTTTTATTATCAAAACAATAACGAATATTTTTACTTAAGACAGCAAAATTTTCAAACTTTAAAGATAAGTAGCCATTTGTAAAAAAAAATCACATTGATTCTTTGAACGATCGCAAAATAATTGGTTGTAGAAAAAACATTTTGTCTATTTTTGTTGCACTCCTGACATTTTATAATAAAGAAAAAAGAAGAAAATATCACATTCTAAAATGCCAACATTGAACAGTGATGTTACTGTTAACTTATACAATAATTTTTACCTGTTAAAAGGCTGTTTCAATGAAATATTTGTACAGAAATGACAGTATTTGGAAATTTTTAACCATTTTTTTGCCATACCACTTCTTTAATACCCAGTTTTAGCAGCAATATTTTAAATTACATTTGAAAATTTGTATTATACCACTCTAATATATTTATAAGATAAATCATAAAGAAATAATTAGAATATTTTTATAGGCTAGAAAAGGCAATTTATTATAAATTATCATTATTTTATCAATGGTACTATTTTATCAGGATATGTTGCACTCCTGACATTATATTGCAATCAAGAAAAAGAAGAGTTATTAACTTAAAAACAATTCACAGGGGAAAAAATCAGTGGTGTTCTTTCAAGCATTAGTTTTACCAAGTTTTAATGATAATTGTTTCTTAAAGTAACATTTTTCTAGTTATTTGTAACTTGTTTACAGTGTGCTTCTCGAAAATTCCAACTTATTTTTGAAATATACTATACAAAAACATTTAAAACATGTATTAATCTAAATTAATATTGAAAATAGATGTTTAATGTACAATTACAAGTATTTTTTGGATACTTAGAAAATTTATTATATAAAATTTCAATGATTTTTAAATATTTATGTCAGGAGTGCAACATTTACATGGTCAACCATAAAGTTTAACAAGTCAATTGATCTCCAATAGCTAATGAACCTAGAAAACATGTTCCCTTGTCAGAGAATGTCTCTAGTATTAATACCTAAATGATATTAAAGCACGAGACCAATAAAAATGCTTTATTACATAAAATTAAAAGCACATAAAATGCTATTGACACTTTTAATTTTTTCAAACATTATTCTAAACTTGACAGAATCTCATTTTATTTAAATCATCCATATAAAAAGCTATAATTTAGACTGTGTAGAAGATCACTTAAAACTAGTTGCACTCCTGACATGATCAAATGCTTCTGTGAGAGATATTTTATGTATCTCAAACAGGTAAATGGGTTTTATCTGTTCTCTTAGTCAGTCTCTGTTGAAATAGAAAGACAAATGTGATTTTAGTTACATTTAAAAGAAAATATCAAATGTTGCACTCCTGACATTTGAGGGTGCTGCCTTTAATGTGACATTCTTGGCCTTACTACTGTTCTTAGTGTATCCTTTAACTATGGTTTTGAAGCAGCAATGATGTATTAAGATTTATTTATACCCCATATCTTTGAAAACTAAAAGACAACATTTCTACAATGTAATTTAGGAAAACTTGCATAAATGTTTGTTGCACTCCTGACTAGGTACATCTTTTTTACAAAGCCATATGTTTATGCAATAATAAATGTGAAGCATGATCTATTGCTATCTTAAAGTATGTCAACATATCAAAGTTTGTGATGAAATAGATTTTGATAACATATTGTTTGATTTAGCACTGTGGTAGGTTGTTGAAAATTAAGGATTTTTTTAAAGTGTCACAAAAAAGTGTTGCACTCCTGACAATTTTGGCATGTTTTTTGGACATATTTTTTTTGTTATTCTAGATATCTTAAAGATTTTTTGCAGTAACAAACATCAAATCATTACAGATCTTTTGAACTATTTAGATCCAATAAAATCATAAAAATGAGTAAATTAGACAGCTATAGCAGTAGGAGCCATTTATTTTGAAACTGCCCATATGAATTTCTTAAATTGTAGGGTGTGAAAGAGCAAACAACATAACTTAGTGTGACCACATGAATAAGACAAAGGCAGTGATTATTACCCGACTGGTCCAGAGGCATGTATTATAGCCTCTATTAACTTGAAAGTGTGACCACATGAATAAGACAAAGGCAGTGATTATTACCTGACTGGTCCAGAGGCATGTATTATAGCCTCTATTAACTTGAAAGTGTGACCACATGAATAAGACAAAGGCAGTGATTATTACCTGACTGGTCCAGAGGCATGTATTATAGCCTCTATTAACTTGAAAGTGTGACCACATGAATAAGACAAAGGCAGTGATTATTACCTGACTGGTCCAGAGGCATGTATTATAGCCTCTATGATGTTGTCTCTGATCTGTAGACGATCCTGTTCATGTACACTGAATGGTACAGGGTCACCAGGGTTCTCTACTTCTTTTTCTTGCCAAGACTGAGTCAGTACATTCTTCAAATAAATGGCACCTGAGACAAAAACAGTGATACAATGAAATAGAATGGCAGTGATACTGTATAGGATCAACCTTTACTTAAATAACTTTGGAACTACAAAGAATTGTTCTGAAAATTGTTCAAATTTACATTTTTTAAAGAAAAACTTTTTACATTAGTCTGTTTACTTATATCACACTAGTTAGTCTCCTATTTCTGCACTATTGCATAATGCAAAAACAATCTTGTCAGTTTCCGCTGTGGTCATTGAAGAAAAAATAATATCTTTTATTTAGAGTGTAATACCTGCTTGTCTAACTGGCATGTCTAGTTGTTCAGTCATCACTACTTGCAATAACAAGGGAGAGAATCCAATGATTTTGTGAACCTGAAAATATAAAAAACAAAAATCAAATAAAAGCCACATATAGCAATATGCACAGGCCAAAAAAAATATATGTGTGTTTACGGTCACCCGACTGACCCTATTTTTCAGCCGCCGACCCTAACCTTTTTTATCGGCAATTATTCGACTCTAATTTTTGCTAGCGACCCTATCAATTTTTACACAGAAATCGGATAACCATTTTTGTTGTTTAATCAGCAGCAATGTTTTATTTATTCAACCGCTAGCTTTTTGTCGAAATTGAGAGCAAAGAAGGTAGAAAAACTGTGTAACTCGTCATAAAACAAATGACGGCTTACCCGAAATTTCGAAAATGATAAACCGGAATCGGATTCCAGAACGACTATATCCGGTTTTGCCGATAGTAAAAAAAAAATAAAAAAAAAAAAAAATTTAATGCTGACCGACCCTAGATTTGTTTGACATGCGACAGTAAACACACATTTTTTTTTTTGGCCTCATCATTGTTACAACTAATTATTTGTAATTGTTACATGCTATAAAATGACTATATTTACAAATTTATCCAAGGAGAGAAATGGCAGAGTTGAAAAGGTGTTCATTGGTCAATTGGGTTAAATGGGACAAGGTCAAAAATCTGAATTGAAAAACTTGAAGGAGTTGATTACACAACATATGAACTATCTAGTGATTTTTTTAAATAGAGTTTCCAAAAATGAAAACAATTCTAGAATGAATCCATAATGTCATGTACAGACATGTAATGTATCTTCAATACGTATGTTAATAACATTCAAAAATCTACATTGAAAACTGTGGGAAAAATTGATAACACAAAACAAATACAAATAGTTTATTGTCAATCACGACTCCCACAGAGGAGCTGTATAAACAAGTATCTGCTACTAAAAATGTTGTAGAAAAATGGCCAAGTTTAAATAGTCATATAACTGCTGTTAAAATTTATAATTATCATTAAAAAATCAGTTGCATATATTCAATATGTCCTTAACAACTGTTTATAGATTTTATATCATTTGTTTTTTGCAGTAAGAGGAGTTGATTACACAATGAAGCTACCATTTCCATCTGCCAATCATTTCACAATTTATACAACCTGACTTTTACCATATTATGTTACAGTACAGAAAGGGACATGCCGTGATCAATCACCGTGATGGTGGTCATGTCTAGGAGAGTGATGGGGATTAAAAATTTTAATTCATGTCGGTGATCAGGGGGCAATAAAACACCAGGTGTTAATCTTGTAATCAAGTGTGTCGTTTTACAGGTAAACTAGTCAGATAAGATGTACAGGTGAAATTACGTTTTTAAATTGCCTATTTTTTTTTTCAGGTACTGTCTCCGATTCCCCTCAGAATTAAAAAAAAAACATTTTTATTTCTTTCCTCAAAACGTAAAACATCCTTGAACGTAATCCCGGGAATGAAATCCCGAGATCGAGAAAATAGCACGAGAACGGAGAGTTCATTTGAATTGATGAATAAAATGTAAATAATAAATGATTATTCAACTTCAATTCAGTGAAATCATGGGTTGTGCAAATATGTTTCAATTTTTTTTAACCTTGGCTGTGTATTGCGTATCTACACCTAGTATTTTATTGACACGTGTACACGTGACCTGGCTTGTGCAAAAATGAAGTTGCATAAACACATGCGCGATATGTTACGTTTTAAAGCGTATTTCCAGTTCAACATTACATTTTAGTTCACTAATATTTTACGTTTTAAAGCGTATTTCCAGTTCAATATTACATTTTAGTTCACTAATATTTTTTATACGTTCAGTAATTTTTTTTATTTTAATCTTCGTAGAAAACCCAGTTAAAACCCTTTTCGTTGTAGAAATATGTACTAAATAATTTTTATACCTGTATACGGTCATTGAAGAATTTGATTAAAAAATAACGAAACAAATATTTATAAACAGATCGTTCAAAGAAGTACTACATGTCCAAAAGTCACTAAATTTACGGATATATTTTGGAAATTAGCGACTAATCTACAGAAAGTTTAGAAACGTGAAAGGAAATAAGGAATTAACCTTTATCATGATTTTACCCCTACAAATGTTTGACATTACACAGTATCTGACCAAAATCAAATGTCACCAGTTTATTTATTTATTTATTCAAATTCAAATCTTAATTGGCTTTCAACCCAATAGATTTATGACAAAATACAGTAAAAAAAACTCAAAAGTTTATGGAACAAATTAAAAGCATGTTCATAGTTTTCCGCTTTTTGTTCATTTTGTAGCCATTAGGCTACGTAAATTTGGATTGTTATAGGTTTTTGTTTGCAATTTTAAAGAAAATTATTTTCATCTATAACGAAATTACGTAACAAGCCATGTGTGTTGAACAGTTTACTTGAATTGTTAATTTTTTTTCAATACGAGAGGTGAAAGTCCAAAACACAAAATAAAACAATAATCAATTTTAAGTCTGCTCTTTACCAACTAAACACTAAAAACCCGCGCTTGCAAAGTCTGTGCTTCAAAAACCCGCGACTGCGGTTTAACTTATAAACAAAAAATACATTGATGAAGTAGCCCGTATTTACGAATATTTCAATACATACTGAATACAACTCAACAGTAGAAAAAAAATGAGAAATTAAAATTAAACAAGATAAAGTTCAGTTGCGGTTTCAACAAAATTCTTAATATAGAACTCGAGGTCATAAAGTAGAACTTTCTAAAACAAACGAAAACGATAACAAGACAGACATTCTTTGGCAATGAAAAGCAACAAACAGTCAAATATTAACAGCAAGAGGATACAAAATTAATTGTCAAAAATACATCCTTCAGTAGCAATAATTACGGCTTACGATATTAAAAGTCAACAGGTAACGCTAATCTCTTAATTGGCGGTAAAATATCAATCGGCGCACAGGTGACCGAGAGCCATAAAATTTAATCCCCACCACCTTGTTTTATGGTCCTTTTTAGGTCTATCACAGTGGGTTTATGTCCGTGATGATATGTCTAAAGGATTAAAAATTATGTCTCTCGGAGTGATCAATCACGGTATGTCGCTTTCTGTACTGTGTGTACATGCAATCTGGCCAATTAAATGATTATTGTCATCAGAAACTGAGCATTTATACATACTACAAGACCTAGTTTCACCACAACTGATTGTGTTGGATAAATCACACAAATCAACCTTAGGATGGGACATAAGTTCTTTGCAAATGAAAGCGACATCTCCTATTGAGCAAGTTTCTTAAAAGTGGATATAACTGGTGCATTACAAGACAAAATAATATTTGGATGGATTAAGATTATGGTATTTAACACACCTTTCAACAATATTTCAGCTACAGGGCATGAAGAATTATTTTTGAAGTCACTTACCCAAGGGAAAGTGAAATAAAAAATTTACTTTCCCTTCCAAATTTCTACTTTTCCGTTGAGGCCATGCCAGGAAAGCAAACAAAATTTTCTAGGTGGTTTTGGAGCATGCCTCCTTGAAATTTTTAATGCAAAATCCTGCATTCTGAGCATATCTGAAAGGGCTTTGATGTTTGAAAATAAACATATTTTTCTTACTTTGTTTTGTTGATTATATTCAATTTAAGATTTGGAATTATACTCAGTTTGTACAATACTGGAAGATTTATCGTGTAAACTCGCTAATCTGGTATACTTTAAACCAGCTAAATGTTTTATGGACTGATCATGGCTTTTTAGAGTTGCTAAGTGAACCCAGATACAAAACTACAAACCATTCCACCAGATAAGTCGGTGAATTTTACGCAGAGGGCACAAAACATCTTTTCATTTTAGTAGTTTACACACAGAAATTTGTCTGATCATTTCAATTGAAACGAACGGTTCCTTTTTTCTTAATCATAATTGTAGTCTCTTTGTTTTTTGTCACCATCTCATTTCCATTTATATCTAATTTACATTTAGTTTTCACAAACATATATTGACAGTGATAGTCAAAAACTTATGCAAGTAACGTCTGTAATTATTATTTGTCAGATCTAAAATCAGATTGCAACAATGGAATAAAACTACCGAGGTTCAAATTCTATTTTGTTATTAACATTCACACGTGTCTTGCATGTAAACAATTCTATAAATAGATCGCAATATTAAGAATAAAATAAATCAAAAGTTTGTTTGGCTAAAAGTAGCTTCGGGCAACATTGCCAGATTGTGTAATCTTTCCGATGTCGGCTTTTTTATTTGTTACTGAACAAAATGACAGTTTCTTTAAACCGAAATGGATTACATTTCAAGAAAATCACTTTCAACATATTTATTTAATGGATACGATATTTTCATGAATGACACATGGCAAAAATACGCAGGCGACTCTTCAAAATTACACTTGAACTTCGCTACTGATCAACGAGAAAGTGAGGTCAACCTCCACAAGCGACTTCTTCGCCCCAAAGTGTGAGCCCTGTAATACCTTTGATTTCAAAATATCTGTGCAAGTTCGACATCATAAACCACAGAGGATTGCAAACTGCAATGTCGATATCCGATAACTCATGTAAATACAATTTTATACCTTTACATACAGAATTCAGACTTAAAATAAATCGTAAACCTATTTGAAACTCATATATTTGATAACCGTAAAGTACAACAACGAGCAGCAATGAACATATAACACTTCCCGGCGGGAAATACCGATCAACAAGTTGCTATCCCGTGTTTATATTGACTTTCCCCAGGAAACAGGAATTTTCATGCACCGAGTTATATCCTGACCTGTCGCAAGTCAGTGACAAACTTTATCACATAATGTTGTATCAAGTCCACCTCACCATGAATGGGGTTCGAACTCACAACTTTAGTGGTGATAGGAACCAATTGCACAGGTAGTTGTAAATGCAACTACCATACGATCACAACCACGACGACCTAAATATAATAAATGGAAAAGTTATGTAACACCTTTATGAAATATGACATCGAGAAAGGGACTATGCCAAAAAATGTCATGATATTGATCACATGATCATTTTTATATAGGCCCAAATATGGTTATTCGGAAACTTTTGACACCTTTCATACAAGGATAACAACTAGAATGGTGGTCCCCGCTAAATTGTTTGACTGCCATTATAGTCGTTTCAAAGCTATCTTATCCTTGTATGAAAGGCTTTGAAAGTTCCCAAAATTCAGAAAGACCACATGAATTCGCAGTTTCAACTTTCATTTTACAACCCAGGATGTTATCCTTTTGACGTTTGGATCTATAATTGGATGTGAAATATGAAACAGGCACCGCCTGAAAAGCTCGTGAAACCGGTATCAATCGTGACTACTCGACAATTTCCGCTACACTAGGCGTAACAAGAATGGCCGAGTAGTTACGATTGGACCGGATGCTCTTCGATACCTTTCGTGTCTCTTTCAAAAGTTCTCAAGGGATCTCGAAAAGCGGTAACCCGGATGTGTTAAAACTTTTTCATAGGCATAGTGTATGGATGATAAGAAGTTCTGTTTTAGTCAAAGTAAATGGTATTCGTCATTATTCCTATATTGATTTAATTTTACCATGCTTCAGTCATAAATAGCTCACTTCGCGAGATTATTAAGGTGCCCAAAGAATAAATTATGCAACAAATCATTGCAAAAGGGATTATTTAAAAGACCTGCACAAGTGATAAGGTGGGAAATTGAAGATAAATAAAAATAGAAGCCGGAGTTGAAGCGAGGAAGGGTTAGTAATGGCTTCCATCCTAGTGATTTTTAACTGGGCAATACATTGACATTAAAAAAAAATCAGTGTGACAAATTTAGTGGCTGGGAGTGCAAGCCCCTTAGATACGATAACGTAACCCTCAGTCCGCTTTTGCTCCCAGCGAGGGTTACGAATCGGTCCCATTCAACGTATGGGACCAGCGCCCAGAGTGATTCACACCGGGCGGTTTTTTGTCCCAATTCCGTTGTAAGTGGTTGGAAAAATTAACGGGGGTGAAAGATAAATATATTTAGGTAAACCTAGAGGTGTTAAGTAAACGCTGCATCAATCCATGGTAGACTTATATCCATCTGAAAATTTGAATGCATGAAATCTTCTTTCTGTCCGAAATTTTGTTTACAAGTTGCTATTTCACGTGCACTTGCCTCGTTTTAGAGATATCCTTATTTGGATCAATCGTAGTAAAACATCATACTTAGGCCAAAAAAAAATATATGTCTGTTTACGGTTACATCCTCCAAAAAAATAGGGTAGATAGGTCGGATTTCCATTTTATTTTATTTTTTCATTTTATTTCACATACGGAAATTACGGATTGCAGACCTATCCGTATCCGGAAAAGGTACCAGACTTTAGAATATATTTGATTGCTCTCCGGTCTGAAGGTGCTATAATACTTCAAAAAAATTGTTGCGGTCGTATAATAAAAAAATTGATGCCTATTATTTTTCAGGATGTAACCGGAAACAGTTTTTTTAGGCCAAAGATTTCTGATGTGTCCACTTTCACTTTTGATTTACCGATAAAATGAACTAGGGTCGGTCGGGTAACTGTAAACAGACATATATTTTTTGTTGGCCTTATTCATAGTAAAGTTTTTCATATTTGGCATTCAGATCCATATGTGGATAGGATCCGCCCATCACGAGAGTATACGTAAGGTGCCATTGCGGACAAGAAACAATTTTTGAATACTAAATCGATCGTGAAGGTAGCAACAGGTATTGTAACACTTATTTCGTATCGCCATTACTTAAAAATTGTAGGGAATAATAAGTTATGACCAGATATGCAAAAAGAAAGTTGAAATATTCACTCAAATGAAAATTTTAATTTGCTCCCATACATTGAATGGGACCGATTCGTAACCCTAACTGGAGCACAAGCGGAATGAGGGTTACGTTATCTATCAACAAGTCCCTGCGAGTGTCATTGTGAAACAAAATGAAACAGAAACATTTTTTTTAATTACACAGTAAAATTCATTATTTTATTTACAGCAATATTAAGAAAATGTAATCTATATTTTGTATATCTTTATGAATAACTACTTTCTTAAACAGAAATCTACGGCTACATTTAATATGACTCAAAGGCGCACATGTTGTCGGCCATTTTGAAAAACGTGTCGAGGATTTCATCTCACCTCATGTAACTGTTTCTCAGCCTGTTCTCTATTGTTTGGGTCCATCGTGGCCCTAAGGGCTTCAACAATGCTATTAACTTCCATTTGTACGGATTAATTGGCGTGTTAATTGGTTAATATATGACTGTAAAGGTCTTCCTTTGGACCAAACCAAGGTTCATGCCGGTGATCGCGCCAAGAAAGGACATGCCGTAAAAATGTTCCATCTCATTTTCTATTTAGAGACAATCAAATAAATATAAACATATAGTGATGTTTTACAATTGTTTACTGGTCGTAAAGATAAAATTAATTCATTATCAATCCACATAAAGTTAATTTGCGGTAAATAACTATTACGACATTGCTACTAAAGTTCAAGTTCATGAACTTTCACCTTATGAGAAGGTGTTGAAATTGTCATGTTCACGTGTTTATTTTTTACATTTATAATATAATAATCTATTCACCATTCCAGGATGTAAGTTACATATTGTACGACAGATATCATGTTACAAAATTAATACATTTTACAATGAATATGTTTTTTTATTTTTATTTTTATACACACTGACAGTGACACTGTCACTGATAGTCCTAAAATATATGAGTCATGACCTCGCATTTATAAAGTCTAATTTTAACGTTTTCATGCTGATTTTTTTAAATAAAAAATAAAAATGAAAAAATCAGCATGAAAACGTTAAAATTAGACTTTATAAATGCGAGGTCATATATATAACACATTCCACAAAAAAGAACTAAGGTCAAAGACAGCAGACCATGGATAAATACAGAAATTCGAAAAAATCTGAGAAAGCTACAAAGTCTCTACAAGCAGAAAAAGAAGACAGGTGACCAAAATACAAAAGAAAAGTACAACCAACTTAAACATCATACTCAAAAGATCACACGACAATCATACTGGAAATATATTGAAAATATCGTAACACCAAAGGAGGAAGAACCACACTCGGGAATGAAAAAATTCTGGACATACATAAAACACAAACGTAAGGACAACATAGGAATTTCCTCTCTGATGATGGATGGCAAACTGTTTTGTGATCCATCTTCAAAATCTAACATACTTAACCGTCAATTCAAATCTGCATTCTCAGCAAATTCTAAATTCACGAAAAAAGAGTTTATAAAATCTAAAAGAATGGACCCTAGCATTAAACATCAAACAATGAAACCATTTAATATCACAACAAATGGAATAACAAAACTACTAAAGAACCTTAATCCATACAAAGCACAGGGACCAGACAACCTCTCACCAAGAATAATCAAAGAACTAGCTGATGAGATCTCGCCTCTCCTCCAACTTATCTACACAAAATCCTTAGATACAGGAGAAGTACCAGCAGATTGGCGTACAGCTAATGTCTCCCCGGTATACAAAAAGGACTAAAATCTGCAGCTGAAAACTATCGACCAATTTCACTAACATCTGTTTGCTGTAAGATCCTGGAGCATATCATTGCAAGAAACATCATGCAACATGCAGAAAAAAACAACATTTTATATCCACTACAACATGGATTTCGAAAAGGCCGTTCCTGTGAGACACAGCTCATTGAATTTGTAGACGATATTTCAAAAAATCTTCAAGAAGGCCGTCAAACCGACATACTTATAATGGATTTTGCCAAGGCCTTTGACAAAGTAAACCACAGTCTACTAATACATAAACTGAGATACTATGGAATTGATGGGAAAACAACACGATGGATCCAAAACTGGTTAGAAGATAGACAACAAACAGTAGTGCTAGATGGAGTTTCGTCGGAAGCAGTAAGTGTTGACTCTGGTGTACCCCAGGGCTCATTACTAGGACCAGGACTCTTCCTTTTCTACATCAACGACCTCCAGTCAAGACTAACCTCCAAAGTCAGACTCTTTGCTGATGATACCATCATATACCTCACTATCGCAAATGAAGATGACGCATCAACACTTCAAGAAGACCTCAATAAGCTCGGCCAATGGGAAAATGAATGGTGTATGAAGTTCCATCCAGATAAATGCAATGTCCTAAGAGTAACAAATAAAACAAAGAAGACTGAGGCAAACTACCATCTGCATGGTCACACTGTAGAGCTAGTAACATCAGCTAAATATCTTGGATTAACAATCACCAATAAGTTGCAGTGGGATCAGCACATAAACAATATAACTGCCAAAGCAAATAAAACTCTAGGATTCCTCAGGAGGAACCTGAAAATTCCATCAATCAGGATTAAAGAACAAGCCTACCAAACGCTTGTTCGCCCGTTGGTTGAATATGCCAGTACTGTTTGGAATCCTTATACGAAAACAGAAATAAACAAAATTGAAGCCGTACAAAGAAGAGCAGCTAGATATGTCGTCAGCAACCAGAGAAACTGATCTAGTGTCAGCAACATGCTCCAGAGACTCAAATGGAGACCTTTGGCAAACAGGAGAAAAGATGCAAGACTGATGATGATGTACAAAATTGATAGAGAGCTAGTATCCATCACCAAAGAAAACAGACTAATACCACCTTGTCGACGCTCTAGAAATACACACAACAGGGCATTTCAAATAGAATCCTGTCGTATTGACACCAGAAAGATGTCATTTTTCCCAAGAACAGTGAGGGATTGGAATCTGCTGCCACCAGACATTGTGGAGCTGGACACACCTGAAGCCTTTAAGGCCAGGATTGTGTCCCTTTAGCCGCCAGGCAGTCCCAACATGTACATGTATATACATTTGTAGTTTTAATTGTAAATAAGCCCCATTAAATCATTATCCCACACACTTGATTAGTTCAACTAAAATGCGCAGTCCAAAAATTCATTGCATAATCTTCAACATGATGAAGGAGGCAATTACATGGCAGAAACAGAAACAGAAATATGTCACTGACACTGACTATCTCTGTATCTATATCAAAGTACGTTGACAATGATCCACTACTGGCATATGGTCAACCGGGGAGAGCACATGTAAATTAGTTGCGCGAGAGGCAGGATCTAAAGGCCTCTACGGAAGTTACACTAACAGTTGAGTTTTCAGTTGGTTCCAATCGTGTACTGTCCTTACAAAAAATGAATTTCTATAAATAAATGTTAGTATTTCCACGTTTTGTGCTAAAGCATTTGTTATTGTTCAGTTCATGCGATGTCACAATGTTTGTACTCTCAAAGTCACTAAAACGTGTGGCTCGAATTCTGCATTTGTTTGGTACTGGCTCAAAATAAGCGGATGATGGTATGGCTGGCATGAACCCCTCAACCACCTTGAACTATGAATGTCAATCGGAGTTGCTTCCTTCTCTCTTGTAGACGTGGCAGTTCAAGGTCCTTGAGCAATCTTGAAACACAGCCACGGTCCCGAGATTTGTAATCGCTGCTGATAAAACAAACAGCCTTTCGCTGTACTTTTTCGATTTTATCAATGTCTGACTGTAGGTATGGGTCCCAGATGATTGCTCCATACTCAAGTGTCGATCTGACCAAAGATATATATGCTGTACGTCGGCATTTAGCTGGGCTATGTTTAAGGTTGCGACGAATGAATCCAACTGTAGAAGATGCTTTCTTACATATGTTGGTTATGTGATTAGTCCATTTCAGATCGTTTGATATTGAGAAACCCAGATATGGGTTGTTTTCGACTTCTTTAAGTATAGTGTTGTTAGGTCTATAGAAGTATGTTGTTGATTTCTTGACACTGAGTATGTAACATTTGGTCGCATTAAAACTCATGCCCCATGTTGAAGCCCACTTTTCAAGGTTGTTAAGATCATTTTGTAACGTAATGATCTGACACAGTCAATGAACACAATTACTTGAATTAGTCAAAATAGATAATTGGCTTCGTATGGGTATTAACATGTGGCGTGTTAAGCTGGTTAAAGGGATTCTAACCCTCCCCTCTTATAATTGGATTTCCAAGCAAAATAGAAATAAACATGATAATAAACTACCACAGATTTGCTTCAATTCTAAAAGACCACATACTATCACAAAAAATGAATGACAGCATCAGCATAGACAGTACAATAGCAGTGTCAATTAATGCTCTTAAGAGTGCTACACTTCCTGCACACTTAATACCTCTTTTGTAGATTTTGAAAAAGAGAAGGTGTATTGTAACGGCTGCCAAAGACTAAATGTTTCGTTCCTAACCAACTCTCTACACTTTATCATTGGGAGTCAAAAGTCGTTGACCCAACTCTTCCCTCATTTCTATATATAGTTCTTATATATTATTGAGCTCGTTCTCTTCCCGAATATAGCTGAACTACTGTTCGCTGGACATCAAGCAATAATCAATCAATCAGTCAATAAAGGTAAAAGGTCAAATATATTTAGGTTAAAAAATATATCAACAGTCCACACAAGTGATTAAAAATTTCTAATTCGTCGAAAAGTAAAATGTAATTTTTGAATGAAATTTTAATGCCACTAAATTAAATGTTGATAATTGTCAGTCAAGGATAAAAACCTTTCAGCTTATTTCCTATGGTGTCCTTTACATATACTAGCTTAAGTTGGTATTTAAGGTCAATCATCAACAAGCAGGAATGTGGGATTACTTAAATAACAAGAAAGGATAATGAATCATTTAAAATAATTTCTATTTATCATGAAGTGTTGGTTACTTGTGTCGTATTCTGAATCATAGGTAGGAACTGTCGTGGTCATGATTGTATGGTAGTTGGATTTACAACTATCTATGCAATCAGTGTCTATCACCGCTAACGTCAGTACGAATCCTGCTCGAGCGAGGTGTACTTGATACAACATTATGTGATAAATTTTGTCAGTGACTTGCGACAGGTTGGTGGTTTTCTCTTGGTACTTCAGTTTCCTCCACTTATAAAACTGAAATATTGTTGACAGTGGCATTAAACACCACAACCCCCCTGAGTCGTAGGTTATTAGGATAGTAATCTGAAGTGTTAGTGATCTGAATCAGTCTTCATTGTATAATATTTGATTGTATTTTCAGGTCAGCTAACAGGGGAAATAATCATATTGACAGATTAGATTGTATTTTCAGGTCAGCCAACAGGGGAAATAATTATATTGACAGATTAGAACAAGATGTAGATGAAGTTACACATCTTTTAAAGAACAATGTTGAAAAAGTTTTGGAGCGTGGAGATAAACTTGAAGATTTACAAGACAGATCAGGTACAAATCAAATAAAAAAAAACTGATAATTTTTTTATATATTTTATATTACTAATGGTTTATGGTGTTTAACACCACTTTCAACAATATTTCAGTTATTTCGTGGTGGTCAGTTTTATTGGTGGAGGGAACTGGAGAAAACCACCGACCTGTCGCAAGTCACTAACAAACTTTATCACAAAATGTTGTACCACCTGAGTGGGATCGAACTCACAACGTTAGTGGTGATAGGTACTGATTGCATAGGTAGTTGTTAATCCAACAACCATACGATCATGACCACTAATATAACTAATAGACTGCCTTGGTATCCTAGTAACCAAATAATATAAAATTGTTATTTGCTGCTTCTGCGCTAAGCGTATAGAATTAAGGAGTAAGAAGAAACACTGATTGGCTCGCAGTCTAAGTGCAACAATATCTCATCAAAAAGTAATTTCTTCTTTCCACGATATACCAATAGCTGAAAAATTGCTCACTTCAATCAGTCTTGGTGTTAAGCAACAATCACACACTCACTCATTATTAATAACAGAATAATTTGATATATATTCTTTTTACAGAGGATTTGACAGCAAGTTCAATCCAATTCAAAACTAGGTCACGAGATTTACGACGGAAGATGTGTTGTCAGAATTTTAAAATGACGTGTATCCTGATTATAGTTATAAGTGCAATAATAGCTGTAGTTATTCTGATAATATTATGTAAGTATCTAAGTCAAATATAGTAGTCCCCCATAAGGCAACTACCATCAAAGGCCACCCCTCTGACCAGATTTAGTCCCCCTCTTATAAGGAAACTCCCACCAAAGTCCACCCCTCTGATCAGACCAGATTTAGCCCCCCTCTTATAAGGCAACTCCCACCAAAGTCCACCCTTCTGATCAGACCAGATTTAGTCTCCCTCTTATACGTCAACTACCATCAAAGGCCACCCCTCTGATCAGACCAGATTTAGTCCCCCTCTTATACGTCAACTCCCACCAAAGTCCACCCCTCTGATCAGACCAGATTTAGTCCCCCTCTTATAAGGAAACTCCCACCAAAGTCCACCCTTCTGATCAGACCAGATTTAGCCCCCCTCTTATAAGTAAACTCCCACCAAAGTCCACCCCTCTGATCAGACCAGATTTAGTCCCCCTCTTATAAGGCAACTCCCACCAAAGTCCACCCTTCTGATCAGGCCAGATTTAGTCCCCCTCTTATAAGGAAACTACCATCAAAGTCCACCCCTCTGATCAGACCAGATTTAGTCCCCCTCTTATAAGGAAACTACCATCAAAGTCCACCCCTCTGATCAGACCAGATTTAGTCTCCCTCTTATAAGGAAACTCCCACCAAAGTCCACCCCTCTGATCAGACCAGATTTAGTCCCCCTCTTATAAGGCAACTCCCACCAAAGGCCACCCCTCTGATCAGGCCAGATTTAGTCCCCCTCTTATAAGGAAACTATCATCAAAGACCACCCTTCTGATCAGACCAGATTTAGTCCCCCTCTTATAAGACATCTCCCACCAAAGTCCACCCTTCTGATCAGACCAGATTTAGTCCCCCTCTTATAAGGCAACTCCCACCAAAGTCCACCCCTCTGATCAGACCAGATTTAGTCCCCCTCTTATAAGGAAACTCCCACCAAAGTCCACTCCTCTGATCAGACCAGATTTAGTCCCCCTCTTATAAGGAAACTACCATCAAAGTCCACCCTTCTGATCAGACCAGATTTAGTCCCCCTCTTATAAGGCAACTCCCATCAAAGTCCACCCTTCTGATCAGACCAGATTTAGTCCCCCTCTTATAAGGAAACTACCATCAAAGTCCACCTCTCTGATCAGACCAGATTTAGTCTCCCTCTTATAAGGAAACTACCATCAAAGGCCACCCCTCTGATCAGACCAGATTTAGTCCCCCTCTTATAAGGCAACTCCCACCAAAGGCCACCCCTCTGATCAGGCCAGATTTAGTCCCCCTCTTATAAGGAAACTACCATCAAAGACCACCCCTCTGATCAGACCAGATTTAGTCCCCCTCTTATAAGGAAACTACCATCAAAGTCCACCCTTCTGATCAGACCAGATTTAGTCCCCCTCTTATAAGGAAACTACCATCAAAGGCCACCCCTCTGATCAGACCAGATTTAGTCCCCCTCTTATAAGGAAACTACCATCAAAGGCCACCCCTCTGATCAGACCAGATTTAGTCCCCCTCTTATAAGGCAACTCCCACCAAAGTCCACCCTTCTGATCAGACCAGATTTAGTCCCCCTCTTATAAGGAAACTACCATCAAAGGCCACCCCTCTGATCAGACCAGATTTAGTCCCCCTCTTATAAGGCAACTCCCACCAAAGTCCACCCTTCTGATCAGACCAGATTTAGTCCCCCTCTTATAAGGAAACTACCATCAAAGGCCACCCCTCTGATCAGACCAGATTTAGTCCCCCTCTTATAAGGCAACTACCATCAAAGGCCACCCCTCTGATCAGACCAGATTTAGTCCCCCTCTTAAAGGAAACTCCCACCAAAGGCCACCCCTCTGATCAGACCAGATTTAGTCCTCCTCTTTTTAGGCAACTCCCACCAAAGTCCACCCCTCTGATCAGACCAGATTTAGTCCTCCTCTTTGTAGGCAACTCCCACCAAAGTCCACCCCTCTGATCAGACCAGATTTAGTCCCCCTCTTATAAGGAAACTACCATCAAAGTCCACCCTTCTGATCAGACCAGATTTAGTCCCCCTCTTATAAGGAAACTACCATCAAAGTCCACCCTTCTGATCAGACCAGATTTAGTCCCCCTCTTATAAGGAAACTACCATCAAAGTCCACCCTTCTGATCAGACCAGATTTAGTCCCCCTCTTATAAGGCATCTCCCACCAAAATCCACCCTTCTGATCAGACCAGATTTAGTCCCCCTCTTATAAGTAAACTCCCACCAAAGGCCACCCCTCTGATCAGACCAGATTTAGTCCCCCTCTTATAAGGCAACTCCCACCAAAGTCCACCCCTCTGATCAGGCCAGATTTAGTCTCCCTCTTATAAGGAAACTACCATCAAAGTCCACCCCTCTGATCAGACCAGATTTAGTCCCCCTCTTATAAGGAAACTACCATCAAAGTCCACCCCTCTGATCAGGCCAGATTTCAGATGCACGAAGCCAGTTAAATTACAACTGCCTATGCAATCAGTGCTTATCACCACTAACACTTTCAGTTCGAATCCCGCTCATGGTGAGGTGTACTTTATACAATATATGTGATAAAGTTTGTCAGTGACTTGCAACAGATCGATGGTTTTACTCCGGGTATTCCTGATCCCTTAGGGTATCAAGTCAGGAAAGTGAGTGGTCATGTATATGTGTGTTAGGGTATCAAGCCAGGAAAGTGAGCGGTCATGTATATGTGTGTTAGGGTATCAAGCCAGGAAAGTGAGCGGTCATGTATATGTGTGTTAGGGTATCAAGCCAGGAAAGTGAGCGGTCATGTATATGTGTGTTAGGGTATCAAGCCAGGAAAGTGAGCGGTCATGTATATGTGTGTTAGGGTATCAAGCCAGGAAAGTGAGCGGTAATGTATATGTGTGTTAGGGTATCAAGCCAGGAAAGTGAGCAGTCATGTATATGTGTGTTAGGGTATCAAGCCAGGAAAGTGAGCAGTCAGGTATATGTGTGTTAGGGTATCAAGCCAGGAAAGTGAGCAGTCATGTATATGTGTGTTAGGGTATCAAGCCAGGAAAGTGAGCAGTCATGTATATGTGTGTTAGGGTATCAAGCCAGGAAAGTGAGCGGTCATGTATATGTGTGTTAGGGTATCAAACCAGGAAAGTGAGCAGTCATGTATATGTGTGTTAGGGTATCAAGCCAGGAAAGTGAGCGGTCATGTATATGTGTGTTAGGGTATCAAGCCAGGAAAGTGAGCGGTAATGTATATGTGTGTTAGGGTATCAAGCCAGGAAAGTGAGCGGTCATGTATGTGTGTGCTAGGGTATCAAGCCAGGAAAGTTAGCGGTCATGTATATGTGTGTTAGGGTATCAAGCCAGGAAAGTGAGCGGTAATGTATATGTGTATATATGCATCAATTTTGTCTCTTTATATAATTTTTTTATTAGATTTTTGGAACTGTTCCAAGAGGGGTATTTTATGTTTTTTATTTTATATATATGTGTATTTTATATTTTCAGTAACATTAAAACCGTGGGACTCCAAATCAAGCGGTGGACACCATGGAAATGGAACAATGACTACGCCATAAGTAATAAAGATCAAAGACAAGTGGTGTTAAAGTCTAATATACAAGTCATGTGTACGTTTTTTTGTCATATACAGACACATTTATATTCATAAAAGTAATTCTGATATAGTCTTAACCTATTTAACAGAAACTTTGTCATCCATTTTGGTATGACTTTATGTAAAAATTAGTTGCTACCAAAGAGTCATGTCCATTGTGATGTTGACTATCCTCTTTCTAAATGTACCAATACATATTACTCATTTTATTATAAATCATGTTTATCCCACCGACCTCATATTTAAGTATTAAATTTAATCTTCAACAAATATTCTAAACATTTTATTAATATATATAATACAAGATAAAATTATATCACAATTGCAGTTTATATATATATATATAAATGTCTAAAATGGTTTGTAAAACAACACCCAGTACACAAAACAAAGTGATGAATAATTAAACATCAATGTCTAATGTCAAACCAATATGGCAACTTATTGGTTAGACATTAGACATTGAAAAAGTCTCTAGGTGAGACGAAAATTATTTTATTCAACAAAGTGTTTAATTCTTTATCACTTTGTTTTGTGTACTTGGTGTTGTTTTACAAACCATTTTAGACGTTTATAATTTATTTTACTTCTATAGTATCTTTATACTGTAGCGATCCTAACACCCCGTAAGATTGATCGTTGACTGGTTTTTCAGACGTTGTGTATATTTATATTCAGCAATCCTTTAAGTATTATATATACCATGGATCTTACAAATTAACTTATTTAAACCAACGAATCCGAAGAATGAGTTGATCCGAAGGATGAGTTGGTTTAAATAAGTTCATGAGTAAGATCCATGGTATATATGGTTTGTAACAGAAATTACATGATTGACAGATCTATGACGTCAAAATCATGGAATAACAGATCCTATGACGTCAAAATCATGGAATAACAGATCTATGATGTCAAAATCATGGAATAACAGACCTATGACATCAAAATCATGGAATAACATCAAGATCTTCATGTTAGACCATGGTTTGTAAAAGTTCACTATTTTTAAGTTGATTACTGCATAAAAACATCAAAGGAAAAATGTGTATTTATGTTACAATACAGTTTACTTTATTTTTATTGTAAGAATCACTTTCAATTTAAAAAAAAAGTCTTGTTTGAGAAAACATTGTATTTTTTCGCTATAAGTTTTTTACTGTCACATATTTTATGTTTACATATTTGGATTCAACATTATTATATGTCATTTTGTGTTTACTAGGTACTCAATATGCATGATTAAGCAAAGAATTATAAGAATATTTACAAACTAGGAATTGTTGGAACAAACTTTGTTTTTTTATTAGTTTAAAGTTGTTTTTACTTGATATTATAATGGTATTTTTTGTGTAACAAACTTTACATTCTGTTATACCAGTAGTATAAACATGTCTAACTTTAGTTGTAATTTACATAATGTATCATGAAATACATGTACAATATCTAAATCATAAATATAGTATCTTTAAATTTTTATTATCTATGTATTGAATGATTTTGTTTATTTGTAATTTTATTTTTTATTGATTATTTTTATTTTCATATGATCAGAAAAAAATCTGTTTGTAATATACAGGGAAACCTGTCTAAAAACGAACCCTGAGTTAGCCTACAACATGTCTAAACCGAACCCTGAGTTAGCCTAAAACCTGTCTAAAATGAACCCTGAGTTAACCTAAAACTTGTCTAAACCGAACCCTGAGTTAACCTAAAACCTGTCTAAAACGAACCCTGAGTTAACCTAAAACATGTCTAAACCGAACCCTGAGTTAGCCTAAGACCTGTCTAAAATGAACCCTGAGTTAACCTAAAACTTGTCTAAACCGAACCCTGAGTTAACCTAAAACCTGTCTAAAGTGAACCCTGAGTTAACCTAAAACCTGTCTAAAACGAACCCTGAGTTAACCTAAAACCTGTCTAAAGCGAACCCTGAGTTAACCTAAAAACCTGTCTAAAGCGAACCCTAATTTAACCTAAAACCTGTCTAAAGCGAACCCTGAGTTAACCTAAAACCTGTCTAAGACGAACCCTGAGTTAACCTAAAACCTGTCTAAGCTGAACCCCGAGTTAACCTAAAACCTGTATAAATTAAATCCTGAGTTAACCTAAAACCTGTCTAAAACGAACCCTGGGTTAACCTAAAACCTGTCTAAGCCGAACCCCAAGTTGAGTGGCACTCTTCACCTGAGTGTTAAATGAGTTTAACTAGCCTGTAGTTGAACTGTACTCTTCACCTGAGTGTGAAATGAGTTTAATTAGCCTGTAGTTGAACTGTACTCTACTTCTGCAGATAAACGCTACACATCTTCTTTGTTTTGATGTTACTTAAGTTTATAATTAATCTTAGCATACATTACAGTACATTATACTCAGAAAATTTAATCCTTGACTTCAAAAAGTATCAATGTTTTAAAATCATGATTTGTGTAAATAATTCCTCAAGATGATGTGCAATAGATGTAAATAGCTTGTGTATCAGCCATTATATGTTTATGTAAATAGTTTAAAATTATTTTTTTAATGTATTTGATCACTATGATATTGTATTATTTTTACATTATTAAACAAAGGAGTTTAACTAGCTTTATTTAATTCATGTTGTATTTATTTATTAAATAGCTGACCTTGTTTGAGTTGTTGTATTATGAATTAAATTTAGATTCAAGAATTTATGATGCCATAAATGTTACTTGGCATAATAGTCTGCATCAAAAACATGTTAACAAACTAGCCAGATAGGCTTAAGCATGTTAACAAACTATCCAGATAGGCTTAAACATGTTAACAAACTAGCCAGATAGGCTTAAGCATGTTAACAAACTAGCCAGATAGGCTTAAACATGTTAACAAACTAGCCAGATAGGCTTAAGCATGTTAACAAACTAGCCAGATAGGCTTAAGCATGTTAACAAACTAGCCAGATAGGTTTAAACATGTTAACAAACTAGCCAGATAGGCAATTTAGAAGAATTTTTACTGCAACAATCAGTTTAGATTTTTGAACAATCAGTTGACACACTGGAACAATCAATACACTACAACAATCAGTTGAGACACTGGAACAAACAAAAAAAGAAGAAAAAACAAGCAGTTGAGATACTTGGAACAACCAGTCGGCATGCCTATGGGTATGAACTGTGATCATCTTCTCACTGATTTGTTTCTTTGATCATGAGAGGAATACTGCATACAGTCTTTTCTCAAGAAAAATGAATAGAGGCTAGTCTGATCCTTCAATTTCATGTTCCACTATATAAATGATGTCCTTTCACTGAATAATTCTAAGTTTGGTGATTATGTTGATCGCATCTATCCCATTGGCATTGAGCTTGAAATAAAGGATACCATAGATACAGATAGATCTGCTTCATACCTCGATTGATCCAATATTCCAGAGCTTGTGTTTCCTATCAGGATTTTCTTGGTGGAGTGTTGTTGACAGGGAGGTTGCTCAGCCAGAGGTTCCTATTCGTTGGGTTGAGGTCATTACTTCAAAAGGTTTGCGGTCGACCGTTGCAGAGTATCTGTGTCACAGATGACTGCGGATATGTTCCACTTTCCGTGAGCACTTGCCGATCCTTTACCCATTCATGACTTGTGGCTGGACACGACGGGTGCCACTAGTGTAGCAAGAATTGCTTGCCCTTCATGAGCTCCTGATTTCAACCCCGATGTTTGGTGTGTTTCGTGTTGTTCGGCACTTTTCTGTGCAGTATGTTGTAGATCGTTGTTTGTCCTTTTTCATTTGGCCATTGTGCTGTCTGTCCTGCGATTTTCGGATTCTGATTACCCCTTTGGTATCTTCAAACTCTTCTTGGGATACTGGAACAATCAGAGTAGACACTGGAACACCCATTTTCGACACCGGAACAATCGAATGAGACACTGGAACAATCGGCTAAGACACTGGATCAATCAGTTGAGATACCGAAACAAACAGCTGAGACACTGGAAGAAACAGTTGAAATACTGGAACAATCAGTTGAGATACCGGAACAATCAGTTGAGACACTGAAACAATCAGTTGAGATACTGGAACAATCAGTTGAGATACTGGAACAATCAGTTGAGACACTGGAACAATCAGTTCAGATACTGCATTAATTAGTTAAGACACTGGAATAATCAGTTGAGACACTGGAACAATCAGTTGAGACACTGGAACAATCAGTTCAGATACCGGAACAATCAGTTGAGACACTGAAATAATCAGTTGAGATACTGGAACAATCGGTTAAGATACTGGTACAATCAGTTGAGACACTGGAACAATCAGTTCAGATACCAGAACAATCAGTTGAGACACACTGGAACAATCAGTTTAGATACTGGAACAATCAATTTAAGAGTCTGGAACAATCGGTTGAGATAGTGTAGCAATCAGTTCAGACACTGGAACAATCAGTTGAGATACTGAAACAATCAGTTGAGAGTCGGGAACAATCAGTTTAGAGTCTGGAACAATCAGTTGAGATACTGGAACAATCAGTTTAGATAGTGTAGCAAATCAGTTCAGATACTGGAACAATCAGTTTAGAATCTGGAACAATCAGTTTAGATAGTGTAGCAATCAGTTGAGATATTGGAACTGGAACAATCAGATTAGACACTACAGAAATCAGTTGAGATACTGGAACAATCAGATTAGACACTACAGAAATCAGTTGAGATACTGGAACAATCAGATTAGACACTACAGAAATCAGTTAAGAGACTGGAACAATCAGATTAGACACTACAGAAATCAGTTAAGAGACTGGAACAATCAGATTAGACACTACAGAAATCAGTTAAGATACTGGAACAATCAGATTAGACACTACAGAAATCAGTTAAGAGACTGGAACAATCAGATTAGACACTACAGAAATCAGTTAAGAGACTGGAACAATCAGATTAGACACTACAGAAATCAGTTAAGAGACTGGAACAATCAGATTAGACACTACAGAAATCAGTTAAGATACTGGAACAATCAGATTAGACACTGGAACAATCAGATTAGACACTGGAACAATCAGATTAGACACTGGAACAATCAGATTAGACACTACAGAAATCAGTTAAGAGACTGGAACAATCAGATTAGACACTACAGAAATCAGTTGAGATACTGGAACAATCAGATTAGACACTGGAACAATCAGATTAGACACTACAGAAATCAGTTGAGATACTGGAACAATCGGATTAGACACTACAGAAATCAGTTAAGAGACTGGAACAATCAGATTAGACACTACAGAAATCAGTTGAGAGACTGGAACAATCAGATTAGACACTACAGAAATCAGTTAAGAGACTGGAACAATCAGATTAGACACTACAGAAATCAGTTGAGATACTGGAACAATCAGATTAGACACTACAGAAATCAGTTAAGAGACTGGAACAATCAGATTAGACACTACAGAAATCAGTTAAGAGAGTGTAACTATGAGTTGAGACACATTAAATGTTTTAATTCACTTCATTTTCATCAACTTGATCACAACAATTAAAATCTAAAGCGTAATCCCATTGCATCATCTGTACTTCAATTAATGGCTTCTGATTTCCCCTTTCTTCAAACTGTTCTTACATATGACTATTCTATCAACCCACGTACATGTAGTTTGTGGTTAATTATTATGACATCCTTGGTTAAATGTTATCAAAGGTCATGGCCACATGGACTTCCTCTTATTAAAAAGGAAGATGTACAAGCAGCGTCTTTTTGTGATCTATAGCGTCTTTCATTCTATGATATAGGAAGATATAGAAGTGTCTTTGATGTCAACCAATTTCACAATTCCAGAATGTAAGTTACGGCATAAAAACGACGTTTGATTCGTCTTTGCTTCCTTCGTTTTGTAAGGAGTTCATTTTATATACAAGATATTATTTGTGTTTATTTACGTATACTGATGTCTAACACGATTTCCATGGTCGTGTCGTTTAACAGTGGAGCAGGAACTACTAACCCTTCCGAAGCACATGGATTCACCCCGGAATTTAGTGGGGTTCGTGTGACTCAATCTTAAGTTTTCTGTGTAATGCATTACCCCTTGCATTGAATCTTTTTTCTTTCTTTTGACCATTGTATTGTCTGTTCTTCGATTTACAGTTTCTGATTACTCCTTTGGTATTTTAGATTTAAGGTTTCTGATTCTCCTTTGGTATATTAGATTTACGGTTTCTGATTACTCCTTTGGTATCCTAGATTAACGGTTTCTGATTACTCCTTTGGTATCTTAGATTTACGGCTTCTGATTCTCCTTTGGTATTTTAGATTTAAGGTTTCTGATTCTCCTTTGGTATATTAGATTTACGGTTTCTGATTACTCCTTTGGTATCCTAGATTTACGGTTTCTGATTACTCCTTTAGTATCTTAGATTTACGGCTTCTGATTACTCCTTTGGTATCTTAGATTTACGGCTTCTGATTACTCCTTTGGTATCTTAGATTTACGGCTTCTGATTGCTCCTTTGGTATCTTAGATTTACGGCTTCTGATTGCTCCTTTGGTATCTTAGATTTACGGTTTCTGATTACTCCTTTGGTATCTTAGATTTACGGTTTCTGATTACTCCTTTGGTATCTTAGATTTACGGTTTCTGATTACTCCTTTGGTATCTTAGATTTACGGCTTCTGATTACTCCTTTGGTATCTTAGATTTACGGCTTCTGATTACTCCTTTGGTATCTTAGATTTACGGCTTCTGGTTACTCCTTTGGTATCTTAGATTTACGGCTTCTGATTACTCCTTTGGTATCTTAGATTTACGGCTTCTGATTATTCCTTTTGTATCTTAGATTTACAGTTTCTGATTATTCCTTTTGTATCTTAGATTTACGGTTTCTGATTACTCCTTTGGTAACTTAGATTTACAGTTTCTGATTACTCCTTTGGTATCCTAGATTTACGGCTTCTGATTACTCCTTTGGTATTTTAGATTTACGGCTTCTGATTACTCCTTTGGTATCTTAGATTTACGGCTTCTGATTACTCCTTTGGTATCTTAGATTTACGGTTTCTGCTTACTCCTTTTGTATCATAGATTTACGGTTTCTGATTACTCCTTTGGTATCCTAGATTTACGGCTTCTGATTACTCCTTTGGTATCTTAGATTTACAGTTTCTGATTACTCCTTTGGTATCTTAGATTTACAGTTTCTGATTACTCCTGTGGTATCTTAGATTTACGGCTTCTGATTACTCCTGTGGTATCTTAGATTTACGGTTTCTGATTACTCTTTTGGTATCTTAGATTTACAGTTTCTGATTACTCCTTTGATATCTTAGATTTACGGTTTCTGATTATTCCTTTGGTATCTTAGATTTACGGTTTCTGATTACTCCTTTGGTATCTTAGATTTACGGCTTCTGATTACTCCTTTGGTATCTTAGATTTACGGCTTCTGATTCTCCTTTGGTATCCTAGATTTACGGCTTCTGATTACTCCTTTGGTATCTTAGATTTACGGTTTCTGATTACTCCTTTGGTATCTTAGATTTACGGCTTCTGATTACTCCTTTGGTATCTTAGATTTACGGTTTCTGATTACTCCTTTGGTATCTTAGATTTACGGTTTCTGATTACTCCTTTGGTATCTTAGATTTACGGCTTCTGATTACTCCTTTGGTATCTTAGATTTACGGCTTCTGATTCTCCTTTGGTATCCTAGATTTACGGCTTCTGATTACTCCTTTGGTATCTTAGATTTACGGTTTCTGATTACTCCTTTGGTATCTTAGATTTACGGTTTCTGATTACTCCTTTGGTATCTTAGATTTACGGTTTCTGATTACTCCTTTGGTATCTTAGATTTACGGCTTCTGATTACTCCTTTGGTATCTTAGATTTACGGCTTCTGATTACTCCTTTGGTATCTTAGATTTACGGCTTCTGATTATTCCTTTTGTATCTTAGATTTACAGTTTCTGATTATTCCTTTTGTATCTTAGATTTACAGTTTCTGATTACTCCTTTGGTATCTTAGATTTACAGTTTCTGATTACTCCTTTGGTATCTTCAAACTTTTCTTACAAATTTCATCTGTAGCTGAAAATAAAAATCTGACAGAAATCTGAACACTGGACGGAACGGTTAAAGAATTACCAGTGGGTACTTGTTAAAAATATGGTATATGTTAAAGAGATATTAATTTCAGATAATCAATATCCTTTTCCGGCAATAAAATGAAAAACAAAAATACCACATTGTCAAAACAGTTCCAAAATCCAATAAAAAAATCGTAAACAGGCAAAATTGATATCACACAAACACATGGCCGCTCACTTTCCAGGCTTGGTACAAGCACTTCAATAGAAAGTGGTGGGGTTAAACTAGTTTTATGGATCCGATGGGAGACAAGATGGAGATTACTCCGAGAATGAAAGATATAAAGGATCTTCCAACACGTTCAAGCACACTCTGAAATATGGATTTATGTTTACATTTATGTTTTGGAACCTGGAGATCCATTTCTTAAACTCGTATTACTTTGTTTCTTAACATACATCAAACAAGATCTGACAAAACAGTATATATTCAGTTCTAACATGACGTCCTTCTTTCGCTTTGTAGACAAACGAGCGATTTATCGATGGTATAATCTCATTCGCACATGCGCGGGTGAATGTGACTGACTTTTTCATTGGCAGCATAAATTGTGTGCGACATTTTCCGCAAACATAAATATAAATTACCGTCTTCCAATCAAAGTATACTACCGTATTTGTACTCTTAGACATATCAGAATCGAAATAAATCATGGAAGCCAGAATGTGTTTTGATTTTTAACATGGATTGGCGGATATTCATAAATTTTATCCCTCGCCTCTGGCTCGGGATAAAGTACTAATATCCGCCAATCCATGTTAAAACTTCCAACACATTCTGGCTTCCATGATTTATTTCTTAAATAAACAGGCGATAATCTAAAAGAGATGGGGATCTAAGATAATCTTCTCTGATCTAATCGTATGGTAGTTAGTTTTACATCTATGTACGCTCAAAGTACTAATCGTATGGTAGTTAGTTTCACATCTATGTACGCTCAAAGTACTGATGGCGTTTCATATTTCACATTCAAGTGGCGTTAGATAACAGTATGCGTAGCATTTTTTTCTCATCAAAGCGACGTTAAACACCATTGAAATAACCCTATTTCCAATTAAGGTGGCGTTAAACACCAAAAAGGTTTACCACATTTCCCATTTGGCAGCAATAAATGTAACACGCATCAAATTATGAGAAGAAAGTTTAAACAGTGATGGTCAACAATTCCCCCTATATTACCAACACGAGCAATCACCGAACACAACAATACCACGACATATGGAGTTGACAATCCAAGAACACGTGAACTGAGTACGACATGTCCCCGCCAGACAAGTCTATAAAGTTAAGTTCTGCTTGTGTTTTACTTATTGTAGTAATGTTAGTTTCAATTATTTTAGAAGTACATTTTTTGTATTTGCTATGCTATAGCTGTCTCTTTCTTCTTATTGTAGTAATGTGAGTATTAATTATTAGAAGTATTTGTTATGTTATAGCTGTCTCTTTCTTCTTATTGTAGAAGTGTTAGTTTTAATTATTAGAAGTATTTGTTATGTTATAACTGTCTCTTTCTTCTTATTGTAGTAATGTGAGTTTTAATTATTAGAAGTATTTGTTACGTAATAGCTGTCTCTTTCTTCTTATTGTAGAAGTGTTAGTTTTAATTATTAGAAGTATTTGTTATGTTATAACTGTCTCTTTCTTCTTATTGTAGTAATGTGAGTTTTAATTATTAGAAGTATTTGTTATGTTATAACTGTCTCTTTCTTCTTATTGTAGTAATGTGAGTTTTAATTATTAGAAGTATTTGATACGTTATAGCTGTCTCTTTCTTCTTATTGTAGAAGTGTGAGTTTTAATTATTAGAAGTATTTGTTACGTTGTAACTGTCTCTTTCTTCTTATTGTAGAAGTGTTAGTTTTAATTATTAGAAGTATTTGCTATGCTATAGCTGTCTCTTTCTTCTTATTGTAGTAATGTGAGTTTTAATTATTAGAAGTATTTGTTACGTAATAGCTGTCTCTTTCTTCTTATTGTAGTAATGTGAGTTTTAATTATTAGAAGTATTTGTTATGTAATAGCTGTCTCTTTCTTCTTATTGTAGAAGTGTTAGTTTTAATTATTAGAAGAATTTGTTATGTTATAACTGTCTCTTTCTTCTTATTGTAGAAGTGTTAGTTTTAATTATTAGAAGTATTTGTTATGTTATAACTGTCTCTTTCTTCTTATTGTAGTAATGTGAGTTTTAATTATTAGAAGTATTTGTTACGTTATAACTGTCTCTTTCTTCCTATTGTAGAAGTGTTAGTTTTAATTATTAGAAGTATTTGTTACGTTATAACTGTCTCTTTCTTCCTATTGTAGAAGTGTTAGTTTTAATTATTAGAAGTATTTGTTACGTTGTAACTGTCTCTTTCTTCTTATTGTAGAAGTGTTAGTTTTAATTATTAGAAGTATTTGTTATGTTATAACTGTCTCTTTCTTCTTATTGTAGAAGTGTTAGTTTTAATTATTAGAAGTATTTGTTATGTTATAGCTGTCTCTTTCTTCTTATTGTAGTAATGTGAGTTTTAATTATTAGAAGTATTTGTTATGTTATAACTGTCTCTTTCTTCTTATTGTAGTAATGTGAGTTTTAATTATTAGAAGTATTTGTTACGTTATAACTGTCTCTTTCTTCTTATTGTAGAAGTGTGAGTTTTAATTATTAGAAGTATTTGTTACGTTATAACTGTCTCTTTCTTCCTATTGTAGAAGTGTTAGTTTTAATTATTAGAAGTATTTGTTACGTTGTAACTGTCTCTTTCTTCTTATTGTAGAAGTGTTAGTTTTAATTATTAGAAGTATTTGTTATGTTATAACTGTCTCTTTCTTCTTATTGTAGAAGTGTTAGTTTTAATTATTAGAAGTATTTGTTATGTTATAGCTGTCTCTTTCTTCTTATTGTAGTAATGTGAGTTTTAATTATTAGAAGTATTTGTTATGTTATAACTGTCTCTTTCTTCTTATTGTAGTAATGTGAGTTTTAATTATTAGAAGTATTTGATACGTTATAGCTGTCTCTTTCTTCTTATTGTAGAAGTGTGAGTTTTAATTATTAGAAGTATTTGTTACGTTGTAACTGTCTCTTTCTTCTTATTGTAGAAGTGTTAGTTTTAATTATTAGAAGTATTTGCTATGCTATAGCTGTCTCTTTCTTCTTATTGTAGTAATGTGAGTTTTAATTATTAGAAGTATTTGTTACGTAATAGCTGTCTCTTTCTTCTTATTGTAGAAGTGTTAGTTTTAATTATTAGAAGTATTTGTTATGTTATAACTGTCTCTTTCTTCTTATTGTAGAAGTGTTAGTTTTAATTATTAGAAGTATTTGTTATGTTATAACTGTCTCTTTCTTCTTATTGTAGTAATGTGAGTTTTAATTATTAGAAGTATTTGTTACGTTATAGCTGTCTCTTTCTTCTTATTGTAGAAGTGTGAGTTTTAATTATTAGAAGTATTTGTTACGTTGTAACTGTCTCTTTCTTCTTATTGTAGAAGTGTTAGTTTTAATTATTAGAAGTATTTGTTACGTTATAGCTGTCTCTTTCTTCTTATTGTAGAAGTGTGAGTTTTAATTATTAGAAGTATTTGTTACGTTGTAACTGTCTCTTTCTTCTTATTGTAGAAGTGTTAGTTTTAATTATTAGAAGTATTTGTTACGTTATAGCTGTCTCTTTCTTCTTATTGTAGAAGTGTGAGTTTTAATTATTAGAAGTATTTGTTACGTTGTAACTGTCTCTTTCTTCTTATTGTAGAAGTGTTAGTTTTAATTATTAGAAGTATTTGTTACGTTATAGCTGTCTCTTTCTTCTTATTGTAGAAGTGTTAGTTTTAATTATTAGAAGTATTTGTTAAGTTATAGCTGTCTCTTTCTTCTTATTGTAGAAGTGTGAGTTTTAATTATTAGAAGTATTTGTTACGTTGTAACTGTCTCTTTCTTCTTATTGTAGAAGTGTTAGTTTTAATTATTAGAAGTATTTGTTACGTTATAGCTGTCTCTTTCTTCTTATTGTAGAAGTGTGAGTTTTAATTATTAGAAGTATTTGTTACGTTGTAACTGTCTCTTTCTTCTTATTGTAGAAGTGTTAGTTTTAATTATTAGAAGTATTTGTTACGTTATAGCTGTCTCTTTCTTCTTATTGTAGTAATGTGAGTTTTAATTATTAGAAGTATTTGTTACGTTGTAACTGTCTCTTTCTTCTTATTGTAGAAGTGTGAGTTTTAATTATTAGAAGTATTTGTTATGTTGTAACTGTCTCTTTCTTCTTATTGTAGAAGTGTGAGTTTTAATTATTAGAAGTATTTGTTACGTTGTTAATGTCTCTTTCTTCTTATTGTAGAAGTGTGAGTTTTAATTATTAGAAGTATTTGTTACGTTGTAACTGTCTCTTTCTTCTTATTGTAGAAGTGTTAGTTTTAATTATTAGAAGTATTTGTTACGTTATAGCTGTCTCTTTCTTCTTATTGTAGAAGTGTTAGTTTTAATTATTAGAAGTATTTGTTATGTTGTAACTGTCTCTTTCTTCTTATTGTAGAAGTGTGAGTTTTAATTATTAGAAGTATTTGTTACGTTGTTAATGTCTCTTTCTTCTTATTGTAGAAGTGTGAGTTTTAATTATTAGAAGTATTTGTTACGTTGTAACTGTCTCTTTCTTCTTATTGTAGAAGTGTTAGTTTTAATTATTAGAAGTATTTGTTAAGTTATAGCTGTCTCTTTCTTCTTATTGTAGAAGTGTGAGTTTTAATTATTAGAAGTATTTGTTATGTTATAACTGTCTCTTTCTTCTTATTGTAGAAGTGTTAGTTTTAATTATTAGAAGTATTTGTTACGTTATAGCTGTCTCTTTCTTCTTATTGTAGTAATGTGAGTTTTAATTATTAGAAGTATTTGTTATGTTGTAACTGTCTCTTTCTTCTTATTGTAGAAGTGTTAGTTTTAATTATTAGAAGTATTTGTTATGTTATAACTGTCTCTTTCTTCTTATTGTAGAAGTGTTAGTTTTAATTATTAGAAGTATTTGTTATGTTGTAACTGTCTCTTTCTTCTTATTGTAGAAGTGTTAGTTTTAATTATTAGAAGTATTTGTTACGTTATAGCTGTCTCTTTCTTCTTATTGTAGTAATGTGAGTTTTAATTATTAGAAGTATTTGTTACGTTGTTAATGTCTCTTTCTTCTTATTGTAGAAGTGTTAGCTTTAATTATTAGAAGTATTTGTTACGTTATAGCTGTCTCTTTCTTCTTATTGTAGAAGTGTTAGTTTTAATTATTAGAAGTATTTGTTATGTTGTAACTGTCTCTTTCTTCTTATTGTAGAAGTGTGAGTTTTAATTATTAGAAGTATTTGTTATGTTGTAACTGTCTCTTTCTTCTTATTGTAGAAGTGTTAGTTTTAATTATTAGAAGTATTTGTTATGTTATAACTGTCTCTTTCTTCTTATTGTAGAAGTGTTAGTTTTAATTATTAGAAGTATTTGTTATGTTGTAACTGTCTCTTTCTTCTTATTGTAGAAGTGTTAGTTTTAATTATTAGAAGTATTTGTTATGTTATAACTGTCTCTTTCTTCTTATTGTAGAAGTGTTAGTTTTAATTATTAGAAGTATTTGTTATGTTGTAACTGTCTCTTTCTTCTTATTGTAGAAGTGTTAGTTTTAATTATTAGAAGTATTTGTTACGTTGTAACTGTCTCTTTCTTCCTATTGTAGAAGTGTTAGTTTTAATTATTAGAAGTATTTGTTTCGTTGTTAATGTCTCTTTCTTCTTATTGTAGAAGTGTTAGTTTTAATTATTAGAAGTATTTGTTACGTTATAGCTGTCTCTTTCTTCTTATTGTAGTAATGTGAGTTTTAATTATTAGAAGTATTTGTTACGTTGTTAATGTCTCTTTCTTCTTATTGTAGAAGTGTTAGTTTTAATTATTAGAAGTATTTGTTACGTTATAGCTGTCTCTTTCTTCTTATTGTAGAAGTGTGAGTTTTAATTATTAGAAGTATTTGTTACGTTATAGCTGTCTCTTTCTTCTTATTGTAGAAGTGTGAGTTTTAATTATTAGAAGTATTTGTTACGTTATAACTGTCTCTTTCTTCTTATTGTAGTAATGTGAGTTTTAATTATTAGAAGTATTTGTTACGTTATAGCTGTCTCTTTCTTCTTATTGTAGAAGTGTGAGTTTTAATTATTAGAAGTATTTGTTACGTTATAGCTGTCTCTTTCTTCTTATTGTAGAAGTGTTAGTTTTAATTATTAGAAGTATTTGTTATGTTGTAACTGTCTCTTTCTTCTTATTGTAGAAGTGTTAGTTTTAATTATTAGAAGTATTTGTTACGTTATAGCTGTCTCTTTCTTCTTATTGTAGTAATGTGAGTTTTAATTATTAGAAGTATTTGTTACGTTGTAACTGTCTCTTTCTTCTTATTGTAGAAGTGTTAGTTTTAATTATTAGAAGTATTTGTTACGTTATAGCTGTCTCTTTCTTCTTATTGTAGAAGTGTTAGTTTTAATTATTAGAAGTATTTGTTATGTTGTAACTGTCTCTTTCTTCTTATTGTAGTAATGTGAGTTTTAATTATTAGAAGTATTTGTTACGTTATAGCTGTCTCTTTCTTCTTATTGTAGAAGTGTGAGTTTTAATTATTAGAAGTATTTGTTACGTTATAGCTGTCTCTTTCTTCTTATTGTAGAAGTGTTAGTTTTAATTATTAGAAGTATTTGTTATGTTGTAACTGTCTCTTTCTTCTTATTGTAGTAATGTGAGTTTTAATTATTAGAAGTATTTGTTACGTTATAGCTGTCTCTTTCTTCTTATTGTAGAAGTGTTAGTTTTAATTATTAGAAGTATTTGTTATGTTGTAACTGTCTCTTTCTTCTTATTGTAGAAGTGTTAGTTTTAATTATTAGAAGTATTTGTTACGTTATAGCTGTCTCTTTCTTCTTATTGTAGAAGTGTTAGTTTTAATTATTAGAAGTATTTGTTAAGTTATAGCTGTCTCTTTCTTCTTATTGTAGAAGTGTGAGTTTTAATTATTAGAAGTATTTGTTAAGTTATAGCTGTCTCTTTCTTCTTATTGTAGAAGTGTGAGTTTTAATTATTAGAAGTATTTGTTATGTTGTAGCTGTCTCTTTCTTCTTATTGTAGAAGTGTTAGTTTTAATTATTAGAAGTATTTGTTACGTTATAGCTGTCTCTTTCTTCTTATTGTAGAAGTGTGAGTTTTAATTATTAGAAGTATTTGTTACGTTGTTAATGTCTCTTTCTTCTTATTGTAGAAGTGTGAGTTTTAATTATTAGAAGTATTTGTTACGTTGTAACTGTCTCTTTCTTCTTATTGTAGAAGTGTTAGTTTTAATTATTAGAAGTATTTGTTAAGTTATAGCTGTCTCTTTCTTCTTATTGTAGAAGTGTGAGTTTTAATTATTAGAAGTATTTGTTATGTTATAACTGTCTCTTTCTTCTTATTGTAGAAGTGTTAGTTTTAATTATTAGAAGTATTTGTTACGTTATAGCTGTCTCTTTCTTCTTATTGTAGTAATGTGAGTTTTAATTATTAGAAGTATTTGTTATGTTGTAACTGTCTCTTTCTTCTTATTGTAGAAGTGTTAGTTTTAATTATTAGAAGTATTTGTTATGTTATAACTGTCTCTTTCTTCTTATTGTAGAAGTGTTAGTTTTAATTATTAGAAGTATTTGTTATGTTGTAACTGTCTCTTTCTTCTTATTGTAGAAGTGTTAGTTTTAATTATTAGAAGTATTTGTTACGTTATAGCTGTCTCTTTCTTCTTATTGTAGTAATGTGAGTTTTAATTATTAGAAGTATTTGTTACGTTGTTAATGTCTCTTTCTTCTTATTGTAGAAGTGTTAGCTTTAATTATTAGAAGTATTTGTTACGTTATAGCTGTCTCTTTCTTCTTATTGTAGAAGTGTTAGTTTTAATTATTAGAAGTATTTGTTATGTTGTAACTGTCTCTTTCTTCTTATTGTAGAAGTGTGAGTTTTAATTATTAGAAGTATTTGTTATGTTGTAACTGTCTCTTTCTTCTTATTGTAGAAGTGTTAGTTTTAATTATTAGAAGTATTTGTTATGTTATAACTGTCTCTTTCTTCTTATTGTAGAAGTGTTAGTTTTAATTATTAGAAGTATTTGTTATGTTGTAACTGTCTCTTTCTTCTTATTGTAGAAGTGTTAGTTTTAATTATTAGAAGTATTTGTTATGTTATAACTGTCTCTTTCTTCTTATTGTAGAAGTGTTAGTTTTAATTATTAGAAGTATTTGTTATGTTGTAACTGTCTCTTTCTTCTTATTGTAGAAGTGTTAGTTTTAATTATTAGAAGTATTTGTTACGTTGTAACTGTCTCTTTCTTCTTATTGTAGAAGTGTTAGTTTTAATTATTAGAAGTATTTGTTACGTTATAGCTGTCTCTTTCTTCTTATTGTAGAAGTGTTAGTTTTAATTATTAGAAGTATTTGTTATGTTGTAACTGTCTCTTTCTTCTTATTGTAGTAATGTGAGTTTTAATTATTAGAAGTATTTGTTACGTTATAGCTGTCTCTTTCTTCTTATTGTAGAAGTGTGAGTTTTAATTATTAGAAGTATTTGTTACGTTATAGCTGTCTCTTTCTTCTTATTGTAGAAGTGTTAGTTTTAATTATTAGAAGTATTTGTTATGTTGTAACTGTCTCTTTCTTCTTATTGTAGTAATGTGAGTTTTAATTATTAGAAGTATTTGTTACGTTATAGCTGTCTCTTTCTTCTTATTGTAGAAGTGTTAGTTTTAATTATTAGAAGTATTTGTTATGTTGTAACTGTCTCTTTCTTCTTATTGTAGAAGTGTTAGTTTTAATTATTAGAAGTATTTGTTACGTTATAGCTGTCTCTTTCTTCTTATTGTAGAAGTGTTAGTTTTAATTATTAGAAGTATTTGTTAAGTTATAGCTGTCTCTTTCTTCTTATTGTAGAAGTGTGAGTTTTAATTATTAGAAGTATTTGTTAAGTTATAGCTGTCTCTTTCTTCTTATTGTAGAAGTGTGAGTTTTAATTATTAGAAGTATTTGTTATGTTGTAGCTGTCTCTTTCTTCTTATTGTAGAAGTGTTAGTTTTAATTATTAGAAGTATTTGTTACGTTATAGCTGTCTCTTTCTTCTTATTGTAGAAGTGTTAGTTTTAATTATTAGAAGTATTTGTTACGTTGTAACTGTCTCTTTCTTCTTATTGTAGAAGTGTTAGTTTTAATTATTAGAAGTATTTGTTAAGTTATAGCTGTCTCTTTCTTCTTATTGTAGAAGTGTGAGTTTTAATTATTAGAAGTATTTGTTACGTTGTTAATGTCTCTTTCTTCTTATTGTAGAAGTGTTAGTTTTAATTATTAGAAGTATTTGTTACGTTATAGCTGTCTCTTTCTTCTTATTGTAGAAGTGTTAGTTTTAATTATTAGAAGTATTTGTTACGTTGTAACTGTCTCTTTCTTCTTATTGTAGAAGTGTTAGTTTTAATTATTAGAAGTATTTGTTACGTTGTAACTGTCTCTTTCTTCCTATTGTAGAAGTGTTAGTTTTAATTATTAGAAGTATTTGTTATGTTATAGCTGTCTCTTTCTTCTTATTGTAGAAGTGTGAGTTTTAATTATTAGAAGTATTTGTTATGTTGTAACTGTCTCTTTCTTCTTATTGTAGAAGTGTTAGTTTTAATTATTAGAAGTATTTGTTACGTTATAGCTGTCTCTTTCTTCTTATTGTAGAAGTGTTAGCTTTAATTATTAGAAGTATTTGTTATGTTGTAACTGTCTCTTTCTTCTTATTGTAGTAATGTGAGTTTTAATTATTAGAAGTATTTGTTACGTTATAGCTGTCTCTTTCTTCTTATTGTAGAAGTGTGAGTTTTAATTATTAGAAGTATTTGTTACGTTGTTAATGTCTCTTTCTTCTTATTGTAGTAATGTGAGTTTTAATTATTAGAAGTATTTGTTATGTTATAGCTGTCTCTTTCTTCTTATTGTAGAAGTGTTAGTTTTAATTATTAGAAGTATTTGTTACGTTATAGCTGTCTCTTTCTTCTTATTGTAGAAGTGTGAGTTTTAATTATTAGAAGTATTTGTTATGTTGTAGCTGTCTCTTTCTTCTTATTGTAGAAGTGTGAGTTTTAATTATTAGAAGTATTTGTTACGTTGTTAATGTCTCTTTCTTCTTATTGTAGTAATGTGAGTTTTAATTATTAGAAGTATTTGTTATGTTATAGCTGTCTCTTTCTTCTTATTGTAGAAGTGTTAGTTTTAATTATTAGAAGTATTTGTTACGTTGTAACTGTCTCTTTCTTCTTATTGTAGAAGTGTTAGTTTTAATTATTAGAAGTATTTGTTATGTTATAGCTGTCTCTTTCTTCTTATTGTAGAAGTGTGAGTTTTAATTATTAGAAGTATTTGTTACGTTGTAACTGTCTCTTTCTTCTTATTGTAGTAATGTGAGTTTTAATTATTAGAAGTATTTGTTACGTTATAGCTGTCTCTTTCTTCTTATTGTAGAAGTGTTAGTTTTAATTATTAGAAGTATTTGTTACGTTATAGCTGTCTCTTTCTTCTTATTGTAGAAGTGTTAGTTTTAATTATTAGAAGTATTTGTTACGTTGTAACTGTCTCTTTCTTCTTATTGTAGAAGTGTTAGTTTTAATTATTAGAAGTATTTGTTATGTTGTAACTGTCTCTTTCTTCTTATTGTAGAAGTGTTAGTTTTAATTATTAGAAGTATTTGTTACGTTATAGCTGTCTCTTTCTTCTTATTGTAGAAGTGTTAGTTTTAATTATTAGAAGTATTTGTTACGTTATAGCTGTCTCTTTCTTTGTTCTTATGTTGTACTATACAAATACAGGGAAATATATTGTAGGACATGTAGTAGGGATACAACAGATCATATAGAAAGATTGAAAGTAGAAGTGAATGAAGTTACATATCTTTTAAAGGAAAATATCGAAAAGATGTTGGATCGTGGAGATAAACTTAGAGAATTACAAGAAAGATCAGGTACACTCCAAATGTACTTTACTATTACATAACATAATTGTTTTTGCACATTTGCTTTTGTCTTTGAATTATATAAGGCGGACAATTTTGATTCTAAAAAGCATAAATAGATTTGGTAAATTATAATATCTACTTGATAATAGCCCAGTAATTTACTTATGAATGTTTGGTTGTTTATTTAAAAGGGAATAATTTAGTATGTACAATATATTCTATTACCATGAAAAGAAATTTTAAACGCTGATTGTCATCAATTCGACAACAAAATACAAGACCTAGACATATGCCGATGGAAATCTAGGTCCTGGATTTAGGAAATGCTTTCTTTCTAATGACGGTAATAATATACCACAAAGTACTATTTAGTAGAGCAGGACATTCTTACCCTGTCGTAGCACCCGAGTTCCCCATCAGTTTTTTTTATTGGAGTTCGTATTGCTCGATCTTTAGTTTTCTATGTAGTGGTTTTTTTTAGATTATTGTTTGTCCTTTTGACCGTCTGTCCTTCTTCGACTTACCTCTTTGGTGTCTGCAAATTTTCTGAGCTGTTCAACCTGGAAACAGAAAAAGAACGGCATAATAAGTTTAAGTTTTAAAAAGAACGGCATTATAAGTTTAAGTTTTAAAAAGAACGGCATAATAAGTTTAAGTTTTAAAAAGAACGGCATAATAAGTTTAAGTTTTAAAAAGAACGGCATAATAAGTTTAAGTTTTAAAAAGAACGGCATAATAAGCTTAAGTTTTAAAAAGAACGGCATAATAAGTTTAAGTTTTAAAAAGAACGGCATAATAAGTTTAAGTTTTAAAAAGAACGGCATAATAAGTTTAAGTTTTAAAAAGAACGGCATAATAAGCTTAAGTTTTAAAAAGAACGGCATAATAAGTTTAAGTTTTAAAAAGAACGGCATAATAAGTTTAAGTTTTAAAAAGAACGGTATAATAAGTTTAAGTTTTAAAAAGAACGGCATAATAAGTTTAAGTTTTAAAAAGAACGGCATAATAAGTTTAAGTTTAAAAAAGAACGACATAATAAGTTTAGTTTTAAAAAGAACGGCATAATAAGTTTAAGTTTTAAAAAGAACGGCATAATAAGTTTAAGTTTTAAAAAGAACGGCATAATAAGTTTAAGTTTTATTCTGTGAGAAGAAGCTATGTATTTGTTATTGTAAAACAAATAATGCTTATAACTTGAAATCTCCTTTTAATGCAGATAGAAGGTGGCATTAATGCTATGAGACATATCTTTAAATGCTTAAGGGAACGACCATTTAACTTGAAAGGGGTGTGGGGTATGTTTTTTTTCGAAAAAAATATTCTGATTCCCAATGTTGCTGAAAAAAATATTCTGATTTTGGTGGAGGAAACAAAAATAATCTGATTCAGAGTTTTTGTCGTATAACCTAATGTTACATTCTGGAAAAAAATGAATGTTCTAACTCTTGTGTTGTCCGAAAAAAAAATTCTGAACGAAACAAAAAACCATAACCCCCCCCCCCCTTCAAGTTAATTGGTCGGTTCCTAAGTAACGTGCACATATATGAAACTATTTTTAAAGTTAAAGGTTCTCTTCCCTCAGACATAGGTGACCATAACCGACTTTGGCTATCGTGATATTCCAGAAATGCGTCGTGTGCACTAAATTAGATATATACGGTTTTATTGTGATTTCGTCACCATCCTCGTGAATTGCTCTTTGGCTGTACTAAGACGTTAATCAATATAAACAGTTGTAATTAAATTAAATAAACGATATAGAAAGAATGGACAATACAGAGAAACGGGCAACATTGTTTACACAAGACACAGGACAAAGACAAACAAAACAAACAACACGTACAATACAGAGAAACGGTCAACATGGTTTACACAAGACACAGGACAAAGACAAACAAAACAAACAACACGTACAATACAGAGAAACGGTCAACATTGTTTACACAAGACACAGGACAAAGACAAACAAAACAAACAACACGTACAATACAGAGAAACGGTCAACATTGTTTACACAAGACACAGGACAAAGACAAACAAAACAAACAACACGTACAATACAGAGAAACGGGCAACATTGTTTACACAAGACACAGGACAAAGACAAACAAAACAAACAACACGTACAATACAGAGAAACAGGCAACATTGTTTACACAAGACACAGGACAAAGACAAACAAAACAAACAACACGTACAATACAGAGAAACGGGCAACATTGTTTACACAAGACACAAGACAAAGACAAACAAAACAAACAACACGTACAATACAGAGAAACGGGCAACATTGTTTACACAAGACACAGGACAAAGACAAACAAAACAAACAACACGTACAATACAGAGAAACGGGCAACATTGTTTACACAAGACACAGGACAAAGACAAACAAAACAAACAACACGTACAATACAGAGAAACTGGCAACATTGTTTACACAAGACACAGGACAAAGACAAACAAAACAAACAACACGTACAATACAGAGAAACGGGCAACATTGTTTACACAAGACACAAGACAAAGACAAACAAAACAAACAACACGTACAATACAGAGAAACGGGCAACATTGTTTACACAAGACACAGGACAAAGACAAACAAAACAAACAACACGTACAATACAGAGAAACGGGCAACATTGTTTACACAAGACACAGGACAAAGACAAACAAAACAAACAACACGTACAATACAGAGAAACGGGCAACATTGTTTACACAAGACACAAGACAAAGACAAACAAAACAAACAACACGTACAATACAGAGAAACGGGCAACATTGTTTACACAAGACACAAGACAAAGACAAACAAAACAAACAACACGTACAATACAGAGAAACGGGCAACATTGTTTACACAAGACACAGGACAAAGACAAACAAAACAAACAACACGTACAATACAGAGAAACGGGCAACATTGTTTACACAAGACACAGGACAAAGACAAACAAAACAAACAACACGTACAATACAGAGAAACGGGCAACATTGTTTACACAAGACACAAGACAAAGACAAACAAAACAAACAACACGTACAATACAGAGAAACGGGCAACATTGTTTACACAAGACACAGGACAAAGACAAACAAAACAAACAACACGTACAATACAGAGAAACGGGCAACATTGTTTACACAAGACACAGGACAAAGACAAACAAAACAAACAACACGTACAATACAGAGAAACGGGCAACATTGTTTACACAAGACACAGGACAAAGACAAACAAAACAAACAACACGTACAATACAGAGAAACGGGCAACATTGTTTACACAAGACACAAGACAAAGACAAACAAAACAAACAACACGTACAATACAGAGAAACGGGCAACATTGTTTACACAAGACACAGGACAAAGACAAACAAAACAAACAACACGTACAATACAGAGAAACGGGCAACATTGTTTACACAAGACACAGGACAAAGACAAACAAAACAAACAACACGTACAATACAGAGAAACGGGCAACATTGTTTACACAAGACACAAGACAAAGACAAACAAAACAAACAACACGTACAATACAGAGAAACGGGCAACATTGTTTACACAAGACACAAGACAAAGACAAACAAAACAAACAACACGTACAATACAGAGAAACGGTCAACATTGTTTACACAAGACACAGGACAAAGACAAACAAAACAAACAACACGTACAATACAGAGAAACGGGCAACATTGTTTACACAAGACACAAGACAAAGACAAACAAAACAAACAACACGTACAATACAGAGAAACGGTCAACATTGTTTACACAAGACACAGGACAAAGACAAACAAAACAAACAACACGTACAATACAGAGAAACGGTCAACATTGTTTACACAAGACACAGGACAAAGACAAACAAAACAAACAACACGTACAATACAGAGAAACGGGCAACATTGTTTACACAAGACACAGGACAAAGACAAACAAAACAAACAACACGTACAATACAGAGAAACGGGCAACATTGTTTACACAAGACACAGGACAAAGACAAACAAAACAAACAACACGTACAATACAGAGAAACGGTCAACATTGTTTACACAAGACACAGGACAAAGACAAACAAAACAAACAACACGTACAATACAGAGAAACGGTCAACATTGTTTACACAAGACACAGGACAAAGATAAACAAAACAAACAACACGTACAATACAGAGAAACGGGCAACATTGTTTACACAAGACACAGGACAAAGACAAACAAAACAAACAACACGTACAATACAGAGAAACGGTCAACATTGTTTACACAAGACACAGGACAAAGACAAACAAAACAAACAACACGTACAATACAGAGAAACGGTCAACATTGTTTACACAAGACACAGGACAAAGACAAACAAAACAAACAACACGCACAATACAGAGAAACGGTCAACATTGTTTACACAAGACACAGGACAAAGACAAACAAAACAAACAACACGTACAATACAGAGAAATGGGCAACATTGTTTACACAAGACACAGGACAAAGACAAACAAAACAAACAACACGTACAATACCGAGAAACGGGCAACATTGTTTACACAAGACACAGGACAAAGACAAACAAAACAAACAACACGTACAATACAGAGAAACGGGCAACATTGTTTACACAAGACACAGGACAAAGACAAACGAAACAAACAACACGTACAATACAGAGAAACGGGCAACATTGTTTACACAAGACACAAGACAAAGACAAACAAAACAAACAACACGTACAATACAGAGAAACGGGCAACATTGTTTACACAAGACACAGGACAAAGACAAACAAAACAAACACACGTACAATACAGAGAAACGGGCAACATTGTTTACACAAGACACAGGACAAAGACAAACAAAACAAACAACACGTACAACACAGAGAAACGGGCAACATTGTTTACACAAGACACAGGACAAAGACAAAAAGACAAAAAACGCAGCACAGAAAAGTAAAACGATGAATAATACGATCTCACCAATAACACAACACAGAAAAGTAAAACGATGAATAACACGGACCTCACCAATAACACAACACAGAAAAGTAAAACGATGAATAACACGGACCTCACCAATAACACAACACAGAAAAGTAAAACGATGAATAACACGGACCTCACCAATAACACAACACAGAAAAGTAAAACGATGAATAACACGGACCTCACCAATAACACAACACAGAAAAGTAAAACGATGAATAACACGGACCTCACCAATAACACAACACAGAAAAGTAAAACGATGAATAACACGGACCTCACCAATAACACAACACAGAAAAGTAAAACGATGAATAACACGGACCTCACCAATAACACAACACAGAAAATTAAAACGATGAATAACACGGACCTCACAAATAACACAACACAGAAAATTAAAACGATGAATAACACGGACCTCACCAATAACACAGCACAGAAAAGTAAAACGATGAATAACACGGACCTCACCAATAACACAGCACAGAAAAGTAAAACGATGAATAACACGGACCTCACCAATAACACAACACAGAAAAGTAAAACGATGAATAACACGGACCTCACCAATAACACAACACAGAAAAGTAAAACGATGAACAACACGGACCTCACCAATAACACAACACAGAAAAGTAAAACGATGAATAACACGGACCTCACCAATAACACAACACAGAAAAGTAAAACGATGAATAACACGGACCTCACCAATAACACAACACAGAAAAGTAAAACGATGAATAACACGGACCTCACCAATAACACAACACAGAAAAGTAAAACGATGAATAACACGGACCTCACCAATAACACAACACAGAAAAGTAAAACGATGAATAACACGGACCTCACCAATAACACAACACAGAAAAGTAAAACGATGAATAACACGAACCTCACCAATAACACAACACAGAAAAGTAAAACGATGAATAACACGGACCTCACCAATAACACAACACAGAAAAGTAAAACGATGAATAACACGGACCTCACCAATAACACAACACAGAAAAGTAAAACGATGAATAACACGGACCTCACCAATAACACAACACAGAAAAGTAAAACGATGAATAACACGGACCTCACCAATAACACAACACAGAAAAGTAAAACGATGAATAACACGGACCTCACCAATAACACAACACAGAAAAGTAAAACGATGAATAACACGGACCTCACCAATAACACAACACAGAAAAGTAAAACGATGAATAACACGGACCTCACCAATAACACAACACAGAAAAGTAAAACGATGAATAACACGGACCTCACCAATAACACAACACAGAAAAGTAAAACGATGAATAACACGGACCTCACCAATAACACAACACAGAAAAGTAAAACGATGAATAACACGGACCTCACCAATAACACAACACAGAAAAGTAAAACGATGAATAACACGGACCTCACCAATAACACAACACAGAAAAGTAAAACGATGAATAACACGGACCTCACCAATAACACAACACAGAAAAGTAAAACGATGAATAACACGGACCTCACCAATAACACAACACAGAAAAGTAAAACGATGAATAACACGGACCTCACCAATAACACAACACAGAAAAGTAAAACGATGAATAACACGGACCTCACCAATAACACAACACAGAAAAGTAAAACGATGAATAACACGGACCTCACCAATAACACAACACAGAAAATTAAAACGATGAATTACACGGACCTCACCAATAACACAGCACAGAAAAGTAAAACGATGAATAACACGGACCTCACCAATAACACAACACAGAAAAGTAAAACGATGAACAACACGGACCTCACCAATAACACAACACAGAAAAGTAAAACGATGAATAACACGGACCTCACCAATAACACAACACAGAAAAGTAAAACGATGAATAACACGGACCTCACCAATAACACAACACAGAAAAGTAAAACGATGAATAACACGGACCTCACCAATAACACAACACAGAAAAGTAAAACGATGAATAACACGGACCTCACCAATAACACAACACAGAAAAGTAAAACGATGAATAACACGGACCTCACCAATAACACAACACAGAAAAGTAAAACGATGAATAACACGAACCTCACCAATAACACAACACAGAAAAGTAAAACGATGAATAACACGGACCTCACCAATAACACAACACAGAAAAGTAAAACGATGAATAACACGGACCTCACCAATAACACAACACAGAAAAGTAAAACGATGAATAACACGGACCTCACCAATAACACAACACAGAAAAGTAAAACGATGAATAACACGGACCTCACCAATAACACAACACAGAAAAGTAAAACGATGAATAACACGAACCTCACCAATAACACAACACAGAAAAGTAAAACGATGAATAACACGGACCTCACCAATAACACAACACAGAAAAGTAAAACGATGATTAACACGGACCTCACCAATAACACAACACAGAAAAGTAAAACGATGAATAACACGGACCTCACCAATAACAGGTGTGAACCCAGGCGCCCGTGAAGGTCAAGCAGTTTCTGCTTCTAATAAGACACACACCACGTTATTCATATAGTCAATGTGTGTTGGACACCACTATGCGCAAACAAACAAAAATAAAGTAATTAAGACATGAACTCTCCTACAAACAACTGGAAGAAAAAACGACCCGAGCATAGTTTCTTTACAGAAATCGTAGCGGAATTCATAACACGGAACTCAGAAGGTAAAGTCATATGATAGGACAAAATCTTGGACATCACTATGTGTACACAAAACACAATAAGACATCTCCAACAAACAACCGGAGGTAAAGAGGAAAACACAATAAGACATATACCCTCCAACAAGTAACTGGAGGTAAAGAGGAACACACAATAAGACATATACCCTCCAACAAGCAACTGGAAGTAAAGAGGAAAACACAATAAGACATATACCCTCCAACAAGCAACTGGAGGTAAAGAGGAAAACACAATAAGACATATACCCTCCAACAAACAACTGGAGGTAAAGAGGAAAACACAATAAGACATATACCCTCCAACAAGTAACTGGAGGTAAAGAGGAACACACAATAAGACATATACCCTCCAACAAGCAACTGGAGGTAAAGAGGAACACAGAATAAGACATATACCCTCCAACAAGCAACTGGAGGTAAAGAGGAAAACACAATAAGACATATACCCTCCAACAAACAACTGGAGGTAAAGAGGAAAACACAATAAGACATATACCCTCCAACAAGTAACTGGAGGTAAAGAGGAACACACAATAAGACATATACCCTCCAACAAGCAACTGGAGGTAAAGAGGAACACAGAATAAGACATATACCCTCCAACAAGCAACTGGAGGTAAAGAGGAAAACACAATAAGACATATACCCTCCAACAAACAACTGGAGGTAAAGAGGAAAACACAATAAGACATATACCCTCCAACAAGTAACTGGAGTTAAAGAGGAACACACAATAAGACATATGCCCTCCAACAAGTAACTGGAGGTAAAAAGGAACACACACTAAGACATATACCCTCCAACAAGTAACTGGAAGTAAAGAGGAAAACACAATAAGACATATACCCTCCAACAAGTAACTGGAGGTAAAGAGGAAAACACAATAAGACATATGCCCTCCAACAAGTAACTGGAGGTAAAGAGGAACACACAATAAGACATATACCCTCCAACAAGTAACTGGAGGTAAAGAGGAAAACACAATAAGACATATACCCTCCAACAAGTAACTGGAGGTAAAGAGGAACACAAAATAAGACATATACCCTCCAACAAGTAACTGGAGGTAAAGAGGAAAACACAATAAGACATATGCCCTCCAACAAGTAACTGGAAGTAAAGAGGAAAACACAATAAGACATATACCCTCCAACAAGTAACTGGAAGTAAAGAGGAACACACAATAAGACATATACCCTCCAACAAGTAACTGGAAGTAAAGAGGAAAACACAATAAGACATATACCCTCCAACAAGTAACTGGAGGTAAAGAGGAAAACACAATAAGACATATACCCTCCAACAAGTAACTGGAAGTAAAGAGGAACACACAATAAGACATATACCCTCCAACAAGTAACTGGAAGTAAAGAGGAACACACAATAAGACATATACCCTCCAACAAGTAACTGGAGGTAAAGAGGAACACACAATAAGACATATACCCTCCAACAAGTAACTGGAAGTAAAGAGGAACACACAATAAGACATATACCCTCCAACAAGTAACTGGGTGTAAAGAGGAAAACACAATAAGACATATACCCTCCAACAAGTAACTGGAGGTAAAGAGGAAAACACAATAAGACATATGCCCTCCAACAAACAACTGGAGGTAAAGAGGAACACACAATAAGACATATACCCTCCAACAAACAACTGGAGGTAAAGAGGAAAACACAATAAGACATATACCCTCCAACAAACAACTGGAGGTAAAGAGGAAAACACAATAAGACATATACCCTCCAACAAGTAACTGGAGGTAAAGAGGAAAACACAATAAGACATCTCCAACAAACAACTGGAGGTAAAGAGGAAAACACAATAAGACATATACCCTCCAACAAGTAACTGGAGGTAAAGAGGAAAACACAATAAGACATATGCCCTCCAACAAGTAACTGGAGGTAAAGAGGAAAACACAATAAGACATATACCCTCCAACAAGTAACTGGAGGTAAAGAGAAAAACACAATAAGACATATACCCTCCAACAAGTAACTGGAGGTAAAGAGGAAAACACAATAAGACATCTCCAACAAACAACTGGAGGTAAAGAGGAAAACACAATAAGACATATACCCTCCAACAAGTAACTGGAGGTAAAGAGGAAAACACAATAAGACATCTCCAACAAGCAACTGGAGGTAAAGAGGAAAACACAATAAGACATATACCCTCCAACAAGCAACTGGAGGTAAAGAGGAAAACACAATAAGACATATACCCTCCAACAAGTAACTGGAGGTAAAGAGGAAAACACAATAAGACATATACCCTCCAACAAACAACTGGAGGTAAAGAGGAAAACACAATAAGACATATACCCTCCAACAAGTAACTGGAGGTAAAGAGGAAAACACAATAAGACATATACCCTCCAACAAGCAACTGGAGGTAAAGAGGAAAACACAATAAGACATATACCCTCCAACAAACAACTGGAGGTAAAGAGGAAAACACAATAAGACATATACCCTCCAACAAACAACTGGAGGTAAAGAGGAAAACACAATAAGACATATACCCTCCAACAAGTAACTGGAGGTAAAGAGGAAAACACAATAAGACATATACCCTCCAACAAGTAACTGGAGGTAAAGAGGAAAACACAATAAGACATATACCCTCCAACAAGCAACTGGAGGTAAAGAGGAAAACACAATAAGACATATACCCTCCAACAAGTAACTGGAGGTAAAGAGGAAAACACAATAAGACATCTCCAACAAACAACTGGAGGTAAAGAGGAAAACACAATAAGACATATACCCTCCAACAAGTAACTGGAGGTAAAGAGGAAAACACAATAAGACATATACCCTCCAACAAGTAACTGGAGGTAAAGAGGAAAACACAATAAGACATATACCCTCCAACAAGTAACTGGAGGTAAAGAGGAAAACACAATAAGACACATGCCCTCCAACAAACAACTGGAGGTAAAGAGGAACACACAATAAGACATATACCCTCCAACAAACAACTGGAGGTAAAGAGGAAAACACAATAAGACATATACCCTCCAACAAACAACTGGAGGTAAAGAGGAAAACACAATAAGACATATACCCTCCAACAAACAACTGGAGGTAAAGAGGAAAACACAATAAGACATATACCCTCCAACAAGTAACTGGAGGTAAAGAGGAAAACACAATAAGACATATACCCTCCAACAAGTAACTGGATGTAAAGAGGAAAACACAATAAGACATATACCCTCCAACAAGTAACTGGAAGTAAAGAGGAAAACACAATAAGACATATACCCTCCAACAAGTAACTGGAGGTAAAGAGGAAAACACAATAAGACATATACCCTCCAACAAACAACTGGAGGTAAAGAGGAACACACAATAAGACATATACCCTCCAACAAACAACTGGAGGTAAAGAGGAAAACACAATAAGACATATACCCTCCAACAAACAACTGGAGGTAAAGAGGAAAACACAATAAGACATATACCCTCCAACAAGTAACTGGAGGTAAAGAGGAAAACACAATAAGACATCTCCAACAAACAACTGGAGGTAAAGAGGAAAACACAATAAGACATATACCCTCCAACAAGTAACTGGAGGTAAAGAGGAAAACACAATAAGACATATGCCCTCCAACAAGTAACTGGAGGTAAAGAGGAAAACACAATAAGACATATACCCTCCAACAAGTAACTGGAGGTAAAGAGGAAAACACAATAAGACATATACCCTCCAACAAGTAACTGGAGGTAAAGAGGAAAACACAATAAGACATCTCCAACAAACAACTGGAGGTAAAGAGGAAAACACAATAAGACATATACCCTCCAACAAATAACTGGAGGTAAAGAGGAAAACACAATAAGACATCTCCAACAAACAACTGGAGGTAAAGAGGAAAACACAATAAGACATATACCCTCCAACAAGCAACTGGAGGTAAAGAGGAAAACACAATAAGACATATACCCTCCAACAAGTAACTGGATGTAAAGAGGAAAACACAATAAGACATATACCCTCCAACAAACAACTGGAGGTAAAGAGGAAAACACAATAAGACATATACCCTCCAACAAACAACTGGAGGTAAAGAGGAAAACACAATAAGACATATACCCTCCAACAAGTAACTGGAGGTAAAGAGGAAAACACAATAAGACATATACCCTCGAACAAGCAACTGGAGGTAAAGAGGAAAACACAATAAGACATATACCCTCCAACAAGTAACTGGAGGTAAAGAGGAAAACACAATAAGACATCTCCAACAAACAACTGGAGGTAAAGAGGAAAACACAATAAGACATATACCCTCCAACAAGTAACTGGAGGTAAAGAGGAAAACACAATAAGACATATACCCTCCAACAAGTAACTGGAGGTAAAGAGGAAAACACAATAAGACATATACCCTCCAACAAGTAACTGGAGGTAAAGAGGAAAACACAATAAGACATATGACCTCCAACAAACAACTGGAGGTAAAGAGGAAAACACAATAAGACATATACCCTCCAACAAACAACTGGAGGTAAAGAGGAAAACACAATAAGACATATACCCTCCAACAAACAACTGGAGGTAAAGAGGAAAACACAATAAGACATATACCCTCCAACAAACAACTGGAGGTAAAGAGGAAAACACAATAAGACATATACCCTCCAACAAGTAACTAGAGGTAAACAGGAAAACACAATAAGACATATACCCTCCAACAAGTAACTGGAGGTAAAGAGGAAAACACAATAAGACATATACCCTCCAACAAGTAACTGGAGGTAAAGAGGAAAACACAATAAGACATATGCCCTCCAACAAACAACTGGAGGTAAAGAGGAACACACAATAAGACATATACCCTCCAACAAACAACTGGAGGTAAAGAGGAAAACACAATAAGACATATACCCTCCAACAAACAACTGGAGGTAAAGAGGAAAACACAATAAGACATATACCCTCCAACAAGTAACTGGAGGTAAAGAGGAAAACACAATAAGACATCTCCAACAAACAACTGGAGGTAAAGAGGAAAACACAATAAGACATATACCCTCCAACAAGTAACTGGAGGTAAAGAGGAAAACACAATAAGACATATGCCCTCCAACAAGTAACTGGAGGTAAAGAGGAAAACACAATAAGACATATACCCTCCAACAAGTAACTGGAGGTAAAGAGAAAAACACAATAAGACATATACCCTCCAACAAGTAACTGGAGGTAAAGAGGAAAACACAATAAGACATCTCCAACAAACAACTGGAGGTAAAGAGGAAAACACAATAAGACATATACCCTCCAACAAGTAACTGGAGGTAAAGAGGAAAACACAATAAGACATCTCCAACAAGCAACTGGAGGTAAAGAGGAAAACACAATAAGACATATACCCTCCAACAAGCAACTGGAGGTAAAGAGGAAAACACAATAAGACATATACCCTCCAACAAGTAACTGGAGGTAAAGAGGAAAACACAATAAGACATATACCCTCCAACAAACAACTGGAGGTAAAGAGGAAAACACAATAAGACATATACCCTCCAACAAGTAACTGGAGGTAAAGAGGAAAACACAATAAGACATATACCCTCCAACAAGCAACTGGAGGTAAAGAGGAAAACACAATAAGACATATATCCTCCAACAAACAACTGGAGGTAAAGAGGAAAACACAATAAGACATATACCCTCCAACAAACAACTGGAGGTAAAGAGGAAAACACAATAAGACATATACCCTCCAACAAGTAACTGGAGGTAAAGAGGAAAACACAATAAGACATATACCCTCCAACAAGTAACTGGAGGTAAAGAGGAAAACACAATAAGACATATACCCTCCAACAAGCAACTGGAGGTAAAGAGGAAAACACAATAAGACATATACCCTCCAACAAGTAACTGGAGGTAAAGAGGAAAACACAATAAGACATCTCCAACAAACAACTGGAGGTAAAGAGGAAAACACAATAAGACATATACCCTCCAACAAGTAACTGGAGGTAAAGAGGAAAACACAATAAGACATATACCCTCCAACAAGTAACTGGAGGTAAAGAGGAAAACACAATAAGACATATACCCTCCAACAAGTAACTGGAGGTAAAGAGGAAAACACAATAAGACACATGCCCTCCAACAAACAACTGGAGGTAAAGAGGAACACACAATAAGACATATACCCTCCAACAAACAACTGGAGGTAAAGAGGAAAACACAATAAGACATATACCCTCCAACAAACAACTGGAGGTAAAGAGGAAAACACAATAAGACATATACCCTCCAACAAACAACTGGAGGTAAAGAGGAAAACACAATAAGACATATACCCTCCAACAAGTAACTGGAGGTAAAGAGGAAAACACAATAAGACATATACCCTCCAACAAGTAACTGGATGTAAAGAGGAAAACACAATAAGACATATACCCTCCAACAAGTAACTGGAAGTAAAGAGGAAAACACAATAAGACATATACCCTCCAACAAGTAACTGGAGGTAAAGAGGAAAACACAATAAGACATATACCCTCCAACAAACAACTGGAGGTAAAGAGGAACACACAATAAGACATATACCCTCCAACAAACAACTGGAGGTAAAGAGGAAAACACAATAAGACATATACCCTCCAACAAACAACTGGAGGTAAAGAGGAAAACACAATAAGACATATACCCTCCAACAAGTAACTGGAGGTAAAGAGGAAAACACAATAAGACATCTCCAACAAACAACTGGAGGTAAAGAGGAAAACACAATAAGACATATACCCTCCAACAAGTAACTGGAGGTAAAGAGGAAAACACAATAAGACATATGCCCTCCAACAAGTAACTGGAGGTAAAGAGGAAAACACAATAAGACATATACCCTCCAACAAGTAACTGGAGGTAAAGAGGAAAACACAATAAGACATATACCCTCCAACAAGTAACTGGAGGTAAAGAGGAAAACACAATAAGACATCTCCAACAAACAACTGGAGGTAAAGAGGAAAACACAATAAGACATATACCCTCCAACAAATAACTGGAGGTAAAGAGGAAAACACAATAAGACATCTCCAACAAACAACTGGAGGTAAAGAGGAAAACACAATAAGACATATACCCTCCAACAAGCAACTGGAGGTAAAGAGGAAAACACAATAAGACATATACCCTCCAACAAGTAACTGGATGTAAAGAGGAAAACACAATAAGACATATACCCTCCAACAAACAACTGGAGGTAAAGAGGAAAACACAATAAGACATATACCCTCCAACAAACAACTGGAGGTAAAGAGGAAAACACAATAAGACATATACCCTCCAACAAGTAACTGGAGGTAAAGAGGAAAACACAATAAGACATATACCCTCCAACAAGCAACTGGAGGTAAAGAGGAAAACACAATAAGACATATACCCTCCAACAAGTAACTGGAGGTAAAGAGGAAAACACAATAAGACATCTCCAACAAACAACTGGAGGTAAAGAGGAAAACACAATAAGACATATACCCTCCAACAAGTAACTGGAGGTAAAGAGGAAAACACAATAAGACATATACCCTCCAACAAGTAACTGGAGGTAAAGAGGAAAACACAATAAGACATATACCCTCCAACAAGTAACTGGAGGTAAAGAGGAAAACACAATAAGACATATGACCTCCAACAAACAACTGGAGGTAAAGAGGAAAACACAATAAGACATATACCCTCCAACAAACAACTGGAGGTAAAGAGGAAAACACAATAAGACATATACCCTCCAACAAACAACTGGAGGTAAAGAGGAAAACACAATAAGACATATACCCTCCAACAAACAACTGGAGGTAAAGAGGAAAACACAATAAGACATATACCCTCCAACAAGTAACTAGAGGTAAACAGGAAAACACAATAAGACATATACCCTCCAACAAGTAACTGGAGGTAAAGAGGAAAACACAATAAGACATATACCCTCCAACAAGTAACTGGAGGTAAAGAGGAAAACACAATAAGACATATGCCCTCCAACAAACAACTGGAGGTAAAGAGGAAAACACAATAAGACATATACCCTTCAACAAACAACTGGAGGTAAAGAGGAAAACACAATAAGACATATACCCTCCAACAAGTAACTGGAGGTAAAGAGGAAAACACAATAAGACATATACCCTCCAACAAGTAACTGGAGGTAAAGAGGAAAACACAATAAGACATATACCCTCCAACAAGTAACTGGAGGTAAAGAGGAAAACACAATAAGACATATACCCTCCAACAAGTAACTGGAGGTAAAGAGGAAAACACAATAAGACATATACCCTCCATCAAGCAACTGGAGGTAAAGAGGAATGAAACGAATTAAATGGTACTGAGAAATTTATACAGTTATACGAGTAAGTGTAATTTAAAAGTTGGATAATGACGATGAAACGGACGAAAATTGATAACTGTAACTTATACAGTATTATTAAATATTACAGGAGAGCTAAGACCAAGATCATTCCTATTTAGAAGTCATACAAAGGCCATACAAAGGAAGATGTGTTGTCAGAAAGTCAGGTGTATCCTGATTATAGTTATAAGTCTAATAATAACTGTAGTTATTTTGGTAATATTATGTAAGTATAAAAATAAAATAAAAAAAATAAAATACCACATTGTCGAACACACAACACAGCACAGAGAACTAAAATTAGAAGCAAGGACAAAAACCGGAGATGAAGAAAGGAAAAAAATATCACATGTAGAACACATAATACAATACAGAGAACTAAAATTAGAAGAAAGGAAAAAAACCGGAGGTGAAGAAAGGAAAAAAATATCACACGTAGAACACATAATACATTACAGAGAACTAAAATTAGAAGTAAGGAAAAAAACCGGAGGTGAAGAAAGGAAATAAATATCACACGTAGAACACATAATACATTACAGAGAACTAAAATTAGAAGAAAGGAAAAAAACCGGAGGTGAAGAAAGGAAATAAATATCACACGTAGAACACATAATACATTACAGAGAACTAAAATTAGAAGAAAGGAAAGAAAAAAAAGTAATAGAAACACAGGAAAAATCAATACCGCTGACAAACAAATGTCAAATAATATTTTCTTCGAGTATTTATGATGGATGTGTATTCAAATAACGATACAAATGGTTGACGGCAATTTTTAAATTTCTTAAATTTCTAGTTTCTCTCAAAGACTACTGCAGAAGAGAATAATTGAAGTGTTATTACTAAAATTGTCCAAAAAATTTAAATGTCTAAAAACTGTTGACGGTTTCAACATTTGTTTCCTAATCCATTCATTTGGAGTGTAAAATAAACATTAGAGAAATGCGAAGTGGTAATTAAGAATGGACAATCCAGTGACACGCACACAGCACAGCCCATACAACTAAATTTAAAAGCCGAAATCCGCAGCTGAACTCAGGTGCTCTCGAAGTATTAGCAATGGAAATTAAAGTTACTTTCTATTTTTCGGACATCACTACTTAGACTACAAATTGGTGATTTGATTTTGATTGACTTTTTGGTGTTTAACGCCACTTTCAGTAATATTTCAACTATATCATGGCGACCAGTTTTAATGGTGGAAGAAGCCGGAGTACCCGGAGAGAACCGCCGACCATGGGCAGTAGCAACTGGTAAACTTTATCACTTGCGGCTGCGATTCGAGTGCACCTTATATTGTAATTTACGAAACCGGGCGCGAACCCACGCCATATTGGTGTAAGGCTTGTATGAGTTGTTAGGTAATCCAACTACCTAACTCATTGAGCCACCTGGGCCCTCGACTACAAATTGATTATCTAAGTACAAAATAAGACATCTGTAATAGGTTAGTTGTGCTTTTAGCGTAAAATGATGTCCAACACATATTGTGTTGTGCTTTAATTTTGATTTTCTTCGTCTTGTTGCCAGTTTCTGTAGATGGTCCTTTTTTTAATTGCCTCTTCGATATTCTCTAACGTTTAATTAGTTCTATTATGAAAATTATTGAAGTGATATTCATGTTTGTGTTTTGGACAAATTTCCACAATTTATATATTAATGGACGATTCGAGTTTATTATATTATTTCAACAATTTAAAACATTTTAGTCAACAAGTATGATTATCCATCGAATCAGAATTGGCCTTTCATCAGTACGTCTTATCTATAAAAACACACGTGTGCATCAGTGCCGGAGATATGGATACACAAACAACTATGTAAGTTAGAGAAAACAAACGAACTAAAAAAAACACGAACTCAATGGTCAACAATACTACCAAATATCATCAAGACAAGCAGCCCAAGCAGCCACCTCTCACCTCGAATCATTGTCTATGTAAAATCAAAACACAAAATAGGTCCATGGAAATCTAAATCCTGGTCGTTTGGAGGAGGCACACAACTCTGTCAGAGTTAAACCGGCTAATCTGATTCCAACTCCCCCCCCCCCCCCCAATCTTGATAACTGGATTGGACTACCAACGTCAATACAGATATAAACAAACAATGGAAAGCCCATAGAAATGTGTTTCTATTCGAAAAAATCACATACAATACTATCAGAAACATGAATGACAACATAAAGATGTACAGTACATTACGTTCAACAGTTAACATATTGTTATATATTAGAGATGCTCGTAGTTAATCGATTACGTTCAACAGTTAACATATTGTTATATATTAGAGAAGCTCGTAGTCAATCGATTACGTTCAACAGTTGACATATTTTTTTATATTTTCAGTTTTATTGAAGCCATGGGACAAAGATTCGGGTGGTGGTCATCCCGGAAATAGCACATATATAAAATCGTAAGATGTGATATCATTCAGGACAATGACTCGAGTGGTGGTCATCTCAGAAATAGCACATATATAAAATCAGGCCAATATGGAAATGCCCATGTATTAAACTATTTATTACATACTTCCGACATCTAGAAAAGAGACAATCATATTGGCCTGAGACGAAGTCGAGGCCTATATTGGCCCGGGCCAATATGGGCCTCGATATGGACATGTTCTTGTAGTAATCCAATAACCGATTATTTTCCCGGGGTGTGAAAATATAAACAGTTTACTTCCGGTCATATTGGTCATACAAAAATGCCTTTATTTGAACTAAGTATGTAAATAGCAAATAGTTCATGACCCTCAGTGCCATGAACTATTTGCTATATTATACTTTTTATCTAAAATAATAATGCAGGTACCTGGTCGGTCCATATACTAAAATAGTGACCGGTCCATATACGAAAATAGTGACCGGCTGCACTAACAAAGACAAATAGGGAAAATAAACACGTAAAGTGTAATATTAAGAAATAATACACACTTGTAATATAAATACGCACATTTCGTTTGATGTTTTTATGCAGTAATCAACTTAAAAATAGTGAACTTTAACAAACCATGGTCTAACATGAAGATCTTGATGTTATTCCATGGTTTTTCGGACCTCAACGAAAGCACCCAATATTGATTTCTGTTGCAAACCATATATACCATGGATCTTACTCATAAACTTTTTTAAATCAACTCATCCTTCGGATTCGTTGGCTTAAATAAGTTAATTCGTAAAATCCATGGAATATATAATACATATACGAGATATCGCACACTTTAAATCTGGGCTGTGGTTTTATTACTCCCAGAGAGCCGAGCAATAATCAACGACCTAGATGTTATATTGCATGGCTTCATGTTACAAATCATTTATACGACGACGGTTTACTGTGGAATAAATATTACGTAAGCTTAAAGGATTGCCAAACTGTGTGAATATTTAATAAGATATTATTGTGTATGTGATCAGTAGTTAGTACTGATGCCATAGAATAACTGATGATGTATTATTATGCCTTTGGTTTTCTGTTACATGTATGTAATACATTACTTGTGGAATCAGGTTGGTACTATAATCCACGGGTCCATGGCCTCACACCTGTTTTAATAACGTTGTTTCTGTCTTTTATGTTCGTATGGTCGGCTGTATTTTGTTCTTGGTTCTTGGTTTTGAATGAAATATTTGACAAATATATTCTAAAGCATACTTATTTCTATGTATTAAACAGAATTAGGAGATACATAATGTTGACTTGTGAACATACATAATTTCTGTGAGTTAAGTAGCATCTGAAGATATTTACTATTGTTAATATGGTATCACATAATGCACCTTCATGTGGTAGTATTTCTATGCATCTAACGGCATGTGAAAGACACATTTAATGGGAAGAAGTATATGTGAATCTAATAGCACGTGCAGGATACTTAAAGGTTGAAATATGTATCTGAATTTAACAGAAAATGCAAAAGAAAAAAGAAAAAAAAGAGTGTTTAGAAAAGCTTAACAAGATTGTTGTCAGATACCATACAAGTCACGTCTTGACATTGAGTTCTTTTTATTCTTCGAAAATTATGAAAATATATTCAATATTTGCATTAATAAAAACAAAGCACTAATTTATCACTCGGCACGTGCTATCATAAAGTGTCGGTGAGGTAAGACAAAACTGACGCCCGTGATGTTGTGTTTTTCTTTGCCAATTAATGAAAATAATTATAGCCAATATAACATTTAAGTTACATGTTTTTGTTCCTCTTGTATTGTACATGTTTTTGTTCCTCTTGTATTGTACATGTTTTTGTTCCTCTTGTATCGTACATGTTTTTGTTCCTCTTGTATCGTACATGCTTTTGTTCCTCTTGTATCGTACATGTTTTTGTTCCTCTTGTATCGTACATGTTTTTGTTCCTCTTGTATCATACATGTTTTTGTTCCTCTTGTATCGTACATGTTTTTGTTCCTCTTGTATCGTACATGTTTTTGTTCCTCTTGTATTGTACATGTTTTTGTTCCTCTTGTATCGTACATGATTTTGTTCCTCTTGTATCGTACATGTTTTTGTTCCTCTTGTATCGTACATGTTTTTGTTCCTCTTGTATCGTACATGTTTTTGTTCCTCTTGTATCGTACATGTTTTTGTTCCTCTTGTATCGTACATGTGTTTGTTCCTCTTGTATCGTACATGTTTTGTTCCTCTTGTATTGTACATGTTTTTGTTCCTCTTGTATCGTACATGTTTTTGTTCCTCTTGTATCGTACATGCTTTTGTTCCTCTTGTATCGTACATGTTTTTGTTCCTCTTGTATCGTACATGTTTTTGTTCCTCTTGTATCGTACATGTTTTTGTTCCTCTTGTATCGTACATGTTTTTGTTCCTCTTGTATCGTACATGTTTTTGTTCCTCTTGTATCATGCATGTTTTTGTTCCTCTTGTATCGTACATGTTTTTGTTCCTCTTGTATCGTACATGTTTTTGTTCCTCTTGTATCGTACATGTTTTTGTTCCTCTTGTATCATGCATGTTTTTGTTCCTCTTGTATCGTACATGTTTTTGTTCCTCTTGTATCGTATATGTTTTTGTTCCTCTTTTATCGTACATGTTTTTGTTCCTCTTGTATCGTACATGTTTTTGTTCCTCTTGTATCGTACATGTTTTTGTTCCTCTTGTATCGTACATGTTTTTGTTCCTCTTGTATCGTACATGTTTTTGTTCCTCTTGTATCGTACATGTTTTTGTTCCTCTTGTATCGTACATGTTTTTGTTCCTCTTGTATTGTACATGTTTTTGTTCCTCTTGTATCGTACATGTTTTTGTTCCTCTTGTATCGTACATGTTTTTGTTCCTCTTGTATCGTGCATGTTTTTGTTCCTCTTGTATCGTACATGATTTTGTTCCTCTTGTATCGTACATGTTTTTGTTCCTCTTGTATCGTACATGTTTTTGTTCCTCTTGTATCGTACATGTTTTTGTTCCTAGTCGTTATGTAAGTTCGTGGTGACTCACCACTGCTAGTCTTTATGTAAGTTCGTGGTGACTCACCACTGCTAGTCTTTATGTAAGTTCGTGGTGACTCACCACTGCTAGTCTTTATGTAAGTTCGTTGTGACTCACCACTGCTAGTCTTTATGTTAGTTCGTGATGTCTCACCACTGCTAGTCTCATGTAAGTTCGTGGTGACTCACCACTGCTATTCTTTATGTAAGTTCGTGATGACTCACCACTGCTATTCTTTTTGTAAGTTCGTAGTGACTCACAACTGCTATTCTTTTTGTAAGTTCGTGATGTCTCACCACTTCTAGTCTTTATGTAAATTCGTGGTGACTCACCACTGCTAGTCTTTATGTAAGTTCGTGGTGACTCACCACTGCTAGTCTTTATGTAAGTTCGTTGTGACTCACCACTGCTAGTCTTTATGTTAGTTCGTGATGTCTCACCACTGCTAGTCTCATGTAAGTTCGTGGTGACTCACCACTGCTATTCTTTATGTAAGTTCGTGATGACTCACCACTGCTATTCTTTTTGTAAGTTCGTAGTGACTCACAACTGCTATTCTTTTTGTAAGTTCGTGATGTCTCACCACTTCTAGTCTTTATGTAAATTCGTGGTGACTCACCACTGCTAGTCTTTATGTAAGTTCGTGGTGACTCACCACTGCTAGTCTTTATGTAAGTTCGTGGTGACTCACCACTTCTATTCTTTATGCAAGTTCGTGGTGACTCACCACTGCTAGTCTTTATGTAAGTTCGTGGTGACTCACCACTGCTAGTCGTTATGTAAGTTCGTGGTGACTCACCACTGCTAGTCTTTATGTAAGTTCGTGGTGACTCACCACTGTTAGTCTTTATGTAAGTTCGTGGTGACTCACCACTGCTAGTCTTTATGTAAGTTCGTGGTGACTCACCACTGTTAGTCTTTATGTAAGTTCGTGGTGACTCACCACTGTTAGTCTTTATGTAAGTTCGTGGTGACTCACCACTGCTAGTCTTTATGTAAGTTCGTGGTGACTCACCACTGCTAGTCTTTATGTAAGCTCGTATAGACTCACAACTGCTATTCTTTATGTAAGTTCGTGGTGACTCACTACTGCTAGTCTTTATGTAAGTTCGTGGTGACTCACCACTGCTAGTCTTTATGTAAGTTCGTGGTGACAGAACTTCTATTTCTTTGTATTGTTCACCTTTAATATTTGTACCATTGTTGTTTTATAGCCTTAGAGCCATTTTATCCGACAATCTCTTTTGAATTGGGTTCACATTGGACATACATTATCCTGATACCGAGCCAACTAGAATATGCTCTTACTCTTAGATAATACGTTAGAGAAGCATCTAATACGCACTGAATAGTCATTCGTTTGATCCGACCGAGGCTCGTCCCTAAGATCTACAAATAAATCAACAAAACGGCCTGAATATGATATCTACAACATACTACTTTGTCCTATGACTTGATTGATTGATTGATATTTGGTGCTTAACGCCACTTTCTGCAATTATTCAGCTATATCATGGCGACCAGTTTTAGTGGTGGAAGAAGCCGGAGTACCCGGAGAGAACCACCGATCATGGGCAAGCAACTGGAAAACTTTATCACTTGCGCTGCGGTAATTAACAACGCCGGGCGCAAACCCATGTCGTATTGGTGATAGGCTTGTATGAGTTGCTAGGTAATCCAACTACCTAACTCATTGAGCCACCCGGGATCCTTCCTATAATTTGAAAAAAGTGATTTAAAGAAACTTCACAACAGACATCGTTTTATATATATATATGATATAGAACTAAGGATATGATAGATGTCAACATTAGTATATTATACATCTATTATAAATTAAATGTAACTGGCAGCTTTACAATAGCTCAGAGTCCACTACCATACAATTATAAATTAAATGTAACTGGCAGTTTTATAATAGCTCAGAGTCCAAAATACTACCATACAATTATAAATTAAATACAACTGGCAGCTTTACAATAGCTCCAAAATACTACCATACAATTAAACACAATTGATCCAAATGTTATTTTTACTGTTAATAGCCTACAGGGGTCCAAGAAAAACAATGTCAAATACTATTTTTGATATAGAACAATTATACAAGTAACACACTTTCTTGTTTATATTTATTTGTAAACGTCAATGGCCTGTTGGTTGTTATTGTATTAATATAATAACGGTTTCACCCCTGAACCCGAGTGGCTATGTGAGAATAAGAGGTTCAAAGGAAACATTAATTTACTTGGATCCTTTGAACTGGCATAGGTTGAATTTTATATAACTATAAATCAGGTAAAAGTTCAGATACTTTATATCAGTCTGCATCATAAATATTTTATATAACATTTGCAAGATATAACAATTTACTTACAATATTATCCATATCCCCTTTTAAGTATGGGTTCCAGATGGTTGCTCCATACTCCATAGTTGATCTTACGAGGGATATATAGGTTGTCTTTCTACATGTTTCTGGAACATTTCTTAGATTCCTTCTTAGACAGTCCAAGGTGGTATTTGCTTTCTTACTGATGTTGTTTATGTGCATGTTCCATTTAAGATCGTTTGATATCTGTAGACCTAGGTATGGGTTGTCTTGAACTTCTTGAAGGATGTGATTATCAAGAGAGTAGAATTTATTCGATTTTTTGTTGATGGATAATATATAGCATTTTGTGGCGTTAAATCTCATGCCCCAGTCGTTTACCCATATTTCAAGTTGTTCCAGGTCTGCTTGCAGTTTTTGGTGGTCTTTTGCTGTTTTGATTGTCCTGTATTGCAAACAGTCATCTGTAAATAGTATAATAGAGGATGTAACACTATCCGGTAGATCGTTTATGTGGTAGAGGAATAGTATTGGTCCTAGCACATTGCCTTGGGGTACTCCGGAGTAGACAGTGGTTTCATTTGATTTTTCTCCTTCTACAATTGTTCTCATTGATCTGGCTGTCAGGAAGTTTGTTAGCCACTTGTGGATTTTTCCTTTTATTCCATATTGGTGTAATTTATGGAGGAGTTTGTTATGTGGAACTGTGTCGAAAGCTTTTGAGAAATCGAATATTGCAACATCTATTTGGTGTCCTTTGTCGTGTTCTTGTAAGAAGTCATTTATTGTCGTTAGAAGTTGTGATTCACAGGAGTAGCCTGATCTAAATCCATGGTTTAAGTTTGTCAAGATCTTGGTCTTTTCCAAATGTTTAAGCAAATGTCTACGGATGATATGTTCTAGGATTTTACTGGTGACAGATGTTAATGAAATCGGTCTGTAGTTCTCTGGAAGGTGTTTGTCCCCTTTTTTGAATATGCTTGATATATTTGCATCCCTCCAGTCTTTTGGAAGATCACCCGTATCGAGGGACTGCTGCAGTATTATTTGCAATATTGGTGCTATAGGTTCGGCACATTCCTTGAGAATACGATTTGGTATAGTATCTGATCCAGCAGCAGACGACACTTGGCTAATTTACGTATATAAATAAAGCAGCATTCTCAATGCTCGTAGGTCATAACATATTGAAATTATTTCCGTTCCAGGCCAAACTGATTCTACATTTAGTCAACAACCTTATGAGACATCTTGAAGGTTGATTAGGTTGATTAGGTTGACTTAGAATAAATATAAGCTTTTCTTAAAAGCGTCTGTCAACAATTGACAATGATAAATAAATCTAAGGAAGGTTGAGTGACCTCGCTATTTATGGGTAAATCCCGCCATACTTGAGTGAATTGAAACAACAACAAATCGTAGAATGTTTCACTGGTGTTTGGATGATTATGGATAAATAAATGCATGATATGACAAATTCAGAAACACGAACCCCACAAAAAAACCACGATGAATTCGGTTCTCATGAGAGTAATAATATCATGTCCGCTAGATGCATGCGCCGAGAAGTTTCAATCGTCAGACAGTTGATATGACATTCGTATTCTGCTATGTCAAGAGATGTCAAGAGATAAAAAAAAGTTCATCTCTCCTTCGACAGAACTATATGGAAAGTTATAGCATGGGAAACGTAATAATGATTATTATTTTTTAATTCCTCAACAATATCATGATTATAGCATATTTTACACACATATATATAATCACCATGGTCGCCATTTTGAAATGGTTCATGGCCGAATCATTTCACGGTTCCTGATTGTTTAATGTACATCTAAATAATTTTTTTTTTCAACAAATCCACATCCATTCAATCATTGTATTGTTATCAATGTTATCAATGTTCTTTACTATTCTTACTCTCCTTTTAACTTTTTTCTTTCTCTCAAATTTTTATTACTTTTACTCTCCTTTCTTCTTTCAACTTTTTGTCTAAACGTCTAAATATCAGTAATATTTAAAACTATGTTCATTTGGATGCTTAGTATTGTTGTAAAATTGTATGTAGGAGAAGACCTCGTAAGTACGTTGTACTTGTGTCCTATCCAATTTGTTATTTTGTGACAAATAAAATACGTCTAAACTAAACTGAGAGGGGAGTATGCTTATTTTTCATTTTGCTGCATCATAATTTCGGAAGAGAACAACTTGCAGCTCTGTTTTTGTTTTCTTTAACTGGAGTAAGACTTAAAATGGATGCAAGTAATGAGGGTATAAAAGCTAGCCCTTCCAAAAATAAATGAGCGAACTTAGATTTTTGAGAGTGTCCACGCTGTCTTGTGTTTCTACTATTTTTTGTATATCCGAATAGTTCGTTAACTTAAAAGTACCTCCTCAGACTTGGGGTGATCTACTATTGTTTGTATATCCGGATGGTTCGTTAACTTAAAAGTACCTCCTTAGACTTGGGGTGATCTACTATTGTTTGTATATCCGGATGGTTCGTTAACTTAAAAGTACCTCCTCAGACTTGGGGTGATCTACTATTGTTTGTATATCCGGATGGTTCGTTAACTTAAAAGTACCTCCTCAGACTTGGGGTGATCTACTATTGTTTGTATATCCGGATGGTTCGTTAACTTGAAAGTACCTCCTTAGACCTGGGGTGATCTACTATTGTTTGTATATCCGGATGGTTCGTTAACTTAAAAGTACCTCCTTAGACTTGGGGTGATCTACTATTGTTTATATATCCGGATGGTTCGTTAACTTAAAAGTACCTCCTCAGACTTGGGGTGATCTACTATTGTTTGTATATCCGGATGGTTCGTTAACTTAAAAGTACCTCCTCAGACTTGGGGTGATCTACTATTGTTTGTATATCCGGATGGTTCGTTAACTTAAAAGTACCTCCTTAGACTTGGGGTGATCTACTATTGTTTGTATATCCGGATGGTTCGTTAACTTAAAAGTACCTCCTCAGACTTGGGGTGATCTACTATTGTTTGTATATCCGGATGGTTCGTTAACTTAAAAGTACCTCCTCAGACTTGGGGTGATCTACTATTGGTTGTATATCCGGATGGTTCGTTAACTTAAAAGTACCTCCTCAGACTTGGGGTGATCTACTATTGTTTGTATATCCGGATGGTTCGTTAACTTAAAAGTATCTCCTCAGACTTGGGGTGATCAATGTTCCCTTTGTTTGTATATCCGGATGGTTCGTTAACTTAAAAGTAACTCCTCAGACTTGGGGTGATCTACTATTTTTTGTATATCCGGATGGTTCGTTAACTTAAAAGTATCTCCTCAGACTTGGGGTTATCAATGTTCCCTTTGTTTGTATATCCGGATGGTTCGTTAACTTAAAAGTACCTCCTCAGACTTGGGGTGATCTACTATTGTTTGTATATCCGGATGTTTCGTTAACTTAAAAGTACCTCCATAGACTTGGGGTGATCTACTATTGTTTGTATATCCGGATGGTTCGTTAACTTGAAAGTACCTCCTTAGACCTGGGGTGATCTACTATTGTTTGTATATCTGGATGGTTCGTTAACTTAAAAGTACCTCCTTAGACTTGGGGTGATCTACTATTGTTTGTATATCCGGACGGTTCGTTAACTTAAAAGTACCTCCTTAGACTTGGGGTGATCTACTATTGTTTGTATATCCGGATGGTTCGTTAACTTAAAAGTACATCCTTAGACTTGGGGTGATCTACTATTGTTTGTATATCTGGATGGTTCGTTAACTTAAAAGTACCTCCTCGGACTTGGGGTGATCTACTATTGTTTGTATATCCGGATGGTTCGTTAACTTAAAAGTACCTCCTCAGACTTGGGGTGATCAATGTTCTCTTTGTTTGTATATCCGGATAGATCGTTAACTTAAAAGTACCTCCTCAGACCTGGGGTGATCAATGTTCTCTTTGTTTGTATATCCGGATGGTTCGTTAACTTAAAAGTACCTCCTCAGACTTGGGGTAATCTACTATTGTTTGTATATCCGGATGGTTCGTTAACTTAAAAGTACCTCCTCGGACTTGGGGTGATCTACTATTGTTTGTATATCCGGATGGTTCGTTAACTTAAAAGTACCTCCTCGGACTTGGGGTGATCTACTATTGTTTGTATATCCGGATAGTTCGTTAACTTAAAAGTACCTCCTCAGACTTGGGGTGATCAATGTTCTCTTTGTTTGTATATCCGGATGGTTCGTTAACTTAAAAGTACCTCCTCAGACTTGGGGTGATCTACTATTGTTTGTATATCCGGATGGTTCGTTAACTTAAAAGTACCTCCTTAGACTTGGGGTGATCTACTATTGTTTGTATATTCGGATGGTTCGTTAACTTAAAAGTACCTCCTTAGACTTGGGGTGATCTACTATTGTTTGTATATCCGGATGGTTCGTTAACTTAAAAGTACCTCCTTAGACTTGGGGTGATCTACTATTGTTTGTATATCCGGATGGTTCGTTAACTTAAAAGTACCTCCTCGGACTTGGGGTGATCTACTATTGTTTGTATATCCGGATAGTTCGTTAACTTAAAAGTACCTCCTCAGACTTGGGGTGATCAATGTTCTCTTTGTTTGTATATCCGGATGGTTCGTTAACTTAAAAGTACATCCTTAGACTTGGGGTGATCAACTATTGTTTGTATATCCGGATGGTTCGTTAACTTAAAAGTACCTCCTCAGACTTGGGGTGATCTACTATTGTTTGTATATCTGGATGGTTCGTTAACTTAAAAGTACCTCCTTAGACTTGGGGTGATCTACTATTGTTTGTATATCCGGATGGTTCGTTAACTTAAAAGTATCTCCTCAGACTTGGAGTGATCTACTATTGTTTGTATATCCGGATGGTTCGTTAACTTAAAAGTACCTCCTCAGACTTGGGGTGATCAATGTTCTCTTTGTTTGTATATCGGATGGTTCGTTAACTTAAAAGTACCTCCTCAGACTTGGGGTGATCTACTATTGTTTGTATATCCGGATGGTTCGTTAACTTAAAAGTACCTCCTCAGACTTGGGGTGATCAATGTTCTCTTTGTTTGTATATCGGATGGTTCGTTAACTTAAAAGTACCTCCTTAGACTTGGGGTGATCTACTATTGTTTGTATATCCGGATGGTTCGTTAACTTAAAAGTACCTCCTCAGACTTGGGGTGATCAATGTTCTCTTTGTTTGTATATCGGATGGTTCGTTAACTTAAAAGTACCTCCTCAGACTTGGGGTGATCTACTATTGTTTGTATATCTGGATGGTTCGTTAACTTAAAAGTACCTCCTTAGACTTGGGGTGATCTACTATTGTTTGTATATCCGGATGGTTCGTTAACTTAAAAGTATCTCCTCAGACTTGGGGTGATCTACTATTGTTTGTATATCCGGATGGTTCGTTAACTTAAAAGTACCTCCTCAGACTTGGGGTGATCAATGTTCTCTTTGTTTGTATATCGGATGGTTCGTTAACTTAAAAGTACCTTCTTAGACTTGGGGTGATCTACTATTGTTTGTATATCCGGATGGTTCGTTAACTTAAAAGTACCTCCTCAGACTTGGGGTGATCAATGTTCTCTTTGTTTGTATATCCGGATAGTTCGTTAACTTAAAAGTACCTCCTCAGACTTGGGGTGATCTACTATTGTTTGTATATCCGGATGGTTCGTTAACTTAAAAGTACCTCCTCAGACTTGGGGTGATCAATGTTCTCTTTGTTTGTATATCGGATGGTTCGTTAACTTAAAAGTACCTCCTCAGACTTGGGGTGATCTACTATTGTTTGTATATCTGGATGGTTCGTTAACTTAAAAGTACCTTCTTAGACTTGGGGTGATCTACTATTGTTTGTATATCTGGATGGTTCGTTAACTTAAAAGTACCTCCTCAGACTTGGGGTGATCTACTATTGTTTGTATATCTGGATGGTTCGTTAACTTAAAAGTACCTTCTTAGACTTGGGGTGATCTACTATTGTTTGTATATCCGGATGGTTCGTTAGCTTAAAAGTACCTCCTCAGACTTGGGGTGATCAATGTTCTCTTTGTTTGTATATCCGGATAGTTCGTTAACTTAAAAGTACCTCCTCAGACTTGGGGTGATCTACTATTGTTTGTATATCCGGATGGTTCGTTAACTTAAAAGTACCTTCTTAGACTTGGGGTGATCTACTATTGTTTGTATATCTGGATGGTTCGTTAACTTAAAAGTACCTTCTTAGACTTGGGGTGATCTACTATTGTTTGTATATCCGGATGGTTCGTTAACTTAAAAGTACCTCCTCAGACTTGGGGTGATCAATGTTCTCTTTGTTTGTATATCTGGATAGTTCGTTAACTTAAAAGTACCTCCTCAGACTTGGGGTGATCTACTATTGTTTGTATATCCGGATGGTTCGTTAACTTAAAAGTACCTCCTCAGACTTGGGGTTATCAATGTTCTCTTTGTTTGTATATCCGGATGGTTCGTTAACTTAAAAGTACCTCCTCAGACTTGGGGTGATCTACTATTGTTTGTATATCCGGATGGTTCGTTAACTTAAAAGTACCTCCTCAGACTTGGGGTGATCAATGTTCTCTTTGTTTGTATATCCGGATAGTTCGTTAACTTAAAAGTACCTCCTCAGACTTGGGGTGATCTACTATTGTTTGTATATCCGGATGGTTCGTTAACTTAAAAGTACCTCCTCAGACTTGGGGTGATCTACTATTGTTTGTATATTTGGATGGTTCGTTAACTTAAAAGTACATCCTTAAACTTGGGGTGATCTACTATTGTTTGTATATCCGGATGGTTCGTTAACTTAAAAGTACATCCTCAGACTTGGGGTGATCTACTATTGTTTGTATATTCGGATGGTTCGTTAACTTAAAAGTACATCCTTAGACTTGGGGTGATCTACTATTGTTTGTATATCGGATGGTTCGTTAACTTAAAAGTACCTCCTCAGACTTGGGGTGATCAATGTTCTCTTTGTTTGTATATCCGGATAGTTCGTTAACTTAAAAGTACCTCCTCAGACTTGGGGTGATCTACTATTGTTTGTATATCCGGATGGTTCGTTAACTTAAAAGTACCTTCTTAGACTTGGGGTGATCTACTATTGTTTGTATATCTGGATGGTTCGTTAACTTAAAAGTACCTTCTTAGACTTGGGGTGATCTACTATTGTTTGTATATCTGGATGGTTCGTTAACTTAAAAGTACCTCCTCAGACTTGGGGTGATCTACTATTGTTTGTATATCTGGATGGTTCGTTAACTTAAAAGTACCTTCTTAGACTTGGGGTGATCTACTATTGTTTGTATATCCGGATGGTTCGTTAGCTTAAAAGTACCTCCTCAGACTTGGGGTGATCAATGTTCTCTTTGTTTGTATATCCGGATAGTTCGTTAACTTAAAAGTACCTCCTCAGACTTGGGGTGATCTACTATTGTTTGTATATCCGGATGGTTCGTTAACTTAAAAGTACCTTCTTAGACTTGGGGTGATCTACTATTGTTTGTATATCTGGATGGTTCGTTAACTTAAAAGTACCTTCTTAGACTTGGGGTGATCTACTATTGTTTGTATATCCGGATGGTTCGTTAACTTAAAAGTACCTCCTCAGACTTGGGGTGATCAATGTTCTCTTTGTTTGTATATCTGGATAGTTCGTTAACTTAAAAGTACCTCCTCAGACTTGGGGTGATCTACTATTGTTTGTATATCCGGATGGTTCGTTAACTTAAAAGTACCTCCTCAGACTTGGGGTTATCAATGTTCTCTTTGTTTGTATATCCGGATGGTTCGTTAACTTAAAAGTACCTCCTCAGACTTGGGGTGATCTACTATTGTTTGTATATCCGGATGGTTCGTTAACTTAAAAGTACCTCCTCAGACTTGGGGTGATCAATGTTCTCTTTGTTTGTATATCCGGATAGTTCGTTAACTTAAAAGTACCTCCTCAGACTTGGGGTGATCTACTATTGTTTGTATATCCGGATGGTTCGTTAACTTAAAAGTACCTCCTCAGACTTGGGGTGATCTACTATTGTTTGTATATTTGGATGGTTCGTTAACTTAAAAGTACATCCTTAAACTTGGGGTGATCTACTATTGTTTGTATATCCGGATGGTTCGTTAACTTAAAAGTACATCCTCAGACTTGGGGTGATCTACTATTGTTTGTATATTCGGATGGTTCGTTAACTTAAAAGTACATCCTTAGACTTGGGGTGATCTACTATTGTTTGTATATCGGATGGTTCGTTAACTTAAAAGTACCTCCTCAGACTTGGGGTGATCAATGTTCTCTTTGTTTGTATATCCGGATAGTTCGTTAACTTAAAAGTACCTCCTCAGACTTGGGGTGATCTACTATTGTTTGTATATCCGGATGGTTCGTTAACTTAAAAGTACCTTCTTAGACTTGGGGTGATCTACTATTGTTTGTATATCTGGATGGTTCGTTAACTTAAAAGTACCTTCTTAGACTTGGGGTGATCTACTATTGTTTGTATATCCGGATGGTTCGTTAACTTAAAAGTACCTCCTCAGACTTGGGGTTATCAATTTTCTCTTTGTTTGTATATCCGGATAGTTCGTTAACTTAAAAGTACCTCCTCAGACTTGGGGTGATCTACTATTGTTTGTATATCCGGATGGTTCGTTAACTTGAAAGTACCTCCTTAGACCTGGGGTGATCTACTATTGTTTGTATATCCGGATGGTTCGTTAACTTAAAAGTACCTCCTTAGACTTGGGGTGATCTACTATTGTTTATATATCCGGATGGTTCGTTAACTTAAAAGTACCTCCTCAGACTTGGGGTGATCTACTATTGTTTGTATATCCGGATGGTTCGTTAACTTAAAAGTACCTCCTCAGACTTGGGGTGATCTACTATTGTTTGTATATCCGGATGGTTCGTTAACTTAAAAGTACCTCCTTAGACTTGGGGTGATCTACTATTGTTTGTATATCCGGATGGTTCGTTAACTTAAAAGTACCTCCTCAGACTTGGGGTGATCTACTATTGTTTGTATATCCGGATGGTTCGTTAACTTAAAAGTACCTCCTCAGACTTGGGGTGATCTACTATTGTTTGTATATCCGGATGGTTCGTTAATTTAAAAGTACCTCCTCAGACTTGGGGTGATCTACTATTGTTTGTATATCCGGATGGTTCGTTAACTTAAAAGTATCTCCTCAGACTTGGGGTGATCAATGTTCCCTTTGTTTGTATATCCGGATGGTTCGTTAACTTAAAAGTAACTCCTCAGACTTGGGGTGATCTACTATTTTTTGTATATCCGGATGGTTCGTTAACTTAAAAGTATCTCCTCAGACTTGGGGTTATCAATGTTCCCTTTGTTTGTATATCCGGATGGTTCGTTAACTTAAAAGTACCTCCTCAGACTTGGGGTGATCTACTATTGTTTGTATATCCGGATGTTTCGTTAACTTAAAAGTACCTCCATAAACTTGGGGTGATCTACTATTGTTTGTATATCCGGATGGTTCGTTAACTTGAAAGTACCTCCTTAGACCTGGGGTGATCTACTATTGTTTGTATATCTGGATGGTTCGTTAACTTAAAAGTACCTCCTTAGACTTGGGGTGATCTACTATTGTTTGTATATCCGGACGGTTCGTTAACTTAAAAGTACCTCCTTAGACTTGGGGTGATCTACTATTGTTTGTATATCCGGATGGTTCGTTAACTTAAAAGTACATCCTTAGACTTGGGGTGATCTACTATTGTTTGTATATCTGGATGGTTCGTTAACTTAAAAGTACCTCCTCGGACTTGGGGTGATCTACTATTGTTTGTATATCCGGATGGTTCGTTAACTTAAAAGTACCTCCTCAGACTTGGGGTGATCAATGTTCTCTTTGTTTGTATATCCGGATAGTTCGTTAACTTAAAAGTACCTCCTCAGACCTGGGGTGATCAATGTTCTCTTTGTTTGTATATCCGGATGGTTCGTTAACTTAAAAGTACCTCCTCAGACTTGGGGTGATCTACTATTGTTTGTATATCCGGATGGTTCGTTAACTTAAAAGTACCTCCTCGGACTTGGGGTGATCTACTATTGTTTGTATATCCGGATGGTTCGTTAACTTAAAAGTACCTCCTCGGACTTGGGGTGATCTACTATTGTTTGTATATCCGGATAGTTCGTTAACTTAAAAGTACCTCCTCAGACTTGGGGTGATCAATGTTCTCTTTGTTTGTATATCCGGATGGTTCGTTAACTTAAAAGTACCTCCTCAGACTTGGGGTGATCTACTATTGTTTGTATATCCGGATGGTTCGTTAACTTAAAAGTACCTCCTTAGACTTGGGGTGATCTACTATTGTTTGTATATTCGGATGGTTCGTTAACTTAAAAGTACCTCCTTAGACTTGGGGTGATCTACTATTGTTTGTATTTCCGGATGGTTCGTTAACTTAAAAGTACATCCTTAGACTTGGGGTGATCTACTATTGTTTGTATATCCGGATGGTTCGTTAACTTAAAAGTACCTCCTTAGACTTGGGGTGATCTACTATTGTTTGTATATCCGGATGGTTCGTTAACTTAAAAGTACCTCCTCGGACTTGGGGTGATCTACTATTGTTTGTATATCCGGATAGTTCGTTAACTTAAAAGTACCTCCTCAGACTTGGGGTGATCAACTATTGTTTGTATATCCGGATGGTTCGTTAACTTAAAAGTACCTCCTCGGACTTGGGGTGATCTACTATTGTTTGTATATCCGGATGGTTCGTTAACTTAAAAGTACATCCTTAGACTTGGGGTGATCAACTATTGTTTGTATATCCGGATGGTTCGTTAACTTAAAAGTACCTCCTCAGACTTGGGGTGATCTACTATTGTTTGTATATCTGGATGGTTCGTTAACTTAAAAGTACCTCCTTAGACTTGGGGTGATCTACTATTGTTTGTATATCCGGATGGTTCGTTAACTTAAAAGTATCTCCTCAGACTTGGGGTGATCTACTATTGTTTGTATATCCGGATGGTTCGTTAACTTAAAAGTACCTCCTCAGACTTGGGGTGATCAATGTTCTCTTTGTTTGTATATCGGATGGTTCGTTAACTTAAAAGTACCTCCTCAGACTTGGGGTGATCTACTATTGTTTGTATATCCGGATGGTTCGTTAACTTAAAAGTACCTCCTCAGACTTGGGGTGATCAATGTTCTCTTTGTTTGTATATCGGATGGTTCGTTAACTTAAAAGTACCTCCTTAGACTTGGGGTGATCTACTATTGTTTGTATATCCGGATGGTTCGTTAACTTAAAAGTACCTCCTCAGACTTGGGGTGATCAATGTTCTCTTTGTTTGTATATCGGATGGTTCGTTAACTTAAAAGTACCTCCTCAGACTTGGGGTGATCTACTATTGTTTGTATATCTGGATGGTTCGTTAACTTAAAAGTACCTCCTTAGACTTGGGGTGATCTACTATTGTTTGTATATCCGGATGGTTCGTTAACTTAAAAGTATCTCCTCAGACTTGGGGTGATCTACTATTGTTTGTATATCCGGATGGTTCGTTAACTTAAAAGTACCTCCTCAGACTTGGGGTGATCAATGTTCTCTTTGTTTGTATATCGGATGGTTCGTTAACTTAAAAGTACCTTCTTAGACTTGGGGTGATCTACTATTGTTTGTATATCCGGATGGTTCGTTAACTTAAAAGTACCTCCTCAGACTTGGGGTGATCAATGTTCTCTTTGTTTGTATATCCGGATAGTTCGTTAACTTAAAAGTACCTCCTCAGACTTGGGGTGATCTACTATTGTTTGTATATCCGGATGGTTCGTTAACTTAAAAGTACCTCCTCAGACTTGGGGTGATCAATGTTCTCTTTGTTTGTATATCGGATGGTTCGTTAACTTAAAAGTACCTCCTCAGACTTGGGGTGATCTACTATTGTTTGTATATCTGGATGGTTCGTTAACTTAAAAGTACCTTCTTAGACTTGGGGTGATCTACTATTGTTTGTATATCTGGATGGTTCGTTAACTTAAAAGTACCTCCTCAGACTTGGGGTGATCTACTATTGTTTGTATATCTGGATGGTTCGTTAACTTAAAAGTACCTTCTTAGACTTGGGGTGATCTACTATTGTTTGTATATCCGGATGGTTCGTTAACTTAAAAGTACCTCCTCAGACTTGGGGTGATCAATGTTCTCTTTGTTTGTATATCCGGATAGTTCGTTAACTTAAAAGTACCTCCTCAGACTTGGGGTGATCTACTATTGTTTGTATATCCGGATGGTTCGTTAACTTAAAAGTACCTTCTTAGACTTGGGGTGATCTACTATTGTTTGTATATCTGGATGGTTCGTTAACTTAAAAGTACCTTCTTAGACTTGGGGTGATCTACTATTGTTTGTATATCCGGATGGTTCGTTAACTTAAAAGTACCTCCTCAGACTTGGGGTGATCAATGTTCTCTTTGTTTGTATATCTGGATAGTTCATTAACTTAAAAGTACCTCCTCAGACTTGGGGTGATCTACTATTGTTTGTATATCCGGATGGTTCGTTAACTTAAAAGTACCTCCTCAGACTTGGGGTGATCAATGTTCTCTTTGTTTGTATATCCGGATGGTTCGTTAACTTAAAAGTACCTCCTTAGACTTGGGGTGATCTACTATTGTTTGTATATCCGGATGGTTCGTTAACTTAAAAGTACCTCCTCAGACTTGGGGTGATCAATGTTCTCTTTGTTTGTATATCCGGATAGTTCGTTAACTTAAAAGTACCTCCTCAGACTTGGGGTGATCTACTATTGTTTGTATATCCGGATGGTTCGTTAACTTAAAAGTACCTCCTCAGACTTGGGGTGATCTACTATTGTTTGTATATTTGGATGGTTCGTTAACTTAAAAGTACATCCTTAGACTTGGGGTGATCTACTATTGTTTGTATATCCGGATGGTTCGTTAACTTAAAAGTACATCCTCAGACTTGGGGTGATCTACTATTGTTTGTATATTCGGATGGTTCGTTAACTTAAAAGTACATCCTTAGACTTGGGGTGATGTACTATTGTTTGTATATCGGATGGTTCGTTAACTTAAAAGTACCTCCTCAGACTTGGGGTGATCAATGTTCTCTTTGTTTGTATATCCGGATAGTTCGTTAACTTAAAAGTACCTCCTCAGACTTGGGGTGATCTACTATTGTTTGTATATCCGGATGGTTCGTTAACTTAAAAGTACCTTCTTAGACTTGGGGTGATCTACTATTGTTTGTATATCTGGATGGTTCGTTAACTTAAAAGTACCTTCTTAGACTTGGGGTGATCTACTATTGTTTGTATATCCGGATGGTTCGTTAACTTAAAAGTACCTCCTCAGACTTGGGGTGATCAATGTTCTCTTTGTTTGTATATCCGGATAGTTCGTTAACTTAAAAGTACCTCCTCAGACTTGGGGTGATCTACTATTGTTTGTATATCTGGATGGTTCGTTAACTTAAAAGTACCTCCTCAGACTTGGGGTGATCAATGTTCTCTTTGTTTGTATATCCGGATGGTTCGTTAACTTAAAAGTACCTCCTCAGACTTGGGGTGATCTACTATTGTTTGTATATCCGGATGGTTCGTTAACTTAAAAGTACCTCCTCAGACTTGGGGTGATCAATGTTCTCTTTGTTTGTATATCCGGATAGTTCGTTAACTTAAAAGTACCTCCTCAGACTTGGGGTGATCTACTATTGTTTGTATATCCGGATGGTTCGTTAACTTAAAAGTACCTCCTCAGACTTGGGGTGATCTACTATTGTTTGTATATTTGGATGGTTCGTTAACTTAAAGTACATCCTTAGACTTGGGGTGATCTACTATTGTTTGTATATCCGGATGGTTCGTTAACTTAAAAGTACCTCCTCAGACTTGGGGTGATCAATGTTCTCTTTGTTTGTATATCCGGATGGTTCGTTAACTTAAAAGTACCTCCTCGGACTTGGGGTGATCTACTATTGTTTGTATATCCGGATGGTTCGTTAACTTAAAAGTACCTCCTCAGACTTGGGGTGATCAATGTTCTCTTTGTTTGTATATCCGGATAGTTCGTTAACTTAAAAGTACCTCCTCAGACTTGGGGTGATCTACTATTGTTTGTATATCCGGATGGTTCGTTAACTTAAAAGTACCTCCTCAGACTTGGGGTGATCTACTATTGTTTGTATATTTGGATGGTTCGTTAACTTAAAAGTACATCCTTAGACTTGGGGTGATCTACTATTGTTTGTATATCCGGATGGTTCGTTAACTTAAAAGTACATCCTCAGATTTGGGGTGATCTACTATTGTTTGTATATTCGGATGGTTCGTTAACTTAAAAGTACATCCTTAGACTTGGGGTGATCTACTATTGTTTGTATATCCGGATGGTTCGTTAACTTAAAAGTACCTCCTCAGACTTGGGGTGATCAATGTTCTCTTTGTTTGTATATCCGGATGGTTCGTTAACTTAAAAGTACCTCCTCAGACTTGGGGTGATCTACTATTGTTTGTATATCCGGATGGTTCGTTAACTTAAAAGTACCTTCTTAGACTTGGGGTGATCTACTATTGTTTGTATATCTGGATGGTTCGTTAACTTAAAAGTACCTTCTTAGACTTGGGGTGATCTACTATTGTTTGTATATCCGGATGGTTCGTTAACTTAAAAGTACCTCCTCAGACTTGCGGTGATCAATGTTCTCTTTGTTTGTATATCCGGATAGTTCGTTAACTTAAAAGTACCTCCTCAGACTTGGGGTGATCTACTATTGTTTGTATATCCGGATGGTTCGTTAACTTAAAAGTACCTTCTTAGACTTGGGGTGATCTACTATTGTTTGTATATCTGGATGGTTCGTTAACTTAAAAGTACCTTCTTAGACTTGGGGTGATCTACTATTGTTTGTATATCTGGATGGTTCGTTAACTTAAAAGTACCTTCTTAGACTTGGGGTGATCTACTATTGTTTGTATATCTGGATGGTTCGTTAACTTAAAAGTACCTTCTTAGACTTGGGGTGATCTACTATTGTTTGTATATCCGGATGGTTCGTTAACTTAAAAGTACCTCCTCAGACTTGGGGTGATCAATGTTCTCTTTGTTTGTATATCCGGATGGTTCGTTAACTTAAAAGTACCTCCTCAGACTTGGGGTGATCAATGTTCTCTTTGTTTGTATATCCGGATAGTTCGTTAACTTAAAAGTACCTCCTCAGACTTGGGGTGATCAATGTTCTCTTTGTTTGTATATCCGGATGGTTCGTTAACTTAAAAGTACCTCCTCAGACTTGGGGTGATCAATGTTCTCTTTGTTTGTATATCCGGATAGTTCGTTAACTTAAAAGTACCTCCTCAGACTTGGGGTGATCAATGTTCTCTTTGTTTGTATATCCGGATGGTTCGTTAACTTAAAAGTACCTCCTCAGACTTGGGGTGATCAATGTTCTCTTTGTTTGTATATCCGGATAGTTCATTAACTTAAAAGTACCTCCTCAGACTTGGGGTGATCTACTATTGTTTGTATATCCGGATGGTTCGTTAACTTAAAAGTACCTCCTCAGACTTGGGGTGATCTACTATTGTTTGTATATCCGGATGGTTCGTTAACTTAAAAGTACCTCCTCAGACTTGGGGTGATCTACTATTGTTTGTATATCCGGATGGTTCGTTAACTTAAAAGTATCTCCTCAGACTTGGGGTGATCAATGTTCCCTTTGTTTGTATATCCGGATGGTTCGTTAACTTAAAAGTAACTCCTCAGACTTGGGGTGATCTACTATTTTTTGTATATCCGGATGGTTCGTTAACTTAAAAGTATCTCCTCAGACTTGGGGTGATCAATGTTCCCTTTGTTTGTATATCCGGATGGTTCGTTAACTTAAAAGTACCTCCTCAGACTTGGGGTGATCTACTTTTGTTTGTATATCCGGATGTTTCGTTAACTTAAAAGTACCTCCTTAGACTTGGGGTGATCTACTATTGTTTGTATATCCGGATGGTTCGTTAACTTGAAAGTACCTCCTTAGACCTGGGGTGATCTACTATTGTTTGTATATCTGGATGGTTCGTTAACTTAAAAGTACCTCCTTAGACTTGGGGTGATCTACTATTGTTTGTATATCCGGACGGTTCGTTAACTTAAAAGTACCTCCTTAGACTTGGGGTGATCTACTATTGTTTGTATATTCGGATGGTTCGTTAACTTAAAAGTACATCCTTAGACTTGGGGTGATCTACTATTGTTTGTATATCTGGATGGTTCGTTAACTTAAAAGTACCTCCTCAGACTTGGGGTGATCAATGTTCTCTTTGTTTGTATATCCGGATAGTTCGTTAACTTAAAAGTACCTCCTCAGACTTGGGGTGATCAATGTTCTCTTTGTTTGTATATCCGAATGGTTCGTTAGCTTAAAAGTACCTCCTCAGACTTGGGGTGATCAATGTTCTCTTTGTTTGTATATCCGGATGGTTCGTTAACTTAAAAGTACCTCCTCAGACTTGGGGTGATCTACTATTGTTTGTATATCCGGATGGTTCGTTAATTTAAAAGTACCTCCTCAGACTTGGGGTGATCTACTATTGTTTGTATATCCGGATGGTTCGTTAACTTAAAAGTACCTCCTCAGACTTGGGGTGATCTACTATTGTTTGTATATCTGGATGGTTCGTTAACTTAAAAGTACCTCTTCAGACTTGGGGTGATCTACTATTGTTTGTATATCCGGATGGTTCGTTAACTTAAAAGTACCTCCTCAGACTTGGGGTGATCTACTATTGTTTGTATATCCGGATGGTTCGTTAACTTAAAAGTACCTCCTCAGATTTGGGGTGATCTACTATTGTTTGTATATTCGGATGGTTCGTTAACTTAAAAGTACATCCTTAGACTTGGGGTGATCTACTATTGTTTGTATATCCGGATGGTTCGTTAACTTAAAAGTACATCCTCAGACTTGGGGTGATCTACTATTGTTTGTATATTCGGATGGTTCGTTAACTTAAAAGTACATCCTTAGACTTGCGGTGATCTACTATTGTTTGTATATCCGGATGGTTCGTTAACTTAAAAGTACCTCCTCAGACTTGGGGTGATCAATGTTCTCTTTGTTTGTATATCCGGATGGTTCGTTAACTTAAAAGTACCTCCTCAGACTTGGGGTGATCTACTATTGTTTGTATATCCGGATGGTTCGTTAACTTAAAAGTACCTCCTTAGACTTGGGGTGATCTACTATTGTTTGTATATTCGGATGGTTCGTTAACTTAAAAGTACCTCCTTAGACTTGGGGTGATCTACTATTGTTTGTATTTCCGGATGGTTCGTTAACTTAAAAGTACATCCTTAGACTTGGGGTGATCTACTATTGTTTGTATATCCGGATGGTTCGTTAACTTAAAAGTACCTCCTCGGACTTGGGGTGATCTACTATTGTTTGTATATTCGGATAGTTCGTTAACTTAAAAGTACCTCCTCTGACTTGGGGTGATCAATGTTCTCTTTGTTTGTATATCCGGATGGTTCGTTAACTTAAAAGTACCTCTTCAGACTTGGGGTGATCTACTATTGTTTGTATATCCGGATGGTTCGTTAACTTAAAAGTACCTCCTCAGACTTGGGGTGATCTACTATTGTTTGTATATCCGGATGGTTCGTTAACTTAAAAGTACCTCCTCAGACTTGGGGTGATCTACTATTGTTTGTATATTCGGATGGTTCGTTAACTTAAAAGTACATCCTTAGACTTGGGGTGATCTACTATTGTTTGTATATCCGGATGGTTCGTTAACTTAAAAGTACATCCTCAGACTTGGGGTGATCTACTATTGTTTGTATATTCGGATGGTTCGTTAACTTAAAAGTACATCCTTAGACTTGGGGTGATCTACTATTGTTTGTATATCCGGATGGTTCGTTAACTTAAAAGTACCTCCTCAGACTTGAGGTGATCAATGTTCTCTTTGTTTGTATATTCGGATGGTTCGTTAACTTAAAAGTACCTCCTCAGACTTGGGGTGATCTACTATTGTTTGTATATCCGGATGGTTCGTTAACTTAAAAGTACCTCCTTAGACTTGGGGTGATCTACTATTGTTTGTATATTCGGATGGTTCGTTAACTTAAAAGTACCTCCTTAGACTTGGGGTGATCTACTATTGTTTGTATTTCCGGATGGTTCGTTAACTTAAAAGTACCTCCTCGGACTTGGGGTGATCTACTATTGTTTGTATATTCGGATAGTTCGTTAACTTAAAAGTACCTCCTCAGACTTGGAGTGATCAATGTTCTCTTTGTTTGTATATCCGGATGGTTCGTTAACTTAAAAGTACCTCCTCAGACTTGGGGTGATCTACTATTGTTTGTATATCCGGATGGTTCGTTAACTTAAAAGTACCTCCTTAGACTTGGGGTGTTCTACTATTGTTTGTATATTCGGATGGTTCGTTAACTTAAAAGTACCTCCTTAGACTTGGGGTGATCTACTATTGTTTGTATTTCCGGATGGTTCGTTAACTTAAAAGTACCTCCTCGGACTTGGGGTGATCTACTATTGTTTGTATATTCGGATAGTTCGTTAACTTAAAAGTACCTCCTCAGACTTGGGGTGATCAATGTTCTCTTTGTTTGTATATCCGGATGGTTCGTTAACTTAAAAGTACCTCCTCAGACTTGGGGTGATCTACTATTGTTTGTATATCCGGATGGTTCGTTAACTTAAAAGTACCTCCTTAGACTTGGGGTGTTCTACTATTGTTTGTATATTCGGATGGTTCGTTAACTTAAAAGTACATCCTTAGACTTGGGGTGATCTACTATTGTTTGTATTTCCGGATGGTTCGTTAACTTAAAAGTACATCCTTAGACTTGGGGTGATCTACTATTGTTTGTATATCCGGATGGTTCGTTAACTTAAAAGTACCTCCTTAGACTTGGGGTGATCTACTATTGTTTGTATATCCGGATGGTTCGTTAACTTAAAAGTACCTCCTCGGACTTGGGGTGATCTACTATTGTTTGTATATCCGGATAGTTCGTTAACTTAAAAGTACCTCCTCAGACTTGGGGTGATCAATGTTCTCTTTGTTTGTATATCCGGATGGTTCGTTAACTTAAAAGTACATCCTTAGACTTGGGGTGATCTACTATTGTTTGTATATCCGGATGGTTCGTTAACTTAAAAGTACCTCCTCAGACTTGGGGTGATCTACTATTGTTTGTATATCTGGATGGTTCGTTAACTTAAAAGTACCTCCTTAGACTTGGGGTGATCTACTATTGTTTGTATATCCGGATGGTTCGTTAACTTAAAAGTATCTCCTCAGACTTGGGGTGATCTACTATTGTTTGTATATCCGGATGGTTCGTTAACTTAAAAGTACCTCCTCAGACTTGGGGTGATCAATGTTCTCTTTGTTTGTATATCGGATGGTTCGTTAACTTAAAAGTACCTCCTCAGACTTGGGGTGATCTACTATTGTTTGTATATCCGGATGGTTCGTTAACTTAAAAGTACCTCCTCAGACTTGGGGTGATCAATGTTCTCTTTGTTTGTATATCGGATGGTTCGTTAACTTAAAAGTACCTCCTTAGACTTGTGGTGATCTACTATTGTTTGTATATCTGGATGGTTCGTTAACTTAAAAGTACCTCCTCAGACTTGGGGTGATCAATGTTCTCTTTGTTTGTATATCGGATGGTTCGTTAATTTAAAAGTACCTCCTCAGACTTGGGGTGATCTACTATTGTTTGTATATCTGGATGGTTCGTTAACTTAAAAGTACCTTCTTAGACTTGGGGTGATCTACTATTGTTTGTAAATCCGGATGGTTCGTTAACTTAAAAGTACCTCCTCAGACTTGGGGTGATCAATGTTCTCTTTGTTTGTATATCCGAATAGTTCGTTAACTTAAAAGTACCTCCTCAGACTTGGGGTGATCTACTATTGTTTGTATATCCGGATGGTTCGTTAACTTAAAAGTACCTCCTCAGACTTGGGGTGATCTACTATTGTTTGTATATCTGGATGGTTCGTTAACTTAAAAGTACCTTCTTAGACTTGGGGTGATCTACTATTGTTTGTATATCTGGATGGTTCGTTAACTTAAAAGTACCTCCTCAGACTTGGGGTGATCTACTATTGTTTGTATATCTGGATGGTTCGTTAACTTAAAAGTACCTTCTTAGACTTGGGGTGATCTACTATTGTTTGTATATCCGGATGGTTCGTTAACTTAAAAGTACCTCCTCAGACTTGGGGTGATCAATGTTCTCTTTGTTTGTATATCTGGATAGTTCGTTAACTTAAAAGTACCTCCTCAGACTTGGGGTGATCTACTATTGTTTGTATATCCGGATGGTTCGTTAACTTAAAAGTACCTTCTTAGACTTGGGGTGATCTACTATTGTTTGTATATCTGGATGGTTCGTTAACTTAAAAGTACCTTCTTAGACTTGGGGTGATCTACTATTGTTTGTATATCCGGATGGTTCGTTAACTTAAAAGTACCTTCTTAGACTTGGGGTGATCTACTATTGTTTGTATATTCGGATGGTTCGTTAACTTAAAAGTACCTCCTCAGACTTGGGGTGATAAATGTTCTCTTTGTTTGTATATCTGGATAGTTCGTTAACTTAAAAGTACCACCTCAGACTTGGGGTGATCTACTATTGTTTGTATATCCGGATGGTTCGTTAACTTAAAAGTACCTCCTCAGACTTGGGGTGATCAATGTTCTCTTTGTTTGTATATCCGGATGGTTCGTTAACTTAAAAGTACCTCCTCGGACTTGGGGTGATCTACTATTGTTTGTATATCCGGATGGTTCGTTAACTTAAAAGTACCTCCTTAGACTTGGGGTGATCAATGTTCTCTTTGTTTGTATATCCGGATAGTTCGTTAACTTAAAAGTACCTCCTCAGACATGGGGTGATCTACTATTGTTTGTATATCCGGATGGTTCGTTAACTTAAAAGTACCTCCTCAGACTTGGGGTGATCTACTATTGTTTGTATATTTGGATGGTTCGTTAACTTAAAAGTACATCCTTAGACTTGGGGTGATCTACTATTGTTTGTATATCCGGATGGTTCGTTAACTTAAAAGTACATCCTCAGACTTTGGGGGATCTACTATTGTTTGTATATTCGGATGGTTCGTTAACTTAAAAGTACATCTTTAGACTTGGGGTGATCTACTATTGTTTGTATATCAGGATGGTTCGTTAACTTAAAAGTACCTCCTCAGACTTGGGGTGATCAATGTTCTCTTTGTTTGTATATCCGGATGGTTCGTTAACTTAAAAGTACCTCCTCAGACTTGGGGTGATCTACTATTGTTTGTATATCCGGATGGTTCGTTAACTTAAAAGTACCTTCTTAGACTTGGGGTGATCTACTATTGTTTGTATATCCGGATGGTTCGTTAACTTAAAAGTACCTCCTCAGACTTGGGGTGATCAATGTTCTCTTTGTTTGTATATCCGGATAGTTCGTTAACTTAAAAGTACCTCCTCAGACTTGGGGTGATCTACTATTGTTTGTATATCCGGATGGTTCGTTAACTTAAAAGTACCTCCTCAGACTTGGGGTGATCAATGTTCTCTTTGTTTGTATATCCGGATGGTTCGTTAACTTAAAAGTACCTCCTCGGACTTGGGGTGATCTACTATTGTTTGTATATCCGGATGGTTCGTTAACTTATAAGTACCTCCTCAGACTTGGGGTGATCAATGTTCTCTTTGTTTGTATATCCGGATAGTTCGTTAACTTAAAAGTACCTCCTCAGACTTGGGGTGATCTACTATTGTTTGTATATCCGGATGGTTCGTTAACTTAAAAGTACCTCCGCAGACTTGGGGTGATCTACTATTGTTTGTATATTTGGATGGTTCGTTAACTTAAAAGTACATCCTTAGACTTGGGGAGATCTACTATTGTTTGTATATCCGGATGGTTCGTTAACTTAAAAGTACATCCTCAGACTTGGGGTGATCTACTATTGTTTGTATATCTGGATGGTTCGTTAACTTAAAAGTACCTTCTTAGACTTGGGGTGATCTACTATTGTTTGTATATCTGGATGGTTCGTTAACTTAAAAGTACCTTCTTAGACTTGGGGTGATCTACTATTGTTTGTATATCCGGATGGTTCGTTAGCTTAAAAGTACCTCCTCAGACTTGGGGTGATCAATGTTCTCTTTGTTTGTATATCCGGATGGTTCGTTAACTTAAAAGTACCTCCTCAGACTTGGGGTGATCAATGTTCTCTTTGTTTGTATATCCGGATAGTTCGTTAACTTAAAAGTACCTCCTCAGACTTGGGGTGATCAATGTTCTCTTTGTTTGTATATCCGGATGGTTCGTTAACTTAAAAGTACCTCCTCAGACTTGGGGTGATCAATGTTCTCTTTGTTTGTATATCCGGATAGTTCATTAACTTAAAAGTACCTCCTCAGACTTGGGGTGATCTACTATTGTTTGTATATTCGGATGGTTCGTTAACTTAAAAGTACATCCTCAGACTTGGGGTGATCTACTATTGTTTGTATATCCGGATGGTTCGTTAACTTAAAAGTACATCCTTAGACTTGGGGTGATCTACTATTGTTTGTATATCCGGATGGTTCGTTAACTTAAAAGTACCTCCTCAGACTTGGGGTGATCTACTATTGTTTGTATATTCGGATGGTTCGTTAACTTAAAAGTACATCCTTAGATTTGGGGTGATCTACTATTGTTTGTATATTCGGATGGTTCGTTCACTTAATAGTACCTCCTCAGACTTGGGGTGATCTACTATTGTTTGTATATTCGGATGGTTCGTTCACTTAATAGTACCTCCTCAGACTTGGGGTGATCAATGTTCTCTTTCAAAACATAATATCTAAATATTTGAGGTCTTGAGAGAAAGATAATACGAAGTACAATATTTATAATACGAAGTACAATATTTATAATACGAAGTAACGAAGTACAATACTTATAATACGAAATAACGAAGTACAATATTTATAATACGAAGTACAATATTTATGGATGATGTATTTATGGTAACCTTAGACATTAGAACTCATTAAGAAACGTTTTAAGATACCAAAGGGGTAATCAGAAGCCGTAAATCAATTAGATTGGTGTGGTTTGGTTTCATGGAGCTTAACGCCACTTTCAACAATATTTCAGTTATATCGTGGCGGTCAGTTTTATTGGTGGAGGTAATCGGAGTACCCGGAGAAAACCACCGACCTGCCGCAAGTCACTGACAAACTTTATCACATAATGTTGTATCTAGTACACCTCACCTGTCACAAGTCACTGACAAACTTGATTACATAATGTTGTCTCGAGCATACCTCACCTAAGCGGGATGGAACTCACACCGTTAGTGGTTATAGATACTGATTGCATAGGTAGTTATAAATCCAACTACCATACGAACACGACCGCGACGGCACCACCGTAAATCGAAGAAGGACAGACAATACAATGACCAAAAGAAGAAGGATAGACAATACAATGACCAAAAGATAAAAGGATAGAAAATACAATGACCAAAAGAAGAAGGACAGACAATACAATGACCAAAAGAAGAAGGATAGACAATACAATGACCAAAAGAAGAAGGATAGACAATACAATGACCAAAAGAAGAAGGACAGACAATACAATGACCAAAAGAAGAAGGATAGACAATACAATGACCAAAAGAAGAAGGATAGATAATACAATAACCAAAAGATAAAAGGATAGAAAATACAATGACCAAAAGAAGAAGGATAGACAATACAATGACCAAAAGATAAAAGGATAGAAAATACAATGACCAAAAGAAGAAGGATAGACAATACAATGACCAAAAGAAGAAGGATAGACAATACAATGACCAAAAGAAGAAGGATAGACAATACAATGACGAAAAGAAGAAGGACAGACAATACAATGACCAAAAGAAGAAGGATAGACAATACAATGACCAAAAGAAGAAGGACAGACAATACAATGACCAAAAGAAGAAGGATAGACAATACAATGACCAAAAGAAGAAGGATAGACAATACAATGACCAAAAGATAAAAGGATAGACAATACAATGACCAAAAGAAGAAGGATAGATAATACAATGACTAAAAGATAAAAGGATAGACAATACAATGACCAAAAGAAGAAGGACAGACAATACAATGACCAAAAGAAGAAGGATAGACAATACAATGACCAAAAGAAGAAGGACAGACAATACAATGACCAAAAGAAGAAGGATAGACAATACAATGACCAAAAGAAGAAGGATAGATAATACAATGACCAAAAGATAAAAGGATAGAAAATACAATGACCAAAAGAAGAAGGATAGACAATACAATGACCAAAAGATAAAAGGATAGAAAATACAATGACCAAAAGAAGAAGGATAGACAATACAATGACCAAAAGCAGAAGGACAGACAATACAATGACCAAAAGAAGAAGGACAGACAATACAATGACCAAAAGAAGAAGGATAGACAATACAATGACCAAAAGATAAAAGGATAGACAATATAATGATCAAACGAAGAAGGATAGACAATGCAATGACCAAAAGAAGAAGGATAGACAATACAATGACCAAAAGAAGAAGGATAGACAATATAATGACCAAAAGAAGAAGGATAGACAATACAATGACCAAAAGAAGAAGGATAGACAATACAATGACCAAAAGAAGAAGGATAGACAATACAATGACTAAAAGAAGAGGGACAGATAATACAATGACTAAAAGCAGAAGGACAGATAATACAATGACCAAAAGAAGAAGGACAGACAATACAATGACCAAAAGAAGAAGGACAGACAATACAATGACCAAAAGAAGAAGGACAGACAATACAATGACCAAAAGATAAAAGGATAGACAATACAATGACCAAAAGAAGAAGGATAGACAATACAATGACCAAAAGAAGAAGGACAGACAATACAATGACCAAAAGAAGAAGGACAGACAATACAATGACCAAAAGCAGAAGGACAGATAATACAATGACCAAAAGAAGAAGGATAGACAATACAATGACCAAAAGAAGAAGGACAGACAATACATTGACCAAAAGATAAAAGGATAGACAATACAATGTCCAAACGAAGAAAGACAGACAATACAATGACTAAAAGAAGAAAGACAGATAATACAATGTCCAAAAGATAAAAGGATAGAAAATACAATGACTAAAAGAAGAAGGACAGACAATACAATGACCAAAAGAAGAAGGATAGACAATACAATGACTAAAAGAAGAAGGATAGACAATACAATGACCAAACGAAGAAGGACAGACAATACAATGACTAAAAGAAGAAGGACAGATAATACAATGACCAAAAGAAGAAGGATAGTCAATACAATGACCAAAAGAAGAAGGATAGACAATACAATGACCAAACGAAGAAGGATAGACAATACAATGTCCGAACGAAGAAGGACAGACAATACAATGACTAAAAGAAGAAGGACAGATAATACAATGACCAAAAGAAGAAGGATAGACAATACAATGACCAAAAGAAGAAGGATAGACAATACAATGACCAAAAGAAGAAGGATAGACAATACAATGTCCGAACGAAGAAGGACAGACAATACAATGACTAAAAGAAGAAGGACAGATAATACAATGACCAAAGGATAAAAGGATAGAAAATACAATGACTAAAAGAAGAAGGATAGACAATACAATGACTAAAAGAAGAAGGACAGATAATACAATGACCAAAGGATAAAAGGATAGAAAATACAATGACCAAAAGAAGAAGGATAGACAATACAATGACCAAAAGAAGAAGGATAGACAATACAATGACCAAACGAAGAAGGACAGACAATACAATGACTAAAAGAAGAAGGACAGATAATACAATGGCCAAAAGAAGAAGGATAGACAATACAATGACCAAAAGAAGAAGGATAGACAATACAATGACCAAAGAAGAAGGACAGATAATACAATGACCAAAAGAAGAAGGATAGACAATACAATGACCAAAAGAAGAAGGACAGACAATACAATGACCAAAAGAAGAAGGATAGACAATACAATGACCAAAAGAAGAAGGATAGACAATACAATGACCAAAAGAAGAAGGACAGACAATACAATGACCAAAAGAAGAAGGATAGACAATATAATGACCAAAAGAAGAAGGACAGATAATACAATGACCAAAGGATAAAAGGATAGAAAATACAATGACCAAAAGAAGAAGGATAGACAATACAATGACCAAAAGAAGAAGGATAGACAATACAATGACCAAAAGAAGAAGGACAGACAATACAATGACTAAAAGAAGAAGGAGAGATAATACAATGGCCAAAAGAAGAAGGATAGACAATACAATGACCAAAAGAAGAAGGATAGACAATACAATGACCAAAGAAGAAGGACAGATAATACAATGACCAAAAGAAGAAGGATAGACAATACAATGACCAAAAGAAGAAGGACAGACAATACAATGACCAAAAGAAGAAGGATAGACAATACAATGACCAAAAGAAGAAGGATAGACAATACAATGACTAAAAGAAGAAGGACAGACAATACAATGACCAAAAGAAGAAGGATAGACAATACAATGACCAAAAGAAGAAGGATAGACAATACAATGACCAAAAGAAGAAGGATAGACAATACAATGACCAAAAGAAGAAGGATAGACAATACAATGACCAAAAGAAGAAGGACAGACAATACAATGACTAAAAGAAGAAGGACAGATAATACAATGACCAAAAGAAGAAGGATAGACAATACAATGACCAAAAGAAGAAGGACAGATAATACAATGACCAAAAGAAGAAGGATAGACAATACAATGACCAAAAGAAGAAGGACAGACAATACAATGACCAAAAGAAGAAGGATAGACAATACAATGACCAAAAGAAGAAGGATAGACAATACAATGACCAAAAGAAGAAGGACAGACAATACAATGACTAAAAGAAGAAGGACAGATAATACAATGACCAAAAGAAGAAGGACAGACAATACAATGACCAAAAGAAGAAGGACAGACAATACAATGACTAAAAGAAGAAGGACAGATAATACAATGACCAAAAGATAAAAGGATAGACAATACAATGACAAAAAGAAGAAGGATAGACAATACAATGACCAAAAGATAAAAGGATAGACAATGCAATGACCAAAAGAAGAAGGATAGACAATGCAATGACCAAAAGAAGAAGGACAGACAATACAATGACCAAAAGAAGAAGGATAGACAATACAATGACCAAAAGAAGAAGGATAGACAATACAATGACCAAAAGAAGAAGGACAGAATACAATGACCAAAAGAAGAAGGACAGACAATGCAATGTCCAAAAGAAGAAGGATAGACAATACAATGACCAAAAGAAGAAGGATAGACAATACAATGACCAAAAGAAGAAGGATAGACAATGCAATGACCAAAAGATAAAAGAATAGACAATACAATGACCAAAAGAAGGACAGACAATACAATGACCAAACGAAGAAGGACAGACAATACAATGACCAAAAGAAGAAGTATAGACAATACAATGACCAAAAGAAGAAGGATAGACAATACAATAACCAAAAGAAGAAGGACAGACAATACAATGACCAAACGAAGAAGGATAGACAATACAATGACCAAAAGAAGAAGGATAGACAATACAATGACCAAAAGATAAAAGGATAGACAATACAATGACCAAAAGAAGAAGGATAGACAATACAATGACCAAAAGAAGGAGGATAGACAATACAATGACCAAAAGAAGAAGGATAGACAATACAATGACCAAAAGAAGAAGGATAGACGATACAATGACCAAAAGAAGAAGGATAGACAATACAATGACCAAAAGAAGAAGGATAGACAATACAATGACCAAAAGAAGAAGGATAGACAATACAATGACCAAAAGAAGAAGGATATAATACAATGACCAAACGAAGAAGGACAGACAATACAATGTCCAAAAGAAGAAGGATAGACAATACAATGACCAAAAGAAGAAGGACAGACAATACAATGACCAAAAGAAGAAGGATAGACAATACAATGACCAAAAGAAGAAGGATAGACAATACAATGACTAAAAGATAAAAGGATAGACAATGCAATGACCAAAAGAAGAAGGATAGACAATGCAATGACCAAAAGAAGAAGGACAGACAATACAATGACCAAAAGAAGAAGGATAGACAATACAATGACCAAAAGAAGAAGGATAGACAATATAATGACCAAAAGAAGAAGGATAGACAATACAATGACCAAAAGAAGAAGGATAGACAATACAATGACCAAAAGAAGAAGGACAGACAATACAATGACCAAACGAAGAAGGACAGACAATACAATGACCAAAAGAAGAAGGATAGACAATACAATGACCAAAAGATAAAAGGATAGACAATACAATGACCAAAAGAAGAAGGATAGACAATACAATGACCAAAAGAAGAAGGATAGACAATACAATGACCAAAGGATAAAAGGATAGACATTGCAATGACCAAAAGAAGAAGGATAGACAATGCAATGACCAAAAGAAGAAGGACAGACATTACAATGACCAAAAGAAGAAGGATAGACAATACAATGACCAAAATAAGAAGGATAGACAATACAATGACCAAAAGAAGAAGGATAGACAATACAATGACCAAAAGAAGACGGATAGACAATACAATGACCAAAAGAAGAAGCATAGACAATACAATGACCAAAAGAAGAAGGATAGACAATACAATGACCAAAAGAAGAAGGATAGACAATACAATGACCAAAAGAAGAAGGACAGAAAATACAATGACCAAACGACGAAGGACAGACAATACAATGACCAAACGAAGAAGGACAGACAATACAATGACCAAAAGATAAAAGGATAGACAATACAATGACCAAAAGAAGAAGGATAGACAATACAATGACCAAACGAAGAAGGACAGACAATACAATGACCAAACGAAGAAGGACAGACAATACAATGACCAAAAGGAGAAGGATAGACAATACAATAACCAAAAGAAGAAGGACAGACAATATAATGACCAAGCGAAGAAGAATAGACAATACAATGACCAACAGAAGAAGGATAGACAATACAATGACCAAAAGAAGAAGGACAGACAATACAATGACCAAAAGAAGAAGGATAGACAATACAATGACCAAAAGAAGAAGGATAGACAATACAATGACCAAACGACGAACACAGACAATACAATGACCAAACGAAGAAGGACAGACAATACAATGACCAAAAGATAAAAGGATAGACAATGCAATGACCAAAAGAAGAAGGATAGACAATACAATGACCAAACGAAGAAGGACAGACAAAACAATGACCAAACGAAGAAGGACAGACAATACAATGACCAAAAGAAGAAGGATAGACAATACAATAACCAAAAGAAGAAGGACAGACAATACAATGACCAAACGAAGAAGAATAGACAATGCAATGACCAAAAGAAGAAGGATAGACAATGCAATGACCAAAAGAAGAAGGACAGACAATACAATGACCAAAAGAAGAAGGATAGACAATACAATGACCAAAAGAAGAAGGACAGACAATACAATGACCTAAAGAAGAAGGATAGACAATACAATGACCAAAGGATAAAAGGATAGACAATGGAATGACCAAAAGAAGAAGGATAGACAATGCAATGACCAAAAGAAGAAGGACAGACAATATAATGACCAAAAGAAGAAGGATAGACAATACAATGACCAAAAGAAGAAAGATAGACAATACAATGACCAAAAGAAGAAGGACAGAATACAATGACCAAAAGAAGAAGGACAGATAATACAATTAACAAACGAAGAAGGACAGACAATACAATGATCAAACGAAGAAGGACAGACAATACAATGATCAAACGAAGAAGGACAGATAATACAATGACCAAACGAAGAAGGACAGACAATACAATGACCAAACGAAGAAGGACAGACAATACAATGATCAAACGAAGAAGGACAGACAATACAATGATCAAAAGAAGGATAGACAATACAATGACCAAAAGAAGAAGGATAGACAATACAATGACCAAAAGAAGAAGGACAGACAATACAATGACCAAAAGAAGAAGGACAGAATACAATGACCAAAAGAAGAAGGACAGACAATACAATGACCAAAAGAAGAAGGATAGACAATACAATGACCAAACGAATAGGGACAGACAATACAATGAGCAAAAGAAGAAGGATAGACGATACAATGACCAAACGAAGAAGGACAGAATACAATGACCAAAAGAAGAAGGATAGACGATACAATGACCAAAAGAAGAAGGATAGACGATACAATGACCAAACGAAGAAGGACAGATAATACAATGATCAAACGAAGAAGGATAGACAATACAATGACCAAAAGAAGGATAGACAATACAATGACCAAAAGAAGAAGGATAGACAATACAATGACCAAAAGAAGAAGGATAGACAATACAATGACCAAAAGAAGGATAGACAATACAATGATCAAACGAAGAAGGATAGACAATACAATGACCAAACGAAGAAGGATAGACAATACAATGTCCAAAAGAAAGATAGACAATACAATGACCAAAAGAAGAAGGATAGACAATACAATGACCAAAAGAAGAAGGATAGACAATACAATGACCAAAAGAAGGATAGACAATACAATGATCAAACGAAGAAGGATAGACAATACAATGACCAAAAGAAGGATAGACAATACAATGACCAAAAGAAGGATAGACAATGCAATGACCAAAAGAAGAAGGATAGACAATACAATGACCAAAAGAAGAAGGATAGACGATACAATGACCAAACGAAGAAGGACAGAATACAATGACCAAACGAAGAGGGACAGACAATACAATGACCAAAAGAAGAAGGACAGACAATACAATGATCAAACGAAGAAGGACAGACAATACAATGACCAAAAGAAGAAGGATAGACAATACAATGACCAAAAGAAGAAGGACAGACAATACAATGACCAAAAGAAGAAGGATAGACAATACAATGTGCGAACGAAGAAGGACAGACAATACAATGACCAAAAGAAGAAGGATAGACAATACAATGACCAAAAGAAGAAGGACAGACAATACAATGACCAAACGAAGAAGGATAGACAATACAATGACCAAAAGAAGAAGGATAGACAATACAATGACCAAAAGAAGAAGGACAGACAATACAATGACCAAAAGAAGAAGGACAGACAATACAATGACCAAACGAAGAAGGACAGACAATACAATTTCCAAAAGAAGAAGGATAGACAATACAATGACCAAACGAAGAAGGACAAACAATACAATGACCAAACGAAGAAGGACAAACAATACAATGACCAAACGAAGAAGGACAGATAATACAATGACCAAAAGAAGAAGGATAGACAATACAATGACCAAAAGAAGAAGGACAGATAATACAATGACCAAACGAAGAAGGACAGACAATACAATGACTAAAAGAAGAAGGATAGACAATACAATGACCAAAAGAAGAAGGACAGACAATACAATGACCAAAAGAAGAAGGACAGACAATACAATGACTAAAAGAAGAAGGACAGACAATACAATGACCAAACGAAGAAGGACAGAATACAATGACCAAACGAAGAAGGACAGAATACAATGACCAAAAGAAGAAGGATAGACAATACAATGACCAAAAGAAGAAGGATAGACGATACAATGACCAAACGAAGAAGGACAGACAATACAATGACCAAAAGAAGAAGGATAGACAATACAATGACCAAAAGAAGAAGGACAGATAATACAATGACCAAAAGAAGAAGGATAGACAATACAATGACCAAAAGAAGAAGGACAGATAATACAATGACCAAACGAAGAAGGACAGACAATACAATGACTAAAAGAAGAAGGATAGACAATACAATGACCAAAAGAAGAAGGATAGACAATACAATGACCAAAAGAAGAAGGATAGACGATACAATGACCAAAAGAAGAAGGATAGACGATACAATGACCAAACGAAGAAGGACAGACAATACAATGACCAAAAGAAGAAGGATAGACAATACAATGACCAAAAGAAGAAGGATAGACAATGCAATGACCAAAAGAAGAAGGACAGATAATACAATGACCAAACGAAGAAGGACAGACAATACAATGACTAAAAGAAGAAGGACAGACAATACAATGACCAAAAGAAGAAGGATAGACAATACAATGACCAAAAGAAGAAGGATAGACGATACAATGACCAAACGAAGAAGGACAGACAATACAATGACCAAAAGAAGAAGGACAGACAATACAATGATCAAACGAAGAAGGACAGACAATACAATGACCAAAAGAAGAAGGACAGAATACAATGACCAAAAGAAGAAGGATAGACGATACAATGACCAAAAGAAGAAGGAGAGATAATACAATGACCAAACGAAGAAGGACAGACAATACAATGATCAAACGAAGAAGGACAGACAATACAATGATCAAACGAAGAAGGACAGATAATACAATGACCAAACGAAGAAGGACAGACAATACAATGACCAAACGAAGAAGGACAGACAATACAATGATCAAACGAAGAAGGACAGACAATACAATGACCAAAAGAAGGATAGACAATACAATGACCAAAAGAAGAAGGATAGACAATACAATGACCAAAAGAAGAAGGATAGACAATACAATGACCAAAAGAAGGATAGACAATACAATGATCAAACGAAGAAGGATAGACAATACAATGACCAAACGAAGAAGGATAGACAATACAATGTCCAAAAGAATGATAGACAATACAATGACCAAAAGAAGAAGGATAGACAATACAATGACCAAAAGAAGAAGGATAGACAATACAATGACCAAAAGAAGGATAGACAATACAATGATCAAACGAAGAAGGATAGACAATACAATGACCAAAAGAAGGATAGACAATACAATGACCAAAAGAAGGATAGACAATACAATGACCAAAAGAAGAAGGATAGACAATACAATGACCAAAAGAAGAAGGATAGACGATACAATGACCAAACGAAGAAGGACAGAATACAATGACCAAACGAAGAGGGACAGACAATACAATGACCAAAAGAAGAAGGACAGACAATACAATGATCAAACGAAGAAGGACAGACAATACAATGACCAAAAGAAGAAGGATAGACAATACAATGACCAAAAGAAGAAGGACAGACAATACAATGACCAAACGAAGAAGGATAGACAATACAATGTGCGAACGAAGAAGGACAGACAATACAATGACCAAAAGAAGAAGGATAGACAATACAATGACCAAAAGAAGAAGGACAGACAATACAATGACCAAACGAAGAAGGATAGACAATACAATGACCAAAAGAAGAAGGATAGACAATACAATGACCAAAAGAAGAAGGACAGACAATACAATGACCAAAAGAAGAAGGACAGACAATACAATGACCAAACGAAGAAGGACAGACAATACAATGTCCAAAAGAAGAAGGATAGACAATACAATGACCAAACGAAGAAGGACAAACAATACAATGACCAAACGAAGAAGGACAAACAATACAATGACCAAACGAAGAAGGACAGATAATACAATGACCAAAAGAAGAAGGATAGACAATACAATGACCAAAAGAAGAAGGATAGACAATACAATGACCAAAAGAAGAAGGATAGACAATACAATGACGAAAAGAAGAAGGACAGAAAATACAATGACCAAACGAAGAAGGACAGAATACAATGACTAAAAGAAGGACAGACAATACAATGACCAAAAGAAGAAGGATAGACAATACAATGACCAAAAGAAGAAGGATAGACAATACAATGACCAAAAGAAGAAGGATAGACAATACAATGACTAAAAGAAGAAGGACAGACAATACAATGACCAAAAGAAGAAGGACAGACAATACAATGACCAAAATAAGAAGGACAGACAATACAATGACCAAAAGAAGAAGGATAGACAATACAATGACTAAAAGAAGAAGGACAGACAATACAATGACCAAAAGAAGAAGGATAGACAATACAATGACCAAAAGAAGAAGGACAGAATACAATGACTAAAAGAAGAAGGATAGACAATACAATGACTAAAAGAAGAAGGATAGACAATACAATGACCAAAAGAAGAAGGATAGACAATACAATGACCAAAAGAAGAAGGATGGACAATACAATGACCAAAAGAAGAAGGACAGACAATACAATGACCAAAAGAAGAAGGACAGACAATACAATGACCAAACGAAGGACAGACAATACAATGTCCAAAAGAAGAAGGATAGACAATACAATGACCAAACGAAGAAGGACAAACAATACAATGACCAAACGAAGAAGGACAAACAATACAATGACCAAACGAAGAAGGACAGATAATACAATGACCAAAAGAAGAAGGATAGACAATACAATGACCAAAAGAAGAAGGACAGACAATACAATGACCAAAAGAAGAAGGATAGACAATACAATGACCAAAAGAAGAAGGACAGACAATACAATGACCAAAAGAAGAAGGATAGACAATACAATGACCAAAAGAAGAAGGACAGACAATACAATGACCAAAAGAAGAAGGACAGACAATACAATGACCAAACGAAGAAGGACAGACAATACAATGTCCAAAAGAAGAAGGATAGACAATACAATGACCAAACGAAGAAGGACAAACAATACAATGACCAAACGAAGAAGGACAAACAATACAATGACCAAACGAAGAAGGACAGATAATACAATGACCAAAAGAAGAAGGACAGACAATACAATGACCAAAAGAAGAAGGATAGACAATACAATGACTAAAAGAAGAAGGACAGACAATACAATGACCAAAAGAAGAAGGATAGACAATACAATGACTAAAAGAAGAAGGATAGACAATACAATGACTAAAAGAAGAAGGACAGACAATACAATGACCAAAAGAAGAAGGATAGACGATACAATGACCAAACGAAGAAGGACAGATAATACAATAATCAAACGAAGAAGGATAGACAATACAATGACCAAAAGAAGGATAAACAATACAATGACCAAAAGAAGAAGGATAGACAATACAATGACTAAAAGAAGAAGGATAGACAATACAATGACTAAAAGAAGAAGGACAAACAATACAATGACCAAACGAAGAAGGACAGACAATACAATGACTAAAGGAAGAAGGACAGACAATACAATGACTAAAAGAAGAAGGACAGACAATACAATGACCAAAAGAAGAAGGATAGACAATACAATGACTAAAAGAAGAAGGACAGACAATACAATGACTAAAAGAAGAAGGACAGACAATACAATGACTAAAAGAAGAAGGACAAACAATACAATGACCAAACGAAGAAGGACAGACAATACAATGACTAAAAGAAGAAGGACAGACAATACAATGACTAAAAGAAGAAGGACAGACAATACAATGACTAAAAGAAGAAGGACAGACAATACAATGACTAAAAGAAGAAGGATAGACAATACAATGACCAAAAGAAGAAGGACAGACAATACAATGACCAAAAGAAGAAGGACAGACAATACAATGACCAAAAGAAGAAGGACAGAATACAATGACCAAACGAAGAAGGACAGAATACAATGACCAAAAGAAGAAGGACAGACAATACAATGACCAAAAGAAGAAGGACAGACAATACAATGACCAAAAGAAGAGGGACAGATAATACAATGACCAAAAGAAGAAGGATAGACAATACAATGACCAAAAGAAGAAGGACAGATAATACAATGACCAAAAGAAGAAGGACAGACAATACAATGACCAAAAGAAGAAGGACAGATAATACAATGACCAAAAGAAGAAGGACAGACAATACAATGACCAAAAGAAGAAGGACAGATAATACAATGACCAAAAGAAGAAGGACAGACAATACAATGACCAAAAGAAGAAGGACAGATAATACAATGACCAAAAGAAGAAGGACAGACAATACAATGACCAAAAGAAGAAGGACAGATAATACAATGACCAAACGAAGAAGGACAGACAATACAATGATCAAACGAAGAAGGACAGACAATACAATGACCAAAAGAAGAAGGATAGACGATACAATGACCAAAAGAAGAAGGACAGATAATACAATGACCAAAAGAAGAAGGACAGATAATACAATGACCAAACGAAGAAGGACAGACAATACAATGACCAAACGAATAGGGACAGACAATACAATGACCAAAAGAAGAAGGATAGACGATACAATGACCAAACGAAGAAGGACAGACAATACAATGACCAAAAGAAGAAGGACAGACAATACAATGACCAAAAGAAGAAGGATAGACGATACAATGACCAAACGAAGAAGGACAGATAATACAATGATCAAACGAAGAAGGATAGACAATACAATGACCAAAAGAAGGATAGACAATACAATGACCAAAAGAAGAAGGATAGACAATACAATGACCAAAAGAAGAAGGATAGACAATACAATGACCAAAAGAAGGATAGACAATACAATGACCAAACGAAGAAGGACAGACAATACAATGACCAAAAGAAGAAGGATAGACAATACAATGACCAAAAGAAGAAGGACAGACAATACAATGACCAAAAGAAGAAGGATAGACAATACAATGACCAAAAGAAGAAGGATAGACAATACAATGACCAAAAGAAGAAGGACAGACAATACAATGACCAAAAGAAGAAGGATAGACAATACAATGACCAAACGAAGAAGGACAGAATACAATGACCAAACGAAGAAGGACAGACAATACAATGACCAAAAGAAGAAGGATAGACAATACAATGACCAAAAGAAGAAGGACAGACAATACAATGACCAAAAGAAGAAGGATAGACAATACAATGACCAAAAGAAGAAGGATAGACAATACAATGACCAAAAGAAGAAGGACAGACAATACAATGACCAAAAGAAGAAGGATAGACAATACAATGACCAAACGAAGAAGGACAGAATACAATGACCAAACGAAGAAGGACAGACAATACAATGACCAAAAGAAGAAGGATAGACAATACAATGACCAAAAGAAGAAGGACAGACAATACAATGACCAAAAGAAGAAGGATAGACAATACAATGACCAAAAGAAGAAGGATAGACAATACAATGACCAAAAGAAGAAGGATAGACAATGCAATGACCAAAAGAAGAAGGATAGACAATACAATGACCAAACGAAGAAGGACAGAATACAATGACCAAACGAAGAAGGACAGACAATACAATGACCAAAAGAAGAAGGATAGACAATACAATGACTAAAAGAAGAAGGACAGACAATACAATGACCAAACGAAGAAGGACAGACAATACAATGACCAAAAGAAGAAGGATAGACAATACAATGACCAAAAGAAGAAGGACAGACAATACAATGACCAAAAGAAGAAGGATAGACAATACAATGACCAAAAGAAGAAGGATAGACAATACAATGACCAAAAGAAGAAGGACAGACAATACAATGACCAAAAGAAGAAGGATAGACAATACAATGACCAAAAGAAGAAGGACAGAATACAATGACCAAACGAAGAAGGACAGACAATACAATGTCCAAAGGAAGAAGGACAGAATACAATGACCAAAAGAAGAAGGACAGACAATACAATGACCAAAAGAAGAAGGACAGACAATACAATGACCAAAAGAAGAGGGACAGATAATACAATGACCAAAAGAAGAAGGATAGACAATACAATGACCAAAAGAAGAATGACAGATAATACAATGACCAAAAGAAGAAGGACAGACAATACAATGACCAAAAGAAGAAGGACAGATAATACAATGACCAAAAGAAGAAGGACAGACAATACAATGACCAAAAGAAGAAGGACAGATAATACAATGACCAAACGAAGAAGGACAGACAATACAATGATCAAACGAAGAAGGACAGACAATACAATGACCAAAAGAAGAAGGATAGACGATACAATGACCAAAAGAAGAAGGACAGATAATACAATGACCAAAAGAAGAAGGACAGATAATACAATGACCAAACGAAGAAGGACAGACAATACAATGACCAAACGAATAGGGACAGACAATACAATGACCAAAAGAAGAAGGATAGACAATACAATGACCAAAAGAAGAAGGACAGACAATACAATGACCAAACGAAGAAGGACAGAATACAATGACCAAACGAAGAAGGACAGACAATACAATGACCAAAAGAAGAAGGATAGACAATACAATGACCAAAAGAAGAAGGACAGACAATACAATGACCAAAAGAAGAAGGATAGACAATACAATGACCAAAAGAAGAAGGACAGACAATACAATGACCAAAAGAAGAAGGATAGACAATACAATGACCAAAAGAAGAAGGATAGACAATACAATGACCAAAAGAAGAAGGACAGAATACAATGACCAAACGAAGAAGGACAGACAATACAATGACCAAAAGAAGAAGGATAGACAATACAATGACCAAACGAAGAAGGACAGACAATACAATGACCAAAAGAAGAAGGATAGACAATACAATGACCAAAAGAAGAAGGATAGACAATACAATGACCAAAAGAAGGATAGACGATACAATGACCAAAAGAAGAAGGACAGACAATACAATGACCAAAAGAAGAAGGATAGACAATACAATGACCAAAAGAAGAAGGATAGACAATACAATGACCAAAAGAAGGATAGACGATACAATGACCAAAAGAAGAAGGACAGACAATACAATGACCAAAAGAAGAAGGACAGACAATACAATGACCAAACGAAGAAGGACAGAATACAATGACCAAAAGAAGAAGGACAGACAATACAATGACCAAAAGAAGAAGGACAGACAATACAATGACCAAAAGAAGAGGGACAGATAATACAATGACCAAAAGAAGAAGGATAGACAATACAATGACCAAAAGAAGAAGGACAGATAATACAATGACCAAAAGAAGAAGGACAGACAATACAATGACCAAAAGAAGAAGGACAGATAATACAATGACCAAAAGAAGAAGGACAGACAATACAATGACCAAAAGAAGAAGGACAGATAATACAATGACCAAACGAAGAAGGACAGACAATACAATGATCAAACGAAGAAGGACAGACAATACAATGACCAAAAGAAGAAGGATAGACGATACAATGACCAAAAGAAGAAGGACAGATAATACAATGACCAAAAGAAGAAGGACAGATAATACAATGACCAAACGAAGAAGGACAGACAATACAATGACCAAACGAATAGGGACAGACAATACAATGACCAAAAGAAGAAGGATAGACGATACAATGACCAAACGAAGAAGGACAGATAATACAATGACCAAAAGAAGAAGGACAGACAATACAATGACCAAAAGAAGAAGGATAGACGATACAATGACCAAACGAAGAAGGACAGATAATACAATGATCAAACGAAGAAGGATAGACAATACAATGACCAAAAGAAGGATAGACAATACAATGACCAAAAGAAGAAGGATAGACAATACAATGACCAAAAGAAGAAGGATAGACAATACAATGACCAAAAGAAGAAGGATAGACAATACAATGACTAAAAGAAGAAGGACAGACAATACAATGACCAAACGAAGAAGGACAGACAATACAATGACAAAAGAAGAAGGATAGACAATACAATGACCAAAAGAAGAAGGATAGACAATACAATGACCAAAAGAAGGATAGACAATACAATGACTAAAAGAAGAAGGATAGACAATACAATGACCAAAAGAAGAAGGACAGACAATACAATGACCAAAAGAAGAAGGATAGACGATACAATGACCAAACGAAGAAGGACAGACAATACAATGACCAAAAGAAGAAGGACAGACAATACAATGACCAAAAGAAGAAGGATAGACGATACAATGACCAAACGAAGAAGGACAGATAATACAATGATCAAACGAAGAAGGATAGACAATACAATGACCAAAAGAAGGATAGACAATACAATGACCAAAAGAAGAAGGATAGACAATACAATGACCAAAAGAAGAAGGATAGACAATACAATGACCAAACGAAGAAGGACAGAATACAATGACCAAACGAAGAAGGACAGACAATACAATGACCAAAAGAAGAAGGATAGACAATACAATGACCAAAAGAAGAAGGACAGACAATACAATGACCAAAAGAAGAAGGATAGACAATACAATGACCAAAAGAAGAAGGATAGACAATACAATGACCAAAAGAAGAAGGACAGACAATACAATGACCAAAAGAAGAAGGATAGACAATACAATGACCAAACGAAGAAGGACAGAATACAATGACCAAACGAAGAAGGACAGATAATACAATGACCAAAAGAAGAAGGACAGACAATACAATGACCAAAAGAAGAAGGACAGATAATACAATGACCAAACGAAGAAGGACAGACAATACAATGATCAAACGAAGAAGGACAGACAATACAATGACCAAAAGAAGAAGGATAGACGATACAATGACCAAAAGAAGAAGGACAGATAATACAATGACCAAAAGAAGAAGGACAGATAATACAATGACCAAACGAAGAAGGACAGACAATACAATGACCAAACGAATAGGGACAGACAATACAATGACCAAAAGAAGAAGGATAGACGATACAATGACCAAACGAAGAAGGACAGACAATACAATGACCAAAAGAAGAAGGACAGACAATACAATGACCAAAAGAAGAAGGATAGACGATACAATGACCAAACGAAGAAGGACAGATAATACAATGATCAAACGAAGAAGGATAGACAATAAAATGACCAAAAGAAGGATAGACAATACAATGACCAAAAGAAGAAGGATAGACAATACAATGACCAAAAGAAGAAGGATAGACAATACAATGACCAAAAGAAGGATAGACAATACAATGACCAAAAGAAGAAGGACAGACAATACAATGACCAAAAGAAGAAGGATAGACAATACAATGACCAAAAGAAGAAGGATAGACAATACAATGACCAAAAGAAGAAGGACAGACAATACAATGACCAAAAGAAGAAGGATAGACAATACAATGACCAAACGAAGAAGGACAGAATACAATGACCAAACGAAGAAGGACAGACAATACAATGACCAAAAGAAGAAGGATAGACAATACAATGACCAAAAGAAGAAGGACAGACAATACAATGACCAAAAGAAGAAGGATAGACAATACAATGACCAAAAGAAGAAGGATAGACAATACAATGACCAAAAGAAGAAGGACAGACAATACAATGACCAAAAGAAGAAGGATAGACAATACAATGACCAAACGAAGAAGGACAGAATACAATGACCAAACGAAGAAGGACAGACAATACAATGACCAAAAGAAGAAGGATAGACAATACAATGACCAAAAGAAGAAGGACAGACAATACAATGACCAAAAGAAGAAGGATAGACAATACAATGACCAAAAGAAGAAGGATAGACAATACAATGACCAAAAGAAGAAGGATAGACAATACAATGACCAAAAGAAGAAGGATAGACAATAGAATGACCAAACGAAGAAGGACAGAATACAATGACCAAACGAAGAAGGACAGACAATACAATGACCAAAAGAAGAAGGATAGACAATACAATGACTAAAAGAAGAAGGACAGACAATACAATGACCAAACGAAGAAGGACAGACAATACAATGACCAAAAGAAGAAGGATAGACAATACAATGACCAAAAGAAGAAGGACAGACAATACAATGACCAAAAGAAGAAGGATAGACAATACAATGACCAAAAGAAGAAGGATAGACAATACAATGACCAAAAGAAGAAGGACAGACAATACAATGACCAAAAGAAGAAGGATAGACAATACAATGACCAAAAGAAGAAGGACAGAATACAATGACCAAACGAAGAAGGACAGACAATACAATGTCCAAAAGAAGAAGGACAGAATACAATGACCAAAAGAAGAAGGACAGACAATACAATGACCAAAAGAAGAAGGACAGACAATACAATGACCAAAAGAAGAGGGACAGATAATACAATGACCAAAAGAAGAAGGATAGACAATACAATGACCAAAAGAAGAATGACAGATAATACAATGACCAAAAGAAGAAGGACAGACAATACAATGACCAAAAGAAGAAGGACAGATAATACAATGACCAAAAGAAGAAGGACAGACAATACAATGACCAAAAGAAGAAGGACAGATAATACAATGACCAAACGAAGAAGGACAGACAATACAATGATCAAACGAAGAAGGACAGACAATACAATGACCAAAAGAAGAAGGATAGACGATACAATGACCAAAAGAAGAAGGACAGATAATACAATGACCAAAAGAAGAAGGACAGATAATACAATGACCAAACGAAGAAGGACAGACAATACAATGACCAAACGAATAGGGACAGACAATACAATGACCAAAAGAAGAAGGATAGACAATACAATGACCAAAAGAAGAAGGACAGACAATACAATGACCAAACGAAGAAGGACAGAATACAATGACCAAACGAAGAAGGACAGACAATACAATGACCAAAAGAAGAAGGATAGACAATACAATGACCAAAAGAAGAAGGACAGACAATACAATGACCAAAAGAAGAAGGATAGACAATACAATGACCAAAAGAAGAAGGACAGACAATACAATGACCAAAAGAAGAAGGATAGACAATACAATGACCAAAAGAAGAAGGATAGACAATACAATGACCAAAAGAAGAAGGACAGAATACAATGACCAAACGAAGAAGGACAGACAATACAATGACCAAAAGAAGAAGGATAGACAATACAATGACCAAACGAAGAAGGACAGACAATACAATGACCAAAAGAAGAAGGATAGACAATACAATGACCAAAAGAAGAAGGATAGACAATACAATGACCAAAAGAAGGATAGACGATACAATGACCAAAAGAAGAAGGACAGACAATACAATGACCAAAAGAAGAAGGATAGACAATACAATGACCAAAAGAAGAAGGATAGACAATACAATGACCAAAAGAAGGATAGACGATACAATGATCAAAAGAAGAAGGACAGACAATACAATGACCAAAAGAAGAAGGACAGACAATACAATGACCAAACGAAGAAGGACAGAATACAATGACCAAAAGAAGAAGGACAGACAATACAATGACCAAAAGAAGAAGGACAGACAATACAATGACCAAAAGAAGAGGGACAGATAATACAATGACCAAAAGAAGAAGGATAGACAATACAATGACCAAAAGAAGAAGGACAGATAATACAATGACCAAAAGAAGAAGGACAGACAATACAATGACCAAAAGAAGAAGGACAGATAATACAATGACCAAAAGAAGAAGGACAGACAATACAATGACCAAAAGAAGAAGGACAGATAATACAATGACCAAACGAAGAAGGACAGACAATACAATGATCAAACGAAGAAGGACAGACAATACAATGACCAAAAGAAGAAGGATAGACGATACAATGACCAAAAGAAGAAGGACAGATAATACAATGACCAAAAGAAGAAGGACAGATAATACAATGACCAAACGAAGAAGGACAGACAATACAATGACCAAACGAATAGGGACAGACAATACAATGACCAAAAGAAGAAGGATAGACGATACAATGACCAAACGAAGAAGGACAGACAATACAATGACCAAAAGAAGAAGGACAGACAATACAATGACCAAAAGAAGAAGGATAGACGATACAATGACCAAACGAAGAAGGACAGATAATACAATGATCAAACGAAGAAGGATAGACAATACAATGACCAAAAGAAGGATAGACAATACAATGACCAAAAGAAGAAGGATAGACAATACAATGACCAAAAGAAGAAGGATAGACAATACAATGACCAAAAGAAGAAGGATAGACAATACAATGACTAAAAGAAGAAGGACAGACAATACAATGACCAAACGAAGAAGGACAGACAATACAATGACTAAAAGAAGAAGGATAGACAATACAATGACCAAAAGAAGAAGGATAGACAATACAATGACCAAAAGAAGGATAGACAATACAATGACTAAAAGAAGAAGGATAGACAATACAATGACCAAAAGAAGAAGGACAGACAATACAATGACCAAAAGAAGAAGGATAGACGATACAATGACCAAACGAAGAAGGACAGACAATACAATGACCAAAAGAAGAAGGACAGACAATACAATGACCAAAAGAATAAGGATAGACGATACAATGACCAAACGAAGAAGGACAGATAATACAATGATCAAACGAAGAAGGATAGACAATACAATGACCAAAAGAAGGATAGACAATACAATGACCAAAAGAAGAAGGATAGACAATACAATGACCAAAAGAAGAAGGATAGACAATACAATGACCAAACGAAGAAGGACAGAATACAATGACCAAACGAAGAAGGACAGACAATACAATGACCAAAAGAAGAAGGATAGACAATACAATGACCAAAAGAAGAAGGACAGACAATACAATGACCAAAAGAAGAAGGATAGACAATACAATGACCAAAAGAAGAAGGATAGACAATACAATGACCAAAAGAAGAAGGACAGACAATACAATGACCAAAAGAAGAAGGATAGACAATACAATGACCAAACGAAGAAGGACAGAATACAATGACCAAACGAAGAAGGACAGACAATACAATGACCAAAAGAAGAAGGATAGACAATACAATGACCAAAAGAAGAAGGACAGACAATACAATGACCAAAAGAAGAAGGATAGACAATACAATGACCAAAAGAAGAAGGATAGACAATACAATGACCAAAAGAAGAAGGATAGACAATACAATGACCAAACGAAGAAGGACAGAATACAATGACCAAACGAAGAAGGACAGACAATACAATGACCAAAAGAAGAAGGATAGACAATACAATGACTAAAAGAAGAAGGACAGACAATACAATGACCAAACGAAGAAGGACAGACAATACAATGACCAAAAGAAGAAGGATAGACAATACAATGACCAAAAGAAGAAGGACAGACAATACAATGACCAAAAGAAGAAGGATAGACAATACAATGACCAAACGAAGAAGGATAGACAATACAATGACCAAAAGAAGAAGGACAGACAATACAATGACCAAACGAAGAAGGACAGACAATACAATGACCAAAAGAAGAAGGATAGACAATACAATGACCAAAAAGAAGAAGGACAGAATACAATGACCAAAAGAAGAAGGACAGACAATACAATGACCAAACGAATAGGGACAGAAAATACAATGACCAAACGAATAGGGACAGACAATACAATGACCAAACGAATAGGGACAGACAATACAATGACCAAAAGAAGAAGGATAGACGATACAATGACCAAACGAAGAAGGACAGACAATACAATGACCAAAAGAAGAAGGATAGACAATACAATAACCAAAAGAAGAAGGATAGACAATACAATGACCAAAAGAAGAGGGACAGAATACAATGACCAAACGAAGAAGGACAGACAATACAATGACCAAACGAATAGGGACAGACAATACAATGACCAAAAGAAGAAGGATAGACGATACAATGACCAAACGAAGAAGGACAGACAATACAATGACCAAAAGAAGAAGGATAGACGATACAATGACCAAACGAAGAAGGACAGACAATACAATGATCAAACGAAGAAGGACAGACAATACAATGACCAAAAGAAGAAGGATAGACGATACAATGACCAAAAGAAGAAGGACAGATAATACAATGACCAAAAGAAGAAGGACAGATAATACAATGACCAAAAGAAGAAGGACAGACAATACAATGACCAAAAGAAGAAGGACAGATAATACAATGACCAAACGAAGAAGGACAGACAATACAATGATCAAACGAAGAAGGACAGACAATACAATGACCAAAAGAAGAAGGATAGACGATACAATGACCAAAAGAAGAAGGACAGATAATACAATGACCAAAAGAAGAAGGACAGATAATACAATGACCAAACGAAGAAGGACAGACAATACAATGACCAAACGAATAGGGACAGACAATACAATGACCAAAAGAAGAAGGATAGACGATACAATGACCAAACGAAGAAGGACAGACAATACAATGACCAAAAGAAGAAGGACAGACAATACAATGACCAAAAGAAGAAGGATAGACGATACAATGACCAAACGAAGAAGGACAGATAATACAATGATCAAACGAAGAAGGATAGACAATACAATGACCAAAAGAAGGATAGACAATACAATGACCAAAAGAAGAAGGATAGACAATACAATGACCAAAAGAAGAAGGATAGACAATACAATGACCAAAAGAAGGATAGACAATACAATGATCAAACGAAGAAGGATATACAATACAATGACCAAAAGAAGGATAGACAATACAATGACCAAAAGAAGGATAGACAATACAATGACCAAACGAAAAAGGACAAACAATATCTACAAAAAACTTACGTTACACTGAAAACTAAAGATGGACCAAAGTACAATTTTATATCTATTTAAATTTTTATCAACGCCATATAAATGTTAAAACAAAAATAATATTTCCATTATTTATGTCATGTTTTTAAAAAGTTTGATTTATAGCCTGTAGTGTAGGTACGTTGCCCTGGAAACACATACATGAAATTACAAATAAAAGGTCATGACTTTTATACTGCAGCATACTGTTTTATTATTGCGTTGTTACTCTATCATGTCAGTAACACGTGATTTATTTGTTTGTTCTTACCATTGCCATTAGTGATAACAAACTAATAATTCATTTATTTTTCCTGAAGCATAGTTTGTTTATAAATAACAAAATGTATGGCAAGCCTCCTTTTTATATTCATTACATAAACTTTAGAAAAACCCGAAGAGGCAATCAAGAGACACTGGCTACATTGGGTACAAGGCACAGAACAATGACAAACAAACAAAAAACACCCCAGAAAACTAAAAAGATGAGCAACACGGATCCCACCACAAAAAACCCCGGTGGTAAACCTGTGTGCTTGGGAAGGGTATGCAATACCTGTGTAGGGAAACTCGAAAATAGAGGTCTGAAAATGATCGATATTCAAAGTTACCTATTGTTTAAAACATTTTAGGTATGTTATGATGCAGTTAACAAATATGCAGAAGAGATTCTTGAATTTGATGGGACATTTCTGACAGGGGTGGTCGTTGTTTAACGAGAAATGCGCAATTTCCAGCGATATCATGGTGAGAACAAGTATTCCATGAGATGATGATGTCCGCATTGTACTAGACCAACACGCTGAGTTGGATCATTATAGTGCTAGCTCACTGAAATACCAGTCTGCGGGTAGACATTTGGCCTCATTCGGACACATTATTCTGATTGTGAGTCAACAAATTTTTCCTCTTGCTCCTTGATGATACATGCTTTGATACCAATTTAATAGGCCTTGGTTTTACCTGACCGGGTCTCGAATACACGATCTACCGCATCCTAGGAGAGCACGCTGCCCATTACATCACGACCGGGGCTCTTATACACGATATACCGCATCCTAGGCGAGCACGCTGACCATTACACCACGACCGGGGCTCTTATACACGATATACCGAATCCTAGGCGAGCACGCTGACCATTACACCACGACCGGAACTCTAATACACGATATACCGCATCCTAGGCAAGTACGCTGACCATTATATCACGACCGGGGCTCGAACACACGATCTAACGCATCCTAGGCGAGCACGCTGACCATTACACCACGATCGAGGCTCGAACACACGATCTACCGCATCCTAGGTGAGCACGCTAACCATTACATGCTAGGTGAGCATGGTGACCATTACATGCTAGGTGAGCACGCTGACCATTACACCACGACTGGGGCTCTAATACACGATATACCGTATCCTGGGCGAGCACGCTGAACATTACACCACGACCGGGGCTCGAACCCACGATATACCGCATCCTAGGCGAGCACGCTGACCATTACATCCTAGGCGAGCACGCTGACCATTACACCACAACCGGGGCTCGAACACACGATCTACCGCATCTTAGGCGAGACGCTGACCATAACACCACGACCGGTGCTCGAATACACGATCTACCGCATCCTAGGCGAGAACGCTGACCATTACACCACGACCGGGGCTCGAATACACAATCTACCGCATCCTAGGCGAGCACGCTGACCATTACATCCTAGGCGAGCACGCTGACCATTACACCACGACAGGGGCTTGAACACACGATCTACCGCATCCTAGGCGAGCACGCTGACCATTACATCCTAGGCGAGCACGCTGATCATTACACCACAACCGGGGCTCGAATGCACGATCTACCGCATCCTAGGCGAGCACGTTAACCATTACACCACGACGGGGCTCGAACACACGATCTACCGCATCCTAGGCGAGCACGCTGACCATTACATCCTAGGCGAGCACGCTGACCATTACACCACGACCGGGGCTCGAACACAATATCTACCATCCTAGGCCAACACGCTGACCATTACGCCACCACCGGGGCTCTAATACACGATCTAACGCATCCTAGGCGAGCACGCTGAACATTACACCACGACTGGGGCTCGAACACACGATCTACCGCATCCTAGGCGAGCACGCTGACCATTACACCATGACCAAGGCTCGAACACACGATCTACCGCATCCTAGGCGAGCACGCTGACCATTACACCACGACCGGGGCTCGAACACACGACCTACCGCATCCTAGGCGAGCACGCTGACCATTACACCACGACCAGGGCTCGAATACACGTTATACCGCATCCTAGGCGAGCACGCTGACCATTACATCCTAGGCGAGCACGCTGACCATTACATCCTAGGCGAGTACGCTGACCATTACACCACGACCGGGGCTCGAACACACGATCTACCACATCCTAGGCGAGCACGCTGACCATTACACCACGACCGGGGCTCGAATAAATGATCTACAGCATCCTAGGTGACCACGCTGACCATTGCATCCTAGGCGAGCACGCTGACCTTTACATCCTAGGCGAGCACGCTGACAATTACACCACGACCGGGGCTCGAACACACGATCTACCCCATTCTAGGCGGGCACGTTGACCATTACACCACGACTGGGGCTCGAATACACGATCTACCGCATCATAGGCGAGCACGCTGACCATTACACCACGACCGGGGCTCAAACACACGATCTACCGCATCCTAGGCGAGAACGCTGACCATTACACCACGACCGGGGCTCGAATACATGATCTACAGCATCCTAGGTGACCACGCTGACCATTGCATCCTAGGCGAGCACGCTGACCATTACATCCTAGGCGAGCACGCTGATCATTACACCACAACCGGGGCTCGAATGCACGATCTACCGCATCCTAGGCGAGCACGTTAACCATTACACCACGACGGGGCTCGAACACACGATCTACCGCATCCTAGGCGAGCACGCTGACCATTACATCCTAGGCGAGCACGCTGACCATTACACCACGACGGGGCTCGAACACAATATCTACCATCCTAGGCCAACACGCTGACCATTACGCCACCACCGGGGCTCTAATACACGATCTACCGCATCCTAGGCGAGCACGCTGAACATTACACCACGACCGGGCTCGAACACACGATCTACCGCATCCTAGGCGAGCACGCTGAACATTACACCATGACCAAGGCTCGAACACACGATCTACCGCATCCTAGGCGAGCACGCTGACCATTACACCACGACCGGGGCTCGAACACACGACCTACCGCATCCTAGGCGAGCACGCTGACCATTACACCACGACCAGGGCTCGAATACACAATCTACCGCATCCTAGGCGAGCACGCTGACCATTACACCACGACCAGGGCTCGAATACACGTTATACCGCATCCTAGGCGGGCACGCTGACCATTACATCCTAGGCGAGCACGCTGACCATTACATCCTAGGCGAGTACGCTGACCATTACACCACGACCGGGGCTCGAACACACGATCTACCGCATCCTAGCCGAGCACGCTGACCATTACACCACGACCGGGGCTCGAATACATGATCTACAGCATCCTAGGTGACCACGCTGACCATTGCATCCTAGGCGAGCACGCTGACCTTAACATCCTAGGCGAGCTCGCTGACCATTACATCCTAGGCGAGCACGCTGACAATTACACCACGACCGGGGCTCGAACACACGATCTACCCCATTCTAGGCGGGCACGTTGACCATTACACCACGACTGGGGCTCGAATACACGATCTACCGCATCATAGGCGAGCACGCTGACCATTACACCACGACCGGGGCTCAAACACACGATCTACCGCATCCTAGGCGAGCACGCTGACCATTACACCACGACCGGGGCTCGAATACACGATCTACCGCATCCTAGGCGAGCACGCTGACCATTACATCCTAGGCGAGCGCGCTGACCATTACACCACGACCGGGGCTCAAACACACGATCTACCGCATCCTAGGCGGGCAGGCTGACCATTACACCACGACCGGGGCTCGAATACACGATATACCGCATCCTAGGCGAGCATGCTGACCATTACACCACGACTGAGGCTCGAACACACAATCTACCTCATCCTAGGCGAGCACGCTGACCATTACACCACGACCGGGGCTCGAATACACGATCTACCGCATCCTAGGCGAGCACGCTGACCATTTCATCCTAGGCGAGCACGCTGACCATTACACCACGACCGGGGCTCGAATACATGATCTACAGCATCCTAGGTGACCACGCTGACCATTGCATCCCAGGCGAGCACGCTGACCATTACATCCTAGGCGAGCACGGTGACCATTACATCCTAGGCGAGCACGCTGACCATTACACCACGACCGGGGCTCGAACACACGATCTACCCCATTCTAGGCGAGCACGTTGACCATTACACCACGACTGGGGCTCGAATACACGATCTACCGCATCATAGGCGAGCACGCTGACCATTACACCACGACCGGGTCTCAAACACACGATCTACCGCATCCTAGGCGAGCACGCTGACCATTACACCACGACCGGGGCTCGAATACACGATATACCGCATCCTAGGCGAGCACGCTGACCATTACATCCGTGGCGAGCGCGCTGACCATTACACCACGACCGGGGCTCAAACACACGATCTACCGCATCCTAGGCGGGCAGGCTGACCATTACACCACGACCGGGGCTCGAATACATGATCTACAGCATCCTAGGCGAGCACGCTGACCATTACACCATGACCAAGGCTCGAACACACGATCTACCGCATCCTAGGCGAGCACGCTGACCATTACACCACGACCGGGGCTCGAACACACGACCTACCGCATCCTAGGCGAGCACGCTGACCATTACACCACGACCAGGGCTCGAATACACGTTATACCGCATCCTAGGCGAGCACGCTGACCATTACATCCTAGGCGAGCACGCTGACCATTACATCCTAGGCGAGTACGCTGACCATTACACCACGACCGGGGCTCGAACACACGATCTACCACATCCTAGGCGAGCACGCTGACCATTACACCACGACCGGGGCTCGAATAAATGATCTACAGCATCCTAGGTGACCACGCTGACCATTGCATCCTAGGCGAGCACGCTGACCTTTACATCCTAGGCGAGCACGCTGACAATTACACCACGACCGGGGCTCGAACACACGATCTACCCCATTCTAGGCGGGCACGTTGACCATTACACCACGACTGGGGCTCGAATACACGATCTACCGCATCATAGGCGAGCACGCTGACCATTACACCACGACCGGGGCTCAAACACACGATCTACCGCATCCTAGGCGAGAACGCTGACCATTACACCACGACCGGGGCTCGAATACATGATCTACAGCATCCTAGGTGACCACGCTGACCATTGCATCCTAGGCGAGCACGCTGACCATTACATCCTAGGCGAGCACGCTGATCATTACACCACAACCGGGGCTCGAATGCACGATCTACCGCATCCTAGGCGAGCACGTTAACCATTACACCACGACGGGGCTCGAACACACGATCTACCGCATCCTAGGCGAGCACGCTGACCATTACATCCTAGGCGAGCACGCTGACCATTACACCACGACGGGGCTCGAACACAATATCTACCATCCTAGGCCAACACGCTGACCATTACGCCACCACCGGGGCTCTAATACACGATCTACCGCATCCTAGGCGAGCACGCTGAACATTACACCACGACCGGGCTCGAACACACGATCTACCGCATCCTAGGCGAGCACGCTGAACATTACACCATGACCAAGGCTCGAACACACGATCTACCGCATCCTAGGCGAGCACGCTGACCATTACACCACGACCGGGGCTCGAACACACGACCTACCGCATCCTAGGCGAGCACGCTGACCATTACACCACGACCAGGGCTCGAATACACAATCTACCGCATCCTAGGCGAGCACGCTGACCATTACACCACGACCAGGGCTCGAATACACGTTATACCGCATCCTAGGCGGGCACGCTGACCATTACATCCTAGGCGAGCACGCTGACCATTACATCCTAGGCGAGTACGCTGACCATTACACCACGACCGGGGCTCGAACACACGATCTACCGCATCCTAGCCGAGCACGCTGACCATTACACCACGACCGGGGCTCGAATACATGATCTACAGCATCCTAGGTGACCACGCTGACCATTGCATCCTAGGCGAGCACGCTGACCTTAACATCCTAGGCGAGCTCGCTGACCATTACATCCTAGGCGAGCACGCTGACAATTACACCACGACCGGGGCTCGAACACACGATCTACCCCATTCTAGGCGGGCACGTTGACCATTACACCACGACTGGGGCTCGAATACACGATCTACCGCATCATAGGCGAGCACGCTGACCATTACACCACGACCGGGGCTCAAACACACGATCTACCGCATCCTAGGCGAGCACGCTGACCATTACACCACGACCGGGGCTCGAATACACGATCTACCGCATCCTAGGCGAGCACGCTGACCATTACATCCTAGGCGAGCGCGCTGACCATTACACCACGACCGGGGCTCAAACACACGATCTACCGCATCCTAGGCGGGCAGGCTGACCATTACACCACGACCGGGGCTCGAATACACGATATACCGCATCCTAGGCGAGCATGCTGACCATTACACCACGACTGAGGCTCGAACACACAATCTACCTCATCCTAGGCGAGCACGCTGACCATTACACCACGACCGGGGCTCGAATACACGATCTACCGCATCCTAGGCGAGCACGCTGACCATTTCATCCTAGGCGAGCACGCTGACCATTACACCACGACCGGGGCTCGAATACATGATCTACAGCATCCTAGGTGACCACGCTGACCATTGCATCCCAGGCGAGCACGCTGACCATTACATCCTAGGCGAGCACGGTGACCATTACATCCTAGGCGAGCACGCTGACCATTACACCACGACCGGGGCTCGAACACACGATCTACCCCATTCTAGGCGAGCACGTTGACCATTACACCACGACTGGGGCTCGAATACACGATCTACCGCATCATAGGCGAGCACGCTGACCATTACACCACGACCGGGTCTCAAACACACGATCTACCGCATCCTAGGCGAGCACGCTGACCATTACACCACGACCGGGGCTCGAATACACGATATACCGCATCCTAGGCGAGCACGCTGACCATTACATCCGTGGCGAGCGCGCTGACCATTACACCACGACCGGGGCTCAAACACACGATCTACCGCATCCTAGGCGGGCAGGCTGACCATTACACCACGACCGGGGCTCGAATACATGATCTACAGCATCCTAGGTGACCACGCTGACCATTGCATCCTAGGCGAGCACGCTGACCATTACATCCTAGGCGAGCACGCTGATCATTACACCACAACCGGGGCTCGAATGCACGATCTACCGCATCCTAGGCGAGCACGTTAACCATTACACCACGACGGGGCTCGAACACACGATCTACCGCATCCTAGGCGAGCACGCTGACCATTACATCCTAGGCGAGCACGCTGACCATTACACCACGACCGGGGCTCGAACACAATATCTACCATCCTAGGCCAACACGCTGACCATTACGCCACCACCGGGGCTCTAATACACGATCTACCGCATCCTAGGCGAGCACGCTGAACATTACACCACGACCGGGCTCGAACACACGATCTACCGCATCCTAGGCGAGCACGCTGACCATTACACCATGACCAAGGCTCGAACACACGATCTACCGCATCCTAGGCGAGCACGCTGACCATTACACCACGACCGGGGCTCGAACACAATATCTACCATCCTAGGCCAACACGCTGACCATTACGCCACCACCGGGGCTCTAATACACGATCTAACGCATCCTAGGCGAGCACGCTGAACATTACACCACGACTGGGGCTCGAACACACGATCTACCGCATCCTAGGCGAGCACGCTGACCATTACACCACGACCGGGGCTCGAACACACGACCTACCGCATCCTAGGCGAGCACGCTGACCATTACATCACGACCAGGGCTCGAATACACAATCTACCGCATCCTAGGCGAGCACGCTGACCATTACACCACGACCAGGGCTCGAATACACGTTATACCGCATCCTAGGCGGGCACGCTGACCATTACATCCTAGGCGAGCACGCTGACCATTACATCCTAGGCGAGCACGCTGACCAATACACCACGACCGGGGCTCGAACACACAATCTACCGCATCCTAGGCGAGCGCGCTGACCATTACACCACGACCGGGGCTCGAATACATGATCTACAGCATCCTAGGTGACCACGCTGACCATTGCATCCTAGACGAGCACGCTGACCTTTACATCCTAGGCGAGCACGCTGACCATTACATCCTAGGCGAGCACGCTGACAATTACACCACGACCGGGGCTCGAACACACGATCTACCCCATTCTAGGCGGGCAAGTTGACCATTACACCACGACTGGGGCTCGAATACACGATCTACCGCATCATAGGCGAGCACGCTGACCATTACACCACGACCGGGGCTCAAACACACGATCTACCGCATCCTAGGCGAGCACGCTGACCATTACACCACGACCGGGGCTCGAATACACGATCTACCGCATCCTAGGCGAGCACGCTGACCATTACATCCTAGGCGAGCGCGCTGACCATTACACCACGACCGGGGCTCAAACACACGATCTACCGCATCCTAGGCGGGCAGGCTGACCATTACACCCCGACCGGGGCTCGAATACACGATATACCGCATCCTAGGCGAGCATGCTGACCATTACACCACGACTGGGGCTCGAACACACGATTTACCTCATCCTAGGCGAGCACGCTGACCATTACACCACGACCGGGGCTCGAATACACGATCTACCGCATCCTAGGCGAGCACGCTGACCATTTCATCCTAGGCGTGCACTCTGACCATTACACCACGACCGGGGCTCAAACACACGATCTACCGCATCCTAGGCGAGCACGCTGACCATTACACCACGACCGGGGCTCGAATACATGATATACAGCATCCTAGGTGACCACGCTGACCATTGCATCCCAGGCGAGCACGCTGACCATTACATCCTAGGCGAGCACGCTGACCATTACATCCTAGGCGAGCACGCTGACCATTACACCACGACCGGGGCTCGAACACACGAACTACCCCATTCTAGGCGAGCACGTTGACCATTACACCACGACTGGGGCTCGAATACACGATCTACCGCATCATAGGCGAGCACGCTGACCATTACACCACGACCGGGTCTCAAACACACGATCTACCGCATCCTAAGCGAGCACGCTGACCATTACACCACGACCGGGGCTCGAATACACGATCTACCGCATCCTAGGCGAGCACGCTGACCATTACATCCTAGGGGAGCGCGCTGACCATTACACCATGACCGGGGCTCAAACACACGATCTACCGCATCCTAGGCGGGCAGGCTGACCATTACACCACGAACGGGGCTCGAATACACGTTATACCGCATCCTAGGCGAGCACGCTGACCATTACATCCTAGGCAAGCACGCTGACCATTACATCCTAGGCGAGCACGCTGACCATTACACCACGACCGGGGCTCGAACACACGATCTACCGCATCCTAGGCGAGCACGCTAACCATTACACCACGACCGAGGCTCGAATACATGATCTACAGCATCCTAGGTGACCACGCTGACCATTGCATCCTAGGCGAGCACGCTGACCATTACATCCTTGGCGAGCACGCTGACCATTACATCCTAGGCGAGCACGCTGACCCTTACACCACGACCGGGGCTCGAACACACGATCTACCCCATTCTAGGCGAGCACGTTGACCATTACAACACGACTGGGGCTCGAATACACGATCTACCGCATCATAGGCGAGCACGCTGACCATTACACCACGACCGGGTCTCAAACACACGATCTACCGCATCCTAGGCGAGCACGCTGACCATTACACCACGACCGGGGCTCGAATATACGATCTACCGCATCATAGGCGAGCACGCTGACCATTACATCCTAGGCGAGCGCGCTGACCATTACACCACGACCGGGGCTCAAACACACGATCTACCGCATCCTAGGCGGGCAGGCTGACCATTACACCACGACCGGGGCTCGAATACACGATATACCGCATCCTTGGCGAGCACGCTGACCATTACACCACGACTGGGGCTCGAACACACGATCTACCTCATCCTAGGCGAGAACGCTGACCATTACACCACGACCGGGGCTCGAATACACGATCTACCGCATCCTAGGCGAGCACGCTGACCATTTCATCCTAGGCGAGCACGCTGATCATTACACCACGACCGGCTCGAACACACGATCTACCGCATCCTAGGCGAGCACGCTGACCATTACACCACATATGTTGAAAGTTCTGTCGGAATCAAATTGTAAACTCACATTTTGCAGAAGTCAGAAGATAAATTCTATGGCGTTACAAATAAATCAAGTTTAACAAATCAAATCTTTTAAATAAATTCTCACAAAAGTGTTATCTATAAAACCCGAGAGATACGGACCTGAGCTCTAAATATAATTATATCATTGATGAAATCTTTGAATAAAGTAATGTGATATTGTTGTTTAAAAAATAAATCATGGAAGACAGAATGTGTTTTTAATTTTAACATGGGTTGGCGGATATTAGTATTCTATCCGCCAACCCATGTTAAAACGCAAAGCACATTTTGGCTTCCATGAATTATTTCGATTCTGATATGACTAATAGTACAAATACGATAGTATTCTTTGATTGGAAGACTGTAATTTATATTTACGCTTGCTGAAAATGTCGCACACAATTTATCCTGCCAACTTCGAGCAGACGATAATTCATCAACATGTACTTTTACGACAGGAAAGTCAGTTACATATACTTTTACGACGGGAAAGTCAGTCGTATTAATGGAGCATCCGCAACAATAATATTGGGTTTACATGTTTTAGTTGCACGTCGAATATAATTAATTTTGGATGTGTTGATTATTTTCAGTGAATATAGATGTTTAAAACGTGTAAATAATTTTATTTGGTGATTTTATCATCTGGCTTAAATGTGTACCGCGCATGTGCTAATGAGAATTTTTTTCCTCGGGTTGATCGCTCGTTTGTTTGCAAAGCGAAAGAAGGACGTCATGTTAGAATAAGAAAAAATATATATCTTGATCAGAAATTATATGAAGAAGAGTTTGAAGACTCCAAAGGGATAATCAGAATCCGTAAATCGAAGAATAACAGACAACACAATGGCCAAAAGAAAAAGGACAAAAGAACAAATAACGATCTACAAAACATTTCATATAAAACTAAAGATCGAGTAACACGAATCCCACTAAAAACCGGGGTGAACTCAGGTGCTCCGGAAGGGTAAGCAGTACCTACACCACTTGACCAATTATCTAATAATGTATATAAAATATTTAAGATATCTATTATAATTTTTACTCGCCTTGGTGGTGTAGTTGTTATTGTGGTGGTCTCGACTGAAGAAAGCCGTGTACTGTTGACGGAAGAGCTACTCAAACAAGGCTATGTTACTCCTAGGTTGAAGTCATCGCTACAAAAATTATACGATCGTTTTCACGGTCCGGTTGACCGTTACGCTATATCCATATCTAAAATGAAAATGCCTATTTTCCTATTTACTTAGATTTTGTCTGTCTTCTATCACCGATTAGATTCTTAACGGACTTGACTTTATATATGAGTGACATGACCCCATGATGGCGGGCGTCTCATAAGAAACAGGAACTACTTGCCCTTCCCAGAACACATTGGATCACCTCCTGTTGTTGTTGGGGTCCATGTTTCTCGTCTTTTTAGGTTTCTGTGATACGTTGTGTTTTTTGTTTTGTTTTTCCTCCAAGGAACTTTTTTTTCAGTAACTTTACATTATAAAAATCCAGCATGGCGTGTTGTCAAGTGTAAAATAGGTATCATGATCATCTCATCTATATTTGATTTGTTCTCCGAATGATATAGCTGGAAATTCCTCAACAATTGCACTAGGAACTATATTTTAATACACGCGTAATGATCTAATTTAAACTTTGTCCAGTATCTTATATCATTTGCATTCAAAATAGAAATCTATATGATTAAAAATAATATCTTTATTCAAATGTGTATATTTATTAGGGTAATAAATTGTCAAGTCTGTCTTGATTAATTAGATTGTTATTTCTTCCTAGGTATATAAAAATCGTCCTCTTTTCATACTTTTTTCTATTCTTAATTTGTGCTAATTAAACGTAGACATCTAACTTAGTGAGCATGGCTCGTATCTGGAGCAACATTCAGCTGGCACGGTCAAAGGTAGACATCTAACTTAGTGAGTATGGCTCGTATCTAGAGCAACATTCAGCAGGTACGATCAAAGGTAGACATCTAACTTAGTGAGCATGGCTCGTATCAGGAGCAACATTCATCAGGTACGGTCAAAGGTAGACATCTAACTTAGTGAGCATGGCTCGTATCTGGAGCAACATTCAGCAGGTACGGTCAAAGGTAGACATCTAACTTAGTGAGCATGGTACGTATCAGGAGCAACATTCAGCAGGTACGTCAAAGGTAGACAACTAACTTAGTGAGCATGGTACGTATCAGGAGCAACATTCAGCAGGTACGATCAAAGGTAGACATCTAACTTAGTGAGCATGGCTCGTATCTGGAACAACATTCAGCAGGTACGATCAAAGGTAGACATCTAACTTAGTGAGTATGGCTCGTATCTGGAGCAACATTCATCAGGTACGATCAAAGGTAGACATCTAACTTAGTGAGCATTGCTCGTATCAGGAGCAACATTCAGCAGGTACGATCAAAGGTAGACATCTAACTTAGTGAGTATGGCTCGTATATAGAGCAACATTCAGCAGGTACGATCAAAGGTAGACATCTAACTTAGTGAGTATGGCTCGTATCTGGAGCAACATTCAGCAGGTACGATCAAAGGTAGACATCTAACTTAGTGAGCATGGCTCGTATCAAGAGCAACATTCAGCAGGTACGATCAAAGGCAGAACATCTGTTTATCAAGTTCATACAATCACCAAAGGTTGGTTCTGCACCTGAGTATCAAGTTTATACAATTACCAACGGCTTCGTTCTGCACCTGAATATAAAGCTCATACAATCACCAAACGTTTCGTTCTCCACCTGTTAATACAGTTCATGCAATCACCAAAGGTTTGTTCTGCACCTGTTTATAAAGCTTATACAATCACCACAGGTTTAGTTCTGCACCTGAGTATAAAGTTTATATAATCACCAAAGGTTTAGTTCTGCACCTGAGTATAAAGTTTATACAATCACCAAAGGTTTAGTTCTGCACCTGAGTATAAAGTTTATACAATCACCAAAGGTTTAGTTCTGCACCTGAGTATAAAGTTCATTCAATCACCACAGGTTTAGTTCTGCACCTGAGTATAAAGCTTATACAATCACCACAGGTTTAGCCCTGCACCTGAGTATAAAGTTCATACAATCACCAAAGGTTTAGTTCTGCACTTGAGTATAAAGCTTATACAATCACCACATGTTTAGTTCTGCACCTGAGTATAAAGTTTATACAATCACCACAGGTTTAGTTCTGCACCTAAGTATAAAGTTTATACAATCACCAAAGGTTTAGTTCTGCACCTGAGTATAAAGTTTATACAATCACCACAGGTTTAGTTCTGCACCTGAGTATAAAGTTTATACAATCACCAAAGGTTTAGTTCTGCACCTGAGTATAAAGTTTATACAATCACCAAAGGTTTAGTTCTGCACCTGAGTATAAAGTTCATACAATCACCACAGGTTTAGTTCTGCACCTCAGTATAAAGCTTATACAATCACCACAGGTTTAGTTCTGCACCTGAGTATAAAGCTCATACAATCACCAAAGGTTTAGTTCTGCACCTGAGTATAAAGCTTATACAATCACCACAGGTTTAGTTCTGCACCTGAGTATAAAGTTTATACAATCACCACAGGTTTAGTTCTGCACCTGAGTATAAAGTTTATACAATCACCAAAGGTTTAGTTCTGCACCTGAGTATAAAGTTTATACAATCACCAAAGGTTTAGTTCTGCACCTGAGTATAAAGTTCATACAATCACCACAGGTTTAGTTCTGCACCTGTTTATCAAGTTCATACAATCACCAAAGGTTTAGTTCTGCACCTGTTTATCAAGTTTATACAATCACCAAAGGTTTAGTTCTGCACCTGAGTATAAAGCTCATACAATCACCAAAGGTTTAGTTCTGCACCTGAGTATAAAGCTCATACAATCACCAAACGTTTCGTTCTCCACCTGTTAATACAGTTCATGCAATCACCAAAGGTTTATTCTGCACCTGTTTATAAAGCTTATACAATCACAAAGGGTTTGGGTCTGCACCTATTTATTAAGCTTATACAATCACCAAAATGTGTTGTTCTGTAACTATTTATAAAGCTCATACAATCACCAAAGGTTTAGTTCTGCACCTGTTTATCAAGTTCATACAATCACCAAAGGTTTAGTTCTGCACCTGTTTATCAAGTTTATACAATCACCAAAGGTTTGGTTCTCCACCTGATTAACAAGCTAATACAATCACCACAGGTTTGGTACTGCACCTGTTTATCAATCTCGTACAATCACCAAAGGTTTGGTTCTGCACCTCTTTATAAGTCCCATACAATCACCAAAGGCTTGGTTCTGCACCCGTTTATGAAGCTCATACAAACACCAAAGGTTTGGTTATGCACCTTTTTATAAACCTCATACAATCACCAAAGGTTTGGATCTGGTACAATCACCAAAGGTTTGGTTCTACGCCTCTTCATTAAGCTCATACATTCACCAAAGGTTTGGTTCTGCTCATGTTGATTAAGCTCGTACAATCACCAAATGTTTGCTTCTGCACCTGTTTATAAATCTCATACAATCACCAAAGGTTTGGTTCTGCACCTGTTTATAAAGCCTATACAATCACCAAAGGTTTGGTTCTGTACCTGTTTGTTAAGATCCTACAATCACCAAAGGTTTGATTCTGCACCTGTTTAGAAACCTCATACAATCACCAAAGGTTTGGTTCTGCCCATGTTGATAAAGTTCATACAATCACCAAAGGTTTGGTTCTACACCTGTTTATAAAGTTCATACAATCACCAAAGGTTTGGTTCTGCACCCGTTTATGAAGCTCGTACAATCACCAAATGTTTGGTTCTCCACCTCTTTATAAAGCCCATACAATCACCAAAGGTTTGGTTCGGTACCTGTTTGCAAAGATCCTACAATCACCAAAGGTTTGATTCTGCGCCTGTTCATAAAGCCCAAACAATCACCAAAAGTTTGGTTCTGCACCTGTTTGTAAAGATCCTACAATCACCAAAGGTTTGATTCTGCACCTGTTTATAAAGCTCATACAAATAAATATCATATTATCCGACAATGTACGTATTTTGCATAAGTATCATTTCTGCTTGACCGCTGGAGAGCTAGAATTTAAGAGGAGATGTTTGGATCCCATTAACCGGTGTAGTAAACTCCAACACATTACAGTGTAGGTAGAGATTAATAAACCCCAACACATTGTACAGTGCAGGTAAAGGTTAATAAACCCCAACACATTGTAAAGTTCAGGTAGAGGTTCGTTAACCCCAACACATTGTACAGTTCAGGTAGAGGTCAGTAAACCCCAACACATTGCAGAGTGCATGTAGAGGTTTGTAAACTCCAACACATTGTACAGTGCAGGTAGAGGTTAGTAAACCATAACATATTGTACAGTTCAGGTAGAGGTTAGTAAACCCCAACACATTGTATAGTGCAGGTGGATATTAGGAAACCCCAACATATTGTACAGTGAAGGTAGAGGTTAGTAAACCCAACACATTGTAAAGTGCAGGTAGAGGTTAGTAAACCCCAACACATTGTACAGTTCAGGTAGAGGTTAGTAAACCCCAACACATTGTACAGTTCAGATGGAGGTTAGTAAACCCAACACATTGTACAGTGCAGGTAGAGGTTAGTAAACCTCAACACATTGTACAGTTCAGGTAGAGGTTAGTAAACCCCAACACATTGTACAGTTCAGGTAGAGGTTAGTAAACCCAACACATTGTACAGTGCAGGTAGAGGTTGGTAAACCTCAACACATTGTACAGTTCAGGTAAAGGTTAGTAAACCCCAACACATTGTTCAGTTAAGGTAAAGGTTAGTACATCCCAACACATTGTACAGTTCAGGTAGAGGTTAGTAAACCCAACACATTGTACAGTTCAGGTAGAGGTTAGTAAATCCCAACACATTGTACAGTGCAGGTAGAGGTTGGTAAACCTCAACACATTGTACAGTTCAGGTAGAGGTTAGTAAACCTCAACACATTGTACAGTTCAGGTAAAGGTTAGTAAACCCCAATACATTGTACAGTTCAGGTAAACGTTAGTAAATCCCAACACATTGTACAGTTCAGGTAGAGGTTAGCAAACCCAACACATTGTAAGGTAAAGGAAGAGGTTAGTAAACCCCAACACATTGTACAGTGCAGGTAGAGGTTGGTAAACCTCAACACATTGTACAGTTCAGGTAGAGGTTAGTAAACCTCAACACATTGTACAGTTCAGGTAAAGGTTAGTAAACCCCAACACATTGTGCAGTTCAGGTAAACGTTAGTAAATCCCAACACATTGTACAGTTCAGGTAGAGGTTAGCAAACCCAACACATTGTAAGGTAAAGGTAGAGGTTAGTAAACCCCAACACATTGTACAGTGCAGGTAGAGGTTGGTAAACCTCAACACATTGCACAGTTCAGGTAGAGGTTAGTAAACCTCAACACATTGTACAGTTCAGGTAGAGGTTATTAAACTCCAACACATTGTACAGTTCAGGTAGAGGTTAGTAAACCCCAACACATTGTACAGTTTAGGTAGAGGTTAGTAAACCCCAACACATTGTACTGTTCAGGTAGATGTTAGTAAACCCCAACACATTGTACAGTGCAGGCTGAGGTTAGTAGACACCAACACATTGTACAGTGAAGGTAGAGGTTAGTACACTCCAACACATTGTACAGTTCAGGTAGAGGTTAGTAAACCCAACACAGTGTACAGTGGAGGTAGAGGGTAGTAAACCCCAACACAATGTACAGTGCAGGCTGAGGTTAGTAGACCCCAACACATTGTACAGTTCAGGTAGAGGTTAGTCAACACCAACACATTGTACAGTTCAGGTAGAGGTTAGTAAACCCCAACACATTGTACAGTTCAGGTAGAGGTTAGTAAACCCCAACACATTGTACAGTTCAGGTAGAGGTTAGTAAACCCCAACATATTGTACAGTTCAGGTAGAGGTTGGTAAACACCAACACATTGTACAGTGGAGGTAGAGGTTAGTAAACCCCAACACATTGTACAGTGGAGGTAGAGGTTAGTAAATCCCAACATATTGTACAGTTCAGGTAGAGGTTAGTAAACCCCAACACATTGCACAGTTCAGGTAGAGGTTAGTAAACACCAACACATTGTACAGTTCAGGTAGAGGTTAGTAAACCCCAACACATTGTACAGTTCAGGTAGAGGTTAGTAAACCCAACACATTGTACAGTTCAGGTAGAGGTTAGTAAATCCCAACACATTGTACAGTTCAGGTAGAGGTTAGTAAACCTCAACACATTGCACAGTTCAGGTAGAGTTTAGTAAACCCCAACACATTGTACAGTGCAGGTAGAGGTTAGTAAACTCTAACACATTTTACAGTTCAGGTAGAGGTTAGTAAACCCCAACACATTGTACAGTTCAGGTAGAGGTTAGTAAACCCCAACACATTGTACAGTGCAGGTAGAGGTTAGTTCACTCCAACACATTATACAGTGAAGATAGAGGTTAGTAAACCCCAACACATTGTACAGTTCAGGTAGAGTTTAGTAAACCCCAACACATTGTACAGTGCAGGTAGAGGTTAGTAAACTCCAACACATTTTACAGTTCAGGTAGAGGTTAGTAAACCCCAACACATTGTACAGTTCAGGTAGAGGTTAGTAAACCCCAACACATTGTACAGTGCAGGTAGAGGTTAGTTCACTCCAACACATTATACAGTGAAGATAGAGGTTAGTAAACCCAACACATTGTACAGTTCAGGTAGAGGTTAGTAAACCCCAACACATTGTACAGTGCAGATAGAGGTTAGTAAACCCCAACACATTGTACAGTGCAGGTAGAGGTTGGTAAACCCCAACACATTGTACAGTGCAGGTAGAGGTTAGTACACTCCAACACATTGTACAGTGAAGATAGAGGTTAGTAAACCCAACACATTGTACAGTTCAGGTAGAGGTTAGTAAACCCCAACACATTGTACAGTGCAGGTAGAGGTTAGTTATCCCCAACACATTGTACAGTGCAGGTAGAGATTGGTAAACCCCAACACATTGTACAGTGCAGGTAGAGGTTAGTAAACCCCAACACATTGTAGAGTGCAGGTAGAGGTTAGTAAACCTCAACACATTGTACAGTTCAGGTAGAGGTTAGTAAAGCCCAACACATTGTACAGTTCAGGTAGAGGTTAGTAAACCCCAACACATTGTACAGTTCAGGTAGAGGTTAGTAAAGCCCAACACATTGTACAGTTCAGGTAGAGGTTAGTAAACCCCAACACATTGTACAGTTCAGGTAGAGGTTAGTAAACCTCAACATATTGTACAGTTCAGGTAGAGGTTAGTAAAGCCCAACACATTGTACAGTGCAGGTAGAGGTTAGTAAACCCCAACACATTGTACAGTTCAGGTAGAGGTTAGTAAACCACAAACATTGTACAGTGCAGGTAGAGGTTGGTAAACCCCAACACATTGTACAGTGAAGGTAGAGGTTAGTAAACCCCAACACATTGTACAGTGCAGGTAGAGGTTAGTAAACCTCAACACATTGTAAAGTTCAGGTAGAGGTTAGTAAAGCCCAACACATTGTACAGTGCAGGCAGAGGTTAGTAAACCTCAACACATTTTACAGTTCAGGTAGAGGTTAGTAAAGCCCAACACATTGTACAGTTCAGGTAGAGTTTACTAAATCCCAACACATTGTACAGTTCATGTAGAGGTTAGTACACTCCAACACATTGTACAGTGCAGGTAGAGGTTAGTAAACCCCAACACATTGTACATTTCAGGTAGAGGTTAGTAAACCTCAACACATTGTACTGTTCAGGTAGAGGTTAGTAAACCCCAACACATTGTACAGTGCAGGTAGAGGTTAGTAAACCCTAACACGTTGTACAGTGCATGTAAAGGTTAGTAAACCCGAACACATTGTACAGTTCATGTAGAGGTTAGTAAACCTCAACATATTGTACAGTTCAGGTAGAGGTTAGTAAACCCCAACACATTGTACAGTTCAGGTAGAGGTTAGTAAACCCCAACACATTGTACTGTTCAGGTAGAGGTTAGTAAACCCCAACACATTGAACAGTTCAGGTAGAGGTTAGTAAACCCCACCACATTGTACAGTTCAGGTAGAGGTTAGTAAACCCCAACACATTGTACAGTTCAGGTAGAGGTTAGTAAACCCCAACATATTGTACAGTGCAGGTAGAGGTTAGTAAACCCAACACATTGTACAGTTCAGGTAGAGGTTAGTAAACCCCAACACATTGTACTGTTCAGGTAGAGGTTAGTAAACCCCAACACATTGTACAGTTCAGGTAGAGGTTAGTAAACCCCAACACATTGTACTGTTCAGGTAGAGGTTAGTAAACCCCAACACATTGTACAGTTCAGGTAGAGGTTAGTAAACCCCAACACATTGTACAGTTCAGGTAGAGGTTAGTAAACCCCAACACATTGTACAGTTCAGGTAGAGGTTAGTAAACCCCAACACATTGTACTGTTCAGGTAGAGGTTAGTAAACCTCAACATATTGTACAGTTCAGGAAGAGGTTAGTAAACCTCAACACATTGTACTGTTCAGGTAGAGGTTAGTAAACCCCAACACATTGTACAGTTCAGGTAGAGGTTAGTAAACCCCAACACATTGTACTGTTCAGGTAGAGGTTAGTAAACCTCAACATATTGTACAGTTCAGGAAGAGGTTAGTAAACCTCAACACATTGTACAGTGAAGGTACCATTGTAAATTATATGCTTTTATGCTTAAAATTGGCTATTACTGTTTTATTTTGTCAGACGATTAATTCGTGCTATAGTGGTTGGCTATATCGTAGACTATTAGTGTCTGATTTTGTCAGAAGACTGTTTCGTGCTGTTGTACTTGGATATTTTGTAAAGTATCACTGTTTGATTGTGTCAGAAAACTGTTTCGTGCTAAAGTGGATGGCTATTTTGTAAATTATTACTGTTAGATTTTGTCAGAAGACTGTTTCGCGCTGTTGTGGACGGCTATTTTGTAAACTATTACTGTTTGGTTTTGTCAGAAGACTGTTTCGTGCTATTGTGGATGGCTATTTTGTAAACTATTACTGTTTGATTTTGTCAGAACACTGTTTCGCGCTATTGTGGATGGCTATTTTGTAAACTATTACTGTTAGATTTGTCAGAAGACAATTTCGTGCTATTGTGGAATGCTATTTTGTAAACTATTACTGTTTGATTTTGACAGAAGACTGTTTCGTGCTATTGTGGAATGCTATTTTGTAAACTATTACTGTTTGATTTTGTCAGAACACTGTTTCGCGCTATTGTGGATGGCTATTTTGTAAACTATTGCTGTTTGATTTTGACAGAAGACTGTTTCGTTCTATTGTGGATGGCTATTTTGTAAACTATTACTGTTTGATTTTGTCAGAAGAATGTTTCGTGCTATTCTGCTTGGCTATTTTGTAAACTATTACTGTTTGGTTTTGTCAGAAGAATGTTTTGTGTTATTCTACTTGGCTATTTTGTAAACTATTACTGTTTGATTTTGTCAGAAAACTATTTCGTGCTATTCTGCTTGGCTATTTTGTAAATTATTACTGTTTGATTTTGTCTTAAGAACGTTTTGTGCTATAGTGATTAGCTATTTTGTAAACTATTACTGTTCGATTTTGTCAGAAGACAGTTTCGTGCTATTGTGGTTGGCTATTTTGTAAACTATTACTGTTTGATTTTGTTAGAAGACTGTTTCGTGCTATTCTGCTTGGCTATTTTGTAAACTATTACTGTTCGATTTTGTCAGAAGACAGTTTCGTGCTATTGTGGTTGGCTATTTTGTAAACTGTTACTGTTTGATTTTGTTAGAAGACTGTTTCGTGCTATTCTGCTTGGCTATTTTGTAAACTATTACTGTTTGATTTTGTCAGAAGACTGTTTCGTGCTATTCTGCTTGGCTATTTTGTAAACTATTACTGTTTGATTTTGTCAGAAGACTATTTCGTGCTATTGTGGTTGGCTATTTTGTATACTATTACTGTTTGATTTTGTCTGAAAACTATTTCGTGCTATTGTGGTTGACTATTTTGTAAATTATTACTGTTTGATTTTGTCAGAAGACTGTTTCGTGCTATTGTGGTTGGCTATTTTGTAAACTATTACTCTTTGATTTTGTCAGAAGACTGTTTCGTGCTATTGTGGTTGGCTATTTTGTAAATTATTACTGTTTAATTTTGTCAGAAGACTGTTTCGTGCTATTGTGGTTGGCTATATTGTAAACTATAACTCTTTAATTTTGTTAGTTTACTGTTTCGCGCTATTGTGGTTGACTATTTTGTAAACTATTAATGTTTAATTTTGTCAGAAGACTGTTTCGTGCTATTGTGGTTGGCTATATTGTAAACTATAACTGTTTAATTTTGTCAGAAGACTGTTTCGTGCTATTGTGGTTGGCTATTTTGTAAACTATTACTGTTTGATTTTGTCAGAAGACTGTTTCGTGTTATTGTGGGTGGCTATTTTGTAAACTATTACTGTTTTATTTTGTCAGAACAATGTTTCGTGCTATTGTGCTTGGCTATTTTTGTTAACTGTTGCTGTTTAATGTTTGCTAGAAGAAGCTTCCTGCTATCTGGCTATTTTTGTTAACTGTTGTTTTTAATGTTTGCTAGAAGAAGCTTCCTGATATCCAGGCTATTTGTGTTAACTGTTGTTGTTTAATGTTTGCTAGAAGAACCTTCCTGCTATCCCGGCTATTTCTGTTAACTGTTGCTGTTTAATGTTTGCTAGAAGAAGCTTCTTGCTATCCTGGCTATTTTTGTTAACTGTTGCTGTTTAATGTTTGCTAGAAGAAGCTTCTTGCTATCCTGGCTATTTTTGTTAACTGTTGCTGTTTAATGTTTGCTAGAAGAAGCTTCCTGCTATCTGGCTATTTTTGTTAACTGTTGTGTTTAATGTTTGCTAAAAATAGCCAGGATAGTAGGAAGCTTCTTCTAGCAAACATTAAACAGCAACACTTAACAAAAATAGTCAGGATAGCAGGAAGCTTCTTCTAGCAAACATTAAACAGCAACAGTTAACAAAAATAGCCAGGATAGTAGGAAGCTTCTTCTAGTAAACATTAAACACAACAGTTAACAAAAATAGCTAGGATAGCAGGAAACTTCTTCTAGCAAACATTAAACAGCAACAGTTAACAAAAATAGTCAGGATAGCAGGAAGCTTCATCTAACAAACATTAAAGAGAAACAGTTAACAAAAATAGCCAAGATAGCAGGAAGCTTCTACTAGCAAACATTAAACAGCAACAGTTAACAAAAATAGCCAGGATAGCAGGAAGCTTCTTCTAGCAAACATTAAACAGTAACAGTTAACAAAAATAGCCAGGATAGCAAGAAGCTTCTTCCAGCAAACATTAAACAGCAACAATTAACAAAAATAGCCAGGATAGTAGGAAGGTTCTTCCAGCAAACATTAAACACAACAGTTAACAAAAATAGCCAGGATAGCAGGAAGCTTCTTCTAGCAAACATTAAACAGCAACAGTTAACAAAAATAGCCTGGATAGCAGGAAGCTTCTTCTAGCAAACATTAAACAACAACAGTAAACAAAAATAGCCAGGATGGCAGGAAGCTTCTTCTAGCAAACATTAAACAGCAACAGTTAACAAAAATAGCCATGATAGCAGGAAGATTCTTCTAGTAAACATTAAACAACAACAGTTAACAAAAATAGCCAGGATAGCAGGAAGTTTCTTCTAGTAAACATTAAACAACAACAGTTAACAAAAATAGCCAGGATAGCAGGAAGCTTCTTCTAGCAAACATTAAACAGAAACAGTTAACAAAAATAGCCAGGATAGCAGGAAGCTTCTTCTAGCAAACATTAAACAGAAACAGTTAATAAAAATAGCCTGGATAGCAGGAAGCTTCTTCTAGCAAACATTAAACAGTAACAGTTAACAAAAATAGCCAGGATAGCAGGAAGCTTCATCTAGCAAACATTAAACTACAACAGTTAACAAAAATAGCCAGGATGGCAGGAATCTTCTTCTAGCAAACATTAAACAGCAACAGTTAACAAAAATAGCCATGATAGCAGGAAGATTCTTCTAGTAAACATTAAACAGCAACAGTTAACAAAAATAGCCAGGATAGCAGGAAGATTCTTCTAGTAAACATTAAACAACAACAGTTAACAAAAATAGCCAGGATAGCAGGAAGCTTCTTCTAGTAAACATTAAACAGCAACAGTTAACAAAAATAGTCAGGATAGCAGGAGGCTTCATCTAGCAAATATTAAACAGAAACAGTTAACAAAAATAGCCAGGATAGCAGGAAGCTTCTACTAGCAAACATTAAACAGCAACAGTTAACAAAAATAGCCAGGATAGTAGGAAGCTTCTTCTAGTAAACATTAAACACAACAGTTAACAAAAATAGCTAGGATAGCAGGAAACTTCTTCTAGCAAACATTAAACAGCAACAGTTAACAAAAATAGTCAGGATAGCAGGAGGCTTCATCTAGCAAACATTAAACAGAAACAGTTAACAAAAATAGCCAGGATAGCAGGAAGCTTCTACTAGCAAACATTAAACAGCAACAGTTAACAAAAATAGCCATGATAGCAGGAAGATTCTTCTAGTAAACATTAAACAGCAACAGTTAACAAAAATAGCCAGGATAGCAGGAAGTTTCTTCTAGTAAACATTAAACAACAACAGTTAACAAAAATAGCCAGGATAGCAGGAAGCTTCTTCTAGTAAACATTAAACAGCAACAGTTAACAAAAATAGCCAGGATAGCAGGAAGCTTCTTCTAGCAAACATTAAACAGCAACAGTTAACAAAAATAGCCATGATAGCAGGAAGATTCTTCTAGTAAACATTAAACAGCAGCAGTTAACAAAAATAGCCTGGATAGCAGGAAGTTTCTTCTAGCAAACATTAAACAACAACAGTTAACAAAAATAGCCTGGATAGCAGGAAGCTTCTACTAGCAAACATTAAACAGCAACAGTTAACTAAAATAGCCAGGATAGCAGGAAGCTTCTTCTAACAAACATTAAACAGCAACAGTTAACAAAAATAGCCAGGATAGTAGGAAGCTTCTTCTAGTAAACATTAAACACAACAGTTAACAAAAATAGCTAGGATAGCAGGAAACTTCTTCTAGCAAACATTAAACAGCAACAGTTAACAAAAATAGTCAGGATAGCAGGAGGCTTCATCTAGCAAACATTAAACAGAAACAGTTAACAAAAATAGCCAGGATAGCAGGAAGCTTCTACTAGCAAACATTACACAGCAACAGTTAACAAAAATAGCCAGGATAGCAGGAAGCTTCTTCTAGCAAACATTAAACAGTAACAGTTAACAAAAATAGCCAGGATAGCAAGAAGCTTCTTCCAGCAAACATTAAACAGCAACAATTAACAAAAATAGCCAGGATAGTAGGAAGGTTCTTCCAGCAAACATTAAACACAACAGTTAACAAAAATAGCCAGGATAGCAGGAAGCTTCTTCTAGCAAACATTAAACAGCAACAGTTAACAAAAATAGCCTGGATAGCAGGAAGCTTCTTCTAGCAAACATTAAACAACAACAGTAAACAAAAATAGCCAGGATGGCATGAAGCTTCTTCTAGCAAACATTAAACAGCAACAGTTAACAAAAATAGCCATGATAGCAGGAAGATTCTTCTAGTAAACATTAAACAACAACAGTTAACAAAAATAGCCAGGATAGCAGGAAGTTTCTTCTAGTAAACATTAAACAACAACAGTTAACAAAAATAGTCAGGATAGCAGGAAGCTTCTTCTAGCAAACATTAAACAGAAACAGTTAACAAAAATAGCCAGGATAGCAGGAAGCTTCTTCTAGCAAACATTAAACAGAAACAGTTAATAAAAATAGCCAGGATAGCAGGAAGCTTCTTCTAGCAAACATTAAACAGTAACAGTTAACAAAAATAGCCAGGATAGCAGGAAGCTTCATCTAGCAAACATTAAACTACAACAGTTAACAAGAATAGCCAGGATGGCAGGAAGCTTCTTCTAGCAAACATTAAACAGCAACAGTTAACAAAAATAGCCATGATAGCAGGAAGATTCTTCTAGTAAACATTAAACAGCAACAGTTAACAAAAATAGCCAGGATAGCAGGAAGTTTCTTCTAGTAAACATTAAACAACAACAGTTAACAAAAATAGCCAGGATAGCAGGAAGCTTCTTCTAGTAAACATTAAACAGCAACAGTTAACAAAAATAGCCATGATAGCAGGAAGATTCTTCTAGTAAACATTAAACAGCAACAGTTAACAAAAATAGCCAGGATAGCAGGAAGTTTCTTCTAGTAAACATTAAACAACAACAGTTAACAAAAATAGCCAGGATAGCAGGAAGCTTCTTCTAGTAAACATTAAACAGCAACAGTTAACAAAAATAGTCAGGATAGCAGGAGGCTTCATCAAGCAAATATTAAACAGAAACAGTTAACAAAAATAGCCAGGATAGCAGGAAGCTTCTACTAGCAAACATTAAACAGCAACAGTTTACAAAAATAGCCAGGATAGTAGGAAGCTTCTTCTAGTAAACATTAAACACAACAGTTAACAAAAATAGCTAGGATAGCAGGAAACTTCTTCTAGCAAACATTAAACAGCAACAGTTAACAAAAATAGTCAGGATAGCAGGAGGCTTCATCTAGCAAACATTAAACAGAAACAGTTAACAAAAATAGCCAGGATAGCAGGAAGCTTCTACTAGCAAACATTAAACAGCAACAGTTAACAAAAATAGCCAGGATAGCAGGAAGCTTCTTCTAGCAAACATTAAACAGTAACAGTTAACAAAAATAGCCAGGATAGCAAGAAGCTTCTTCCAGCAAACATTAAACAGCAACAATTAACAAAAATAGCCAGGATAGTAGGAAGGTTCTTCCAGCAAACATTAAACACAACAGTTAACAAAAATAGCCAGGATAGCAGGAAGCTTCTTCTAGTAAACATTAAACAACAACAGTTAACAAAAATAGCCAGGATAGCAGGAAGCTTCTTCTAGCAAACATTAAACAGAAACAGTTAACAAAAATAGCCAGGATAGCAGGAAGCTTCTTCTAGCAAACATTAAACAGAAACAGTTAATAAAAATAGCCAGGATAGCAGGAAGCTTCTTCTAGCAAACATTAAACAGTAACAGTTAACAAAAATAGCCAGGATAGCAGGAAGCTTCATCTAGCAAACATTAAACTACAACAGTTAACAAAAATAGCCAGGATGGCAGGAAGCTTCTTCTAGCAAACATTAAACAGCAACAGTTAACAAAAATAGCCATGATAGCAGGAAGATTCTTCTAGTAAACATTAAACAGCAACAGTTAACAAAAATAGCCAGGATAGCAGGAAGTTTCTTCTAGTAAACATTAAACAACAACAGTTAACAAAAATAGCCAGGATAGCAGGAAGCTTCTTCTAGTAAACATTAAACAGCAACAGTTAACAAAAATAGCCAGGATAGCAGGAAGCTTCTTCTAGCAAACATTAAACAGCAACAGTTAACAAAAATAGCCATGATAGCAGGAAGATTCTTCTAGTAAACATTAAACAGCAGCAGTTAACAAAAATAGCCTGGATGGCAGGAAGTTTCTTCTAGCAAACATTAAACAACAACAGTTAACAAAAATAGCCTGGATAGCAGGAAGCTTCTTCTAGCAAACATTAAACAGCAACAGTTAACAAAAATAGCCAGGATAGTAGGAAGCTTCTTCTAACAAACATTAAACAGCAACACTTAACAAAAATAGCCAGGATAGCAGGAAGCTTCTTCTAGTAAACATTAAACACAACAGTTAACAAAAATAGCTAGGATAGCAGGAAACTTCTTCCAGCAAACATTAAACAGCAACAATTAACAAAAATAGCCAGGATAGTAGGAAGGTTCTTCCAGCAAACATTAAACACAACAGTTAACAAAAATAGCCAGGATAGCAGGAAGCTTCTTCTAGCAAACATTAAACAGTAACAGTTAACAAAAATAGCCAGGATAGCAAGAAGCTTCTTCCAGCAAACATTAAACAGCAACAATTAACAAAAATAGCCAGGATAGTAGGAAGGTTCTTCCAGCAAACATTAAACACAACAGTTAACAAAAATAGCCAGGATAGCAGGAAGCTTCTTCTAGCAAACATTAAACAGCAACAGTTAACAAAAATAGCCTGGATAGCAGGAAGCTTCTTCTAGTAAACATTAAACACAACAGTTAACAAAAATAGCTAGGATAGCAGGAAACTTCTTCTAGCAAACATTAAACAGCAACAGTTAACAAAAATAGTCAGGATAGCAGGAGGCTTCATCTAGCAAACATTAAACAGAAACAGTTAACAAAAATAGCCAGGATAGCAGGAAGCTTCTACTAGCAAACATTAAACAGCAACAGTTAACAAAAATAGCCAGGATAGCAGGAAGCTTCTTCTAGCAAACATTAAACAGTAACAGTTAACAAAAATAGCCAGGATAGCAAGAAGCTTCTTCCAGCAAACATTAAACAGCAACAATTAACAAAAATAGCCAGGATAGTAGGAAGGTTCTTCCAGCAAACATTAAACACAACAGTTAACAAAAATAGCCAGGATAGCAGGAAGCTTCTTCTAGCAAACATTAAACAGCAACAGTTAACAAAAATAGCCTGGATAGCAGGAAGCTTCTTCTAGCAAACATTAAACAACAACAGTAAACAAAAATAGCCAGGATGGCAGGAAGCTTCTTCTAGCAAACATTAAACACAACAGTTAACAAAAATAGCCATGATAGCAGGAAGATTCTTCTAGTAAACATTAAACAACAACAGTTAACAAAAATAGCCAGGATAGCAGGAAGTTTCTTCTAGTAAACATTAAACAACCACAGTTAACAAAAATAGCCAGGATAGCAGGAAGCCTCTTCTAGCAAACATTAAACAGAAACAGTTAACAAAAATAGCCAGGATAGCAGGAAGCTTCTTCTAGCAAACATTAAACAGAAACAGTTAATAAAAATAGCCTGGATAGCAGGAAGCTTCTTCTAACAAACATTAAACAGTAACAGTTAACAAAAATAGCCAGGATAGCAGGAAGCTTCATCTAGCAAACATTAAACTACAACAGTTAACAAAAATAGCCAGGATGGCAGGAAGCTTCTTCTAGCAAACATTAAACAGCAACAGTTAACAAAAATAGCTATGATAGCAGGAAGATTCTTCTAGTAAACATTAAACAGCAACAGTTAACAAAAATAGCCAGGATAGCAGGAAGTTTCTTCTAGTAAACATTAAACAACAACAGTTAACAAAAATAGCCAGGATAGCAGGAAGCTTCTTCTAGTAAACATTAAACAGCAACAGTTAACAAAAATAGCCAGGATAGCAGGAAGCTTCGTCTAGCAAACATTAAACAGCAACAGTTAACAAAAATAGCCATGATAGCAGGAAGATTCTTCTAGTAAACATTAAACAGCAGCAGTTAACAAACATAGCCTGGATAGCAGGAAGTTTCTTCTAGCAAACATTAAACAACAACAGTTAACAAAAATAGCCTGGATAGCAGGAAGCTTCTTCTAGCAAACATTAAACAGCAACAGTTAACTAAAATAGCCAGGATAGTAGGAAGCTTCTTCTAACAAACATTAAACAGCAACACTTAACAAAAATAGCCAGGATAGCAGGAAGCTTCTTCTAGCAAACATTAAACAGCAACAGTTAACAAAAATAGCCAGGATAGTAGGAAGCTTCTTCTAGTAAACATTAAACACAACAGTTAACAAAAATAGCTAGGATAGCAGGAAACTTCTTCTAGCAAACATTAAACAGCAACAGTTAACAAAAATAGTCAGGATAGCAGGAGGCTTCATCTAGCAAACATTAAACAGAAACAGTTAACAAAAATAGCCAGGATAGCAGGAAGCTTCTTCTAGCAAACATTAAACAGTAACAGTTAACAAAAATAGCCAGGATAGCAAGAAGCTTCTTCCAGCAAACATTAAACAGCAACAATTAACAAAAATAGCCAGGATAGTAGGAAGGTTCTTCCAGCAAACATTAAACACAACAGTTAACAAAAATAGCCAGGATAGCAGGAAGCTTCTTCTAGCAAACATTAAACAGCAACAGTTAACAAAAATAGCCTGGATAGCAGGAAGCTTCTTCTAGCAAACATTAAACAACAACAGTAAACAAAAATAGCCAGGATGGCATGAAGCTTCTTCTAGCAAACATTAAACAGCAACAGTTAACAAAAATAGCCATGATAGCAGGAAGATTCTTCTAGTAAACATTAAACAACCACAGTTAACAAAAATAGCCAGGATAGCAGGAAGTTTCTTCTAGTAAACATTAAACAACAACAGTTAACAAAAAAAGTCAGGATAGCAGGAAGCTTCTTCTAGCAAACATTAAACAGAAACAGTTAACAAAAATAGCCAGGATAGCAGGAAGCTTCTTCTAGCAAACATTAAACAGAAACAGTTAATAAAAATAGCCAGGATAGCAGGAAGCTTCTTCTAGCAAACATTAAACAGTAACAGTTAACAAAAATTGCCAGGATAGCAGGAAGTTTCATCTAGCAAACATTAAACTACAACAGTTAACAAATATAGCCAGGATGGCAGGAAGCTTCTTCTAGCAAACATTAAACAGCAACAGTTAACAAAAATAGCCATGATAGCAGGAAGATTCTTCTAGTAAACATTAAACAGCAACAGTTAACAAAAATAGCCAGGATAGCAGGAAGTTTCTTCTAGTAAACATTAAACAACAACAGTTAACAAAAATAGTCAGGATAGCAGGAGGCTTCATCTAGCAAACATTAAACAGAAACAGTTAACACAAATAGCCAGGATAGCAGGAAGCTTCTACTAGCAAACATTAAACAGCAACAGTTAACAAAAATAGCCAGGATAGTAGGAAGCTTCTTCTAGTAAACATTAAACACAACAGTTAACAAAAATAGCTAGGATAGCAGGAAACTTCTTCTAGCAAACATTAAACAGCAACAGTTAACAAAAATAGTCAGGATAGCAGGAGGCTTCATCTAGCAAACATTAAACAGAAACAGTTAACAAAAATAGCCAGGATAGCAGGAAGCTTCTACTAGCAAACATTAAACAGCAACAGTTAACAAAAATAGCCAGGATAGCAGGAAGCTTCTTCTAGCAAACATTAAACAGTAACAGTTAACAAAAATAGCCAGGATAGCAAGAAGCTTCTTCCAGCAAACATTAAACAGCAACAATTAACAAAAATAGCCAGGATAGTAGGAAGGTTCTTCCAGCAAACATTAAACACAACAGTTAACAAAAATAGACAGGATAGCAGGAAGCTTCTTCTAGCAAACATTAAACAGCAACAGTTAACAAAAATAGCCTGGATAGCAGGAAGCTTCTTCTAGCAAACATTAAACAACAACAGTAAACAAAAATAGCCAGGATGGCAGGAAGCTTCTTCTAGCAAACATTAAACAGCAACAGTTAACAAAAATAGCCATGATAGCAGGAAGATTCTTCTAGTAAACATTAAACAACAACAGTTAACAAAAATAGCCACGATAGCAGGAAGTTTCTTCTAGCAAACATTAAACAACAACAGTTAACAAAAATAGCCAGGATAGCAGGAAACTTCTTCTAGCAAACATTAAACAGAAACAGTTAACAAAAATAGCCAGGATAGTAGGAAGCTTCTTCTAGCAAACATTAAACAGAAACAGTTAATAAAAATAGCCTGGATAGCAGGAAGCTTCTTCTAGCAAACATTAAACAGTAACAGTTAACAAAAATAGCCAGGATAGCAGGAAGCTTCATCTAGCAAACATTAAACTACAACAGTTAACAAAAATAGCCAGGATGGCAGGAAGCTTCTTCTAGCAAACATTAAACAGCAACAGTTAACAAAAATAGCCATGATAGCAGGAAGATTCTTCTAGTAAACATTAAACAGCAACAGTTAACAAAAATAGCCAGGATAGCAGGAAGTTTCTTCTAGTAAACATTAAACAACAACAGTTAACAAAAATAGCCAGGATAGCAGGAAGCTTCTTCTAGTAAACATTAAACAGCAACAGTTAACAAAAATAGCCAGGATAGCAGGAAGCTTCTTCTAGCAAACATTAAACAGCAACAGTTAACAAAAATAGCCATGATAGCAGGAAGATTCTTCTAGTAAACATTAAACAGCAACAGTTAACAAAAATAGCCTGGATAGCAGGAAGTTTCTTCTAGCAAACATTAAACAACAACAGTTAACAAAAATAGCCTGGATAGCAGGAAGCTTCTTCTAGCAAACATTAAACAGCAACAGTTAACTAAAATAGCCAGGATAGTAGGAAGCTTCTTCTAGCAAACATTAAACAGCAACACTTAACAAAAATAGCCAGGATAGCAGGAAGCTTCTTCTAGCAAACATTAAACAGCAACAGTTAACAAAAATAGCCAGGATAGTAGGAAGCTTCTTCTAGTAAACATTAAACACAACAGTTAACAAAAATAGCTAGGATAGCAGGAAACTTCTTCTAGCAAACATTAAACAGCAACAGTTAACAAAAATAGTCAGGATAGCAGGAGGCTTCATCTAGCAAACATTAAACAGAAACAGTTAACAAAAATAGCCAGGATAGCAGGAAGCTTCTACTAGCAAACATTAAACAGCAACAGTTAACAAAAATAGCCAGGATAGCAGGAAGCTTCTTCTAGCAAACATTAAACAGTAACAGTTAACAAAAATAGCCAGGATAGCAAGAAGCTTCTTCTAGTAAACATTAAACAGCAACAATTAACAAAAATAGCCAGGATAGTAGGAAGGTTCTTCCAGCAAACATTAAACACAACAGTTAACAAAAATAGCCAGGATAGCAGGAAGCTTCTTCTAGCAAACATTAAACAGCAACAGTTAACAAAAATAGCCAGGATAGCAGGAAGCTTCTTCTAACAAACATTAAACAACAACAGTAAACAAAAATAGCCAGGATGGCAGGAAGCTTCTTCTAGCAAACATTAAACAGCAACAGTTAACAAAAATAGCCATGATAGCAGGAAGATTCTTCTAGTAAACATTAAACTACAACAGTTAACAAAAATAGCCAGGATGGCAGGAAGCTTCTTCTAGCAAACATTAAACAGCAACAGTTAACAAAAATAGCCATGATAGCAGGAATATTCTTCTAGTAAACATTAAACAGCAACAGTTAACAAAAATAGCCAGGATAGCAGGAAGTTTCTTCTAGTAAACATTAAACAACAACAGTTAACAAAAATAGCCAGGATAGCAGGAAGCTTCTTCTAGCAAACATTAAACAGCAACAGTTAACTAAAATAGCCAGGATAGTAGGAAGCTTCTTCTAGCAAACATTAAACAGCAACATTTAACAAAAATAGCCAGGATAGCAGGAAGCTTCTTCTAGCAAACATTAAACAGCAACAGTTAACAAAAATAGCCAGGATAGTAGGAAGCTTCTTCTAGTAAACATTAAACACAACAGTTAACAAAAATAGCTAGGATTGCAGGAAACTTCTTCTAGCAAACATTAAACAGCAACAGTTAACAAAAATAGCCAGGATAGCAGGAAGCTTCTTCTAGCAAACATTAAACAAAAACAGTTAACAAAAATAGCTAGGATAGCAAGAAGCTTCTTCTAGCAAACATTAAACAGCAACAGTTAACAAAAATAGCCAGGATAGCAGGAAGCTTCTTCTAGCAAATATTAAACAGAAACAGTTAACAAAAATAGCCAGGATAGCAGGAAGCTTCTTCTAGCAAACATTAAACACAACAATTAACAAAAATAGCCAGGATAGCAGGAAGGTTCTTCTAGCAAACATTAAACACAACAGTTAACAAAAATAGCCAGGATAGCAGGAAGCTTCTTCTAGTAAACATTAAACAGCAACAGTTAACAAAATAGCCAGGATAGCAGGAAGCTTCTTCTAGCAAACATTAAACAGAAACAGTTAACAAAAATAGCCTGGTTGGCAGGAAGCTTCTTCTAGCAAACATTAAACAGAAACAGTTAACAAAAATAACCAGGATAGCAGGAAGCTTCTTCTAGCAAAAATTAAACAGAAACAGTTAACAAAAATAGCCAGGATAGCAGGAAGCTTCTTCTAGCAAACATTACACACAAACAGTTAACAAAAATAGCCTGGATAGCAGGAAGCTTCTTCTAGCAAACATTAAATAGCAACAGTTAACAAAAATAGCCAGGATAGCAGGAAGCTTCTTCTAGCAAACATTAAACAGTAACAGTTAACAAAAATAGCCAGGAGAGCAGGAAGCTTCTTCTAGCAAACATTAAACAGCAACAGTTAACAAAAATAGCCATGATAGCAGGAAGATTCTTCTAGTAAACATTAAACAGAAACAGTTAACAAAAATAGCCATGATAGCAGGAAGATTCTTCTAGTAAACATTAAACAACAACAGTTAACAAAAATAGCCAGGATAGCAGGAAGCTTCTTCTAGCAAACATTAAACAGCAACACTTAACAAAATAGCCAGGATAGTAGGAAGCTTCTTCTAGCAAACATTAAACAGCAACAGTTAACAAAAATAGCCAGGATAGTAGGAAGCTTCTTCTAGTAAACATTAAACACAACAGTTAACAAAAATAGCTAGGATAGCAGGAAACTTCTTCTAGCAAACATTAAACAGCAACTGTTGACAAAAATAGCCAGGATAGCAGGAGGCTTCTTCTAGCAAACATTAAACAGAAACTGTTAACAAAAATAGCCAGGATAGCAGGAAGCTTCTTCTAGCAAACATTAAACAGCAACAGTTAACGAAAATAGCCAGGATAGCAGGAAGCTTCTCCTAGCAAACATTAAACAGTAACAGTTAACAAAAATAGCCAGGATAGCAAGAAGCTTCTTCAAGCAAACATTAAACAGCAACAATTAACAAAAATAGCCAGGATAGTAGGAAGGTTCTTCTAGCAAACATTAAACACAACAGTTAACAAAAATAGCCTGGATAGCAGGAAGCTTCATCTAGTAAACATTAAACACAACAGTTAACAAAAATAGCCAGGATAGCAGGAAGCTTCTTCTAGCAAACATTAAACAGCAACAGTTAACAAAAATAGCCTGGATAGCAGGAAGCTTCTTCTAGCAAACATTAAACAACAACAGTAAACAAAAATAGCCAGGATGGCATGAAGCTTCTTCTAGCAAACATTAAACAGCAACAGTTAACAAAAATAGCCATGATAGCAGGAAGATTCTTCTAGTAAACATTAAACAACCACAGTTAACAAAAATAGCCAGGATAGCAGGAAGTTTCTTCTAGTAAACATTAAACAACAACAGTTAACAAAAAAAGTCAGGATAGCAGGAAGCTTCTTCTAGCAAACATTAAACAGAAACAGTTAACAAAAATAGCCAGGATAGCAGGAAGCTTCTTCTAGCAAACATTAAACAGAAACAGTTAATAAAAATAGCCAGGATAGCAGGAAGCTTCTTCTAGCAAACATTAAACAGTAACAGTTAACAAAAATTGCCAGGATAGCAGGAAGTTTCATCTAGCAAACATTAAACTACAACAGTTAACAAATATAGCCAGGATGGCAGGAAGCTTCTTCTAGCAAACATTAAACAGCAACAGTTAACAAAAATAGCCATGATAGCAGGAAGATTCTTCTAGTAAACATTAAACAGCAACAGTTAACAAAAATAGCCAGGATAGCAGGAAGTTTCTTCTAGTAAACATTAAACAACAACAGTTAACAAAAATAGTCAGGATAGCAGGAGGCTTCATCTAGCAAACATTAAACAGAAACAGTTAACACAAATAGCCAGGATAGCAGGAAGCCTCTACTAGCAAACATTAAACAGCAACAGTTAACAAAAATAGCCAGGATAGTAGGAAGCTTCTTCTAGTAAACATTAAACACAACAGTTAACAAAAATAGCTAGGATAGCAGGAAACTTCTTCTAGCAAACATTAAACAGCAACAGTTAACAAAAATAGTCAGGATAGCAGGAGGCTTCATCTAGCAAACATTAAACAGAAACAGTTAACAAAAATAGCCAGGATAGCAGGAAGCTTCTACTAGCAAACATTAAACAGCAACAGTTAACAAAAATAGCCAGGATAGCAGGAAGCTTCTTCTAGCAAACATTAAACAGTAACAGTTAACAAAAATAGCCAGGATAGCAAGAAGCTTCTTCCAGCAAACATTAAACAGCAACAATTAACAAAAATAGCCAGGATAGTAGGAAGGTTCTTCCAGCAAACATTAAACACAACAGTTAACAAAAATAGCCAGGATAGCAGGAAGCTTCTTCTAGCAAACATTAAACAGCAACAGTTAACAAAAATAGCCTGGATAGCAGGAAGCTTCTTCTAGCAAACATTAAACAACAACAGTAAACAAAAATAGCCAGGATGGCAGGAAGCTTCTTCTAGCAAACATTAAACAGCAACAGTTAACAAAAATAGCCATGATAGCAGGAAGATTCTTCTAGTAAACATTAAACAACAACAGTTAACAAAAATAGCCACGATAGCAGGAAGTTTCTTCTAGCAAACATTAAACAACAACAGTTAACAAAAATAGCCAGGATAGCAGGAAACTTCTTCTAGCAAACATTAAACAGAAACAGTTAACAAAAATAGCCAGGATAGCAGGAAGCTTCTTCTAGCAAACATTAAACAGAAACAGTTAATAAAAATAGCCTGGATAGCAGGAAGCTTCTTCTAGCAAACATTAAACAGTAACAGTTAACAAAAATAGCCAGGATAGCAGGAAGCTTCATCTAGCAAACATTAAACTACAACAGTTAACAAAAATAGCCAGGATGGCAGGAAGCTTCTTCTAGCAAACATTAAACAGCAACAGTTAACAAAAATAGCCATGATAGCAGGAAGATTCTTCTAGTAAACATTAAACAGCAACAGTTAACAAAAATAGCCAGGATAGCAGGAAGTTTCTTCTAGTAAACATTAAACAACAACAGTTAACAAAAATAGCCAGGATAGCAGGAAGCTTCTTCTAGTAAACATTAAACAGCAACAGTTAACAAAAATAGCCAGGATAGCAGGAAGCTTCTTCTAGCAAACATTAAACAGCAACAGTTAACAAAAATAGCCATGATAGCAGGAAGATTCTTCTAGTAAACATTAAACAGCAACAGTTAACAAAAATAGCCTGGATAGCAGGAAGTTTCTTCTAGCAAACATTAAACAACAACAGTTAACAAAAATAGCCTGGATAGCAGGAAGCTTCTTCTAGCAAACATTAAACAGCAACAGTTAACTAAAATAGCCAGGATAGTAGGAAGCTTCTTCTAGCAAACATTAAACAGCAACACTTAACAAAAATAGCCAGGATAGCAGGAAGCTTCTTCTAGCAAACATTAAACAGCAACAGTTAACAAAAATAGCCAGGATAGTAGGAAGCTTCTTCTAGTAAACATTAAACACAACAGTTAACAAAAATAGCTAGGATAGCAGGAAACTTCTTCTAGCAAACTTTAAACAGCAACAGTTAACAAAAATAGTCAGGATAGCAGGAGGCTTCATCTAGCAAACATTAAACAGAAACAGTTAACAAAAATAGCCAGGATAGCAGGAAGCTTCTACTAGCAAACATTAAACAGCAACAGTTAACAAAAATAGCCAGGATAGCAGGAAGCTTCTTCTAGCAAACATTAAACAGTAACAGTTAACAAAAATAGCCAGGATAGCAAGAAGCTTCTTCTAGTAAACATTAAACAGCAACAATTAACAAAAATAGCCAGGATAGTAGGAAGGTTCTTCCAGCAAACATTAAACACAACAGTTAACAAAAATAGCCAGGATAGCAGGAAGCTTCTTCTAGCAAACATTAAACAGCAACAGTTAACAAAAATAGCCAGGATAGCAGGAAGCTTCTTCTAACAAACATTAAACAACAACAGTAAACAAAAATAGCCAGGATGGCAGGAAGCTTCTTCTAGCAAACATTAAACAGCAACAGTTAACAAAAATAGCCATGATAGCAGGAAGATTCTTCTAGTAAACATTAAACTACAACAGTTAACAAAAATATCCAGGATGGCAGGAAGCTTCTTCTAGCAAACATTAAACAGCAACAGTTAACAAAAATAGCCATGATAGCAGGAATATTCTTCTAGTAAACATTAAACAGCAACAGTTAACAAAAATAGCCAGGATAGCAGGAAGTTTCTTCTAGTAAACATTAAACAACAACAGTTAAAAAAAATAGCCAGGATAGCAGGAAGCTTCTTCTAGCAAACATTAAACAGCAACAGTTAACTAAAATAGCCAGGATAGTAGGAAGCTTCTTCTAGCAAACATTAAACAGCAACATTTAACAAAAATAGCCAGGATAGCAGGAAGCTTCTTCTAGCAAACATTAAACAGCAACAGTTAACAAAAATAGCCAGGATAGTAGGAAGCTTCTTCTAGTAAACATTAAACACAACAGTTAACAAAAATAGCTAGGATTGCAGGAAACTTCTTCTAGCAAACATTAAACAGCAACAGTTAACAAAAATAGCCAGGATAGCAGGAAGCTTCTTCTAGCAAACATTAAACAAAAACAGTTAACAAAAATAGCTAGGATAGCAAGAAGCTTCTTCTAGCAAACATTAAACAGCAACAGTTAACAAAAATAGCCAGGATAGCAGGAAGCTTCTTCTAGCAAATATTAAACAGAAACAGTTAACAAAAATAGCCAGGATAGCAGGAAGCTTCTTCTAGCAAACATTAAACACAACAATTAACAAAAATAGCCAGGATAGCAGGAAGGTTCTTCTAGCAAACATTAAACACAACAGTTAACAAAAATAGCCAGGATAGCAGGAAGCTTCTTCTAGTAAACATTAAACAGCAACAGTTAACAAAATAGCCAGGATAGCAGGAAGCTTCTTCTAGCAAACATTAAACAGAAACAGTTAACAAAAATAGCCTGGTTGGCAGGAAGCTTCTTCTAGCAAACATTAAACAGAAACAGTTAACAAAAATAACCAGGATAGCAGGAAGCTTCTTCTAGCAAAAATTAAACAGAAACAGTTAACAAAAATAGCCAGGATAGCAGGAAGCTTCTTCTAGCAAACATTACACACAAACAGTTAACAAAAATAGCCTGGATAGCAGGAAGCTTCTTCTAGCAAACATTAAATAGCAACAGTTAACAAAAATAGCCAGGATAGCAGGAAGCTTCTTCTAGCAAACATTAAACAGTAACAGTTAACAAAAATAGCCAGGATAGCAGGAAGCTTCTTCTAGCAAACATTAAACAGCAACAGTTAACAAAAATAGCCATGAGAGCAGGAAGATTCTTCTAGTAAACATTAAACAGCAACAGTTAACAAAAATAGCCATGATAGCAGGAAGATTCTTCTAGTAAACATTAAACAACAACAGTTAACAAAAATAGCCAGGATAGCAGGAAGCTTCTTCTAGCAAACATTAAACAGCAACACTTAACAAAATAGCCAGGATAGTAGGAAGCTTCTTCTAGCAAACATTAAACAGCAACAGTTAACAAAAATAGCCAGGATAGTAGGAAGCTTCTTCTAGTAAACATTAAACACAACAGTTAACAAAAATAGCTAGGATAGCAGGAAACTTCTTCTAGCAAACATTAAACAGCAACTGTTGACAAAAATAGCCAGGATAGCAGGAGGCTTCTTCTAGCAAACATTAAACAGAAACTGTTAACAAAAATAGCCAGGATAGCAGGAAGCTTCTTCTAGCAAACATTAAACAGCAACAGTTAACGAAAATAGCCAGGATAGCAGGAAGCTTCTCCTAGCAAACATTAAACAGTAACAGTTAACAAAAATAGCCAGGATAGCAAGAAGCTTCTTCAAGCAAACATTAAACAGCAACAATTAACAAAAATAGCCAGGATAGTAGGAAGGTTCTTCTAGCAAACATTAAACACAACAGTTAACAAAAATAGCCTGGATAGCAGGAAGCTTCATCTAGTAAACATTAAACACAACAGTTAACAAAAATAGCCAGGATAGCAAGAAGCTTCTTCTAGCAAACATTAAACAGCAACAGTTAACAAAAATAGCCAGGATAGCAAGAAGCTTCTTCTAGCAAACATTAAACAGCAACAGTTAACAAAAATAGCCAGGATAGCAAGAAGGTTCTTCTAGCAAACATTAAACAACAACAGTTAACACAAATAGCCAGGATATCAGGAAGCTTCTTCTAGCAAACACTAAACAACAACATTTAACAAAAATAGCCAGGATAGCAGGAAGTTTCTTCTAGCAAACTTTAAACAACAACAGTTAACAAAAATAGCCTGGATAGCAGGAAACTTCTTCTAGCAAACATTAAACAGCAACAGTTAACCAAAATAGCCAGGATAGTAGGAAGCTTCTTCTAGCAAACATTAAACAGCAACACTTAACAAAAATAGCCAGGATAGCAGGAAGCTTCTTCTAGCAAACATTAAACAGCAACAGTTAACAAAAATAGCCAGGATAGTAGGAAGCTTCTTCTAGTAAACATTAAACACAACAGTTAACAAAAATAGCTAGGATAGCAGGAAACTTCTTCTAGCAAACATTAAACAGCAACAGTTAACAAAAATAGTCAGGATAGCAGGAGGCTTCATCTAGCAAACATTAAACAGAAACAGTTAACAAAAATAGCCAGGATAGCAAGAAGCTTCTACTAGTAAACATTAAACAGCAACAGTTAACAAAAATAGCCAGGATAGCAGGAAGCTTCTTCTAGCAAACATTAAACAGTAACAGTTAACAAAAATAGCCAGGATAGCAAGAAGCTTCTTCCAGCAAACATTAAACAGCAACAATTAACAAAAATAGCCAGGATAGTAGGAAGGTTCTTCCAGCAAACATTAAACACAACAGTTAACAAAAATAGCCAGGATAGCAGGAAGCTTCTTCTAGCAAACATTAAACAGCAACAGTTAACAAAAATAGCCTGGATAGCAGGAAGCTTCTTCTAGCAAACATTAAACAACAACAGTAAACAAAAATAGCCAGGATGGCAGGAAGCTTCTTCTAGCAAACATTAAACAGCAACAGTTAACAAAAATAGCCATGATAGCAGGAAGATTCTTCTAGTAAACATTAAACAGCAACAGTTAACAAAAATAGCCAGGATAGCAGGAAGTTTCTTCTAGTAAACATTAAACAACAACAGTTAACAAAAATAGCCAGGATAGCAGGAAGCTTCTTCTAGCAAACATTAAACAGAAACAGTTAACAAAAATAGCCAGGATAGCAGGAAGCTTCTTCTAGCAAACATTAAACAGCAACAGTTAATAAAAATAGCCTGGATAGCAGGAAGCTTCTTCTAGCAAACATTAAACAGTAACAGTTAACAAAAATAGCCAGGATAGCAGGAAGCTTCATCTAGCAAACATTAAACTACAACAGTTAACAAAAATAGCCAGGATAGCAGGAAGCTTCTTCTAGCAAACATTAAACAGCAACAGTTAACAAAAATAGCCATGATAGCAGGAAGATTCTTCTAGTAAACATTAAACAGCAACAGTTAACAAAAATAGTCAGGATAGCAGGAAGTTTCTTCTAGTAAACATTAAACAACAACAGTTAACAAAAATAGCCAGGATAGCAGGAAGCTTCTTCTAGTAAACATTAAACAGCAACAGTTAACAAAAATAGCCAGGATAGCAGGAAGCTTCTTCTAGCAAACATTAAACAGCAACAGTTAACAAAAATAGCCATGATAGCAGGAAGATTCTTCTAGTAAACATTAAACAGCAACAGTTAACAACAATAGCCTGGATAGCAGGAAGTTTCTTCTAGCAAACATTAAACAACAACAGTTAACAAAAATAGCCTGGATAGCATGAAGCTTCTTCTAGCAAACATTAAACAGCAACAGTTAACTAAAATAGCCAGGATAGTAGGAAGCTTCTTCTAGCAAACATTAAACAGTAACACTTAGCAAAAATAGCCAGGATAGCAGGAAGCTTCTTCTAGCAAACATTAAACAGCAACAGTTAACAAAAAAAGCCAGGATAGTAGGAAGCTTCTTCTAGTAAACATTAAACACAACAGTTAACAAAAATAGCTAGGATAGCAGGAAACTTCTTCTAGCAAACATTAAACAGCAACAGTTAACAAAAATAGTCAGGATAGCAGGAGGCTTCATCTAGCAAACATTAAACAGAAACAGTTAACAAAAATAGCCAGGATAGCAGGAAGCTTCTTCTAGCAAACATTAAACAGTAACAGTTAACAAAAATAGCCAGGATAGCAAGAAGCTTCTTCCAGCAAACATTAAACAGCAACAATTAACAAAAATAGCCAGGATAGTAGGAAGGTTCTTCTAGCAAACATTAAACACAACAGTTAACAAAAATAGCCAGGATAGCAGGAAGCTTCTTCTAGCAAACATTAAACAGCAACAGTTAACAAAAATAGCCTGGATAGCAGGAAGCTTCTTCTAGCAAACATTAAACAACAACAGTAAACAAAAATAGCCAGGATGGCAGGAAGCTTCTTCTAGCAAACATTAAACAGCAACAGTTAACAAAATTAGCCATGATAGCAGGAAGATTCTTCTAGTAAACATTAAACAGCAACAGTTAACAAAAATAGCCAGGATAGCAGGAAGTTTCTTCTAGTAAACATTAAACAGCAACAGTTAACAAAAATAGCCAGGATAGCAGGAAGCTTCTTCTAGCAAACATTAAACAGAAACAGTTTACAAAAATAGACAGGATAGCAGGAAGCTTCTTCTAGCAAACATTAAACAGCAACAGTTAATAAAAATAGCCTGGATAGCAGGAAGCTTCTTCTAGCAAACATTAAACTACAACAGTTAACAAAAATAGCCAGGATGGCAGGAAGCCTCTTCTAGCAAACATTAAACAGCAACAGTTAACAAAAATAGCCATGATAGCAGGAAGATTCTTCTAGTAAACATTAAACAGCAACAGTTAACAAAAATAGCCAGGATAGCAGGAAGTTTCTTCTAGTAAACATTAAACAACAACAGTTAACAAAAATAGCCAGGATAGTAGGAAGCTTCTTCTAGCAAACATTAAACAGCAACAGTAAACTAAAATAGCCAGGATAGTAGGAAGCTTCTTCTAGCAAACATTAAACAGCAACATTTAACAAAAATAGCCAGGATAGCAGGAAGCTTCTTCTAGCAAACATTAAACAGCAACAGTTAACAAAAATAGCCAGGATAGTAGGAAGCTTCTTCTAGTAAACATTAAACACAACAGTTAACAAAAATAGCTAGGATTGCAGGAAACTTCTTCTAGCAAACATTAAACAGCAACAGTTTACAAAAATAGCCAGGATAGCAGGAAGCTTCTTCTAGCAAACATTAAACAGAAACAGTTAACAAAAATAGCCAGGATAGCAGGAAGCTTCTTCTAGCAAACATTAAACAGCAACAGTTAACAAAAATAGCCAGGATAGCAGGAAGCTTCTTCTAGCAAATATTAAACAGAAACAGTTAACAAAAATAGCCAGGATAGCAGGAAGCTTCTTCTAGCAAACATTAAACAGCAACAGTTAAAAAAAATAGCCAGGATAGCAGGAAGCTTCTTCTAGCAAACATTACACACAAACAGTTAACAAAAATAGCCTGGATAGCAGGAAGCTTCTTCTAGCAAACATTAAATAGCAACAGTTAACAAAAATAGCCAGGATAGCAGGAAGCTTCTTCTAGCAAACATTAAACAGTAACAGTTAACAAAAATAGCCAGGATAGCAGGAAGCTTCTTCTAGCAAACATTAAACAGCAACAGTTAACAAAAATAGCCATGATAGCAGGAAGATTCTTCTAGTAAACATTAAACAGCAACAGTTAACAAAAATAGCCATGATAGCAGGAAGATTCTTCTAGTAAACATTAAACAGCAACAGTTAACAAAAATAGCCATGATAGCAGGAAGATTCTTCTAGTAAACATTAAACAGCAACAGTTAACAAAAATAGCCAGGATAGCAGGAAGTTTCTTCTAGTAAACATTAAACAACAACAGTTAACAAAAATAGCCAGGATAGTAGGAAGCTTCTTCTAGCAAACATTAAACAGCAACAGTAAACTAAAACAGCCAGGATAGTAGGAAGCTTCTTCTAGCAAACATTAAACAGCAATATTTAACAAAAATAGCCAGGATAGCAGGAAGCTTCTTCTAGCAAACATTAAACAGCAACAGTTAACAAAAATAGCCAGGATAGTAGGAAGCTTCTTCTAGTAAACATTAAACACAACAGTTAACAAAAATAGCTAGGATTGCAGGAAACTTCTTCTAGCAAACATTAAACAGCAACAGTTTACAAAAATAGCCAGGATAGCAGGAAGCTTCTTCTAGCAAACATTAAACAGAAACAGTTAACAAAAATAGCCAGGATAGCAGGAAGCTTCTTCTAGCAAACATTAAACAGCAACAGTTAACAAAAATAGCCAGGATAGCAGGAAGCTTCTTCTAGCAAATATTAAACAGAAACAGTTAACAAAAATAGCCAGGATAGCAGGAAGCTTCTTCTAGCAAACATTAAACAGCAACAGTTAAAAAAAATAGCCATGATAGCAGGAAGCTTCTTCTAGCAAACATTAAACAGCAACAATTAACAAAAATAGCAAGGATAGCAGGAAGGTTCTTCTAGCAAACATTAAACACAACAGTTAACAAAAATAGCCAGGATAGCAGGAAGCTTCTTCTAGTAAACATTAAACAGCAACAGTTAACAAAAATAGCCAGGATAGCAGGAAGCTTCTTCTAGCAAACATTAAACAGAAACAGTTAACAAAAATAGTCTGGATAGCAGGAAGCTTCTTCTAGCAAACATTAAACAGCAACAGTTAACAAAAATAACCAGGATAGCAGGAAGCTTCTTCTAGCAAAAATTAAACAGAAACAGTTAACAAAAATAGCCAGGATAGCAGGAAGCTTCTTCTAGCAAACATTACACACAAACAGTTAACAAAAATAGCCTGGATAGCAGGAAGCTTCTTCTAGCAAACATTAAATAGCAACAGTTAACAAAAATAGCCAGGATAGCAGGAAGCTTCTTCTAGCAAACATTAAACAGTAACAGTTAACAAAAATAGCCAGGATAGCAGGAAGCTTCTTCTAGCAAACATTAAACAGCAACAGTTAACAAAAATAGCCATGATAGCAGGAAGATTCTTCTAGTAAACATTAAACAGCAACAGTTAACAAAAATAGCCATGATAGCAGGAAGATTCTTCTAGTAAACATTAAACAACAACAGTTAACAAAAATAGCCAGGATAGCAGGAAGCTTCTTCTAGCAAACATTAAACAGCAACACTTAACAAAAATAGCCAGGATAGTAGGAAGCTTCTTCTAGCAAACATTAAACAGCAACAGTTAACAAAAATAGCCAGGATAGTAGGAAGCTTCTTCTAGTAAACATTAAACACAACAGTTAACAAAATAACCAGGATAGCAGGAAGCTTCTTCTAGCAAACATTAAACAGCAACTGTTGACAAAAATAACCAGGATAGCAGGAGGCTTCTTCTAGCAAACATTAAACAGAAACAGTTAACAAAAATAGCCAGGATAGCAGGAAGCTTCTTCTAGCAAACATTAAACAGCAACAGTTAACAAAAATAGCCAGGATAGCAGGAAGTTTCTTCTAGTAAACATTAAACAACAACAGTTAACAAAAATAGCCAGGATAGCAGGAAGCTTCTTCTAGCAAACATTAAACAGAAACAGTTAACAAAAATAGCCAGGATAGCAGGAAGCTTCTTCTAGCAAACATTAAACAGCAACAGTTAATAAAAATAGCCTAGATAGCAGGAAGCTTCTTCTAGCAAACATTAAACAGTAACAGTTAACAAAAATAGCCAGGATAGCAGGAAGCTTCATCTAGCAAACATTAAACTACAACAGTTAACAAAAATAGCCAGGATGGCAGGAAGCTTCTTCTAGCAAACATTAAACAGCAACAGTTAACAAAAATAGCCATGATAGCAGGAAGATTCTTCTAGTAAACATTAAACAGCAACAGTTAACAAAAATAGCCAAGATAGCAGGAAGTTTCTTCTAGTAAACATTAAACAACAACAGTTAACAAAAATAGCCAGGATAGCAGGAAGCTTCTTCTAGTAAACATTAAACAGCAACAGTTAACAAAAATAGCCAGGATAGCAGGAAGCTTCTTCTAGCAAACATTAAACAGCAACAGTTAACAAAAATAGCCATGATAGCAGGAAGATTCTTCTAGTAAACATTAAACAGCAACAGTTAACAAAAATAGCCAGGATAGCAAGAAGCTTTTTCCAGCAAACATTAAACAGCAACAATTAACAAAAATAGCCAGGATAGTAGGAAGCTTCTTCTAGCAAACATTAAACAGTAACAGTTAACAAAAATAGCCAGGATAGCAGGAAGCTTCTTCTAGCAAACATTAAACAGCAACAGTTAATAAAAATAGCCTGGATAGCAGGAAGCTTCTTCTAGCAAACTTTAAACTACAACAGTTAACAAAAATAGCCAGGATGGCAGGAAGCTTCTTCTAGCAAACATTAAACAGCAACAGTTAACAAAAATAGCCATGATAGCAGGAAGATTCTTCTAGTAAACATTAAACAGCAACAGTTAACAAAAATAGCCAGGATAGCAGGAAGTTTCTTCTAGTAAACATTAAACAACAACAGTTAACAAAAATAGCCAGGATAGTAGGAAGCTTCTTCTAGCAAACATTAAACAGCAACAGTTAACTAAAATAGCCAGGATAGTAGGAAGCTTCTTCTAGCAAACATTAAACAGCAACATTTAACAAAAATAGCCAGGATAGCAGGAAGCTTCTTCTAGCAAACATTAAACAGCAACAGTTAACAAAAATAGCCAGGATAGTAGGAAGCTTCTTCTAGTAAACATTAAACACAACAGTTAACAAAAATAGCTAGGATTGCAGGAAACTTCTTCTAGCAAACATTAAACAGCAACAGTTAACAAAAATAGCCAGGATAACAGGAAGCTTCTTCTAGCAAACATTAAACAGAAACAGTTAACAAAATTAGCCAGGATAGCAGGAAGCTTCTTCTAGCAAACATTAAACAGCAACAGTTAACAAAAATAGCCAGGATAGCAGGAAGCTTCTTCTAGCAAATATTAAACAGAAACAGTTAACAAAAATAGCCAGGATAGCAGGAAGCTTCTTCTAGCAAACATTAAACAGCAACAGTTAAAAAAAATAGCCAGGATAGCAGGAAGCTTCTTCTAGCAAACATTAAACAGCAACAATTAACAAAAATAGCCAGGATAGCAGGAAGGTTCTTCTAGCAAACATTAAACACAACAGTTAACAAAAATAGCCAGGATAGCAGGAAGCTTCTTCTAGTAAACATTAAACAGCAACAGTTAACAAAAATAGCCAGGATAGCAGGAAGCTTCTTCTAGCAAACATTAAACAGAAACAGTTAACAAAAATAGCCAGGATAGCAGGAAGCTTCTTCTAGCAAACATTAAACAGCAACAGTTAACAAAAATAGCCATGATAGCAGGAAGATTCTTCTAGTAAACATTAAACAGCAACAGTTAACAAAAATAGCCTGGATAGCAGGAAGTTTCTTCTAGCAAACAATAAACAACAACAGTTAACAAAAATAGCCAGGATAGCAGGAAGCTTCATCTAGCAAACATTAAACTACAACAGTTAACAAAAATAGCCAGGATGGCAGGAAGCTTCTTCTAGCAAACATTAAACAACAACAGTTAACAAAAATAGCCATGATAGCAGGAAGATTCTTCTAGTAAACATTAAACAACAACAGTTAACAAAAATAGCCAGGATAGCAGGAAGCTTCTTCTAGTAAACATTAAACAGCAACAGTTAACAAAAATAGCCAGGATAGCAGGAAGCTTCTTCTAGCAAACATTAAACAGCAACAGTTAACAAAAATAGCCATGATAGCAGGAAGATTCTTCTAGTAAACATTAAACAGCAACAGTTAACAAAAATAGCCTGGATAGCAGGAAGTTTCTTCTAGCAAACATTAAACAACAACAGTTAACAAAATAGCCTGGATAGCAGGAAGCTTCTTCTAGCAAACATTAAACAGCAACAGTTAACTAAAATAGCCAGGATAGCAGGAAGCTTCTTCTAGCAAACATTAAACAGTAACAGTTAACAAAAATAACCAGGATAGCAGGAAGCTTCTTCTAGCAAACATTAAACAGCAACAGTTAACAAAAATAGCCATGATAGCAGGAAGATTCTTCTAGTAAACATTAAACAGCAACAGTTAACAAAAATAGCCATGATAGCAGGAAGATTCTTCTAGTAAACATTAAACAACAACAGTTAACAAAAATAGCCAGGATAGCAGGAAGCTTCTTCTAGCAAACATTAAACAGCAACACTTAACAAAAATAGCCAGGATAGTAGGAAGCTTCTTCTAGCAAACATTAAACAGCAACAGTTAACAAAATAACCAGGATAGTAGGAAGCTTCTTCTAGTAAACATTAAACACAACAGTTAACAAAATAACCAGGATAGCAGGAAGCTTCTTCTAGCAAACATTAAACAGCAACTGTTGACAAAAATAACCAGGATAGCAGGAGGCTTCTTCTAGCAAACATTAAACAGAAACAGTTAACAAAAATAGCCAGGATAGCAGGAAGCTTCTTCTAGCAAACATTAAACAGCAACAGTTAACAAAAATAGCCAGGATAGCAGGAAGTTTCTTCTAGTAAACATTAAACAACAACAGTTAACAAAAATAGCCAGGATAGCAGGAAGCTTCTTCTAGCAAACATTAAACAGAAACAGTTAACAAAAATAGCCAGGATAGCAGGAAGCTTCTTCCAGCAAACATTAAACAGCAACAGTTAATAAAAATAGCCTAGATAGCAGGAAGCTTCTTCTAGCAAACATTAAACAGTAACAGTTAACAAAAATAGCCAGGATAGCAGGAAGCTTCATCTAGCAAACATTAAACTACAGCAGTTAACAAAAATAGCCAGGATGGCAGGAAGCTTCTTCTAGCAAACATTAAACAGCAACAGTTAACAAAAATAGCCATGATAGCAGGAAGATTCTTCTAGTAAACATTAAACAGCAACAGTTAACAAAAATAGCCAAGATAGCAGGAAGTTTCTTCTAGTAAACATTAAACAACAACAGTTAACAAAAATAGCCAGGATAGCAGGAAGCTTCTTCTAGTAAACATTAAACAGCAACAGTTAACAAAAATAGCCAGGATAGCAGGAAGCTTCTTCTAGCAAACATTAAACAGCAACAGTTAACAAAAATAGCCATGATAGCAGGAAGATTCTTCTAGTAAACATTAAACAGCAACAGTTAACAAAAATAGCCAGGATAGCAAGAAGCTTTTTCCAGCAAACATTAAACAGCAACAATTAACAAAAATAGCCAGGATAGTAGGAAGCTTCTTCTAGCAAACATTAAACAGTAACAGTTAACAAAAATAGCCAGGATAGCAGGAAGCTTCTTCTAGCAAACATTAAACAGCAACAGTTAATAAAAATAGCCTGGATAGCAGGAAGCTTCTTCTAGCAAACTTTAAACTACAACAGTTAACAAAAATAGCCAGGATGGCAGGAAGCTTCTTCTAGCAAACATTAAACAGCAACAGTTAACAAAAATAGCCATGATAGCAGGAAGATTCTTCTAGTAAACATTAAACAGCAACAGTTAACAAAAATAGCCAGGATAGCAGGAAGTTTCTTCTAGTAAACATTAAACAACAACAGTTAACAAAAATAGCCAGGATAGTAGGAAGCTTCTTCTAGCAAACATTAAACAGCAACAGTTAACTAAAATAGCCAGGATAGTAGGAAGCTTCTTCTAGCAAACATTAAACAGCAACATTTAACAAAAATAGCCAGGATAGCAGGAAGCTTCTTCTAGCAAACATTAAACAGCAACAGTTAACAAAAATAGCCAGGATAGTAGGAAGCTTCTTCTAGTAAACATTAAACACAACAGTTAACAAAAATAGCTAGGATTGCAGGAAACTTCTTCTAGCAAACATTAAACAGCAACAGTTAACAAAAATAGCCAGGATAACAGGAAGCTTCTTCTAGCAAACATTAAACAGAAACAGTTAACAAAATTAGCCAGGATAGCAGGAAGCTTCTTCTAGCAAACATTAAACAGCAACAGTTAACAAAAATAGCCAGGATAGCAGGAAGCTTCTTCTAGCAAATATTAAACAGAAACAGTTAACAAAAATAGCCAGGATAGCAGGAAGCTTCTTCTAGCAAACATTAAACAGCAACAGTTAAAAAAAATAGCCAGGATAGCAGGAAGCTTCTTCTAGCAAACATTAAACAGCAACAATTAACAAAAATAGCCAGGATAGCAGGAAGGTTCTTCTAGCAAACATTAAACACAACAGTTAACAAAAATAGCCAGGATAGCAGGAAGCTTCTTCTAGTAAACATTAAACAGCAACAGTTAACAAAAATAGCCAGGATAGCAGGAAGCTTCTTCTAGCAAACATTAAACAGAAACAGTTAACAAAAATAGCCAGGATAGCAGGAAGCTTCTTCTAGCAAACATTAAACAGCAACAGTTAACAAAAATAGCCATGATAGCAGGAAGATTCTTCTAGTAAACATTAAACAGCAACAGTTAACAAAAATAGCCTGGATAGCAGGAAGTTTCTTCTAGCAAACATTAAACAACAACAGTTAACAAAAATAGCCAGGATAGCAGGAAGCTTCATCTAGCAAACATTAAACTACAACAGTTAACAAAAATAGCCAGGATGGCAGGAAGCTTCTTCTAGCAAACATTAAACAACAACAGTTAACAAAAATAGCCATGATAGCAGGAAGAATCTTCTAGTAAACATTAAACAGCAACAGTTAACAAAAATAGCCAGGATAGCAGGAAGTTTCTTCTAGTAAACATTAAACAACAACAGTTAACAAAAATAGCCAGGATAGCAGGAAGCTTCTTCTAGTAAACATTAAACAGCAACAGTTAACAAAAATAGCCAGGATAGCAGGAAGCTTCTTCTAGCAAACATTAAACAGCAACAGTTAACAAAAATAGCCATGATAGCAGGAAGATTCTTCTAGTAAACATTAAACAGCAACAGTTAACAAAAATAGCCTGGATAGCAGGAAGTTTCTTCTAGCAAACATTAAACAACAACAGTTAACAAAATAGCCTGGATAGCAGGAAGCTTCTTCTAGCAAACATTAAACAGCAACAGTTAACAAAAATAGCCAGGATAGTAGGAAGCTTCTTCTAGCAAACATTAAACAGCAACACTTAGCAAAAATAGCCAGGATAGTAGGAAGCTTCTTCTAGTAAACATTAAACACAACAGTTAACAAAAATAGCTAGGATAGCAGGAAACTTCTTCTAGCAAACATTAAACAGCAACAGTTAACAAAAATAGTCAGGATAGCAGGAGGCTTCATCTAGCAAACATTAAACAGAAACAGTTAACAAAAATAGCCAGGATAGCAGGAAGCTTCTTCTAGCAAACATTAAACAGTAACAGTTAACAAAAATAGCCAGGATAGCAAGAAGCTTCTTCCAGCAAACATTAAACAGCAACAATTAACAAAAATAGCCAGGATAGTAGGAAGGTTCTTCTAGCAAACATTAAACACAACAGTTAACAAAAATAGCCAGGATAGCAGGAAGCTTCTTCTAGCAAACATTAAACAGCAACAGTTAACAAAAATAGCCTGGATAGCAGGAAGCTTCTTCTAGCAAACATTAAACAACAACAGTAAACAAAAATAGCCAGGATGGCAGGAAGCTTCTTCTAGCAAACATTAAACAGCAACAGTTAACAAAATTAGCCATGATAGCAGGAAGATTCTTCTAGTAAACATTAAACAGCAACAGTTAACAAAAATAGCCAGGATAGCAGGAAGTTTCTTCTAGTAAACATTAAACAGCAACAGTTAACAAAAATAGCCTGGATAGCAGGAAGCTTCTTCTAGCAAACATTAAACAGAAACAGTTAACAAAAATAGACAGGATAGCAGGAAGCTTCTTCTAGCAAACATTAAACAGCAACAGTTAATAAAAATAGCCTGGATAGCAGGAAGCTTCTTCTAGCAAACATTAAACTACAACAGTTAACAAAAATAGCCTGGATAGCAGGAAGCTTCTTCTAGCAAACATTAAACAGAAACAGTTAACAAAAATAGACAGGATAGCAGGAAGCTTCTTCTAGCAAACATTAAACAGCAACAGTTAATAAAAATAGCCTGGATAGCAGGAAGCTTCTTCTAGCAAACATTAAACAGCAACAGTAAACTAAAATAGCCAGGATAGTAGGAAGCTTCTTCTAGCAAACATTAAACAGCAACATTTAACAAAAATAGCCAGGATAGCAGGAAGCTTCTTCTAGCAAACATTAAACAGCAACAGTTAACAAAAATAGCCAGGATAGTAGGAAGCTTCTTCTAGTAAACATTAAACACAACAGTTAACAAAAATAGCTAGGATTGCAGGAAACTTCTTCTAGCAAACATTAAACAGCAACAGTTAACAAAAATAGCCAGGATAGCAGAAAGCTTCTTCTAGCAAACATTAAACAGAAACAGTTAACAAAAATAGCCAGGATAGCAGGAAGCTTCTTCTAGCAAACATTAAACAGCAACAGTTAACAAAAATAGCCAGGATAGCAGGAAGCTTCTTCTAGCAAATATTAAACAGAAACAGTTAACAAAAATAGCCAGGATAGCAGGAAGCTTCTTCTAGCAAACATTAAACAGCAACAGTTAAAAAAAATAGCCAGGATAGCAGGAAGCTTCTTCTAGCAAACATTAAACAGCAACAATTAACAAAAATAGCCAGGATAGCAGGAAGGTTCTTCTAGCAAACATTAAACACAACAGTTAACAAAAATAGCCAGGATAGCAGGAAGCTTCTTCTAGTAAACATTAAACAGCAACAGTTAACAAAAATAGCCAGGATAGCAGGAAGCTTCTTCTAGCAAACATTAAACAGAAACAGTTAACAAAAATAGCCTGGATAGTAGGAAGCTTCTTCTAGCAAACATTAAACAGCAACAGTTAACAAAAATAACCAGGATAGCAGTAAGCTTCTTCTAGCAAAAATTAAACCGAAACAGTTAACAAAAATAGCCAGGATAGCAGGAAGCTTCTTCTAGCAAACATTACACACAAACAGTTAACAAAAATAGCCTGGATAGCAGGAAGCTTCTTCTAGCAAACATTAAATAGCAACAGTTAACAAAAATAGCCAGGATAGCAGGAAGCTTCTTCTAGCAAACATTAAACAGTAACAGTTAACAAAAATAGCCAGGATAGCAGGAAGCTTCTTCTAGCAAACATTAAACAGCAACAGTTAACAAAAATAGCCATGATAGCAGGAAGATTCTTCTAGTAAACATTAAACAGCAACAGTTAACAAAAATAGCCATGATAGCAGGAAGATTCTTCTAGTAAACATTAAACAACAACAGTTAACAAAAATAGCCAGGATAGCAGGAAGCTTCTTCTAGCAAACATTAAACAGCAACACTTAACAAAAATAGCCATGATAGCGGGAAGCTTCTTCTAGCAAACATTAAACAGCAACAGTTAACAAAAATAGCCAGGATAGTAGGAAGCTTCTTCTAGTAAACATTAAACACAACAGTTAACAAAATAGCCAGGATAGCAGGAAGCTTCTTCTAGCAAACATTAAACAGCAACTGTTGACAAAAATAACCAGGATAGCAGGAGGCTTCTTCTAGCAAACATTAAACAGTAACAGTTAACAAAAATAGCCAGGATAGCAGGAAGCTTCATCTAGCAAACATTAAACTACAACAGTTAACAAAAATAGCCAGGATGGCAGGAAGCTTCTTCTAGCAAACATTAAACAGCAACAGTTAACAAAAATAGCCATGATAGCAGGAAGATTCTTCTAGTAAACATTAAACAGCAACAGTTAACAAAAATAGCCAAGATAGCAGGAAGTTTCTTCTAGTAAACATTAAACAACAACAGTTAACAAAAATAGCCAGGATAGCAGGAAGCTTCTTCTAGTAAACATTAAACAGCAACAGTTAACAAAAATAGCCAGGATAGCAGGAAGCTTCTTCTAGCAAACATTAAACAGCAACAGTTAACAAAAATAGCCTGGATAGCAGGAAGATTCTTCTAGTAAACATTAAACAGCAACAGTTAACAAAAATAGCCAGGATAGCAAGAAGCTTTTTCCAGCAAACATTAAACAGCAACAATTAACAAAAATAGCCAGGATAGTAGGAAGCTTCTTCTAGCAAACATTAAACAGCAACAGTTAAAAAAAATAGCCAGGATAGCAGGAAGCTTCTTCTAGCAAACATTAAACAGCAACAATTAACAAAAATAGCCAGGATAGCAGGAAGGTTCTTCTAGCAAACATTAAACACAACAGTTAACAAAAATAGCCAGGATAGCAGGAAGCTTCTTCTAGGAAACATTAAACAGCAACAGTTAACAAAAATAGCCAGGATAGCAGGAAGCTTCTTCTAGCAAACATTAAACAGAAACAGTTAACAAAAATAGCCAGGATAGCAGGAAGCTTCTTCTAGCAAACATTAAACAGCAACAGTTAACAAAAATAGCCATGATAGCAGGAAGATTCTTCTAGTAAACATTAAACAGCAACAGTTAACAAAAATAGCCTGGATAGCAGGAAGTTTCTTCTAGCAAACATTAAACAACAACAGTTAACAAAAATAGCCAGGATAGCAGGAAGCTTCATCTAGCAAACATTAAACTACAACAGTTAACAAAAATAGCCAGGATGGCAGGAAGCTTCTTCTAGCAAACATTAAACAACAACAGTTAACAAAAATAGCCATGATAGCAGGAAGAATCTTCTAGTAAACATTAAACAGCAACAGTTAAAAAAAATAGCCAGGATAGCAGGAAGTTTCTTCTAGTAAACATTAAACACAACAGTTAACAAAAATAGCCAGGATAGCAGGAAGCTTCTTCTAGTAAACATTAAACAGCAACAGTTAACAAAAATAGCCAGGATAGCAGGAAGCTTCTTCTAGCAAACATTAAACAGAAACAGTTAACAAAAATAGCCAGGATAGCAGGAAGCTTCTTCTAGCAAACATTAAACAGCAACAGTTAACAAAAATAGCCATGATAGCAGGAAGATTCTTCTAGTAAACATTAAACAGCAACAGTTAACAAAAATAGCCTGGATAGCAGGAAGTTTCTTCTAGCAAACATTAAACAACAACAGTTAACAAAAATAGCCAGGATAGCAGGAAGCTTCATCTAGCAAACATTAAACTACAACAGTTAACAAAAATAGCCAGGATGGCAGGAAGCTTCTTCTAGCAAACATTAAACAACAACAGTTAACAAAAATAGCCATGATAGCAGGAAGAATCTTCTAGTAAACATTAAACAGCAACAGTTAACAAAAATAGCCAGGATAGCAGGAAGTTTCTTCTAGTAAACATTAAACAACAACAGTTAACAAAAATAGCCAGGATAGCAGGAAGCTTCTTCTAGTAAACATTAAACAGCAACAGTTAACAAAAATAGCCAGGATAGCAGGAAGCTTCTTCTAGCAAACATTAAACAGCAACAGTTAACAAAAATAGCCATGATAGCAGGAAGATTCTTCTAGTAAACATTAAACAGCAACAGTTAACAAAAATAGCCTGGATAGCAGGAAGTTTCTTCTAGCAAACATTAAACAACAACAGTTAACAAAATAGCCTGGATAGCAGGAAGCTTCTTCTAGCAAACATTAAACAGCAACAGTTAACTAAAATAGCCAGGATAGTAGGAAGCTTCTTCTAGCAAACATTAAACAGCAACACTTAGCAAAAATAGCCAGGATAGTAGGAAGCTTCTTCTAGTAAACATTAAACACAACAGTTAACAAAAATAGCTAGGATAGCAGGAAACTTCTTCTAGCAAACATTAAACAGCAACAGTTAACAAAAATAGTCAGGATAGCAGGAGGCTTCATCTAGCAAACATTAAACAGAAACAGTTAACAAAAATAGCCAGGATAGCAGGAAGCTTCTTCTAGCAAACATTAAACAGTAACAGTTAACAAAAATAGCCAGGATAGCAAGAAGCTTCTTCCAGCAAACATTAAACAGCAACAATTAACAAAAATAGCCAGGATAGTAGGAAGGTTCTTCTAGCAAACATTAAACACAACAGTTAACAAAAATAGCCAGGATAGCAGGAAGCTTCTTCTAGCAAACATTAAACAGCAACAGTTAACAAAAATAGCCTGGATAGCAGGAAGCTTCTTCTAGCAAACATTAAACAACAACAGTAAACAAAAATAGCCAGGATGGCAGGAAGCTTCTTCTAGCAAACATTAAACAGCAACAGTTAACAAAATTAGCCATGATAGCAGGAAGATTCTTCTAGTAAACATTAAACAGCAACAGTTAACAAAAATAGCCAGGATAGCAGGAAGTTTCTTCTAGTAAACATTAAACAGCAACAGTTAACAAAAATAGCCTGGATAGCAGGAAGCTTCTTCTAGCAAACATTAAACAGAAACAGTTAACAAAAATAGACAGGATAGCAGGAAGCTTCTTCTAGCAAACATTAAACAGCAACAGTTAATAAAAATAGCCTGGATAGCAGGAAGCTTCTTCTAGCAAACATTAAACTACAACAGTTAACAAAAATAGCCTGGATAGCAGGAAGCTTCTTCTAGCAAACATTAAACAGAAACAGTTAACAAAAATAGACAGGATAGCAGGAAGCTTCTTCTAGCAAACATTAAACAGCAACAGTTAATAAAAATAGCCTGGATAGCAGGAAGCTTCTTCTAGCAAACATTAAACAGCAACAGTAAACTAAAATAGCCAGGATAGTAGGAAGCTTCTTCTAGCAAACATTAAACAGCAACATTTAACAAAAATAGCCAGGATAGCAGGAAGCTTCTTCTAGCAAACATTAAACAGCAACAGTTAACAAAAATAGCCAGGATAGTAGGAAGCTTCTTCTAGTAAACATTAAACACAACAGTTAACAAAAATAGCTAGGATTGCAGGAAACTTCTTCTAGCAAACATTAAACAGCAACAGTTAACAAAAATAGCCAGGATAGCAGAAAGCTTCTTCTAGCAAACATTAAACAGAAACAGTTAACAAAAATAGCCAGGATAGCAGGAAGCTTCTTCTAGCAAACATTAAACAGCAACAGTTAACAAAAATAGCCAGGATAGCAGGAAGCTTCTTCTAGCAAATATTAAACAGAAACAGTTAACAAAAATAGCCAGGATAGCAGGAAGCTTCTTCTAGCAAACATTAAACAGCAACAGTTAAAAAAAATAGCCAGGATAGCAGGAAGCTTCTTCTAGCAAACATTAAACAGCAACAATTAACAAAAATAGCCAGGATAGCAGGAAGGTTCTTCTAGCAAACATTAAACACAACAGTTAACAAAAATAGCCAGGATAGCAGGAAGCTTCTTCTAGTAAACATTAAACAGCAACAGTTAACAAAAATAGCCAGGATAGCAGGAAGCTTCTTCTAGCAAACATTAAACAGAAACAGTTAACAAAAATAGCCTGGATAGTAGGAAGCTTCTTCTAGCAAACATTAAACAGCAACAGTTAACAAAAATAACCAGGATAGCAGTAAGCTTCTTCTAGCAAAAATTAAACCGAAACAGTTAACAAAAATAGCCAGGATAGCAGGAAGCTTCTTCTAGCAAACATTACACACAAACAGTTAACAAAAATAGCCTGGATAGCAGGAAGCTTCTTCTAGCAAACATTAAATAGCAACAGTTAACAAAAATAGCCAGGATAGCAGGAAGCTTCTTCTAGCAAACATTAAACAGTAACAGTTAACAAAAATAGCCAGGATAGCAGGAAGCTTCTTCTAGCAAACATTAAACAGCAACAGTTAACAAAAATAGCCATGATAGCAGGAAGATTCTTCTAGTAAACATTAAACAGCAACAGTTAACAAAAATAGCCATGATAGCAGGAAGATTCTTCTAGTAAACATTAAACAACAACAGTTAACAAAAATAGCCAGGATAGCAGGAAGCTTCTTCTAGCAAACATTAAACAGCAACACTTAACAAAAATAGCCATGATAGCGGGAAGCTTCTTCTAGCAAACATTAAACAGCAACAGTTAACAAAAATAGCCAGGATAGTAGGAAGCTTCTTCTAGTAAACATTAAACACAACAGTTAACAAAATAGCCAGGATAGCAGGAAGCTTCTTCTAGCAAACATTAAACAGCAACTGTTGACAAAAATAACCAGGATAGCAGGAGGCTTCTTCTAGCAAACATTAAACAGTAACAGTTAACAAAAATAGCCAGGATAGCAGGAAGCTTCATCTAGCAAACATTAAACTACAACAGTTAACAAAAATAGCCAGGATGGCAGGAAGCTTCTTCTAGCAAACATTAAACAGCAACAGTTAACAAAAATAGCCATGATAGCAGGAAGATTCTTCTAGTAAACATTAAACAGCAACAGTTAACAAAAATAGCCAAGATAGCAGGAAGTTTCTTCTAGTAAACATTAAACAACAACAGTTAACAAAAATAGCCAGGATAGCAGGAAGCTTCTTCTAGTAAACATTAAACAGCAACAGTTAACAAAAATAGCCAGGATAGCAGGAAGCTTCTTCTAGCAAACATTAAACAGCAACAGTTAACAAAAATAGCCATGATAGCAGGAAGATTCTTCTAGTAAACATTAAACAGCAACAGTTAACAAAAATAGCCAGGATAGCAAGAAGCTTTTTCCAGCAAACATTAAACAGCAACAATTAACAAAAATAGCCAGGATAGTAGGAAGCTTCTTCTAGCAAACATTAAACAGCAACAGTTAAAAAAAATAGCCAGGATAGCAGGAAGCTTCTTCTAGCAAACATTAAACAGCAACAATTAACAAAAATAGCCAGGATAGCAGGAAGGTTCTTCTAGCAAACATTAAACACAACAGTTAACAAAAATAGCCAGGATAGCAGGAAGCTTCTTCTAGGAAACATTAAACAGCAACAGTTAACAAAAATAGCCAGGATAGCAGGAAGCTTCTTCTAGCAAACATTAAACAGAAACAGTTAACAAAAATAGCCAGGATAGCAGGAAGCTTCTTCTAGCAAACATTAAACAGCAACAGTTAACAAAAATAGCCATGATAGCAGGAAGATTCTTCTAGTAAACATTAAACAGCAACAGTTAACAAAAATAGCCTGGATAGCAGGAAGTTTCTTCTAGCAAACATTAAACAACAACAGTTAACAAAAATAGCCAGGATAGCAGGAAGCTTCATCTAGCAAACATTAAACTACAACAGTTAACAAAAATAGCCAGGATGGCAGGAAGCTTCTTCTAGCAAACATTAAACAACAACAGTTAACAAAAATAGCCATGATAGCAGGAAGAATCTTCTAGTAAACATTAAACAGCAACAGTTAACAAAAATAGCCAGGATAGCAGGAAGTTTCTTCTAGTAAACATTAAACAACAACAGTTAACAAAAATAGCCAGGATAGCAGGAAGCTTCTTCTAGTAAACATTAAACAGCAACAGTTAACAAAAATAGCCAGGATAGCAGGAAGCTTCTTCTAGCAAACATTAAACAGCAACAGTTAACAAAAATAGCCATGATAGCAGGAAGATTCTTCTAGTAAACATTAAACAGCAACAGTTAACAAAAATAGCCTGGATAGCAGGAAGTTTCTTCTAGCAAACATTAAACAACAACAGTTAACAAAATAGCCTGGATAGCAGGAAGCTTCTTCTAGCAAACATTAAACAGCAACAGTTAACTAAAATAGCCAGGATAGTAGGAAGCTTCTTCTAGCAAACATTAAACAGCAACACTTAGCAAAAATAGCCAGGATAGTAGGAAGCTTCTTCTAGTAAACATTAAACACAACAGTTAACAAAAATAGCTAGGATAGCAGGAAACTTCTTCTAGCAAACATTAAACAGCAACAGTTAACAAAAATAGTCAGGATAGCAGGAGGCTTCATCTAGCAAACATTAAACAGAAACAGTTAACAAAAATAGCCAGGATAGCAGGAAGCTTCTTCTAGCAAACATTAAACAGTAACAGTTAACAAAAATAGCCAGGATAGCAAGAAGCTTCTTCCAGCAAACATTAAACAGCAACAATTAACAAAAATAGCCAGGATAGTAGGAAGGTTCTTCTAGCAAACATTAAACACAACAGTTAACAAAAATAGCCAGGATAGCAGGAAGCTTCTTCTAGCAAACATTAAACAGCAACAGTTAACAAAAATAGCCTGGATAGCAGGAAGCTTCTTCTAGCAAACATTAAACAACAACAGTAAACAAAAATAGCCAGGATGGCAGGAAGCTTCTTCTAGCAAACATTAAACAGCAACAGTTAACAAAATTAGCCATGATAGCAGGAAGATTCTTCTAGTAAACATTAAACAGCAACAGTTAACAAAAATAGCCAGGATAGCAGGAAGTTTCTTCTAGTAAACATTAAACAGCAACAGTTAACAAAAATAGCCTGGATAGCAGGAAGCTTCTTCTAGCAAACATTAAACAGAAACAGTTAACAAAAATAGACAGGATAGCAGGAAGCTTCTTCTAGCAAACATTAAACAGCAACAGTTAATAAAAATAGCCTGGATAGCAGGAAGCTTCTTCTAGCAAACATTAAACTACAACAGTTAACAAAAATAGCCTGGATAGCAGGAAGCTTCTTCTAGCAAACATTAAACAGAAACAGTTAACAAAAATAGACAGGATAGCAGGAAGCTTCTTCTAGCAAACATTAAACAGCAACAGTTAATAAAAATAGCCTGGATAGCAGGAAGCTTCTTCTAGCAAACATTAAACAGCAACAGTAAACTAAAATAGCCAGGATAGTAGGAAGCTTCTTCTAGCAAACATTAAACAGCAACATTTAACAAAAATAGCCAGGATAGCAGGAAGCTTCTTCTAGCAAACATTAAACAGCAACAGTTAACAAAAATAGCCAGGATAGTAGGAAGCTTCTTCTAGTAAACATTAAACACAACAGTTAACAAAAATAGCTAGGATTGCAGGAAACTTCTTCTAGCAAACATTAAACAGCAACAGTTAACAAAAATAGCCAGGATAGCAGAAAGCTTCTTCTAGCAAACATTAAACAGAAACAGTTAACAAAAATAGCCAGGATAGCAGGAAGCTTCTTCTAGCAAACATTAAACAGCAACAGTTAACAAAAATAGCCAGGATAGCAGGAAGCTTCTTCTAGCAAATATTAAACAGAAACAGTTAACAAAAATAGCCAGGATAGCAGGAAGCTTCTTCTAGCAAACATTAAACAGCAACAGTTAAAAAAAATAGCCAGGATAGCAGGAAGCTTCTTCTAGCAAACATTAAACAGCAACAATTAACAAAAATAGCCAGGATAGCAGGAAGGTTCTTCTAGCAAACATTAAACACAACAGTTAACAAAAATAGCCAGGATAGCAGGAAGCTTCTTCTAGTAAACATTAAACAGCAACAGTTAACAAAAATAGCCAGGATAGCAGGAAGCTTCTTCTAGCAAACATTAAACAGAAACAGTTAACAAAAATAGCCTGGATAGTAGGAAGCTTCTTCTAGCAAACATTAAACAGCAACAGTTAACAAAAATAACCAGGATAGCAGGAAGCTTCTTCTAGCAAAAATTAAACCGAAACAGTTAACAAAAATATCCAGGATAGCAGGAAGCTTCTTCTAGCAAACATTACACACAAACAGTTAACAAAAATAGCCTGGATAGCAGGAAGCTTCTTCTAGCAAACATTAAATAGCAACAGTTAACAAAAATAGCCAGGATAGCAGGAAGCTTCTTCTAGCAAACATTAAACAGTAACAGTTAACAAAAATAGCCAGGATAGCAGGAAGCTTCTTCTAGCAAACATTAAACAGCAACAGTTAACAAAAATAGCCATGATAGCAGGAAGATTCTTCTAGTAAACATTAAACAGCAACAGTTAACAAAAATAGCCATGATAGCAGGAAGATTCTTCTAGTAAACATTAAACAACAACAGTTAACAAAAATAGCCAGGATAGCAGGAAGCTTCTTCTAGCAAACATTAAACAGCAACACTTAACAAAAATAGCCATGATAGCGGGAAGCTTCTTCTAGCAAACATTAAACAGCAACAGTTAACAAAAATAGCCAGGATAGTAGGAAGCTTCTTCTAGTAAACATTAAACACAACAGTTAACAAAATAGCCAGGATAGCAGGAAGCTTCTTCTAGCAAACATTAAACAGCAACTGTTGACAAAAATAACCAGGATAGCAGGAGGCTTCTTCTAGCAAACATTAAACAGTAACAGTTAACAAAAATAGCCAGGATAGCAGGAAGCTTCATCTAGCAAACATTAAACTACAACAGTTAACAAAAATAGCCAGGATGGCAGGAAGCTTCTTCTAGCAAACATTAAACAGCAACAGTTAACAAAAATAGCCATGATAGCAGGAAGATTCTTTTAGTAAACATTAAACAGCAACAGTTAACAAAAATAGCCAAGATAGCAGGAAGTTTCTTCTAGTAAACATTAAACAACAACAGTTAACAAAAATAGCCAGGATAGCAGGAAGCTTCTTCTAGTAAACATTAAACAGCAACAGTTAACAAAAATAGCCAGGATAGCAGGAAGCTTCTTCTAGCAAACATTAAACAGCAACAGTTAACAAAAATAGCCATGATAGCAGGAAGATTCTTCTAGTAAACATTAAACAGCAACAGTTAACAAAAATAGCCTGGATAGCAGGAAGTTTCTTCTAGCAAACATTAAACAACAACAGTTAACAAAAATAGCCTGGATAGCAGGAAGCTTCTTCTAGCAAACATTAAACAGCAACAGTTAACTAAAATAGCCACGATAGTAGGAAGCTTCTTCTAGCAAACATTAAACAGCAACACTTAACAAAAATAGCCAGGATAGCAGGAAGCTTCTTCTAGCAAACATTAAACAGCAACAGTTAACAAAAATAGCCAGGATAGTAGGAAGCTTCTTCTAGTAAACATTAAACACAACAGTTAACAAAAATAGCTAGGATAGCAGGAAACTTCTTCTAGCAAACATTAAACAGCAACAGTTAACAAAAATAGTCAGGATAGCAGGAGGCTTCATCTAGCAAACATTAAACAGAAACAGTTAACAAAAATAGCCAGGATAGCAGGAAGCTTCTACTAGCAAACATTAAACAGCAACAGTTAACAAAAATAGCCAGGATAGCAGGAAGCTTCTTCTAGCAAACATTAAACAGTAACAGTTAACAAAAATAGCCAGGATAGCAAGAAGCTTCTTCCAGCAAACATTAAACAGCAACAATTAACAAAAATAGCCAGGATAGTAGGAAGCTTCTTCTAGCAAACATTAAACAGTAACAGTTAACAAAAATAGCCAGGATAGCAGGAAGCTTCTTCTAGCAAACATTAAACAGCAACAGTTAATAAAAATAGCCTGGATAGCAGGAAGCTTCTTCTAGCAAACTTTAAACTACAACAGTTAACAAAAATAGCCAGGATGGCAGGAAGCTTCTTCTAGCAAACATTAAACAGCAACAGTTAACAAAAATAGCCATGATAGCAGGAAGATTCTTCTAGTAAACATTAAACAGCAACAGTTAACAAAAATAGCCAGGATAGCAGGAAGTTTCTTCTAGTAAACATTAAACAACAACAGTTAACAAAAATTGCCAGGATAGTAGGAAGCTTCTTCTAGTAAACATTAAACAGCAACAGTAAACTAAAATAGCCAGGATAGTAGGAAGCTTCTTCTAGCAAACATTAAACAGCAACATTTAACAAAAATAGCCAGGATAGCAGGAAGCTTCTTCTAGCAAACATTAAACAGCAACAGTTAACAAAAATAGCCAGGATAGTAGGAAGCTTCTTCTAGTAAACATTAAACACAACAGTTAACAAAAATAGCTAGGATTGCAGGAAGCTTCTTCTAGCAAACATTAAACAGCAACAGTTAACAAAAATAGCCAGGATAACAGGAAGCTTCTCCTAGCAAACATTAAACAGAAACAGTTAACAACATTAGCCAGGATAGCAGGAAGCTTCTTCTAGCAAACATTAAACAGCAACAGTTAACAAAAATAGCCAGGATAGCAGGAAGCTTCTTCTAGCAAATATTAAACAGAAACAGTTAACAAAAATAGCCAGGATAGCAGGAAGCTTCTTCTAGCAAACATTAAACAGCAACAGTTAACAAAAATAGCCATGATAGCAGGAAGATTCTTCTAGTAAACATTAAACAGCAACAGTTAACAAAAATAGCCTGGATAGCAGGAAGTTTCTTCTAGCAAACATTAAACAACAACAGTTAACAAAAATAGCCTGGATAGCAGGAAGCTTCTTCTAGCAAACATTAAACAGCAACAGTTAACTAAAATAGCCACGATAGTAGGAAGCTTCTTCTAGCAAACATTAAACAGCAACACTTAACAAAAATAGCCAGGATAGCAGGAAGCTTCTTCTAGCAAACATTAAACAGCAACAGTTAACAAAAATAGCCAGGATAGTAGGAAGCTTCTTCTAGTAAACATTAAACACAACAGTTAACAAAAATAGCTAGGATAGCAGGAAACTTCTTCTAGCAAACATTAAACAGCAACAGTTAACAAAAATAGTCAGGATAGCAGGAGGCTTCATCTAGCAAACATTAAACAGAAACAGTTAACAAAAATAGCCAGGATAGCAGGAAGCTTCTACTAGCAAACATTAAACAGCAACAGTTAACAAAAATAGCCAGGATAGCAGGAAGCTTCTTCTAGCAAACATTAAACAGTAACAGTTAACAAAAATAGCCAGGATAGCAAGAAGCTTCTTCCAGCAAACATTAAACAGCAACAATTAACAAAAATAGCCAGGATAGTAGGAAGCTTCTTCTAGCAAACATTAAACAGTAACAGTTAACAAAAATAGCCAGGATAGCAGGAAGCTTCTTCTAGCAAACATTAAACAGCAACAGTTAATAAAAATAGCCTGGATAGCAGGAAGCTTCTTCTAGCAAACTTTAAACTACAACAGTTAACAAAAATAGCCAGGATGGCAGGAAGCTTCTTCTAGCAAACATTAAACAGCAACAGTTAACAAAAATAGCCATGATAGCAGGAAGATTCTTCTAGTAAACATTAAACAGCAACAGTTAACAAAAATAGCCAGGATAGCAGGAAGTTTCTTCTAGTAAACATTAAACAACAACAGTTAACAAAAATTGCCAGGATAGTAGGAAGCTTCTTCTAGTAAACATTAAACAGCAACAGTAAACTAAAATAGCCAGGATAGTAGGAAGCTTCTTCTAGCAAACATTAAACAGCAACATTTAACAAAAATAGCCAGGATAGCAGGAAGCTTCTTCTAGCAAACATTAAACAGCAACAGTTAACAAAAATAGCCAGGATAGTAGGAAGCTTCTTCTAGTAAACATTAAACACAACAGTTAACAAAAATAGCTAGGATTGCAGGAAGCTTCTTCTAGCAAACATTAAACAGCAACAGTTAACAAAAATAGCCAGGATAACAGGAAGCTTCTCCTAGCAAACATTAAACAGAAACAGTTAACAACATTAGCCAGGATAGCAGGAAGCTTCTTCTAGCAAACATTAAACAGCAACAGTTAACAAAAATAGCCAGGATAGCAGGAAGCTTCTTCTAGCAAATATTAAACAGAAACAGTTAACAAAAATAGCCAGGATAGCAGGAAGCTTCTTCTAGCAAACATTAAACAGCAACAGTTAAAAAAAATAGCCAGGATAGCAGGAAGCTTCTTCTAGCAAACATTAAACAGCAACAATTTACAAAAATAGCCAGGATAGCAGGAAGGTTCTTCTAGCAAACATTAAACACAACAGTTAACAAAAATAGCCAGGATAGCAGGAAGCTTCTTCTAGTAAACATTAAACAGCAACAGTTAACAAAAATAGCCAGGATAGCAGGAAGCTTCTTCTAGCAAACATTAAACAGAAACAGTTAACAAAAATAGCCAGGATAGCAGGAAGCTTCTTCTAGCAAACATTAAACAGCAACAGTTAACAAAAATAGCCATGATAGCAGGAAGATTCTTCTAGTAAACATTAAACAGCAACAGTTAACAAAAATAGCCTGGATAGCAGGAAGTTTCTTCTAGCAAACATTAAACAACAACAGTTAACAAAAATAGCCTGGATAGCAGGAAGCTTCTTCTAGCAAACATTAAACAGCAACAGTTAACTAAAATAGCCAGGATAGTAGGAAGCTTCTTCTAGCAAACATTAAACAGCAACACTTAACAAAAATAGCCAGGATAGCAGGAAGCTTCTTCTAGCAAACATTAAACAGCAACAGTTAACAAAAATAGCCAGGATAGTAGGAAGCTTCTTCTAGTAAACATTAAACACAACAGTTAACAAAAATAGCTAGGATAGCAGGAAACTTCTTCTAGCAAACATTAAACAGCAACAGTTAACAAAAATAGTCAGGATAGCAGGAGGCTTCATCTAGCAAACATTAAACAGAAACAGTTAACAAAAATAGCCAGGATAGCAGGAAGCTTCTTCTAGCAAACATTAAACAGTAACAGTTAACAAAAATAGCCAGGATAGCAAGAAGCTTCTTCCAGCAAACATTAAACAGCAACAATTAACAAAAATAGCCAGGATAGTAGGAAGGTTCTTCTAGCAAACATTAAACACAACAGTTAACAAAAATAGCCAGGATAGCAGGAAGCTTCTTCTAGCAAACATTAAACAGCAACAGTTAACAAAAATAGCCTGGATAGCAGGAAGCTTCTTCTAGCAAACATTAAACAACAACAGTAAACAAAAATAGCCAGGATGGCAGGAAGCTTCTTCTAGCAAACATTAAACAGCAACAGTTAACAAAAATAGCCATGATAGCAGGAAGATTCTTCTAGTAAACATTAAACAGCAACAGTTAACAAAAATAGCCAGGATAGCAGGAAGTTTCTTCTAGTAAAGATTAAACAGCAACAGTTAACAAAAATAGCCAGGATAGCAGGAAGCTTCTTCTAGCAAACATTAAACAGAAACAGTTAACAAAAATAGCCAGGATAGCAGGAAGCTTCTTCTAGCAAACATTAAACAGCAACAGTTAATAAAAATAGCCTGGATAGCAGGAAGCTTCTTCTAGCAAACATTAAACTACAACAGTTAACAAAAATAGCCAGGATGGCAGGAAGCCTCTTCTAGCAAACATTAAACAGCAACAGTTAACAAAAATAGCCATGATAGCAGGAAGATTCTTCTAGTAAACATTAAACAGCAACAGTTAACAAAAATAGCCAGGATAGCAGGAAGTTTCTTCTAGTAAACATTAAACAACAACAGTTAACAAAAATAGCCAGGATAGTAGGAAGCTTCTTCTAGCAAACATTAAACAGCAACAGTTAACTAAAATAGCCAGGATAGTAGGAAGCTTCTTCTAGCAAACATTAAACAGCAACATTTAACAAAAATAGCCAGGATAGTAGGAAGCTTCTTCTAGTAAACATTAAACACAACAGTTAACAAAAATAGCTAGGATAGTAGGAAGCTTCTTCTAGTAAACATTAAACACAACAGTTAACAAAAATAGCTAGGATTGCAGGAAACTTCTTCTAGCAAACATTAAACAGCAACAGTTAACAAAAATAGCCAGGATAGCAGGAAGCTTCTTCTAGCAAACATTAAACAGAAACAGTTAACAAAAATAGCCAGGATAGCAGGAAGCTTCTTCTAGCAAACATTAAACAGCAACAGTTAACAAAAATAGCCAGGATAGCAGGAAGCTTCTTCTAGCAAATATTAAACAGAAACAGTTAACAAAAATAGCCAGGATAGCAGGAAGCTTCTTCTAGCAAACATTAAACAGCAACAGTTAAAAAAAATAGCCAGGATAGCAGGAAGCTTCTTCTAGCAAACATTAAACAGCAACAATTAACAAAAATAGCCAGGATAGCAGGAAGGTTCTTCTAGCAAACATTAAACTACAACAGTTAACAAAAATAGCCAGGATAGCAGGAAGCTTCTTCTAGTAAACATTAAACAGCAACAGTTAACAAAAATAGCCAGGATAGCAGGAAGCTTCTTCTAGCAAACATTAAACAGAAACAGTTAACAAAAATAGCCTGGATAGCAGGAAGCTTCTTCTAGCAAACATTAAACAGCAACAGTTAACAAAAATAACCAGGATAGCAGGAAGCTTCTTCTAGCAAAAATTAAACAGAAACAGTTAACAAAAATAGCCAGGATAGCAGGAATCTTCTTCTAGCAAACATTACACACAAACAGTTAACAAAAATAGCCTGGATAGCAGGAAGCTTCTTCTAGCAAACATTAAATAGCAACAGTTAACAAAAATAGCCAGGATAGCAGGAAGATTCTTCTAGTAAACATTAAACAGCAACAGTTAACAAAAATAGCCATGATAGCAGGAAGATTCTTCTAGTAAACATTAAACAACAACAGTTAACAAAAATAGCCAGGATAACAGGAAGCTTCTTCTAGCAAACATTAAACAGCAACACTTAACAAAAATAGCCAGGATAGTAGGAAGCTTCTTCTAGCAAACATTAAACAGCAACAGTTAACAAAAATAGCCAGGATAGTAGGAAGCTTCTTCTAGTAAACATTAAACACAACAGTTAACAAAATAGCCAGGATAGCAGGAAACTTCTTCTAGCAAACATTAAACAGCAACTGTTGACAAAAATAACCAGGATAGCAGGAGGCTTCTTCTAGCAAACATTAAACAGAAACAGTTAACAAAAATAGCCAGGATAGCAGGAAGCTTCTTCTAGCAAACATTAAACAGCAACAGTTAACAAAAATAGCCAGGATAGCAGGAAGTTTCTTCTAGTAAGCATTAAACAACAACAGTTAACAAAAATAGCCAGGATAGCAGGAAGCTTCTTCTAGCAAACATTAAACAGAAACAGTTAACAAAAATAGCCAGGATAGCAGGAAGCTTCTTCTAGCAAACATTAAACAGCAACAGTTAATAAAAATAGCCTGGATAGCAGGAAGCTTCTTCTAGCAAACATTAAACAGTAACAGTTAACAAAAATAGCCAGGATAGCAGGAAGCTTCATCTAGCAAACATTAAACTACAACAGTTAACAAAAATAGCCAGGATGGCAGGAAGCTTCTTCTAGCAAACATTAAACAGCAACAGTTAACAAAAATAGCCATGATAGCAGGAAGATTCTTCTAGTAAACATTAAACAGCAACAGTTAACAAAAATAGCCAAGATAGCAGGAAGTTTCTTCTAGTAAACATTAAACAACAACAGTTAACAAAAATAGCCAGGATAGCAGGAAGCTTCTTCTAGTAAACATTAAACAGCAACAGTTAACAAAAATAGCCAGGATAGCAGGAAGCTTCTTCTAGCAAACATTAAACAGCAACAGTTAACAAAAATAGCCATGATAGCAGGAAGATTCTTCTAGTAAACATTAAACAACAACAGTTAACAAAAATAGCCTGGATAGCAGGAAGCTTCTTCTAGCAAACATTAAACAACAACAGTTAACAAAAATAGCCTGGATAGCAGGAAGCTTCTTCTAGCAAACATTAAACAGCAACAGTTAACTAAAATAGCCAGGATAGTAGGAAGCTTCTTCTAGCAAACATTAAACAGCAACACTTAACAAAAATAGCCAGGATAGCAGGAAGATTCTTCTAGCAAACATTAAACAGCAACAGTTAACAAAAATAGCCAGGATAGTAGGAAGCTTCTTCTAGTAAACATTAAACACAACAGTTAACAAAAATAGCTAGGATAGCAGGAAACTTCTTCTAGCAAACATTAAACAGCAACAGTTAACAAAAAGAGTCAGGATAGCAGGAGGCTTCATCTAGCAAACATTAAACAGAAACAGTTAACAAAAATAGCCAGGATAGCAGGAAGCTTATACTAGCAAACATTAAACAGCAACAGTTAACAAAAATAGCCAGGATAGCAGGAAGCTTCTTCTAGCAAACATTAAACAGTAACAGTTAACAAAAATAGCCAGGATAGCAAGAAGCTTCTTCCAGCAAACATTAAACAGCAACAATTAACAAAAATAGCCAGGATAGTAGGAAGGTTCTTCTAGCAAACATTAAACACAACAGTTAACAAAAATAGCCAGGATAGCAGGAAGCTTCTTCTAGCAAACATTAAACAGCAACAGTTAACGAAAATAGCCATGATAGCAGGAAGCTTCTTCTAGCAAACATTAAACAACAACAGTAAACAAAAATAGCCAGGATGGCAGGAAGCTTCTTCTAGCAAACATTAAACAGCAACAGTTAACAAAAATAGCCATGATAGCAGGAAGATTCTTCTAGTAAACATTAAACAGCAACAGTTAACAAAAATAGCCAGGATAGCAGGAAGTTTCTTCTAGTAAACATTAAACAGCAACAGTTAACAAAAATAGCCAGGATAGCAGGAAGCTTCTTCTAGCAAACATTAAACAGTAACAGTTAACAAAAATAGCCAGGATAGCAGGAAGCTTCTTCTAGCAAACATTAAACAGCAACAGTTAATAAAAATAGCCTGGATAGCAGGAAGCTTCTTCTAGCAAACATTAAACTACAACAGTTAACAAAAATAGCCAGGATGGCAGGAAGCTTCTTCTAGCAAACATTAAACAGCAACAGTTAACAAAAATAGCCATGATAGCAGGAAGATTCTTCTAGTAAACATTAAACAGCAACAGTTAACAAAAATAGCCAGGATAGCAGGAAGTTTCTTCTAGTAAACATTAAACAACAACAGTTAACAAAAATAGCCAGGATAGTAGGAAGCTTCTTCTAGCAAACATTAAACAGCAACAATTAACTAAAATAGCCAGGATAGTAGGAAGCTTCTTCTAGCAAACATTAAACAGCAACATTTAACAAAAATAGCCAGGATAGCAGGAAGCTTCTTCTAGCAAACATTAAACAGCAACAGTTAACAAAAATAGCCAGGATAGTAGGAAGCTTCTTCTAGTAAACATTAAACACAACAGTTAACAAAAATAGCTAGGATTGCAGGAAACTTCTTCTAGCAAACATTAAACAGCAACAGTTAACAAAAATAGCCAGGATAACAGGAAGCTTCTTCTAGCAAACATTAAACAGAAACAGTTAACAAAAATAGCCAGGATAGCAGGAAGCTTCTTCTAGCAAAGATTAAACAGCAACAGTTAACAAAAATAGCCAGGATAGTAGGAAGCTTCTTCTAGTAAACATTAAACACAACAGTTAACAAAATAGCCAGGATAGCAGGAAACTTCTTCTAGCAAACATTAAACAGCAACTGTTGACAAAAATAACCAGGATAGCAGGAGGCTTCTTCTAGCAAACATTAAACAGAAACAGTTAACAAAAATAGCCAGGATAGCAGGAAGCTTCTTCTAGCAAACATTAAACAGCAACAGTTAACAAAAATAGCCAGGATAGCAGGAAGTTTCTTCTAGTAAGCATTAAACAACAACAGTTAACAAAAATAGCCAGGATAGCAGGAAGCTTCTTCTAGCAAACATTAAACAGAAACAGTTAACAAAAATAGCCAGGATAGCAGGAAGCTTCTTCTAGCAAACATTAAACAGCAACAGTTAATAAAAATAGCCTGGATAGCAGGAAGCTTCTTCTAGCAAACATTAAACAGTAACAGTTAACAAAAATAGCCAGGATAGCAGGAAGCTTCATCTAGCAAACATTAAACTACAACAGTTAACAAATATAGCCAGGATGGCAGGAAGCTTCTTCTAGCAAACATTAAACAGCAACAGTTAACAAAAATAGCCATGATAGCAGGAAGATTCATCTAGTAAACATTAAACAGCAACAGTTAACAAAAATAGCCAAGATAGCAGGAAGTTTCTTCTAGTAAACATTAAACAACAACAGTTAACAAAAATAGCCAGGATAGCAGGAAGCTTCTTCTAGTAAACATTAAACAGCAACAGTTAACAAAAATAGCCAGGATAGCAGGAAGCTTCTTCTAGCAAACATTAAACAGCAACAGTTAACAAAAATAGCCATGATAGCAGGAAGATTCTTCTAGTAAACATTAAACAACAACAGTTAACAAAAATAGCCTGGATAGCAGGAAGCTTCTTCTAGCAAACATTAAACAACAACAGTTAACAAAAATAGCCTGGATAGCAGGAAGCTTCTTCTAGCAAACATTAAACAGCAACAGTTAACTAAAATAGCCAGGATAGTAGGAAGCTTCTTCTAGCAAACATTAAACAGCAACACTTAACAAAAATAGCCAGGATAGCAGGAAGATTCTTCTAGCAAACATTAAACAGCAACAGTTAACAAAAATAGCCAGGATAGTAGGAAGCTTCTTCTAGTAAACATTAAACACAACAGTTAACAAAAATAGCTAGGATAGCAGGAAACTTCTTCTAGCAAACATTAAACAGCAACAGTTAACAAAAATAGTCAGGATAGCAGGAGGCTTCATCTAGCAAACATTAAACAGAAACAGTTAACAAAAATAGCCAGGATAGCAGGAAGCTTATACTAGCAAACATTAAACAGCAACAGTTAACAAAAATAGCCAGGATAGCAGGAAGCTTCTTCTAGCAAACATTAAACAGTAACAGTTAACAAAAATAGCCAGGATAGCAAGAAGCTTCTTCCAGCAAACATTAAACAGCAACAATTAACAAAAATAGCCAGGATAGTAGGAAGGTTCTTCTAGCAAACATTAAACACAACAGTTAACAAAAATAGCCAGGATAGCAGGAAGCTTCTTCTAGCAAACATTAAACAGCAACAGTTAACGAAAATAGCCATGATAGCAGGAAGCTTCTTCTAGCAAACATTAAACAACAACAGTAAACAAAAATAGCCAGGATGGCAGGAAGCTTCTTCTAGCAAACATTAAACAGCAACAGTTAACAAAAATAGCCATGATAGCAGGAAGATTCTTCTAGTAAACATTAAACAGCAACAGTTAACAAAAATAGCCAGGATAGCAGGAAGTTTCTTCTAGTAAACATTAAACAGCAACAGTTAACAAAAATAGCCAGGATAGCAGGAAGCTTCTTCTAGCAAACATTAAACAGTAACAGTTAACAAAAATAGCCAGGATAGCAGGAAGCTTCTTCTAGCAAACATTAAACAGCAACAGTTAATAAAAATAGCCTGGATAGCAGGAAGCTTCTTCTAGCAAACATTAAACTACAACAGTTAACAAAAATAGCCAGGATGGCAGGAAGCTTCTTCTAGCAAACATTAAACAGCAACAGTTAACAAAAATAGCCATGATAGCAGGAAGATTCTTCTAGTAAACATTAAACAGCAACAGTTAACAAAAATAGCCAGGATAGCAGGAAGTTTCTTCTAGTAAACATTAAACAACAACAGTTAACAAAAATAGCCAGGATAGTAGGAAGCTTCTTCTAGCAAACATTAAACAGCAACAATTAACTAAAATAGCCAGGATAGTAGGAAGCTTCTTCTAGCAAACATTAAACAGCAACATTTAACAAAAATAGCCAGGATAGCAGGAAGCTTCTTCTAGCAAACATTAAACAGCAACAGTTAACAAAAATAGCCAGGATAGTAGGAAGCTTCTTCTAGTAAACATTAAACACAACAGTTAACAAAAATAGCTAGGATTGCAGGAAACTTCTTCTAGCAAACATTAAACAGCAACAGTTAACAAAAATAGCCAGGATAACAGGAAGCTTCTTCTAGCAAACATTAAACAGAAACAGTTAACAAAAATAGCCAGGATAGCAGGAAGCTTCTTCTAGCAAACATTAAACAGCAACAGTTAACAAAAATAGCCAGGATAGCAGGAAGCTTCTTCTAGCAAATATTAAACAGAAACAGTTAACAAAAATAGCCAGGATAGCAGGAAGCTTCTTCTAGCAAACATTAAACAGCAACAGTTAAAAAAAATAGCCAGGATAGCAGGAAGCTTCTTCTAGCAAACATTAAACAGCAACAATTAACAAAAATAGCCAGGATAGCAGGAAGGTTCTTCTAGCAAACATTAAACACAACAGTTAACAAAAATAGCCAGGATAGCAGGAAGCTTCTTCTAGTAAACATTAAACAGCAACAGTTAACAAAAATAGCCAGGATAGCAGGAAGCTTCTTCTAGCAAACATTAAACAGAAACAGTTAACAAAAATAGCCTGGATAGCAGGAAGCTTCTTCTAGCAAACATTAAACAGCAACAGTTAACAAAAATAACCAGGATAGCAGGAAGCTTCTTCTAGCAAAAATTAAACAGAAACAGTTAACAAAAATAGCCAGGATGGCAGGAAGCTTCTTCTAGCAAACATTAAACAGCAACAGTTAACAAAAATAGCCATGATAGCAGGAAGATTCTTCTAGTAAACATTAAACAGCAACAGTTAACAAAAATAGCCAGGATAGCAGGAAGTTTCTTCTAGTAAACATTAAACAACAACAGTTAACAAATATAGCCAGGATAGCAGGAAGCTTCTTCTAGCAAACATTAAACAGAAACAGTTAACAAAAATAGCCAGGATAGCAGGAAGCTTCTTCTAGCAAACATTAAACAGCAACAGTTAATAAAAATAGCCTGGATAGCAGGAAGCTTCTTCTAGCAAACATTAAACAGTAACAGTTAACAAAAATAGCCAGGATAGCAGGAAGCTTCATCTAGCAAACATTAAACTACAACAGTTAACAAAAATAGCCAGGATGGCAGGAAGCTTCTTCTAGCAAACATTAAACAGCAACAGTTAACAAAAATAGCCATGATAGCAGGAAGATTCTTCTAGTAAACATTAAACAGCAACAGATAACAAAAATAGCCAGGATAGCAGGAAGCTTCTTCTAGTAAACATTAAACAACAACAGTTAACAAAAATAGCCAGGATAGCAGGAAGCTTCTTCTAGTAAACATTAAACAGCAACAGTTAACAAAAATAGCCAGGATAGCAGGAAGCTTCTTCTAGTAAACATTAAACAGCAACAGTTAACAAAAATAGCCAGGATAGTCGGAAGCTTCTTCTAGCAAACATTAAACAGCAACAGTTAACAAAAATAGCCAGGATAGTCGGAAGCTTCTTCTAGTAAACATTAAACACAACAGTTAACAAAAATAGCCAGGATAGCAGGAAACTTCTTCTAGCAAACATTAAACAGCAACAGTTAACAAAAATAGTCAGGATAGCAGGAGGCTTCATCTAGCAAACATTAAACAGCAACAGTTAACAAAAATAGCCATGATAGCAGGAAGATTCTTCTAGTAAACATTAAACAGCAACAGTTAACAAAAATAGCCAGGATAGCAGGAAGTTTCTTCTAGTAAACATTAAACAGCAACAGTTAACAAAAATAGCCAGGATAGCAGGAAGCTTCTTCTAGCAAACATTAAACAGTAACAGTTAACAAAAATAGCCAGGATAGCAGGAAGCTTCTTCTAGCAAACATTAAACAGCAACAGTTAATAAAAATAGCCTGGATAGCAGGAAGCTTCTTCTAGCAAACATTAAACTACAACAGTTAACAAAAATAGCCAGGATGGCAGGAAGCTTCTTCTAGCAAACATTAAACAGCAACAGTTAACAAAAATAGCCATGATAGCAGGAAGATTCTTCTAGTAAACATTAAACAGCAACAGTTAACAAAAATAGCCAGGATAGCAGGAAGTTTCTTCTAGTAAACATTAAACAACAACAGTTAACAAAAATAGCCAGGATAGTAGGAAGCTTCTTCTAGCAAACATTAAACAGCAACAATTAACTAAAATAGCCAGGATAGTAGGAAGCTTCTTCTAGCAAACATTAAACAGCAACATTTAACAAAAATAGCCAGGATAGCAGGAAGCTTCTTCTAGCAAACATTAAACAGCAACAGTTAACAAAAATAGCCAGGATAGTAGGAAGCTTCTTCTAGTAAACATTAAACACAACAGTTAACAAAAATAGCTAGGATTGCAGGAAACTTCTTCTAGCAAACATTAAACAGCAACAGTTAACAAAAATAGCCAGGATAACAGGAAGCTTCTTCTAGCAAACATTAAACAGAAACAGTTAACAAAAATAGCCAGGATAGCAGGAAGCTTCTTCTAGCAAACATTAAACAGCAACAGTTAACACAAATAGCCAGGATAGCAGGAAGCTTCTTCTAGCAAATATTAAACAGAAACAGTTAACAAAAATAGCCAGGATAGCAGGAAGCTTCTTCTAGCAAACATTAAACAGCAACAGTTAAAAAAAATAGCCAGGATAGCAGGAAGCTTCTTCTAGCAAACATTAAACAGCAACAATTAACAAAAATAGCCAGGATAGCAGGAAGGTTCTTCTAGCAAACATTAAACACAACAGTTAACAAAAATAGCCAGGATAGCAGGAAGCTTCTTCTAGTAAACATTAAACAGCAACAGTTAACAAAAATAGCCAGGATAGCAGGAAGCTTCTTCTAGCAAACATTAAACAGAAACAGTTAACAAAAATAGCCTGGATAGCAGGAAGCTTCTTCTAGCAAACATTAAACAGCAACAGTTAACAAAAATAACCAGGATAGCAGGAAGCTTCTTCTAGCAAAAATTAAACAGAAACAGTTAACAAAAATAGCCAGGATGGCAGGAAGCTTCTTCTAGCAAACATTAAACAGCAACAGTTAACAAAAATAGCCATGATAGCAGGAAGATTCTTCTAGTAAACATTAAACAGCAACAGTTAACAAAAATAGCCAGGATAGCAGGAAGTTTCTTCTTGTAAACATTAAACAACAACAGTTAACAAAAATAGCCAGGATAGCAGGAAGCTTCTTCTAGCAAACATTAAACAGAAACAGTTAACAAAAATAGCCAGGATAGCAGGAAGCTTCTTCTAGCACACATTAAACAGCAACAGTTAATAAAAATAGCCTGGATAGCAGGAAGCTTCTTCTAGCAAACATTAAACAGTAACAGTTAACAAAAATAGCCAGGATAGCAGGAAGCTTCATCTAGCAAACATTAAACTACAACAGTTAACAAAAATAGCCAGGATGGCAGGAAGCTTCTTCTAGCAAACATTAAACAGCAACAGTTAACAAAAATAGCCATGATAGCAGGAAGATTCTTCTAGTAAACATTAAACAGCAACAGTTAACAAAAATAGCCAGGATAGCAGGAAGTTTCTTCTAGTAAACATTAAACAACAACAGTTAACAAAAATAGCCAGGATAGCAGGAAGCTTCTTCTAGTAAACATTAAACAGCAACAGTTAACAAAAATAGCCAGGATAGCAGGAAGCTTCTTCTAGCAAACATTAAACAGCAACAGTTAACAAAAATAGCCAGGATAGTCGGAAGCTTCTTCTAGTAAACATTAAACACAACAGTTAACAAAAATAGCTAGGATAGCAGGAAACTTCTTCTAGCAAACATTAAGCAGCAACAGTTAACAAAAATAGTCAGGATAGCAGGAGGCTTCATCTAGCAAACATTAAACAGAAACAGTTAACAAAAATAGCCAGGATAGCAGGAAGCTTCTACTAGCAAACATTAAACAGCAACAGTTAACAAAAATAGCCAGGATAGCAGGAAGCTTCTTCTAGCAAACATTAAACAGTAACAGTTAACAAAAATAGCCAGGATAGCAAGAAGCTTCTTCCAGCAAACATTAAACAGCAACAATTAACAAAAATAGCCAGGATAGTAGGAAGGTTCTTCTAGCAAACATTAAACACAACAGTTAACAAAAATAGCCAGGATAGCAGGAAGCTTCTTCTAGCAAACATTAAACAGCAACAGTTAACAAAAATAGCCTGGATAGCAGGAAGCTTCTTCTAGCAAACATTAAACAACAACAGTAAACAAAAATAGCCAGGATGGCAGGAAGCTTCTTCTAGCAAACATTAAACAGCAACAGTTAACAAAAATAGCCATGATAGCAGGAAGATTCTTCTAGTAAACATTAAACAGCAACAGTTAACAAAAATAGCCAGGATAGCAGGAAGTTTCTTCTAGTAAACATTAAATAGCAACAGTTAACAAAAATAGCCAGGATAGCAGGAAGCTTCTTCTAGCAAACATTAAACAGAAACAGTTAACAAAAATAGCCAGGATAGCAGGAAGCTTCTTCTAGCAAACATTAAACAGCAACAGTTAACTAAAATAGCCAGGATAGTAGGAAGCTTCTTCTAGCAAACATTAAACAGCAACAGTTAACAAAAATAGCCAGGATAGCAGGAAGCTTCTTCTAGCAAACATTAAACAGCAACAGTTAACAAAAATAGCCAGGATAGTAGGAAGCTTCTTCTAGTAAACATTAAACACAACAGTTAACAAAAATAGCTAGGATTGCAGGAAACTTCTTCTAGCAAACATTAAATAGCAACAGTTAACAAAAATAGCCAGGATAGCAGGAAGCTTCTTCTAGCAAACATTAAACAGAAACAGTTAACAAAAATAGCCAGGATAGCAGGAAGCTTCTTCTAGCAAACATTAAACAGCAACAGTTAACAAAAATAGCCAGGATAGCAGGAAGCTTCTTCTAGCAAATATTAAACAGAAACAGTTAACAAAAATAACCAGGATAGCAGGAAGCTTCCTCTAGCAAACATTAAACAGCAACAATTAACAAAAATAGCCAGGATAGCAGGAAGGTTCTTCTAGCAAACATTAAACACAACAGTTAACAAAAATAGCCAGGATAGCAGGAAGCTTCTTCTAGTAAACATTAAACAGCAACAGTTAACAAAAATAGCCAGGATAGCAGGAAGCTTCTTCTAGCAAACATTAAACAGCAACAGTTAACAAAAATAGCCAGGATAGTAGGAAGCTTCTTCTAGTAAACATTAAACACAACAGTTAACAAAATAGCTAGGATAGCAGGAAACTTCTTCTAGCAAACATTAAACAGCAACTGTTGACAAAAATAACCAGGATAGCAGGAGGCTTCTTCTAGCAAACATTAAACAGAAACAGTTAACTAAGATAGCCAGGATAGCAGGAAGCTTCTTCTAGCAAACATTAAACAGCAACAGTTAACAAAAAAAGCCAGGATAGCAGGAAGCTTCTTCTAGTAAACATTAAACAACAACAGTTAACAAAAATAGCCAGGATAGTAGGAAGCTTCTTCTAGCAAACATTAAACAGCAACAGTTAACTAAAATAGCCAGGATAGTAGGAAGCTTCTTCTAGCAAACATTAAACAGCAACAGTTAACAAAAATAGCCAGGATAGCAGGAAGCTTCTTCTAGCAAACATTAAACAGCAACAGTTAACAAAAATAGCCAGGATAGTAGGAAGCTTCTTCTAGTAAACATTAAACACAACAGTTAACAAAAATAGCTAGGATTGCAGGAAACTTCTTCTAGCAAACATTAAACAGCAACAGTTAACAAAAATAGCCAGGATAGCAGGAAGCTTCTTCTAGCAAACATTAAACAGAAACAGTTAACAAAAATAGCCAGGATAGCAGGAAGCTTCTTCTAGCAAACATTAAACAGCAACAGTTAACAAAAATAGCCAGGATAGCAGGAAGCTTCTTCTAGCAAATATTAAACAGAAATAGTTAACAAAAATAGCCAGGATAGCAGGAAGCTTCTTCTAGCAAACATTAAACAGCAACAGTTAAAAAAAATAGCCAGGATAGCAGGAAGCTTCCTCTAGCAAACATTAAACAGCAACAATTAACAAAAAAAGCCAGGATAGCAGGAAGGTTCTTCTAGCAAACATTAAACACAACAGTTAACAAAAATAGCCAGGATAGCAGGAAGCTTCTTCTAGTAAACATTAAACAGCAACAGTTAACAAAAATAGCCAGGATAGCAGGAAGCTTCTTCTAGCAAACATTAAACAGAAACAGTTAACAAATATAGCCTGGATAGCAGGAAGCTTCTTCTAGCAAACATTAAACAGCAACAGTTAACAAAAATAACCAGGATAGCAGGAAGCTTCTTCTAGCAAAAATTAAACAGAAACAGTTAACAAAAATAGCCAGGATAGCAGGAAGCTTCTTCTAGCAAACATTACACACAAACAGTTAACAAAAATAGCCTGGATAGCAGGAAGCTTCTTCTAGCAAACATTAAATAGCAACAGTTAACAAAAATAGCCAGGATAGCAGGAAGCTTCTTCTAGCAAACATTAAACAGTAACAGTTAACAAAAATAGCCAGGATAGCAGGAAGCTTCTTCTAGCAAACATTAAACAGCAACAGTTAACAAAAATAGCCATGATAGCAGGAAGATTCTTCTAGTAAACATTAAACAGCAACAGTTAACAAAAATAGCCATGATAGCAGGAAGATTCTTCTAGTAAACATTAAACAACAACAGTTAACAAAAATAGCCAGGATAGCAGGAAGCTTCTTCTAGCAAACATTAAACAGCAACACTTAACAAAAATAGCCAGGATAGTAGGAAGCCTCTTCTAGCAAACATTAAACAGCAACAGTTAACAAAAATAGCCAGGATAGTAGGAAGCTTCTTCTAGTAAACATTAAACACAACAGTTAACAAAATAGCTAGGATAGCAGGAAACTTCTTCTAGCAAACATTAAACAGCAACTGTTGACAAAAATAACCAGGATAGCAGGAGGCTTCTTCTAGCAAACATTAAACAGCAACAGTTAACTAAAATAGCCACGATAGTAGGAAGCTTCTTCTAGCAAACATTAAACAGCAACACTTAACAAAAATAGCCAGGATAGCAGGAAGCTTCTTCTAGCAAACATTAAACAGCAACAGTTAACAAAAATAGCCAGGATAGTAGGAAGCTTCTTCTAGTAAACATTAAACACAACAGTTAACAAAAATAGCTAGGATAGCAGGAAACTTCTTCTAGCAAACATTAAACAGCAACAGTTAACAAAAATAGTCAGGATAGCAGGAGGCTTCATCTAGCAAACATTAAACAGAAACAGTTAACAAAAATAGCCAGGATAGCAGGAAGCTTCTACTAGCAAACATTAAACAGCAACAGTTAACAAAAATAGCCAGGATAGCAGGAAGCTTCTTCTAGCAAACATTAAACAGTAACAGTTAACAAAAATAGCCAGGATAGCAAGAAGCTTCTTCCAGCAAACATTAAACAGCAACAATTAACAAAAATAGCCAGGATAGTAGGAAGCTTCTTCTAGCAAACATTAAACAGTAACAGTTAACAAAAATAGCCAGGATAGCAGGAAGCTTCTTCTAGCAAACATTAAACAGCAACAGTTAATAAAAATAGCCTGGATAGCAGGAAGCTTCTTCTAGCAAACTTTAAACTACAACAGTTAACAAAAATAGCCAGGATGGCAGGAAGCTTCTTCTAGCAAACATTAAACAGCAACAGTTAACAAAAATAGCCATGATAGCAGGAAGATTCTTCTAGTAAACATTAAACAGCAACAGTTAACAAAAATAGCCAGGATAGCAGGAAGTTTCTTCTAGTAAACATTAAACAACAACAGTTAACAAAAATTGCCAGGATAGTAGGAAGCTTCTTCTAGTAAACATTAAACAGCAACAGTAAACTAAAATAGCCAGGATAGTAGGAAGCTTCTTCTAGCAAACATTAAACAGCAACATTTAACAAAAATAGCCAGGATAGCAGGAAGCTTCTTCTAGCAAACATTAAACAGCAACAGTTAACAAAAATAGCCAGGATAGTAGGAAGCTTCTTCTGGTAAACATTAAACTACAACAGTTAACAAAAATAGCCAGGATGGCAGGAAGCTTCTTCTAGCAAACATTAAACAGCAACAGTTAACAAAAATAGCCATGATAGCAGGAAGATTCTTCTAGTAAACATTAAACAGCAACAGTTAACAAAAATAGCCAAGATAGCAGGAAGTTTCTTCTAGTAAACATTAAACAACAACAGTTAACAAAAATAGCCAGGATAGCAGGAAGCTTCTTCTAGTAAACATTAAACAGCAACAGTTAACAAAAATAGCCAGGATAGCAGGAAGCTTCTTCTAGCAAACATTAAACAGCAACAGTTAACAAAAATAGCCATGATAGCAGGAAGATTCTTCTAGTAAACATTAAACAACAACAGTTAACAAAAATAGCCTGGATAGCAGGAAGCTTCTTCTAGCAAACATTAAACAACAACAGTTAACAAAAATAGCCTGGATAGCAGGAAGCTTCTTCTAGCAAACATTAAACAGCAACAGTTAACTAAAATAGCCAGGATAGTAGGAAGCTTCTTCTAGCAAACATTAAACAGCAACACTTAACAAAAATAGCCAGGATAGCAGGAAGATTCTTCTAGCAAACATTAAACAGCAACAGTTAACAAAAATAGCCAGGATAGTAGGAAGCTTCTTCTAGTAAACATTAAACACAACAGTTAACAAAAATAGCTAGGATAGCAGGAAACTTCTTCTAGCAAACATTAAACAGCAACAGTTAACAAAAATAGTCAGGATAGCAGGAGGCTTCATCTAGCAAACATTAAACAGAAACAGTTAACAAAAATAGCCAGGATAGCAGGAAGCTTATACTAGCAAACATTAAACAGCAACAGTTAACAAAAATAGCCAGGATAGCAGGAAGCTTCTTCTAGCAAACATTAAACAGCAACAGTTAACAAAAAAAGCCAGGATAGCAGGAAGCTTCTTCTAGCAAACATTAAACAGTAACAGTTAACAAAAATAGCCAGGATAGCAAGAAGCTTCTTCTAGCAAACATTAAACAGCAACAATTAACAAAAATAGCCAGGATAGTAGGAAGGTTCTTCTAGCAAACATTAAACACAACAGTTAACAAAAATAGCCTGGATAGCAGGAAGCTTCTTCTAGTAAACATTAAACACAACAGTTAACAAAAATAGCCAGGATAGCAAGAAGCTTCTTCTAGCAAACATTAAACAGCAACAGTTAACAAAAATAGCCAGGATAGCAAGAAGCTTCTTCTAGCAAACATTAAACAGCAACAGTTAACAAAAATAGCCAGGATAGCAGGAAGGTTCTTCTAGCAAACATTAAACAACAACAGTTAACACAAATAGCCAGGATATCAGGAAGCTTCTTCTAGCAAACACTAAACACAACAGTTAACAAAAATAGCCTGGATAGCAGGAAGCTTCTTCTAGCAAACATTAAACAGCAACAGTTAACAAAAATAGCCAAGCACAATAGCACGAAACATTGTTCTGACAAAATAAAACAGTAATAGTTTACAAAATAGTCAACCACAATAGCACGAAACAGTCTTCTGACAAAATCAAACAGTAATAGTTTACAAAATAGCCAACCATAATAGCATTAAACAGTCTTCTGACAAAATCAAACAGTAATAGTTTACAAAATAGCCAACCATAATAGCACGAAACAGTCTTCTGACAAAATTAAACAGTAATAGTTTACAAAATAGCCAACCATAATAGCATTAAACAGTCTTCTGACAAAATCAAACAGTAATAGTTTACAAAATAGCCAACCATAATAGCACGAAACAGTCTTCTGACAAAATTAAACAGTAATAGTTTACAAAATAGCCAACCATAATAGCATTAAACAGTCTTCTGACAAAATCAAACAGTAATAGTTTACAAAATAGCCAACCATAATAGCACGAAACAGTCTTCTGACAAAATTAAACAGTTATAGTTTACAATATAGCCAACCATAATAGCACGAAACAGTCTTCTGACAAAATCAAACAGTAATAGTTTACAAAATAGCCAACCATAATAGCATTAAACAGTCTTCTGACAAAATCAAACAGTAATAGTTTACAAAATAGCCAACCATAATAGCACGAAACAGTCTTCTGACAAAATTAAACAGTTATAGTTTACAATATAGCCAACCACAATAGCACGAAACAGTCTTCTGACAAAATTAAACAGTAATAGTTTACAAAATAGTCAACCACAATAGCGCGAAACAGTAAACTAACAAAATTAAAGAGTTATAGTTTACAAAATAGTCAACCACAATAGCGCGAAACAGTAAACTAACAAAATTAAAGAGTTATAGTTTACAAAATAGTCAACCACAATAGCACGAAACAGTCTTCTGACAAAATCAAACAGTAATAGTTTACAAAATAGCCAAGCAGAATAGCACGAAACAGTCTTCTGACAAAATCAAACAGTAATAGTTTACAAAATAGCCAAGCAGAATAGCACGAAACAGTCTTCTGACAAAATCAAACAGTAATAGTTTACAAAATAGCCAACCACAATAGCGCGAAACAGTCTTCTAACAAAATCAAACAGTAATAGTTTACAAAATAGCCAACCACAATAACACGAAACAGTGTTCTGACAAAATCAAACAGTAATAGTTTACAAAATAGCATTCCACAATAGCACGAAACAGTCTTCTGTCAAAATCAAACAGTAATAGTTTACAAAATAGCCAACCACAATAGCACGAAACAGTCTTCTGACAAAATCAAACAGTAATAGTTTACAAAATAGCCATCCACAATAGCACGAAACAGTCTTCTGACAAAACCAAACAGTAATAGTTTACAAAATAGCCATCCACAATAGCGCGAAACAGTCTTCTGACAAAATCTAACAGTAATAATTTACAAAATAGCCATCCACTTTAGCACGAAACAGTTTTCTGACACAATCAAACAGTGATACTTTACAAAATAGCCAAGTACAACAGCACGAAACAGTCTTCTGACAAAATCAAACTCTAATAGTCTACGATATAGCCAACCACTATAGCACGAATTAATCGTCTGACAAAATAAAACAGTAATAGCCAATTTTAAGCATAAAAGCATATAATTTACAATGGTACCTTCACTGTACAATGTGTTGAGGTTTACTAACCTCTTCCTGAACTGTACAATATGTTGAGGTTTACTAACCTCTACCTCAACTATACAATGTGTTGGGATTTACTAACCTCTACCTGAACTGTACAATGTGGTGGGGTTTACTAACCTCTACCTGAACTGTACAATGTGTTGGGGTTTACTAACCTCTACCTGAACTGTACAATGTGTTGGGGTTTACTAATCTCTACCTGAACTGTACAATGTGTTGGGTTTACTAACCTCTACCTGAACTGTACAATATGTTGAGGTTTACTAACCTCTACATGAACTGTACAATGTGTTGGGGTTTACTAACATTTACATGCACTGTACAACGTGTTAGGGTTTATTAACCTCTGCCTGCACTGTACAATGTGTTGGGCTTTACTAACCTCTACCTGCACTCTACAATGTGTTGGGGTTTACTAACCTCTAACTGCACTGTACAATGTGTTGGGGTTTACCAACCTCTACCTGCACTGTACAATGTTTGTGGTTTACTAACCTCTACCTGAACTGTACAATGTGTTGGGGTTTACTAACCTCTACCTGCACTGTACAATGTGTTGGGGTTTACTAACCTCTTCCTGAACTGTACAAAGTGTTGGGCTTTACTAACCTCTACCTGAACTGTACAATGTGTTGGGGTTTAGTAACCTCTATCTTCACTGTACAATGTGTTGGGCTTTACTAACCTCTACCTGAACTGTACAATATGTTGAGGTTTACTAACCTCTACCTGAACTGTACAATGTGTTGGGGTTTACTAACCTCTACCTGAACTGTACAATGTGTTGGAGTTTAATAACCTCTACCTGAACTGTACAATGTGTTGGGGTTTACTAACCTCTACCTGAACTGTACAATGTGTTGGGCTTTACTAACCTCTACCTGAACTGTACAATGTGTTGAGGTTTACTAACCTCTACCTCCACTCTACAATGTGTTGGGGTTTACTAACCTCTACCTGCACTGTACAATATGTTGGGGTTTACCAACCTCTACCTGCACTGTACAATGTGTTGGGGATAACTAAACTCTACCTGCACTGTACAATGTGTTGGGGTTTACTAACCTATACCTGAACTGTACAATTTGTTGGGTTTACTAACCTCTATCTTCACTGTACAATGTGTTGGAGTGTACTAACCTCTACCTGCACTGTACAATGTGTTGGGGTTTACCAACCTCTACCTGCACTGTACAATGTGTTTGGGTTAACTAACCTCTATCTGCACTGTACAATGTGTTGGGGTTTACTAACCTCTACCTGAACTGTACAATGTGTTGGGTTTACTAACCTCTATCTTCACTGTATAATGTGTTGGAGTGAACTAACCTCTACCTGCACTGTACAATGTGTTGGGGTTTACTAACCTCTACCTGCACTGTACAATGTGTTGGGGTTTACTAACCTCTACCTGAACTGTACAATGTGTTGGAGTGTACTAACCTCTACCTGCACTGTACAATGTGCTGGGGTTTACTAAACTCTACCTGAACTGTACACTGTGTTGGGGTTTACTAACCTCTACCTGAACTGTACAATGTGTTGGAGTTTACTAACCTCTACCTGCACTGTACAATGTGTTGGGATTTACTAAACTCTACCTGAACTGTACAATGTGTTGAGGTTTAGTAACTTCTACCTGAACTGTACAATGTGTTGGGATTTAGTAACCTCTACCTGAACTGTACAATGTGTTGAGGTTTACTAACCTCTACCTGAACTGTAAAATGTGTTGTGGTTTACTAACCTCTACCTGAACTGTACAATGTGTTGGGGTTTACTAAACTCTACCTGAACTATATAATGTGTTGGGGTCTACTAAACTCAGCCTGCACTGTACAATGTGTTGGGGCTTACTAACCTCTACCTGAACTGTACAATGTGTTGGGGTTTACTAACCTCTACCTGAACTGTACAATGTGTTGGGGTTTACTAACCTCTACCTGAACTGTACAATGTGTTGGAGTTTAATAACCTCTACCTGAACTGTACAATGTGTTGAGGTTTACTAACCTCTACCTGAACTGTACAATGTGTTGGGGTTTACTAACCTCTACCTGAACTGTACAATGTGTTGAGGTTTACTAACCTCTACCTGAACTGTACAATGTGTTGGGGTTTACTAACCTCTACCTGCACTGTACAATGTGTTGGGTTTACTAACCTCTACCTGAACTGTACAATGTGTTGGGGTTTACTAACCTCTACCTGAACTGTACAATGTGTTGGGGTTTACTAACCTCTACCTGCACTTTACAATGTGTTGGGTTTACTAACCTCTACCTTCACTGTACAATATGTTGGGGTTTCCTAATATCCACCTGCACTATACAATGTGTTGGGGTTTACTAACCTCTACCTGAACTGTACAATGTGTTATGGTTTACTAACCTCTACCTGCACTGTACAATGTGTTGGAGTTTACTAACCTCTACATGCACTCTGCAATGTGTTGGGGTTTACTGACCTCTACCTGAACTGTACAATGTGTTGGGGTTAACGAACCTCTACCTGAACTTTACAATGTGTTGGGGTTTATTAACCTTTACCTGCACTGTACAATGTGTTGGGGTTTATTAATCTCTACCTACACTGTAATGTGTTGGGGTTTACTACACCGGTTAATGGGATCCAAACATCTCCTCTTAAATTCTAGCTCTCCAGCGGTCAAGCAGAAATGATACTTATGCAAAATACGTACATTGTCGGATAATATGATATTTATTTGTATGAGCTTTATAAACAGGTGCAGAATCAAGCTTTTGGTGATTGTTTGGGCTTTATGAACAGGCGCAGAATCAAACCTTTGGTGATTGTAGGATCTTTGCAAACAGGTACCGAACCAAACCTTTGGTGATTGTATGGGCTTTATAAAGAGGTGGAGAACCAAACTTTTGGTGATTGTACGAGCTTCATAAACGGGTGCAGAACCAAACCTTTGGTGATTGTATGAACTTTATAAACAGGTGTAGAACCAAACCTTTGGTGATTGTATGAACTTTATCAACATGAGCAGAACCAAACCTTTGGTGATTGTATGAGCTTTCTAAACAGGTGCAGAATCAAACCTTTGGTGATTGTAGGATCTTAACAAACAGGTACAGAACCAAACCTTTGGTGATTGTATAGGCTTTATAAACAGGTGCAGAACCACACCTTTGGTGATTGTATGAGATTTATAAACAGGCGCAGAAGGAAACATTTGGTTTTTGTACGAGCTTAATCAACATGAGCAGAACCAAACCTTTGGTGAATGTATGAGCTTAATGAAGAGGCGTAGAACCAAACCTTTGGTGATTGTACCAGATCCAAACCTTTGGTGATTGTATGAGGTTTATAAAAAGGTGCATAACCAAACCTTTGGTGTTTGTATGAGCTTCATAAACGGGTGCAGAACCAAGCCTTTGGTGATTGTATGGGACTTATAAAGAGGTGCAGAACCAAACCTTTGGTGATTGTACGAGATTGATAAACAGGTGCGGTACCAAACCTGTGGTGATTGTATTAGCTTGTTAATCAGGTGGAGAACCAAACCTTTGGTGATTGTATAAACTTGATAAACAGGTGCAGAACTAAACCTTTGGTGATTGTATGAACTTGATAAACAGGTGCAGAACTAAACCTTTGGTGATTGTATGAGCTTTATAAATAGTTACAGAACAACACATTTTGGTAATTGTATAAGCTTAATAAATAGGTGCAGACCCAAACCCTTTGTGATTGTATAAGCTTTATAAACAGGTGCAGAATAAACCTTTGGTGATTGCATGAACTGTACTAACAGTTGGAGAACGAAACGTGTGGTGATTGTATGAGCTTTATACTCAGGTGCAGAACTAAACCTTTGGTGATTGTATGAGCGTTATACTCAGGTGCAGAACTAAACCTTTGGTGATTGTATAAACTTGATAAACAGGTGCAGAACTAAACCTTTGGTGATTGTATGAACTTGATAAACAGGTGCAGAACTAAACCTGTGGTGATTGTATGAACTTTATACTCAGGTGCAGAACTAAACCTTTGGTGATTGTATAAACTTTATACTCAGGTGCAGAACTAAACCTTTGGTGATTGTATAAACTTTATACTCAGGTGCAGAACTAAACCTGTGGTTTTTGTATAAACTTTATACTCAGGTGCAGAACTAAACCTGTGGTGATTGTATAAACTTTATACTCAGGTGCAGAACTAAACCTTTGGTGATTGTATAAACTTTATACTCAGGTGCAGAACTAAACCTTTGGTGATTGTATAAACTTTATACTCAGGTGCAGAACTAAACCTTTGGTGATTGCATGAACTGTATTAAAAGGTGCAGAACAAACCTTTGGTGATTGCATGAACTGTATTAACAGGTGGAGAACGAAACCTGTGGTGATTGTATAAACTTTATACTCAGGTGCAGAACTAAACCTGTGGTGATTGTATAAACTTTATACTCAGGTGCAGAACTAAACCTTTGGTGATTGTATAAACTTTATACTCAGGTGCAGAACTAACCCTTTGGTGATTGTATAAACTTTATACTCAGGTGCAGAACTAAACCTGTGGTGATTGTATAAGCTTTATAAACAGGTGCAGAACAAACCTTTGGTGATTGCATGAACTGTATTAACAGGTGGAGAACGAAACATTTGGTGATTGTATGAGCTTTATACTCAGGTGCAGAACGAAGCCGTTGGTAATTGTATAAACTTGATACTCAGGTGCAGAACCAACCTTTGGTGATTGTATGAACTTGATAAACAGATGCACCACGAAACCGTTGGTGATTGTATGAACTTGATAAACAGGTGCAGAACCAAACCTTTAGCCATTGTATGATCTTGACAAACAGGTGTAGACAGAAAGCTTTACCGATTGTATGATCTTTATAAACATGTGTAGAACAAAAGCTTTGGTGAGTGTATGAGCTTCATAAACAGGTAGAGAACCAAACCTTTAGTGATTGTATGAGCTTGATAATCAGGTACAGAACCAAACCTGTGGTGATTGTATGAGCTTTATAAACAGGTGCAGAACCAAATCGTTAGTGATTGTATGAGCTTTATAAACAGGTGCAGAACCAAACATTTGGTGATTGTATGATCTTGATAAACAGGTGCAGAACCAAACCTTTGGTGATTGCATGATCTGTATAAACAGGTGCAGAACCAAACCTTTGGTGATTGCATGAACTGTATAAACAGGTGCAGAACCAAACCTTTGGTGATAGTATGAACTTGATAAACAGGTGCAGAACGAAACCTTTAGCCATTGTATGATCTTGACAACCAGGTGTAGAACGAAATCTTTACCGATTGTATGATCTTGATAAACAGATGTAGAACAGAAGGTTTGGTGAGTGTATGAGCTTCATAAACAGATTGAGAACCAGACCTTTAGTGATTGTATGAGCTTGGTAATCAGGTATAGAACCAAACCTGTGGTGATTTTATGAGCTTTATTAAAAGGTGTAGAACAAAAGGTTTGGTGAGTGTATCAGTTTTATAAACAGGTGCAGAACCAAACATTTGGTGATTGAATAAGCTTTATAAGCAGGTGTAGAACCAATCCTTTGGTGAGTATATGAGCTTGATAAACAGGTGCAGAGCCAAACCTTTGATGATTGTATGAGCTTTATAATGAGGTGCAGAACCAAACCTTTGATGATTGTATGAGCTTGATAAATAGGTGCAGAACAAAACCTTTGGTGATTGTATGAGCTTTATAAACAAGTGCAGAGCCAAACCTTTGTTGGTGATTGTATAAGCTTTATAAAGAGGTGCAGAACCAAACCTTTGGTGATTTTATGAACTAGAAACCGGTGCAGAACCAAACCGTTGGTTATTGTATGAACTTGATAAACAGGTGCAGAACGAAACCTTTGGTGATTGTATGAGCTTTATAAACAGGTGCAGAACCAAACCTTTGGTGATTTTATGAACTAGAAACAGGTGCAGAACCAAACCGTTGGTTATTGTATGATCTTTATAAACAGGTGCAGAATCAATCCTTTGGTGATTGTATGAGCTTTCTAAACAGGTGTAGAACGAAACCGTTAGTGATTGTATGAGTTGTTTAAGCATGTGTAGAACCAAACATTTGATGAGTGTATGAACTTTATAATCAGGGGCAGAGCCAAACCTTTCATGATTGAATGAAGTTTTTAAACAGGTGCAGAACCAAACCTTTAGTGATTGTATGAGCTTGATAATAAGGTACAGAACCAAACCTGTGGTGATTGTATGAGCTTGATAAATAGGTGCAGAACCAAACCATTGGTGATTGTATGAGCTTTATAAACAGGTGCAGAACCAAACCGTTAGTTATTGTATGAGTTTTGTAAGCATGTGTAGAACCAAACATTTGATGAGTGTGTGAGCCTTATAAACAGGTGCAGAACCAAACCTTTGGTGATTGTATGAACTTTATAATCAGGTGCAGAGCCAAACCTTTCATGATTGAATGAGATTTATAAACAGTTGCAGAAACAAACCTTTAGTGATTTTATGAGATTTATAATCAGGTACAGAACAAAACCTTTGGTGATTGCATGAGCGTGATAAACAGGTGCAGAAGCAACCTGTTGGTGATTGTGTGAGTTTTATAAACAGGTGCAGAACTAAACCGTTGGGGATTGTATGAACTTGATAAACAGATTCAGAACGAAACCGTTGGTGATTGTATGAGGTTTATAATCAGGTACAGAACAAAACCTTTGGTGATTGTATGAGCTTGATAAAGAGGTGCAGAACCATACCGTTGGTGATTGTATTACTTTTATTAACAGGTGCAGAACTAAACCGTAGGTGATTGTATGAACTTTATAAACAGGTGCAGAACCAAACCTTTGGTGATTGTATGAACTTGATAAACAGGTGGAGAACGAAACCTTTGGTGATTGTATGATCTTTATAAACAGGTGCAGACCCATTCCTTTGGTGATTGTATGGGCTTTTTAAACAGGTGTAGAACCAAACCGTTAGTGATTGTATGAGATTTTTAAGCATGTGTAGAACCAAATATTTGATGGGTGTATGAACTTTATAATCAGGTGCAGAGCCAAACCTTTAGTGATTTTATGAGCTTTATAATCAGGTACAGAACCAAACATTTGGTGATTGTATGATCTTGATAAACAGGTGCAGAACCAAACCTTTGGTGATTGCATTATCTGTATAAACAGGTGCAGAACCAAACCTTTGGTGATTGCATGAACTGTATAAACAGGTGCAGAACCAAACCTTTGGTGATAGTATGAACTTGATAAACAGGTGCAGAACGAAACCTTTAGCCATTGTATGATCTTGACAACAAGGTGTAGAACGAAATCTTTACCGATTGTATGATCTTGATAAACAGGTGTAGAACAGAAGCTTTGGTGAGTGTATGAGCTTCATAAACAGATTGAGAACCAGACCTTTAGTGATTGTATGAGCTTGGTAATCAGGTATAGAACCAAACCTGTGGTGATTTTATGAGCTTTATTAAAAGGTGTAGAACAAAAGGTTTGGTGAGTGTATCAGTTTTATAAACAGGTGCAGAACCAAACATTTGGTGATTGAATAAGCTTTATAAGCAGGTGTAGAACCAATCCTTTGGTGAGTATATGAGCTTGATAAACAGGTGCAGAGCCAAACCTTTGATGATTGTATGAGCTTTATAATGAGGTGCAGAACCAAACCTTTGATGATTGTATGAGCTTGATAAATAGGTGCAGAACAAAACCTTTGGTGATTGTATGAGCTTTATAAACAAGTGCAGAGCCAAACCTTTGGTGATTGTATGAGCTTTATAAACAGGTGCAGAACCAAACCTTTGGTGATTTTATGAACTAGAAACCGGTGCAGAACCAAACCGTTGGTTATTGTATGAACTTGATAAACAGATGCAGAACGAAACCTTTGGTGATTGTATGAGCTTTATAAACAGGTGCAGAACCAAACCTTTGGTGATTTTATGAACTAGAAAAGGTGCAGAACCAAACCGTTGGTTATTGTATGATCTTTATAAACAGGTGCAGAATCAATCCTTTGGTGATTGTATGAGCTTTCTAAACAGGTGTAGAACGAAACCGTTAGTGATTGTATGAGTTTTTTAAGCATGTGTAGAACCAAACATTTGATGAGTGTATGAACTTTATAATCAGTGGCAGAGCCAAACCTTTCATGATTGAATGAAGTTTTTAAACAGGTGCAGAACCAAACCTTTAGTGATTGTATGAGCTTGATAATAAGGTACAGAACCAAACCTGTGGTGATTGTATGAGCTTGATAAATAGGTGCAGAACCAAACCATTGGTGATTGTATGAGCTTTATAAACAGGTGCAGAACCAAACCGTTAGTTATTGTATGAGTTTTTTAAGCATGTGTAGAACCAAACATTTGATGAGTGTGTGAGCCTTATAAACAGGTGCAGAACCAAACCTTTGGTGATTGTATGAACTTTATAATCAGGTGCAGAGCCAAACCTTTCATGATTGAATGAGATTTATAAACAGTTGCAGAAACAAACCTTTAGTGATTTTATGAGATTCATAATCAGGTACAGAACAAAACCTTTGGTGATTGCATGAGCGTGATAAACAGGTGCAGAAGCAACCTGTTGGTGATTGTGTGAGTTTTATAAACAGGTGCAGAACTAAACCGTTGGGGATTGTATGAACTTGATAAACAGATTCAGAACGAAACCGTTGGTGATTGTATGAGGTTTATAATCAGGTACAGAACAAAACCTTTGGTGATTGTATGAGCTTGATAAAGAGGTGCAGAACCATACCGTTGGTGATTGTATTACTTTAATTAACAGGTGCAGAACTAAACCGTAGGTGATTGTATGAACTTTATAAACAGGTGCAGAACCAAACCTTTGGTGATTGTATGAACTTGATAAACAGGTGGAGAACGAAACCTTTGGTGATTGTATGATCTTTATAAACAGGTGCAGACCCATTCCTTTGGTGATTGTATGGGCTTTTTAAACAGGTGTAGAACCAAACCGTTAGTGATTGTATGAGATTTTTAAGCATGTGTAGAACCAAATATTTGATGGGTGTATGAACTTTATAATCAGGTGCAGAGCCAAACCTTTAGTGATTTTATGAGCTTTATAATCAGGTACAGAACCAAACATTTGGTGATTGTATGATCTTGATAAACAGGTGCAGAACCAAACCTTTGGTGATTGCATTATCTGTATAAACAGGTGCAGAACCAAACCTTTGGTGATTGCATGAACTGTATAAACAGGTGCAGAACCAAACCTTTGGTGATAGTATGAACTTGATAAACAGGTGCAGAACGAAACCTTTAGCCATTGTATGATCTTGACAACCAGGTGTAGAACGAAATCTTTACCGATTGTATGATCTTGATAAACAGGTGTAGAACAGAAGCTTTGGTGAGTGTATGAGCTTCATAAACAGATTGAGAACCAGACCTTTAGTGATTGTATGAGCTTGGTAATCAGGTATAGAACCAAACCTGTGGTGATTTTATGAGCTTTATTAAAAGGTGTAGAACAAAAGGTTTGGTGAGTGTATCAGTTTTATAAACAGGTGCAGAACCAAACATTTGGTGATTGAATAAGCTTTATAAGCAGGTGTAGAACCAATCCTTTGGTGAGTATATGAGCTTGATAAACAGGTGCAGAGCCAAACCTTTAATGATTGTATGAGCTTTATAATGAGGTGCAGAACCAAACCTTTGATGATTGTATGAGCTTGATAAATAGGTGCAGAACAAAACCTTTGGTGATTGTATGAGCTTTATAAACAAGTGCAGAGCCAAACCTTTGGTGATTGTATAAGCTTTATAAACAGGTGCAGAACCAAACCTTTGGTGATTTTATGAACTAGAAACCGGTGCAGAACCAAACCGTTGGTTATTGTATGAACTTGATAAACAGGTGCAGAACGAAACCTTTGGTGATTGTATGAGCTTTATAAACAGGTGCAGAACCAAAGCTTTGGTGATTTTATGAACTAGAAAAGGTGCAGAACCAAACCGTTGGTTATTGTATGATCTTTATAAACAGGTGCAGAATCAATCCTTTGGTGATTGTATGAGCTTTCTAAACAGGTGTAGAACGAAACCGTTAGTGATTGTATGAGTTTTTTAAGCATGTGTAGAACCAAACATTTGATGAGTGTATGAACTTTATAATCAGGGGCAGAGCCAAACCTTTCATGATTGAATGAAGTTTTTAAACAGGTGCAGAACCAAACCTTTAGTGATTGTATGAGCTTGATAATAAGGTACAGAACCAAACCTGTGGTGATTGTATGAGCTTGATAAATAGGTGCAGAACCAAACCATTGGTGATTGTATGAGCTTTATAAACAGGTGCAGAACCAAACCGTTAGTTATTGTATGAGTTTTTTAAGCATGTGTAGAACCAAACATTTGATGAGTGTGTGAGCCTTATAAACAGGTGCAGAACCAAACCTTTGGTGATTGTATGAACTTTATAATCAGGTGCAGAGCCAAACCTTTCATGATTGAATGAGATTTATAAACAGTTGCAGAAACAAACCTTTAGTGATTTTATGAGATTTATAATCAGGTACAGAACAAAACCTTTGGTGATTGCATGAGCGTGATAAACAGGTGCAGAAGCAACCTGTTGGTGATTGTGTGAGTTTTATAAACAGGTGCAGAACTAAACCGTTGGGGATTGTATGAACTTGATAAACAGATTCAGAACGAAACCGTTGGTGATTGTATGAGGTTTATAATCAGGTACAGAACAAAACCTTTGGTGATTGTATGAGCTTGATAAAGAGGTGCAGAACCATACCGTTGGTGATTGTATTACTTTTATTAACAGGTGCAGAACTAAACCGTAGGTGATTGTATGAACTTTATAAACAGGTGCAGAACCAAACCTTTGGTGATTGTATGAACTTGATAAACAGGTGGAGAACGAAACCTTTGGTGATTGTATGATCTTTATAAACAGGTGCAGACCCATTCCTTTGGTGATTGTATGGGCTTTTTAAACAGGTGTAGAACCAAACCGTTAGTGATTGTATGAGATTTTTAAGCATGTGTAGAACCAAATATTTGATGAGTGTATGAACTTTATAATCAGGTGCAGAGCCAAACCTTTAGTGATTTTATGAGCTTTATAATCAGGTACAGAACCAAACATTTGGTGATTATATGATCTTGATAAACAGGTGCAGAACCAAACCTTTGGTGATTGCATTATCTGTATAAACAGGTGCAGAACCAAACCTTTGGTGATTGCATGAACTGTATAAACAGGTGCAGAACCAAACCTTTGGTGATAGTATGAACTTGATAAACAGGTGCAGAACGAAACCTTTAGCCATTGTATGATCTTGACAACCAGGTGTAGAACGAAATCTTTACCGATTGTATGATCTTGATAAACAGGTGTAGAACAGAAGCTTTGGTGAGTGTATGAGCTTCATAAACAGATTGAGAACCAGACCTTTAGTGATTGTATGGGCTTGGTAATCAGGTATAGAACCAAACCTGTGGTGATTTTATGAGCTTTATTAAAAGGTGTAGAACAAAAGGTTTGGTGAGTGTATCAGTTTTATAAACAGGTGCAGAACCAAACATTTGGTGATTGAATAAGCTTTATAAGCAGGTGTAGAACCAATCCTTTGGTGAGTATATGAGCTTGATAAACAGGTGCAGAGCCAAACCTTTGATGATTGTATGAGCTTTATAATGAGGTGCAGAACCAAACCTTTGATGATTGTATGAGCTTGATAAATAGGTGCAGAACAAAACCTTTGGTGATTGTATGAGCTTTATAAACAAGTGCAGAGCCAAACTTTTGGTGATTTTATGAACTAGAAACAGGTGCAGAACCAAACCGTTGGTTATTGTATGAACTTGATAAACAGGTGCAGAACGAAACCTTTGGTGATTGTATGAGCTTTATAAACAGATGCAGAACCAAACCTTTGGTGATTTTATGAACTAGAAACAGGTGCAGAACCAAACCGTTGGTTATTGTATGATCTTTATAAACAGGTGCAGAATCAATCCTTTTGTGATTGTATGAGCTTTCTAAACAGGTGTAGAACGAAACCGTTAGTGATTGTATGAGTTTTTTAAGCATGTGTAGAACCAAACATTTGATGAGTGTATGAACTTTATAATCAGGGGCAGAGCCAAACCTTTCATGATTGAATGAAGTTTTTAAACAGGTGCAGAACCAAACCTTTAGTGATTGTATGAGCTTGATAATAAGGTACAGAACCAAACCTGTGGTGATTGTATGAGCTTGATAAATAGGTGCAGAACCAAACCATTGGTGATTGTATGAGCTTTATAAACAGGTGCAGAACCAAACCGTTAGTTATTGTATGAGTTTTGTAAGCATGTGTAGAACCAAACATTTGATAAGTGTGTGAGCCTTATAAACAGGTGCAGAACCAAACCTTTGGTGATTGTATGAACTTTATAATCAGGTGCAGAGCCAAACCTTTCATGATTGAATGAGATTTATAAACAGTTGCAGAAACAAACCTTTAGTGATTTTATGAGATTTATAATCAGGTACAGAACAAAACCTTTGGTGATTGCATGAGCGTGATAAACAGGTGCAGAAGCAACCTGTTGGTGATTGTGTGAGTTTTATAAACAGGTGCAGAACTAAACCGTTGGGGATTGTATGAACTTGATAAACAGATTCAGAACGAAACCGTTGGTGATTGTATGAGGTTTATAATCAGGTACAGAACAAAACCTTTGGTGATTGTATGAGCTTGATAAAGAGGTGCAGAACCATACCGTTGGTGATTGTATTACTTTTATTAACAGGTGCAGAACTAAACCGTAGGTGATTGTATGAACTTTATAAACAGGTGCAGAACCAAACCTTTGGTGATTGTATGAACTTGATAAACAGGTGGAGAACGAAACCTTTGGTGATTGTATGATCTTTATAAACAGGTGCAGACCCATTCCTTTGGTGATTGTATGGGCTTTTTAAACAGGTGTAGAACCAAACCGTTAGTGATTGTATGAGATTTTTAAGCATGTGTAGAACCAAATATTTGATGAGTGTATGAACTTTATAATCAGGTGCAGAGCCAAACCTTTAGTGATTTTATGAGCTTTATAATCAGGTACAGAACAAAACCTTTGGTGATTGTATGAGCGTGATAAACAGGTCCAGAAGCAAACCGTTGGTGATTGTATTAGTTTTATGAACAGGTGCAGAATAAACGTTGGTGATTGTATCAACTTGATAAACAGGTGCAGAACGATACCGTTGGTGATTGTATGATCTTTATAAACAGGTGCAGAACCAAACCTTTGGTGATTGTATGATCTTTATAAACAGGTGCAGAACCAATCCTTTGGTGATTGTAATAGCTTTTTAAACAGGTGTAGAACCAAACCGTTAGTGATTGTATGAGATTTTTAAGCATGTGTAGAACCAAATATTTGATGGGTGTATGAACTTTATAATCAGGTGCAGAGCCAAACCTTTAGTGATTTTATGAGCTTTATAATCAGGTACAGAACCAAACATTTGGTGATTGTATGATCTTGATAAACAGGTGCAGAACCAAACCTTTGGTGATTGCATTATCTGTATAAACAGGTGCAGAACCAAACCTTTGGTGATTGCATGAACTGTATAAACAGGTGCAGAACCAAACCTTTGGTGATAGTATGAACTTGACAAACAGGTGCAGAACGAAACCTTTAGCCATTGTATGATCTTGACAACCAGGTGTAGAACGAAATCTTTACCGATTGTATGATCTTGATAAACAGGTGTAGAACAGAAGCTTTGGTGAGTGTATGAGCTTCATAAACAGATTGAGAACCAGACCTTTAGTGATTGTATGAGCTTGGTAATCAGGTATAGAACCAAACCTGTGGTGATTTTATGAGCTTTATTAAAAGGTGTAGAACAAAAGGTTTGGTGAGTGTATCAGTTTTATAAACAGGTGCAGAACCAAACATTTGGTGATTGAATAAGCTTTATAAGCAGGTGTAGAACCAATCCTTTGGTGAGTATATGAGCTTGATAAACAGGTGCAGAGCCAAACCTTTAATGATTGTATGAGCTTTATAATGAGGTGCAGAACCAAACCTTTGATGATTGTATGAGCTTGATAAATAGGTGCAGAACAAAACCTTTGGTGATTGTATGAGCTTTATAAACAAGTGCAGAGCCAAACCTTTGGTGATTGTATAAGCTTTATAAACAGGTGCAGAACCAAACCTTTGGTGATTTTATGAACTAGAAACCGGTGCAGAACCAAACCGTTGGTTATTGTATGAACTTGATAAACAGGTGCAGAACGAAACCTTTGGTGATTGTATGAGCTTTATAAACAGGTGCAGAACCAAAGCTTTGGTGATTTTATGAACTAGAAAAGGTGCAGAACCAAACCGTTGGTTATTGTATGATCTTTATAAACAGGTGCAGAATCAATCCTTTGGTGATTGTATGAGCTTTCTAAACAGGTGTAGAACGAAACCGTTAGTGATTGTATGAGTTTTTTAAGCATGTGTAGAACCAAACATTTGATGAGTGTATGAACTTTATAATCAGGGGCAGAGCCAAACCTTTCATGATTGAATGAAGTTTTTAAACAGGTGCAGAACCAAACCTTTAGTGATTGTATGAGCTTGATAATAAGGTACAGAACCAAACCTGTGGTGATTGTATGAGCTTGATAAATAGGTGCAGAACCAAACCATTGGTGATTGTATGAGCTTTATAAACAGGTGCAGAACCAAACCGTTAGTTATTGTATGAGTTTTTTAAGCATGTGTAGAACCAAACATTTGATGAGTGTGTGAGCCTTATAAACAGGTGCAGAACCAAACCTTTGGTGATTGTATGAACTTTATAATCAGGTGCAGAGCCAAACCTTTCATGATTGAATGAGATTTATAAACAGTTGCAGAAACAAACCTTTAGTGATTTTATGAGATTTATAATCAGGTACAGAACAAAACCTTTGGTGATTGCATGAGCGTGATAAACAGGTGCAGAAGCAACCTGTTGGTGATTGTGTGAGTTTTATAAACAGGTGCAGAACTAAACCGTTGGGGATTGTATGAACTTGATAAACAGATTCAGAACGAAACCGTTGGTGATTGTATGAGGTTTATAATCAGGTACAGAACAAAACCTTTGGTGATTGTATGAGCTTGATAAAGAGGTGCAGAACCATACCGTTGGTGATTGTATTACTTTTATTAACAGGTGCAGAACTAAACCGTAGGTGATTGTATGAACTTTATAAACAGGTGCAGAACCAAACCTTTGGTGATTGTATGAACTTGATAAACAGGTGGAGAACGAAACCTTTGGTGATTGTATGATCTTTATAAACAGGTGCAGACCCATTCCTTTGGTGATTGTATGGGCTTTTTAAACAGGTGTAGAACCAAACCGTTAGTGATTGTATGAGATTTTTAAGCATGTGTAGAACCAAATATTTGATGAGTGTATGAACTTTATAATCAGGTGCAGAGCCAAACCTTTAGTGATTTTATGAGCTTTATAATCAGGTACAGAACCAAACATTTGGTGATTATATGATCTTGATAAACAGGTGCAGAACCAAACCTTTGGTGATTGCATTATCTGTATAAACAGGTGCAGAACCAAACCTTTGGTGATTGCATGAACTGTATAAACAGGTGCAGAACCAAACCTTTGGTGATAGTATGAACTTGATAAACAGGTGCAGAACGAAACCTTTAGCCATTGTATGATCTTGACAACCAGGTGTAGAACGAAATCTTTACCGATTGTATGATCTTGATAAACAGGTGTAGAACAGAAGCTTTGGTGAGTGTATGAGCTTCATAAACAGATTGAGAACCAGACCTTTAGTGATTGTATGGGCTTGGTAATCAGGTATAGAACCAAACCTGTGGTGATTTTATGAGCTTTATTAAAAGGTGTAGAACAAAAGGTTTGGTGAGTGTATCAGTTTTATAAACAGGTGCAGAACCAAACATTTGGTGATTGAATAAGCTTTATAAGCAGGTGTAGAACCAATCCTTTGGTGAGTATATGAGCTTGATAAACAGGTGCAGAGCCAAACCTTTGATGATTGTATGAGCTTTATAATGAGGTGCAGAACCAAACCTTTGATGATTGTATGAGCTTGATAAATAGGTGCAGAACAAAACCTTTGGTGATTGTATGAGCTTTATAAACAAGTGCAGAGCCAAACTTTTGGTGATTTTATGAACTAGAAACAGGTGCAGAACCAAACCGTTGGTTATTGTATGAACTTGATAAACAGGTGCAGAACGAAACCTTTGGTGATTGTATGAGCTTTATAAACAGATGCAGAACCAAACCTTTGGTGATTTTATGAACTAGAAACAGGTGCAGAACCAAACCGTTGGTTATTGTATGATCTTTATAAACAGGTGCAGAATCAATCCTTTTGTGATTGTATGAGCTTTCTAAACAGGTGTAGAACGAAACCGTTAGTGATTGTATGAGTTTTTTAAGCATGTGTAGAACCAAACATTTGATGAGTGTATGAACTTTATAATCAGGGGCAGAGCCAAACCTTTCATGATTGAATGAAGTTTTTAAACAGGGGCAGAACCAAACCTTTAGTGATTGTATGAGCTTGATAATAAGGTACAGAACCAAACCTGTGGTGATTGTATGAGCTTGATAAATAGGTGCAGAACCAAACCATTGGTGATTGTATGAGCTTTATAAACAGGTGCAGAACCAAACCGTTAGTTATTGTATGAGTTTTGTAAGCATGTGTAGAACCAAACATTTGATGAGTGTGTGAGCCTTATAAACAGGTGCAGAACCAAACCTTTGGTGATTGTATGAACTTTATAATCAGGTGCAGAGCCAAACCTTTCATGATTGAATGAGATTTATAAACAGTTGCAGAAACAAACCTTTAGTGATTTTATGAGATTTATAATCAGGTACAGAACAAAACCTTTGGTGATTGCATGAGCGTGATAAACAGGTGCAGAAGCAACCTGTTGGTGATTGTGTGAGTTTTATAAACAGGTGCAGAACTAAACCGTTGGGGATTGTATGAACTTGATAAACAGATTCAGAACGAAACCGTTGGTGATTGTATGAGGTTTATAATCAGGTACAGAACAAAACCTTTGGTGATTGTATGAGCTTGATAAAGAGGTGCAGAACCATACCGTTGGTGATTGTATTACTTTTATTAACAGGTGCAGAACTAAACCGTAGGTGATTGTATGAACTTTATAAACAGGTGCAGAACCAAACCTTTGGTGATTGTATGAACTTGATAAACAGGTGGAGAACGAAACCTTTGGTGATTGTATGATCTTTATAAACAGGTGCAGACCCATTCCTTTGGTGATTGTATGGGCTTTTTAAACAGGTGTAGAACCAAACCGTTAGTGATTGTATGAGATTTTTAAGCATGTGTAGAACCAAATATTTGATGAGTGTATGAACTTTATAATCAGGTGCAGAGCCAAACCTTTAGTGATTTTATGAGCTTTATAATCAGGTACAGAACAAAACCTTTGGTGATTGTATGAGCGTGATAAACAGGTCCAGAAGCAAACCGTTGGTGATTGTATTAGTTTTATGAACAGGTGCAGAATAAACGTTGGTGATTGTATCAACTTGATAAACAGGTGCAGAACGATACCGTTGGTGATTGTATGATCTTTATAAACAGGTGCAGAACCAAACCTTTGGTGATTGTATGATCTTTATAAACAGGTGCAGAACCAATCCTTTGGTGATTGTAATAGCTTTTTAAACAGGTGCAGAATCAAACCGTTAGTGATAGTATGAGTTGTTTAAGCATATGTAGAACCAAACATTTGATGAGTGTGTGAGCCTTATAAACAGGTGCAGAACCAAACCTTTGGTGATTGTATGAACTTTATAATCAGGTGCAGAGCCAAACCTTTCATGATTGAATGAGATTTATAAACAGTTGCAGAACCAAACCTTTAGTGATTTTATGAGATTTATAATCAGGTACAGAACAAAACCTTTGGTGATTGCATGAGCGTGATAAACAGGTGCAGAAGCAACCTGTTGGTGATTGTGTGAGTTTTATAAACAGGTGCAGAACTAAACCGTTGGGGATTGTATAAACTTGATAAACAGGTGCAGAACGATACCGTTGGTGATTGTATGATCTTTATAAACAGGTGCAGAACCAAACATTGGTGATTGCATGAACTTCATAAACAGGTACAGAACCAAACCTGTAGTGATTGTATGAGCTTTATAAACAGGTGCAGAACGAAGCCGTTGGTAATTGTATGAACTTGATAAACAGATGCAGAACCAAACCTTTGGTGATTGTATGAACTTGATAAACAGATGCAGAACGAAACCTTTAGCCATTGTATGATCTTGATTAACAGGTGTAGAACGAAAGCGTTACCGATTGTATGATCTTGATAAACAGGCGTAGAACAAAAGCTTTGGTGAGTGTATGAGCTTCATAAACAGGTAGAGAAACAAACATTTAGTGATTGTATGAACTTGATAATCAGGTACAGAACCAAACCTGTGGTGATTGTATGAGCTTTATCAATAGGTGCAGAACCAAACCATTGGTGATTGTATGAGCTTGATAAATAGGTGCAGAACCAAACATTTGGAGATTGTATGAACTTTATAAACATGTGCAGAACTAAACCTTTGGTGATTGTATGAACTTGATAAACAGATGCAGAACCAAACCTTTGGTGATTGTATGATCTTTATAAACAGGTGCAGAACCAAACCTTTGGTGATTGTATGATCTTTATAAACAGGTGCAGAACCAATCCTTTGGTGATTGTAATAGCTTTTTAAACAGGTGCAGAATCAAACCGTTAGTGATAGTATGAGTTGTTTAAGCATATGTAGAACCAAACATTTGATGAGTGTGTGAGCCTTATAAACAGGTGCAGAACCAAACCTTTGGTGATTGTATGAACTTTATAATCAGGTGCAGAGCCAAACCTTTCATGATTGAATGAGATTTATAAACAGTTGCAGAACCAAACCTTTAGTGATTTTATGAGATTTATAATCAGGTACAGAACAAAACCTTTGGTGATTGCATGAGCGTGATAAACAGGTGCAGAAGCAACCTGTTGGTGATTGTGTGAGTTTTATAAACAGGTGCAGAACTAAACCGTTGGGGATTGTATAAACTTGATAAACAGATTCAGAACGAAACCGTTGGTGATTGTATGAGGTTTATTATCAGGTACAGAACAAAACCTTTGGTGATTGTATGAGCTTGATAAAGAGGTGCAGAACCATACAGTTGGTGATTGTATTACTTTTATTAACAGGTGCAGAACTAAACCGTAGGTGATTGTATGAACTTTATAAACAGGTGCAGAACCAAACCTTTGGTGATTGTATGAACTTGATAAACAGGTGGAGAACGAAACCTTTGGTGATTGTATGATCTTTATAAACAGGTGCAGACCCATTCCTTTGGTGATTGTATGGGCTTTTTAAACAGGTGTAGAACCAAACCGTTAGTGATTGTATGAGATTTTTAAGCATGTGTAGAACCAAATATTTGATGAGTGTATGAACTTTATAATCAGGTGCAGAGCCAAACCTTTAGTGATTTTATGAGCTTTATAATCAGGTACAGAACAAAACCTTTGGTGATTGTATGAGCGTAATAAACAGGTCCAGAAGCAAACCGTTGGTGATTGTATTAGTTTTATAAACAGGTGCAGAATAAACGTTGGTGATTGTATCAACTTGATAAACAGGTGCAGAACGATACCGTTGGTGATTGTATGATCTTTATTAACAGGTGCAGAACCAAACATTGGTGATTGCATGAACTTCATAAACAGGTACAGAACCAAACCTGTGGTGATTGTATGAGCTTTATAAACAGGTACAGAACGAAGCCGTTGGTAATTGTATGAACTTGATAAACAGATGCAGAACCAAACCTTTGGTGATTGTATGAACTTGATAAACAGATGCAGAACGAAACCTTTAGCCATTGTATGATCTTGATTAACAGGTGTAGAACGAAAGCGTTACCGATTGTATGATCTTGATAAACAGGCGTAGAACAAAAGCTTTGGTGAGTGTATGAGCTTCATAAACAGGTAGAGAACCAAACATTTAGTGATTGTATGAACTTGATAATCAGGTACAGAACCAAACCTGTGGTGATTGTATGAGCTTTATCAATAGGTGCAGAACCAAACCATTGGTGATTGTATGAGCTTGATAAATAGGTGCAGAACCAAACATTTGGAGATTGTATGAACTTTATAAACATGTGCAGAACTAAACCTTTGGTGATTGTATGAACTTGATAAACAGATGCAGAACCAAACCTTTGGTGATTGTATGATCTTTATAAACAGGTGCAGAACCAAACCTTTGGTGATTGTATGATCTTTATAAACAGGTGCAGAACCAATCCTTTGGTGATTGTAATAGCTTTTTAAACAGGTGCAGAATCAAACCGTTAGTGATAGTATGAGTTGTTTAAGCATATGTAGAACCAAACATTTGATGAGTGTATGAACCTTATAAACAGGTGCAGAACCAAACCTTTGGTGATAGTATGAACTTGATAAACAGGTGCAGAACGAAACCTTTAGCCATTGTATGATCTTGACAACCAGGTGTAGAACGAAATCTTTACCGATTGTATGATCTTGATAAACAGGTGTAGAACAGAAGCTTTGGTGAGTGTATGAGCTTCATAAACAGATTGAGAACCAGACCTTTAGTGATTGTATGAGCTTGGTAATCAGGTATAGAACCAAACCTGTGGTGATTTTATGAGCTTTATTAAAAGGTGTAGAACAAAAGGTTTGGTGAGTGTATCAGTTTTATAAACAGGTGCAGAACCAAACATTTGGTGATTGAATAAGCTTTATAAGCAGGTGTAGAACCAATCCTTTGGTGAGTATATGAGCTTGATAAACAGGTGCAGAGCCAAACCTTTGATGATTGTATGAGCTTTATAATGAGGTGCAGAACCAAACCTTTGATGATTGTATGAGCTTGATAAATAGGTGCAGAACAAAACCTTTGGTGATTGTATGAGCTTTATAAACAAGTGCAGAGCCAAACTTTTGGTGATTTTATGAACTAGAAACAGGTGCAGAACCAAACCGTTGGTTATTGTATGAACTTGATAAACAGGTGCAGAACGAAACCTTTGGTGATTGTATGAGCTTTATAAACAGATGCAGAACCAAACCTTTGGTGATTTTATGAACTAGAAACAGGTGCAGAACCAAACCGTTGGTTATTGTATGATCTTTATAAACAGGTGCAGAATCAATCCTTTGGTGATTGTATGAGCTTTCTAAACAGGTGTAGAACGAAACCGTTAGTGATTGTCTGAGTTTTTTAAGCATGTGTAGAACCAAACATTTGATGAGTGTATGAACTTTATAATCAGGGGCAGAGCCAAACCTTTCATGATTGAATGAAGTTTTTAAACAGGTGCAGAACCAAACCTTTAGTGATTGTATGAGCTTGATAATAAGGTACAGAACCAAACCTGTGGTGATTGTATGAGCTTGATAAATAGGTGCAGAACCAAACCATTGGTGATTATATGAGCTTTATAAACAGGTGCAGAACCAAACCGTTAGTTATTGTATGAGTTTTTTAAGCATGTGTAGAACCAAACATTTGATGAGTGTGTGAGCCTTATAAACAGGTGCAGAACCAAACCTTTGGTGATTGTATGAACTTTATAATCAGGTGCAGAGCCAAACCTTTCATGATTGAATGAGATTTATAAACAGTTGCAGAACCAAACCTTTAGTGATTTTATGAGATTTATAATCAGGTACAGAACAAAACCTTTGGTGATTGCATGAGCGTGATAAACAGGTGCAGAAGCAACCTGTTGGTGATTGTGTGAGTTTTATAAACAGGTGCAGAACTAAACCGTTGGGGATTGTATGAACTTGATAAACAGATTCAGAACGAAACCGTTGGTGATTGTATGAGGTTTATAATCAGGTACAGAACAAAACCTTTGGTGATTGTATGAGCTTGATAAAGAGGTGCAGAACCATACCGTTGGTGATTGTATTACTTTTATTAACAGGTGCAGAACTAAACCGTAGGTGATTGTATGAACTTTATAAACAGGTGCAGAACCAAACCTTTGGTGATTGTATGAACTTGATAAACAGGTGGAGAACGAAACCTTTGGTGATTGTATGATCTTTATAAACAGGTGCAGACCCATTCCTTTGGTGATTGTATGGGCTTTTTAAACAGGTGTAGAACCAAACCGTTAGTGATTGTATGAGATTTTTAAGCATGTGTAGAACCAAATATTTGATGAGTGTATGAACTTTATAATCAGGTGCAGAGCCAAACCTTTAGTGATTTTATGAGCTTTATAATCAGGTACAGAACAAAACCTTTGGTGATTGTATGAGCGTGATAAACAGGTCCAGAAGCAAACCGTTGGTGATTGTATTAGTTTTATGAGCAGGTGCAGAATAAACGTTGGTGATTGTATCAACTTGATAAACAGGTGCAGAACGATACCGTTGGTGATTGTATGATCTTTATAAACAGGTGCAGAACCAAACATTGGTGATTGCATGAACTTCATAAACAGGTACAGAACCAAACCTGTAGTGATTGTATGAGCTTTATAAACAGGTGCAGAACGAAGCCGTTGGTAATTGTATGAACTTGATAAACAGATGCAGAACCAAACCTTTGGTGATTGTATGAACTTGATAAACAGATGCAGAACGAAACCTTTAGCCATTGTATGATCTTGATTAACAGGTGTAGAACGAAAGCGTTACCGATTGTATGATCTTGATAAACAGGCGTAGAACAAAAGCTTTGGTGAGTGTATGAGCTTCATAAACAGGTAGAGAACCAAACATTTAGTGATTGTATGAACTTGATAATCAGGTACAGAACCAAACCTGTGGTGATTGTATGAGCTTTATCAATAGGTGCAGAACCAAACCATTGGTGATTGTATGAGCTTGATAAATAGGTGCAGAACCAAACATTTGGAGATTGTATGAACTTTATAAACATGTGCAGAACTAAACCTTTGGTGATTGTATGAACTTGATAAACAGATGCAGAACCAAACCTTTGGTGATTGTATGATCTTTATAAACAGGTGCAGAACCAAACCTTTGGTGATTGTATGATCTTTATAAACAGGTGCAGAACCAATCCTTTGGTGATTGTAATAGCTTTTTAAACAGGTGCAGAATCAAACCGTTAGTGATAGTATGAGTTGTTTAAGCATGTGTAGAACCAAACATTTGATGAGTGTGTGAGCCTTATAAACAGGTGCAGAACCAAACCTTTGGTGATTGTATGATCTTTATAAACAGGTGCAGAACCAATCCTTTGGTGATTGTAATAGCTTTTTAAACAGGTGCAGAATCAAACCGTTAGTGATAGTATGAGTTGTTTAAGCATATGTAGAACCAAACATTTGATGAGTGTATGAACCTTATAAACAGGTGCAGAACCAAACCTTTGGTGATAGTATGAACTTGATAAACAGGTGCAGAACGAAACCTTTAGCCATTGTATGATCTTGACAACCAGGTGTAGAACGAAATCTTTACCGATTGTATGATCTTGATAAACAGGTGTAGAACAGAAGCTTTGGTGAGTGTATGAGCTTCATAAACAGATTGAGAACCAAACCTTTAGTGATTGTATGAGCTTGGTAATCAGGTATAGAACCATACCTGTGGTGATTTTATGAGCTTTATTAAAAGGTGTAGAACAAAAGGTTTGGTGAGTGTATCAGTTTTATAAACAGGTGCAGAACCAAACATTTGGTGATTGAATAAGCTTTATAAGCAGGTGTAGAACCAATCCTTTGGTGAGTATATGAGCTTGATAAACAGGTGCAGAGCCAAACCTTTGATGATTGTATGAGCTTTATAATGAGGTCCAGAACCAAACCTTTGATGATTGTATGAGCTTGATAAATAGGTGCAGAACAAAACCTTTGGTGATTGTATGAGCTTTATAAACAAGTGCAGAGCCAAACTTTTGGTGATTTTATGAACTAGAAACAGGTGCAGAACCAAACCGTTGGTTATTGTATGAACTTGATAAACAGGTGCAGAACGAAACCTTTGGTGATTGTATGAGCTTTATAAACAGATGCAGAACCAAACCTTTGGTGATTTTATGAACTAGAAACAGGTGCAGAACCAAACCGTTGGTTATTGTATGATCTTTATAAACAGGTGCAGAATCAATCCTTTGGTGATTGTATGAGCTTTCTAAACAGGTGTAGAACGAAACCGTTAGTGATTGTATGAGTTTTTTAAGCATGTGTAGAACCAAACATTTGATGAGTGTATGAACTTTATAATCAGGGGCAGAGCCAAACCTTTCATGATTGAATGAAGTTTTTAAACAGGTGCAGAACCAAACCTTTAGTGATTGTATGAGCTTGATAATAAGGTACAGAACCAAACCTGTGGTGATTGTATGAGCTTGATAAATAGGTGCAGAACCAAACCATTGGTGATTATATGAGCTTTATAAACAGGTGCAGAACCAAACCGTTAGTTATTGTATGAGTTTTTTAAGCATGTGTAGAACCAAACATTTGATGAGTGTGTGAGCCTTATAAACAGGTGCAGAACCAAACCTTTGGTGATTGTATGAACTTTATAATCAGGTGCAGAGCCAAACCTTTCATGATTGAATGAGATTTATAAACAGTTACAGAACCAAACCTTTAGTGATTTTATGAGATTTATAATCAGGTACAGAACAAAACCTTTGGTGATTGCATGAGCGTGATAAATAGGTGCAGAAGCAACCTGTTGGTGATTGTGTGAGTTTTATAAACAGGTGCAGAACTAAACCGTTGGGGATTGTATGAACTTGATAAACAGATTCAGAACGAAACCGTTGGTGATTGTATGAGGTTTATAATCAGGTACAGAACAAAACCTTTGGTGATTGTATGAGCTTGATAAAGAGGTGCAGAACCATACCGTTGGTGATTGTATTACTTTTATTAACAGGTGCAGAACTAAACCGTAGGTGATTGTATGAACTTTATAAACAGGTGCAGAACCAAACCTTTGGTGATTGTATGAACTTGATAAACAGGTGGAGAACGAAACCTTTAGTGATTGTATGATCTTTATAAACAGGTGCAGACCCATTCCTTTGGTGATTGTATGGGCTTTTTAAACAGGTGTAGAACCAAACCGTTAGTGATTGTATGAAATTTGTAAGCATGTGTAGAACCAAATATTTGATGAGTGTATGAACTTTATAATCAGGTGCAGAGCCAAACCTTTAGTGATTTTATGAGCTTTATAATCAGGTACAGAACAAAACCTTTGGTGATTGTATGAGCGTGATAAACAGGTCCAGAAGCAAACCGTTGGTGATTGTATTAGTTTTATGAACAGGTGCAGAATAAACGTTGGTGATTGTATCAACTTGATAAACAGGTGCAGAACGATACCGTTGGTGATTGTATGATCTTTATAAACAGGTGCAGAACCAAACATTGGTGATTGCATGAACTTCATAAACAGGTACAGAACCAAACCTGTGGTGATTGTATGAGCTTTATAAACAGGTGCAGAACGAAGCCGTTGGTAATTGTATAAACTTGATAAACAGATGCAGAACCAAACCTTTGGTGATTGTATGAACTTGATAAACAGATGCAGAACGAAACCTTTAGCCATTGTATGATCTTGATTAACAGGTGTAGAACGAAAGCGTTACCGATTGTATGATCTTGATAAACAGGCGTAGAACAAAAGCTTTGGTGAGTGTATGAGCTTCATAAACAGGTAGAGAACCAAACATTTAGTGATTGTATGAACTTGATAATCAGGTACAGAACCAAACCTGTGGTGATTGTATGAGCTTTATCAATAGGTGCAGAACCAAACCATTGGTGATTGTATGAGCTTGATAAATAGGTGCAGAACCAAACATTTGGAGATTGTATGAACTTTATAAACATGTGCAGAACAAAACCTTTGGTGATTGGATGAGCGTGATAAACAGGTGCAGAAGCAACCTGTTGGTGATTGTGTGAGTTTTATAAACAGGTGCAGAACTAAACCGTTGGGGATTGTATAAACTTGATAAACAGATTCAGAACGAAACCGTTGGTGATTGTATGAGGTTTATTATCAGGTACAGAACAAAACCTTTGGTGATTGCATGAGCTTGATAAAGAGGTGCAGAACCATACAGTTGGTGATTGTATTACTTTTATTAACAGGTGCAGAACTAAACTGTAGGTGATTGTATGAACTTGATAAACAGGTGGAGAACGAAACCTTTGGTGATTGTATGATCTTTATAAACAGGTGCAGACCCATTCCTTTGGTGATTGTATGGGCTTTTTAAACAGGTGTAGAACCAAACCGTTAGTGATTGTATGAGATTTTTAAGCATGTGTAGAACCAAATATTTGATGAGTGTATGAACTTTATAATCAGGTGCAGAACAAAACCTTTGGTGATTGTATGAGCGTGATAAACAGGTCCAGAAGCAAACCGTTGGTGATTGTATTAGTTTTATAAACAGGTGCAGAATAAACGTTGGTGATTGTATCAACTTGATAAACAGGTGCAGAACGATACCGTTGGTGATTGTATGATCTTTATTAACAGGTGCAGAACCAAACATTGGTGATTGCATGAACTTCATAAACAGGTACAGAACCAAACCTGTGGTGATTGTATGAGCTTTATAAACAGGTGCAGAACGAAGCCGTTGGTAATTGTATGAACTTGATAAACAGATGCAGAACCAAACCTTTAGTGATTGTATGAACTTGATAAACAGATGCAGAACGAAACCTTTAGCCATTGTATGATCTTGATTAACAGGTGTAGAACGAAAGCGTTACCGATTGTATGATCTTGATAAACAGGCGTAGAACAAAAGCTTTGGTGAGTGTATGAGCTTCATAAACAGGTAGAGAACCAAACATTTAGTGATTGTATGAACTTGATAATCAGGTACAGAACCAAACCTGTGGTGATTGTATGAGCTTTATCAATAGGTGCAGAACCAAACCATTGGTGATTGTATGAGCTTGATAAATAGGTGCAGAACCAAACATTTGGAGATTGTATGAACTTTATAAACATGTGCAGAACTAAACCTTTGGTGATTGTATGAACTTGATAAACAGATGCAGAACCAAACCTTTGGTGATTGTATGATCTTTATAAACAGGTGCAGAACCAAACCTTTGGTGATTGTATGATCTTTATAAACAGGTGCAGAACCAATCCTTTGGTGATTGTAATAGCTTTTTAAACAGGTGCAGAATCAAACCGTTAGTGATAGTATGAGTTGTTTAAGCATATGCAGAACCAAACATTTGATGAGTGTATGAACCTTATAAACAGGTGCAGAACCAAACCTTTGGTGTTTGTATGAACGTTATAATCAGGTGCAGAGAAAAACCTTTCATGATTGAATGAGCTTTATAAACAGGTACAGAACAAAACCTTTGGTGATTGTATGAGCTTGATAAACAGGTGCAGAACCAAACCGTTGGTGATTGTATTAGTTTTATATACAGGTACAGAACTAAACCGTTGGTGATTGCATGAACTTGATAAACAGGTGCAGAGCGAAACATTTGGTGATTGTATGAACTTTATAGACAGGTGAAGAACCAAACCGTTGGTGATTTTATGAGCTTGATAAACAGGTGCAGAACCAAACCGTTGGTGATTGTATTAGTTTTATAAAGAGGTGCAGAACCAAACCGTTGGTGATTGAATGAGCTTTATAAACAGGTGCAGAACCAAACCCTTAGTGATTGTATAAGCTTTATAAACAGGTGCAGAACCAATCCTTTAGTGATTGCATGAGCTTGATAAACAGGTGTAGAACCAAACCTTTGGTGATTGTATGAGTTTTATAAACAAGTACAAGAGCAAACCTTTGGTGATTGTATAAGCTTGATAGACAGGTGCAGAACCAAACCTTTGGTGATTGTATGAGTTTTATAAACAGGTGCAGAACCAGACCTTTGGTGATTGTATGAACTGTATAAACAGGTGCAGAACCATACCTTGGGTGAGTGTAGGATCTTTATAAACAGAAAGAGAACTATTCCGTTCGTGAATGTATGAACTTTATAAACAGGCGCAGAACAAACCGTTCGTGATTGTATGAACTTTATTAATAGGTGCAGAACGAAACCTTTAGCGATTGTATGAGCTTGACAAACAGGTGTAAAATAAAACCTTTGGTGATTGTATGAACTTGATTAACCGGTGCAGAACGAAACCATTGGTGATTGTATGATCTTTATAAACAGGTGCATAAGCAAACCCTTGATGACTGTATGAGCCTTATAAACAGGTGCAGAACCAAATCTTTAGTGATTGTATGATCTTTATTAACAGGTGCAGAACCAAGCCTTTTGTGATTGTAGGATCTTTATAAACAGGAGTAAAACCAAACCTTGGGTGAGTGTAGGATCTTTATAAACAGAAGGAGAACCAAACCGTTCGTGATTGTATGAACTTTATTAATAGGTGCAGAACGAAACCTTTGGCGATTGTATGAGCTTGACAAAAAGGTGTAAAACAAAAGCTTTGGTGAGTGTATTAGCTTTATAAATAGGTGCAGAACCAAAACTTGGTGATTGTATGAGCTTTCTTAACAGGTGCAGAAACAAACCTTTGGTGATTGTATGAACTTGATAAACAGGTGCAGAACGAAACCATTGGTGATTGTATGATCTTTATAAATAGGTGCAGAACCAAACCGTTGATGAGTGTATGAGCCTTATAAACAGGTGCAAAACCAAACCTTTTGTGATTGTATGAAAGTTATAAACAGGTGCAGAACCAAACCTTTGGTGATTGTATGAACTTGATAAACAGGTGCAGAAGCAAACTGTTGGTGATTGTATGAGTTTTATAAACAGGTGCAGAACTAAACCGTTGGTGATTGTGTGAGCTTTACAAACAGGTGCAAAACCAAACCTTTAGTGATTGTATGAGCTTGATAAACAGGTGCATAACCAAACCTTTAGTGATTGTATGAGCTTTATAATCAGGTACAGAACCAAACCGTTGGTGATTGTATTAGTTTTATAAACAGATGCAGAACTAAACCTTTAGTGATTGTATGAGCTTTATAATCAGGTACAGAACAAAACCTTTGGTGATTGTATGAGCGTGATAAACAGGTGCAGAAGCAAACTGTTGGTGATTGTATGAGTTTTATAAACAGGTGCAGAACTAAACCGTTGGTGATTGTGTGAGCTTTACAAACAGGTGCAAAACCAAACCTTTAGTGATTGTATGAGCTTGATAAACAGGTGCATAACCAAACCTTTAGTGATTGTATGAGCTTTAAAATCAGGTACAGAACAAAACATTTGGTGATTGTATGAGCTTGATAAACAGGTGCAGAACCAAACCGTTGGTGATTGTATGAGTTTTATAAACAGGGGCAGAAATAAACCGTTGGTGATTGTATGAACTTGATAAACAGGTGCAGAACGAAACCTTTGGTGATTGTATGAACTTGATAAACAGGTGCAGAACCAAACCTTTAGTGATTGTATGAGCTTGATAAACAGGTGCATAACTAAACCTTTAGTGGTTGTATGAGCTTTATAATCAGGTACATAACAAAACCTTTGGTGATTGAATGAGCTTTATAAACAGGTGCAAAGCCAAGCTTTTGGTGATTGTATGAACTTGATAAACAGTGCAGAACCAAATCGTTGGTGATTGTATTATTTTGATAAACAGGTGCAGAACTAAACCGTTGGTGATTGTATAATTTTGATAAACAGGTGCAGAGCCAAACCTTTGGTGATTGTTTGGGCTTGATAAACAGGTGCAGAACCAAACCGTTAGTGAGTGTATTAGTTTTATAAACAGGTGCAGAACTAAACCGTTGGTGATTGTATGAACTTGATAAATAGGTGCAGATCTAAGCCTTTAGTGATTGTATGAGCTTTATAAACAGGTGCAGAACTAAGCCTTTGGTGATTGGATGAGCTTGATAAACAGGTGCAGAACCAAACCTTTGGTGATTGTATGAGGGTTATAAATAGGTGCATAATTAAACCTTTAGTGATTGTATGAGCTTTATAAACAGGTGCAGAACCAATCCTTTAGTGATTGTATGAGCTTGATAAACAGGTGCGGAACCAAATCTTTGGTGATTGTATGAGGGTTATAAATAGGTGCAGAACCAAACCTTTAGTGATTGCATGAGCTTGATAAACAGGTGAAGACCGAAACCTTTAGTGATTGTATGAGGTTTATAAACAGGTACAGAACCAAACCTTTGTTGATTGTACGAGCTTTATAAACAGTCTTTTTAAACAAGTGCAGAACTAAACCTTTGGTGAGTGCATGAGCTTTATGAACAGGCGCAGAACCGACTCTTTTGTGATTATACGAGCTTGATAAACAGGTGCAGAACCGAGACTTTGGTATATTTTTCTGCCATATTTCGTAGCGATTCTATATGAATTTGATACTGCCAAATTGTCTAAAAAGAGCGGAAACAACTGTCGTGTTTTATTCTTCAAAAAAAAAGAAGAAGACAAGACGTCAAAATAAAAAAAGATAGGAATGAAAGTTAGAAGATACCAAAGTGGTAAGCCGTCAATCGAAGCAGGACAGACAATAAAATGGTCAAAAGAAAAACGACCAAAGGACAAACAATGAGCTACAACTGATTAGTTAAATATTGATAAGGGTTTTGGTTTTTAACGCCACTTTCAACAATATTTCAGCTATATCGTGGTGGTAAGTTTGATTGATGGTGGAAACCGGAGTGCCTGGATAAAACAACCGACCTGTTGCAAATACACTGACACACTTTATATAACACGAAGTTGTCTCTAGTAGACTGTTATTTTCACCTTATTCTATCATTTTCAGATTATCACAATGGAACATAAACAGAAAGTGATCATTTTTCTACTTGTGTGTGCTGCTATTTTGACCTTGATTTTAAAACCACACAACAAAGTTATATATCCTATGATTGATATAACCCTGAAAGTATTTAATGTAATTGGAGGTCAGACTGAGTCTTCTACACTAGATGGAGGTCATACTACCTCTACATTACTCAGAGGTCATAATATGATATTATTAAAATTTCCACTGCAATTTGTATAAAACATCGAATATTTTATAATTTTTAATATAAAAATAAATCAATTCTGACAGCTGTTAATGGTTTGAAAACAAATGATTGATCCATATGTTGTCACCTTATTCAGTCAGTTCTAGTTTGTCTACTGTTGTGTGTTGGCATTTTGACTTGGTGTTTAAAACCACACAAATTTCTACACACCATAAGAGACATAACCCGGAATGGATTTAATGTAATTGGAGGTCAAACTGAGGTATCTACATTACTCAGAGGTCATATTACCTCTAAACCAATCAACTACAACAATACTAATCCAATTGAGGCTATCCGTCAAGAGTGTGGCCAACTTTGCGATACTTCAAGAAAGGGATCCACTGGTCCGTTCTTCAACCACATACATGCCGATATAAATTGTGATGCTATTTTTAGAAACCCATTTATAGATCGTTCTCATGGATTACCTAAGGCACCACGTAAAATTCCACAAGAATTATTGAAGGATTTTACTATGAATAATCGCTAGCCTGTGCGACAATATTATTTGGACAAACCTTTTTTAGGCAATAAAGCACGAACACCAGTATGGACGGAACAATTAATTGATAGTTGGGTTGAAAAGGCGAAGAAGGGAAAATTAGAAGGGAATTATCATATGGCAGAAACCAATGCTCTACGAGATGGTCTGAAACACGCACCAGGGATTCAGAATGGACGTGTTTTAGTGATTGGTTCTGAAAATCCATGGCTTGAAGCATGTGTGTTAGAAGCTGGTGCTCGAGAAGTGGTGACTTTAGAATATGGAAGTATTATATCTGAACATCCAAAAGTTAAAACATTAGTGCCATATGAATTTCGCATGCGATATCTTAACAATACATTAGGTAGATTTGACGCTGTAGCCACATTTAGTTCAGTAGAACATTCAGGTTTAGGACGGTACGGTGATGCCTTAAACCCCTGGGGTGATATAATAGCCATTGCTAGAGCTTGGTGTGTGACCAAGGAAGGTGGCTCTTTAACAATAGGTGTAATGTATAATTATGATAATGAATATATTAGATTTAACGCTGATCAGTGGTATGGTAAAATACGGTACCCATATCTTACTACTAATTGGAAACAGTTATATCAAGGTCGAGGGTCACAGCGTGTCCATGTGTTTACAAAATAAATATAGGTTGAAGAGGCTTTATTAGGTATTATGCCTTATATTAATGAAGGCTGCTTTCAATATTCAAGACGGGCACGTTTTTAAAAACTAGTACGAAATTTTTTTTAATTGAACCATTCTTAAAACATTGTTATTCTCAAGAAAATGAGTTGCTTATTAACATTACCAGTGTTTACAGAATACACAAATGACCATTTCTCATTTTTCTATTTGATCAAGCATATTTATGTCGAATTGTTTTATATAGATAACATGACATTCGTAATAACAAGACGTAAAGAATACCACTCAACTGCAGGCTAGGGGACGTTTCACACTCATTGTAGGGTAAGAGTTATTCTTATCGTTGAAGACCCTATTGTGACTGAAATGTTTCTTTACTTTAATATGTGTCTAAGTGTTATGTTGGAAAGTATCTCTTGTTCATTTACATCTATATCATGTCTCACTGCAAGCTGTTCCTTTACATTAATATGTGTCTAAGTGTAATGTTGGATAGTTTCTCATGTTCATCTACATCCATATCCTTTTTCACTACAAGCTGTTCCGTTACTTTAATTGTTGTCTAATAAGTGTATTGTTGGATAGTCTCTCATGTTCATCGACATCCATATCCTTTCTCACTACAAGTTGTTCTTTTACTTTAATTGCTGTCTAATAAGTGTAGTGTTGGATAGTTTCTCATGTGCATTTACATCCATATCCTTTCTCACTTCAAGTTGCTCTTTTACTTTAATTGTTGTCTAATAAGTTTATTGTTGGATAGTCTCTCATGCTCATTTACATCCATATCCTTTCTCACTACAAGTTGTTCCATTACTTTAATTGTTGTCTAATAAGTGTAATGTTGGATAGTCTCTCATGTTCATCTAGATCCATATCCTTTCTCACTACAAGTTGTTCTTTTACTTTAATTGCTGTCTAATAAGTGTATTGTTGGATAGTTTCTCATATGCATTTACATCCATATCCTTTCTCACTTCAAGTTGCCCTTTTACTTTAATTGCTGTCTAATAAGTGTATTGTTGGATAGTTTCTCATGTGCATTTACATCCATATCCTTTCTCACTTCAAGTTGCTCTTTTACTTTAATTTGTGTCTAAGTGTAATGTTGGATAGTTGCTTATCCGTTCTCACTACAAGCTGTTCCGTTACTTTAATTTGTGTCCAAGTGTAATACTGGCTAGTCTCTGATGTTATTTTAACAGCTATATATTTTGTCAGTTACTTTAATTTGTGTCCAAGTGTAATACTGGCTAACGTCTCATGTTATTTTAACAGCTATATCTTTTGTCAGTTACTTTAATTTGTGTCCAAGTGTAATACTGGCTAGTCTCTGATGTTATTTTAACAGCTATATCTTTTGTCAGTTACTTTAATTTGTGTCCAAGTGTAATACTGGTTAGTCTCTGATGTTATTTTAACAGCTATATCTTTTGTCAGTTACTTTAATTTGTGCCCAAGTGTAAAACTGACTAGTCTCTGATGTTATTTTAACAGCTATATCTTTTGTCAGTTACTTTAATTTGTATCCAAGTGTAATACTGGCTAGTCTCTGATGTTATTTTAACAGCTATATCTTTTGTCAGTTACTTTAATTTGTGTCCAAGTGTAATACTGGCTAGTCTCTGATGTTATTTTAACAGCTATATCTTTTGTCAGTTACTTTAATTTGTGTCCAAGTGTAATACTGGCTAGTCTCTGATGTTATTTTAACAGCTATATCTTTTGTCAGTTACTTTAATTTGTGTTCAAGTGTAATACTGGCTAGTCTCTGATGTTATTTTAACAGCTATATCTTTTGTCAGTTACTTTAATTTGTGTCCAAGTGTAATACTGACTAGTCTCTCATGCTATTTTAACAGCTATATCTTTTGTCAGTTACTTTAATTTGTGTCCAAGTGTAATACTGGCTAGTCTCTGATGTTATTTTAACAGCTATATCTTTTGTCAGTTACTTTAATTTGTGTCCAAGTGTAATACTGGCTAGTCTCTCATTTTATTTTAACAGCTATATCTTTTTTCAGTTATATCATTCCTCCGTTACTTGAATTTCTGTCCGAATGTAATGTTGGAAAGTATCTCTTGTTCATTTACATCTATATCATGTCTCACTGCATGCTGTTCTTTTACATTAATATGTGTCTAAGTGTAATGTTGGATAGTTTCTCATGTTCATCTACATCCATATCCTTTCTCACTACAAGCTGTTCCGTTACTTTAATTGTTGTCTAATAAGTGTATTGTTGGATAGTTTTTCATGCTCATTTACGTCCATATCCTTTCTCACTACAAGTTGTTTCATTACTTTAATTGTTGTCTAATAAGTGTATTGTTGGATAGTCTCTCGTGTTCATCTAGATCCATATCCTTTCTCACTACAAGTTGTTCTTTTACTTTAATTGCTATCTAATAAGTGTATTGTTGGATAGTTTCTCATGTGCATTTACATCCATATCCTTTCTCACTTCAAGTTGCTCTTTTACTTTAATTTGTGTCTAAGTGTAATGTTGGATAGTTGCTTATGTTCATCTGTATCCATATCCGTTCTCACTACAAGCTGTTCCGTTACTTTAATTTGTGTCCAAGTGTAATACTGGCTAGTCTCTGATGTTATTTTAACAGCTATATCTTTTGTCAGTTACTTTAATTTGTGTCCAAGTGTAATACTGGCTAGTCTCTCATGTTATTTTAACAGCTATATCTTTTGTCAGTTACTTTAATTTGTGTCCATGTGTAATACTGGCTAGTCTCTCATGTTATTTTACCAGCTATATCTTTTGTCAGTTACTTTAATTTGTGTCCAAGTGTAATACTGGCTAGTCTCTCGTGTTATTTTAACAGCTATATCTTTTGTCAGTTACTTTAATTTGTGTCCAAGTGTAATACTGGCTAGTCTCTCATGTTATTTTAACAGCTATTTCGTTTGTCAGTTACTTTAATTTGTGTCCAAGTGTAATACTGGCTAGTCTCTGATGGTATTTTAACAGCTATATCTTTCTTCAGTTACTTTAATTTGTGTCCAAGTGTAATACTGGCTAGTCTCTCATTTTATTTTAACAGCTATATCTTTTTTCAGTTATATCAGTCCTCCGTTACTTGAATTTGTTTTCGAGGGTAATGTTGGAAAGTATCTCATGTCCATTTACATCCATATCCTCTCTTACAATACAAAATGAAACCCCAAAACAGAAAAGAACAAATAAAAGTCATATAAAATAAATAAAGACACATGCAGTATGGTGATGTTACGTGTGTTGACAATAATTTTCCTATTTTCAAATGTTACTAATGTTTTTTTGTTCATTGCTAATGATGTAAAATAATGAAACACATGTGAGAATAATGTTGTGTGATAAAGAGAATGGTTGTCTCATTGATGCTGTTAATATAAATGTGAGAATAATGTTGTGTGATAAAGAGAATGGTTGTCTCATTGATGCTGTTAATATAAATGTGAGAATAATGTTGTGTGATAAAGAGAATGGTTGTCTCATTGATGCTGTTAATATATATAACTGTATTTATAACACGTGTTGTAATAATGTTGTGTTATAAAGAGAATGGTTGTCTCATTGATGCTGTTAATATATAACTGTATTTATAACACGTGTTGTCAACAAATAAGAGGATTAATGCAGCTAGTATGAAATATGATTGATTCCGTTGAATTCTAATGAAAGGATTTAAATATATGTAATGTAAATGGTTTAGCGCATACTTTCTTTGTCTTGTGTTATTGAATATTTTTCATATACCACATATGTTGTATTTGAAGGAAATACTTTTGAGCTGATACTCATTCAATCTAATCCGGCTTAGACTGCCTAAATTAGCAATAATTGGTAATCATGATACTCGACAAAGAAGGAATGGGCTAAATTGATTATACAATACTTGGTCATTAGTATATGAAAAAGAATGCATCTCGGCTTCGCCTCGAGCCATTCGTTTTCATATACTATGACCAGGTATTGAATAATCTATACGTATACTAGGGAATGACACATATTTTACTGTTACTTGATTATTTTTATATACATGTATTTATGATTTACAGATTTAAACATAGGTCGATTTTTTTTATAAAAAGGAAATAAATTGAATCATCAGCCAAACTTATCACATGTTTGTTTTTTCCAAACAAAATCACACGATTCAGTAAAGCACTTTGAAGATATCAACGAGGTAAAATGGTAAAGAGAAACCGTAAATCAAACAAGGGTAGACAATACAATGGCCAAAGGAAAAAAGGCAACAAAAAAGAAAAATAATGATCTACAAAACACTACACAAAAACTTAGGTGCTCCGGAAGGTGAGCAGTTCCTGATCCACTCATGTATGGATTCAATTGTTTTGATAATGTAAGAACTGAATAAAACATCTTCGATTTCTTTAAAATGTAAACAAAGAAATACAAGCAATTGTCCTTGCAGTTTCCAAAAAGGCTAAAGTTAGTAGAATTTAGCCAATTTCTTCGTTACCATTTTTGTTATAAACTCAACAGAATGGCATTATTAAATAAATGTGGTTTTATGATAGATGTTAAATCAGAAGAATGGAACTATAATCTTATGTATTGTTATCAACTGATTTTGTATAACACATAAAACAAGCTTAACCCTGCCACTTTGTATTTATGAACCTGTACAAGACAGGAATGTTAGTGGCCATGTTTTTCTGTGTCAGGGGATCGATTGTATTTATGGACCTGTACAAGACAGGAATGTTAGTGGCCATGTTTTTGTTGTCGATTGTGCCTCTTTCAACGATTTTGATATTTGATTTTGGAATTATTCCGACATTGTGCTATTCTTTTTTATTTATTTAAAATTTTATTGATAGGCATTATAAATTCTGGTCAGATTTATGTCTTGTGTGTGTTTGAATCGAGGACTCAGGGGTGCTAAGGGTGCGTGTAATGTTTCATTAATACACGATATGACAGGTTTATAGGAAACATCTGTCACACAAATCTATCAATATAACCTTTGTAAAATAAAATTAAATAATGTTAAACGCAATAAAGATTTTCTATGCATTTTCAGTCATAACCCTTTCTCTAATAGAATTATATATGAATGGAAATTAGGAGAGGATACAAATAAATATAAAAAATAACAAAAAATAAATCTTCAACGTCTGTTACACTTTAGTTAGCTATTTATAAATTCACAGACGAAGTGTTAGGGGTTAACATGTTTAATTATTTCAGTTATATCGTGGCGGAATTCATGAACGAACAATAAAATGTGAAATATAAATATTGAATGCAATCGATTATAACTTGTCGGGGACGTGAAACAGTGGAGCGTATATTTTGTATGTCACACTATTATAAATTGCACAAGCAGGAAAGTGATGAGTCATGTATATGTTTGTTAAGAGCATCAATATTGCCTCTTTCTACGATTTTTCAATTGACTTTTTAAACTGTTTCCACAGTGTGGTGTTCTTATTGTAATCTATAAAACTGCAAACAATGCATTCAATGCATATACTTACTTTTCAACATTATTAAATAAAAATTACATTATAAAATAATAATTGTATTACGGAAAGGAACATTAAATATATTTTCGATAATCAAATCTATTACATTTTTTATGAAAAGAGAGTTAAACGAAGACGACCATTTTCCACCAATAGTAAATTGTTGAATCCTGAAATTTCTGACAAACACAAACAAGTTTGCAGTGAACAAACTACGATGTCACCTTTTATGGATCAAACTGATTGATTTGGAGAAACGAATCGAATTGAGTGACGAATGTCTTTGATAAACGTTAGAGAATACCGAAGGGACAATCAAAAATTAACAATCCAGAGAAACTGGCAACATAGGGCATAAAAGACGAAGACTAAAAAAGCAAAGTCACACCACAATATGTGTTGGACACCACTATAATACAACCAAACGTAAATAAGGCATGAACCCTCCTACAAACAACTGATGGTAAAGACGAATCGAACATCGTTTTTATTCGGAAATTGTTATGAACACCACAACACGGAAATCAGACACATAATAGGACAACACAAAAAACTTTAAAAAAAATGAGCAATACGACCTCTCTCCCCCCCCCCCCCCCAAAAAAAACCCGGTGTGAACTCAGGTGCTCGCGAGGGGTAAGCAGTTCCTGTTTCTTATAAGACACCAGCTGATTTCATGAGAAGGACTTTATTGTGTGTACTTTTATCATTTGTCAGAGTTGAATTCTCATTCACACCACCATTGGAGTGGCTAGTGTTTAGACCGTTGCTATAGTGATTTGGAAAGAAGTTTCGTGGGGCATTTGCCAAACACAGCAAAATAGCTTCGCTTATTAGGACACTTTATCAAATTAGATCTCCAACAGAGTGAGGAAAGATCCAGTTCTCCAGCTTTTGATGAAATTCCAAAAGGAACATAAAACATACCGATGATTGTGTAGGATTTATTCTTTCACTAGTGCGATCGGTTTATGTTGGGGTGTCAACTGAATTATCAATACCGAATTCCTTTATTAAGCAGTCTATGTAATATGATTTACTTTCAACTTAGATATTATAAGAGACCTCGTCTACAGCGACAGAAACATAAATTTGTTGCGGAGGTACGACATACGTTTTCATCCTCGTTGTTGCGGAGGTATGACATGCGTTTTGATCCTCGTTGTTGCGTGATTGCTTATTGTGCTGTTATTTCATTTATTGCTAATTTTTATTAACGACCTCACAGCCTTACCTATTCGAAAAAAGTATCTGTCTTCTCTTTCAATATTTGCCAATTGTCTGGCATAACTCTGCACATAATGCATAGGAATTGTAAAGAAACATTTGCAGATACGAAAGGGACAATCAGAAGAGTTTGAAGATACCAAGGGTAGTAAGAAGCCGTAAATTGAAGAAGGACGGACTATACATTGTGGGAGTTTTAAAACTAATTATATTTTTTCCCATGTAAAGGAGTATTTTATTAAAAATAATAAATGTTAAGTCTTATCCGTTTCTTCGATTTTTTTGTTCGACTTTTGAGCTGTTCTGACTGTCTTGTGTTATTTGTATTCCACTTTTGAGCTGTTCTGACTGTCTTGTGTTATTTGTATTCCACTTTTGAGCTGTTCTGACTGTCTTGTGTTATTTGTATTCCACTTTTGAGCTGTTCTGACTGTCTTGTGTTATTTGTATTCCACTTTTGAGCTGTTCTGACTGTCTTGTGTTATTTGTATTCCACTTTTGAGCTGTTCTGACTGTCTTGTGTTATTTGTATTCCACTTTAGAGCTGTTCTGACTGTCTTGTGTTATTTGTATTCCACTTTTGAGCTGTTCTGACTGTCTTGTGTTATTTGTATTCCACTTTAGAGCTGTTCTGACTGTCTTGTGTTATTTGAATTCCACTTTTGAGCTGTTCTGACTGTCTTGTGTTATTTGTATTCCACTTTTGAGCTGTTCTGACTGTCTTGTGTTATTTGAATTCCACTTTAGAGCTGTTCTGACTGTCTTGTGTTATTTGTATTCCACTTTTGAGCTGTTGTGACTGTCTTGTGTTATTTGTATTCCACTTTTGAGCTGTTCTGACTGTCTTGTGTTATTTGTATTCCACTTTAGAGCTGTTCTGACTGTCTTGTGTTATTTGAATTCCACTTTAGAGCTGTTCTGACTGTCTTGTGTTATTTGTATTCCACTTTTGAGCTGTTGTGACTGTCTTGTGTTATTTGTATTCCACTTTTGAGCTGTTCTGACTGTCTTGTGTTATTTGTATTCCACTTTAGAGCTGTTCTGACTGTCTTGTGTTATTTGTATTCCACTTTTGAGCTGTTCTGACTGTCTTGTGTTATTAAGTATTCCACTGTAGAGCTGTTCTAACTGTCTTGTGTTATTTGTATTCCACTTTAGAGCTGTTCTGACTGTCTTGTGTTATTTGTATTCCACTTTTGAGCTGTTCTGACTGTCTTGTGTTATTTGTATTCCACTTTTGAGCTGTTCTGACTGTCTTGTGTTATTTGTATTCCACTTTTGAGCTGTTCTGACTGTCTTGTGTTATTTGTATTCCACTTTTGAGCTGTTCTGACTGTCTTGTGTTATTTGTATTCCACTTTAGAGCTGTTCTGACTGTCTTGTGTTATTTGAATTCCACTTTTGAGCTGTTCTGACTGTCTTGTGTTATTTGTATTCCACTTTTGAGCTGTTCTGACTGTCTTGTGTTATTTGAATTCCACTTTAGAGCTGTTCTGACTGTCTTGTGTTATTTGTATTCCACTTTTGAGCTGTTCTGACTGTCTTGTGTTATTTGTATTCCACTTTTGAGCTGTTCTGACTGTCTTGTGTTATTTGTATTCCACTTTAGAGCTGTTCTGACTGTCTTGTGTTATTTGTATTCCACTTTAGAGCTATTCTGACTGTCTTGTGTTATTTGTATTCCACTTTTGAGCTGTTCTGACTGTCTTGTGTTATTAAGTATTCCACTTTAGAGCTGTTCTAACTGTCTTGTGTTATTTGTATTCCACTTTAGAGCTGTTCTGACTGTCTTGTGTTATTTGTATTCCACTTTTGAGCTGTTCTGACTGTCTTGTGTTATTTGTATTCCACTTTTGAGCTGTTCTGACTGTCTTGTGTTATTTGTATTCCACTTTTGAGCTGTTCTGACTGTCTTGTGTTATTTGTATTCCACTTTAGAGCTGTTCTGACTGTCTTGTGTTATTTGTATTCCACTTTTGAGCTGTTCTGACTGTCTTGTATTTTTTTGTATTCCACCTTTGAGCTGTTCTGATTGTCTTGTATTTTTTTATTCCACTTTAGAGCTGTTCTGACTGTCTTGTATTTTTTTTATTCCACTTTAGAGCTGTTCTAACTGTCTTGTATTTTTTGTATTCCACTTTTGAGCTGTTCTGACTGTTTTGTATTTTTTTATTCCACTGTAGGGCTATTCTGACTGTCTTGTATATTTATTTTTTTCATTTTGTTGATAGCGCGCCACTGAGAATTTCTTCAACTGGTAACTGTTTACATGGATCATCTAGTCGTACCATATGTTAATATTGATATATATTTAATTACGTTGTACAAGCATATCGTTTTACATCATTGTGAGTGTATTCATTTGTTCGATTATTTAGTGCTTAACTATTCACAGTATAAATAGACTACTAGTTAAAGTCACTAGTACAGGTATTTCTATAGAATATTCAATCAATACCTGGTATAGTTATTCTCTTTGTAACGAACAAGCGAGTGATTACACAACCCATGGATATTCTTATTTGTAACGAGAAGTTAAATTTATTTATAGGTATACAGGTTATCAGAATTGATTTTTTTTGTTTATATTAAAAGTTGCCAATATTCGATGTTTTATACTAATAAAATGTTCTAAATAAGAAAGCCAGGTTTAAAAAATATGTTATAATGTCGTAATTAGTGAAAATAATTCGAATGTCTGTTGGTAATATCGCCATTAACACGACCTAATTATAAGTCGGCTGCTTTTCTGAAGTTTGTCGAATACTGATAACTGCTATTAATAACCAGGAAGCATGTTGCATGTAAATTCGCTAGAAATAATATAATTTAAGAAATATATCTATGAAATTGGATCCCGGGGTAATCAGTTAATATTATTTAATGGTATTTAGTAAGAATGACACTTAAACTCGGAAATACGTGATGAAATCAATAAAAACAAACCCAAACTCTGCAAAGGGGCCCGATAAAGGGAAAATTGTAAACAAATTGTATTGCATATTATTGACAACACTTGAGTTGGCTTGACTATATTTGTTTTAGAAATAAACAGACATGAAGTTCATTATTTTAGTCTCTAATATAAAAGAGATATCACCTAGCATTTTCTCCTGAAAGAAAGAATATATAAAAAATTACGATGCTATTCTACTGTTAAAATATGATTCGGCCGAAAAAAGATACTAAATTATGCTTACGTGTTGAAAAATGGAGTAGGTCGGTTTAACATCTTTTTTAAATTTTTACACAAAACTTGCTGAATGCTCCTTTTTGTGTCGTTTTCGTATAGAATCCGTCAATGTTTTGTTCTTCCACGATTCGATTTGTGCCATGTGCTTTCTTCATCAACAAACAATTTCGCACATGCGCAAACCCTTTCCCGAATGAGTTCACTGTCAGATCGCATGAATATTGCGCGGGTAAAAAATGCATTCTTTATTGGATTCAAGAAAATAAAACAGCGACGTATTTCCTTCGTTCTAGGCTATTTACGTATGATATTATGAAAATTTCAACTGCAATTTCTATAAAACATCGAATATTTTATTACTTTTAATATCAAAATAAAGCAAATCTGACAGCTGTTAATGGTTTGAAAACAAATAATTGATCCACATTTTTTCAACTTATTCAGTCATTTTCAGTTTGTCACAATGGATTATAGCAAGATAGTTCTAGTTTGTCTACTGTTGTGTGTTGGCATTTTGACTTGGTGTTTAAAACCACACAAATTTCTAAACACCCTAGGAGCCATAACCCGGAATGGATTTAATGTAATTGGAGGTCAAAAATGGACAATCCAGAGAAACTGATAACATAGGAAACGGTTAAAGCGACATAACTGTAAACTGTAAATCCATACAAAACGGTCAAAGGGACGTAACTGAAAACAATACAATAAATGTAGTTCCGATAACGAAATGGCGCGAAATATAGCGAGAGTGAAATTAAAAACGATAATTTCACGGTGAAATTATTGTTTTTATCTAACTCGGAAAATTCTGTAATTCACAGCTATCTATATAATGAACGGGCTTATTTGCATATACGTGTTGCATAGACAAACTCTTCACAAGAACCACTATTTGTACAGAGGAAAAATATTCATGGGACGGAAGACGTTATCTTGTTTACGATGGGTGTAACAAATCAACAAACAAAATATTACAGGAGCTGTGCCAGACAGTTAGAAAATACTATTTTTTCATATCTTCCATCAAGGTTCCATGGAGACTATTCTAATATACATTATAAAAATATATTTTGCTTATTTTATGATAAAGAGAAAAAGAGTAGAACATTCTTTAAAACTAATTTGAAAAATGGAGTAACATTATGGGACTTTGAGATATCATGTGATACATACATTCCTGTATATTATCATGTGTCATTAGAACGGTTTATTAGATTTGCTCAAAATAATGGTTGTAATATATATTTGAAACCACTTGGTGACGAGTGTGGGAGGAACATGAACAACAATAAATGTAATACGAGTGGGAATTTGTTAATTGAAGATCCTGATATTACATGGACATGCGAACATTTGAATGTACCGTCAGTCCGAAGAAATGAATTTTGAATAATGTTCAATCCTATGGACAAAACTACCAGATTCATCTCGACTTGCAACGTAACAGTTTATGGGACACGTATGGTGATCAGATTGAGGAATACTGCATACAAATGCCATTGATCGAGAACCATGTGCCATATAAAAACATATGTTATAGGCAATGCAATGGTATTACGGAATATAACGTCACAGACCAACCTAGTACTACTACCCCAACTTGTCTGCAAAACGCCAACGATACTCAGTGTTACTCCGACATAAACGAAGAAAATATATCTAAGGCGACGTTTCGATTATTATTTTCACTTTTAAGATTTGACAAACAGCCAAACAAATTTATAACAACATTGATGTAAATTAGCTTTATTCTTCATCATCATCTTTATTCAAAATCATACAAAACACTAACTTTTATAAGTTTTTCTAAGTAGTAGATATATGACTAGGGACTAGGTTTGACTAATTTTTGTTATCTATGCTCCAATATACTCATAAATATGTCACGACAAGGAATCTCAGCCCTCTATTATCAAATATAATGTGTTAATTCAACGTTGAATGATTATATATGCGAGTCATAGCAAGTAAGTTATTGTATTTAACGCTAGATGAACTTTATATCATGACAAGAACAAGTAATGTCATGATGAGATTTAAAATGTCTGATTTGTGCTAAGCAAACCAGCTTATTTGGACAGTGTTAGTGCTAGCTCACTGAAACAACAGTCAGTATGTTATGTGACGCATGGCACATTATGCTGACTCCGATCCAACCAGTGTCTATCCTTACTCCTTGCTACGTACTCAGTCAAGAAGCAGTAAAGGTACATGTTATAGTCTTTGGTTAAAATCATATTTTTCACTTGTTCTCCTTTACAGATATTTCGCGGCATGGAAGGTCTGAAGAAACCCAAATATGTGTCACATGTGAGTGACTTATGTCATGAATATATAATGATATGATCCATACGGCTATATCCTTTTTCGGCCAACCCTATTGCTCGTACCACGCAAATCTATTTGCGCGTGACTCCTCTCCTATGCCAAGACATATAAGTAAAAGACTTACAGGACCACGAGGGGAGCACGTTAATCATTCCATCACTGAGTCGATATTTATGATTATGCCAAAGAAAATGTAATCAATCGCCGAGTCGATCTTATTGATTATTCCAAAGCAAGCTTATTCATCACCGAAGCGATCTTTATGATTATTCCAAAGGAAATTGAATCCATCACCGAGTCGATCTTTATGATTATTCCAAAGAAATTTTAATCCATCACAGAGTCGATCTTATTGATTATTCCAAAGCAGAATTATTCCACCACTGAGTCGATCTTTATGATTATTCCAAAGCAGACTTATTCCACCACTGAGTCGATATTGATGATTATTCAAAAGAAAATTTAATCAATCACCGAGTCGATCTTATTGATTATTCCAAAGCAGACTTATTCCACCACTGAGTCAATCTTTATGATTATTACAAAGCACACTTATTCCACCACCGAGTCAATCTTATTGATTATTCCAAAGCAGGCTTATTCCACCACCGAGTCAATCTTATTGATTATTCCAAAGCAGACTTATTCCACCACTGAGTCGATATGTATGACTATTCCAAAGCAGACTTATTCCACCACCGAGTCGATCTTTATGATTATTCCAAAGCAAACTTATTCCACCACCGAGTCAATCTTGATGATTATTCCAAAGCAGACTTATTCCACCACTGAGTCGATATTTATGATTATTTCAAAGAAAATGTAATCCATCACCGAGTCGATCTTTATGATTATTCCAATGCAAGCTTATTCCACCACCTAGTCGATCTTTATGACTATTCCAAAGCAGACTTATTCCACCACCGAGTCGATCTTTATGATTATTCCAAAGCAAACTTATTCCACCACCGAGTCAATCTTGATGATTATTCTAAAGCAGATTTATTTCACCACTGAGTCGATCTTTATGATTATTCCAATGCAAGCTTATTCCACCACCGAGTCAATCTTTATGATTATTCCAAAGCAGACTTATTCCACCACCGAGTCGATCTTTATGATTATTCCAAAGCAAACTTATTCCACCACTGAGTCGATATTTATGATTATTCCAACGAAAATGTAATTCATCACCGAGGCGATCTTTATGATTATTCCAATGCAAGCTTATTCCACCACCGAGTCAATCTTTATGATTATTCCAAGTCTTTTACCGGAGTTGACTCTATACGGGGTCGGTGTTGCTCAGTAGTTTTGCTTTGTTTTTCTTCGTCTTGTGTACCTTTGCTGCCAGTTTCTCTAGATTGTACTTTTGGATTGACCCTTCGGTATTACTTACTTCATAAGAGCACAAAAAGCATCGCACTCAGTCGTTTGAAAGGGCATCTTTCTTCCTGTCCCGGTTTTTCTGTTACTATTTATTGCAATGCGTTCTACATGAATCGAGTACCAAGAGATTGTTACATGCATAATAGACGATAAATCAAGCAAGAATATTTTGTATCCCTTTATTATACACACTAGTGATTGTACATCGAATGTAATGATTGTAGGATAAAATATATAAAAAAAAACAGACAGCATAAGACATAAAGGCTAACATCAAAATAAAAAAACTCCCGGATAACATTGACTCATAGACAACCCGGAAGTAAAACCAGGCCTACCGGAAGGATACAGATCCCGTATCTGATATAGATAAATATAGAGGGTATATCATGATATGAAGAAATAAACACTGCTTATATTGTTCCTTTCCTTGCAGAAACAACAGCCAATAAAATGACACAAAAAAACCACACATTGTCGGAATAGTTCCAAAATCCAATAGCAAGATCATAGAAAGATGCAAAATCGATACCCCCCAGCAGAAACAAATACAGGACCGCCCACTTCTTGGCTTTGTACAGGTACTTCAATAAAGAGTGGCGGAGTTAAGCTAGTTTTATGGACCAACTGACACTATTTTAACAATGTTATTTCTATTACAGAGAAGATGTATTGATCTGATGTGCTATCCAGGACGAACACTTCTAGAAAAAGGATGCGTTCCATTGCTTGATATCACATATGACCTTGGGTATATTTTATCTTTAGAATTAACAGGAGGTCCATTAACACATATAAATGATACAATTCTATTTTTAGATAAAATAGAGGGTGAGATAGAATTATCAATTCTCAATAGTTTGCGTGACTTATTTTTTCACTTAAGAATGGAATCGAGTATATATCTATATAATTCAAAATATAACAATGGAATATCTTGGAATGAGTCTACAATATCTACATTAATATACCAGAAACTGTCTTGTCTTTCTCTGGTGTCCCGATCACGTCTTGAAGAAAGACTCTTGTTATTAACAACATCGACATTCAACTTTTCATTTTCAGACACCTGGTATCAACTTGATATATTGCCGAATGCCGACTCGTTTCTTTTACCGTCATATAAACCTGATATCAACCAATCGTGTTCCATCCAAAGAAATATATCCGAGAGTCTGCGAAGATATTCACACGTGATACAATTATTGACGTGTCAACAGGTGAAGCTACAGCAAAATGAATTTCTGATTGACAGCGATACATTGCAGCTGACGTTAATTTCCATTAGTGTAGAAGTCAGTAATTTAGACTATACAGTGACACCATCAAATAACGTTAGAATGTGTGCAAACCAAATACAAATTGCTTTTTAAGTCAAAGAAAGCAGATTCTAGTTTATTCCAGAATATATTAGGGACGTCGTTAATGATATGCACATGCTTTCATTAGTCTTTTTGCTGTTAACATTGTTAGCATACATAATATTTCCCGCTTTGCGATCCTTACCAGGAAAAAATAATATGGCTTTAGTAGTTGCTATGATAGCTGGCCATACACTGTACCAGTTTGGAATGTATCAGAATCAATATGAAATGGCTTGTAAAATTATCGGAGTTCTGATACATTATTTTTGGTTGGTAATGTTTTTATGCCTTAATGTTTGTTCATTTCATATGTTTAGAGTTTTCAGAAATATGCTTCAACATGGAACGTCCAGTCAAAGAAAATCGTTTGTATTGTGTTTGCTGTATTCATATGGTACCCCGCTAATCATTGTTATGTCAAATATTGTTGTAGAACTATTTGTAGAAAAGGAATCCGACATTGGCTATGGCGGTAACATTTGCTTTTTAAATCAACCAATCGCTGTCATTGTGACATTCATTTCACCCATAATGCTTGTATGCTTGTTGAACAATTTCGTTTTTGTCATGACGGCGAAAAATATAGCAAAAACATCATCGATTGTGGAGAAACAGCAAATTGAGTCAAATCGAGTAAATTTTTCTGTGTATGTTAAATTATTTACAATAACGGGAATTTCGTAGGTAAAATAGTTGTCAAAGCAGTACCAAATTCAGTGAGGAGGGTGGAACATCTATCGTGAATCATATCCATCAACAACCCCGAGTCACCTGAAGTATTTTAACTACGAAAGTAAATGTCAAAAACACTCTTACGTCACACATTGATAAACAATATTTTTTACATTTTTGTTGACTTCCTTATCTTTATACATTTTCACTATATGAAAATCCATCGTTTATTACTAATAGTGTCTGCTTTTAACATTGATTTTAATACATTGTAGCATTGTCGCTTAATTGTGCTGATGTGTGGCTCGATATTGTGGCATCAACATCTTTATTTGGTTATTATAATGACAATTATTATTTTGTTTAGCTTCATCATGTTAAATGAAGCAATATACATTAATACATTCTTTCATCCCCTCTGGTAAGTTCATAAGGTAAAATGAAACATGTTATATTTTTCCACCATCTTTATTAGTTTCATCTTGTATAATTAGACATTTTATATTGTTTCACTGCCATTGTTAGTTTCATCATATATAATGAAACATTATACATATAACCAACATTGGTAGTTTCATCATGCAAAAATGAAACATGTTATATTCTTTCATCGCCATGTTAGTTTCATCATATAAAATGAGACATGCTATATTCTTTTACTGCCATTGTTAACTAAGTCATACAAAAATGAAACATGTTATATTCTTTCACCACCATTGGTAACTAAGTCATACAAAATAAGCATCATATATTCTTTCACCGCCAATGGTTACTAAGTCATACAAAATAAACATGTTATATTCTTTCACCGCCATTGGTAACTAAGTCATACAAAAATGAAACATGTTATATTAATTCACCGCCATTGTTAATTTAGTCATACAAAATAAACATGTTATATTCTTTCACCGCCATTGGTAACTAAGTTATACAAAATAAACATGCTATATTATTTCACCGCCATTGTTAACTTAGTCATACAAAATAAACATGTGATATTCTTTCACCGCCATTGTTAGTTTCATCATGTAAAAATGAAACATTTTATTTTCTGTTAGTTTCATGTAAACAGCAACATGTTATACTCATTCGGTGTGCAAATAATTGAAACATATTCATTTGGTACTGATACATAATGTGATATTCAAACACAATGACAGATGACGCAAATGCCAAAATCTAACAGTAGTTGCAATCAATACCTATGTATAATGCATAAAAAAAGATTGAAGATATCAAAGGTGTAATCAGAATCCGTAAATTGAAGAACAGACAACACAATGGCCAAACAGAAAAAAAGATAAAAGGTAAAACAATGATCTACCAAGCACTTCAAATTCTTGCTACAAAGCCGGTGATAAGTCATGAATGAGGAAGGGACCGGAATGTGATTACGACAAACAGAGCATAAGTGAGATGTAATCGATAGAAAATATCTGATAAAGTTTGCCAGTAACATGTCGGCTTTTCATAAGTACTACGGATTCCGCAACGATCAAAACAGCCAGACAAGATGTAAATGAAACACTGTTATACACAATATGTATATAGTGCGTATTATATATGTCAATATATTTATGTAATTCAATACAGATAATTATTTTCGGACGTTTTTGTTATTTTCCCAACTATTTTACTGTCTTTGTTTATGTTGACATTTATTTTGTAATAGTATGTGGTCTTTTTGAATGGTACGAATCTGTACAGGCTTTGTGCACGTTTGTTTATATCTGTACTGAGAGGTTATTGTTCATTTTTTTTTATATTGGTGGAATTGTTGACCATCACAGTTAAAGAAAAGTTTGAAGATATCAAAACGGTAATCAGGAGCTGTAAATCGACAAAGGACAGACAATACAATGACCAACAGAAAAAGGACAAACAATGATCAATAAAACACTACACAGAAAACTAAAGATTGGGGCAAGAAAGGTTTGAAGATACCAAAGGGGTAATCAGAAGCTGTAAATCAAAGGACAGACAATACAGTGACCAACAGTAAAAGGAGAAACAATACTGTGACCAAATGAAAAAGGACAAACAATATAGTTCCCAAAAGAAAAAGGACAAACAATACAGTGACCAAAAGAAAAAGGACAAACAATACAGTGACCAAAAGAAAAAGGACAAACAATACAGTGACCAAAAGAAAAAGTACAAACAATACAGTGACCAAAAGAAAAGGGACAAACAATACAGTGACCAAAAGAAAAAGGACAAACAATACAGTGACCAAAAGAAAAAGGACAAATAATACAGTGACCAAAAGAAAAAGGATAAACAATACAGTGACCAAAAGAAAGAGGGCAAACAATACAGTGACCAAAAGAAAAAGGACAAACAATACAGTGACCAAAAGAAAAAGAACAAACAATACAGTGACCAAAAGAAAAAGGACAAACAATACAGTGACCAAAAGAAAAAGGACAAACAATACAGTGACCAAAAGAAAAAGGACAAACAATACAGTGACCAAAAAAAAAAAGGACAAACAATACAGTGACGAAAAGAAAAAGGACAAACAATACAGTGACCAAAAGAAAGAGGACAAACAATACAGTGATCAAAAGAAAAAGGACAAAAAATACAGTGACCAAAAGAAAAAGGAGAAACAATAAAGTGACCAAAAGAAAAAGGGCAAACAATACAGTGACCAAAAGAAAAAGCACAAACAATACAGTGACCAAAAAAAAAGGACAAACAATACAGTGACCAAAAGAAAAGGGACAAACAATACAGTGACCAAAAGAAAAAAGACAAACAATACAGTGACCAAAAGAAAAAGGACAAACAATACAGTGACCAAAAGAAAAAGGACAAACAATACAGTGACCAAAAGAAAAAGGATAAACAATACAGTGACCAAAAGAAAGAGGGCAAACAATACAGTGACCAAAAGAAAAAGGACAAACAATACAGTGACCAAAAGGAAAAGAACAAACAATACAGTGACCAAAAGAAAAAGGACAAACAATACAGTGACCAAAAGAAAAAGGACAAACAGTACAGTGACCAAAAAAAAAAGGACAAACAATACAATGACCAAAGGAAAAAGGACATACAATATAGTGACGAATAGAAAAGGGACAAACAATACAGTGACCAAAAGAAAAAGGACAAACAATACAGTGATCAAAAGAAAAAGGACAAACAATACAGTGACCAAAAAAAAAAGGACAAACAATACAATGACCAAAGGAAAAAGGACATACAATACAGTGACGAATAGAAAAGGGACAAACAATACAGTGACCAAAAGAAAAAGGACAAACAATACAGTGATCAAAAGAAAAAGGACAAAAAATACAGAGACCAAAAGAAAAAGGAGAAACAATACAGTGACCAAAAGAAAAAGGATAAACAATACAGTGACCAAATGAACAAGGACAAACAATAGAGTGGCCAAAAGAAAAGGGACAAACAATACAGTGACCAACAGAAAAAGGACAAGCAATACAGTAGACAGAAGAAAAAGGACAAACAATACAGTGGCCAATAGAAAAAGGACAAACAATACAGTGACCAAAAGAAAAAGTACAAACAATACAGTGACAAAAAAAAAGGACAAACAATGCAATGACCAAAATAAAAAGGACAACCAATACAGTGACCAAAAGAAAAAGGACAAACAATACAGTGACGAAAAGAAAAAGGACAAACAATACAGTGACCCAAAACAAAAAGGACAAACAATACAATGACCAAAAGAAAAAGGATAAACAATACAGTGACCAAAAGGAAAAGGATAAACAATACAGTGACCAAAAGAAAAAGGACAAACAATACAGTGACGAAAAGAAAAGGGACAAACAATACAGTGACCCTAAACAAAAAGGACAGACAATACAATGACCAAAAGAAAAAGGAAAAACAATACAGTGACCAAAAGAAAAAGGACAAACAATACAGTGACCAAAGAAAAAGGACAAACAATACAGTGACCAAAAGAAAAAGGACAAACAATACAGTGACCAAAAGAAAAAGTACAAACAATACAGTGACCAAAAGAAAGAGGACAAACAATACAGTGATCAAAAGAAAAAGGACAAAAAATACAGTGACCAAAAGAAAAAGGAGAAACAATAAAGTGACCAAAAGAAAAAGGGCAAACAATACAGTGACCAAAAGAAAAAGCACAAACAATACAGTGACCAAAAAAAAAGGACAAACAATACAGTGACCAAAAGAAAAGGGACAAACAATACAGTGACCAAAAGAAAAAAGACAAACAATACAGTGACCAAAAGAAAAAGGACAAACAATACAGTGACCAAAAGAAAAAGGACAAACAATACAGTGACCAAAAGAAAAAGGATAAACAATACAGTGACCAAAAGAAAGAGGGCAAACAATACAGTGACCAAAAGAAAAAGGACAAACAATACAGTGACCAAAAGGAAAAGAACAAACAATACAGTGACCAAAAGAAAAAGGACAAACAATACAGTGACCAAAAGAAAAAGGACAAACAGTACAGTGACCAAAAAAAAAAGGACAAACAATACAATGACCAAAGGAAAAAGGACATACAATATAGTGACGAATAGAAAAGGGACAAACAATACAGTGACCAAAAGAAAAAGGACAAACAATACAGTGATCAAAAGAAAAAGGACAAACAATACAGTGACCAAAAAAAAAAGGACAAACAATACAATGACCAAAGGAAAAAGGACATACAATACAGTGACGAATAGAAAAGGGACAAACAATACAGTGACCAAAAGAAAAAGGACAAACAATACAGTGATCAAAAGAAAAAGGACAAAAAATACAGAGACCAAAAGAAAAAGGAGAAACAATACAGTGACCAAAAGAAAAAGGATAAACAATACAGTGACCAAATGAACAAGGACAAACAATAGAGTGGCCAAAAGAAAAGGGACAAACAATACAGTGACCAACAGAAAAAGGACAAGCAATACAGTAGACAGAAGAAAAAGGACAAACAATACAGTGGCCAATAGAAAAAGGACAAACAATACAGTGACCAAAAGAAAAAGTACAAACAATACAGTGACAAAAAAAAAGGACAAACAATGCAATGACCAAAATAAAAAGGACAACCAATACAGTGACCAAAAGAAAAAGGACAAACAATACAGTGACGAAAAGAAAAAGGACAAACAATACAGTGACCCAAAACAAAAAGGACAAACAATACAATGACCAAAAGAAAAAGGATAAACAATACAGTGACCAAAAGGAAAAGGATAAACAATACAGTGACCAAAAGAAAAAGGACAAACAATACAGTGACGAAAAGAAAAGGGACAAACAATACAGTGACCCTAAACAAAAAGGACAGACAATACAATGACCAAAAGAAAAAGGAAAAACAATACAGTGACCAAAAGAAAAAGGACAAACAATACAGTGACCAAAGAAAAAGGACAAACAATACAGTGACCAAAAGAAAAAGGACAAACAATACAGTGACCAAAAGAAAAAGTACAAACAATACAGTGACCAAAAGAAAAGGGACAAACAATACAGTGACCAAAAGAAAAAGGACAAACAATAGAGTGACCAAAAGAAAAAGGACAAACAATACAGTGACCAAAAGAAAAAGGACAAACAATACAGAGACCAAAAGAAAAAGGAGAAACAATACAGTGACCAAAAGAAAAAGGATAAACAATACAGTGACCAAATGAACAAGGACAAACAATAGAGTGGCCAAAAGAAAAGGGACAAACAATACAGTGACCAAAAGAAAAAGGACAAGCAATACAGTAGACAGAAGAAAAAGGACAAACAATACAGTGGCCAAAAGAAAAAGGACAAACAATACAGTGACCAAAAGAAAAAGTACAAACAATAGAGTGATAAAAAAAAAGGACAAACAATGCAATGACCAAAATAAAAAGGACAACCAATACAGTGACCAAAAGAAAAAGGACAAACAATACAGTGACGAAAAGAAAAAGGACAAACAATACAGTGACCCAAAACAAAAAGGACAAACAATACAATGACCAAAAGAAAAAGGATAAACAATACAGTGACCAAAAGGAAAAGGATAAACAATACAGTGACCAAAAGAAAAAGGACAAACAATACAGTGACGAAAAGAAAAGGGACAAACAATACAGTGACCAAAAGAAAAAGGACAAACAATAGAGTGACCAAAAGAAAAAGGACAAACAATACAGTGACCAAAAGAAAAGGGACAAACAATACAGTGACCAAAAGAAAAAGGACAAACAATAGAGTGACCAAAAGAAAAAGGACAAACAATACAGTGACCAAAAGAAAAAGGACAAACAATACAGTGACCAAAAGAAAAAGGATAAACAATACAGTGACCAAAAGAAAGAGGGCAAACAATACAGTGACCAAAAGAAAAAGGACAAACAATACAGTGAGGAAAAGAAAAAGGGCAAACAATACAGTGACCAAAAGAAAAAGGATAAACAATACAGTGACCAAAAGAAAAAGGACAAACAATACAGTGACGAAAAGAAAAAGGTACAAACAATACAGTGACGAAAAGAAAAAGGACAAACAATACAGTGACGAAAAGAAAAAGGATAAACAATACAGTGACCAAAAGAAAAAGGATAAACAATACAGTGACCAAAAGAAAAAGGACAAACAATACAGTGACCAAAAGAAAAAGGATAAACAATACAGTGACCAAAAGAAAAAGGGCAAACAATACAGTGACCAAAAGAAAAAGGACAAACAATACAGTGACCAAAAGAAAAAGGATAAACAATACAGTGACCAAAAGAAAAAGGGCAAACAATACAGTGATCAAAAGAAAAGGGACAAACAATACAGTGACCAAAAGAAAAAGGACAAACAATAGAGTGACCAAAAGAAAAAGGACAAACAATACAGTGACCAAAAGAAAAAGGACAAACAATACAGAGACCAAAAGAAAAAGGAGAAACAATACAGTGACCAAAAGAAAAAGGATAAACAATACAGTGACCAAATGAACAAGGACAAACAATAGAGTGGCCAAAAGAAAAGGGACAAACAATACAGTGACCAAAAGAAAAAGGACAAGCAATACAGTAGACAGAAGAAAAAGGACAAACAATACAGTGGCCAAAAGAAAAAGGACAAACAATACAGTGACCAAAAGAAAAAGTACAAACAATACAGTGACAAAAAAAAAGGACAAACAATGCAATGACCAAAATAAAAAGGACAACCAATACAGTGACCAAAAGAAAAAGGACAAATCATACAGTGACGAAAAGAAAAAGGACAAACAATACAGTGATCCAAAACAAAAAGGACAAACAATACAATGACCAAAAGAAAAAGGATAAACAATACAGTGACCAAAAGGAAAAGGATAAACAATACAGTGACCAAAAGAAAAAGGACAAACAATACAGTGACGAAAAGAAAAGGGACAAACAATACAGTGACCCTAAACAAAAAGGACAAACAATACAGTGACCAAAAGAAAAAGGAAAAACAATACAGTGACCAAAAGAAAAAGGACAAACAATACAGTGACCAAAGAAAAAGGACAAACAATACAGTGACCAAAAGAAAAAGGACAAACAATACAGTGACCAAAAGAAAAAGTACAAACAATACAGTGACCAAAAGAAAAGGGACAAACAATACAGTGACCAAAAGAAAAAGGACAAACAATAGAGTGACCAAAAGAAAAAGGACAAACAATACAGTGACCAAAAGAAAAAGGACAAACAATACAGTGACCAAAAGAAAAAGGATAAACAATACAGTGACCAAAAGAAAGAGGGCAAACAATACAGTTACCAAAAGAAAAAGGACAAACAATACAGTGAGGAAAAGAAAAAGGGCAAACAATACAGTGACCAAAAGAAAAAGGATAAACAATACAGTGACCAAAAGAAAAAGGACAAACAATACAGTGACGAAAAGAAAAAGGTACAAACAATACAGTGACGAAAAGAAAAAGGACAAACAATACAGTGACGAAAAGAAAAAGGATAAACAATACAGTGACCAAAAGAAAAAGGATAAACAATACAGTGACCAAAAGAAAAAGGACAAACAATACAGTGACCAAAAGAAAAAGGATAAACAATACAGTGACCAAAAGAAAAAGGGCAAACAATACAGTGACCAAAAGAAAAAGGACAAACAATACAGTGACCAAAAGAAAAAGGATAAACAATACAGTGACCAAAAGAAAAAGGGCAAACAATACAGTGACCAAAAGAAAAAGGATAAACAATACAGTGACCAAAAGAAAAAGGGCAAACAATACAGTGACCAAAAGAAAAAGGACAAACAATACAGTGACCAAAAAAAAAAGGACAAACAATGCAATGACAAAAAGAAAAAGGACAAACAATACAGTGACCAAAAGAAAGAGGGCAAACAATACAGTGACCAAAAGAAAAAGGACAAACAATACAGTGACCAAAAGAAAAAGAACAAACAATACAGTGACCCAAAACAAAAAGGACAAACAATACAATGACCAAAAGAAAAAGGATAAACAATACAGTGACCAAAAGGAAAAGGATAAACAATACAGTGACCAAAAGAAAAAGGACAAACAATACAGTGACGAAAAGAAAAGGGACAAACAATACAGTGACCCTAAACAAAAAGGACAGACAATACAATGACCAAAAGAAAAAGGAAAAACAATACAGTGACCAAAAGAAAAAGGACAAACAATACAGTGACCAAAGAAAAAGGACAAACAATACAGTGACCAAAAGAAAAAGGACAAACAATACAGTGACCAAAAGAAAAAGTACAAACAATACAGTGACCAAAAGAAAGAGGACAAACAATACAGTGATCAAAAGAAAAAGGACAAAAAATACAGTGACCAAAAGAAAAAGGAGAAACAATAAAGTGACCAAAAGAAAAAAGGCAAACAATACAGTGACCAAAAGAAAAAGCACAAACAATACAGTGACCAAAAAAAAAGGACAAACAATACAGTGACCAAAAGAAAAGGGACAAACAATACAGTGACCAAAAGAAAAAAGACAAACAATACAGTGACCAAAAGAAAAAGGACAAACAATACAGTGACCAAAAGAAAAAGGACAAACAATACAGTGACCAAAAGAAAAAGGATAAACAATACAGTGACCAAAAGAAAGAGGGCAAACAATACAGTGACCAAAAGAAAAAGGACAAACAATACAGTGACCAAAAGGAAAAGAACAAACAATACAGTGACCAAAAGAAAAAGGACAAACAATACAGTGACCAAAAGAAAAAGGACAAACAGTACAGTGACCAAAAAAAAAAGGACAAACAATACAATGACCAAAGGAAAAAGGACATACAATATAGTGACGAATAGAAAAGGGACAAACAATACAGTGACCAAAAGAAAAAGGACAAACAATACAGTGATCAAAAGAAAAAGGACAAACAATACAGTGACCAAAAAAAAAAGGACAAACAATACAATGACCAAAGGAAAAAGGACATACAATACAGTGACGAATAGAAAAGGGACAAACAATACAGTGACCAAAAGAAAAAGGACAAACAATACAGTGATCAAAAGAAAAAGGACAAAAAATACAGAGACCAAAAGAAAAAGGAGAAACAATACAGTGACCAAAAGAAAAAGGATAAACAATACAGTGACCAAATGAACAAGGACAAACAATAGAGTGGCCAAAAGAAAAGGGACAAACAATACAGTGACCAACAGAAAAAGGACAAGCAATACAGTAGACAGAAGAAAAAGGACAAACAATACAGTGGCCAATAGAAAAAGGACAAACAATACAGTGACCAAAAGAAAAAGTACAAACAATACAGTGACAAAAAAAAAGGACAAACAATGCAATGACCAAAATAAAAAGGACAACCAATACAGTGACCAAAAGAAAAAGGACAAACAATACAGTGACGAAAAGAAAAAGGACAAACAATACAGTGACCCAAAACAAAAAGGACAAACAATACAATGACCAAAAGAAAAAGGATAAACAATACAGTGACCAAAAGGAAAAGGATAAACAATACAGTGACCAAAAGAAAAAGGACAAACAATACAGTGACGAAAAGAAAAGGGACAAACAATACAGTGACCCTAAACAAAAAGGACAGACAATACAATGACCAAAAGAAAAAGGAAAAACAATACAGTGACCAAAAGAAAAAGGACAAACAATACAGTGACCAAAGAAAAAGGACAAACAATACAGTGACCAAAAGAAAAAGGACAAACAATACAGTGACCAAAAGAAAAAGTACAAACAATACAGTGACCAAAAGAAAGAGGACAAACAATACAGTGATCAAAAGAAAAAGGACAAAAAATACAGTGACCAAAAGAAAGAGGACAAACAATACAGTGATCAAAAGAAAAAGGACAAAAAATACAGTGACCAAAAGAAAAAGGAGAAACAATAAAGTGACCAAAAGAAAAAAGGCAAACAATACAGTGACCAAAAGAAAAAGCACAAACAATACAGTGACCAAAAAAAAAGGACAAACAATACAGTGACCAAAAGAAAAGGGACAAACAATACAGTGACCAAAAGAAAAAAGACAAACAATACAGTGACCAAAAGAAAAAGGACAAACAATACAGTGACCAAAAGAAAAAGGACAAACAATACAGTGACCAAAAGAAAAAGGATAAACAATACAGTGACCAAAAGAAAGAGGGCAAACAATACAGTGACCAAAAGAAAAAGGACAAACAATACAGTGACCAAAAGGAAAAGAACAAACAATACAGTGACCAAAAGAAAAAGGACAAACAATACAGTGACCAAAAGAAAAAGGACAAACAGTACAGTGACCAAAAAAAAAAGGACAAACAATACAATGACCAAAGGAAAAAGGACATACAATATAGTGACGAATAGAAAAGGGACAAACAATACAGTGACCAAAAGAAAAAGGACAAACAATACAGTGATCAAAAGAAAAAGGACAAACAATACAGTGACCAAAAAAAAAAGGACAAACAATACAATGACCAAAGGAAAAAGGACATACAATACAGTGACGAATAGAAAAGGGACAAACAATACAGTGACCAAAAGAAAAAGGACAAACAATACAGTGATCAAAAGAAAAAGGACAAAAAATACAGAGACCAAAAGAAAAAGGAGAAACAATACAGTGACCAAAAGAAAAAGGATAAACAATACAGTGACCAAATGAACAAGGACAAACAATAGAGTGGCCAAAAGAAAAGGGACAAACAATACAGTGACCAACAGAAAAAGGACAAGCAATACAGTAGACAGAAGAAAAAGGACAAACAATACAGTGGCCAATAGAAAAAGGACAAACAATACAGTGACCAAAAGAAAAAGTACAAACAATACAGTGACAAAAAAAAAGGACAAACAATGCAATGACCAAAATAAAAAGGACAACCAATACAGTGACCAAAAGAAAAAGGACAAACAATACAGTGACGAAAAGAAAAAGGACAAACAATACAGTGACCCAAAACAAAAAGGACAAACAATACAATGACCAAAAGAAAAAGGATAAACAATACAGTGACCAAAAGGAAAAGGATAAACAATACAGTGACCAAAAGAAAAAGGACAAACAATACAGTGACGAAAAGAAAAGGGACAAACAATACAGTGACCCTAAACAAAAAGGACAGACAATACAATGACCAAAAGAAAAAGGAAAAACAATACAGTGACCAAAAGAAAAAGGACAAACAATACAGTGACCAAAGAAAAAGGACAAACAATACAGTGACCAAAAGAAAAAGGACAAACAATACAGTGACCAAAAGAAAAAGTACAAACAATACAGTGACCAAAAGAAAAGGGACAAACAATACAGTGACCAAAAGAAAAAGGACAAACAATAGAGTGACCAAAAGAAAAAGGACAAACAATACAGTGACCAAAAGAAAAAGGACAAACAATACAGAGACCAAAAGAAAAAGGAGAAACAATACAGTGACCAAAAGAAAAAGGATAAACAATACAGTGACCAAATGAACAAGGACAAACAATAGAATGGCCAAAAGAAAAGGGACAAACAATACAGTGACCAAAAGAAAAAGGACAAGCAATACAGTAGACAGAAGAAAAAGGACAAACAATACAGTGGCCAAAAGAAAAAGGACAAACAATACAGTGACCAAAAGAAAAAGTACAAACAATAGAGTGATAAAAAAAAAGGACAAACAATGCAATGACCAAAATAAAAAGGACAACCAATACAGTGACCAAAAGAAAAAGGACAAACAATACAGTGACGAAAAGAAAAAGGACAAACAATACAGTGACCCAAAACAAAAAGGACAAACAATACAATGACCAAAAGAAAAAGGATAAACAATACAGTGACCAAAAGGAAAAGGATAAACAATACAGTGACCAAAAGAAAAAGGACAAACAATACAGTGACGAAAAGAAAAGGGACAAACAATACAGTGACCCTAAACAAAAAGGACAGACAATACAATGACCAAAAGAAAAAGGAAAAACAATACAGTGACCAAAAGAAAAAGGACAAACAATACAGTGACCAAAGAAAAAGGACAAACAATACAGTGACCAAAAGAAAAAGGACAAACAATACAGTGACCAAAAGAAAAAGTACAAACAATACAGTGACCAAAAGAAAAGGGACAAACAATACAGTGACCAAAAGAAAAAGGACAAACAATAGAGTGACCAAAAGAAAAAGGACAAACAATACAGTGACCAAAAGAAAAAGGACAAACAATACAGTGACCAAAAGAAAAAGGATAAACAATACAGTGACCAAAAGAAAGAGGGCAAACAATACAGTGACCAAAAGAAAAAGGGCAAACAATACAGTGAGGAAAAGAAAAAGGGCAAACAATACAGTGACCAAAAGAAAAAGGATAAACAATACAGTGACCAAAAGAAAAAGGACAAACAATACAGTGACGAAAAGAAAAAGGTACAAACAATACAGTGACGAAAAGAAAAAGGACAAACAATACAGTGACGAAAAGAAAAAGGATAAACAATACAGTGACCAAAAGAAAAAGGATAAACAATACAGTGACCAAAAGAAAAAGGACAAACAATACAGTGACCAAAAGAAAAAGGATAAACAATACAGTGACCAAAAGAAAAAGGGCAAACAATACAGTGACCAAAAGAAAAAGGACAAACAATACAGTGACCAAAAGAAAAAGGATAAACAATACAGTGACCAAAAGAAAAAGGGCAAACAATACAGTGATCAAAAGAAAAGGGACAAACAATACAGTGACCAAAAGAAAAAGGACAAACAATAGAGTGACCAAAAGAAAAAGGACAAACAATACAGTGACCAAAAGAAAAAGGACAAACAATACAGAGACCAAAAGAAAAAGGAGAAACAATACAGTGACCAAAAGAAAAAGGATAAACAATACAGTGACCAAATGAACAAGGACAAACAATAGAGTGGCCAAAAGAAAAGGGACAAACAATACAGTGACCAAAAGAAAAAGGACAAGCAATACAGTAGACAGAAGAAAAAGGACAAACAATACAGTGGCCAAAAGAAAAAGGACAAACAATACAGTGACCAAAAGAAAAAGTACAAACAATACAGTGACAAAAAAAAAGGACAAACAATGCAATGACCAAAATAAAAAGGACAACCAATACAGTGACCAAAAGAAAAAGGACAAACAATACAGTGACGAAAAGAAAAAGGACAAACAATACAGTGATCCAAAACAAAAAGGACAAACAATACAATGACCAAAAGAAAAAGGATAAACAATACAGTGACCAAAAGGAAAAGGATAAACAATACAGTGACCAAAAGAAAAAGGACAAACAATACAGTGACGAAAAGAAAAGGGACAAACAATACAGTGACCCTAAACAAAAAGGACAGACAATACAATGACCAAAAGAAAAAGGAAAAACAATACAGTGACCAAAAGAAAAAGGACAAACAATACAGTGACCAAAGAAAAAGGACAAACAATACAGTGACCAAAAGAAAAAGGACAAACAATACAGTGACCAAAAGAAAAAGTACAAACAATACAGTGACCAAAAGAAAAGGGACAAACAATACAGTGACCAAAAGAAAAAGGACAAACAATAGAGTGACCAAAAGAAAAAGGACAAACAATACAGTGACCAAAAGAAAAAGGACAAACAATACAGTGACCAAAAGAAAAAGGATAAACAATACAGTGACCAAAAGAAAGAGGGCAAACAATACAGTGACCAAAAGAAAAAGGACAAACAATACAGTGAGGAAAAGAAAAAGGGCAAACAATACAGTGACCAAAAGAAAAAGGATAAACAATACAGTGACCAAAAGAAAAAGGACAAACAATACAGTGACGAAAAGAAAAAGGTACAAACAATACAGTGACGAAAAGAAAAAGGACAAACAATACAGTGACGAAAAGAAAAAGGATAAACAATACAGTGACCAAAAGAAAAAGGATAAACAATACAGTGACCAAAAGAAAAAGGACAAACAATACAGTGACCAAAAGAAAAAGGATAAACAATACAGTCACCAAAAGAAAAAGGGCAAACAATACAGTGACCAAAAGAAAAAGGACAAACAATACAGTGACCAAAAGAAAAAGGATAAACAATACAGTGACCAAAAGAAAAAGGGCAAACAATACAGTGACCAAAAGAAAAAGGATAAACAATACAGTGACCAAAAGAAAAAGGGCAAACAATACAGTGACCAAAAGAAAAAGGACAAACAATACAGTGACCAAAAAAAAAAGGACAAACAATGCAATGACAAAAAGAAAAAGGACAAACAATACAGTGACCAAAAGAAAGAGGGCAAACAATACAGTGACCAAAAGAAAAAGGACAAACAATACAGTGACCAAAAGAAAAAGAACAAACAATACAGTGACCAAAAGAAAAAGGACAAACAATACAGTGACCAAAAGAAAAAGGACAAACAATACAGTGACCAAAAGAAAAAGGACAAACAATACAGTGACCAAAAAAAAAAAAGGACAAACAATACAATGACCAAAAGAAAAAGGACATACAATACAGTGACGAATAGAAAAGGGAGAAACAATACAGTGACGAAAAGAAAAAGGACAAACAATACAGTGACCAAAAGAAAAAGGACAAACAATACAGTGATCAAAAGAAAAAGGATAAACAATACAGTGACCAAAAGAAAGAGGGCAAACAATACAGTGACCAAAAGAAAAAGGACAAACAATACAGTGACCAAAAGAAAAAGAACAAACAATACAGTGACCAAAAAAAAAAGGACAAACAATACAGTGACCAAAAGAAAAAGGACAAACAATACAGTGACCAAAAGAAAAAGGACAAACAATACAGTGACAAAAAAAAAAAGGACAAACAATACAATGACCAAAGGAAAAAGGACATACAATACAGTGACGAATAGAAAAGGGAGAAACAATACAGTGATGAAAAGAAAAAGGACAAACAATACAGTGACCAAAAGAAAAAGGACAAACAATACAGTGATCAAAAGAAAAAGGACAAAAAATACAGTGACCAAAAGAAAAAGGAGAAACAATACAGTGACCAAAAGAAAAAGGATAAACAATACAGTGACCAAATGAACAAGGACAAACAATAGAGTGGCCAAAAGAAAAGGGTCAAACAATACAGTGACCAAAAGAAAAAGGACAAGCAATACAGTAGACAGAAGAAAAAGGACAAACAATACAGTGGCCAAAAGAAAAAGGACAAACAATACAGTGACCAAAAGAAAAAGTACAAACAATACAGTGACAAAAAAAAAGGACAAACAATGCAATGACCAAAATAAAAAGGACAACCAATACAGTGACCAAAAGAAAAAGGACAAACAATACAGTGACGAAAAGAAAAAGGACAAACAATACAGTGACCCAAAACAAAAAGGACAAACAATACAATGACCAAAAGAAAAAGGATAAACAATACAGTGACCAAAAGGAAAAGGATAAACAATACAGTGACCAAAAGAAAAAGGACAAACAATACAGTGACGAAAAGAAAAGGGACAAACAATACAGTGACCCTAAACAAAAAGGACAGACAATACAATGACCAAAAGAAAAAGGAAAAACAATACAGTGACCAAAAGAAAAAGGACAAACAATACAGTGACCAAAGAAAAAGGACAAACAATACAGTGACCAAAAGAAAAAGGATAAACAATACAGTGACCAAAAGAAAAGGGACAAACAATACAGTGACCAAAAGAAAAAGGACAAACAATAGAGTGACCAAAAGAAAAAGGACAAACAATACAGTGACCAAAAGAAAAAGGACAAACAATACAGAGATCAAAAGAAAAAGGAGAAACAATACAGTGACCAAAAGAAAAAGGATAAACAATACAGTGACCAAATGAACAAGGACAAACAATAGAGTGGCCAAAAGAAAAGGGACAAACAATACAGTGACCAAAAGAAAAAGGACAAGCAATACAGTAGACAGAAGAAAAAGGACAAACAATACAGTGGCCAAAAGAAAAAGGACAAACAATACAGTGACCAAAAGAAAAAGTACAAACAATACAGTGACAAAAAAAAAGGACAAACAATGCAATGACCAAAATAAAAAGGACAACCAATACAGTGACCAAAAGAAAAAGGACAAACAATACAGTGACGAAAAGAAAAAGGACAAACAATACAGTGACCCAAAACAAAAAGGACAAACAATACAATGACCAAAAGAAAAAGGATAAACAATACAGTGACCAAAAGGAAAAGGATAAACAATACAGTGACCAAAAGAAAAAGGACAAACAATACAGTGACGAAAAGAAAAGGGACAAACAATACAGTGACCCTAAACAAAAAGGACAGACAATACAATGACCAAAAGAAAAAGGAAAAACAATACAGTGACCAAAAGAAAAAGGACAAACAATACAGTGACCAAAGAAAAAGGACAAACAATACAGTGACCAAAAGAAAAAGGACAAACAATACAGTGACCAAAAGAAAAAGTACAAACAATACAGTGACCAAAAGAAAAGGGACAAACAATACAGTGACCAAAAGAAAAAGGACAAACAATAGAGTGACCAAAAGAAAAAGGACAAACAATACAGTGACCAAAAGAAAAAGGACAAACAATACAGTGACCAAAAGAAAAAGGATAAACAATACAGTGACCAAAAGAAAGAGGGCAAACAATACAGTGACCAAAAGAAAAAGGACAAACAATACAGTGAGGAAAAGAAAAAGGGCAAACAATACAGTGACCAAAAGAAAAAGGATAAACAATACAGTGACCAAAAGAAAAAGGACAAACAATACAGTGACGAAAAGAAAAAGGTACAAACAATACAGTGACGAAAAGAAAAAGGACAAACAATACAGTGACGAAAAGAAAAAGGATAAACAATACAGTGACCAAAAGAAAAAGGATAAACAATACAGTGACCAAAAGAAAAAGGACAAACAATACAGTGACCAAAAGAAAAAGGATAAACAATACAGTGACCAAAAGAAAAAGGGCAAACAATACAGTGACCAAAAGAAAAAGGACAAACAATACAGTGACCAAAAGAAAAAGGATAAACAATACAGTGACCAAAAGAAAAAGGGCAAACAATACAGTGACCAAAAGAAAAAGGATAAACAATACAGTGACCAAAAGAAAAAGGGCAAACAATACAGTGACCGAAAGAAAAAGGACAAACAATACAGTGACCAAAAAAAAAAGGACAAACAATGCAATGACCAAAAGAAAAAGGACAAACAATACAGTGACCAAAAGAAAGAGGGCAAACATTACAGTGACCAAAAGAAAAAGGACAAACAATACAGTGACCAAAAGAAAAAGAACAAACAATACAGTGACCAAAAGAAAAAGGACAAACAATACAGTGACCAAAAGAAAAAGGACAAACAATACAGTGACCAAAAGAAAAAGGACAAACAATACAGTGAACAAAAAAAAAAAAGGACAAACAATACAATGACCAAAAGAAAAAGGACATACAATACAGTGACGAATAGAAAAGGGAGAAACAATACACTGACGAAAAGAAAAAGGACAAACAATACAGTGACCAAAAGAAAAAGGACAAACAATACAGTGATCAAAAGAAAAAGGATAAACAATACAGTGACCAAAAGAAAGAGGGCAAACAATACAGTGACCAAAAGAAAAAGGACAAACAATACAGTGACCAAAAGAAAAAGAACAAACAATACAGTGACCAAAAGAAAAAGGACAAACAATACAGTGACCAAAAGAAAAAGGACAAACAATACAGTGACCAAAAGAAAAAGGACAAACAATACAGTGACAAAAAAAAAAAGGACAAACAATACAATGACCAAAGGAAAAAGGACATACAATACAGTGACGAATAGAAAAGGGAGAAACAATACAGTGATGAAAAGAAAAAGGACAAACAATACAGTGACCAAAAGAAAAAGGACAAACAATACAGTGATCAAAAGAAAAAGGACAAAAAATACAGTGACCAAAAGAAAAAGGAGAAACAATACAGTGACCAAAAGAAAAAGGATAAACAATACAGTGACCAAATGAACAAGGACAAACAATAGAGTGGCCAAAAGAAAAGGGACAAACAATACAGTGACCAAAAGAAAAAGGACAAGCAATACAGTAGACAGAAGAAAAAGGACAAACAATACAGTGGCCAAAAGAAAAAGGACAAACAATACAGTGACCAAAAGAAAAAGTACAAACAATACAGTGACCAAAAAAAAGGACAAACAATGCAATGACCAAAATAAAAAGGACAACCAATAGAGTGACCAAAAGAAAAAGGACAAACAATACAGTGACGAAAAGAAAAAGGACAAACAATACAGTGACCCAAAACAAAAAGGACAAACAATAAAATGACCAAAAGAAAAAGGATAAACAATACAGTGACCAAAAGGAAAAGGATAAACAATACAGTGACCAAAAGAAAAAGGACAAACAATACAGTGACGAAAAGAAAAGGGACAAACAATACAGTGACCCTAAACAAAAAGGACAGACAATACAATGACCAAAAGAAAAAGGAAAAACAATACAGTGACCAAAAGAAAAAGGACAAACAATACAGTGACCAAAGAAAAAGGACAAACAATACAGTGACCAAAAGAAAAAGGACAAACAATACAGTGACCAAAAGAAAAAGTACAAACAATACAGTGACCAAAAGAAAAGGGACAAACAATACAGTGACCAAAAGAAAAAGGACAAACAATAGAGTGACCAAAAGAAAAAGGACAAACAATGCAGTGACCAAAAGAAAAAGGACAAACAATACAGTGACCAAAAGAAAAAGGATAAACAATACAGTGACCAGAAGAAAGAGGGCAAACAATACAGTGACCAAAAGAAAAAGGACAAACAATACAGTGAGGAAAAGAAAAAGGGCAAACAATACAGTGACCAAAAGAAAAAGGATAAACAATACAGTGACCAAAAGAAAAAGGACAAACAATACAGTGACGAAAAGAAAAAGGTACAAACAATACAGTGACGAAAAGAAAAAGGACAAACAATACAGTGACGAAAAGAAAAAGGATAAACAATACAGTGACCAAAAGAAAAAGGATAAACAATACAGTGACCAAAAGAAAAAGGACAAACAATACAGTGACCAAAAGAAAAAGGATAAACAATACAGTGACCAAAAGAAAAAGGGCAAACAATACAGTGACCAAAAGAAAAAGGACAAACAATACAGTGACCAAAAGAAAAAGGATAAACAATACAGTGACCAAAAGAAAGAGGGCAAACAATACAGTGACCAAAAGAAAAAGGACAAACAATACAGTGACCAAAAGAAAAAGAACAAACAATACAGTGACCAAAAGAAAAAGGACAAACAATACAGTGACCAAAAGAAAAAGGACAAACAATACAGTGACCAAAAGAAAAAGGACAAACAATACAGTGACTAAAAAAAAAAAGGACAAACAATACAATGACCAAAAGAAAAAGGACATACAATACAGTGACGAATAGAAAAGGGAGAAACAATACAGTGACGAAAAGAAAAAGGACAAACAATACAGTGACCAAAAGAAAAAGGACAAACAATACAGTGATCAAAAGAAAAAGGACAAAAAATACAGTTACCAAAAGAAAAGGGAGAAACAATACAGTGACCAAAAGAAAAAGGACAAACAATACAGTGACCAAATGAACAAGGACAAACAATAGAGTGGCCAAAAGAAAAGGGACAAACAATACAGTAACCAAAAGAAAAAGGACAAGCAATACAGTAGACAGAAGAAAAAGGACAAAAAATACAGTGGCCAAAATAAAAAGTACAAACAATACAGTGACAAAAAAAAAGGACAAACAATACAGTGACCCAAAACAAAAAGAACAAACAATACAATGACCAAAAGAAAAAGGATAAACAATACAGTGACCAAAAGAAAAAGGACAAACAATACAGTGACGAAAAGAAAAAGGACAAACAATACAGTGACCCAAAACAAAAAGAACAAACAATACAATGACCAAAAGAAAAAGGATAAACAATACAGTGACCAAAAGAAAAAGGATAAACAATACAGTGACCAAAAGAAAAAGGACAAACAATACAGTGACGAAAAGAAAAGGGACAAACAATACAGTGACCCTAAACAAAAAGGACAGACAATACAATGACCAAAAGAAAAAGGAAAAACAATACAGTGACCAAAAGAAAAAGGACAAACAATACAGTGACCAAAGAAAAAGGACAAACAATACAGTGACCAACAGAAAAAGGACAAACAATACAGTGACCAAAAGAAAATGTACAAACAATACAGTGACCAAAAGAAAAAGGACAAACAATACAGTGACCAAAAGAAAAAGGACAAACAATAGAGTGACCAAAAGAAAAAGGACAAACAATACAGTGACCAAAAGAAAAAGGACAAACAATACAGTGACCAAAAGAAAAAGGATAAACAATACAGTGACCAAAAGAAAGAGGACAAACAATACAGTGAGGAAAAGAAAAAGGGCAAACAATACAGTGACCAAAAGAAAAAGGATAAACAATACAGTGACCAAAAGAAAAAGGACAAACAATACAGTGACGAAAAGAAAAAGGTACAAACAATACAGTGACCAAAAGAAAAAGGACAACCAATACAATGACCAAAAGAAAAAGGATAAACATTACAGTGACCAAAAGAAAAAGGACAAACAATACAGTGATCAAAAGAAAAAGGATAAACAATACAGTGACCAAAAGAAAAAGGACAAACAATACAGTGACGAAAAGAAAAAGGATAAACAATACGGTGACCAAAAGAAAAAGGATAAACAATACAGTGACCAAAAGAAAAAGGATAAACAATACAGTGACCAAAAGAAAAAGGACAAACAATACAGTGACGAAAAGAAAAAGGTACAAACAATACAGTGACCAAAAGAAAAAGGATAAACAATACAGTGACCAAAAGAAAAAGGATAAACAATACAGTGACCAAAAGAAAAAGGGCAAACAATACAGTGACCAAAAGAAAAAGGATAAACAATACAGTGACCAAAAGAAAAAGGACAAACAATACAGTGACCAAAAGAAAAAGGACAAACAATACAGTGACCAAAAGAAAAAGGATAAACAATACAGTGACCAAAAGAAAAAGGGCAAACAATACAGTCACCAAAAGAAAAAGGACAAACAATACAGTGACCAAAAGAAAAAGGATAAACAATACAGTGACCAAAAGAAAAAGGGCAAACAATACAGTGACCAAAAGAAAAAGGATAAACAATACAGTGACCAAAAGAAAAAGGGCAAACAATACAGTGACCAAAAGAAAAAGGACAAACAATACAGTGACCAAAAAAAAAAGGACAAACAATGCAATGACCAAAAGAAAAAGGACAAACAATACAGTGACGAATAGAAAAGGGAGAAACAATACAGTGATGAGAAGAAAAAGGACAAACAATACAGTGACCAAAAGAAAAAGGACAAACAATACAGTGATCAAAAGAAAAAGGACAAAAAATACAGTGACCAAAAGAAAAAGGAGAAACAATACAGTGACCAAAAGAAAAAGGATAAACAATACAGTGACCAAATGAACAAGGACAAACAATAGAGTGGCCAAAAGAAAGGGGACAAACAATACAGTGACCAAAAGAAAAAGGACAAGCAATACAGTAGACAGAAGAAAAAGGACAAACAATACAGTGGCCAAAAGAAAAAGGACAAACAATACAGTGACCAAAAGAAAAAGTACAAACAATACAGTGACCCAAAACAAAAAGGACAAACAATACAATGACCAAAAGAAAAAGGATAAACAATACAGTGACCAAAAGGAAAAGGACAAACAATACAGTGACGAAAAGAAAAAGGACAAACAATACAGTGACCCAAAACAAAAAGGACAAACAATACAATGACCAAAAGAAAAAGGATAAACAATACAGTGACCAAAAGGCAAAGGATAAACAATACAGTGACCAAAGAAAAAGGACAAACAATACAGTGACGAAAAGAAAAGGGACAAACAATACAGTGACCCTAAACAAAAAGGACAGACAATACAATGACCAAAAGAAAAAGGAAAAACAATACAGTGACCAAAAGAAAAAGGACAAACAATACAGTGACCAAAGAAAAAGGACAAACAATACAGTGACCAAAAGAAAAAGGACAAACAATACAGTGACCAAAAGAAAAAGTACAAACAATACAGTGACCAAAAGAAAAGGGACAAACAATACAGTGACCAAAAGAAAAAGGACAAACAATAGAGTGACCAAAAGAAAAAGGACAAACAATACAGTGACCAAAAGAAAAAGGACAAACAATACAGTGACCAAAAGAAAAAGGATAAACAATACAGTGACCAAAAGAAAGAGGGCAAACAATACAGTGACCAAAAGAAAAAGGACAAACAATACAGTGAGGAAAAGAAAAAGGGCAAACAATACAGTGACCAAAAGAAAAAGGATAAACAATACAGTGACCAAAAGAAAAAGGACAAACAATACAGTGACGAAAAGAAAAAGGTACAAAGAATACAGTGACGAAAAGAAAAAGGACAAACAATACAGTGACGAAAAGAAAAAGGATAAACAATACAGTGACCAAAAGAAAAAGGATAAACAATACAGTGACCAAAAGAAAAAGGACAAACAATACAGTGACCAAAAGAAAAAGGATAAACAATACAGTGACCAAAAGAAAAAGGGCAAACAATACAGTGATCAAAAAAAAAAGGACAAACAATACAGTGACCAAAAGAAAAAGGATAAACAATACAGCGATCAAAAGAAAAAGGGCAAACAATACAGTGACCAAAAGAAAAAGGATAAACAATACAGTGACCAAAAGAAAAAGGGCAAACAATACAGTGACCAAAAGAAAAAGGACAAAATATGCAATGACCAAATGAAAAAGGACAAACAATACAGTGACCAAAAGAAAGAGGGCAAACAATACAGTGACCAAAAGAAAAAGGACAAACAATACAGTGACCAAAAGAAAAAGAACAAACAATACAGTGACCAAAAGAAAAAGGACAAACAATACAGTGACGAAAAGAAAAGGGACAAACAATACAGTGACCCTAAACAAAAAGGACAGACAATACAATGACCAAAAGAAAAGGGAAAAACAATACAGTGACCAAAAGAAAAAGGACAAACAATACAGTGACCAAAGAAAAAGGACAAACAATACAGTGACCAAAAGAAAAAGGACAAACAATACAGTGACCAAAAGAAAAAGTACAAACAATACAGTGACCAAAAGAAAAGGGACAAACAATACAGTGACCAAAAGAAAAAGGACAAACAATAGAGTGACCAAAAGAAAAAGGACAAACAATACAGTGACCAAAAGAAAAAGGACAAACAATACAGTGACCAAAAGAAAAAGGATAAACAATACAGTGACCAAAAGAAAGAGGGCAAACAATACAGTGACCAAAAGAAAAAGGACAAACAATACAGTGAGGAAAAGAAAAAGGGCAAACAATACAGTGACCAAAAGAAAAAGGATAAACAATACAGTGACCAAAAGAAAAAGGACAAACAATACAGTGACGAAAAGAAAAAGGTACAAACAATACAGTGACGAAAAGAAAAAGGACAAACAATACAGTTACGAAAAGAAAAAGGATAAACAATACAGTGACCAAAAGAAAAAGGATAAACAATACAGTGACCAAAAGAAAAAGGACAAACAATACAGTGACCAAAAGAAAAAGGATAAACAATACAGTGACCAAAAGAAAAAGGGCAAACAATACAGTGACCAAAAGAAAAAGGACAAACAATACAGTGACCAAAAGAAAAAGGATAAACAATACAGCGATCAAAAGAAAAAGGGCAAACAATACAGTGACCAAAAGAAAAAGGATAAACAATACAGTGACCAAAAGAAAAAGGGCAAACAATACAGTGACCAAAAGAAAAAGGACAAACAATACAGTGACCAAAAAAAAAAGGACAAACAATGCAATGACCAAAAGAAAAAGGATAAACAATACAGCGATCAAAAGAAAAAGGGCAAACAATACAGTGACCAAAAGAAAAAGGACAAACAATACAGTGACCAAAAAAAAAAGGACAAACAATACAGTGACCAAAAGAAAAAGGATAAACAATACAGCGATCAAAAGAAAAAGGGCAAACAATACAGTGACCAAAAGAAAAAGAACAAACAATACAGTGACCAAAAGAAAAAGGACAAACAATACAGTGACCAAAAGAAAAAGGACAAACAATACAGTGACCAAAAGAAAAAGGACAAACAATACAGTGACCAAAAAAAAAAAGGACAAACAATACAATGACCAGAAGAAAAAGGACATACAATACAGTGACGAATAGAAAAGGGAGAAACAATACAGTGACGAAAAGAAAAAGGACAAACAATACAGTGACCAAAAGAAAAAGGACAAACAATACAGTGATCAAAAGAAGAAGGATAAACAATACAGTGACCAAAAGAAAGAGGGCAAACAATACAGTGACCAAAAGAAAAAGGACAAGCAATACAGTGACCAAAAGAAAAAGAACAAACAATACAGTGACCAAAAGAAAAAGGACAAACAATACAGTGACCAAAAGAAAAAGGACAAACAATACAGTGACCAAAAGAAAAAGGACAAACAATACAGTGACAAAAAAAAAAGGACAAACAATACAATGACCAAAGGAAAAAGGACATACAATACAGTGACGAATAGAAAAGGGAGAAACAATACAGTGATGAAAAGAAAAAGGACAAACAATACAGTGACCAAAAGAAAAAGGACAAACAATACAGTGATCAAAAGAAAAAGGACAAAAAATACAGTGACCAAGAGAAAAAGGAGAAACAATACAGTGACCAAAAAAAAAGGATAAACAATACAGTGACCAAATGAACAAGGACAAACAATAGAGTGGCCAAAAGAAAAGGGACAAACAATACAGTGACCAAAAGAAAAAGGACAAGCAATACAGTAGACAGAAGAAAAAGGACAAACAATACAGTGGCCAAAAGAAAAAGGACAAACAATACAGTGACCAAAAGAAAAAGTACAAACAATACAGTGACAAAAAAAAAGGACAAACAATGCAATGACCAAAATAAAAAGGACAACCAATACAGTGACCAAAAGAAAAAGGACAAACAATACAGTGACGAAAAGAAAAAGGACAAACAATACAGTGACCCAAAACAAAAAGGACAAACAATACAATGACCAAAAGAAAAAGGATAAACAATACAGTGACCAAAAGGGAAAGGATAAACAATACAGTGACCAAAAGAAAAAGGACAAACAATACAGTGACGAAAAGAAAAGGGACAAACAATAGTGACCCTAAACAAAAAGGACAGACAATACAATGACCAAAAGAAAAAGGAAAAACAATACAGTGACCAAAAGAAAAAGGACAAACAATACAGTGACCAAAGAAAAAGGACAAACAATACAGTGAACAAAAGAAAAAGGACAAACAATACAGTGACCAAAAGAAAAAGTACAAACAATACAGTGACCAAAAGAAAAGGGACAAACAATACAGTGACCAAAAGAAAAAGGACAAACAATACAGTGACCAAAAGAAAAAGGACAAACAATACAGTGACCAAAAGAAAAAGGACAAACAATACAGTGACCAAAAGAAAAAGGATAAACAATACAGTGACCAAAAGAAAAAGGGCAAACAATACAGTGACCAAAAGAAAAAGGACAAACAATACAGTGACCAAAAAAATAAGGACAAACAATGCAATGACCAAAAGAAAAAGGACAAACAATACAGTGACCAAAAGAAAGAGGGCAAACAATACAGTGACCAAAAGAAAAAGGACAAACAATACAGTGACCAAAAGAAAAAGAACAAACAATACAGTGACCAAAAGAAAAAGGACAAACAATACAGTGACCAAAAGAAAAAGGACAAACAATACAGTGACCAAAAGAAAAAGGACAAACAATACAGTGACATTAAAAAAAAGGACAAACAATACAATGACCAAAGGAAAAAGGACATACAATACAGTGACGAATAGAAAAGGGAGAAACAATACAGTGATGAAAAGAAAAAGGACAAACAATACAGTGACCAAAAGAAAAAGGACAAACAATACAGTGATCAAAAGAAAAAGGACAAAAAATACAGTGACCAAAAGAAAAAGGAGAAACAATACAGTGACCAAAAAAAAAGGATAAACAATACAGTGACCAAATGAACAAGGACAAACAATAGAGTGGCCAAAAGAAAAGGGACAAACAATACAGTGACCAAAAGAAAAAGGACAAGCAATACAGTAGACAGAAGAAAAAGGACAAACAATACAGTGGCCAAAAGAAAAAGGACAAACAATACAGTGACCAAAAGAAAAAGTACAAACAATACAGTGACAAAAAAAAAGGACAAACAATGCAATGACCAAAATAAAAAGGAAAACCAATACAGTGACCAAAAGAAAAAGGACAAACAATACAGTGACGAAAAGAAAAAGGACAAACAATACAGTGACCCAAAACAAAAAGGACAAACAATACAATGACCAAAAGAAAAAGGATAAACAATACAGTGACCAAAAGGAAAAGGATAAACAATACAGTGACCAAAAGAAAAAGGACAAACAATACAGTGACGAAAAGAAAAGGGACAACAATACAGTGACCCTAAACAAAAAGGACAGACAATACAATGACCAAAAGAAAAAGGAAAAACAATACAGTGACCAAAAGAAAAAGGACAAACAATACAGTGACCAAAGAAAAAGGACAAACAATACAGTGACCAAAAGAAAAAGGACAAACAATACAGTGACCAAAAGAAAAAGTACAAACAATACAGTGACCAAAAGAAAAGGGACAAACAATACAGTGACCAAAAGAAAAAGGACAAACAATACAGTGACCAAAAGAAAAAGGACAAACAATACAGTGACCAAAGGAAAAAGGACAAACAATACAGTGACCAAAAGAAAAAGGATAAACAATACAGTGACCAAAAAAAAGAGGGCAAACAATACAGTGACCAAAAGAAAAAGGACAAACAATACAGTGAGGAAAAGAAAAAGGGCAAACAATACAGTGACCAAAAGAAAAAGGATAAACAATACAGTGACCAAAAGAAAAAGGACAAACAATACAGTGACGAAAAGAAAAAGGTACAAACAATACAGTGACGAAAAGAAAAAGGACAAACAATACAGTGACGAAACGAAAAAGGATAAACAATACAGTGACCAAAAGAAAAAGGATAAACAATACAGTGACCAAAAGAAAAAGGACAAACAATACAGTGACCAAAAGAAAAAGGGCAAACAATACAGTGACCAAAAGAAAAAGGACAAACAATACAGTGACCAAAAGAAAAAGGACAAACAATACAGTGACCAAAAGAAAAAGGATAAACAATACAGTGACCAAAAGAAAAAGGGCAAACAATACAGTGACCAAAAGAAAAAGGATAAACAATACAGTGACCAAAAGAAAAAGGGCAAACAATACAGTGACCAAAAGAAAAAGGACAAACAATACAGTGACCAAAAAAATAAGGACAAACAATGCAATGACCAAAAGAAAAAGGACAAACAATACAGTGACCAAAAGAAAGAGGGCAAACAATACAGTGACCAAAAGAAAAAGGACAAACAATACAGTGACCAAAAGAAAAAGAACAAACAATACAGTGACCAAAAGAAAAAGGACAAACAATACAGTGACCAAAAGAAAAAGGACAAACAATACAGTGACCAAAAGAAAAAGGACAAACAATACAGTGACCAAAAAAAAAAGGACAAACAATACAATGACCAAAAGAAAAAGGACATACAATAAAGTGACGAATAGAAAAGGGAGAAACAATACAGTGTCGAAAAGAAAAAGGACAAACAATACAGTGACCAAAAGAAAAAGGACAAACAATACAGTGATCAAAAGAAAAAGGACAAAAAATACAGTTACCAAAAGAAAAGGGAGAAACAATACAGTGACCAAAAGAAAAAGGACAAACAATACAGTGACCAAATGAACAAGGACAAACAATAGAGTGGCCAAAAGAAAAGGGACAAACAATACAGTGACCAAAAGAAAAAGGACAAGCAATACAGTAGACAGAAGAAAAAGGACAAACAATACAGTGGCCAAAAGAAAAAGGACAAACAATACAGTGACCAATAGAAAAAGTACAAACACTACAGTGACAAAAAAAAAGGACAAACAATGCAATGACCAAAATAAAAAGGACAACCAATACAGTGACCAAAAGAAAAAGGACAAACAATACAGTGACGAAAAGAAAAAGGACAAACAATACAGTGACCCAAAACAAAAAGGACAAACAATACAATGACCAAAAGAAAAAGGATAAACAATACAGTGACCAAAAGAAAAAGGATAAACAATACAGTGACCAAAAGAAAAAGGACAAACAATACAGTGACCAAAAAAAAAAAGGACAAACAATACAGTGACGAAAAGAAAAAGGACAAACAATACAGTGACCAAAAGAAAGAGGACAAACAATACAGTGATCAAAAGAAAAAGGACAAACAATAGAGTGACCAAAAGAAAAAGGACAAACAATACAGTGACCAAAAGAAAAAGGACAAACAATAGAGTGACCAAAAGAAAAAGGACAAACAATACAGTGACGAAAAGAAAAGGGACAAACAATACAGTGACCCTAAGCAAAAAGGACAGACAATACAATGACCAAAAGAAAAAGGAAAAACAATACAGTGACGAAAAGAAAAAGGACAAACAATACAGTGACCAAAGAAAAAGGACAAACAATACAGTGACCAACAGAAAAAGGACAAACAATACAGTGACCAAAAGAAAAAGTACAAACAATACAGTGACCAAAAGAAAAGGGACAAACAATACAGTGACCAAAAGAAAAAGGACAAACAATAGAGTGACCAAAAGAAAAAGGACAAACAATACAGTGACCAAAAGAAAAAGGACAAACAATACAGTGACCAAAAGAAAAAGGATAAACAATACAGTGTCCAAAAGAAAGAGGGAAAACAATACAGTGACCAAAAGAAAAAGGACAAACAATACAGTGAGGAAAAGAAAAAGGGCAAACAATACAGTGACCAAAAGAAAAAGGATAAACAATACAGTGACCAAAAGAAAAAGGACAAACAATACAGTGACGAAAAGAAAAAGGTACAAACAATACAGTGATCAAAAGAAAAAGGACAACCAATACAATGACCAAAAGAAAAAGGATAAACAATACAGTGACCAAAAGAAAAAGGACAAACAATACAGTGATCAAAAGAAAAAGGATAAACAATACAGTGACGAAAAGAAAAAGGACAAACAATACAGTGACGAAAAGAAAAAGGATAAACAATACAGTGACCAAAAGAAAAAGGATAAACAATACAGTGACCAAAAGAAAAAGGATAAACAATACAGTGACCAAAAGAAAAAGGACAAACAATACAGTGACGAAAAGAAAAAGGTACAAACAATACAGTGACCAAAAGAAAAAGGATAAACAATACAGTGACCAAAAGAAAAAGGATAAACAATACAGTGACCAAAAGAAAAAGGGCAAACAATACAGTGACCAAAAGAAAAGGGATAAACAATACAGTGACCAAAAGAAAAAGGACAAACAATACAGTGACCATAAGAAAAAGGACAAACAATACAGTGACCAAAAGAAAAAGGATAAACAATACAGTGACCAAAAGAAAAAGGGCAAACAATACAGTGACCAAAAGAAAAAGGACACACAATACAGTGACCAAAAGAAAAAGGATAAACAATACAGTGACCAAAAGAAAAAGGGCAAACAATACAGTGACCAAAAGAAAAAGGATAAACAATACAGTGACCAAAAGAAAAAGGAAAAACAATACAGTGACCAAAAGAAAAAGGACAAACAATACAGTGACCAAAAGAAAAAGGACAAACAATACAGTGACCAAAAGAAAAAGGAAAAACAATACAGTGACCAAAAGAAAAAGGACAAACAATACAGTGACCAAAAGAAAAAGGAAAAACAATACAGTGACCAAAAGAAAAAGGACAAACAATACAGTGACCAAAAGAAAAAGGACAAACAATACAGTGACCAAAAGAAAAAGGAAAAACAATACAGTGACCAAAAGAAAAAGGACAAACAATACAGTGACCAAAAGAAAAAGGATAAACAATACAGTGACCAAAAGAACAAGGACAAACAATACAGTGACCAAAAGAAAAAGGAAAAACAATACAGTGACCAAAAGAACAAGGACAAACAATACAGTGACCAAAAGAAAAAGGAAAAACAATACAGTGACCAAAAGAAAAAGGATAAACAATACAGTGACCAAAAGAAAAAGGGCAAACAATACAGTGACCAAAAGAAAAAGGACAAACAATACAGTGACCAAAAACAAAAGGACAAACAATGCAATGACCAAAAGAAAAAGGACAAACAATACAGTGACCAAAAGAAAAAGGATAAACAATACAGTGACCAAAAGAAAAAGGACAAACAATACAGTGACCAAAAGAAAAAGGTTAAACAATACAGTGACCAAAAGAACAAGGACAAACAATACAGTGACCAAAAGAAAAAGGAAAAACAATACGGTGACCCAAAGAACAAGGACAAACAATACAGAGACCAAAAGAAAAAGGAAAAACAATACAGTGACCCAAAAGAAAAGGGACAAACAATACAGTGACCAAAAGAAAAAGGAAAAACAATACAGTGACCCAAAACAAAAAGGACAAACAATATAGTGACCAAAAGAAAAAGGACAAACAATACAGTGACCAAAAGAAAATGATACCAAAGGGGTAATCAGAAGCTGTAAATCGACGAAGAACAGACACTACAAAAGGACAAACAATGCAATGACCAAAAGAAAAAGGACAACCAATACAATGACCAAAAGAAAAAGGACAAACAATACAGTGACCAAAAGAAAAAGGACAAACAATACAGTGACCAAAAGAAAAAGGACAAACAATACAGTGACCAAAAGAAAAAGGACAAACCAAACAGTGACCAAAAGAAAAAGGACAAACAATACAGTGATCAAAAGAAAAAGGACAAACAATACAGTGACCAAAAGAAAAAGGACACACAATGATCTATAAAACACAACACAGAAAACTAAAGATCGAGGCAAGAAAAGTTTGAAGATACCAAAGGGGTAAGTGGAAGCTGTAAATCAAAGGACAGACAATACAATGACCAACAGAAAAAGGACAAACAATGATCTATAAAACACTACACAGAAAACTAAAGATTGGGGCAAGAAAAGATTGAAGATACCAAAGGGGTAATCAAAAGCTGTAAATCAAAGGACAGACAATACAATGACCAAAAGAAAAAGGACAAACAATGATCTATAAAACACTACACAGAAAACTAAAGATTGAGACAAGAAAAGATTGAAGATACCAAAGGGGTAATCAGAAGCTATAAATCAAAGAACAGACAATACAATGACCAAAAGAAAAAGATTTATAAAACACTACACAGAAAACTAAAGATCAAGCAACACGAATCCCACTAAAAACAGGGAGTGAACTCGGGTGCTCCGGAAAGGTACGCAGTTCCTGCTCTAGATGTGGTACCCGTCGTGTTTAAAAAAACTTTCTTTTCATAATATTGAATTAATATCGTTATCGTCAAGCGTGGAGAATCCGAGAAGAAAGTAGCTTCAAGCACTCATCGTCCAAATAAAAAAAAGCAATGGTTGTTATGACGACAGTGTCAATCTTGAATTTCAGCAGGTCAGATTGCAAATATTTATGACGTCCCATGTGTATCATTCTTACATTTGAGGGTTGGTATTATTACTCCCATGTGGAAAACACTTACATGACAACATCATTTCATTAAGAGGGGAGGTTTGGACCAATGTGGAAAACACTTACATGACAACATCATTTCATTAAGAGGGGAGGTTTGGACCAATGTGGAAAACACTTACATGACAACATCATTTCATTAAGAGGGGAGGTTTGGACCAATGTGGAAAACACTTACATGACAACATCATTTCATTAAGAGGGGAGGTTTGGACCAATGTGGAAAACACTTACATGACAACATCATTTCATTAAGAGGGGAGGTTTGGACCAATGTGGAAAACACTTACATGACAACATCATTTCATTAAGAGGGGAGGTTTGGACCAATGTGGAAAACACTTACATGACAACATCATTTCATTAAGAGGGGAGGTTTGGACCAATAAAACTAGTTTAGCCCGTCTACTTTTTATCTATTGAATTGCCTGTACCTAATCAGGAAAGTGAGCGGTCATGTATGACTTTTGAACTGATCCGACAGTGTGGTATTTTTTTTTTATTTTCTTATTAAAGGGGAACGAAACCCATTCATATTGCAGGGTTATAAAACGTAATTTCTCCTTAAAAAGGTAATAGACTACATTTTCTGGTTAAAAGAATCGCAGAAAGCTATTAATTGGGCATTTGGGTATGCTAATATCAAATATCATCAATTCCCCCAGCTAGGCAGCTGCTATACTGAGAAAGGTAATGACGTCACACTGTCTCTTGTGAGTAATTCATGCATTTGTTATCAATGCAATGCACATTATCAACCAATCAAGAAAATTAACATTTACAGAGTTTTAATGAATGGGAATCAGACAATATGGTTTAAGTTCCTTATAATTTTGATCCAGAATATTCGGTAGATGAAATTAACAGTTAAACACCGACACAATAGCGCAGACACCCCCTTTTCTCTACGACTCCTATCATTTTCCAGAACATTCATATCCCACCTACAATATGTTTTTTGTTTTCTACCAAAAATATAGGTGTGAAAGATATCTTGGCTCGAGTATTTTGCTTATCTTCGACTATATTAGAATTTGTGTCTTTAGCGAATGTTATTTGCTATAGGCGCACGGAAACCAGTCCAGACGGTGTGATGTTGAATAATTTGCAATTGAAGTGAAAATAGACCATGTTAGCAAACATACATCGATCACCACCTAAGCATGACATTGTATTGACTTTTTTTTATTACATAGATATAACATCTTATGCTATCTTTTTAGATATAAGAAATTTGTTTTGTAAACATAGATTTTTTTAATAGAAAGAAAGTTTAAACAGTGATGATCTACAATTTCACCAACAATTCTGGTATGAATGACTCTGATCTTGTTTTCACTTTCTTTGTTTGCTTGTTTGTACTTTTCTTTTAATTGCTACTTCATAGATTATTGGTTAATGGGTCGACAAACCTTTCTAAAATTAAATGTTTGAAGATACCAAAGGGGTAATCAGAAAATGTGAATCGAAAAAGGATATAAAATGCAATTACTAAATGAAAAAGGACAAAAGGATAAACAAAGGTCTACCAAAGATTGAGTAAAACGTACCAAATACTACACAAAAAACTAAAGATTGGGTAAAGCGTACCAAATACTACACAAAAAACTAAAGATTGAGTAAAACGTACCAAATACTACACAGAAAACTAAAGATTGAGTAAAACGTACCAAATACTACACAAAAAACTAAAGATTGAGTAAAACGTACCAAATACTACACAAAAAACTAAAGATTGAGTAAAACGTACCAAATACTACACAAAAAACTAAAGATTGAGTAAAACGTACCAAATACTACACAGAAAACAAAAGATTGAGTAAAACGTACCAAATACTACACAAAAAACTAAAGATTGAGTAAAACGTACCAAATACTACACAGAAAACTAAAGATTGAGTAAAACGTACCAAATACTACACAAAAAACTAAAGATTGAGTAAAACGTACCAAATACTACACAAAAAACTAAAGATTGAGTAAAACGTACCAAATACTACACAAAAAACTAAAGATTGAGTAAAACGTACCAAATACTACACAGAAAACAAAAGATTGAGTAAAACGTACCAAATACTACACAAAAAGCTAAAGATTGAGTAAAACGTACCAAATACTACACAAAAAATTAAGATTGAGTAAAACGTACCAAATACTACACAAAAAACTGAAGATTGAGTAAAACGTACCAAATACTACACAAAAAACTAAAGATTGAGTAAAACGTACCAAATACTACACAAAAAACTAAAGATTGAGTAAAGCGTACCAAATACTACACAAAAAACTAAAGATTGAGTAAAACGTACCAAATACTACACAAAAAACTAAAGATTGAGTAAAACGTACCAAATACTACACAAAAAACTAAAGATTGAGTAAAACGTACCAAATACTACACAAAAAACTAAAGATTGAGTAAAGCGTACCAAATACTACACAGAAAACTAAAGATTGAGTAAAACGTACCAAATACTACACAAAAAACTAAAGATTGAGTAAAGCGTACCAAATACTACACAAAAAACTAAAGATTGAGTAAAACGTACCAAATACTACACAGAAAACTAAAGATTGAGTAAAACGTACCAAATACTACACAAAAAACTAAAGATTGAGTAAAACGTACCAAATACTACACAAAAAACTAAAGATTGAGTAAAACGTACCAAATACTACACAAAAAACTAAAGATTGAGTAAAACGTACCAAATACTACACAGAAAACTAAAGATTGAGTAAAACGTACCAAATACTATACAAAAAACTAAAGATTGAGTAAAACGTACCAAATACTACACAAAAAATTAAGATTGAGTAAAACGTACCAAATACTACACAAAAAACTGAAGATTGAGTAAAACGTACCAAATACTACACAAAAAACTAAAGATTGAGTAAAACGTACCAAATACTACACAAAAAACTAAAGATTGAGTAAAACGTACCAAATACTACACAAAAAACTAAAGTTTGAGTAAAACGTACCAAATACTACACAAAAAACTAAAGATTGAGTAAAACGTACCAAATACTACACAAAAAACTAAAGATTGAGTAAAACGTACCAAATACTACACAGAAAACTAAAGATTGAGTAAAACGTACCAAATACTACACAAAAAACTAAAGATTGAGTAAAACGTACCAAATACTACACAAAAAACTAAAGATTGAGTAAAACGTACCAAATACTACACAAAAAACTAAAGATTGAGTAAAACGTCCCAAATACTACACAAAAAACTAAAGATTGAGTAAAACGTACCAAATACGACACAGAAAACTAAAGATTGAGTAAAACGTACCAAATACTACACAAAAAACTAAAGATTGAGTAAAAGGAGTCGGGTTACTATTGTCATAAACCCAGTGAAAAGTCATGAATAAGGAAAAGATTGGATTGTGATTACGACAAACGGAACATATCCGTGGTCATTTGTGACACAGGTGTACACTAAATAAAAGGATATTTAGTAATCATATGTAGATACAGCAGAACATATAGACTTGCTATGTTTAAATCATGACTGACCATTTATATCTATTAAAGCTCGTTACTTATTACATGTGATCAGTCTAGATTACAACTTTCATAGCTACAGAAATTATTAATAACAAGGGGACTTGTAGCAAATTCACAGAAAATAAAATATGTTAAGCACAATTAGTGTGATCACTTAGACAGACCTTTATTCTTTTACGCAAAATTTGCTATGAGATTAAATGAACAATATTTTATTTTGCATGATATGGTTAAAAATGAAAAAAAAATACAAAAAAATACTACAAGGTTAGAACAAGTTCAAAATCAAAATGGAAATTCGATAACCCTAAAACTTTATCAGTAGTAGTTCACCATATATCCAACCACAATGCAGGGGCGGATCCAGGATTTCAAGTTAGGTGGGGGGGGGGGGGTGCACTTAAAAAAATTGCGCCGAGCGGAGGGAGGTGCGAAAATGTTTGGGGTATTTCGAGTGAAAAATCACGATTTTACGCCAAAAAATCTTATTTTTTTCAATTTTAGTGGGGGTGCGCTCCGGGTGCAAACTGGCTCTGTCCAACCTCAAACTTCTCAAACACCGTAAAAATGACAAAGACAATGTATATAGTGGGAATGAATCTAGGTTCTTGATTTGGACAAAATAAGCAAAGCAAATATGTTAGAGTTGTCTTTCCTGAACTTACCCACCTGTACTGGACTCATTTTGAGAGGATGTATTCCAGCGGAACGGATTTTTGTATCATCCATACTTTAAAAAAAAAGAGTTTAAGTGGATCCTATATATTTGATAACCTTTTAGATAATTGAAAGACTATTTATTGAAGTTAATTATATTACAGGTAAGTCGTATAATTATCATAAATTAAATCACACACTGTTTCTCAATCTATATAATTATATGTATTTCATGTATATGAACCATAATAAATACGAATGAAATTCGTATTTTTTTCTCATTTCTAAGCTTTCAGTATTTGGATAAAAAATGAAGATGGGTTGTTTTTTGTTGTTTTTTTTTAGCAGTTGCCGGTAGTAACCAATGGCCGATGCGATTTATTTTACACGTGGTTACTATAAATATATCTATCCATCAAGACACACATTTTTCCTATCACCTATTGATCAGAATCATCCAGCCATCAGAAGGTTAGAACGTTCACTATTATAAGTTTTTTACGCACCTATCCGTAGATATGGAAATTTTAACATCCATGACTGGGTTGCACAAACGTCATTTAAATTAAGTTAATAACTTAAGAATCCCTTTGAATATCAGCAAGGCCCAATATGACCTGTCAGTTTTCTAATTATATGCTAACTCATGATCTATATTGTTTGTCAGTATGTCATATGTCATATGACCAACCCCAAGGCGACTGACTGGCTTTTCATCAGATTGAGGAGGTAAACAATATGTGAATTTCCCAGTAACATGATCATTTTTTTTTAGTGTAGTTGGTACATAAGAGGTGTGAAAAGTAGTTTTACAATGGAAAATACTGAAATGTGGAATAAATGTTCACCAGACACCAATCCAATTCATTTGTAAAGTAAACTGAACTATTTAAATTGCACATCAGGCATAACCTATGCAAGTGCTCTCCCTCAATGACTAAGGACATCAAGTATAATGATAAGAATAATTAATTAATTTACATTGTAATTAAGTGTACAAAAAAATTTTACTTGGGAGAATTTCAAAATTTTGTATTAATTTTAAAACTGTCCATTTATTCATTATAATTGTGAATTTTGCCAATTTAGAGTGTGAATAAGTTAACTTGTAATTAATATATTCTTCTGTATATTAAGGATACATATGTACATGTATATATAGGCACATAAGAAGGCATATTCATACATATGCATACTACACATGTACACATAAGTATAGATATTTATTTGTTTAAACATCTTAAGCAATAAATTAAAAAAGATTCAAAGCAAATAATACAAAATCAAATTGAAAAATGTTAATATTAATAGTCAAGTCTTTTGGTTCCACAAATAAAGGTGTGGAAGAGTTCATAATAAGTACATTATCATCAAAAGAAAGGTCATGTGATCCCTTTAAGAGTACATCAATGTTTAGGAAGTAGTTTTCGATTTATGGTAAGCCAGGAATACAATTTGCTGTGGTCCACCTAATGTTTCATTATCCAATGTCTTTACCATAATATTTGTTCAAAATTAAATTCATTAAAACACAGAAACGGTCAGAAAAACTTTGATTAAGTATCGGTTTTATCGCTTTTGCCGACAAAAAATGTGAAGTCCGATAAAAACAACATAAATATCGGCCCGATTAAAAAAAAATGCGATGTTTAAATTTTTTTCGGAAATTCGTACCCGCTCCGCATAATGGTTTTCATATTATAGTGAAGAACCATTCGGAATTCCGATTGTTCTTTCCAATGTCGGATGAGACCCGAGAGCTTCCGTACTATAAAACAACAAACAAGCATGGCTACATCGTGGCCGATTAAATTTCACACAGATGGGTGTGAAGAGCTCAGAACAAAAAATAATGAAAATTGCGAAGCCTATAGAAGCGGTTATTTTTAAGCAGCTGTACTAGATAAGATAAGATTTTATTGGTCCAAATCAAAGGGCCCACGAAGGGGCATATAAACATAATAAAACATAAGGTGATTGCATAAAATATCATATAAATTATAAATACAAGAATGAGAGACATGACTAGTGTTAAAATATGCGATACCAGCTATCCGAAGCAGTGACTTTTTAACAGGAAATCACACATGCATATTAAAGTATCTTTATTTTCTGAGTTTAAAAGCCAGACCTTGGCTACAAAATGACAACGAAAATTTGTGTTGAACATTACGGCCCAATAGTCAATACGGGGATAAGTTTTAAAAATTTGCAGGGCTCAAGTACAAAATTTCTTTTCTTCGCAGGTTCCAAAAAATATTAAATCAGTACAGTATCTGACCAAGGCATGAGAAAACTTGTGTACAAAAATGGGCATTGACACAACAAACAGCAGCTCACAAAACTGTCGTGCATGGCTCTTAAAGAGCACACTAGAAAAGACCTTGAATCAAAATTTAGGAATATTTATGCCTTGATTAAAAAAAATAGGCTAATATCTGACATTGCATGGCTTAATCAGTTAGACAGGGAAAAAGGACTAGATCATAGTAAAACCTATGACATATATGACTGCAGCGATGTGTTTTATGGAATTTATTTCCCTCAGAGAGGGAAAAATTCATTGGCAATTTGTCTTCCTCACCATGTATACCAGTACAGATGACAGTGACTGTGTTACTGAACAGGAAACTATATTTATTAGAAACTGTGTCCAGGGATTTGTGTGTATTGGTGAACCCAAAACAACCAGTTCTGAAGATATGTTTGCCTGTGTAAATGAAAACTATTTAACCAATCATATGTCTAAATTTGTTGGATTTGGTTGTGATGGGGCTTCTAATATGATGGGATGTAAAACTGGTCTGGTTACTCGTCTCAGGAATGTTACCCAGTAGTGGAAGATATTGGAAATGATACTATAGAGAAGTAAAAATTGAAAGTGAGAGGGAAATCAGAGTAATAAGGAGGGAGAGAGAGACACTGAGGAAAATAGGGACGAGAGTGATGTAAACATTGATGGCGAGATTGATAGTGAATCAGAGTGTGAGCAGAGTGAAGATGAAACTTTTAGAAATGTTAACAAATTTGTAGAAATAGATTTGAATTTGATTTGATTTTTGGTGTTTTAGCGCCACTTTCAGCTATATTATTGCGACCAGTTTTAGTGGTGGAGGAAGCCAATATTTCAGCTATATCATTGCGACCAGTTTTAATGGTGGAGGAAGCCAGAGTACCCGGAGAGAATCACCGACCATGGGCAAGCAACTGGTAAACTTTATCACTTGCGGCTACAAGTTGAGTGCACCCTTTTTGTAATTTACAAAGCCGGGCGCGAACCCACGCCGTATTGGTGATAGGCTTGTACGAGCTGTTTGATCCAGTGATCTAACTCATTGAACCACCCAGGCCCTATGTAGAAATAGAAGATGAAATGGAGTACATGTATAATTAAAACATAATACAACTGGTGTGTTTACTTATTTCATTCTGATTTTCAAAATTTTATTTTTTTAAAGTTATTTCGGACTGACAAAAGTTTGTTCGGACTGACAAAATTCTGAAGGGTATCAGACCGAATGACTGACACAAGAAAATAAATTTCAAGAACTCTGTGTGTCACTACTGGCTTTCGATAGATTTTTCCCCCAGTATGGAAGTCGCTATGCTTCTATTTTTAGATATTTGCAGACAATGTAACAGACGACAAATACAGGGGTTTGGAGTCGAGTACGTTGTTGTATTTGCTAAGAAAAATAACAATTATGTGGAGACAGAAATGGGAATAGTGAAAAAGGTATTTTGGGCAGTTGCTTGTAGTAATTTTATTGCTTACCTCTCTGAATGGCATTTTTGTTGAACTTTTGTAGTATTCTCGAGTCAGTAACTACAGACGCTTTACTATCGATGATTTCCGGTTGGGGACGTCACGATGTTCCGAATGACAGCTAAACATACCGACCTATCGAAATCGAGGTTACTATCGAATCCCGGATACTATAAAATATTTTCATGCCGTGCATGCTATGTTGTTTCAACAAATACCTTTTCATTAGACTGGTTATAATTCTTGGTCGTTGCAAGTGTAAATTAAAATAACACTTGCTAAGTATGACATTTAAAATATTCTGCTTAACAAGGTGTAAAAATATGCATTCGAATATTTAACCTTTTGGGGCCCTAACACTTGTTTGACGAAATATATAGGTCAGAGTTAGTGACATTGTAAACAAAAATCAGCTGGTCTTTTTAAAATATTGGAGATATCTATAATAATATAGGCACCTTCTGTTAAATTTATTGAGGATTCACATCCCTGGAGACCAACAAAACTTGAACAGTCTTTCATCATGTCGACAATCTTTTCTGTTTCATTGCTCAATTTTTTGGCTGGAGGTCCACCGCCAGTTTGAGTAGCATATTTTTTCCTGTCTGCATACTGCTTTTTTGCACTAGTCTGCATATTTTGCCATTTTGTTTTCACTTCGTTATCGGTTCTGTAGTGTAAGCCGAGCGAATTAATCTGGACAGCAATGTTTTTCCAAATAGAGATCTTTCTGCTGATGGTCACCGAATTGGTGAGTTTGCTACTCAGTGTGGACATATTTTCCTGCACCAACTGTTGAAGTAGTGTGATTTCGGAACTATCCCAATTTGAACTCCTTTTTCTCTTATCGTCTGCAAAATTCTCCATTTTATTTTTCAACATTAATCGCGAAAATGCACGCGCAATGTTGAATTGTGGGATATTAAACAAGGTTTAACTATAATTACAAACTTTAATTGACACTTACTTAAAATTAGCCTTAAATATGCTTTGTGCAACCGAATTTAAACAGTTGTTTAACTAATTGATACTTAGTGATTTAAATAACACTTATCTTTTAATTGGTATTTAATTTAAATGACGTTTGTTCAACCCAGTCCTGAAGTGGCCAAGTACACCCTGAGGCGCAGCCGAAGGGTGTACAGGCTACTGAAGTGTGTTACACTCCATATCTACGGATAGGAACATAAATAACATAATAGTCCCCAGTTATAGTCCAAAATAAGACATGTTTGACTCCGGCTGCCAATGTAAAAGTGACATTTTCTTTGTTATTGGGAAGAATAAGTAAAAAATATGAAAGTTTCGAGTCTTTTTTACCCAATGTAGGGTACTACCAAGAACCCTACAGTTGATCAAATTAATGACTTTAAATTCAGTATATAGCTAAAATTAACTAAATTTCATTTTGGAGCGCAACGTCGCGAGCTTTAACGTCATATTATCCCCGTTTTGAAAATTATAACAACATTTGATTGGTTAAATGGCTTGCTACACCCGGGAATAATGGGTTTTTCATACCCGGGGTTTTAACCAATCAAAAGTTGTCATAATTTTCAAACCGAAGATAATAAATATTCTAACCTGTGTCTTGTAGTTAAGCACACTGTATCATTGCTAGCGTTCTAAGTGCACACATGACAATTATACAGTCAAAACTGCTTTAAAAGGCACCTCCACATAACTAACAATCATTGTCTATTAAGGGCAGCCTCATTTCCCCCATAAATGAATAGTGAATATAATTTCAAACAGTATTTAAAGGCCATTTCAGGGGTCGACTTAAGAATGATTTCTAACAAAGGACGCATTTTCAAATTCCCTTGAATGTTCTTTATATACAGGCGTGACTGTATGTGTATTTAACGTAATGTAGTATTCTACATTGTCAGAATAATAGTTTGTAAACGTAATTTGATACTTTGCTGAAAAGGGGGAGAATTTTAAACTCTTCGTTTTCTATTTATATGTAAATTTTACAATTTTCTGTTGAGATATTTATGAAGTATGTTCTTAGTACATATTCAATATTCATTGATGTTTATTTATACTATAACTAATTGACGAGTAACATTATCAAAAATATGTCACGAATGACCAAATAACACAGTAACTCACGAATGCGCGCAACGTTATTTGGTCATGAGTGACATATTTTTGATAATGAAACTCGTCAATTAGTTATAGTATTTATTATATAGATAAAAAAAATGTTTCGATTCGAATTTAATATAAAATGAGTTTAATTGTACTATATTACGTGTGTAGCGTAGGGATATACTATAATGTGTATCGCTTCAAAAAACATGGCACCATCCACCCACGACAATAAAATAATTAAAATGCTTACCTTGAAATATTATTTTAGTTAAATTTGATCCAAATTGAAGCGTACACGAAGCCAAATAACGTCTAATTTTTACGTTTCAAACTGGAAGTCTTCATATGACGTCGACAACGAAATGGTGCGAAATATAGCGAGAGTGAAATAAAAATGGTAATATCACTAGTGAAATTATCGTTTTTATTTAACTCGGAAATCACGGTATTTCATCGATATCTATATAATAATGAAGGTTAAGAAATCTGGAATCATAATTCTTGTATGCCAACCACAATAGAACGAAACAGTCTTCTGACAAAATCAAACAGTAATAATTTACAAAATAGCCAACCACAATAGCAAGAAACAGTAAACTAACAAAATCAAACAGTAATAGTTTACAAAATAGCCACCCACAATAGCACGAAACAGTCTTCTAACAAAATCAAAGAGTAATAGTTTACAAAATAGCCATCCACAATAGCACGAAACATTCATCTGACAAAATCAAACAGTAATAGTTTACAAAATAGTCAAGCAGAATAGCAAGAATCAGTCTTCTTAGAAAATCAAACAGTAATAGTTTACAAAATAGCCACCCACAATAGCACGAAACAGTCTTCTAACAAAATCAAAGAGTAATAGTTTACAAAATAGCCATCCACAATAGCACGAAACAGTCTTCTTAGAAAATTAAACAGTAATAGTTTACAAAATAGCCAAGTACAATAACACGAAACAGACTTCTGACAAAATTAAACAGTTATAGTTTACAAAATAGCCAACCACAATAGCACGAAACTGTCTTCTTAGAAAATCAAACAGTAATAGTTTACAAAATAGCCAACCACAATAGCACGAAACAGTCTTCTTACAAAATCAAACAGTAATAGTTTACAAAATAGCCAACCACAATAGCACGAAACTGTCTTCTTAGAAAATCAAACAGTAATAGTTTACAAAATAGCCAACCACAATAGCACGAAACAGTCTTCTTACAAAATCAAACAGTAATAGTTTACCAAATAGCCAAGTACAATAATACGAAACAGACTTCTGACAAAATTAAACAGTTATAGTTTACAAAATAGCCAACCACAATAGCACGAAACAGTCTTCTTAGAAAATCAAACAGTAATAGTTTACAAAATAGCCAACCACAATAGCACGAAACAGTCTTCTTACAAAATCAAACAGTAATAGTTTACAAAATAGCCAACCACAATAGCACGAAACAGTCTTCTTACAAAATCAAACAGTAATAGTTTACAAAATAGCCAAGTACAATAGCACGAAACAGTCTTCTGACAAAATCAAACAGTAATAGTTTACAAAATAGCCAACCACAATAGCACGAAACAGTCTTCTTAGAAAATTAAACAGTAATAGTTTACAAAATAGCCAACCACAATAACACAAAACAGACTTCTGACAAAATTAAAAAGTTATAGTTTACAAAATAGCCAACCACAATAGCACGAAACTGTCTTCTTAGAAAATCAAACAGTAATAGTTTACAAAATAGCCAACCACAATAGCACGAAACAGTCTTCTTACAAAATCAAACAGTAATAGTTTACAAAATAGCCAAGTACAATAGCACGAAACAGTCTTCTGACAAAATCAAACAGTAATAGTTTACAAAATAGCCAAGTACAATAGCACGAACCAAACATTTGGTGATTGTATGAGCTTTTTAAACAGGTGCAGAAACAAACCTTTAGTGATTGTATGAGTTTTATAAACAGGTGCAGAACCAAACATTTGGTGATTGTATGAGCTTTTTAAACAGGTGCAGAACCAAACATTTGGTGATTGTATGAGTTTTGTAAACAGGTGCAGAACCAAACATTTGGTGACTGTATGAGCTTTATAAACAGGTGCAGAACCAAACATTTGGTGATTGTATGAGCTCTATAAGCAAGTGTAGAACCAAACCTTTGGTGATTGTATGAGCTTCATAAACAGGTGCAGAACCAAACATTTGGTGATTGTATGAGCTTTATAAACAGGTGCAGAACCAAACATTTGGTATTGTATGAGCTTTATAAACAGGTGCAGAACCAAACATTTGATGATTGTATGAGCTTTTTAAACAGGTGCAGAAACAAACCTTTGGTGATTGTATGAGTTTTGTAAACAGGTGCAGAACCAAACCTTTGGTGATTGTATGAGCTTTATAAACAAATCCAGAATCAAACCTTTTGTGATATTATATGCTTTATAGACAGGTGCAGAACTAAACCTTTGGTGATTGTATGAGCTTTTTAAACAAGTGCAGAACTAAACCTTTGGTGAGTGCATGAGCTTTATAAACAGGCGCAGAACCGAGTCTTTTGTGATTATACGAGCTTGATAAACAGGTGCAGAACCGAGCCTTTCGTATATTTTTCAGCCATATTTCGTAGCGATTCTAAATGAATATGATACTGCCAAATTGTCTAAAAAGAGCGGAAGCAACTGTCGTGTTTTATTCTTCAAAAAAAAAGAAGAAGACAAGACGTCAAAATAAAAAAAGATAGGAATGAAAGTTAGAAGATACCAAAGTGGTAAGCCGTCAATCGAAGCAGGACAGACAATAACATGGTCAAAAGAAAAACGACCAAAGGACAAACAATGAGCTACAACTGATTAGTTGAATATGGATAAGGGTTTTGGTTTTTAACGCCACTTTCAACAATATTTCAGCTATATCGTGGTGGTAAGTTTGATTGATGGTGGAAACCGGAGTGCCTGGATAAAACAACCGTCCTGTCACACTTTATATAACACGAAGTTGTCTCTAGTAGACTGTTATTTTCACCTTATTCTATCATTTTCAGATTATCACAATGGAACATAAAAAGAAAGTTATCATTTTTCTACTTGTGTGTGCTGCTATTTTGACCTTGATTATAAAACCACACAACAAAGTTATATATCCTATGATTGATATAACCCGGAAAGTATTTAATGTAATTGGAGGTCAGACTGAGTCTTCTACACTAGATATAGGTCATAACACCTCTACATTACTCAGAGGTCATAATACCTCTAAACCAATCAACTACAACAATACTAATCCAATTGAGGCTATCCGTCAAGATTGTGGCCAACTTTGCGATACTTCAAGAAAGGGATCCACTGGTCCGTTCTTCAACCACATACATGCCGATATAAATTGTGATGCTATTTTTAGAAACCCATTTATAGATCGTTCTCACGGATTACCTAAGGCACCACGTAAAATTCCACAAGAATTATTGAAAGATTTTACTATGAATAATCGCTTGCCTGTGCGACAATATTATTTGGACAAACCTTATTTAGGCAATAAAGCACGAACACCAGTATGGACGGAACAATTAATTGATAGTTGGGTTGAAAAGGCGAAGAAGGGAAAATTAGAAGGGAATTATTATATGGCAGAAACCAATGCTCTACGAGATGGTCTGAAACACGCACCAGGGATTCAGAATGGACGTGTTTTAGTGATTGGTTCTGAAAATCCATGGCTTGAAGCATGTGTGTTAGAAGCTGGTGCTCGAGAAGTGGTGACTTTAGAATATGGAAGTATTATATCTGAACATCCAAAAGTTAAAACATTAGTGCCATATGAATTTCGCATGCGATATCTTAACAATACATTAGGTAGATTTGACGCTGTAGCCACATTTAGTTCAGTAGAACATTCAGGTTTAGGACGGTACGGTGATGCCTTAAACCCCTGGGGTGATATAATAGCCATTGCTAGAGCTTGGTGTGTGACCAAGGAAGGTGGCTCTTTAACAATAGGTGTAATGTATAATTATGATCATGAATATATTAGATTTAACGCTGATCGGTGGTATGGTAAAATACGGTACCCATATCTTACTACTAATTGGAAACAGTTATATCAAGGTCGAGGGTCACAGCGTGTCCATGTGTTTACAAAATAAATATAGGTTGAAGAGGCTTTATTAGGTATTATGCCTTATATTAATGAAGGCTGCTTTCAATATTCAAGACGGGCACGTTTTTAAAAACTAGTACGAATTTTTTTTTAATTGAACCATTCTTAAAACATTGTTATTCTCAAGAAAATGAGTTGCTTATTAACATTACCAGTGTTTACAGAATACACAAATCACCATTTCTCATTTTTCTATTTGATCAAGCATATTTATGTCGAATTGTTTTATATAGATAACATGACATTCGTAATAACAGAACGTAAGGAATGCCACTCAACTGCAGGCTAGGGGACGGTTCACACTCATTGTAGGGTATGAGTTATTCTTATCGTTGAAGACCCTATTGTGACTGAAATGTTTCTTTACTTTTATATGTGTCTAAGTGTAATGTTGGAAAGTATCTCTTGTTCATTTACATCTATATCATGTCTCACTGCAAGCTGTTCCTTTACATTAATATGTGTTTAAGTGTAATGTTGGATAGTTTCTCATGTTCATCTACATCCATATCCTTTCTCACTACAAGCTGTTCCGTTACTTCAATTGTTGTCTAATAAGTGTATTGTTGGATAGTCTCTCATGCTCATTTACATCCATATCCTTTCTCACTACAAGTTGTTGTTTTACTTTAATTGCTGTCTAATAAGTGTATTGTTGGATAGTTTCTCATGTGCATTTACATCCATATCCTTTCTCACTTCAAGTTGCTCTTTTACTTTAATTTGTGTCTAAGTGTAATGTTGGATAGTTGCTTATGTTCATCTGTATCCATATCCGTTCTCACTACAAGCTGTTCCGTTACTTTAAGTTGTGTCCAAGTGTAATACTGGCTAGTCTCTGATGTTATTTCAACGGCTATATCTTTTGTCAGTTACTTTAATTTGTGTCCAAGTGTAATACTGGCTAATGTCTCATGTTATTTTAACAGCTATATCTTTTGTCAGTTACTTTAATTTGTGTCCAAGTGTAATACTGGCTAGTCTCTCATGTTATTTTAACAGCTATATCTTTTGTCAGTTACTTTAATTTGTGTCCAAGTGTAATACTGGCTAGTCTCTCATGTTATTTTAACAGCTATATCTTTTGTCAGTTACTTTAATTTGTGTCCAAGTGTAATACTGGCTAGTCTCTGATGTTATTTTAACAGCTATATCTTTTGTCAGTTACTTTAATTTGTGTCCAAGTGTAATACTGGCTTGTCTCTGATGTTATTTTAACAGCTATATCTTTTGTCAGTTACTTTAATTTGTGTCCAAGTGTAATACTGGCTAGTCTCTGATGTTATTTTAACAGCTATATCTTTGTCAGTTACTTTAATTTGTGTCCAAGTGTAATACTGGCTAGTCTCTCATTTTATTTTAACAGCTATATCTTTTTTCAGTTATATCATTCCTCCGTTACTTGAATTTCTGTCCGAATGTAATGTTGGAAAGTATCTCTTGTTCATTTAGATCTATATCATGTCTCACTGCAAGCTGTTCCTTTACATTAATATGTGTCTAAGTGTAATGTTGGATAGTTTCTCATGTTCATCTACATCCATATCCTTTCTCACTACAAGCTGTTCCGTTACTTTAATTGTTGTCTAATAAGTGTATTGTTGGATAGTTTTTCATGCTCATTTACATCCATATCCTTTCTCACTACAAGTTGTTCCATTACTTTAATTGTTGTCTAATAAGTGTATTGTTGGATAGTCTCTCGTGTTCATCTAGATCCATATCCTTTCTCACTACAAGTTGTTCTTTTACTTTAATTGCTATATAATAAGTGTATTGTTGGATAGTTTCTCATGTGCATTTACATCCATATGCTTTCTCACTTCAAGTTGCTCTTTTACTTTAATTTGTGTCTAAGTGTAATGTTGGATAGTTGCTTATGTTCATCTGTATCCATATCCGTTCTCACTACAAGCTGTTCCGTTACTTTAATTTGTGTCCAAGTGTAATACTGGCTAGTCTCTCATGTTATTTTACCAGCTATATCTTTTGTCAGTTACTTTAATTTGTGTCCAAGTGTAATACTGGCTAGTCTCTCATGTTATTTTAACAGCTATATCTTTTGTCAGTTACTTTAATTTGTGTCCAAGTGTAATACTGGCTAGTCTCTCATGTTATTTTAACAGCTATATCTTTTGTCAGTTACTTTAATTTGTGTCCAAGTGTAATACTGGCTAGTCTCTGATGGTATTTTAACAGCTATATCTTTCTTCAGTTACTTTAATTTGTGTCCAAGTGTAATACTGGCTAGTCTCTCATTTTATTTTAACAGCTATATCTTTTTTCAGTTATATCAGTCCTCCGTTACTTGAATTTGTTTCCGAATGTAATGTTGGAAAGTATCTCATGTCCATTTACATCCATATCCTCTCTTACAATACAAAAAGAAACCCCAAAACAGAAAAGAACAAATAAAAGTCATATAAAATAAATAAAGACACATGCAGTATGGTGATGTTACGTGTGTTGAAAATAATTTTCCTATTTTCAAATGTTACTAATGTTTTTTTGTTCATTGCTAATGATGTAAAATAATGAAACACATGTGAGAATAATGTTGTGTGATAAAGAGAATGGTTGTCTCATTGATGCTGTTAATATAAATGTGAGAATAATGTTGTGTGATAAAGAGAATGGTTGTCTCATTGATGCTGTTAATATAAATGTGAGAATAATGTTGTGTGATAAAGAGAATGGTTGTCTCATTGATGCTGTTAATATATATAACTGTATTTATAACACGTGTTGTAATAATGTTGTGTGATAAAGAGAATGGTTGTCTCATTGATGCTGTTAATATATAACTGTATTTATAACACGTGTTGTCAACAAATAAGAGGATTAATGCAGCTAGTATGAAATATGATTGATTCCGTTGAATTCTAATGAAAGGATTTAAATATATGTAATGTAAATGGTTTAGCCCATACTTTCTTTGTCTTGTGTTATTGAATATTTTTCATAAACCACATGTGTTGTATTTGAAGGAAATACTTTTGAGCTGATACTCATTCAATCTAATCTGGCTTAGACTGCCTAAATTAGTAATAATTGGTAATCATGATACTCGACAAAGAAGGAATGGGCTATATTGATTATACAATACTTGGTCATTAGTATATGAAAAAGAATGCATCTCGGCTTCGCCTCGAGCCATTCTTTTTCATATACTATGACCAGGTATTGAATAATCTATACGTATACTATGGAATGACACATATTTTACTGTTACTTTGATTATTTTTATATACATGTATTTATAATTTACAGATTTAAACATAGGTCGATATTTTTTATAAAAAGGAAATAAATTGAATCATCAGCCAAACTTATCACATGTTTGTTTTTTCCAAACAAAATCACACGATTCAGTAAAGCACTTTGAAGATATCAACGAGGTAAAAGGGTAATGAGAAACGGTAAATCAAACAAGGGTAGACAATACAATGGCCAAAGGAAAAAAGGCAACAAAAAAGAAAAATAATGATCTACAAAACACTACACAAAAACCTAGGTGTTCCGGAAGGTGAGCAGTTCCTGATCCACTCATGTATGGATTCAAATGTTTTGATAATATAAGAACTGAATAAAACATCTTCGATTTCTTTAAAATGTAAACAAAGAAATACAAGCAATTGTCCTTGCAGTTTCCAAAAAGGCTAAAGTTAGTAGAATTTAGCCAATTTCTTCATTACCATTTTTGTTATAAACTCAACAGAATGGCATTATTAAATAAATGTGGTTTTATGATAGATGTTAAATCAGAAGAATGGAACTATAATCTTATGCTTTGTTATCAACTGATTTTGTATAACACATAAAACAAGCTTAACCCTGCCACTTTGTATTTATGAACCTGTACAAGACAGGAATGTTAGTGGCCATGTTTTTCTGTGTCAGGGGGATCGATTGTATTTATGAACCTGTACAAGACAGGAATGTTAGTGGCCATGTTTTTCTGTGTCAGGGGAGTCGATTGTATTTATGAACCTGTACAAGACAGGAATGTTAGTGGCCATGTTTTTCTGTGTCAGGGGGATCGATTGTATTTATGGACCTGTACAAGACAGGAATGTTAGTGGCCATGTTTTTGTTGTCGATTGTGCCTCTTTCTACGATTTTGATATTTGATTTTGGAATTATTCCGACATTGTGCTATTCTTTTTTATTTATTTAAAATTTTATTGATATGCATTATAAATTCTGGTCAGATTTATGTCTTGTGTGTGTTTGAATCGAGGACTCAGGGGTGCTAAGGGTGCGTGTAATGTTTCATTAATACACGATATGAGAGGTTTATAGGAAACATCTGTCACACAAATCTATCAATATAACCTTTGTAAAATAAAATTAAATAATGTTAAACGCAATAAAGATTTTCTATGCATTTTCAGTCATAACCCTTTCTCTAATAGAATTATATATGAATGGAAATTAGGAGAGGATACAAATAAATATAAAAAATAACAAAAAATAAATCTTCAACGTCTGTTACACTTTAGTTAGCTATTTATAAATTCACAGACGAAGTGTTAGGGGTTAACATGTTTAATTATTTCAGTTATATCGTGGCGGAATTCATGAACGAACAATAAAATGTGAAATATAAAAATTCAATGCAATCGATTATAACTTGTCGGGGACGTGAAACAGTGGAGCGTATATATTGTATGTCACACTATTATAAATTGCACATGCAGGAAAGTGGTGAGTCATGTATATGTTTGTTAGGAGCATTTTTAATACTATTCCAAGAACTAAACGTAGCCATGGTCATAAAAGAATTCAACATCCTAATGTTAAAAAGTCCTCTAAACCAAGAACGTTACCAGATACTTTTAATGATTTACTTTCTAATATACAGAAACCTCTTGGAATTCATCATATTCGTACAATCTTATTTTCACTACCTGTAAACTACCTCAAAGATCTTAGGGATTTTGGACTTGACAAAGGAGGCGTAGATCCTTTTTCTCCTAAGTACAGATTGTCTAGTATTATATGTGACGTGGCGTCCTTTCGTCTTTTTAAACCAGTTCGATCTGAACCTCTTCATGATAACAACAGAAAATTCCTCCATATTCCGTTTGCTAACAAAGGAATCGATGCTATTAACATCAGCAACATTCTTAATAGAAAAGAGGTCGTAAAAGAAATTCCACCATATTTCAAAAATCAATCTGTTCCCATTGTCTCCTATTGTTACACTAACAGCATTGGCCGTAAAATTTTCAACTACAAAGAAGCATTGCAAGATATTAACATAGAAGAGTACCTTAAGAACCCTCTGACTTGTGACTGCTCCCACTCTCCTTTTCAATACAACCCATCTGGACATGTAATCACTGGTGATCTGAATATCATTCAACATGAGAGTCTCCGAAAGGTGATTTCTCATGGTCCTAAATTCAGAGAACCTCAACACATCAATTGGAAACATAATTTCAAGATAATTATGGATGCTGTTGAAGATTATGCCAGAAGGTGGATAAAGAGAGAAGTAGACCAAGATCCTGAGTTAGAGTCCTTGTCAGACTGGGTTAGAACAATTAGGTCTCTAGTACAAGGTCGGATTCACAAACTCAAAAATTGTGTTAATAGTCGACCCAAGTCTGTATTTAAAGACCAAGAAGCTGTTAAGTGTCTTTCCTCTCTTCATGACAAATATGTTATCGTTCCTGCGGACAAGGCTTCCAACAATATCGTGTTTGTATGTAAATCATATTACTTCGAATGCCTAATCAAGGAATTAGGTATAAATAGCAACACCTCTAGTAATACCACATACAAACCAACTTCGTTCGACAAAGATGAAATCCTAGCTAACCACAGATCATTCATGACCTCTTTAAACATTCCCTCTGGTAAAAAGTCTGAGGATTTACCCTATTTATATTGGATACCTAAACTCCATAAGACACCATACAAAGAAAGGTACATAGCGGGATCATCAACTTGTTCGACGAAAGAATTGTCTATTCACCTAACAAAGATTCTGTCTGCAGTAAAAGAGGGACAACAGAAATATTGTGAAACTGTTTACTCGCGTAGTGGCATAAATCACATGTGGATTTTGAAAAACTCTAAAGATCTTTTGGATAACCTGAAATCAAGATCTTTCTCTCAGGTATCCTCCATCAAAACCTTTGATTTTTCAACTCTATATACCACCCTACCGCATGACAAATTAAAAACCCGCTTAAAAGAAACAATTCATAAAGCTTTTAGTCATAGAAACTATGGCTCAAAATTTGTTGTGTTAGGCTACAATTCCACATATTTTTCAAACAAAATTCATAAAGGTAAAACATGCTACTCCGAGGAACAAGTGATCAGTATGCTGGAGTTCCTCATCGATAACATATTTGTCTCCTTTGGAGGGACACTGTTTCAGCAGGTCGTCGGCATACCAATGGGTACGAATTGTGCCCCTCTTCTAGCAGACTTATTTTTATACTCATATGAGTCGGAGTTTCTTCAAAAGCTTGTAAAAGATAAGAAGATTCATGAGGCTAGAGCCTTTAATTTCACATACAGGTATATTGATGACGTTTTATCTATCAATAATTCTAGATTTGCAGAATTTCTTCCATTGATATATCCTCCAGAGCTGGAAGTTAAAGAGACCACCGATACAGCTTCGTCCGCATCATTTTTGGACTTATACCTCGAATTTTACGACAGTGGTCAACTCAGTACTAAAATTTATGATAAGCGGGACGACTTCAATTTTAAAATCATAAATTTTCCAAATATGTGCAGCAATATACCAGCTTCTCCTGCATATGGTGTTTACATCTCGCAATTGATTCGCTATGCAAGGGGCAGTAGCAATTATTCTGATTTCCTGAAACGTCATCTTCATCTGAGAAACAGGCTACTGGACCAGGGCTATAAAAAGATTCGCCTTATTCGATCTCTTAAAAAGTATATATTCCGATACCAATATCTTGTCGAAATATATTCCGTCTCTGCAGAAAAAATTATAAGCGATGCATTTTCATATAGTGAAAATGTATAAAGATAAAGAGTCAAATATGTCAAGAATTTTTTTTGTCAATGTGTGACGTAAAAATATTTTTGACATTTACGTCACCGAATATGGTACTGCTTTGACAACTTTTTGACCTATTTTGTTCCTGTATTTAAATACTGTTACAGTGACAGCCGGAACCTTTGAACCGTAATGAGAGCGGGAGGTTTGGCGCCTTAAAATCTGATTCAACCCACCATTTCTTTAGAAATGCCTGTACCAAGTCAGGGTCATTACGGTTTTCACAGTTTTCCGGTTGTTGACTGATTTTGTCTGTTTATATAATTATGAGTTTTGACTTTCCCTTTGTAAGATTGTTCGGAGTTCGGTAATTTTGTTATTACCTTTATTGTCTCTTTCTACGATTTTTCAATTGGCTTTTTAAACTGTTTCCACAGTGTGGTGTTCTTATTGTAATCTATAAAACTGCAAAAATTGCATTCAATGCATATACTTACTTTTCAACATTATTAAATAAAAATTACATTATAAAATAATAATTGTATTACGGAAAGGAACATTAAATATATTTTCGATAATCAAATCTATTACATTTTTTATGAAAAGAGAGTTTAAACGAAGACGACCATTTTCCACCAATAGTAAATTGTTGAATCCTGAAATTTCTGACAAATACAAACAAGTTTGCAGTGAACAAACTGCGATGTCACCTTTTACGGATCTAACTGATTGATTTGGAGAAACGAATCGAATTGAGTGACGAATGTCTTTCATAAACGTTAGAGAATACCGAAGGGACAATCAAAAATTAACAATCCAGAGAAACTGGCAACATAGGGATAAAAGACGAAGACAAAAAAAGCAAAGTCACACCACAATATGTCTTGGACGCCACTATAATACAACCAAACGTAAATAAAGCATGAACCCTCCTACAAACAACTGATGGTAAAGACGAACCGAACATCGTTTTTATGCGGAAATCGTTATGAACATTACAACACGGAAATCAGACACGTAATCGGACAACACAATTTGTTTTTTAAAACATGAGCAACACGGACCTCCGCCCCCCCAAAAAAAAAACCCCGGTGTGAACTCAGGTGCTCGCGAAGGGTAAGCAGTTCCTGTTTCTAATAAGACACCAGCTGATTTCATAAGAAGGACTTTATTGTGTGTACTTTTATCATTTGTCAGAGTTGAATTCTCATTCACACCACCATTGGAGTGGCTAGTGTTTAGACCGTTGCTATAGTGATTTGGAAAGAAGTTTCGTGGAGCATTTGCCAAACACAGCAATGCAGCTTCGCTTATAAGGACACTTTATCAAATTAGATCTCCAACAGAGTGAGGAAAGATCCAGTTCTCCCTCTTTTGATGAAATTCCAAAAGGAACATAAAACATACCAATGATTGTGTAGGATTTATTCTTTCACTAGTGCGATCGGTTTATGTTGGGGTGTCAACTGAATTGTCAATACCGAATTCCTTTATTAAGCAGTCTATGTAATATGATTTACTTTCAACTTAGATAGTATAAGAGGCCTCGTCTACAGCGACAGAAGCATACATTTGTTAATATAATTTAAGAAATATATCTATGAAATTGGATCCCGGGGTAATCAGTTAATATTATATAATGGTATTTAGTAAGAATGACACTTAAAATCGGAAATACGTGATGAAATCAATAAAAACTAACCCAAACTCTGCAAAGTGGCCCGAAAAAGGGAAAATTGTAAACAAATTGTATTGCATATTATTGACAACACTTGAGTGGACTTGATTATATTTCTTTTTTAAAAAAACAGACATGAAGTTCATTATTTTAGTCTCTAATTTAATCTAATCTAGCGTTTTCTCTTGAAAAAAAGAATATATAAGAAAACTACGATCCAATGCTACTGTTAACATATGATTCGGCCGAAAAAAGATACTAAACTATGCTTACGCGTTGAAAAATGGAGTAGGTCGGTTTAATATCGTTTTTTAATTTTTACACAAAGCTTGCTGAGACTTCCGTTTTGTGTCGTTTTCGTATAGAATCTGTCAATGTTTTTGTTCTCCCACGATTCGATTTGTGCCATGTGCTTTCTTCATCAACAAACAATTTCGCACATGCGCAAACGCTTTCCCGAATGAGTTCACTGTCAGGTCGTATGAATATTGCGCTGGTAAACATTGCATTCTTTACTGGATTCAAGAAAATAAAACAGATACGTATTTCCTTCGTTCTAGGCTATTTACGTATGATATTATTAAAATTTCCACTGCAATTTGTATAAAACATCGAATATTTTATAATTTTTAATATAAAAATAAATCAATTCTGACAGCTGTTAATGGTTTGAAAACAAATGATTGATCCATATGTTGTCACCTTATTCAGTCATTTTGAGTGTGTCACAATGAATTATAGCAAGATAGTTCTAGTTTGTCTACTGTTGTGTGTTGGCATTTTGACTTCGTGTTTAAAACCACACAAATTTCTACACACCATAAGAGACATAACCCGGAATGGATTTAATGTAATTGGAGGTCAAACTGAGGTATCTACATTACTCAGAGGTCATATTACCTCTAAACCAATCAACTACAACAATACTAATCCAATTGAGGCTATCCGTCAAGATTGTGGTCAACTTTGCGATACTTCAAGAGTGGGATCCACTGGTCCGTTTTTCAACCACGTACATGCCGATATAAATTGTGATCTTATTTTTAGAAACCCATTCATAGATCGTTCTCATGGATTACCTCATGCACCACGAACAATTCCACAAGAATTATTGAAAGAATTTACCATGAATAATCGCTTGCCTGTTCAAAAACATTATTTTGATACACCTTATTTAGGCAATAAAGCACGAACACCAGTATGGACGGAACAATTAATTGATAGTTGGGTTGAAAAGGCGAAGAAGGGAAAATTAGAAGGGAATTATCGAATGGCAGAAACCAATGCTCTACGAGATGGTCTGAAACACGCACCAGGGATTCAGAATGGACGTGTTTTAGTGATTGGTTCTGAAAATCCATGGCTTGAAGCATGTCTGTTAGAAGCTGGTGCTCGAGAAGTGGTGACTTTAGAATACGGACGTATTACATCTGAACATCCAAAAGTTAAAACATTAGTGCCATATGAATTTCGCATGCGATATCTTAACAATACATTAGGTAGATTTGACGCTGTAGCCACATTTAGTTCAGTAGAACATTCAGGTTTAGGACGGTACGGTGATGCCTTAAACCCCTGGGGTGATATAATAGCCATTGCTAGAGCTTGGTGTGTTACAAAGGAAGGTGGCTCTTTAACAATAGGTGTAATGTATAATTATGGTCATGACTATATTAGATTTAATGCTGATCGATGGTATGGTAAACTACGCTACCCATATCTTACTACTAATTGGAAACAGCTATATCAAGGTCGAGGGTCACAGCGTGTCCATGTGTTTACAAAATAAATATAGGTTGAAGAGGCTTTATTAGGTATTATGCCTTATATTAATGAAGGCTGCTTTCAATATTCAAGACGGGCACGTTTTTTAAAACTAGTACGATTAAAAATTTAATTGGACCATTCTTAAAACATTGTTATTCTTTAGAAAATGAGTTGCTTATTAACATTACCAGTGCTTACAGAATACACAAATCACCAGTTCTCATTTTTCTATCTGATCAAGCATATTTATGTCGAATTGTTTTATATAGATAACATGACATTCGTAATAACAAGACGTAAAGAATACCACTCAACTGCAGGCTAGGGGACGTTTCACACTCATTGTAGGGTAAGAGTTATTCTTATCGTTGAAGACCCTATTGTGACTGAAATGTTTCTTTACTTTAATATGTGTCTAAGTGTAATGTTGGAAAGTATCTCTTGTTCATTTACATCTATATCATGTCTCACTGCAAGCTGTTCCTTTACATTAATATGTGTTTAAGTGTAATGTTGAAAAGTCTCTCTTGTTGATTAGCATCTATATCATGTCTCACTACAAGTTGTTCTTTTACTTTAATTGCTGTCTAGTAAGTGTATTGTTGGATAGTTTCTCATCTCCATTTACATCCATATCCTTTCTCACTTCAAGTTGCTCTTTTACGTTAATTTGTGTCTTAGTGTAATGTTGGATAGTTGCTTATGTTCATTTGTATCCATATCCGTTCTCACTACAAGCTGTTCCGTTACTTTAATTTGTGTCCAAGTGTAATACTGGCTAGTCTCTGATGTTATTTTAACAGCTATATCTTTTGTCAGTTACTTTAATTTGTGTCCAAGTGTAATACTGGCTAGTCTCTCATTCTATTTTAACAGCTATATCTTTTTTTCAGTTATATCATTCCTCCGTTACTTGAATTTGTGTCCGAATGTAATGTTGGAAAGTATCTCATGTCCATTTACATCCATATCCTCTCTTACAATACAAAAAGAAACCCCAAAACAGAAAAGAACAAATAAAAGTCATATAAAATAAATAAAGACACATGCAGTATGGTGATGTTACGTGTGTTGAAAATGATTTTCCTATTTTCAAATGTTACTAATGTTTTTTTGTTCATTGCTAATGATGTAAAATAATGAAACACATGTGAGAATAATTTTGTGTGATAAAGAGAATGGTTGTCTCATTGATGCTGTTAATATAAATGTGAGAATAATGTTGTGTGATAAAGAGAATGGTTGTCTCATTGATGCTGTTAATATATATAACTGTATTTATAACACGTGTTGTAATAATGTTGTGTGATAAAGAGAATGGTTGTCTCATTGATGCTGTTAATATATAACTGTATTTATAACACGTGTTGTCAACAAATAAGAGGATTAATGCAGCTAGTATGAAATATGATTGATTCCGTTGAATTCTAATGAAAGGATTTAAATATATGTAATGTAAATGGTTTAGCCCATACTTTCTTTGTCTTGTGTTATTGAATATTTTTCATATACCACATATGTTGTATTTGAAGGAAATACTTTTGAGCTGATACTCATTCAATCTAATCTGGCTTAGACTGCCTAAATTAGTAATAATTGGTAATCATGATACTCGACAAAGAAGGAATGGGCTATATTGATTATACAATACTTGGTCATTAGTATATGAAAAAGAATGCATCTCGGCTTCGCCTCGAGCCATTCTTTTTCATATACTATGACCAGGTATTGAATAATCTATACGTATACTAGGGAATGACACATATTTTACTGTTAATTGATTATTTGTATATACATGTATTTATAATTTACAGATTTAAACATAGGTCGATTTTTTTTATAAAAAGGAAATAAATTGAATCATCAGCCAAACTTATCACATGTTTGTTTTTTTCAAACAAAATCACATGATTCAGTAAAGCACTTTGAAGATATCAACGAGGTAAAAGTGTAATGAGAAACCGTAAATCAAACAAGGGTAGACAATACAATGGCCAAAGGAAAAAAGGCAACAAAAAAGAAAAATAATGATCTACAAAACACTACACAAAAACCTAGGTGCTCCGGAAGGTGAGCAGTTCCTGATCCACACATGTATGCATTCAATTGTTTTGATAATGTAAGAACTGAATAAAACATCTTCGATTTCTTTAAAATGTAAACAAAGAAATACAAGCAATTGTCCTTGCAGTTTCCAAAAAGGCTAAAGTTAGTAGAATTTAGCCAATTTCTTCGTTACCATTTTTGTTATAAACTCAACAGAATGGCATTATTAAATAAATGTGGTTTTATGATAGATGTTAAATCAGAAGAATGGAACTATAATCTTATGTATTGTTATCAACTGATTTTGTATAACACATAAAACAAGCTTAACCCTGCCACTTTGTATTTATGAACCTGTACAAGACAGGAATGTTAGTGGCCATGTTTTTCTGTGTCAGGGGGATCGATTGTATTTATGAACCTGTACAAGACAGGAATGTTAGTGGCCATGTTTTTCTGTGTCAGGGGATCGATTGTATTTATGGACCTGTACAAGACAGGAATGTTAGTGGCCATGTTTTTCTATGTCAGGGGGATCGATTGTATTTATGAACCTGTACAAGACAGGAATGTTAGTGGCCATGTTTTTCTGTGTCAGGGGATCGATTGTATTTATGGACCTGTACAAGACAGGAATGTTAGTGGCCATGTTTTTCTATGTCAGGGGGATCGATTGTATTTATGAACCTGTACAAGACAGGAATGTTAGTGGCCATGTTTTTCTGTGTCAGGGGATCGATTGTATTTATGGACCTGTACAAGACAGGAATGTTAGTGGCCATGTTTTTCTGTGTCAGGGGGATCGATTGTATTTATGAACCTGTACAAGACAGGAATGTTAGTGGCCATGTTTTTCTGTGTCAGGGGATCGATTGTATTTATGGACCTGTACAAGACAGGAATGTTAGTGGCCATGTTTTTGTTGTCGATTGTGCCTCTTTCTACGATTTTGATATTTGATTTTGGAATTATTCCGACATTGTGTTATTTTTTTTTATTTATTTAAAATTTTATTGATATGCATTATAAATTCTGGTCAGATTATGTCTTGTGTGTGTTTGAATCGAGGACTCAGGGGTGCTAAGGGTGCGTGTAATGTTTCATTAATACACGATATGACAGGTTTATAGGAAACATCTGTCACACAAATCTATCAATATAACCTTTGTAAAATAAAATTAAATAATGTTAAACGCAATAAAGATTTTCTATGCATTTTCAGTCATAACCCTTTCTCTAATAGAATTGTATATGAATGGAAATTAGGAGAGGATACAAATAAATATAAAAAATAACAAAAAATAAATCTTCAACGTCTGTTACACTTTAGTTAGCTATTTATAAATTCACAGACGAAGTGTTAGGGGTTAGCATGTTTAATTATTTCAGTTATATTGTGGCGGAATTCATGAACGAACAATAAAATGTGAAATATAAAAATTCAATGCAATCGATTATAACTTGTCGGGGACGTGAAACAGTGGAGCGTATATTTTGTATGTCACACTATTATAAATTGCACAAGCAGGAAAGTGATGAGTCATGTATATGTTTGTTAAGAGCATCAATATTGCCTCTTTCTACGATTTTTCAATTGGGTTTTTAAACTGTTTCCACAGTGTGGTGTTCTTATTGTAATCTATAAAACTGCAAACAATGCATTCAATGCATATACTTACTTTTCAACATTATTAAATAAAAATTACATTATAAAATAATAATTGTATTACGGAAAGGAACATTAAATATATTTTCGATAATCAAATCTATTACATTTTTTATGAAAAGAGAGTTTAAACGAAGACGACCATTTTACACCAATAGTAAATTGTTGAATCCTGAAATTTCTGACAAACACAAACAAGTTTGCAGTGAGCAAACTACGATGTCACCTTTTATGGATCAAACTGATTGATTTGGAGAAACGAATCGAATTGAGTGACGAATGTCTTTGATAAACGTTAGAGAATACCGAAGGGACAATCAAAAATTAACAATCCAGAGAAATTGGCAACATAGGGCATAAAAGACGAAGACTAAAAAAGCAAAGTCACACCACAATATGTCTTGGACGCCACTATAATACAACTAAACGTAAATAAAGCATGAACCTTCCTACAAACAACTGATGGTAAAGAAGAATCGAACATCGTTTTTATTCGGAAATTATTATGAACATCACAACACGGAAATCAGACACATAATAGGACAACACAATTTTTTTTTAAATAAATGAGCAATACGACCTCTCCCCCCCCCCCCCCAAGAAAACCCGGTGTGAACTCAGGTGCTCGCGAGGGGTAAGCAGTTCCTGTTTCTTATAAGACACCAGCTGATTTCATGAGAAGGACTTTATTGTGTGTACTTTTATCATTTGTCAGAGTTGAATTCTCATTCACACCACCATTGGAGTGGCTAGTGTTTAGACCGTTGCTATAGTGATTTGGAAAGAAGTTTCGTGGAGCATTTGCCAAACACAGCAATGTAGCTTCGCTTATAAGGACACTTTATCAAATTAGATCTCCAACAGAGTGAGGAAAGATCCAGTTCTCCCTCTTTTGATGAAATTCCAAAAAGAACATAAAACATACCGATGATTGTGTAGGATTTATTCTTTCACTAGTGCGATCGGTTTATGTTGGGGTGTCAACTGAATTGTCAATACCGAATTCCTTTATTAAGCAGTCTATGTAATATGATTTACTTTCAACTTAGATAGTATAAGAGGCCTCGTCTACAGCGACACAAACATAAATTTGTTAATATAATTTAAGAAATATATCTATGAAATTGGATCCCGGGGTAATCAGTTAATATTATATAATGGTATTTAGTAAGAATGACACTTAAAATCGGAAATACGTGATGAAATCAATAAAAACTAACCCAAACTCTGCAAAGTGGCCCGAAAAAGGGAAAATTGTAAACAAATTGTATTGCATATTATTGACAACACTTGAGTGGACTTGATTATATTTAAAAAAAAAAAAACCAGACATGAAGTTCATTATTTTAGTCTCTAATTTAATCTAATCTAGCGTTTTCTCCTGAAAAAAAGAATATATAAAAAAACTACGATCCAATGCTACTGTTAACATATGATTCGGCCGAAAAAAGATACTAAACTATGCTTACGCGTTGAAAAATGGAGTAGGTCGGTTTAATATCGTTTTTTAATTTTTACACAAAGCTTGCTGAGACCTCCTTTTTGTGTCGTTTTCGTATAGAATCTGTCAATGTTTTTGTTCTCCCACGATTCGATTTGTGCCATGTGCTTTCTTCATCAACAAACAATTTCGCACATGCGCAAACGCTTTCCCGAATGAGTTCACTGTCAGGTCGTATGAATATTGCGCTGGTAAACATTGCATTCTTTACTGGATTCAAGAAAATAAAACAGATACGTATTTCCTTCGTTCTAGGCTATTTACGTATGATATTATTAAAATTTCCACTGCAATTTGTATAAAACATCGAATATTTTATAATTTTTAATATAAAAATAAATCAATTGTGACAGCTGTTAATGGTTTGAAAACAAATGATTGATCCATATGTTGTCACCTTATTCAGTCATTTTGAGTGTGTCACAATGAATTATAGCAAGATAGTTCTAGTTTGTCTACTGTTGTGTGTTGGCATTTTGACTTGGTGTTTAAAACCACACAAATTTCTACACACCATAAGAGACATAACCCGGAATGGATTTAATGTAATTGGAGGTCAAACTGAGGTATCTACATTACTCAGAGGTCATATTACCTCTAAACCAATCAACTACAACAATACTAATCCAATTGAGGCTATCCGTCAAGATTGTGGTCAACTTTGCGATACTTCAAGAGTGGGATCCACTGGTCCGTTTTTCAACCACGTACATGCCGATATAAATTGTGATCTTATTTTTAGAAACCCATTCATAGATCGTTCTCATGGATTACCTCATGCACCACGAACAATTCCACAAGAATTATTGAAAGAATTTACCATGAATAATCGCTTGCCTGTTCAAAAATATTATTTTGATACACCTTATTTAGGCAATAAAGCACGAACACCAGTATGGACGGAACAATTAATTGATAGTTGGGTTGAAAAGGCGAAGAAGGGAAAATTAGAAGGGAATTATCGAATGGCAGAAACCAATGCTCTACGAGATGGTCTGAAACACGCACCGGGGATTCAGAATGGACGTGTTTTAGTGATTGGTTCTGAAAATCCATGGCTTGAAGCATGTCTGTTAGAAGCTGGTGCTCGAGAAGTGGTGACTTTAGAATACGGACGTATTACATCTGAACATCCAAAAGTTAAAACATTAGTGCCATATGAATTTCGCATGCGATATCTTAACAATACATTAGGTAGATTTGACGCTGTAGCCACATTTAGTTCAGTAGAACATTCAGGTTTAGGACGGTACGGTGATGCCTTAAACCCCTGGGGTGATATAATAGCCATTGCTAGAGCTTGGTGTGTTACAAAAGAAGGTGGCTCTTTAACAATAGGTGTAATGTATAATTATGGTCATGACTATATTAGATTTAATGCTGATCGGTGGTATGGTAAACTACGCTACCCATATCTTACTACTAATTGGAAACAGCTATATCAAGGTCGAGGGTCACAGCGTGTCCATTTGTTTACAAAATAAATATAGGTTGAAGAGGCTTTATTAGGTATTATGCCTTATATTAATGAAGGCTGCTTTCAATATTCAAGACGGGCACGTTTTTTAAAACTAGTACGATTAAAAATTTAATTGGACCATTCTTAAAACATTGTTATTCTTTAGAAAATGAGTTGCTTATTAACATTACCAGTGCTTACAGAATACACAAATCACCAGTTCTCATTTTTCTATTTGATCAAGCATATTTATGTCGAATTGTTTTATATAGATAACATGACATTCGTAATAACAAGACGTAAAGAATACCACTCAACTGCAGGCTAGGGGACGTTTCACACTCATTGTAGGGTAAGAGTTATTCTTATCGTTGAAGACCCTATTGTGACTGAAATGTTCCTTTACATTAATATGTGTCTAAGTGTAATGTTGAAAAGTCTCTCTTGTTGATTAGCATCTATATCATGTCTCACTACAAGTTGTTCTTTTACTTTAATTGCTGTCTAATAAGTGTATTGTTGGATAGTTTCTCATCTCCATTTACATCCATATCCTTTCTCACTTCAAGTTGCTCTTTTACGTTAATTTGTGTCTTAGTGTAATGATGGATAGTTGCTTATGTTCATTTGTATCCATATCCGTTCTCACTACAAGCTGTTCCGTTACTTTAATTTGTGTCCAAGTGTAATACTGGCTAGTCTCTGATGTTATTTTAACAGCTATATCTTTTGTCAGTTACTTTAATGTGTGTCCAAGTGTAATACTGGCTAGTCTCTGATGTTATTTTAACAGCTATATCTTTTGTCAGTTACTTTAATTTGTGTCCATGTGTAATACTGGCTAGTCTCTGATGTTATTTTAACAGCTATATCTTTTGTCAGTTACTTTAATTTGTGTCCAAGTGTAATACTGGCTGGTCTCTCATTTTATTTTAACAGCTATATCTTTTTTCAGTTATATCATTCCTCCGTTACTTGAATTTCTGTCCGAATGTAATGTTGGAAAGTATCTCTTGTTCATTTACATCTATATCATGTCTCACTGCGAGCTGTTCCTTTACATTAATATGTGTCTAAGTGTAATGTTGGATAGTTTCTCATGTTCATCTACATCCATATCCTTTCTCACTACAAGCTGTTCCGTTACTTTAATTGTTGTCTAATAAGTGTATTGTTGGATAGTTTTTCATGCTCATTTACATCCATATCCTTTCTCACTACAAGTTGTTCCATTACTTTAATTGTTGTCTAATAAGTGTATTGTTGGATAGTCTCTCGTGTTCATCTACATCCATATCCTTTCTCACTACAAGTTGTTCTTTTACTTTAATTGCTATCTAATAAGTGTATTGTTGGATAGTTTTTCGTGTGCATTTACATCCGTATCCTTTCTCACTTCAAGTTGCTCTTTTACTTTAATTTGTGTCTAAGTGTAATGCTGGATAGTTGCTTATGTTCATCTGTATCCATATCCGTTCTCACTACAAGCTGTTCCGTTACTTTAATTTGTGTCCAAGTGTAATACTGGCTAGTCTCTGATGTTATTTTACCAGCTATATCTTTTGTCAGTTACTTTAATTTGTGTCCAAGTGTAATACTGGCTAGTCTCTCATGTTATTTTAACAGCTATATCTTTTGTCAGTTACTTTAATTTGTGTCCAAGTGTAATACTGGCTAGTCTCTCATGTTATTTTACCAGCTATCTCTTTTGTCAGTTACTTTAATTTGTGTCCAAGTGTAATACTGGCTAGTCTCTCATGTTATTTTAACAGCTATATCTTTTGTCAGTTACTTTAATTTGTGTCCAAGTGTAATACTGGCTAGTCTCTCATGTTATTTTAACAGCTATATCTTTTGTCAGTTACTTTAATTTGTGTCCAAGTGTATATCTTTTTTCAGTTATATCAGTCCTCCGTTACTTGAATTTGTTTTCGAATGTAATGTTGGAAAGTATCTCATGTCCATTTACATCCATATCCTCTCTTACAATACAAAAAGAAACCCCAAAACAGAAAAGAACAAATAAAAGTCATATAAAATAAATAAAGACACATGCAGTATGGTGATGTTACGTGTGTTGAAAATAATTTTCCTATTTTCAAATGTTACTAATGTTTTTTTGTTCATTGCTAATGATGTAAAATAATGAAACACATGTGAGAATAATGTTGTGTGATAAAGAGAATGGTTTTCTCATTGATGCTGTTAATATATATAACTGTATTTATAACACGTGTTGTAATAATGTTGTGTGATAAAGAGAATGGTTGTCTCATTGATGCTGTTAATATATAACTGTATTTATAACACGTGTTGTCAACAAATAAGAGGATTAATGCAGATAGTATGAAATATGATTGATTCCGTTGAATTATATTGAAAGGATTTAAATATATGTAATGTAAATGGTTTAGCCCATACTTTCTTTGTCTTGTGTTATTGAATATTTTTCATATACCACATATGTTGTATTTGAAGGAAATACTTTTGAGCTGATACTCATTCAATCTAATCTGGCTTAGACTGCCTAAATTAGTAATAATTGGTAATCATGATACTCGACAAAGAAGGAATGGGCTAAATTGATTATACAATACTTGGTCATTAGTATGTGAAAAAGAATGCATCTCGGCTTCGCCTCGAGCCATTCTTTTTCATATACTATGACCAGGTATTGAATAATCTATACGTATACTAGGGAATGACACATATTTTACTGTTAATTGATTATTTTTATATACATGTATTTATAATTTACAGATTTAAACATAGGTCGATTTTTTTTATAAAAAGGAAATAAATTGAATCATCAGCCAAACTTATCACATGTTTGTTTTTTTCAAACAAAATCACATGATTCAGTAAAGCACTTTGAAGATATCAACGAGGTAAAAGTGTAATGAAAAACCGTAAATCAAACAAGGGTAGACAATACAATGGCCAAAGAAAAAAAGGCAACAAAAAAGAAAAATAATGATCTACAAAACACTACACAAAAACCTAGGTGCTCCGGAAGGTGAGCAGTTCCTGATCCACTCATGTATGGATTCAATTGTTTTGATAATGTAAGAACTGAATAAAACATCTTCGATTTCTATAAAATGTAAACAAAGAAATACAAGCAATGTCCTTGCAGTTTCCAAAAAGGCTAAAGTTAGTAGAATTTAGCCAATTTCTTCGTTACCATTTTTGTTATAAACTCAACAGAATGGCATTATTAAATAAATGTGGTTTTATGATTGATGTTAAATCAGAAGAATGGAACTATAATCTTATGCTTTGTTATCAACTGATTATGTATAACACATAAAACAAGCTTAACCCTGCCACTTTGTATTTATTTGTGTGTGTTTGAATCGAGGACTCAGGGGTGCTAAGGGTGCGTGTAATGTTTCATTAATACACGATATGAGAGGTTTATAGGAAACATCTGTCACACAAATCTATCAATATAACCTTTGTAAAATAAAATTAAATAATGTTAAACGCAATAAAGATTTTCTATGCATTTTCAGTCATAACCCTTTCTCTAATAGAATTATATATGAATGGAAATTAGGAGAGGATACAAATAAATATAAAAAATAACAAAAAATAAATCTTCAACGTCTGTTACACTTTAGTTAGCTATTTATAAATTCACAGACGAAGTGTTAGGGGTTAACATGTTTAATTATTTCCGTTATATCGTGGCGGAATTCATAGACGAACAATAAAATGTGAAATATAAAAATTCAATGCAATCGATTATAACTTGTCGGGGACGTGAAACAGTGGAGCGTATATTTTGTATGTCACACTATTATAAATTGCACATGCAGGAAAGTGGTGAGTCGTGTATATGTTTGTTAGGAGCATTTTTAATACTATTCCAAGAACTAAACGTAGCCATGGTCATAAAAGAATTCAACATCCTAATGTTAAAAAGTCCTCTAAACCAAGAACGTTACAAGATACTTTTAATGATTTACTTTCTAATATACAGAAACCTCTTGGAATTCATCATATTCGTACAATCTTATTTTCACTACCTGTAAACTACCTCAAAGATCTTAGGGATTTTGGACTTGACAAAGGAGGCGTAGATCCTTTTTCTCCTAAGTACAGATTGTCTAGTATCATATGTGACGTGGCGTCCTTTCGTCTTTTTAAACCAGTTCGATCTGAACCTCTTCATGATAGCAACAGAAAATTCCTCCATATACCGTTTGCTAACAAAGGAATCGATGCTATTAACATCAGCAACATTCTTAATAGAAAAGAGGTCGTAAAAGAAATTCCACCATATTTCAAAAATCAATCTGTTCCCATTGTCTCCTATAGTTACACTAACAGCATTGGCCGTAAAATTTTCAACTACAAAGAAGCATTGCAAGATATTAACATATAAGAGTACCTTAAGAACCCTCTGACTTGTGACTGCTCCCACTCTCCTTTTCAATACAACCCATCTGGACATGTAATCACTGGTGATCTGAATATCATTCAACATGAGAGTCTCCGAAAGGTGATTTCTCATGGTCCTAAATTCAGAGAACCTCAACACATCAATTGGAAACATAATTTCAAGATAATTATGGATGCTGTTGAAGATTATGCCAGAAGGTGGATAAAGAGAGAAGTAGACCAAGATCCTGAGTTAGAGTCCTTGTCAGACTGGGTTAGAACAATTAGGTCACTAGTACAAGGTCGGATTCACAAACTCAAAAATTGTGGTAATAGTCGACCCAAGTCTGTATTTAAAGACCAAGAAGCTGTTAAGTGTCTTTCCTCTCTTCATGACAAATATGTTATCGTTCATGCGGACAAGGCTTCCAACAATATCGTGTTTGTATGTAAATCATATTACTTCGAATGCCTAATCAAGGAATTAGGTATAAATAGCAACACCTCTAGTAATACCACATACAAACCAACTTCGTTCGACAAAGATGAAATCCTAGCTAACCACAGATCATTCATGACCTCTTTAAACATTCCCTCTGGTAAAAAGTCTGAGGATTTACCCTATTTATATTGGATACCTAAACTCCATAAGACACCATACAAAGAAAGGTACATAGCGGGATCATCAACTTGTTCGACGAAAGAATTGTCTATTCACCTAACAAAGATTCTGTCTGCAGTAAAAGAGGGACAACAGAAATATTGTGAAACTGTTTACTCGCGTAGTGGCATAAATCACATGTGGATTTTGAAAATCTCTAAAGATCTTTTGGATAACCTGAAATCAAGATCTTTCTCTCAGGTATCCTCCATCAAAACCTTTGATTGTTCAACTCTATATACCATCCTACCGCATGACTAATTAAAAACCCGCTTAAAAGAAACAATTCATAAAGCTTTTAGTCATAGAAACTATGGCTCAAAATTTGTTGTGTTAGGCTACAATTCCACATATTTTTCAAACAAAATTCATAAAGGTAAAACATGCTACTCGGAGGAACAAGTGATCAGTATGCTGGAGTTCCTCATCGATAACATATTTGTCTCCTTTGGAGGGACACTGTTTCAGCAGGTCGTCGGCATACCAATGGGTACGAATTGTGCCCCTCTTCTAGCAGATTTATTTTTATACTCATATGAGTCGGAGTTTCTTCAAAAGCTTGTAAAAGATAAGAAGATTCATGAGGCTAGAGCCTTTAATTTCACATACAGGTATATTGATGACGTTTTATCTATCAATAATTCTAGATTTGCAGAATTTCTTCCATTGATATATCCTCCAGAGCTGGAAGTTAAAGAGACCACCGATACAGCTTCGTCCGCATCATTTTTGGACTTATACCTCGAATTTGACGACAGTGGTCAACTCAGTACTAAAATTTATGATAAGCGGGACGACTTCAATTTTAAAATCATAAATTTTCCAAATATGTGCAGCAATATACCAGCTTCTCCTGCATATGGTGTTTACATCTCGCAATTGATTCGCTATGCAAGGGGCAGTAGCAATTATTCTGATTTCCTGAAACGTCATCTTCATCTGAGAAACAGGCTACTGGACCAGGGCTATAAAAAGATTCGCCTTATTCGATCTCTTAAAAAGTATATATTCCGATACCAATATCTTGTCGAAATATATTCCGTCTCTGCAGAAAAAATTATAAGCGATGCATTTTCATATAGTGAAAATGTATAAAGATAAAGAGTCAAATATGTCAAGAATTTTTTTTGTCAATGTGTGACGTAAAAATATTTTTGACATTTACGTCACCGAATATGGTACTGCTTTGACAACTATTTGACCTATTTTAATCCTGTATTTAAATACTGTTACAGTGACAGCCGGAACCTTTGAACCGAAATGAGAGCGGGAGGTTTGGCGCCTTAAAATCTGATTCAACCCACCATTTCTTTAGAAATGCCTGTACCAAGTCAGGGTCATTACGGTTTTCACAGTTTTCCGGTTGTTGACTGATTTTGTCTGTTTATATAATTATGAGTTTTGACTTTCCCTTTGTAAGATTGTTCGGAGTTCGGTAATTTTGTTATTACCTTTATTGTCTCTTTCTACGATTTTTCAATTGGCTTTTTAAACTGTTTCCACAGTGTGGTGTTCTTATTGTAATCTATAAAACTGCAAAAATTGCATTCAATGCATATACTTACTTTTCAACATTATTAAATAAAAATTACATTATAAGATAATAATTGTATTACGGAAAGGAACATTAAATATATTTTCGATAATCAAATCTATTACATTTTTTATGAAAAGAGAGTTTAAACGAAGACGACCATTTTCCACCAATAGTAAATTGTTGAATCCTGAAATTTCTGACAAATACAAACAAGTTTGCAGTGAACAAACTGCGATGTCACCTTTTACGGATCAAACTGATTGATTTGGAGAAACGAATCGAATTGAGTGTCGAATGTCTTTCATAAACGTTAGAGAATACCGAAGGGACAATCAAAAATTAACAATCCAGAGAAACTGGCAACATAGGGGATAAAAGACGAAAACAAAAAAAGCAAAGTCACACCACAATATGTCTTGGACGCCACTATAATACAACCAAACGTAAATAAAGCATGAACCCTCCTACAAACAACTGATGGTAAAGACGAACCGAACATCGTTTTTATGCGGAAATCGTTATGAACATTACAACACGGAAATCAGACACGTAATCGGACAACACAATTTGTTTTTTAAAACATGAGCAACACGGACCTCCCCCCCCCAAAAAAAACCCCGGTGGGAACTCAGGTGCTCGCGAGGGGTAAGCAGTTCCTGTTTCTTATAAGACACCAGCTGATTTCATAAGAAGGACTTTATTGTGTGTACTTTTATCATTTGTCAGAGTTGAATTCTCATTCACACCACCATTGGAGTGGCTAGTGTTTAGACCGTTGCTATAGTGATTTGGAAAGAAGTTTCGTGGAGCATTTGCCAAACACAGCAATGTAGCTTCGCTTATTAGGACACTTTATCAAATTAGATCTCCAACAGAGTGAGGAAAGATCCAGTTCTCCCTCTTTTGATGAAATTCCAAAAGGAACATAAAACATACCGATGATTGTGTAGGATTTATTCTTTCACTAGTGCGATCGGTTTATGTTGGGGTGTCAACTGAATTGTCAATACCGAATTCCTTTATTAAGCAGTCTATGTAATATGATTTACTTTCAACTTAGATAGTATAAGAGGCCTCGTCTACAGCGACAGAAGCATACATTTGTTAATATAATTTAAGAAATATATCTATGAAATTGGATCCCGGGGTAATCAGTTAATATTATATAATGGTATTTAGTAAGAATGACACTTAAAATCGGAAATACGTGATGAAATCAATAAAAACTAACCCAAACTCTGCAAAGTGGCCCGAAAAAGGGAAAATTGTAAACAAATTGTATTGCATATTATTGACAACACTTGAGTGGACTTGATTATATTTCTTTTTTAAAAAAACAGACATGAAGTTCATTATTTTATTCTCTAATTTAATCTAATCTAGCGTTTTCTCTTGAAAAAAAGAATATATAAAAAAACTACGATCCAATGCTACTGTTAACATATGATTCGGCCGAAAAAAGATACTAAGCTATGCTTACGCGTTGAAAAATGGAGTAGGTCGGTTTAATATCGTTTTTTAATTTTTACACAAAGCTTGCTGAGACTTCCGTTTTGTGTCGTTTTCGTATAGAATCTGTCAATGTTTTTGTTCTCCCACGATTCGATTTGTTCCATGTGCTTTCTTCATCAACAAACAATTTCGCACATGCGCAAACGCTTTCCCGAATGAGTTCACTGTCAGGTCGTATGAATATTGCGCTGGTAAACATTGCATTCTTTACTGGATTCAAGAAAATAAAACAGATACGTATTTCCTTCGTTCTAGGCTATTTACGTATGATATTATTAAAATTTCCACTGCAATTTGTATAAAACATCGAATATTTTATAATTTTTAATATAAAAATAAATCAATTCTGACAGCTGTTAATGGTTTGAAAACAAATGATTGATCCATATGTTGTCACCTTATTCAGTCATTTTGAGTGTGTCACAATGAATTATAGCAAGATAGTTCTAGTTTGTCCACTGTTGTGTGTTGGCATTTTGACTTGGTGTTTAAAACCACACAAATTTCTACACACCATAAGAGACATAACCCGGAATGGATTTAATGTAATTGGAGGTCAAACTGAGGTATCTACATTACTCAGAGGTCATATTACCTCTAAACCATTCAACTACAACAATACTAATCCAATTGAGGCTATCCGTCAAGATTGTGGTCAACTTTGCGATACTTCAAGAGTGGGATCCACTGGTCCGTTTTTCAACCACGTACATGCCGATATAAATTGTGATCTTATTTTTAGAAACCCATTCATAGATCGTTCTCATGGATTACCTCATGCACCACGAACAATTCCACAAGAATTATTGAAAGAATTTACCATGAATAATCGCTTGCCTGTTCAAAAATATTATTTTGATACACCTTATTTAGGCAATAAAGCACGAACACCAGTATGGACGGAACAATTAATTGATAGTTGGGTTGAAAAGGCGAAGAAGGGAAAATTAGAAGGGAATTATCGAATGGCAGAAACCAATGCTCTACGAGATGGTCTGAAACACGCACCAGGGATTCAGAATGGACGTGTTTTAGTGATTGGTTCTGAAAATCCATGGCTTGAAGCATGTCTGTTAGAAGCTGGTGCTCGAGAAGTGGTGACTTTAGAATACGGACGTATTACATCTGAACATCCAAAAGTTAAAACATTAGTGCCATATGAATTTCGCATGCGATATCTTAACAATACATTAGGTAGATTTGACGCTGTAGCCACATTTAGTTCAGTAGAACATTCAGGTTTAGGACGGTACGGTGATGCCTTAAACCCCTGGGGTGATATAATAGCCATTGCTAGAGCTTGGTGTGTTACAAAGGAAGGTGGCTCTTTAACAATAGGTGTAATGTATAATTATGGTCATGACTATATTAGATTTAATGCTGATCGGTGGTATGGTAAACTACGCTACCCATATCTTACTACTAATTGGAAACAGCTATATCAAGGTCGAGGGTCACAGCGTGTCCATGTGTTTACAAAATAAATATAGGTTGAAGAGGCTTTATTAGGTATTATGCCTTATATTAATGAAGGCTGCTTTCAATATTCAAGACGGGCACGTTTTTTTAAAACTAGTACGATTAAAAATTTAATTGGACCATTCTTAAAACATTGTTATTCTTTAGAAAATGAGTTGCTTATTAACATTACCAGTGCTTACAGAATACACAAATCACCAGTTCTCATTTTTCTATTTGATCAAGCATATTTATGTCGAATTGTTTTATATAGATAACATGACATTCGTAATAACAAGACGTAAAGAATACCACTCAACTGCAGGCTAGGGGACGTTTCACACTCATTGTAGGGTATGAGTTATTCTTATCGTTGAAGACCCTATTGTGACTGAAATGTTTCTTTACTTTAATATGTGTCTAAGTGTAATGTTGGAAAGTATCTCTTGTTCATTTACATCTATATCATGTCTCACTGCAAGTTGTTCCTTTACATTAATATGTGTCTAAGTGTAATGTTGAAAAGTCTCTCTTGTTGATTAGCATCTATATCATGTCTCACTACAAGTTGTTCTTTTACTTTAATTGCTGTCTAATAAGTGTTTTGTTGGATAGTTTCCCATCTCCATTTACATCCATATCCTTTCTCACTTCAAGTTGCTCTTTTACGTTAATTTGTGTCTTAGTGTAATGTTGGATAGTTGCTTATGTTCATTTGTATCCATATCCGTTCTCACTACAAGCTGTTCCGTTACTTTAATTTGTGTCCAAGTGTAATACTGGCTAGTCTCTGATGTTATTTTAACAGCTATATCTTTTGTCAGTTACTTTAATTTGTGTCCAAGTGTAATACTGGCTAGTCTCTCATTTTATTTTAACAGCTATATCTTTTTTTCAGTTATATCATTCCTCCGTTACTTGAATTTGTGTCCGAATGTAATGTTGGAAAGTATCTCATGTCCATTTACATCCATATCCTCTCTTACAATACAAAAAGAAACCCCAAAACAGAAAAGAACAAATAAAAGTCATATAAAATAAATAAAGACACATGCAGTATGGTGATGTTACGTGTGTTGAAAATGATTTTCCTATTTTCAAATGTTACTAATGTTTTTTTGTTCATTGCTAATAGATGTAAAATAATGAAACACATGTGAGAATAATTTTGTGTGATAAAGAGAATGGTTGTCTCATTGATGCTGTTAATATATATAACTGTATTTATAACACGTGTTGTAATAATGTTGTGTGATAAAGAGAATGGTTGTCTCATTGATGCTGTTAATATATAACTGTATTTATAACACGTGTTGTCAACAAATAAGAGGATTAATGCAGCTAGTATGAAATATGATTGATTCCGTTGAATTCTAATGAAAGGATTTAAATATATGTAATGTAAATGGTTTAGCCCATACTTTCTTTGTCTTGTGTTATTGAATATTTTTCATATACCACATATGTTGTATTTGAAGGAAATACTTTTGAGCTGATACTCATTCAATCTAATCTGGCTTAGACTGCCTAAATTAGTAATAATTGGTAATCATGATACTCGACAAAGAAGGAATGGGCTATATTGATTATACAATACTTGGTCATTAGTATATGAAAAAGAATGCATCTCGGCTTCGCCTCGAGCCATTCTTTTTCATATACTATGACCAGGTATTGAATAATCTATACGTATACTAGGGAATGACACATATTTTACTGTTAATTGATTATTTTTATATACATGTATTTATAATTTACAGATTTAAACATAGGTCGATTTTTTTTATAAAAAGGAAATAAATTGAATCATCAGCCAAACTTATCACATGTTTGTTTTTTTCAAACAAAATCACATGATTCAGTAAAGCACTTTGAAGATATCAACGAGGTAAAAGTGTAATGAGAAACCGTAAATCAAACAAGGGTAGACAATACAATGACCAAAAGAAAAAAGGCAACAAAAAAGAAAAATAATGATCTACAAAACACTACACAAAAACCTAGTTGCTCCGGAAGGTGAGCAGCTCCTGATCCACTCATGTATGGATTCAATTGTTTTGATAATGTAAGAACTGAATAAAACATCTTCGATTTCTTTAAAATGTAAACAAAGAAATACAAGCAATTGTCCTTGCAGTTTCCAAAAAGGCTAAAGTTAGTAGAATTTAGCCAATTTCTTCGTTACCATTTTTGTTATAAACTCAACAGAATGGCATTATTAAATAAATGTGGTTTTATGATTGATGTTAAATCAGAAGAATGGAACTATAATCTTATGCTTTGTTATCAACTGATTTTGTATAACACATAAAACAAGCTTAACCCTGCCACTTTGTATTTATGAACCTGTACAAGACAGGAATGTTAGTGGCCATGTTTTTCTGTGTCAGGGGATCGATTGTATTTATGGACCTGTACAAGACAGGAATGTTAGTGGCCATGTTTTTCTGTGTCAGGGGGATCGATTGTATTTATGGACCTGTACAAGACAGGAATGTTAGTGGCCATGTTTTTCTGTGTCAGGGGATCGATTGTATTTATGGACCTGTACAAGACAGGAATGTTAGTGGCCATGTTTTTCTGTGTCAGGGGATCGATTGTATTTATGGACCTGTACAAGACAGGAATGTTAGTGGCCATGTTTTTCTGTGTCAGGGGGATCGATTGTATTTATGGACCTGTACAAGACAGGAATGTTAGTGGCCATGTTTTTCTGTGTCAGGGGGATCGATTGTATTTATGGACCTGTACAAGACAGGAATGTTAGTGGCCATGTTTTTCTGTGTCAGGGGGATCGATTGTATTTATGGACCTGTACAAGACAGGAATGTTAGTGGCCATGTTTTTCTGTGTCAGGGGGATCGATTGTATTTATGGACCTGTACAAGACAGGAATGTTAGTGGCCATGTTTTTCTGTGTCAGGGGAGTCGATTGTATTTATGGACCTGTACAAGACAGGAATGTTAGTGGCCATGTTTTTCTGTGTCAGGGGGATCGATTGTATTTATGGACCTGTACAAGACAGGAATGTTAGTGGCCATGTTTTTGTTGTCGATTGTGCCTCTTTCAACGATTTTGATATTTGATTTTGGAATTATTCCGACATTGTGCTATTTTTTTTTATTTATTTAAAATTTTATTGATATGCATTATAAATTCTGGTCAGATTATGTCTTGTGTGTGTTTGAATCGAGGACTCAGGGGTGCTAAGGGTGCGTGTAATGTTTCATTAATACACGATATGACAGGTTTATAGGAAACATCTGTCACACAAATCTATCAATATAACCTTTGTAAAATAAAATTAAATAATGTTAAACGCAATAAAGATTTTCTATGCATTTTCAGTCATAACCCTTTCTCTAATAGAATTGTATATGAATGGAAATTAGGAGAGGATACAAATAAATATAAAAAATAACAAAAAATAAATCTTCAACGTCTGTTACACTTTAGTTAGCTATAGATAAATTCACAGACGAAGTGTTAGGGGTTAACATGTTTAATTATTTCCGTTATATCGTGGCGGAATTCATAGACGAACAATAGAATGTGAAATATAAATATTGAATGCAATCGATTATAACTTGTCGGGGACGTGAAACAGTGGAGCGTATATTTTGTATGTCACACTATTATAAATTGCACAAGCAGGAAAGTGATGAGTCATGTATATGTTTGTTAAGAGCATCAATATTGCCTCTTTCTACGATTTTTCAATTGACTTTTTAAACTGTTTCCACAGTGTGGTGTTCTTATTGTAATCTATAAAACTGCAAACAATGCATTCAATGCATATACTTAATTTTCAACATTATTAAATAAAAATTACATTATAAAATAATAATTGTATTACGGAAAGGAACATTAAATATATTTTCGATAATCAAATCTATTACATTTTTTATGAAAAGAGAGTTTAAACGAAGACGACCATTTTACACCAATAGTAAATTGTTGAATCCTGAAATTTCTGACAAACACAAACAAGTTTGCAGTGAGCAAACTACGATGTCACCTTTTATGGATCAAACTGATTGATTTGGAGAAACGAATCGAATTGAGTGACGAATGTCTTTGATAAACGTTAGAGAATACCGAAGGGACAATCAAAAATTAACAATCCAGAGAAACTGGCAACATAGGGCATAAAAGACGAAGACTAAAAAAGCAAAGTCACACCACAATATGTGTTGGACGCCACTATAATACAACCAAACGTAAATAAAGCATGAACCTTCCTACAAACAACTGATGGTAAAGACGAATCGAACATCGTTTTTATTCGGAAATTGTTATGAACATCACAACACGGAAATCAGACACATAATAGGACAACACAAAAAACTTTAAAAAAAAATGAGCAATACGACCTCTCCCCCCCCCCAAACCCGGTGTGAACTCAGGTGCTCGCGAGGGGTGAGCAGTTCCTGTTTCTTATAAGACACCAGCTGATTTCATGAGAAGGACTTTATTGTGTGTACTTTTATCATTTGTCAGAGTTGAATTCTCATTCACACCACCATTGGAGTGGCTAGTGTTTAGACCGTTGATATAGTGATTTGGAAAGAAGTTAGGACACTTTATCAAATTAGATCTCCAACAGAGTGAGGAAAGATCCAGTTCTCCAGCTTTTGATGAAATTCCAAAAGGAACATAAAACATACCGATGATTGTGTAGGATTTATTCTTTCACTAGTGCGATCGGTTTATGTTGGGGGGTCAACTGAATTATTAATACCGAATTCCTTTATTAAGCAGTCTATGTAATATGATTTACTTTCAACTTAGATAGTATAAGAGACCTCGTCTACAACGACAGAAACATAAATTTGTTGCGGAGGTACGACATGCGTTTTGATCCTCGTTGTTGCGGAGGTATGACATGCGTTTTGATCCTCGTTGTTGCGTGATTGCTTATTGTGCTGTTATTTTATTTATTGCTAATTTTTATTAACGACCTCACAGCCTTACCTATTCGAAAAAAGTATCTGTCTTCTCTTTCAATATTTGCCAATTGTCTGGCATAACTCTGCACATAATGCATAAGAATTGTAAAGAAACATTTGCAGATACGAAAGGGACAATCAGAAGAGTTTGAAGATACCAAGGGTAGTAAGAAGCCGTAAATTGAAGAAGGACGGACTATACATTGTGGGAGTTTTAAAACTAATTATATTTTTTCCCATGTAAAGGAGTATTTTGTTAAAAATAATAAATGTTAAGTCTTATCCGTTTCTTCGATTTTTTTGTTCGACTTTTGAGCTGTTCTGACTGTCTTGTGTTATTTGTATTCCACTTTTGAGCTGTTCTGACTGTCTTGTGTTATTTGTATTCCACTTTTGAGCTGTTCTGACTGTCTTGTGTTATTTGTATTCCACTTTTGAGCTGTTCTGACTATCTTGTGTTATTTGTATTCCACTTTAGAGCTGTTCTGACTGTCTTGTGTTATTTGTATTCCACTTTAGAGCTGTTCTGACTGTCTTGTGTTATTTGTATTCCACTTTTGAGCTGTTCTGACTGTCTTGTGTTATTTGTATTCCACTTTAGAGCTGTTCTGACTGTCTTGTGTTATTTGTATTCCACTTTTGAGCTGTTCTGACTGTCTTGTGTTATTTGTATTCCACTTTTGAGCTGTTCTGACTGTCTTGTGTTATTTGTATTCCACTTTAGAGCTGTTCTGACTGTCTTGTGTTATTTGTATTCCACTTTTGAGCTGTTCTGACTGTCTTGTGTTATTTGTATTCCACTTTTGAGCTGTTCTGACTGTCTTGTGTTATTTGTATACCACTTTTGAGCTGTTCTGACTGTCTTGTGTTATGTGTATTCCACTTTTGAGCTGTTCTGACTGTCTTGTGTTATTTGTATTCCACTCTTGAGCTGTTCTGACTGTCTTGTGTTATTTGTATTCCACTTTTGAGCTGTTCTGACTGTCTTGTGTTATTTGTATTCCACTTTAGAGCTGTTCTGACTGTCTTGTGTTAATTGTATTCCACTTTTGAGCTGTTCTGACTGTCTTGTGTTATTTGTATTCCACTTTTGAGCTGTTCTGACTGTCTTGTGTTATTTGTATTCCAATTTAGAGCTGTTCTGACTGTCTTGTGTTATTTGTATTCCACTTTAGAGCTGTTCTGACTGTCTTGTGTTATTTGTATTCCACTTTTGAGCTATTCTGACTGTCTTGTGTTATTTGTATTCCACTTTAGAGCTGTTCTGACTGTCTTGTGTTATTTGTATTCCACTCTTGAGCTGTTCTGACTGTCTTGTGTTATTTGTATTCCACTTTTGAGCTGTTCTGACTGTCTTGTGTTATTTGTATTCCACTTTAGAGCTGTTTTGACTGTCTTGTGTTATTTGTATTCCACTTTTGAGCTGTTCTGACTGTCTTGTGTTATTTGTATTCCACTTTTGAGCTGTTCTGACTGTCTTGTGTTATTTGTATTCCACTTTTGAGCTGTTCTGACTGTCTTGTGTTATTTGTATTCCACTTTTGAGCTGTTCTGACTGTCTTGAATTTTTTTGTATTCCACCTTTGAGCTGTTCTTACTGTCTTGTATTTTTTTTATTCCACTTTAGAGCTGTTCTGACTGTCTTGTATTTTTTTTTATTCCACTTTAGAGCTGTTCTAACTGTCTTGTATTTTTTGTATTCCACTTTTGAGCTGTTCTGACTGTTTTGTATTTTTTTATTCCACTTTAGAGCTATTCTGACTGTCTTGTATATTTATTTTTTTCATTTTGTTGATAGCGCGCCACTGAGAATTTCTTCAACTGGTAACTGTTTACATGGATCATCTAGTCGTACCATATGTTAATATTGATATATATTTAATTACGTTGTACAAGCATATCGTTTTACATCATTGTGAGTGCATTCATTTGTTCGATTATTTAGTGCTTAACTATTCACAGTATAAATAGACTACTAGTTAAAGTCACTAGTACAGGTATTTCTATAGAATATTCAATCAATACCTGGTATAGTTATTCTCTTTGTAACGAACAAGCGAGTGATTACACAACCCATGGATATTCTTATTTGTAACGAGAAGTTAAATTTATTTATAGGTATACAGGTTATCAGAATTGATTTTTTTTGTTTATATTAAAAGTTGCCAATATTCGATGTTTTATACTAATAAAATGTTCTAAATAAGAAAGCCAGGTTTAAAAAATATGTTATAATGTCGTAATTAGTGAAAATAATTCGAATGTCTGTTGGTAATATCGCCATTAACACGACCTAATTATAAGTCGGCTGCTTTTCTGAAGTTTGTCGAATACTGATAACTGCTATTAATAACCAGGAAGCATGTTGCATGTAAATTCGCTAGAAATAATATAATTTAAGAAATATATCTATGAAATTGGATCCCGGGGTAATCAGTTAATATTATTTAATGGTATTTAGTAAGAATGACACTTAAACTCGGAAATACGTGATGAAATCAATAAAAACAAACCCAAACTCTGCAAAGGGGCCCGATAAAGGGAAAATTGTAAACAAATTGTATTGCATATTATTGACAACACTTGAGTTGGCTTGACTATATTTGTTTTAGAAATAAACAGACATGAAGTTCATTATTTTAGTCTCTAATATAAAAGAGATATCACCTAGCATTTTCTCCTGAAAGAAAGAATATATAAAAAATTACGATGCTATTCTACTGTTAAAATATGATTCGGCCGAAAAAAGATACTAAATTATGCTTACGTGTTGAAAAATGGAGTAGGTCGGTTTAACATCTTTTTTAAATTTTTACACAAAACTTGCTGAATGCTCCTTTTTGTGTCGTTTTCGTATAGAATCCGTCAATGTTTTGTTCTTCCACGATTCGATTTGTGCCATGTGCTTTCTTCATCAACAAACAATTTCGCACATGCGCAAACCCTTTCCCGAATGAGTTCACTGTCAGATCGCATGAATATTGCGCGGGTAAAAAATGCATTCTTTATTGGATTCAAGAAAATAAAACAGCGACGTATTTCCTTCGTTCTAGGCTATTTACGTATGATATTATGAAAATTTCAACTGCAATTTCTATAAAACATCGAATATTTTATAATTTTTAATATCAAAATAAATGAAATCTGAAAGCTGTTAATGGTTTGAAAACAAATAATTGATCCACATTTTTTCAACTTATTCAGTCATTTTCAGTTTGTCACAATGGATTATAGCAAGATAGTTCTAGTTTGTCTACTGTTGTGTGTTGGCATTTGGCTTGGTGTTTAAAACCACACAAATTTCTACACACCCTAGGAGACATAACCCGGAATGGATTTAATGTTATTGGAGGTCAAAAATGGACAATCCAGAGAAACTGATAACAAAGGAAACGGTTAAAGCGACATAACTGTAAACTGTAAATCCATACACAAAGGTCAAAGGGACATAACTGAAAACAATACAATAAATGTAGTTCCGATAACGAAATGGCGCGAAATATAGCGAGAGTGAAATTAAAAACGATAATTTCACGGTGAAATTATTGTTTTTATGTAACTCGGAAAATTCTGTAATTCACAGCTATCTATATAATAAACGGGCTTATTTGCATATACGTGTTGCATAGACAAACTCTTCACAAGAACCACTATTTGTACAGAGGAAAAATATTCATGGGACGGAAGACGTTATCTTGTTTACGATGGGTGTAACAAATCAACAAACAAAATATTACAGGAGTTGTGCTATAGACAGTTAGAAGATACTATTTTTTCATATCTTCCATCAAGGTTCCATGGAGACTATTCTAATATACATTATAAAAATATATTTTGCTTATTTTATGATAAAGAGAAAAAGAGTAGAACATTCTTTAAAACTAATTTGAAAAATGGAGTAACATTATGGGACTTTGAGATATCATGTGATACATACATTCCTGTATATTATCATGTGTCATTAGAACGGTTTATTAGATTTGCTCAAAAGAATGGTTGTAATATATATTTGAAACCACTTGGTGATCGAGAACCATGTGCCATATAAAAACATATGTTATAGGCAATGCAATGGTATTATGGAATATAACGTCACAGACCCACCTAGTACTACTACCCCAACTTGTCTGCAAAACGCCAACGATACTCAGTGTTATTCCGACATAAACGAAGAAAATATATCTAAGGCGATGTTTCGATTATTATTTTCACTTTTAAGATTTGACAAACAGCCAAACAAATTTATAACAACATTGATGTAAATTAGCTTTATTCTTCATCATCACCTTTATTCAAAATCATGCAAAACACTAACCTTTATAAGTTTTTCTAAGTAGTTGATATATGACTAGGGACTAGGTTTGACTATTGTTTGTTATCTATGCTCCAATATACTCATAAATATGTCACGACAAGGAATCTCAGCCCCCGATTATAAGATATAATGTGTTAATTCAACGTTGCATGATTATATATGCGAGTCATAGCAAGCAAGTAAGTTATTGTATTTAACGCTAGATGAACTTTATATCATGACAAGAACAAGTAATGTCATGATGAGATTTAAAATGTCTGATTTGTGCTAAGCAAACCAGCTTATTTGGACAGTGTTAGTGCTAGCTCACTGAAACAACAGTCAGTATGTTATGTGACGCATGGCACATTATGCTGACTCCGATCCAACCAGTTTCTACCCTTACTCCTTGCTACGTACTCAGTCAAGAAGCAGTAAAGGTACACGTTATAGTCTTTGGTTAAAATCATATTTTTCACTTGTTCTCCTTTACAGATATTTCGCGGCATGGAAGGTCTGAAGAAACCCAAATAAGTGTCACATGCGAGTGACTTATGTCATGAATATATAATGATATGATCCATACGGCTATATCCTTTTCCGGCCAATCCTATTGCTCGTACCACGCAAATCTATTTGCGCGTGACCCGTAATGGGGTTTCCTCAGCTCCTCTCCTATGCCAAGACATATAAGTAAAAGACTTACAGGACCACGAGGGGAGCACGTTAATTATTCCATCACTGAGTCGATATTTATGATTATTCCAAAGAAAATGTAATCCATCGCCGAGTCGATCTTATTGATTATTCCAAAGCAAGCTTATTCATCACCGAAGCGATCTTTATGATTATTCCAAAGGAAATTAAATCCATCACCGAGTCGATCTTTATGATTATTCCAAAGAAATTTTAATCCATCACTGAGTCGCTCTTATTGATTATTCCAAAGCAGACTTATTCCACCACTGAGTTGATCTTTATGATTATTCCAAAGCAGACTTATTCCACCACTGAGTCGATATTGATGATTATTCAAAAGAAAATTTAATCAATCACCGAGTCGATCTCATTGATTATTCCAAAGCAGACTTATTCCACCACTGAGTCAATCTTTATGATTATTATAAAGCACACGTATTCCACCACCGAGTAAATCTTATTGATTATTCCAAAGCAAGCTTATTCCACCACCGAGTCAATCTTATTGATTATTCCAAAGCAGACTTATTCCACCACTGAGTCGATCTTTATGATTATTCCAATGCAAGCTTATTCCACCACCGAGGCGATCTTTATGATTATTACAAAGCACATTTACTCCACCACTGAGTCGATCTTTATGATTATTCCAAAGCAAGCTTATTCCATCACCGAGTCGATCTTTATGATTATTCCAAAGCAGACTTATTCCACCACCGAATCAATCTTCATGATTATTCCAAGTCTTTTACCGGAGTTGACTCTATACGAGGTCGGTGTTGCTCAGTGGTTTTGCTTTGTTTGTCTTCGTCTTGTGTACCTTTGCTGCCAGTTTCTCTAGATTGTACTTTTGGATTGCCCCTTCGGTATTACTTACTTCATAAGAGCACAAAAAGCATCGCACTCAGTCGTTTGAAAGGGCATCTTTCTTCCTGTCCTGGTTTTTCTGTTACTATTTATTGCAATTCGTTCTACATGAATAAAGTACCAAGAGATTGTTACATGCATAATAGACGAATAAATCAAGCAAGACTATTTTGTATCCCTTTATTATACACACTAGTGATTGTACATCGAATGTAATGATTGTAGGATAAAATATATAAAAAAACCAGACAGCATAAGACATAAAGGCTAACATCAAAATAAAAAAACTCCCGGATAACACTGACTCATAGACAACCCGGAAGTAAAACCAGGCCTACCGGAAGGATACAGATCCCGTATCTGATATAGATAAATATAGAGGGTATATCATGATATCAAGAAATAACCACTGCTTATATTGTTCCTTTCCTTGCAGAAACAACAGCGAATAAAATGACACAAAAAACCACACATTGTCGGAATAGTTCCAAAATCCAATAGCAAGATCATAGAAAGATGCAAAATCGATACCCCCCAGCAGAAACAAATACAGGACCGCCCACTTCTTGGCTTTGTACAGATACTTCAATAAAGAGTGGCGGAGTTAAGCTAGTTTTATGGACCAACTGACACTATTTTAACAATGTTATTTCTATTACAGAGAAGATGTATTGATCTGATGTGCTATCCAGGACGAACACTTCTAGAAAAAGGATGCGTTCCATTGCTTGATATCACATATGACCTTGGGTATATTTTATCTTTAGAATTAACAGGAGGTCCATTAACACATATAAATGATACAATTCTATTTTTAGATAAAATAGAGGGTGAGATAGAATAATCAATTCTCAACAGTTTGCGTGACTTATTTTTTCACTTAAGAATGGAATCGAGTATATATCTATATAATTCAAAATGTAAAAATGGAACATCTTGGAATGAGTCTACAATATCTATATTAATATACCAGAAACTGTCTTGTCTTTCTCTGGTGTCCCGATCACGTCTTGAAGAAGGACTCTTGTCATTAACATCATCGACATTCAACTTTTCATTTTCAGACACCTGGTATCAACTTGATATATTGCCGAATGCCGACTCGTTTCTTTTACCGTCATATAAACCTGATATCAACCAATCGTGTTCCATCCAAAAAAATATATCCGAGAGTCTACAAACAATGATATATAAAACACAACACAAAAAACTAAAGCTTGAGGCAAGAAAAGTTTGAAGATACCAAAGAGGTAATCAGAAGCTGTAAATCAAAGGACAGACAATACAGTGACTAAAGGAAAAAGGACAAACAATGATCTATAAAACACTATACAGAAAACTAAAGATTGAGGCAAGAAAAGTTTGAAGATACCAAAGAGGTAATCAGAAGCTGTAAATCAAAGGACAGACAATACAGTGACCAAAAGTAAAAGGACAAAAGGACAAACAATGATATATGAAACACCACACAGAAAACTAAAGTTTGAGGCCAGAAAAGTTTGAAAATACCAAAGAGGTAATCAGAAGCTGTAAATCAAAGAATAGACAATACAGTGACCAAAATAAAAAGGACGAAAGTACAAACAATGATCAATAAAACACTACACATAAACCTAAAGATTGAGGCAAGAAAAGTTTGAAGATACCAAAGAGGTAATCAGAAGCTGTAAATCAAAGGACAGACAATACTGTGACCAAAAGAAAAAGGACAAACAATGATATATAAAACACTACACAGAAAATTAAGATTGAAGCAAGAAAAGTTTGAAGATACCAAAGAAGTAACCAGAAGCTGTAAATCAAAGGACAGACAATACAGTGACCAAAAGAAAAAGGACAAAAATGATCTATAAAACACTACACAGAAAACTAAAGATTGAGGCAAGAAAAGTTTGAAGATACCAAAGAAGTAACCAGAAGCTGTAAATCAAAGGACAGACAATACAGTGACAAAAAGTAAAAGGACAAAAGGACAAACAATGATCTATAAAACACAACACAGAAAACTAAAGATTGAGGCAAGAAAAGTTTGATAATACCAAAGAGGTAATCAGAAGCTGTAAATCAAAGGACACAATACAGTGACAAAAAGAAAAAGGACAAAAGGACAAACATTGATATATGAAACACCACACAGAAAACTAAAGATTGAGGCAAGAACATTTTGAAGATACCAAAGAGGTAGTCAGAAGCTGTAAATTAAAGGACAGACGATACAGTAACCAAAAGAAAAGGGACAAAAGGACAAACAATGATCTATAAAACAATACACAGAAAACTAAAGACTGAGGGAAGAAAAGTTTGAAGATACCAAAGAGGTAATCAGAAGCTGTAAATCAAAGGACAGACAATACTGTCACCAAAAGAAAAAGGACAAACAAAGATCTACAAAACACTACACAGAAAACTAAAGATTGAGGCAAGAAAAGTTTGAAGATAATAAAGAGGTAATCAGAAGCTGTAAATCAAAGGACAGACAATACAGTGACCAAAAGAAAAAGGACAAACAATGATCTACAAAACACTACACAGAAAACTAAAGATTGAGGCAAGAAAAGTTTGAAGATACCAAAGAGGTAATCAGAAGCTGTAAATCTAAGGAGAGACAATACAATGAAAAAAAGAAAAAGGACAAACAATGATATATAAAACACTACACAGAAAACTAAATATTGAGGCAAGAAAAGTTTGAAGATACCAAAGAGGTAATCAGAAGCTATAAATCAAAGGAAAGACAATACAGTGAACAAAAGAAAAAGGACAAACACTGATCTATAAAACACTACACAGAAAACTAAAGATTGAGGCAAGAAAAGTTTGAAGATATCAAACGGGTAATCAGAAGCTGTAAATGAAAGAACAGACAATACAATGACCAAAAGAAAAAGGACAAAAGGACAAACAATGATCTATAAAACAAAACACAGAAAACTAAAGATTGAGGCAAGAACAGTTTGATAATACCAAAGAGGTAATCAGAAACTGTAAATCGACGAAGAACAGACAATAAAATAACCAAAAGTAAAAGGACAACAATGATCTATAAAACACTGCATAAAAAACTAAAGATTGAGGCAAAAAAAGTTTGAAGATACCAAAGAGGTAATCAGAAGCTGTAAATCAAAGGACAGACAATACAGTGACCAAAAAGAAAAAGGAGAAACAATGATCTATAAAACACTACACAGAAAACTAAAGATTGAGGCAAGAAAAGATTGAAGATACCAAAGAGGTAATCAGAAACTGTAAATCAAAGGACAGTCAATACAATGACCAAAAGAAAAAGGACAAAAGGACAAACAATGATCTATAAAACACTACACAGAAAACAAAAGATTGAGGCAAGAAAAGATTGAAGATACCAAAGAGGTAATCAGAAACTGTAAATCAAAGGACAGTCAAAACAATGACCAAAAGAAAAAGGACAAAAGGACAAACAATGATATATAAAACACTACACAGAAAACTAATGATTGAGGCAAGAAAAGATTGCAGATACCAAAGGGGTAATCATAAGCTGTAAATCAAAGGAGAGAGAATACAGTGACCAAAAAGAAAAAGGAGAAAAAGACAAACAATGATCTATAAAACACTACACAGAAAACGAAAGATTGAGACAATAAAAGTTTGATGATACCAAAAAGGTAGTCAGAAGCTGTAAATCAAAGGACAGATAATGCAGTGACTAAAAGAAAAAAGACAAAAGGACAAACAATGATCTATAAAACACCACACAGAAAACTAAAGATTGAGAGAAGAAAAGTTTGAAGATAACAAAGAGGTAGTCAAAAGCTGTAAATCAAAGGACAGACAATACAGTGACAAAAAAGAAAAAGGACAAAAGGACAAACAATGATCTATAAAACACTACACAGAAAACTAAAGATTGAGGCAGGAAAAGATTGAAAATACCAAAGAGGTAACCAGAAGCTATAAATCTAAAGACAGACAATACAATTACCAAAAGAAAAAGTACAAACAATGATCTATAAAACACAACACAGAAAACTAATGATTGAGGCAAGAAAAGATTGCAGATACCAAAGAGGTAATCAGAAACTGTAAATCAAAGGACAGACAATACAGTGACCAAAAAGAAAAAGGAGAAAAAGACAAACAATGATCTATAAAACACAACACAGAAAACTAAAGATTGAGAGAAGAAAGTTTGAAGATAACAAAGAGGTAGTCAAAAGCTGTAAATCAAAGGACAGACAATACAGTGACAAAAAAGAAAAAGGACAAAAGGGCAAACAATGATCTATCAAACACTACACAGAAAACTAAAGATTGAGGCAGGAAAAGATTGTAAATACCAAAGAGGTAACCAGAAGCTGTAAATTAAAAGACAGACAATACAATTACCAAAAGAAAAAGTACAAACAATGATCTATAAAACACAACACAGAAAACTAATGATTGAGGCAAGAAAAGTTTGAAGATACCAAAGAGGTAATCAGAAGCTGTAAATCAAGGAAGAGACAATACAGTGACCAAAATAAAAAGGACGAAAGGACAAACAATGATCAATAAAACACTACGCATAAACCTAAAGATTGAGGCAAGAAAAGTGTGAAGATACCAAAGAGGTAATCAGAAGCTGTAAATCAAAGGACAGACAATACTGTGACCAAAAGAAAAAGGACAAACAATGATATATAAAACACTACACAGAAAACTAAAGATTAAAGCAAGAAAAGTTTGAAGATACCAAAGAAGTAATCAGAAGCTGTAAATCAAAGGACAGACAATACAGTGACCAAAAGTAAAAGGACAAAAGGACAAACAATGACCTATAAAACACAAAACAGAAAACTAAAGATTGAGGCAAGAACAGTTTGATAATACCAAAGAGGTAATCAGAAGCTGTAAATCAAAGGACACAATAAAGTGACAAAAAGAAAAAGGACAAAAGGACAAACATTGATATATGAAACAGCACACAGAAAACTAAAGATTGAGGCAAGAACATTTTGAAGATACCAAAGAGGTAGTCAGAAGCTGTAAATCAAAGGACAGACAATACAGTAACCAAAAGAAAAAGGACAAAAGGACAAACAATGATCTATAAAACAATACACAGAAAACTAAAGATTGAGGGAAGAAAAGTTTGAAGATACCAAAGAGGTAATCAGAAGCTGTAAATCAAAGGACAGACAATGCTGTCACCAAAAGAAAAAGGACAAACAAAGATCTACAAAACACTACACAGAAAACTAAAGATTGAGGCAAGAAAAGTTTGAAGATACTAAAGAGGTAATCAGAAGCTGTAAATCAAAGGACAGACAATACAGTGACCAAAAGAAAAAAGGACAAACAATGATCTACAAAACACTACACAGAAAACTAAAGATTGAGGCAAGAAAAGTTTGAAGATACCAAAGAGGTAATCAGAAGCTATAAATCAAAGGAAAGACAATACAGTGAACAAAAGAAAAAGGACAAACACTGATCTATAAAACACTACACAGAAAACTAAAGATTGAGGCAAGAAAAGTTTGAAGATATCAAACGGGTAATCAGAAGCTGTAAATGAAAGAACAGACAATACAATGACCAAAAGAAAAAGGACAAAAGGACAAACAATGATCTATAAAACACAACACAGAAAACTAAATATTGAGGCAAGAAAAGTTTGAAGATACCAAGAAGTAATCAGAAGCTGAAAACCAAAGGACAGTCAATACAGTGACCAAAAGTAAAAGGACAAAAGGACAAAAGGACAAACAATGATCTATAAAACACAACACAGAAAACTAAAGATTGAGGCAAAAACAGTTTGATAATACCAAAGGGGTAATCAGAAACTGTAAATCGACGAAGAACAGACAATAAAATAACCAAAAGTAAAAGGACAACAATGATCTATAAAACACTGCATAGAAAACTAAAGATTGAGGCAAAAAAAGTTTGAAGATACCAAAGAGGTAATCAGAAGCTGTAAATCAAAGGACAGACAATACAGTGAATAAAAAGAAAAAGGAGAAACAATGATCTATAAAACACTACACAGAAAACTAAATATTGAGGCAAGAAAAGTTTGAAGATACTAAAGAGGTAATCAGAAGCTGTAAATCAAAGGACAGACAATACAGTGACCAAAAGAAAAAAGGACAAACAATGATCTACAAAACACTACACAGAAAACTAAAGATTGAGGCAAGAAAAGTTTGAAGATACCAAAGAGGTAATCAGAAGCTGTAAATCTAAGGAGAGACAATACAATGAAAAAAAGAAAAAGGACAAACAATGATCTATAAAACACTAGACAGAAAACTAAAGATTGAGGCAAGAAAAGTTTGAAGATACCAAAGAGGTAATCAGAAGCTATAAATCAAAGGAAAGACAATACAGTGAACAAAAGAAAAAGGACAAACACTGATCTATAAAACACTACACAGAAAACTAAAGATTGAGGCAAGAAAAGTTTGAAGATATCAAACGGGTAATCAGAAGCTGTAAATGAAAGAACAGACAATACAATGACCAAAAGAAAAAGGACAAAAGGACAAACAATGATCTATAAAACACAACACAGAAAACTAAAGATTGAGGAAAAAACAGTTTGATAATACCAAAGGGGTAATCAGAAACTGTAAATCGACGAAGAACAGACAATAAAATAACCAAAAGTAAAAGGACAACAATGATCTATAAAACACTGCATAGAAAACTAAAGATTGAGGCAAAAAAAGTTTGAAGATACCAAAGAGGTAATCAGAAGCTGTAAATCAAAGGACAGACAATACAGTGAATAAAAAGAAAAAGGAGAAACGATGATCTATAAAACACTACACAGAAAACTAAATATTGAGGCAAGAAAAGTTTGAAGATACTAAAGAGGTAATCAGAAGCTGTAAATCAAAGGACAGACAATACAGTGACCAAAAGAAAAAAGGACAAACAATGATCTACAAAACACTACACAGAAAACTAAAGATTGAGGCAAGAAAAGTTTGAAGATACCAAAGAGGTAATCAGAAGCTGTAAATCTAAGGAGAGACAATACAATGAAAAAAAGAAAAAGGACAAACAATGATCTATAAAACACTAGACAGAAAACTAAAGATTGAGGCAAGAAAAGTTTGAAGATACCAAAGAGGTAATCAGAAGCTATAAATCAAAGGAAAGACAATACAGTGAACAAAAGAAAAAGGACAAACACTGATCTATAAAACACTACACAGAAAACTAAAGATTGAGGCAAGAAAAGTTTGAAGATATCAAACGGGTAATCAGAAGCTGTAAATGAAAGAACAGACAATACAATGACCAAAAGAAAAAGGACAAAAGGACAAACAATGATCTATAAAACACAACACAGAAAACTAAAGATTGAGGAAAAAACAGTTTGATAATACCAAAGGGGTAATCAGAAACTGTAAATCGACGAAGAACAGACAATAAAATAACCAAAAGTAAAAGGACAACAATGATCTATAAAACACTGCATAGAAAACTAAAGATTGAGGCAAAAAAAGTTTGAAGATACCAAAGAGGTAATCAGAAGCTGTAAATCAAAGGACAGACAATACAGTGACCAAAAAGAAAAAGGAGAAACAATGATCTATAAAACACTACACAGAAAACTAAAGATTGAGGCAAGAAAAGTTTGAAGATACTAAAGAGGTAATCAGAAGCTGTAAATCTAAGGAGAGACAATACAATGAAAAAAAGAAAAAGGACAAACAATGATCTATAAAACACTAGACAGAAAACTAAAGATTGAGGCAAGAAAAGTTTGAAGATACCAAAGAGGTAATCAGAAGCTATAAATCAAAGGAAAGACAATACAGTGAACAAAAGAAAAAGGACAAACACTGATCTATTAAACACTACACAGAAAACTAAAGATTGAGGCAAGAAAAGTTTGAAGATATCAAACGGGTAATCAGAAGCTGTAAATGAAAGAACAGACAATACAATGACCAAAAGAAAAAGGACAAAAGGACAAACAATGATCTATAAAACACAACACAGAAAACTAAATATTGAGGCAAGAAAAGTTTGAAGATACCAAAGAAGTAATCAGAAGCTGTAAATCAAAGGACAGTCAATACAGTGACCAAAAGTAAAAGGACAAAAGGACAAACAATGATCTATAAAACACAACACAGAAAACTAAAGATTGAGGCAAAAACAGTTTGATAATACCAAAGGGGTAATCAGAAACTGTAAATCGACGAAGAACAGACAATAAAATAACCAAAAGTAAAAGGACAACAATGATCTATAAAACACTGCATAGAAAACTAAAGATTGAGGCAAAAAAAGTTTGAAGATACCAAAGAGGTAATCAGAAGCTGTAAATCAAAGGACAGACAATACAGTGACCAAAAAGAAAAAGGAGAAACAATGATCTATAAAACACTACACAGAAAACTAAAGATTGAGGCAAGAAAAGATTGAAGATACCAAAGAGGTAATCAGAAGCTGTAAATCAAAGGACAGACAATACAGTAACCAAAAGAAAAAGGACAAAAGGACAAACAATGATCTATAAAACACTACACAGAAAACTAAAGATTGAGGCAAGAAAAGTTTGAAGATACCAAAGAGGTAATCAGAAGCTGTAAATCAAAGGACAGACAATACTGTGACCAAAAGAAAAAGGACAAACAAAGATCTACAAAATACTACACAGAAAACTAAAGATTGAGGCAAGAAAAGTTTGAAGATACTAAAGAGGTAATCAGAAGCTGTAAATGAAAGGACAGACAATACAGTGACCAAAAGAAAAAGGACAAACAATGATCTACAAAACACTACACAGAAAACTAAAGATTGAGAGAAGAAAAGTTTGAAGATACCAAAGAGGTAATCAGAAGCTGTAAATCTAAGGAGAGACAATACAATGAAAAAAAGAAAAAGGACAAACAATGATCTATAAAACACTAGACAGAAAACTAAAGATTGAGGCAAGAAAAGTTTGAAGATACCAAAGAGGTAATCAGAAGCTATAAATCAAAGGAAAGATAATACAGTGAACAAAAGAAAAAGGACAAACACTGATCTATAAAACACTACACAGAAAACTAAAGATTGAGGCAAGAAAAGTTTGAAGATATCAAACGGGTAATCAGAAGCTGTAAATGAAAGAACAGACAATACAATGACCAAAAAGAAAAAGGAGAAACAATGATCTATAAAACACTACACAGAAAACTAAAGATTGAGGCAAGAAAAGTTTGAAGATACTAAAGAGGTAATCAGAAGCTGTAAATCAAAGGACAGACAATACTGTAACCAAAAGAAAAAGGACAAACAAAGATCTACAAAACACTACACAGAAAACTAAAGATTGAGGCAAGAAAAGTTTGAAGATACTAAAGAGGTAATCAGAAGCTGTAAATCAAAGGACAGACAATACAGTGACCAAAAGAAAAAGGACAAACAATGATCTACAAAACACTACACAGAAAACTAAAGATTGAGAGAAGAAAAGTTTGAAGATACCAAAGAGGTAATCAGAAGCTGTAAATCTAAGGAGAGACAATACAATGAAAAAAAGAAAAAGGACAAACAATGATCTATAAAACACTAGACAGAAAACTAAAGATTGAGGCAAGAAAAGTTTGAAGATACCAAAGAGGTAATCAGAAGCTATAAATCAAAGGAAAGACAATACAGTGAACAAAAGAAAAAGGACAAACACTGATCTATAAAACACTACACAGAAAACAAAAGATAGAGGCAAGAAAAGTTTGAAGATATCAAACGGGTAATCAGCAGCTGTAAATGAAAGAACAGACAATACAATGACCAAAAGAAAAAGGACAAAAGGACAAACAATGATCTATAAAACACAACACAGAAAACTAAATATTGAGGCAAGAAAAGCTTGAAGATACCAAAGAAGTAATCATAAGCTGTAAATCAAAGGACAGTCAATACAGTGACCAAAAGTAAAAGGACAAAAGGACAAACAATGATCTATAAAACACAACACAGAAAACTAAAGATTGAGGCAAAAACAGTTTGATAATACCAAAGGGGTAATCAGAAACTGTAAATCGACGAAGAACAGACAATAAAATAACCAAAAGTAAAAGGACAACAATGATCTATAAAACACTGCATAGAAAACTAAAGATTGAGGCAAAAAAAGTTTGAAGATACCAAAGAGGTAATCAGAAGCTGTAAATCAAAGGACAGACAATACAGTGACCAAAAAGAAAAAGGAGAAACAATGATCTATAAAACACTACACAGAAAACTAAAGATTGAGGCAAGAAAAGATTGAAGATACCAAAGAGGTAATCAGAAGCTGTAAATCAAAGGACAGACAATACAGTAACCAAAAGAAAAAGGACAAAAGGACAAACAATGATCTATAAAACAATACACAGAAAACTAAAGATTGAGGGAAGAAAAGTTTGAAGATACCAAAGAGGTAATCAGAAGCTGTAAATCAAAGGACAGACAATACTGTGACCAAAAGAAAAAGGACAAACAAAGATCTACAAAATACTACACAGAAAACTAAAGATTGAGGCAAGAAAAGTTTGAAGATACTAAAGAGGTAATCAGAAGCTGTAAATCAAAGGACAGACAATACAGTGACCAAAAGAAAAAGGACAAACAATGATCTACAAAACACTACACAGAAAACTAAAGATTGAGAGAAGAAAAGTTTGAAGATACCAAAGAGGTAATCAGAAGCTGTAAATCTAAGGAGAGACAATACAATGAAAAAAAGAAAAAGGACAAACAATGATCTATAAAACACTAGACAGAAAACTAAAGATTGAGGCAAGAAAAGTTTGAAGATACCAAAGAGGTAATCAGAAGCTATAAATCAAAGGAAAGACAATACAGTGAACAAAAGAAAAAGGACAAACACTGATCTATAAAACACTACACAGAAAACTAAAGATTGAGGCAAGAAAAGTTTGAAGATATCAAACGGGTAATCAGAAGCTGTAAATGAAAGAACAGACAATACAATGACCAAAAGAAAAAGGACAAAAGGACAAACAATGATCTATAAAACACAACACAGAAAACTAAATATTGAGGCAAGAAAAGTTTGAAGATACCAAGAAGTAATCAGAAGCTGTAAGCCAAAGGACAGTCAATACAGTGACCAAAAGTAAAAGGACAAAAGGACAAACAATGATCAATAAAACACAACACAGAAAACTAAAGATTGAGGCAAAAACAGTTTGATAATACCAAAGGGGTAATCAGAAACTGTAAATCGACGAAGAACAGACAATAAAATAACCAAAAGTAAAAGGACAACAATGATCTATAAAACACTGCATAGAAAACTAAAGATTGAGGCAAAAAAAGTTTGAAGATACCAAAGAGGTAATCAGAAGCTGTAAATCAAAGGACAGAAAATACAGTGACCAAAAAGAAAAAGGAGAAACAATGATCTATAAAACACTACACAGAAAACTAAAGATTGAGGCAAGAAAAGTTTGAAGATACTAAAGAGGTAATCAGAAGCTGTAAATCAAAGGACAGACAATACAGTGACCAAAAGAAAAAAGGACAAACAATGATCTACAAAACACTACACAGAAAACTAAAGATTGAGGCAAGAAAAGTTTGAAGATACCAAAGAGGTAATCAGAAGCTGTAAATCTAAGGAGAGACAATACAATGAAAAAAAGAAAAAGGACAAACAATGATCTATAAAACACTAGACAGAAAACTAAAGATTGAGGCAAGAAAAGTTTGAAGATACCAAAGAGGTAATCAGAAGCTATAAATCAAAGGAAAGACAATACAGTGAACAAAAGAAAAAGGACAAACACTGATCTATAAAACACTACACAGAAAACTAAAGATTGAGGCAAGAAAAGTTTGAAGATATCAAACGGGTAATCAGAAGCTGTAAATGAAAGAACAGACAATACAATGACCAAAAGAAAAAGGATAAAAGGACAAACAAAGATCTATAAAACACAACACAGAAAACTAAATATTGAGGCAAGAAAAGTTTGAAGATACCAAAGAAGTAATCAGAAGCTGTAAATCAAAGGACAGTCAATACAGTGACCAAAAGTAAAAGGACAAAAGGACAAACAATGATCTATAAAACACAACACAGAAAACTAAAGATTGAGGCAAAAACAGTTTGATAATACCAAAGGGGTAATCAGAAACTGTAAATCGACGAAGAACAGACAATAAAATAACCAAAAGTAAAAGGACAACAATGATCTATAAAACACTGCATAGAAAACTAAAGATTGAGGCAAAAAAAGTTTGAAGATACCAAAGAGGTAATCAGAAGCTGTAAATCAAAGGACAGACAATACAGTGACCAAAAAGAAAAAGGAGAAACAATGATCTATAAAACACTAGACAGAAAACTAAAGATTGAGGCAAGAAAAGATTGAAGATACCAAAGAGGTAATCAGAAGCTGTAAATCAAAGGACAGACAATACAGTGAACAAAAGAAAAAGGACAAAAGGACAAACAATGATCTATAAAACAAGACACAGAAAACTAAAGATTGAGGGAAGAAAAGTTTGAAGATACCAAAGAGGTAATCAGAAGCTGTAAATCAAAGGACAGACAATACTGTAACCAAAAGAAAAATGACAAACAAAGATCTACAAAACACTACACAGAAAACTAAAGATTGAGGCAAGAAAAGTTTGAAGATACTAAAGAGGTAATCCTAAGCTGTAAATCAAAGGACAGACAATACAGTGACCAAAAGAAAAAGGACAAACAATGATCTACAAAACACTACACAGAAAACTAAAGATTGAGAGAAGAAAAGTTTGAAGATACCAAAGAGGTAATCAGAAGCTGTAAATCTAAGGAGAGACAATACAATGAAAAAAAGAAAAAGGACAAACAATGATCTATAAAACACTAGACAGAAAACTAAAGATTGAGGCAAGAAAAGTTTGAAGATACCAAAGAGGTAATCAGAAGCTATAAATCAAAGGAAAGACAATACAGTGAACAAAAGAAAAAGGACAAACACTGATCTATAAAACACTACACAGAAAACAAAAGATAGAGGCAAGAAAAGTTTGAAGATATCAAACGGGTAATCAGCAGCTGTAAATGAAAGAACAGACAATACAATGACCAAAAGAAAAAGGACAAAAGGACAAACAATGATCTATAAAACACAACACAGAAAACTAAATATTGAGGCAAGAAAAGCTTGAAGATACCAAAGAAGTAATCAGAAGCTGTAAATCAGAGGACAGTCAATACAGTGACCAAAAGTAAAAGGACAAAAGGACAAACAATGATCTATAAAACACAACACAGAAAACTAAAGATTGAGGGAAGAAAAGTTTGAAGATACCAAAGAGGTAATCAGAAACTGTAAATCAAAGGACAGACAATACAGTGACCAAAAGAAAAAGGACAAAAGGACAAACAATGATCTATAAAACAATACACAGAAAACTAAAGATTGAGGGAAGAAAAGTTTGAAGATACCAAAGAGGTAATCAGAAGCTGTAAATCAAAGGACAGACAATACTGTGACCAAAAGAAAAAGGACAAACAAAGATCAACAAAACACTACACAGAAAACTAAAGATTGAGGCAAGAAAAGTTTGAAGATACTAAAGGGGTAATCAGAAACTGTAAATCGACGAAGAACAGACAATAAAATAACCAAAAGTAAAAGGACAACAATGATCTATAAAACACTGCATAGAAAACTAAAGATTGAGGCAAAAAAAGTTTGAAGATACCAAAGAGGTAATCAGAAGCTGTAAATCAAAGGACAGACAATACAGTGACCAAAACGAAAAAGGAGAAACAATGATCTATAAAACACTAGACAGAAAACTAAAGATTGAGGCAAGAAAAGATTGAAGATACCAAAGAGGTAATCAGAAGCTGTAAATCAAAGGACAGACAATACAGTAACCAAAAGAAAAAGGACAAAAGGACAAACAATGATCTATAAAACACAACACAGAAAACTAAAGATTGAGGCAAAAACAGTTTGATAATACCAAAGGGGTAATCAGAAACTGTAAATCGACGAAGAACAGACAATAAAATAACCAAAAGTAAAAGGAAAACAATGATCTATAAAACACTGCATAGAAAACTAAAGATTGAGGCAAAAAAAGTTTGAAGATACCAAAGAGGTAATCAGAAGCTGTAAATCAAAGGACAGACAATACTGTGACCAAAAGAAAAAGGACAAACAAAGATCTACAAAATACTACACAGAAAACTAAAGATTGAGGCAAGAAAAGTTTGAAGATACTAAAGAGGTAATCAGAAGCTGTAAATCAAAGGACAGACAATACAGTGACCAAAAGAAAAAGGACAAACAATGATCTACAAAACACTACACAGAAAACTAAAGATTGAGAGAAGAAAAGTTTGAAGATACCAAAGAGGTAATCAGAAGCTATAAATCTAAGGAGAGACAATACAATGAAAAAAAGAAAAAGGACAAACAATGATCTATAAAACACTAGACAGAAAACTAAAGATTGAGGCAAGAAAAGTTTGAAGATACCAAAGAGGTAATCAGAAGCTATAAATCAAAGGAAAGACAATACAGTGAACAAAAGAAAAAGGACAAACACTGATCTATAAAACACTACACAGAAAACTAAAGATTGAGGCAAGAAAAGTTTGAAGATATCAAACGGGTAATCAGAAGCTGTAAATGAAAGAACAGACAATACAATGACCAAAAGAAAAAGGACAAAAGGACAAACAATGATCTATAAAACACAACACAGAAAACTAAATATTGAGGCAAGAAAAGCTTGAAGATACCAAGAAGTAATCAGAAGCTGTAAGCCAAAGGACAGTCAATAGAGTGACCAAAAGTAAAAGGACAAAAGGACAAACAATGATCAATAAAACACAACACAGAAAACTAAAGATGGAGGCAAAAACAGTTTGATAATACCAAAGGGGTAATCAGAAACTGTAAATCGACGAAGAACAGACAATAAAATAACCAAAAGTAAAAGGACAACAATGATCTATAAAACACTGCATAGAAAACTAAAGATTGAGGCAAAAAAAGTTTGAAGATACCAAAGAGGTAATCAGAAGCTGTAAATCAAAGGACAGAAAATACAGTGACCAAAAAGAAAAAGGAGAAACAATGATCTATAAAACACTACACAGAAAACTAAAGATTGAGGCAAGAAAAGTTTGAAGATACTAAAGAGGTAATCAGAAGCTGTAAATCAAAGGACAGACAATACAGTGACCAAAAGAAAAAAGGACAAACAATGATCTACAAAACACTACACAGAAAACTAAAGATTGAGGCAAGAAAAGTTTGAAGATACTAAAGAGGTAATCAGAAGCTGTAAATGAAAGGACAGACAATACAGTGACCAAAAGAAAAAGGACAAACAATGATCTACAAAACACTACACAGAAAACTAAAGATTGAGAGAAGAAAAGTTTGAAGATACCAAAGAGGTAATCAGAAGCTGTAAATCTAAGGAGAGACAATACAATCAAAAAAAGAAAAAGGACAAACAATGATCTATAAAACACTAGACAGAAAACTAAAGATTGAGGCAAGAAAAGTTTGAAGATACCAAAGAGGTAATCAGAAGCTATAAATCAAAGGAAAGACAATACAGTGAACAAAAGAAAAAGGACAAACACTGATCTATAAAACACTACACAGAAAACAAAAGATAGAGGCAAGAAAAGTTTGAAGATATCAAACGGGTAATCAGCAGCTGTAAATGAAAGAACAGACAATACAATGACCAAAAGAAAAAGGACAAAAGGACAAACAAAGATCTATAAAACACAACACAGAAAACTAAATATTGAGGCAAGAAAAGCTTGAAGATACCAAAGAAGTAATCAGAAGCTGTAAATCAAAGGACAGTCAATACAGTGACCAAAAGTAAAACGACAAAAGGACAAACAATGATCTATAAAACACAACACAGAAAACTAAAGATTGAGGCAAAAACAGTTTGATAATACCAAAGGGGTAATCAGAAACTGTAAATCGACGAAGAACAGACAATAAAATAACCAAAAGTAAAAGGACAACAATGATCTATAAAACACTGCATAGAAAACTAAAGATTGAGGCAAAAAAAGTTTGAAGATACCAATGAGGTAATCAGAAGCTGTAAATGAAAGGACAGACAATACAGTGACCAAAAAGAAAAAGGAGAAACAATGATCTATAAAACACTACACAGAAAACTAAAGATTGAGGCAAGAAAAGATTGAAGATACCAAAGAGGTAATCAGAAACTGTAAATCAAAGGACAGTCAATACAATGACCAAAAGAAAAAGGACAAAAGGACAAACAATGATCTATAAAACACTACACAGAAAACTAAAGATTGAGGCAAGAAAAGATTGAAGATACCAAAGAGGTAATCAGAAGCTGTAAATCAAAGGACAGACAATACTGTGACCAAAAAGAAAAAGGAGAAGCAATGATCTATAAAACACTACACAGAAAACTAAAGATTGAGGCAAGAAAAGATTGAAGATACCAAAGAGGTAATCAGAAACTGTAAATCAAAGGACAGTCAATGCAATGACCAAAAGAAAAAGGACAAAAGGACAAACAATGATCTATAAAACACTACACATAAAACTAATGATTGAGGCCAGAAAAGATTGCATATACCAAAGGGGTAATCAGAAACTGTAAATCAAAGGATAAACAATACAGTGACCAAAACGAAAAAGGAGAAAAAGACAAACAATGATCTATAAAACACTACACAGAAAACGAAAGATTGAGACAAGAAAAGTTTGAAGATACCAAAGAGGTAGTCAGAAGCTGTAAATCAAAGGACAGACAATACATTGACTAAAAGAAAAAAGACAAAAGGACAAACAATGATCTATAAAACACCACACAGAAAACTAAAGACTGAGAGAAGAAAAGTTTGAAGATAACAAAGAGGTAGTCAAAAGCTGTAAATCAAAGGACAGACAATACAGTGACAAAAAAGAAAAAGGACAAAAGGACAAACAATGATCTATAAAACACTACACAGAAAACTAAAGATTGAGGCAGGAAAAGATTGAAAATACCAAAGAGGTAATCATAAGCTGTAAATCAAAGGACAGATAATACAATTACCGAAAGAAAAAGTACAAACAATGATTTATAAAACACAACACAGAAAACTAATGATTGAGGCAAGAAAAGTTTGAAGATACCAAAGAGGTAATCATAAGCTGTAAATCAAAAGACAGAAAATACAATGACCAAAAGAAAAAGGACAAAAGGACAAACAATGATATATAAAACACAACACAGAAAACTAAAGATTGAGGCAAGAAAAGTTTGAAGATATCAAAGAGATCATCAGAAGCTGTAAATCAGAGGACAGACAATACAGTGACCAATAGAAAAAGGACAAACAATGATCTATAAAACACAACACAGAAAACTAAAGATTGAGACAAGAAAAGTTTGAAGATACCAAAGAGGTAATCAGAAGCTGTAAATCGACGAAGAACAGACAATACAATGACTAAAAGAAAAAGGACACACAATGATCTATAAAACACTACACAGAACACTAAAGATTGAGGCAAGAAAAGGTTGAAGATACCAAAGGGGATAATCAGAAGATACCAAAAGGGGTAATCAGAAAATGCCAAAAGAGGTAATCAGAAGATACCAAAAAAGGTAATCAGAAGATACAAAAAGGGGTAATCAAAAGATACCAAAAGGGGTAATCAGAAGATACCAAAAAGGGTAGTCAGAGGATACCAAAAGCGGTAATCAGAAGATACCAAAAGGGGTAGTCAGAAGATACCAAAAGGGGTAATCAGAAGATACCAAAATGGGTAATCAGAAGCCGTATATCGAAGGACAGACAATACAATAACCAAAAGAAAAAGATTTATAAAACACTACACAGAAAACTAAAGATCAAGCAACACGAATCCCACTAAAAACAGGGAGTGAACGCGGGTGTTCCGGAGAGGTACGCAGTTCCTGCTTTAGATGGGGTACCCGTCGTGTTTAAAAAACCGGCCGCGATACTGGTATTACCAGTATTGTACACAATACTGGTAATACCAGTATCGTACCAGAATCTTCCAGTATCTGTAATACTGGTACAGATACTGGTAAATACTAGTATCCCAATATCTTCCAGAATTTGCCAGTATCTGCAATACTAGAAGATACTGGTCATTGCCAAAATATGGGTATTGCAGATACTGGAAGATTCTGGAAAATACTGGTTATACCAGTATTGCAGATACTGGAAGATTTTAGAAAATACTGGTTATACCAGTATTGTAGATACTGGAAGATTCTGGAAAATACTGGTAATACCAGTATTGCCAATACTTGAAGATTAGGTACGAAGTTGCGGAATGTACTTGCATATTGTTTTTTTTGTCCTGTCTGTGCGTCTGTTATGAGAGGACGGACAGTGTATAGGGAGACCGGGAAAAGGGAGACTAGGGACGGGAGAATGGAGAAGAGGGGGAGAAAAAAGGTAAGGGAGAAAGGTGAAGCAAGGTGGGAGAAATGAGAAAAGGGGTGGGTGAAAGGAGAAGAGGGACGGCAGAATGGATAAGCGTACCCCCTGTCCACCCCCTATGTTATGGTACAGTGTCCAGAATAAATTCACAAATGATAAAACAAGACATCTAGCGTAATATTTCTGAAAGTTGAATTCATAATTTTAAGAAACTAAATTATGTGTAATTGTGTTTCATAAAGTTGCAGTTTAAACCCAAATGTCATGGTATAGATATACAATCATGTATAATTATCTTATTCCCTTTGCTAATTTTGGGAACAGCCAATATTCAATCTTAAAAATAATAGCTATGCACAATCTGGCATGCTCATACGTCATTTCTGCTGTACATAACACAAGAGGCAAAAGTCCTGTAATGTCAAAATATATGGTATGGTCCCCTTGAGTTTGATATACACTGGTGAATTCAGGATACTAGAGTTTCCAGTATGGCGTGTTTTACAATACTAGTATTACCAGTATTGCTGGATGAAGAATACTAGAGTTTCCAGTATTGTGTGCTTTACAATACTAGTATTAATTGCTGGATGAAGAATACTGGAGCTTCTAGTATCGTGTGTTTTACAATACTAGTATTACCAGTATTGTTGGATGAAGAATACTGGAGCTTCCGGCATTGTGTATAGATCAACGATTCTGGTATTCCAGTATTGTAAATGCACGATACTGGTACATCCAGTATTGTTAATATACGATACTGGATTTCCAGTATTGTAACATTACAATACTGGTATTTCTAGTATTGTACAGTGTTACAATACTTGTATTACCAGTATTATAATATTTACAATACTGGTATTTCCAGTATTGTAAATATTATAATACTGGTAATACCAGTATTGTAAATATTACAATACTGGTAATACCAGTATCGCGACCGGCTGCTTCATATTTTCATAATATTGACACTGAATTAATATGGTTATCGTCAAGTGTGGAGAATCTGAGAAGAAAGTGGCTTCAAGCACTCATTGTCCAAATAAAAAAAAGCCATGGTTGCTATGACGACATTGTCAATATTGAATTTCAGCAGGTCAGATTGCAAATATTTATGACGTCCCTTGTGTATCATTCTTACATGTGAGGGTTGGTATTATTACTCGCATGTGGAAAACACTTAAATGACAATATCATTTCATTAAGAGGGGGGGGGGGGGGGGGGGTTTGGACCGATAAAACTAGTTTAACCCGTCCAAAGTGAGCGGTCATGTATGACTTTGGAACTGTTCCGACAGTGTGGTATTTTTTTAATTTTCTTATTAAAGGGGAACATACTATAGGGTTATTAAACGTAATTTCTCCTTAAAAAGGTAATACACTACATTTTCTGGTTAAAAGAATAGCAGAAAGCTATTAATTGTGTATTTGGGTATGCTGCTATATTGAGAAAGGTAGTGACGTCACACTGTCTCTTGTGAATAATTCAAGCATTTGTTATCAATGCAATGCACATTATCAACCAATCAAGAAAATTAACATTTACAGAGTTTTAATGAATGGGAATCAGACAATATGGTTTAAGTTCCTTATAATTTTGATCCAGAATATTCGGTAGAGGAAATTAACAGTTAAGCACCGAAACAATAGCGCAGACACCCCCCTTTTCTGTACGACTCCTATCATTTTCCAAAACATTCATAACCCATATACGATATGTTTTTAGCTTTCTAACAAAAATATAGGTGTGAAAGATATTTTGGTTCGAGTATTTTGTTTATCTTCGACTATATTAGAATTTGTGTCTTTAACGAATGTTATTTGTCTATAGGCGCACGGAAACCAGTCCAGACGGTGTGATGTTGAATAATTTGCAATTGATGTTCTCTTCAATACAAAAGAGTTCCACAAAATGGTGGAGATTTGCACAGTTTGCTTAAAAACAACAGGAAGTGAAAATAGTCAATGTTAGCAAAGATACATCGATCACCATCTAGACATGACATTTTATTGACTTTTTTTTTATTTATAGATATAACATCTTATGCTATCTTTTTAGATATAAGAAATTTGTTTTGTAAGCATAGAGGACAAAAGGACAAACAAAGGTCTACCAAATACTACAAAGAAAACTAAAGATTGAGTAAAACGTACCAAATACTACACAGAAAACTAAAGATTGAGTAAAACGTACCAATTACTACACAGAAAACTAAAGATTGAGTAAAACGTACCAAATACTACACAGAAAACTAAAGATTGAGTAAAACGTACCAATTACTACACAGAAAACTAAAGATTGAGTAAAACGAACCAATTACTACACAGAAAACTAAAGATTGAGTAAAACGTACCAATTACTACACAGAAAACTAAAGATTGAGTAAAACGTACCAAATACTACACAGAAAACTAAAGATTGAGTAAAACGTACCAAATACTACACAGAAAACTAAAGATTGAGTAAAACGTACCAAATACTACAAAGAAAACTAAAGATTGAGTAAAACGAACCAAATACTACACAGAAAACTGAAGATTGAGTAAAACGTACCAATTACTACACAGAAAACTAAAGATTGAGTAAAACGTACCAAATACTACACAGAAAACTAAAGATTGAGTAAAACGAACCAAATACTACACAGAAACTAAAGATTGAGTAAAACGTACCAAATACTACAAAGAAAACTAAAGATTGAGTAAAGCGTACCAAATACTACACAGAAAACTAAAGATTGAGTAAAACGTACCAAATACTACACAGAAAACTAAAGATTGAGTAAAACGTACCAAATACTACACAGAAAACTAAAGATTGAGTAAAACGTACCAAATACTACAAAGAAAACTAAAGATTGAGTAAAACGAACCAAATACTACACAGAAAACTAAAGATTGAGTAAAACGTACCAATTACTACACAGAAAACTAAAGATTGAGTAAAACGTACCAAATACTACAAAGAAAACTAAAGATTGAGTAAAACGTACCAAATACTACACAGAAAACTAAAGATTGAGTATGAACCCAGGTGCTCCGGAATGATAAGTGTTCCACCATATTTGGTACCTTTTGGGGTACTATTGTCATAAACCCGTTGAAAATTCATGAATAAGGAAAAGATTGGATTGTGATTACGACAAATAAGGGTAATAACAAAATTACCGAACTCCGAACAATCTTACAACGGGAAAGTCAAAACTCATAGTTATATAAACAGACAAAATCAGTCAACAACCGGAAAACTGTGAAAACCGTAATGACCCTGACTTGGTACAGGCATTTCTAAAGATATGGTGGGTTGAATCAGATTTTATAGCGCCAAACCTCCCGCTTTCATTACGGTTCAAAGGTTCCGGCTGTCACTATAACAGACAGAACATATCCGTGGTAATTTGTGACACAGGTGTACACTAAATAAAAGGATCTTTAGTAATCATATGTAGATACAGCAGAAAATATAGACTTGCTATAAGTCTCTTTCTTATTAAAAGTCCTTTTAATAAAATGCTGCTATGTTCAAATCATGACTGACCATTTATATCTATTAAAGCTCGTTACTTATTACATGTGATCAATCTAGATTACAACTTTCATAGCTACAGGAATTATTAATAACAAGGGGACTTGCAGCAAATTTACAGAAAATGAAATATGTTAAGCACAATTAGTGTGATCACTTAGACAGATCTTTATTCTTTTACGCAAAATTTGCTATGAGATTAAATGAACAATATTTTATTTTGCATGATATGGTTAAAAATGAAATGAAAAAAAAAATACAAAAAAATACTACAAGGTTAGAACAATTCCAAAATCCAAATGGAAATTCGATCTAAAACTTTACCAGTAATAGTTCACCATATAACTAACCACAATGTAAACCGGCTCTGTCCTCAAACTTCTCAAACACCGTAAAAATGACAAAGACAATGTATATAGTGGGAATGAATCTAGGTCCTTGATTTCGACAAAATAAGCAAAACAAATATGTTAGAGTTGTCTTTCCTGAACTTACCCACCTGTCATGAACTCATTCTGAAAGGATGTATTCCAGCGGAACGGATTTTTGTATCAGCCATACTTTTAAAAAACCAATTGAAGTGGATCCTATATATTTGATAACCTTTTAAATAATCGAAAAAATATTTATTGAAGTTAGTTATATTACAGGTTAGTCGTATAATTATCATAAATTATCACACACTGTTTCTCAATCTATATAATTATATATATTTCATGTATATGAACCATAATAAATACGAATGAAATTCGTATTTTTTCTCATTTCTAAACTTAATGTACAATCAGGTCGGCAGTAAATCACCTCCAAAATTTATTTAACGTCAAAACTGTTTCATAAAAATTGTTCAAGTTTTACTCCCGTAGCAAAACAACTACGATAACCAACTTTATTTTGGGTGAGATTAAAAGGTCAATTTCTATTTCTGTCTATTACGGATGAAAACGGTCAATAAAAAATGGCCGCTGACGAGAAATCGACCTTAAAATTATTTTTTGATTGCAGATTTCATACTCTTCACACTCGGGTACCAACACAAAAATTAAATGAGATATGTGTTTATGTATATTAAAGGACGAAGTCCTTCTAACGGTGAGCTCTCCGATTTTTCCTTCTATATTGATAGCCAAAAATCTGCTCACCGGAAGTTTAAAAAATAGATCAATTGATAATTTAGAAACGCAATAGAAATCTATTTCAATGAAAAATTCCCAATTCTTTGTTTATTTACTCTATGCAAAATCGAAATAAATTTTTATTAAAATTCTAATAAAAAAATCTCTTTCTACGAAACTCCCGATGGAATAGACTGACTCAATCTGTCTCAATCTAGCTGAGATACGAGCCAGGGGACAGAACTCGTCAGTTTACTAATGGAAGAGCGGCGTAGGTAAAATGAACGCCATAACAAATCGGCTACACAATTCATTCAAAATAAAAGATAATAGCCTCACCGGACGCAATTACGATCGAAATAAAAAGTATGTCCCCTAATTGTTCCTTCAAAACATGAATTAAAAAAATGCTTTTATAAATAGATACCCCGCTAAATTACTCGTGTTTTGGGAGAAAATTATTCATTATTCATGTGCAGTTATGTTGCAGACGACGGGTTTTCATATTTGTAAACAGAAAACGATCGACAGTTGCACTTGGAATCTATCGCTAAAATTCATTGAGGTTCGCATATTTTGTTATCTTATGCCTGTAATTGGAAAGAATTTGATCTCCTGGTTCTACGCATATGTAGAACACATTGAAATTAAAACAAAAACAGTCAATATAATACATTTTCCTTACATTGATCTATGTCCAAATCCGTGATGTACCTTATTGATTGAAGAGTCCAAGGAATTCCGAATGCAAACTGGCACACATTTATGGTATGAATAAAGGAAAGGTTGTTATGTCATGTGTATTATATACAAATAGATGTGAACGTAAATGAATGAATGCTCTTTCAATTTTAACAGTTGTCATTAAATAATTTACACTAGAAAGGTTATTATGATGTTCGAAATTGTGTCTGGATCTAGGTCACAGAGTGACTAGAACGGGGTCATGAAAATCTGTTCCAAGTTAAAACCCGTAACAATGCATTGAATAATATATGGGCTATGATTCAAAAGGAATATTGGTGTTTAATCTGAAATATGAACATGCAATCAGCTTCATCAATTTGGTCAAATTTATAAATTATTATCAAATGCCACGGTCAATATCATCGAAATTGTTCGTAATTGCGTCCGGTGGCGGTGAGGCTAACGTGTACGGATCATCGTATTATTGAAATTTTAGGACTTCGTCCTTCAAACAGGTTGCCTGTCTCATATTAAACATCATACTAAAATATGCCGTTGGTACCTGCTTGTGGCTATACTGAAAATTGACATTAAATACACATTTCTTGTTAGATTTCATATATTTTCACGAAACGATAGACTTTTCATTGACTAGTGTGACTTCATCGCACGTGCAAATATGGAAAATTGTTACCAAAATAGTAGTTGGGGTAAAGGTCTTATAAAATCAAGAAACAACGAAAGCTATACGTTTCATTTATAATTTTCTATTTTTTAGGCCAATTTCTGCCCTTATCATACCTACTCCTTTGATTTTGGAGCGCAACATCGCGAGCTTTAACATCATATTATCCCCGTTTTGAAAATTATAACAACATTTGATTGGTTAAATGGCTTGCTACACCCGGTAATATGGCCTAGCAACACCCGGGAATATTGGGTTTTTATACCCGGGGTTTTAACCAATCAAAAGTTGTCATAATTTTCAAACCGGAGATAATAAATATTGTAACATGTGTCTTGTAGTTAAACACACTGTAACACTGTTAGCGTTCTAAGTGCACACATGACAATTATTCAGTCAAAACTGCCTTACAGGGCACCTCCACATAACTAGCAATCATTGTCTATTAAGGACAGCCTCATTTTCCCCATAAATGAATAGTGCATATAATTTCAACCAGTATTTAAAGGACCATTTCTAACAAAGGACGCATTTTCAAATTCCCTTGAACGTCCTTTATATACAGGCGTGACTGTATGTGTATTTAACGTAATGTAGTATTCTACATTGTCAGAATAATAGTTTGTAAACGTAATTTGATACTTTGCTGAAAAGGGGGAGAATTTTAAACTCTTCGTTGTCTATTTATATGTAAGTTTTACAATTTTCTGTTGAGATATTTATGAAGTATGTTCTTAGTACATATTCAATATTCATTGATGTTTATTGATATTTAGTAATATTAAAGGAAAGTGTTTTAAAATGTCAGTCTGATTTTTTCCCTTGTCTTACAGGTGTTAGACAAGGTGAAAATTGATCCCTTTTTTATTCTCAGTTTTTCTAAATGATTTAGAGGACTACTTTAAGACTTTAGATGGCGTTCCTTTAGAAAAGCTAAAAGAACGGTTTTATAATGAATTGCATATATTGTTTGAATTATTTATCGTATTATATGCTGATGACACTGTTTTAATGTCTGAAGAAAAGGAGGGTATGCAACAATCGCTAAATATCTTTCAGTTGTATTGTGATTTGTAGAAATTGGATGCAAATATTAACAAAACAAAGGTTATGGTTTTTAGCAAAAAAAAAAATCTTAATTATTCATTTATATTACAAGATAAACAGTTAGAAGTTGTAGAAAAATTTTCATATCTAGGTATTATTTTTAAATATAATGGTACCTTTTTTGATACAAAAAAGAAACTTGTAGATCAGGCTCAAAGGTCCTTACATTTTATTTATAAGACTATCAGGAACGAAAGCATACCTGTCGACTTACAATTAAAATTGTTTGATTCTATGATTGAACCAATACTTTTATATGGTTCTGAAGTTTGGGGATATGAGAATTTAAAAATATTAGAACAGATTCATCTTAAATTTTGTAAACGAATTCTAAAAGTTAGAAATACTACTCCAAATTTTATCGTTTGTGGGGAATTAGGTAGATTTCCTTTGGAAATTCGAGTAAAACTTCGTATGATTTCATATTGGTGTAAACTTGTGAATAACGAAACAAAATTGAGTAGTTCCTTATACAGGTTGATGTTATGTTTAAAAAATCAGGGTCAGAATAATTTCAAGTGGATTAATTATATAGAATCTATATTAAATAGAGCTGGCTTAGGATATATTGTTATAAATCAGGTTGGATATTGTGATAAAACATATCTTAACCAAATTTTAACCGATCAGTTTGTCAGTTCATGGTATAATGACATTGAAAATTCATCTCGAGGACAATTTTATGGCTCTTTCAAAAAAGACTTTGGATTATAAAATTAGTTAGTGAGATTAAACGAGAAAACTAGAATTTGGATGACAAATTAAGGGCGTCAAATTTACGAATTCCAATAGATACTGGGCGGTGGTATAATATTCCTAAAGATGAGAGGTTTTGTACTTTGTGTGGACAATCAATTGGTGATGAGTTCCACTTGTTATTTGTTTGTTGTAATGCATATTTAGTAAACCTGAGACGTATATATTTACCTAGGTATTATGTTACTTATCCTAGTATTGTTAAAATGAATGGTCTCCTATCTTTTTGTAATGTAGAAGTTTATAAAAGGTTATCATTGTTCATAAAGAAAATTGCTGGTATGTTTTAATGTTTTTGATAATATATGATCATTTCGCCATGTAACACTGTATATATGTTATGTCCTCATGTGACACATTTATGTGTCTGAGTGTTATCAATAAAATCTTGTGAAATCTTGTGAAGGTTAAGAAATCTGGAATCATAATTCTTGTATGAATTATTGATTAACATCAGGTTAACGTTCAGTCAGCTGTAATTTGAATACATTTACACCGAGAATAACTACTTTGAATTTAGCAAAGGATTATAATACAATTAGTATAGCTCCCTGAATATAGGTAGTAGAAAGATGTGTTTTATAGCATAGATACATGTCAGGGCTAATGGATAACAAAATTAAATTGGAAGATGATGAAAGTTTCTTTTAACATGTATAGGTACTGTGGTTTTTTCCAAAAAGTAGATGTCCGTCTTTACGTTCTGAGTTCTGTTGTGATGTCCTATTATGTGTCTTTACGTTCTAAGTTCCGTGTTGTGATGTCCTATTATGTGTCTTTACGTTCTGAGTTATGTTGTGATGTCCTATTATGTGTCTACATTCTGAGTTCCGTGTTGTGATGTCCTATTATGTGTCTTTACGTTCTGAGTTCCGTGTTGTGTTGTCCTATTATGTGTCTTTACGTTCTGAGTTCCGTGTTGTGATGTCCTATTATGTGTCTTTACGTTCTGAGTTCCGTGTTGTGATGTCCTATTATGTGTCTTTACGTTCTGAGTTCTGTTGTGATGTTCTATTATGTGTCTTTACGTTCTGAGTTCCGTGTTGTGATGTTATATTATGTGTCTTTACGTTATGAGTTCCGTGTTGTGATGTCCTATTATGTGTCTTTACGTTATGAGTTCCATGTTGTGATGTTCTATTATGTGTCTTTACGTTTTGAGTTCCCTGTTGTGATGTCCTATTATGTGTCTTTACGTTCTGAGTTCTGTTGTGATATCCTATTATGTGTCTTTACTTTCTGAGTTCCGTGTTGTTATGTCCTATTATGTGTCTTTACGTTCTGAGTTCCGTGTTGTTATGTCCTATTATGTGTCTTTACGTTCTGAGTTCTGTTGTGATGTTCTATTATATGTCTTTACGTTATGAGTTCCGTGTTGTGATGTCCTATTATGTGTCTTTACGTTCTGAGTTCCGTGTTGTGATGTCCTATTATGTGTCTTTACGTTTTGAGTTCCCTGTTGTGATGTCCTATTATGTGTCTTTACGTTCTGAGTTCTGTTGTGATGTCCTATTATGTGTCTTTACGTTCTGAGTTCCGTGTTGTGATGTCCTATTATGTGTCTTTACGTTCTGAGTTCCGTGTTGTGATGTCCGTTACGTTTTCCGCATAAAAACGATGTTCGGTTCGTATTTACCCCCAGTTGTTGAAGGACTCATGTCTCATTTACGTTATGTGTGTTTGTTTACGCATAGTGGCTTCCAACACATATTGTGTTGTGTTTCTGTTTTGTTTTTCTTCCTCTTGTGTACCCTATGTTGTCAGTTTCTCCTTTTTTGATAGCCCCTTCCGTATTCTCTAACGTTTATTTACTGAGGAAGAGACACTATAATTATAAATTAGAGAATATGTCTTAATTAATTATGTTGGCTCAGAAATAGTTAGAAGCATTTTAAATGACTCTTATTAAACAAGGAAGCGCTTGTTTAAATAAAAACTACTTATGCACAAAAATAAATAATCCCCATTTGTTGTACAATATCATCTGTTTTTAGTCGGTTATATAAATAATTCATAAATACTAAAAATAACAGTACGACTAAACGTGTATGCATATAGTGCTTCTTCTGCTAACAAAACACGATTCGCAAAAAGTCATGACAACCATTGACCCTATCCTAATAGACTCGTTTGTATTCTTGTTATGTGAACTTTTGGATTTAAAAGAACAAAATAAATATTGGAATAAAGAACACAAAGTTTGGGTGACATTGAATTTATATAATATATCCTTTCTTGAGCGAAATTAAAAGTCCATATTTATAATGCAGGAAATATATCTAATTAATGCGTGAACTGAAGGACAGAAAGAACAGTATGAAGATACCAAAGTGGCAATCAGAAGCCGTGAATCGAAGGACAGACAATACAATGGCCAAAAGAAAAAGGACAAACAATGATGTACAAAACACGACACAGAAAACTACTGATCTAGCAACACGAACCCCATCTGAAAACCGGGGGTGAACTCAGGAGCCCCGTAAGGGTAAACAGTTCCTGTTCCACATGTGACACTTGTCGTGTTACTGTTGTTACAAGCCCTCAAATGACCTTAATGCAAGGAACACATTAGATAGATGCTACTAAGCATAGACTTTCAAATGACAAACAGGGTTGTGACAATTGAATGCTTATTGAATTGTCATGAACGAAGGTTTTTTTCTTACGATAATAGAAACTCATGATTGTCGTCGCTAAATAACGACACGGATTATTATAGGTCCATATAGAAAAACTGCTTTAAATTATTAAGTGAATTTCTGTTAAGTGTGTTTTTGTGTCGATCAGTGTTAATTATATCCAAACCCAATGATAATAGCTTGGTTAAGTACAAAGTCTGTGTATTGTTTGTAAGAGATCAGAGATCCAAGATTTGCCAGCATAATGGGACAGAGCTTAATGTGACGGGCGCCACATGTGGAGCAGGAACTTCTGACACTGCAGGGGCACCTGGGCCCGCCCCTGTTTATTTCGTAGTGTTCGCTCGATCTATAGCTTATGTGTAGTTTTTGCAGATCATTGTTCTTAACATATTACATACTTTGTAAACATGTTCTGATTGCCTGACACTACGACAACGGTTAAAGCCAGCCATTATATTAATGTTCTCTGGATGAATTCTTACAAACAGTGATAGTTAATGAGTCAATTTGTAAGATCAAAACGAACAATCACCTCTCATCTTAGCACACTGAACACAAAAAAGACCACATAATATGACGTTGGAAACCCAGGTCCTGGCTCCTGACATGCACACAAATGTATTTAATCCCAACTGAAATTAAGGTGAACGCCACACCAAGCAGTAGCCAGGAAATAGCAGGAAGCTTCTTCTAGTAAACATTAAACAGCAACAGTTAACACAAATAGCCAGGAGAGCAGGAAGCTTCTTCTAGCAAACATTAAACACAACAGTTAACAAAAATAGCCAGTATAGCAGGAAGCTTCTACTAGCAAACATTAAACAGCAACAGTTAACAAAAATAGCCAGGATAGCAGGAAACTTCTTCTAGTAAACATTAAACAGCAACAGTTAACAAAATAGCCAGGATAGCAGGAAGCTTCTTCTAGTAAACATTAAACAGCAACAGTTAACAAAAATAGCCAGGATAGCAGGAAGCTTCTTCTAGTAAACATTAAACAGCAACAGTTAACAAAAATAGCCAGGATAGCAGAAAGCTTCTTCTAGCAAACATTAAACACAACAGTTAACAAAAATAGTCAGAATAGCAGGAAGCTTCTTCTAGCAAACATTAAACAGCAACAGTTAACAAAAATAGCCAGGATAGCAGGAAGCTTCTTCTAGCAAACATTAAACAGCAACAGTTAACAAAAATAGCCAGGATAGCAGGAAGGTTTTTCTAGTAAACATTAACCAGCAACAGTTAACAAAAATAGTCAGGAGAGCAGGAAGCTTCTTCTAGCAAACATTAAACAGCAACAGTTAACAAAAATAGCCAGGATAGCAGGAAGCTTCTTCTAGTAAACATTAAACAGCAACAGGTGACAAACATAGCCAGGATAGCAGGAAGGTTCTTCTACCAAACATTAAACAGCAACAGTTAACAAAAATAGCCAGGATAGCAGGAAGCTTCTTCTAGCAAACATTAAACAGCAACAGTTAACAAAAATAGCCAGGATAGCAGGAAGCTTCTTCTAGCAAACATTAAACAGCAACAGTTAACAAAAATAGCCAGGATAGCAGGAAGCTTCTTTAGGCAAACATTAAACAGCAACAGTTGACAAAAATAACCAGGATAGCAGGAAGCTTCTTCTAGCAAACATTAAACACAAAAGTTAACAAAAATAGCCAGGATAGCAGGAAGGTTCTTCTAGCAAACATTAAACAGCAACAGTTAACAAAAATAGCCAAGCACAATAGCACGAAACAGTCTTCTGACAAAATCAAACAGTAATAGTTTACAAAATAGCAAACCACTATAGCAAGAAACAGTAAAATAACAAAATTAAACAATAATAGTTTACAAAATAGCCAACCACAATAGCATGAAACAGTCTTCTAACAAAATCAAACAGTAATAGTTTACAAAATAGCCAACCACAATAGCACGAAATAGTCTTCTGAAAAAATCAAACAATAATGGTTTACAAAATAGCCAACCACAATAGCACGAAACAGTCTTCTGACAAAATCAAACAGTAATAGTTTACAAAATAGCAAAGCACAATAGCAAGAAACAGTCTTCTGACAAAGTCAAACAGTAATAGTTTACAAAATAGCCAACCACAATAGGAAGAAACAGTTTTCTGACAAAATCAAACAATAATAGTTTACAAAATAGCCAACCACAATAGCGCGAAACAGTCTTCTGACAAAATCAAACAATAATAGTTTACAAAATAGCCAACCACAATAGCACGAAACAGTCTTCTAACAAAATCAAACAGTAATAATTTACAAAAGAGCCAACCACTATAGCACGAAACAGTCTTCTGACAAAATCAAACAATAATAGTTTACAAAATAGCCAACCACAATAGCACGGAACAGTCTTCTGACAAAATCAAACAGTAATAGTTTACAAAATAGCCAACCACAATAGCACGAAACAGTCTTCTGACAAAATAAAACAGTCATAATTTACAAAATATCAAACCACTATAGCAAGAAACAGTCTTCTGACAAAGTCAAACAGTAATAGTTTACAAAATAGCCAACCACAATAGGAAGAAACAGTTTTCTGACAAAAAAAACAGTAATATTTGACAATATAGTCAACAACTATAGCAAGAAACAGTCTTCTGACAAAATCAAGCACTAATAGTTTACGATATAGCCAACCAATATAGCACGAATTAATCGTCTGACAAAATAAAACATTAATAGCCAATTTTAAGCATACAAACATATAATGTACAAAGGTACCTGCACTGTGTTGGGTTTTACTACACCGGATAGCCACAATAGCACGAACCACTTCTAGCCAACTTTAAGCATAAACACATATAATTTACAAAGGTACCTGAACTGTACAATGTGTTGGGGTTTACTAACCTCTACCTGCACTGTACAATGTGTTGGGGTTTACTAACCTCTACCTGCATTGTACAATGTGTTGAGGTTTACTAACCTCTACCTGCACTGTACAATGTGTTGGGTTTACTAACCTCTACCTCCACTGTAGAATGTGTTGGGGTTTACTAACCTCTACCTGAACTGTACATTGTGTTGGGGTTTACTAACCTCTACCTGAATTGTACAATGTGTTGGGGTTTACTAACCTCTACCTGAACTGTACATTGTGTTGGGGTTTACTAACCTGCACTGTACAATGTGTTGGGGTTTACTAAGCTCTACCTGCACTGTACAATGTGTTGGGGTTTACTAACCTCTACCTGCACTGTACAATGTGTTGAGGTTTACTAACTTCTACCTGAACTGTACAATGTGTTGGGGTTTATTAACCTCTACCTGAACTGTACAATGTGTTGGGGTTTACTAGTCTCTACCTGAACTGTACAATGTGTTGGGGTTTACTAACTTCTACCTGCACTGTACAATGGGTTGGGGTTTACTAGCTTCTACCTGAACTGTACAATGTATTGGGGTTTACTAACCTCTACCTGCACTGTACAATGTGTTGGGGTTTACTAACCTCTACCTTCACTGTACAATGTGTTGGGGTTTACTAGCCTCTACCTGAACTGTACAATGTGTTGGGGTTTACTAACCTCTACCTGAACTGTACAATGTGTTGGGGTTTACTAACCTCTACCTGAACTGTACAATGTGTTGGGGTTTACTAGCCTCTACCTTCACTGTACAATGTGTTGGGGTTTACTAGCCTCTACCTCCACTGTACAATGTGTTGGGGTTTACTAACCTCTACCTGAACTGTACAATGTGTTGGGGTTTACTAACCTCTACCTGAACTGTACAATGTGTTGGGGTTTACTAGCCTCTACCTGAACTGTACAATGTATTGGGGTTTACTAACCTCTACCTGAACTGTACAATGTGTTGGGGTTTACTAACCTCTACCTGCATTGTACAATGTGTTGGGGTTTACTAACTTCTACCTGCACTGTACAATGGGTTGGGGTTTACTAGCTTCTACCTGAACTGTACAATGTATTGGGGTTTACTAACCTCTACCTGCACTGTACAATGTGTTGGGGTTTACTAACCTCTACCTTCACTGTACAATGTGTTGGGGTTTACTAGCCTCTACCTGAACTGTACAATGTGTTGGGGTTTACTAACCTCTACCTGAACTGTACAATGTGTTGGGGTTTACTAACCTCTACCTGAACTGTACAATGTGTTGGGGTTTACTAACTTCTACCTGCACTGTACAATGTGTTGGGGTTTACTAACCTCTACCTGCACTGTACAATGTGTTGGGGTTTACTAACCTCTACCTGAACTGTACAATGTGTTGGGGTTTACTAACCTCTACCTGAACTGTACAATGTGTTGGGGTTTACTAAGCTCAGCCTGCACTGTACAATGTGTTGGGGTTTACTAACCTCAGCCTGCACTGTACAATGTGTTGGGGTTTACTAACCTCTACCTGCACTGTACAATGTGTTGGGGTTTACTAACCTCTACCTGAACTGTACAGTGTGTTGGGGTTTATTAACCTGTACCTGAACTGTACAATGTTTCGGGGTTTACTAACCTCTACCTTCACTGTTCAATGTGTTGGGGTTTACTAACCTCTACCTGCACTGTACAATGTGTTGGGGTTTACTAACCTCTACCTGCACTGTACAATGTGTTGGGGTTTACTAACCTCTACCTGCACTGTACAATATGTTGGGGTTTACTAACCTCTACCTGCACTGTACAATGTGTTGAGGTTTACTAACCTCTACCTGAACTGTAAAATATGTTGTGGTTTACTAACCTGCACTGTACAATGTGTTGGGGTTTTCTAACCTCTACCTGCACTGTACTATGTTTTGGGGTTTATTAACCTCAGCCTGCACTGTACAATGTGTTGGGGTTTAGTAACCTCTACCTGAACTGTACAATGTGTTGGGTTTACTAACCTCTACCTGCACTGTACAATGTGTTGGGGTTTATTAACCTCTACCTTCACTGTACAATGTGTTGGGGTTTACTAAGCTCAGCCTGCACTGTACAATGTGTTGGGGTTTATTAACCTCTACATGAACTGTACAAGGTGTTGGGGTTTACAAATCTCTACCTGCACTGTACAATGTGTTGGGGTTTACTAACCTGCACTGTACAATGTGTTGGGTTTACTAACCTCTACCTGCACTGTACAATGTGTTGGGGTTTACTAACCTCTACCTGAACTGTACATTGTGTTGGGGTTTACTAACCTCTACCTGAATTGTACAATGTGTTGGGGTTTACTAACCTCTACCTGAACTGTACATTGTGTTGGGGTTTACTAACCTGCACTGTACAATGTGTTGGGGTTTACTAAGCTCTACCTGCACTGTACAATGTGTTGGGGTTTACTAACCTCTACCTGCACTGTACAATGTGTTGAGGTTTACTAACTTCTACCTAAACTGTACAATGTGTTGGGGTTTATTAACCTCTACCTGAACTGTACAATGTGTTGGGGTTTACTAGTCTCTACCTGAACTGTACAATGTGTTGGGGTTTACTAACTTCTACCTGCACTGTACAATGGGTTGGGGTTTACTAGCTTCTACCTGAACTGTACAATGTATTGGGGTTTACTAACCTCTACCTGCACTGTACAATGTGTTGGGGTTTACTAACCTCTACCTTCACTGTACAATGTGTTGGGGTTTACTAGCCTCTACCTGAACTGTACAATGTGTTGGGGTTTACTAACCTCTACCTGAACTGTACAATGTGTTGGGGTTTACTAACCTCTACCTGAACTGTACAATGTGTTGGGGTTTACTAGCCTCTACCTTCACTGTACAATGTGTTGGGGTTTACTAGCCTCTACCTCCACTGTACAATGTGTTGGGGTTTACTAACCTCTACCTGAACTGTACAATGTGTTGGGGTTTACTAACCTCTACCTGAACTGTACAATGTGTTGGGGTTTACTAGCCTCTACCTGAACTGTACAATGTATTGGGGTTTACTAACCTCTACCTGAACTGTACAATGTGTTGGGGTTTACTAACCTCTACCTGCATTGTACAATGTGTTGGGGTTTACTAACTTCTACCTGCACTGTACAATGGGTTGGGGTTTACTAGCTTCTACTTGAACTGTACAATGTATTGGGGTTTACTAACCTCTACCTGCACTGTACAATGTGTTGGGGTTTACTAACCTCTACCTTCACTGTACAATGTGTTGGGGTTTATTAGCCTCTACCTGAACTGTACAATGTGATGGGGTTTACTAACCTCTACCTGAACTGTACAATGTGTTGGGGTTTACTAACCTCTACCTGAACTGTACAATGTGTTGGGGTTTACTAACTTCTACCTGCACTGTACAATGTGTTGGGGTTTACTAACCTCTACCTGCACTGTACAATGTGTTGGGGTTTACTAACCTCTACCTGAACTGTACAATGTGTTGGGGTTTACTAACCTCTACCTGAACTGTACAATGTGTTGGGGTTTACTAAGCTCAGCCTGCACTGTACAATGTGTTGGGTTTTACTAACCTCAGCCTGCACTGTACAATGTGTTGGGGTTTACTAACCTCTACCTGCACTGTACAATGTGTTGGGGTTTACTAACCTCTACCTGAACTGTACAATGTGTTGGGGTTTATTAACCTGTACCTGAACTGTACAATGTTTCGGGGTTTACTAACCTCTACCTTCACTGTTCAATGTGTTGGGGTTTACTAACCTCTACCTGCACTGTACAATGTGTTGGGGTTTACTAACCTCTACCTGCACTGTACAATGTGTTGGGGTTTACTAACCTCTACCTGCACTGTACAATATGTTGGGGTTTACTAACCTCTACCTGCACTGTACAATGTGTTGAGGTTTACTAACCTCTACCTGAACTGTAAAATATGTTGTGGTTTACTAACCTGCACTGTACAATGCGTTGGGGTTTTCTAACCTCTACCTGCACTGTACAATGTTTTGGGGTTTATTAACCTCAGCCTGCACTGTACAATGTGTTGGGGTTTACTAACCTCTACCTGAACTGTACAATGTGTTGGGTTTACTAACCTCTACCTGCACTGTACAATGTGTTGGGGTTTATTAACCTCTACCTGAACTGTACAATGTGTTGGGGTTTACTAAGCTCAGCCTGCACTGTACAATGTGTTGGGGTTTATTAACCTCTACATGAACTGTACAAGGTGTTGGGGTTTACAAATCTCTACCTGCACTGTACAATGTGTTGGGGTTTACTAACCTGCACTGTACAATGTGTTGGGTTTACTAACCTCTACCTGCACTGTACAATGTGTTGGGGTTTACTAACCTCTACCTGCACTGTACAATGTGTTGGGATTTACTAACCTCTACCTGAACTGTACAATGTGTTAGGATTTACTAACCTCTACCTGATCTCTACAATTTGTTGGGTTTGCAAATCTCTACCTGCACTGTACAATGTGTTGGGGTTTACTAACCTCTACCTGCACTGTACAATGTGTTGGGGTTTACTAACATCAACCTGCACTGTACAATGTGTTGGGGTTTACTAACCTCAACCTGCACTGTACAATGTGTTGGGATTTACTAGCCTCTACCTTCACTGTACAATGTGTTGGGGTTTATTAGCCTCTACCTCCACTGTACAATGTGTTGGGGTTTACTAACCTCTACCTGAACTGTACAATGTGTTGGGGTTTACTAACTTCTACCTGCACTGTACAATGTGTTGGGGTTTACTAACCTCTACCTGCACTGTACAATGTGTTGGGGTTTACTAACCTCTACCTGAACTGTACAATGTGTTGGGGTTTACTAAGCTCAGCCTGCACTGTACAATGTGTTGGGGTTTACTAACCTCTACCTGCACTGTACAATGTGTTGGGGTTTACTAACCTCTACCTGAACTGTACAATGTGTTGGGGTTTATTAACCTGTACCTGAACTGTACAATGTGTTGGGGTTTACTAACCTCTACCTGTACTGTATAATGTGTTGGGGTTTATTAACCTCTACCTGAACTGTACAATGTGTTGGGGTTTACTAAGCTCAGCCTGCACTGTACAATGTGTTGGGGTTTACTAACCTCTACATGAACTGTACAATGTGTTGGGGTTTACAAATATTACCTGCACTGTACAATGTGTTGGGGTTTACTAACCTGCACTTTACAATGTGTTGGGGTTTACTAACCTCTACCTGCACTGTACAATGTGTTGGGGTTTACTAACCTCTACCTGCACTGTACAATGTGTTGAGATTTACTAACCTCTACCTGAACTGTACAATGTGTTGGGATTTACTAACCTCTACCTGAACTGTACAATTTGTTGGGTTTGCAAATCTCTACCTGCACTGTACAATGTGTTGGGGTTTACTAACATCTACCTGCACTGTACAATATGTTGGGGTTTACTAACCTCAACCTGCACTGTACAATGTGCTGCGGTTTACTAACCTCAACCTGCACTGTACAATGTGTTGTGGTTTACTAGCCTCTACCTTCACTGTACAATGTGTTGGGGTTTACTAGCCTCTACCTCCACTGTACAATGTGTTGGGGTTTACTAACCTCTACCTGCACTGTACAATGTGTTGGGGTTTACTAACCTCTACCTGAACTGTACAATATGTTGGGGTTTACTAACTTCTACCTGTACTGTACAATGTGTTGGGGTTTACAAACCTCTACCTGCACTGTACAATGTGTTGGGGTTTACTAACCTCTACCTGAACTGTACAATGTGTTGGGCTTTACTAAGCTCAGCCTGCACTGTACAATGTGTTGGGGTTTACTAACCTCTACCTGAACTGTACAATGTGTTGGGGTTTACTAGCCTCTACCTTCACTGTACAATGTGTTGGGGTTTACTAACCTCTACCTTCACTGTACAATGTGTTGGGGTTTACTAACCTCTACCTGCACTGTACAATGTGTTGGGGTTTACTAACCTCTACCTGCACTGTACAATGTGTTGGGGTTTACTAACCTCTACCTGCACTGTACAATATGTTGGGGTTTATTAACCTCTACCTGCACTGTACAATGTGTTGAGGTTTACTAACCTCTACCTGAACTGTAAAATATGTTGTGGTTTACTAACCTTCACTGTACAATGTGTTGGGGTTTACTAACCTCTACCTGCACTGTACAATGTGTTGGGGTTTACTAACCTCTACCTGCACTGTACAATATGTTGGGGTTTATTAACCTCTACCTGCACTGTACAATGTGTTGGGGTTTACTAACCTCTACCTGAACTGTAAAATATGTTGTGGTTTACTAACCTTCATTGTACAATGTGTTGGGGTTTACTAACCTCTACCTGCACTGTACAATATGTTGGGGTTTACTAACCTCAACCTGCACTGTACAATGTGCTGCGGTTTACTAACCTCAACCTGCACTGTACAATGTGTTGTGGTTTACTAGCCTCTACCTTCACTGTACAATGTGTTGGGGTTTACTAGCCTCTACCTCCACTGTAAAATGTGTTGGGGTTTACTAACCTCTACCTGCACTGTACAATGTGTTGGGGTTTACTAACCTCTACCTGCACTGTACAATGTGTTGGGGTTTACTAACCTCTACCTGCACTGTACAATGTGTTGGGATTTACTAACCTCTACCTGAACTGTACAATGTGTTGGGATTTACTAACCTCTACCTGAACTGTACAATTTGTTGGGTTTGCAAATCTCTACCTGCACTGTACAATGTGTTGGGGTTTACTAACATCTACCTGCACTGTACAATATGTTGGGGTTTACTAACCTCAACCTGCACTGTACAATGTGCTGCGGTTTACTAACCTCAACCTGCACTGTACAATGTGTTGTGGTTTACTAGCCTCTACCTTCACTGTACAATGTGTTGGGGTTTACTAGCCTCTACCTCCACTGTACAATGTGTTGGGGTTTACTAACCTCTACCTTAACTGTACAATGTGTTGGGCTTTACTAAGCTCAGCCTGCACTGTACAATGTGTTGGGGTTTACTAACCTCTACCTGAACTGTACAATGTGTTGGGGTTTACTAACCTCTACCTGAACTGTACAATGTGTTGGGGTTTACTAACCTCTACCTTCACTGTACAATGTGTTGGGTTTACTAAACTCTACATGCACTGTACAATGTGTTGGGGTTTACTAACCTCTACCTGCACTGTACAATGTGTTGGGGTTTACTAACCTCTACCTGCACTGTACAATATGTTGGGGTTTATTAACCTCTACCTGCACTGTACAATGTGTTGGGGTTTACTAACCTCTACCTGAACTGTAAAATATGTTGTGGTTTACTAACCTTCACTGTACAATGTGTTGGGGTTTACTAACCTCTACCTGCACTGTACAATGTGTTGGGGTTTACTAACCTCTACCTGCACTGTACAATATGTTGGGGTTTATTAACCTCTACCTGCACTGTACAATGTGTTGGGGTTTACTAACCTCTACCTGAACTGTAAAATATGTTGTGGTTTACTAACCTTCATTGTACAATGTGTTGGGGTTTACTAACCTCTACCTGCACTGTACAATATGTTGGGGTTTACTAACCTCAACCTGCACTGTACAATGTGCTGCGGTTTACTAACCTCAACCTGCACTGTACAATGTGTTGTGGTTTACTAGCCTCTACCTTCACTGTACAATGTGTTGGGGTTTACTAGCCTCTACCTCCACTGTACAATGTGTTGGGGTTTACTAACCTCTACCTGAACTGTACAATATGTTGGGGTTTACTAACTTCTACCTGCACTGTACAATGTGTTGGGGTTTACTAACCTCTACCTTAACTGTACAATGTGTTGGGCTTTACTAAGCTCAGCCTGCACTGTACAATGTGTTGGGGTTTACTAACCTCTACCTGAACTGTACAATGTGTTGGGGTTTACTAACCTCTACCTTCACTGTACAATGTGTTGGGGTTTACTAACCTCTACCTTCACTGTACAATGTGTTGGGGTTTACTAACCTCTACCTGCACTGTACAATGTGTTGGGGTTTACTAACCTCTACCTGCACTGTACAATGTGTTGGGGTTTACTAACCTCTACCTGCACTGTACAATATGTTGGGGTTTATTATCCTCTACCTGCACTGTACAATGTGTTGGGGTTTACTAACCTCTACCTGAACTGTAAAATATGTTGTGGTTTACTAACCTTCACTGTACAATGTGTTGGGGTTTACTAACCTCTACCTGCACTGTACAATGTGTTGGGGTTTACTAATCTCAGCCTGCACTGTACAATGTGTTGGGTTTACTAACCTCTACCTGCACTGTACAATGTGTTGGGGTTTATTAACCTCTACCTGAACTGTACAATGTGTTGGGGTTTACTAAGTTCAGCCTGCACTGTACAATGTGTTGGGGTTTACTAACCTGCACTGTACAATGTGTTGGGTTTACTAACCTCTACCTGCACTGTACAATGTGTTGGGGTTTATTAACCTCTACCTGAATTGTACAATGTGTTGGGGTTTACTAAGTTCAGCCTGCACTGTACAATTTGTTGGGTTTACTAGTCTCCACCTACACTGTACAATGTGTTGGGGTTTACTAACCTCTACCTGCACTGTACAATGTGTTGGGATTTACTAACCTCTACCTGAACTGTTCAATTTGTTGGGTTTACTAGCCTCTACCTGCACTGTACAACGTGTTGGGGTTTATTAACCTCTACCTGAACTGTACAATGTGTTGGGATTTACCAACCTCTACCTGAACTGTACAATTTGTTGGGTTTTCTAGCCTCTACCTGCACTGTACAATGTGTTGGGGTTTACTAACCTCTACCTGCACTGTACAATGTGTTGGGGTTTACTAACCTCTACCAGAACTCTACAATGTGTTGGGGTTTGCAAATCTCTACCTGCACTGTACAATGTGTTGGGGTTTACTAACCTGCACTGTACTATGTGTTGGGGTTTACTAACTTCTACCTGCACTGTACAATGTGTTGGGGTTTACTAACCTCAACCTGCACTGTACAATGTGTTGGGGTTTTCTAACCTCAACCTGCACTGTACAATGTGTTGGGGTTTACTAACCTCTACCTGCACTGTACAATGTGTCGGGGTTTACTAACCTCTACATGAACTGTACAATGTGTTGGGGTTTACTAACCTCAACCTGCACTGTACAATGTATTGGGGTTTACTAACCTCTACCTGCACTGTACAATGTGTTGGGGTTTACTAACCTCTACATGAACTGTACAATGTGTTTGGGTTTACTAACCTCAACCTGGACTGTACAATGTATTGGTGTTTACTAACCTCTACCTGAACTGTACAATGTATTGGGGTTTACTAACCTCTACCTGAACTGTACAATGTGTTGGGGTTTACTAACCTCTACCTGAACTGTACAATGTATAGGGGTTTACTAACTTCTACCTGAACTGTACATTGTGTTGGGGTTTACTAACCTCTACCTCCACTTTACAATGTGTTGGGGTTTACTAACCTCTACCTGCACTGTGCAATGTGTTGGGTATACTAACTTCTACCTGCACTGTACAATGTGTTGCATTTTACTAACCTCTACCTGAACTGTACAATGTGTTGGGGTTTACTAGTCTCTAACTGAACTGTACAATGTGTTGGGTTTACTAGCCTCTACCTGCACTGTACAATGAGTTTGGGTTTACTAACTTTTACCTGCACTGTACAATGTGTTGGGGTTTACTAATCGCTACCTGCACTGTACAATGTGTTGGGGTTTATTACACCATTAATGGGATCCAAACCTCCCCTCTTAAATTCTAGATCTCTAGCGGTCAAGCAGAAATGATACTTATGCAAAAGACGTACAAAGTCGGATAATATGATATTTATTTGCATGAGCATTATAAACAGGTGCAGAATCAAACCTTTGGTGATTGTAGGATCTTTACAAACAGGTACAGAGCCAAACATTTGATGATTGTATGAACTTTATAAACAGGTGCAGAACCAAACCTTTGGTGATTGTATGAGCTTTATAAACAGGTGCAGAACTAAACCTTTGGTGACTGTATGAGCTTTATTAACAGGTGCAGAACCAACCCTTTGGTGATTGTATGAACTTTATAAACAGGTGCAGAACCAAACCTTTGGTGACTGTATGAGCTTTATAAACAGGTGTAGAACCAAACCTTTGGTGATTGTATGAGCTTTATCAACATGAGCAGAACCAAACCTTTGGTGATTGTATGAGTTTTATAAACAGGTACAGAACCAAACCTTTGGTGATTGTATGGGCTCCATAAACAGGTGCAGAACGAAACCTTTGGTGATTGTATGAGCTTTATAAACAGGTGTAGCACCAAACATTTGGTGATTGTACGAGCTTCATAAATGGGTGCAGAACCAAACCTTTGGTGATGGTATGAGCTTTATTAACTGATGCAGAACCAAACCGTGGGTGCTTGTATGAGCTTTATAAACAGGTGCAGAACCAAACCTTTGGTGATTGTATGAGCTTTATAAACAGGTGCAGTACCAAAGCTTTGGTGATCGTATGAGCTAAGTACACAGGTGCATAACCAGACCTTTGGTCCTTGTATGAGTTTCATAAACGGGTGTAGAACCAAACCTTTGGTGATTGTATGAGCTTTATAAACAGGTGCAGAACCACACCTTTGGTCATTTTATGAGATTGATAAACAGGTGCAGAACCAAACTTGTGGTGATTGTATGAACTTTATAAACAGGTGCAGAACCAAACCGTTAGTGATTGTATGAGCTTGATAAACAGGTGCAGAACCAAACCTTTGGTGATTGTATGAGGTTTATAAACAGGTGCAGAACCAAGCTTGTGGTGATTGTATGAACTTTATAAACAGGTGCAGAACCAAATCTTTAGTGATTGTTGAGCTTGATAAACAGGTGCAGAACCAAACCTTTGGTGATTGTATGAGGTTTATAAACAGGTGCAGAACGAAACCTTTGGTGCTTGTATGAGCTTTATAAACAGGTGCAGAACCAAACATTTGATGATTGTATGAGCTTTCTAAACAGGTGCAGAACCAAATCTTTGTTGATTGTATGAGATTTTTAAACAGATGCAGAACCAAACCTTTGGGGAATGTATGAGTTTTATAAACAGATGCAGAACCAAACCTTTGGTGATTGTGTGAGTTTTATAAACAGATGCAGAACCAAATCTTTGGTGATTGTACGAGCTTTATTAACATGTGCAGAACCAAACATGTGGTAATTGTATGATCTTTATAAACAGGTGCAGAACCAAACCTTTAGTGATTGTATGATCTTGATAGACAGGTGCAAAACCAAACCTTTCATGATTGTATGAGCTTTATTATCAGGTGTAGAACGAAACCTTTAGCGATTGTATGAGCTTGATAAACAGGTGTAGAACAAAGGCTTTGGTGATTGTATGAGCTTTATAAAGAGGTAGAGAACCAAACCTTTGGTGATTGTATGAGCTTTATAAGCAGGTGTAGATCCAAACCTTTGGACATTGTATGAACTGTATTAACAGGTGTAGAACCAAACCTTTGGTGATTGTATGAGCTATATACACATGTGTAGAATCAAACATTTGGTGATTGTATGAACTTTATAAACAGCATCTTCACTAGCCAAGAGTTACGATTTGAGTCCCCTTCTCTCCAACCTTGGCAGATCTAGAATACATTTTGAGGATTCGCGTTTTAATATTTCATTGGTTACGGCTACCAGTACACGTATCCAATAAGAAGACGCTTTACACTAAGCACATGTTATCGACGAAATGTAAACAAAGATGGCACCGGAATGCTCTCAAATGACAACGATTTGCCACTTCCTGCTTTGGTTCCAATGAAAACATCTTTCCCGTCTGCCAAAGCTTTGAAACTTTCACTTGGTTGACAGTAAGTGCTTCCAAATTAAATTGATCACAAATAAGTTTTTGTTCACTGGGCGCTGCCATTTTCAACTCTCCAACATACGTATAACAAAACGATTCTGATTGGCTGGCGATGACGACTATCTAAGGGGCGCAACTTCGATAAATCACAAGGTGGCATTGCGCGCGAATTTCAAAATGTATTCTAGATCCGCCAAGGAAGGAGAGAAGGGGGACCCGAATTGTAACCCTTGGCTAGCAAAGATGTATAAACAGGTGCAGAACTACACCATTGGTGATTGTATGAGCTTGATAAACAGGTGCAGAACCAAACCTTTGGTGATTGTATGAACTTTATAAACAGGTGCAGAACCAAACCTTTGGTGATTGTATGAGTTTTATAAACAGGTACAGAACCAAACCTTTGGTGATTGTATGAGCTTTATAAACAGGTGCAGAACTAAACTTTTAGTTATTGTATGACCTTTATAATCGGGTACAGAACCATACCTGTGGTGATTGTATGAGCTTTATAAACAGGTGCAGAACCAAATCTTTGGTGATTGTATGAGCTTTATAAGCAGGTGTAAATCCAAACCTTTGGTGAGTGTATGAGCTTTATAAACAGGTGTATAACCAAACCTTTGGTGATTGTATGAACTTGATAAACAGGTGCAGAACCAAACCTTTGGTGATTGTATGAGTTTTATAAACAGGTACAGAACCATACCTGTGGTGATTGTATGAGCTTTATAAACAGGTGCAGAACCAAATCTTTGGTGATTGTATGAGCTTTATAAGCAGGTGTAAATCCAAACCTTTGGTGAGTGTATGAGCTTTATAAACAGGTGTATAACCAAACCTTTGGTGATTGTATGAACTTGATAAACAGGTGCTGAACCAAACCTTTGGTGATTGTATGAGCTTTATAAACAGGTGCAGAACGAAACCTTTGGTGATTGTATGAGCTTTATAAACAGGTGCAGAATGAAACTTTTGATGATTGTATGAGCTTTATAAACAGGAGCAGAATCAAACCTTTGGTGATTGTATGAACTTTATAAACAGGTGCAGAACCAAACCGTTAGTGATTGTATGAGCTTGATAAGCATGTGTAGAACTAAACCTTTGATGAGTGTATGACATTTATAAACAGGTGCAGAACCAAACCTTTGGTGATTGTATGAACTTTATAAACAGGTGGAGAACCAAACGTTTGGTGATTGTACGAGCTTTATAAAGAGGTGCAGAACCAAACCTTTAGTTATTGTTTGAGCTTTATAAGCATGTGTAGAACCAAACCTTTGATGGGTGCGTGAGTTTTATAAACAGGTGCAGAACCAAGCCTTTGGTGATTGTATGAACTTTATAAACAGGTGCAGAGCCAAACCTTTGATGATTGAATGAGCTTTATAAACAGGTACAGAACAAACCCTTTTGTGATTGTATGAGCTTTATAATCATGTGTAGAACCAAACCTTTGATGAGTGCATGAGCTCTATAAACAGGTGCAGAACCAAACCATTGGTGATTGTATGAGCTTGATAAACAGGTGCAGAACGAAACCATTGGTGATTGCATGAGCTTGATAAACAGGTGCAGAACTAAACCTTTGGTGATTGTATGAGCTTTATCAACAGGTGCAGAACTAAACTTTTAGTGATTGTGTGGGCTTTATAATCAGGTACAGAACCAAACATATGGTGATTGTATGATCTTCATAAACACGTACAGAACCAAACCTTTAGGGATTGTATGAGCTTGATAATGAGGTACAGAACGAAACCGTTGGTGATTGTATGAGCTTTATAAACAGGTGCAGAACCAAACCTTTGTTGATTGTATGAACTTTATAAACAGGTGCAGAACTAAACCTTTGGTGATTGTATGAGCTTTATAAACAGGTGCAGAACCAAACCGTTAGTTATTGTATGAGCTTGATAAGCATGTGTAGAACTAAACCTTTGATGAGTGTATGACATTTATAAACAGGTGCAGAACCAAACCTTTGGTGATTGTATGAACTTTATAAACAGGTGCAGAACCAAACGTTTGGTGATTGTACGAGCTTTATAAACAGGTGCAGAACCAAACCGTTAGTGATTGTATAAGCTTTATAATCATGTGTAGAACCAAACCTTTGATGAGTGCGTTAGCCTTATAAACAGGTGTAGAACCAATCCTTTGGTGATTGTATGAACTTTATAAACAGGTGCAAAGCCAAACCTTTGATGATTGAATGAGCTTTATAAACAGGTACAGAACAAAACCTTTTGTGATTGTATGAGCTTTATAATCATGTATAGAAGCAAACCTTTGATGAGTGCATGAGCTTTATAAACAGGTGCAGAACCAAACCTTTAGTGATAGTATGCATTTGATAAACAGGTGCAGAACTAAACCTTTAGTGATTGCATGAGCTTTCTAAACAGGTGCAGAACCAAACCTTTGGTGATTGTATGAGCTTTATAAACAGGTGCAGAACCAAACCTTTGGTGATTGTATGAGCTTTATAAACAGGTGCAGAACCAAACCTTTGGTGATTGTATGAGCTTTTTAAACAGGTGCAGAGCCATACCTTTGATGATTGAATGAGCTTGATAAACAGATGCAGAACTAAACCATTGGTGATTGTATGAACTTTATAAACAGGTGCAGAACCAAACATTTGGTGATTGTATGAGTTTTATAAACAGATACAGAACCAAACCTTTGGTGATTGTATGAGCTTTATAGACAGGTGCATAACCAAAACATTAGTGATTGTATGAGTTTTATAAACAGATGCAGAACTAAACCATTGGTGATTGTATGAGCTTGATAAACAGGGGAAGAACGAAACATTTGGTGATTGTATGATCTTTATAAACAAGTGCAGAACCAAAACTTTAGTGATTGTATGAGCTTTATAATCAGGTACATAATCAAACCTGTGGTGATTGTATGAGCTTGATAAATAGGTGCAGAACGAAACATTTGGTGATGGTATGATCTTTGTAAACTGGTGCAGAACTAAACTTTTAGTGATTGTGTGGGCTTTATAATCAGGTACAGAACCAAACATATGGTGATTGTATGATCTTCATAAACACGTACAGAACCAAACCTTTAGTGATTGTATGAGCTTGATAATGAGGTACAGAACGAAACCGTTGGTGATTGTATGAACTTGATAAACAGGTGTAGAACCAAACCTTTGGTGATTGTATGAGCTTTATAAGCAGGTGTAGAACCAAACCTTTGATGATTATATGAGCTTTATAAACAGGTGTAGAACCAAACGTTTGGTGATTGTATTAGCTTTATAAGCAGGTGTAGAACCAAACCTTTGGTGAGTGAGTGGGCTTTATAAACAGGTGCAGAACTAAACCGTTGGTGATTGTATGCGCTTTATAAACAGGTGCAGAACCAAACCATTGGTAATTGTGTGAGTTTAATAAACAGGTGCAGAACCAAACCATTGGTGATTGCATGAGCTTGATAAACAGGTGCAGAACTAAACCTTTGGTGATTGTATGAGCTTTATAAACAGGTGGAGAACCAAACATTTGGTGATTGTATGAGCTTTATAAACAGGTGCAGAACCAATACTTTGGTGATTGTATGAGCTTTATAAACAGGTGCAGAACAAATCCTTTGGTGAGTGTATGAACTTTATACACAGGTGCAGAACCAAACCGTTAGTGATTGTATGAGCTTGATAAGCATGTGTAGAACCAAACCTTTGATGAGTGTATGAGCTTTATAAACAGGTACCGAAACAAACCTTTGGTGATTGTATGAACTTTATAAACAGGTGCAGAAACCAAACTTTTGGTGATTGTATGAGCTTTATAAACAGGTGCAGAACCAAACCGTTAGTGATTGTATGAGCTTGATAAGTATGTGTAGAACCAAACCTTTGATGAGTACATGAACTTTATAAACAGGTGCAGAACCAAACCTTTGGTGATTGTATGAACTTTATAAACAGGTGCAAAGCCAAACCGTTGATGATTGAATGAGCTTTAAAAACAGGTACAGAACAAAACCTTTAGTGATTGTATGAGCGTTATACTCATGTGTAGAGCCAAACCTTTGAGGAGTGCATGAGCTTTATAAACAAGTGCAGAACCAAACCATTGGTGATTGTATGAACTTTATAAACATGTGCAAAGCCAAACCTTTGATGATTCAATGAGCTATATACATGTGCAGAACCAAACCTTTGGTGATTGTATGAGCGTTATAAGCAGGTACAGAACAAAACCTTTAGTGATTGTATGAGCTTTATAAACAGGTGCAGAACCAATCATTTAGATATTGTATGAGCTTTATAAACAGGTGCAGAACAAAACGTTAGTGATTGCATGAGCTTGATAAACATGTGCAGACCGAAACCTTTAGTGATTGTATGAGGTTTATAAACAGGTACAGGACAAAACCTTTTGTGATTGTACGAGCTTTATTAACAGGTGCAGAACGAAACCTTTGGTGATTGCATGAGTTTTATAAACAGGTGCAGAAAAAAACTTTTGATGATTGCATGAGCTCTAAAAAAAGCTGCAGAACCAAACCTTTAGTGAGTGTATGAGTTTTATAAACAGGTATAAAACCACACCTTTGGTGATTGTATAAACTTAATAGACAGGTGCAGAACCAAACATTTGGTGATTGTGTGAACTTGATAAACAGGTGCAGAACCAAACCTTTGGTGATTGTATGAGCTTTATAGACAGGTGCAGAATCAAACCTTTGGTGATTGTATGAGCTTTTAAACAGGTGCAGAACCCAACCTTTGGTGATTGTATGAGCTTTATAAACAGGTGCAGAACCAAGCCTTTGGTGATTGTAAGAACTTTATAAACAGCTGCAGAACCAAACCGTTAGTGATTGTATGAGCTTTATAAGCATGTGTAGAACCAAACCTTTGATGAGTGTATGAGCTTTATAAACAGGTGCAGAACCAAGTCTTTGGTGATTGTATGAACTTTATTAACAGGTGCAGAACCAAACTTTTGGTGATTGTATGAGCTTTATAAACAGGTGCAGAACCAAACCGTTAGTGATTGTATGAGCTTTATAAGCATGTGTAGAACCAAACCTTTGATGAGTGCATGACCTTTATAAACAAGTGCAGAACCAAACCTTTGGTGATTGTATGAACTTTATAAACAGGTGAAGAGCCAAACCTTTGATGATTGAATGAGCTTTATAAACAGGTACAGAACAAAACCTTTAGTGATTGTATGAGCTTTATAATCATGTGTAGAACCAAACCTTTGATGAGTGCATCAGCTTTATAAACAGGTGCAGAACCAAACCTTTGATGATTGTATGAACTTTATAAACAGGTGCAGAGCCAAACCTTTGATGATTCAAAGAGCTATGTACATGTGTAGAACCAAATCTTTGGTGATTTTATGAGCTTTATAATCAGGTACAGAACAAAACCTTTAGTGATTGTATGAGCTTTATAAACAGGTGCAGAACGAATCCTTTAGTGATTGTATGAGCTTTATAAACAGGTGCAGAACCAAACCTTTAGTGATTGCATGAGCTTGATAAACAGGTACAGACCGAAACCTTTAGTGATTGTATGAGGTTTAAAAACAGGTGCAGAACAAAACTTTTGATGATTGCATGAGCTCTATAAACAGCTGCAGAACCAAACCTTTTGTGATTGTATGAGTTTTATAAACAGGTACAAAACCAAACCTTTGGTGATTGTATAAGCTTCATAGACAGGTGCAGAACCAAACATTTGGTGATTGTATGAGCTTTATAAACAGGTGCAGAACCAAACCTTTGGTGATTGTATGAGCTTTATCAACAGATCCAGATCCACGCCTTTTGTGGTAGTATTTGCTTTATAGACAGGTACAGAACTAAACCTTCGGTGATTGCATGAGCTTTATAAACAGGCGCAGAACCGAGCCTTTGGTGATTATACGAGGTTGATAAACAGGTGCAGAACCGAGCTTTTGGTATATTGTTCTGTCATATTTCGTAGCGATTCTAAATGAATTTGATACTGCCAAATTCTCTAAGAAGAGCGGAAACAACTGTCGTTTTAATTCTTCAAATAAAAAAAGAAGAAGACAAGACGTCAAAATAAACATGGACAATACAAATGTAGCGTAGATAACAAGCTAATAAAAAATAGGAATGAAAGTTAGAAGATACCAAAGTGGTAAGCCGTCAATCGAAGCAGGACAGACAATAAAATGGTCAAAGGAAAAACGAGAAAAGGTCAAAAAATTATCTACAACTGATTAGTTGAATATAGATGAGGGTTTTGGTTTTTAACGCTACTTTCAACAATATTTTAGCTATATCGTGGTGGTAATATTGATTGATGGTGAAAACCAGAGTGCCTGGATAAAACAACCGACCTGTTGCAAATACACTGACCAACTTTATATAACACGAAGTTGTCTCTAGTAGACTGTTATTTTCACCTCATTCTATCATTTTCAGATTATCACAATGGAACATAAAAAGAAAGTTATCATTTTTCTACTTGTGTGCTCTGCTATTTTGACCTTGATTATAAAACCACACAACAAAGTTATATATCCTATGATTGATATAACCCGGAAAGTATTTAATGTAATTGGAGGTCAGACTGAGTCTTCTACACTAGATAGAGGTCATAATACCTCTAAACCAATCAACTACATCACTACTAATCCAATTGAAGCTATCCGTCAAGATTGTGGCCAACTTTGCGATACTTCAAGAAATGGATCCACTGGTCCGTTCTTCAACCACGTACATGCCGATATAAATTGTGATGCTCTTTTTAGAAACCCATTTATCGACCGTTCTCACGGATTACCTCATGCACCACGAACAATTCCACAAGAATTATTGAAGGATTTTACTATGAATAATCGCTTGCCTGTGCGACAATATTATTTGGACAAACCTTATTTAGGCAATAAAGCACGAACACCAGTATGGACGGAACAATTAATTAATAGTTGGGTTGAAAAGGCGAAGAAGGGAAAATTAAAAGGTAATTATCGAATGGCAGAAACCAATGCTTTACGAGATGGTCTGAAACACGCACCAGGGATTCAGAATGGACGTGTTTTAGTGATTGGTTCTGAAAATCCATGGCTTGAAGCATGTTTGTTAGAAGCTGGTGCTCGAGAAGTGGTGACTTTAGAATATGGAAGTATTATATCTGAACATCCAAAAGTTAAAACATTAGTGCCATATGAATTTCGCATGCGATATCTTAACAATACATTAGGTAAATTTGACGCTGTAGCCACATTTAGCTCAGTAGAACATTCAGGTTTAGGACGGTACGGTGATGCCTTAAACCCCTGGGGTGATATAATAACCATTGCTAGAGCTTGGTGTGTGACCAAGAAAGGTGGCTCTTTAGCAATAGGTGTAATGTATAATTATAATCATGAATATATTAGATTTAACGCTGATCGGTGGTATGGTAAAATACGGTACCCATATCTTACTACTAATTGGAAACAGTTATATCAAGGCCGAGGGACACAGCGTGTCCATGTGTTTACAAGATAAGAATGGGTTGAGACGTTTTATGGGATGCTAAATAACTACATATTGTCAAGACGTATAGGCTTGTTATTGCTTGTAAATCTATCGAGTAGTATAAACATGAAAACGATGTTCGGGTGATCTTTACTCTCATTTGTTTAGTAGGGGGGCTTCATATTATATATATGTATTTGAATTTATTTACGCATGCTGGGTTTGGAGGACGTATTTTCCAACAGATAGTCGGCATGCTTATTGGTACTCATTGTGCTCCCCTTTCGCCGGCTTATTCCCTTATGCGCACAAAGCAGACTTCAAATAGAAGTTCTCACGAAAAAGGAAAGGAAGCGACCATGATCCTTTATTTTCACGTTCCGCTATTTATATGATGTCCTTTAACAAAATAATTATAATGTGATTATAATTATCGCATCTATCCCAATTGAGCTTGAAATAATGGATACCACAGATACAGATAGTTCTGCTTCATAATTTGACATACAACTCGAAAGTGATAGTAGGGGGTGTTAAAAAACTAATCTTTTCGACAAAAGAGATTATTTCAATTTTCTCAATGTGAACTTTCCATTTTTGTGTAGCAACTTTATAGCAGAACCTGCACATTGAGTATTTCTCAGTTGCTCCGATATTCCAGAGATGGTGGTTTCTATCAGGATTTCCTTGATAGAGGGTTGCTGCTAACAAGGAGGTTACTAAACTAAGGGTTCCTAGCGGTTAAGTGGAAGTCATCACATGACCTGGTTAACAGTTACGGAATGTCTGTCACATATGACCACGGATATGTTCACATTGTCGTAATCACAATCCTGCCCTGTCTCTATTCATGATTTATCACAGGGTTTGTTAGACGACCAACACGACCAATGGAACATGTGGAGCAGGAACAGTTTCCCCTTCGGGAGAAACTGAGTTCATCCTCGGTTTTTAGTGGGGTTCGTGTTGCTCAATCTAGTTTTCTATGTAGTGTTTTGTAGATCATTGATTGTTCTTTTGTCCCTTTTCTGGTGGTCATTGTGTTGTCTGTCCTTCCTTTCTCCTTCTGATACACATTTGGTATATTTAAGCTTTTCTTGGAATATCTTATTGCGAAATATACAGATGGTCCTTGAAAATTGCTATAAAGGGGTGGGAAGTTTACAATTATAACGTTTCATCTCGTACAATTTGTATCTCAGTTGGTCATCGCTGTCAATTACCAGGTAAAGGCATGCAGCGGTTTTGGAGTGCCTGTGGTATTCTTTACTGCAAGCTCATTTAGGATGTATACATCTCTATATAGCGGCAGCTGAATAAACAGGATTGGAATATTTTTTGTCATTCCTCTACGGTGTTCCATGTATCAAATTCGCTTTATGCGAAAATAGAAAATGCAAATAAACGTTAGAGAATACCGAATGGGCAATCAAAAATGGACAATCCAGAGAAACTGGTAACATAGGATACACAAGAGGAAGACAAACAAAACAAATAAACGTTAGAGAATACAGAAGGGGCAATCAAAAATGGACAATCCAGAGAAACTGATAATATAGGATATACAAGACAAATAAACGTTAGAGAATACCGAAGGACAATCAAAAATGGACAATCCAGAGAAACTGGTAACATAGGATACACAAGACAAATAAACGTTAGAGAATACCGAAGGGGAATCAAAAATGGACAATCCAGAGAAACTGGTAACATAGGATACACAAGATAAATAAACGTTAGAGAATACCGAAGGGGCAATCAAAAATGGACAATCCAGAGAAACTGGTAACATAGGATACACAAGACGAATAAGGGTAATAACAAAATTACCGAACTCCGAACAATCTTACAAAGGGAAAGTCAAAACTCATAATTATATAAACAGACAAAATCAGTCAACAACCGGAAAACTGTGAAAACGCAATGACCCTGACTTGGTACAGGCATTTCTAAAGAAATGGTGGGTTGAGTCAGATTTTAAGGCGCCAAACCTCCCGCTCTCATTACGGTTCAAAGGTTCCGGCTGTCACTATAACAGTATTTAAATAGAGGAACAAAATAGGTAAAATATTTGTCAAAGCAACAAATACACAACACAATATGAGCTGGACGACACCACTATATGCAAACAAACACAAATAACGTAATTACAACATGACCCCCTCCTACAATACGAACCAATGTGGAAATCGTAACAGACATCTCAACATGAAACTCAGAAAATAAAGACACATAATAGGACAACACAAGAAAAACTAAAGCGATGAACATGGACACCATAAAAAACTGGGGGTGAACTCAGGTGTTCCGGAAGGGTAAGCAGTTGCTGCTCCTTATAAGACACCCGCCATGTGAACTCAGGCGCTCCGGAAGGGTAAGCAGTTCCTGCTCCTTATAAGACACCCGCCATGTTACTTATATACAATCCAGTAAGTCTTGGCAGTGACAGAGGAAACAAAACATCTAGGTTTTTTTGTTTCATTCTCTTTAAATAGTTTTAAAATCAAATGTAATATATTTAGTGTTTTACTGGAAAATGCTTTATAAATTCTTTTTTTTTAATATTAAATAAGCATAATACCGAATTTACTTTAAAATTACCCTTTGTTGTGAATCATTTGTATTTAAACGTGTCTCAAAAGTCTTATCTTATGATGGATATTCGATTTCTTTTATTTGTCCAGTTTTATGTTTGATCAGATAAGTGACACTAACATATTTATTTATTATCATTTATCTAATGAAGTAAATGGTACTATAATATTTGTAGATTTTATCAAAGCATTGGATTCTCTAGATTGTCCATTTTGTTTTGCCCCATTCGGTGTTCTCTAACGTTTCTATAGAATGAGATTTATGTATGTAATTCTAAAACATTTGAGATTTAAACATTCTTTTATTATGTATGTGAAAACTTTATTATTTAGTATTCAAACATGTGTGATTAATAATTGGCATTCATCTGATTATTTCTCAAATTATGAGGCATTCGACAAGCATGCCCTTTTAAATCTTCTTTATTATTCGTCATATTCGTTTGAAATCATGGCAGTTAAACATAGAGAAAATAAAAATATCAGGGGAATTCAAATTAAACTAGACGGAAAACTCATAAAAAACTCACATTATCTTATTTTATATTAATATTATTTAAAGCATCTAAGCAAGAGGTGTCATATGCAATAAACGAAATAATAAATTTTGGCTAGGGTTAAGGTTGTGGTATTTAACGCCACTTTCAATAATATTTCAATATATCGTGGCTGTCAGTTTTCTTGGTAGAGGAAATCGAGGTATTCACAGAAAACCACCGACTTGTCACAAGTCACTGACAAACTTTATCACATAATGTTATACCTCATCATAAGCAGGATTCAAACTCACAACTTTAGTAGTCATAGGCACTGACTACACAGGTAGTTGTAAATCCAAATTCCATAGATCACGACTAAGACGGTCACTAATAAGCTATGGCTATTTTTCAGGAATTGTACTGCATATATATGAAACTGAGGTATTATGGATAGGAAGACTTAAACATTGCATAGATAATATTGAAAACTTAACATGACATAAAACACCAATTAAATCTTTGGGTGTCTATTTTTATCATGCTTAGAGTAATTGTGATAAACTGAATTGGGAAGCCAACATCACAATATGGAACATTCATCAGCGGTCCTGTATTTGTGTGCTAACGGTATCAATTTTACCTCTTCCTATGATTTAGAAACTGTTACGACAGTGTGATAATTTATCAGTGATCCTGTATTTGTGTGCTAGTGGTATCAATTTTACCTCTTCCTATGATTTTGAAACTGTTATGACAGTGTGATAATTTATCAGCGGTCCTGTATTTGTGTGCTAGGGGTATCAATTTTACCTCTTCCTATGATTTTGAAACTGTTATGACAGTGTGATAATTTATCAGCGGTCCTGTATTTGTGTGCTAGGGGTATCAATTTTACCTCTTCCTATGATTTTGAAACAGTTATGACAGTGTGATAATTTATCAGCGGTCCTGTATTTGTGTGCTAGTGGTATCAATTTGACCTCTTCCTATTATTTAGAAACTGTTATGACAGTGTGATAATTTATCAGCGGTCCTGTATTTGTGTGCTAGGGGTATACATTTTACCTCTTCCTATGATTTTGAAACTGTTATGACAGTGTGATAATTTATCAGCGGTCCTGTATTTGTGTGCTAGGGGTATCAATTTTACCTCTTCCTATGATTTTGAAACTGTTATGACAGTGTGATAATTTATCAGCGGTCCTGTATTTGTGTGCTAGTGGTATCAATTTTACCTCTTCCTATGATTTTGAAACTGTTATGACAGTGTGATAATTTATCAGCGGTCCTGTATTTGTGTGCTAGTGGTATCAATTTTACCTCTTCCTATTATTTAGAAACTGTTACGACAGTGTGATAATTTATCAGCGGTCCTGTATTTGTGTGCTAGTGGTATCAATTTTACCTCTTCCTATGATTTTGAAACTGTTATGACAGTGTGATAATTTATCAGCGGTCCTGTATTTGTGTGCTAGTGGTATCAATTTTACCTCTTCCTATTATTTAGAAACTGTTATGACAGTGTGATAATTTATCAGCCGTCCTGTATTTGTGTGCTAGGGGTATCAATTTTACCTCTTCCTATGATTTTGAAACTGTTATGACAGTGTGATAATTTATCAGCGGTCCTGTATTTGTGTGCTAGTGGTATCAATTTTACCTCTTCCTATTATTTAGAAACTGTTACGACAGTGTGATAATTTATCAGTGGTCCTGTATTTGTGTGCTAGGGGTATCAATTTTACCTCTTCCTATGATTTTGAAACTGTTATGACAGTGTGATAATTTATCAGCGGTCCTGTATTTGTGTAGTAGGTGTATCAATTTTACCTCTTTCTATGATTTTGAAACTGTTACGACAGTGTGATAATTTATCAGTGGTTCTGTATTTGTGTACTAGGGGTATCAATTTTACCTCTTGCTATGATTTTCAAACTGTTACGACAGTGTGATAATTTATCAGCGGTCCTGTATTTATGTGCTAGGGGTATCAATTTTACCTCTTGCCATTGTTCGTGTCCGTCGATCTTAGCTTTGGCCGTTACGATTGCCATGGCACAACACATGTCATCTTTGGTTTGTATCTGGATGATGCAACGTTTATCTTTCAGGCACCTCTCCGTGTCCACGTAATCACATCTCTTTCCGGTTCCACCCTTAGGGAGGCTGACGTGTTATATTCAGTTGTACGCAATTTTCCAGGACGAACTGTTCGTTGGACTGTAGCACTCTTTCTATTTCGGTTAGTAGTAGTTCACTGGTCAGTTGGTTCATCTGCATGAAAGGTAATCTGATGGGAAAATCCAAATCGGGACATTCAAGGGTAATTTGGACTAAATCTTCTTCCTGCATTCCTTTGGTCACATCTGTTAAAACGGAGTCAAATAGGTTCTGTAGGGTTTTCAATATGTCTGGTACACTCTGGACGTTTAATTCATTGAACGTAACTCTGTACTCGTTGGATTCGGTGTTAAATCGAGGCATCTTCTTTCCCTTCTCCTTAGTAATAGTGTAATACTGATCAGGGTGGTTGATATCCACGGGTTGATTTTGCTTACCGGCTCCGCTCTGATGTTTATCCTTCAGATGGTGATACAGGTTATCCTTTCGTCTGTACAACAATCCGCATTCGTTACATGGAAAGAAGCTGTCGTTGTTGTGTTTTCTCTCGTGTCTATCGAGATTTTCCTTTCTAGTAAAACGCTTCTGGCATACTCCGCAGGTAAAGGTATTGTGGTGTTTGTTTAGACGGTGGTGCTCCATTAATTGACTCTTCTTGGCAAAAGTTTGCTGACAATATCCACAGGAATGCATCTGTAAAAGACAAATGTATATTTACAACATGAAGCAAACAGTTCAACTACATGTCAGATAAATTTTATTTGTTAAAACTACATGTATGACTTACATCTGCTCTGTCTAATTGGCGTTTGCTCTGAACTCTAAACACGTCTGGGCGCACAATGAGAATGTTTCGCGTCGAGTCGGCTTTTATAGGTGACGGCATGTTACTAAAAACAGATCGATGAGTCATCGAAGTGCTGTGACATTCGACACGGTCTGTTTAATTCTCTTTGTCTCTTGTGTTTCGTCTTTTCGTTTATCTCTCCGTTTGTTTTATGTTTTCCTTCTGTTTCTAATTTCTTCCTCCCTCCCTCCACCACCACCACCCCAGCAGAAGCAGCCGCCGCGCTGACAGGATATACGCCGCCGCCACCGCCGCTGACAGAGGGATATACGCCGCCACCGCTGACAGAAGGATATACGCCGCCGCCGCTGACAGAGGGATATACGCCGCCGCCGCGATAGCACTGAAATTCCACCCAAAACGTAAACAAAAAAACGTTAAGAAAGCGAACAAATAGCCATTAAAAAGTTAAATGAACACGAAACACGTGATCAAAACTGAAATCATAACGTGAAAACGTGATTAAAACGTGAAACACGCGCAAACAATACGACAAAAAACTCGTACAAAGGTGAAACACGATGAAAAGGTGTAAGAGACGTAATTAGTCACGGCTGACTGCACATTTCAGGAGGGAATCATGGTTTAACATAGGGGGTAATAGGTCTATACGGACCCGATACACTACTCAAGATTATACAGAGACATATATTCCTTCTTGTGTAATGTTATTACCTTTTAAAGTTTCAACAACAAGCTGGTTAATAATTTTATAGCATTTATTTTAGAAAGACTAAGTTTAATAAATAATAACAGATATACATATAGTATGAACGGCCTAATTAATAGTTAAATAAATAAAATTCATTGTGTCTTACTATACTAAACCATTGTCGGCAGATGTTGGTAGTATTCAAATATTTTGTAGGATCAGACTGACGGAAAATGTAAGATGAATAAACAAATGGGTACTGATAGAAATAATTAACACTAACAGAAATAAGGAAAAACTAATGCGTTCCTTGTTCCTTGCAAGCACATCATGGTTAGAAAATGTTTGTTACTTAGCCAAAGAAATAATAAATGCAAAAATTGTGTAAAAATGAAAAATGTTAATGTTCAACTATCTTTTCTTATCAGAGACATATGAGCCGGTGGCAAGGGACACATGACCTTCCCCCCCCCCCCCCCCCCCTTTGGCAAAATTTCAAAAAGCTGGATTTTTAGTATACTTTAGGATTTTTGTGATATTTATTTGGAATTACCATTGCTCAACACAACTAAACCATACGAAAGGTAGGAATTAAGTATAAATATGAACGGGTGTCATCCCTTGTGATATTTTAGTACCGCACATTGATAGTAGGGTTAAAATTATTGATAACGAAAGGCCGGGAGCAGGTCCCTGTGATCTCCTCCTAGTTATTGTACGTGTACTATAGATGCATATTAAAAAATATTGATGACATTGTCATCTTTGCGTGTCAGTTGTGACCCAAATACGATTTCAATGCTGACCTTTACTTGTTGCAACGTAAAATATGACGTGATAAAAAAAATATTAACATGACGATGAATGGTGGCCAGATTCGTTTTTATTTACCCATTTATTGTACAACTTCAGGAATATTGTGATACATGTACAAATAATCTTGGAGACAGGAATTGTGTTTGGATTTCTTTTAAACTGGTAAGTCATATATTTACAGTAACGAAATGTCAATATAAATCTGGAGTTCGACAGTGAAATGCAGTTGGGCGTGGCATAAAATGTCCATACGTCAAAAAATGACCAGATTCGTGTTGTCTTAAGAGTCATTCACAGTGATAAACAAATTAACAGTTGTTGTCCTTAACCTGATAGTCCATGTTAACATAAAGTCCTTTCAGTACGCCAGTGTTATATTAATCAAAGTTTTGATCGATCCGAGTAAATATTTAGACCACCCGCGTAGATTCTGCAAAAAATAAAACAAAACTAAAACACACCCAGGCGAGTTTTTCTACATCGGCTGCAAATGGTCCAAAAAATAAATTTGATATTTTCTGAAAATATTGTAGATCAAAATTAAGTCAAATTTATTCTATAATCATCTTTTACTAATCCGTAACTAGAAAGGTTTTTATCTAATAATCTGGACACACTTGAAAAAAGTGCTGTGTTTGTTTACATGTCACGATTTACGGAATTGACGCAGTTGCAAATGAAATAGATGTCGTTTTGAATTTTTTTTACTCGGGAATGAAAATACAAGATTTTAATTAAAATTCCGCGAAATGTTGTTGACGACTTTGGCCTATGAATAACATGACGTCATGACTTTGATAGCGAGATGTCATTCTGATTAATTTAACAATGTAAGCACCTTTTATTGTCTTTTGTTACTTAAATACGATTTTTAGAAGTTCATGATATCATTTTAGTTTTAAAATCATTTATTGGAGACTTTTTTTTTATTTTTGGCATTCTCTCCGAAACTGCCAACTTTTATCAACTTCCGGACGAAAGGATTTCAATCTCATCATAAGGCAGATTGTGTGTTGCATGCGTATGCCCATGTTGCTGTAGAGCTCTCTGTGCTCGCTAATATGATAATAGGTGTTACCTAACTTGGGACGAAGTCCAATAAAAAAATTTAAACAATAATATGAAACAGGTGCTACCTGTAGTGCCAGCGAAGTACAATCCACATGATCTAATCACAGTCGTATGAATTTTAGTCATAAATAGAGCTCGGAAAAAGGGTCCGTAGAAATACCACAAATGACCTCCTTAGTGCACTAAGAGCCATACAAGTGCACCAAGGACATGATAGACGGGTCAAATGACAACAAAGAACCTTGCAAATGAAAGTAAATGTTTTTAAATACTTAATTCCAGATTTTTAAATACATGTGTACCGGTTCAGAAGTTATTTAATAATTTAACGACACGTGCCAGTAATCAGTTTAACGTGTGCATTCAAGTGGAAAGAATAAACATGAAGTATAGGATAAACAATAAAGTATGAAGATAATGGAGCCGAGGCCCCGAAGGTCCCGAGGCCCATTGTTTTTAAGGAATGGAGAGATACGAGGACATTCTCCAACTTAAAATCCACCCATTGTACTTTATTAATTTTATTAATTATTAATCTTGTAACAAAAAAAGTTTGTGTATAGTATCTAAAGTACAAAGTATTAAATTGTTTGCCCCTTGTGGGACCTTAAAAGTACAAAGAGAACAATAACTCTCCATTCCTTAAACATAATGGGGAGTTTTGACAATAGATTTACATCACAGGTGGATTTTAAATGTGTATAGGGTTTCACCAGTGACTGTGTGTCTTCTGTCAGATCATAAACAATATTTAAATCTATAAAAAGAAGAATGCGGAAGAAGAGTGCTTTTCTTTCAGATTTTGTTCTCTTATATATCTCGTTCCGAACTTGTTTTATATATAAAATGTCTAGAATATTTTCTGCCTGTAATTTGTCTTTTTTGTGTAATTGCGGAAACGAGACAAATAAGGGAACAACATCTTACTGGCTAAGATTTCGTAAAATTCAAATTCAGTTTTCAGCATTTATTTTGAACGTTGTATTCGTTTAAGGTATATATTTCTCGACAAAAACGAAACAATGTTCTGATAAATCTTACCAACTGATATTTGATATATTAATAAACTTTTAAAGTTTAAAATGTGTAAAGAAAACGGGGATGAGACCAATTTATACAAAGAAGAATGCGGAAGAAGAGTGCTTTTCTTTCAGATTTTGTTCTCTTATATTATATATATCGTTCCGAACTTGTTTTATTTGTAAAATGTCTAGAATATTTTCTGCCTGTAATTTGTCTTTTTTCTGTGTAATTTCGGAATCGAGACAAATAAGGGAACAACATCTTACTGGCTAAGATTTCGTAAAATTCAAATTCAGTTTTCAGCATTTATTTTGAACGTTGTATTCGTTTAAGGTATATTTTTCTATACAATACAATACAATACAATAAGCTTTATTTAAAGTCGGGAAACATCAAACATTACAACACAAGCTCTAATGAGCTTTTAAATCCGACATAAGAATAATAATAATAATAATAATAATAATATTTTATTGATCTAAAAATCGAAACAAAGGTTTATCATCAATACAGAACATGACAAACACATCTAAGACAACTTTAAGTACACAATATTTGATAACATAATACACAATAGTTGATAACATAACAGCTGAGGAAAGACAGAGTTATCTCCCATACAATACAAATGTATAAAATTTCAAGTTACCTCCCATTGACAATTAAAGATCAGTAAAAGTGACATAAAAAATTAATTAAAACCACTGATTAATCTTGTTTTTTAGACTGATTTAGACTATACAACTTATTGACACCTAATATACACATTTTACATATGTCTAGATCATTACAACTAAATATAAATTTAAATTTGTCAAAGTCAGACATATTAATAAATGAAGGCACAACATCACAAATATCCTTGAAAAATTCTTCACGACAAGACTGTAATTTTGAACATATAATAGTAAAATGGAATTCGTCTTCTACTCCAGAATTACACAATTTACATATCCTGTCTTCAGCAGGAGTATTTAAATATCTGCCCTTTTCAATATTTAAATTACTATTACTTATTCTGATTTTAACAAATGTTGATATAGATTTTTTATTTGCATCTGCACATAAATAGTTTTCCAGATCAAACTGTGTTTTTAGTTTTCTATATGTTCTTAATTTATTTCCTCCAGATTTATTATTATCATTAAACAATAATGTCTTCCAATGTTTAATATATCTGTTCTCTAACTGTTTTGTAACAGAAAATAAAAGTTTAGATTTTGAAAAAGTGCCTTGATTTTCCCAGATATGACTGAAACCAATTATACTAAATAACTGCTTCAATTTGTTACATAAACTTGCATTAAGTTTTAGATTTTCTCGATATGCCTGAAATATTAAACTGTTACACTTTGAGTTTAATAAATGAATCCAATAAATGACAGATGATTTAAGTGCTGCAATTGAAAGTGGATATAACCCAAGTTCAGCCAATACAGCAGTGTTTGTAGCTGACTTATGTACACCCAGCATATATTTAGCATATTTCATTTGTACTTTATTAGGAATAAAAGAATCATATTTCAATTCCACAGTAACATTTCCTTTTATTAAAGTAAACAGTGACCAAACCTCACTACAATATAAAAGGATTGGTTGCACACAGGCATTAAAAAGCTTAATATGTCCATATATGTTCATATTATCAGACAATAAAGATTTTTGTATGCAGAACATTGCTTTGCATGCCTTTTTTGATAGTAGATCGGTTGTACATATAAAAGAACCAAATGGTTTAAATATGATACCTAAATATTTATATTCAGAGGCTTGTCCTACAGACTGTTGAGCATAGAAAAAAGAATAACCTTTTAATTTTCTACCAGATTTATTAAAAATCATTACTTTAGTTTTCTCTGTATTTACACTTAAATTCCACTTATCACAAAATAGCTTCAATTTATTTAATAAATTTTGTAAACCCTCTGCAGATTGTGATAATAACACAATATTATCTGCATACAACAAACATGATACTGATTTACCATTAAGATCGACTGGATCACATTCCACATCAAAGTAATTTACTAAGTCATTCATATATAAAGAAAACATCGAGGGACTCAAAATACAACCTTGTTTTACTCCAATACTTGTTTGAAATGTATCTGTCAGTCCATCCTGTAATTTAACAGAGAATGAAACATTTTTATACATATTTTCCAAAATATTTAAAAAAATTACCTCTAATGTTGTATCTGAATAATTTATAAAGAAGAGCATGTCTATTAACTGTATCAAAAGCCTTCTTTAAATCCACAAAACAGACAAAAACATATTTATTTTTACGGAAATATTTATCAATAAGAGTTTTAAGAATATACATATATAAATAATAAAACAAAAACATGCACACAATATTTGTTGAAAAAAAACAAAAAAAACCATTGTCATATTAAAATTTTATATGAAATTTCAAACCAAATTAAAATACGAAAGCAATTTAAAACACAGCAGTAGCAGAAGCATAATTTAAAAGCACATTATATATTGATGTGAATAAACAAAAAGCATGGATACAATTTTTAAAATCACATGCATCTATATCTAAAAATATTAAAAAATAAAGCAAAAAAGTATGAAAATAATTTAAAATCATGCACAGAAGCTGCAGTGACATAAATTGATTGAAAGATGTTTCTTTCCTGAAATGGTCTGGCAGCTCTTTCCAAGTTTTTGAAGCATAGTATCTAAAAGAGTTCAATCCATATCGGGTAGTCTTGACTGTTGGTATATGTGCTGTATTGCTGTACCTAAAATTATATTTATTATTTTTTAAAGTTACAAGATCATGTAGATATTGAGGGGTTTTCTTATTTATAATTTTAAATGTTTCAATAGCTATTGTACGTATACGCCTAATTTTTAGAGAAGGTAATTTTGATTTAGCCAGAAGTTCTTCATATGTGGAGTGGTTTTCATTATATATAAATTTTAGTGCTCTCTCTTGAATTTTTTCCATCTTTTTAGTATTGGCTTCAGAACAAAAATGCCAAATTACTGGGCAGTAGTTAAAGTTTGATAGAATAAATGAGTTATATATAGTTAATTTGCCTAATCTATTTAAATATTTTCCCTTTCTTTTCAATACATTAAAACAATGTTCTAATAAATCTTACCAACTGATATTTGAGTTATAATTAATTCAAAAATGCTTATTTTAATCGTTGTCTTTAGACCGGAGATACAATGAAGAAACATGAGATTTCGAACTGAGCATTAAGAGAAAACTTTTGACTTTAATTGTCGAAGGATAACTTCAAAATAAATCTATGATTTTAGTCCAATCACAATTTAAACATTTATTTTACCATATAATAATTTGAACAAAAAGAATTTTATGTAATTTGGAAGCAACTTAACAAAGGTCATGTGACATTAATGGACGATAAAAAAAACTTTGCACTGAATATAATACACGTGAATGAAAATACAGAACAAAACACATAAAAATGAACGAATATTTTCATTGTCGAAGGACAACTCCAAAATAAATCTATGATTTTAGTCTAATCACAATTTAATATAATTATGTGATATTTATCGTCATAAATGGGCGATGTAAACTTTGCACTAAATATAATATTTTTGAGTGATCTAGTGGAAATATAATTTATTACCAACATTTTTACGAAAAAGTTATAAAGCCACATACACAGAAAATAATGACCGTTCATCTACAAACAAATAATCGAAGTAAAATATTTAAAATTTACCTCTTGCAATCTTTTTAAACCCATCGTCAGTAGATCTGGGTGGTGAACCCCAGGGACGCCACATCTAGTATTTTTTAACTTGGTGAACGTATATTATAAATGTGCAATATCGATATGATTGACAAATAAAACGATTTAGCGCTTAAATAATATCTACAACTTTTACTAAAAAATCCTTGCAAAAACAAAAATCTTTTTAACATCAAAAACCATGTGTCCAAGCTTATACACAATTGTTTATTATATAATTAGCTCAACTCTAATTGTCATTGCTTACCTGTTCGACGTTGATTGACAATCAACATGTATTAAACACCACGTGATTATCTTTGTAGTAGGCGCGTGCCGACAAAAATGCAAATATCTTCGTTAATTTTAAACTTTTTATTATAAAAATTGACCAAATATAAGATAAGATAAGATAAGAAAACTTTATTTTGATTCAGCATATAATAAAACAGTACAACATAAGCTCTAAGGAGCTTTTTACCGAATATACATTAACAATAAAACAACACAAGTCACATGCAAAGTTACAAATTAAAATAAGCTAAGACATACAGGCATAAAAAGGAGGACTGTGTATAGATCTGAACAAGAACCCACGTGGCAAGTGCCTCTTTGGACTCTTGTTCAAGATCCACACACAGATGCTCCAACATAAAGCAGCATTTAAAAAAGAAGCAGCAGGTAAAAAAATAATAAAATAATAATACTGAATACTTAAAACTGGTACCAACATAATCAGTAAAAGCAGCACTGTCTAACTAAAAAATCAAAGAATATAAAATTTTTAAGCCAAACTAAAAAAAATTAATAATTAAAAAAATAAAAAAATATAAGCAAACCAGAAGCAAAATTTTAATCATCTACATGCAGAACAGCAACATTTGGACCCATTCCAGGACTGCAAAAGACTCTTGAATTGAGAGAAGCTATTTCCAGTCCTGAAATGATCCGGGCGGCTGTTCCACAATGTAGATGCAGCAAATCTGAAAGAGTTTTATTTTAACTGACAATTCATTTGCAACCTTCTTTGTGCACACAGGACGTCTCTATTATGTCCTTAGTGCACTTTTATTGTTCTTAGTGCACTAAGGAGGTCCTTTGCGGTATTTCTACACACCGTCGGAAAAATATGGAAAATTTAGATGTTGGGGTAATATAATATATATATAAGAGACTCTTATCTCTTATATATATATATATTATATTACCCTGAATTTAGATGTTGGGGTAATAATATTATATTACCCCAACATCTAAATTTTCACTATTTTTCTCTATTTATGACTAAAATTCATACGACTGTGATCTAATATTTAAATCATGTAAATCCTTGGGATGATTGAAATCATAGAAATTTTACTTACTTCTGTGTACTTTTTGGAGTGTACTGTAGTACAATGTAAGGATGCTTTTTCCATCTATTGAAACAGGCACGGACATGAATGCTCGCGAATCTGAAAATTATCTGCCAATTTCACGCTCATTCAGTGCATCAAAATAGTGTCGAGATTTTTTAGGTCGAGATATATCGGGGACGACTTTATTTTAGGGCCGAGATATATCGGGGACGACTTTTAACATTAATAACCGGAAGTAGTCCCAGATTACTGCGCATCCGATTTTCTGCAGATTTAACCATGTATTGGTTTCCGGTGTATCATTTCCGGTGCATGAAATTTAAGACATTAGTGATATGGATTTGGAATCAAAAATTGCTATTTCTACCATAGTTGGGACTTCGTCCCATATTAACAGATTTTGATAATTCGGAAGAAATAAAAATAATTGTGGAATCAAAAATATGAGGGATTAGATGTTGAACGAACGGGTGGATGACTTTGTTCTCTTTTAAAACAGTTCAATCACTCCTTTAAGCCTATGGGTATCTTTTATATGTGTTTGTTTACGTATCGTGGTGTCAAACACGTCTTGACTATATGAGTAACATCATGGTGGGTGTCTTATAAGAGGCAGGAACTGAATACCCTTCTCGAGCACCTGGGTTCACCCACGTTTTTTGGTAGTGTTCGTGTTACTCATCTTTTTAGTTTTCTGTGTTGTGTTTTTTTTTGTCTTCGTCATGTGTTTTGTGTGTCCAATGTTGCCAGTGTCTCTGGATTGTCTTCGTCATGTGTTTTGTGTGTCCAATGTTGCCAGTGTCTCTGGATTGTCTTCGTCATGTGTTTTGTGCGTCCAATGTTGCCAGTGTCTCTGGATTGTCTTCGTCATGTGTTTTGTGCGTCCAATGTTGCCAGTGTCTCTGGATTGTCTTCGTCATGTGTTTTGTGTGTCCAATGTTGCCAGTGTCTCTGGATTGGTTTCGTCATGTGTTTTGTGTGTCCAATGTTGCCAGTGTCTCTGGATTGTCTTCGTCATGTGTTTTGTGTGTCCAATGTTGCCAGTGTCTCTGGATTGTCTTGGTCATGTGTTTTGTGTGTCCAATGTTGCCAGTGTCTCTGGATTGTCTTCGTCATGTGTTTTGTGTGTCCAATGTTGCCAGTGTCTCTGGATTGTCTTCGTCATGTGTTTTGTGTGTCCAATGTTGCCAGTGTCTCTGGATTGTCTTCGTCCTGTGTTCTGTGTGTCCAATGTTGCTAGTGTCTGGATTGTCTTCGTCATGTGTTTTGTGTGTCCAATGTTGCCAGTGTCTCTGGATTGTCTTCGTCATGTGTTTTGTGTGTCCAATGTTGCCAGTGTCTCTGAATTGTCTTCGTCATGTGTTTTGTGTGTCCAATGTTGCCAGTGTCTCTGGATTGTCTTGGTCATGTGTTTTGTGCGTCCAATGTTGCCAGTGTCTCTGGATTGTTTTCGTCATGTGTTTTGTGTGTCCAATGTTGCCAGTGTCTCTGGATTGTCTTGGTCATGTGTTTTGTGCGTCCAATGTTGCCAGTGTCTCTGGATTGTTTTCGTCATGTGTTTTGTGTGTCCAATGTTGCCAGTGTCTCTGGATTGTCTTGGTCATGTGTTTTGTGCGTCCAATGTTGCCAGTGTCTCTGGATTGTCTTCGTCATGTGTTTTGTGTGTCCAATGTTGCCAGCGTCTCTGGATTGTCTTCGTCATGTGTTTTGTGTGTCCAATGTTGCCAGTGTCTCTGGATTGTCTTCGTCATGTGTTTGTGCGTCCAATGTTGCCAGTGTCTCTGGATTGTCTTCGCCATGTGTTTTGTGCGTCCAATGTTGCCAGTGTCTCTGGATTGTCTCTATCGTTTATTTTATATCCTTCAACATTCTTTTATAAATTGTAACATTATTGTATTTTGTGTGCATTTCGTAACCATTGAGTAAAAAACAAACATTGTGAGTAGGTAAAAAGTTAACATAGGATTTACCGATGACGTCTATATAGAGGAGGAGCCGTCGTGGTCGTGATCGTATGGTAGTTGGATTTACAACTACCTATGCAATCAGTTCCTATTACCAATAAAGTTGTGAGTTCGAACCCCATTCATGTTGAGGTGTACTCGATACAACATTATGTGATAAAGTTTGTCAGTGACTTGCAACAAGTCAGTGGTTTTCTCCGGATACACCTACATATACCTACCTACCCACCCACCTATATAGGGGACATACGTGAAACAAATGGTGGTCGTTCTCACAAGGACGTGTTGGATTATCAACCAGCAAGAAAGGGAAAGATCATAATTCAACGAAGAACATTTATTACCTAATACTATATTTACGAGGACCAATTAGCAAGTAATCTGGTTTCTGTGTGCTATTTTTTTAAACAACTAAATGTAAATGATGTTTGTGAACATCAAATAGTTTTGAGTTTGTAGGTGTACTTTGAAGATGAGAAAATTCAAATTAGAATCCGTGCAGCAGAAATTGTTTATAGTAATGAATTATTTATATTCCATTAACAGTTTTAGAGAGAGAAAAAAAATATGAAAATGTTTCGTATATTTTGAAAATCTGCTTCCTGTGTGCCATTTTAATAAAACAAATCAATCTAAAATGATGTTCGAACATCAAATGTTATTGGGTTTGCTTGCGTACTTTGAAGATGAGGGAAAAAAATCAGAATCATTTCCGTAGAAATTGTTTATACTAATAGTTCATCTTTATAATTCAAAAAATAATTCTGACATTCAAATTGTTGACGTGAAATTAACTTTATCATCGACATTTACAGTTTCTAATTAAAAATGCATAGTTCCTAAATTGAATCCTTATACTAGTATTGTATAGTCAAATTTATAATTTAAAAAATAATTCTGACATTCAAATTGTTGACGTGAAATCAACTTTATCATCGAAATTTACAGTTTCTAATTAAAAATGCATAGTTACTAAATTAAATCCTTATATTGTATAGTCAAATGAAGATAAGATAACTTTATTTTTCTGAAGCTATTTATAGTTTATGGGTAATCGTGTGTATTATAGTTTATGGGTAATCGTGTGTATTTGGGACATTTCTGTATGATATTTGTAGAGATAGTCAGCTGGGTAAAATTACTTTGTTAACCTTCTTGGTATAATATTATATATAGGAATTTGGGCCATTTCGTGGGATGATTGTTACTGGCACCTGTGGCCCACTTATATTGTAAAGTCTCTCCGGATTGCAATTTATTTGCATTGTGTATTAGAAGTAACATTTTATCTTCTATCTTGTAAATACAGAGATGGAAATCGCGAGATTTTTATTTTCACCCCAGCGACAGTGGGGAGGGCCGATAAAGAACGAAGCAATACGACAAAAGATGATTTCAATTGTCCTGATGTGAACTTTCCATGATATGTAGCAACATTCAAGCAGTACCTGCATATAGAGTATATATTTCTCAGTTCATCCGATATTCCAGAGCTTGTGATTCCTATCATGATTTCCCTGACAGAGGGTTGCTGCTAAAAATGAAGCTACTGAACACAAGCGTTCCTAGTGTTTACGTTGAATCCATCATTTCGATAGTTTTACGGCTGACTGTCGTCATGAATTGGTTAACCAATGTAACCAATGCGGAAAAACTATGTCACATATGATCACAGATAGGTTCCATTTGTCGTAATCACAATCCGGTCCTTTCCTAATTGATAACGTGTGTACGGGATTGTAACAACAATAACACGACAGGTGCCACTAATGAAGCAGGAAATGCTTACCTTTCTGGAACGCCCACGTTTTTTGTGGGGTTACTGTTTCTCAATCTGTAGTTTTCTATATAGAGTTTTGTAGATCATAGTTTGTTCTTTTGTACTTTTTCGTCTTACATTGTATTGTCTGTCCTTTGATGTATGGTCTCTGATTAATTCTTTGATTTATGGTCTCTGATTAACTCTTTGATTTATGGTCTCTGATTAACTATTTGATCTATGGTCTCTGATTAACTCTTTGATTTATGGTTTCTGATTAACTCTTTGATTTATGGTCTCTGATTAGCTCTTTGATTTATGGCCTCTGATTAACTCTTTGATTTATGGTCTCTGATTAACTCTTTGATTGATGGTCTCTGATTAACTGTTTGATTTATGGTTTCTGATTAACTCTTTGATTTATGGTCCCTGATTAACTCTTTGATTTATGGTCTCTAATTAACTCTTTGATTGATGGTCTCTGATTAACTCTTTGATTTATGGTCTCTGATTAATTCTTTGATTTATGGTCTCTGATTAACTCTTTGATTTATGGTCTCTGATTAACTCTTTGATTTATGGTCTCTGATTAACTCTTTGATTTATGGTCTCTGATTAACTCTTTGATTTATGGTCTCTGATTAACTATTTGATTGATGGTCTTTGATTAACTCTTTGATTTATGGTCTCTGATTAACTCTTTGATTCATGGTCTCTAATTAACTCTTTGATTTATGGTCTCTGATTACCTCTTTGATTTATGGTCTCTGATTAACTCTTTGATTTATGGTCTCTGATTAACTCTTTGATTTATGGTCTCTGATTAACTCTTTGATTTATGGTCTCTGATTAACTCTTTGATTTATGGTCTCTGATTAACTCTTTGATTTATGGTCTCTGATTAACTCTTTGATTTATGGTCTCTAATTACCTCTTTGATTTATGGTCTCTGATTAACTCTTTGATTTATGGTCTCTGATTAACTCTTTGATTTATGGTCTCTGATTAACTCTTTGATTTATGGTCTCTGATTAACTCTTTGGTGTCTTCAAACTTTTCTCAAATGATATACAGGCCCGAGTGGCTCAATGAGTTAGGTTGCTGGATCTAACAACTCATACAAGCCTATCACCAATACGGCGTGGGTTCGCGCCCGGCTTTGTAAATTACAAAAAAGGGTGCACTCGACTCGCAGCCGCAAGTGATAAAGTTTATCAGTTGCTTGCCAATGGTCGGTGGTTCTCTCCGGGTACTCCGGCTTCCTCCACCACTAAAACTGGTCGCCATGATATAGCTGAAATATTGTAGAAAGTGGCGTTAAAACACCAACAAATCAAATCAAATCAAATGATATACATGTATATCATTTGCCTGATATTACTAAATTGTTATGTGTTGGAGATTCAGATGTTTACTAATGAAGCATATTTTGCTGATATGAATCAGTAATCCGCTAATGAGATTTCAACTATTTATTCGTGTCTCCTCTGTTGAGAGGATTTATGACTTGCCCCAAACAGAATCAATCGAAATAATTCACATGATAATTAAAACAATTTTGATGATCTTTTCATATATATCTCATGTTAAGCTAGGAAGTCAACAATGCCTTTAAAACTACTCTTATGGTAGATAATGAAGTGTTATAGGAACAAGCCCGTTCAATAAATAGGGTGAATCTGATGAGTACAATCTTCTTCATGCTCAAAAATCTTTTCTGGAATTCTTTAAAAGTTTAAAATATTTGACCACAAACTCAATTTTGAATGATAAAGTTTATTCCAGAAACGTATTGTGTGCACTAAATTATATATCTACGTTTGTATTGCATTACATACTACAGTCATGATAAATACTTTTGGGAACAAGTGAAAACATGGCAGCAAGAAAAATTTGACAAATTTATAAAATTAAATCTAGCAAATACTATTTCATTGAAATGATAAATGATTTTCTATTTAAGTTGATTGAATTTATAATATCACTCACAAAATATATAATATCCATTGCTATTAGTTGCTTAATAGTTAGCCTTGCCCTTAGGGTGTTACAAGAAATAGTTAGCTTAGCCTTGCCCTTAGGGTGTTACAATTAATGGTTAGCCTTGCCCTTAGGGTGTTACAAGTAATAGTTAGCCTTGCCCTTAGGGTGTTAAAAGTATTAGCTAGCCTTGCCCTTAGGGTGTTAAAAGTAATAGTTAGCCTTGCCCTTAGGGTGTTACAAGTAATAGTTAGCCTTGCCCTTAGGGTGTTAAAAGTAATAGTTAGCCTTGCCCTTAGGGTGTTAAAAGTAATAGTTAGTCTTGTCCTTAGGGTGTTACAAGTAATAGTTAGCCTTGTCCTTAGGGTATTACAAGTAATAGCTAGCCTTGTCCTTAGGGTGTTACTAGTAATAGTTAGCCTTGCCCTTAGGGTGTTACAAGTAATAGTTAGCCTTGCCCTTAGGGTGTTACAAGTAATAGTTAGCCTTGCCCTTAGGGTGTTACAAGTAATAGTTAGCCTTGCCCTTAGGGTGTTACAAGTAATAGTTAGCCTTGCCCTTAGGGTGTTAAAAGTAATAGTTAGCCTTGCCCTTAGGGTGTTAAAAGTAATAGTTAGTCTTCTCCTTAGGGTGTTACAAGTAATAGTTAGCCTTGTCCTTAGGGTATTACAAGTAATAGCCAGCCTTGCCCTTAGGGTGTTACAAGTAATAGTTAGCCTTGCCCTTAGGGTGTTAAAAGTAATAGTTAGCCTTGCCCTTAGGGGGTTAAAAGTAATACTTAGCCTTGCCCTTAGGGTGTTACAAATAACAGTTAGCCTTGCCCTTAGGGTGTTGAAAGTAATAGTTAGCCTTGCCCTTAGGGTATTACAAGAAATAGTTAGCCTTGCCCTTAGGGTGTAACAAGTAATAGTTAGCCTTTCCCGTAGGGTGTTACAAGTAATAGTTAGCCTTTCCCTTAGGGTGTTACAAGTAATAGTTAGCCTTGCCCTTAGGGTGTTACAAGTAATAGTTAGCCTTGCCCTTAGGGTGTTAAAAGTATTAGCTAGCCTTGCCCTTAGGGTGTTAAAAGTAATAGTTAGCCTTGCCCTTAGGGTGTTAAAAGTAATAGTTAGCCTTGCCCTTAGGGTGTTACAAGTAATAGTTAGCCTTGCCCTTAGAATGTTACAAGTAATAGTTAGCCTTGCCCTTAGGGTGTTACAAGTAATAGTTAGCCTTGCCCTTAGGGTGTTACAAGTAATAGTTAGCATTGCCCTTAGTGTGTTACAAGTAATAGTTAACCTTGCCCTTAGGGTGTTACAAGTGATAGTTAGACTTGCCCTTATGGTGTTACAAGTAATAGTTAGCCTTGCCCTTAGGGTGTTACAAGTAATAGTTAGCCTTGCCCTTAGGGTGTTACAAGTAATAGTTAGCCTTGCCCTTAGGGTGTTACAAGTAATAGTTAGCCTTGCCCTTAGGGTGTTACAAGTAATAGTTAGCCTTGCCCTTAGGATGTTAAAAGTAATAGTTAACCTTGCCCTTAGGGTGTTAAAAGTAATAGTTAGTCTTGCCCTTAGGGTGTTACAAGTAATAGTTAGCCTTGTCCTTAGGATGTTACAAGTAATAGTTAGCCTTGCCCTTAGGTTGTTAAAAGTAATAGTTAGCCTTGCCCTTTGGGTGTTAAAAGTAATAGTTAGCCTTGCCCTTAGGGTGTTATAAGTAATAGTTAGCCTTGCCCTTAGGGTGTTACAAGTAATAGTTAGCTTTGCCCTTAGGGTGTTACAAGTAATAGTTCGCCTTGCCCTTAGGGTGTTGAAAGTAATAGTTAGCCTTGCCCTTAGGGTGTTACAAGAAATAGTTAGCCTTGCCCTTAGGGTGTTACAAGTAATAGTTAGCCTTGACCTTAGGTGTTACAAGTAATAGTTAGCCTTGCCCTTAGGGTGTTACAAGTAATAGTTAGCCTTGCCCTTAGGGTGTTACAAGTAATAGTTAGCCTTGCCCTTAGGGTGTTACAAGTAATAGTTAACCTTGCCCTTAGGGTGTTAACAGTAATAGTTAGCCTTGCCCTTAGGGTGTTAAAAGTAATAGTTAGTCTTGTCCTTAGGGTGTTACAAGTAATAGTTAGCCTTGTCCTTAGGGTATTACAAGTAATAGCTAGCCTTGCCCTTAGGGTGTTACAAGTAATAGTTAGCCTTGCCCTTAGGGTGTTAAAAGTAATAGTTAGCCTTGCCCTTAGGGTGTTAAAAGTAATAGTTAGCCTTGCCCTTAGGGGGTTAAAAGTAATACTTAGCCTTGCCCTTAGGGTGTTACAAATAATAGTTAGCCTTGCCCTTAGGGTGTTGAAAGTAATAGTTAGCCTTGCACTTAGGGTGTTACAAGAAATAGTTAGCCTTGCCCTTAGGGTGTAACAAGTAATAGTTAGCCTTTCCCGTAGGGTGTTACAAGTAATAGTTAGCCTTTCCCTTAGGGTGGTACAAGTAATAGTTAGCCTTGCCCTTAGGGTGTTACAAGTAATAGTTAGCCTTGCCCTTAGGGTGTTAAAAGTAATAGTTAGCCTTGTCCTTAGGGTGTTAAAAGTAATAGTTAGCCTTGCCCTTAGGGTGTTACAAGTAATAGTTAGCCTTTCCCTTAGGGTGTTACAAGTAATAGTTAGCCTTGCCCTTATGGTGTTACAAGTAATAGTTAGCCTTGCCCTTATAATGTTACAAGTAATAGTTAGCCTTGCCCTTAGGGTGTTACAAGTAATAGTTAGCCTTGCCCTTAGGGTGTTACAAGTAATAGTTAGCATTGCCCTTAGTGTGTTACAAGTAATAGTTAACCTTGCCCTTAGGGTGTTACAAGTGATAGTTAGCCTTGCCCTTATGGTGTTACAAGTAATAGTTAGCCTTGCCCTTAGGGTGTTACAAGTAATAGTTAGCCTTGCCCTTAGGGTATTACAAGTAATAGTTAGCCTTGCCCTTAGGGTGTTACAAGTAATAGTTAGCCTTGCCCTTAGGGTGTTACAAGTAATAGTTAGCCTTGCCCTTAGGGTGTTACAAGTAATAGTTAGCCTTGCCCTTAGGGTGTTAAAAGTAATAGTTAACCTTGCCCTTAGGGTGTTAAAAGCAATAGTTAGTCTTGCCCTTAGGGTGTTACAAGTAATAGTTAGCCTTGTCCTTAGGGTGTTACAAGTAATAGCTAGCCTTGCCCTTAGGTTGTTAAAAGTAAGAGTTAGCCTTGCCCTTAGGGTGTTAAAAGTAATAGTTAGCCTTGCCCTTATGGTGTTACAAGTAATAGTTAGCCTTGCCCTTAGGGTGTTAAAAGTAATAGTTAGCCTTGCCCTTAGGGTGTTACAAGTAATAGTTAGCCTTGCCCTTAGGGTGTTGAAAGTAATAGTTAGCCTTGCCCTTAGGGTGTTACAAGAAATAGTTAGCCTTGCCCTTAGGGTGTTACAAGTAATAGTTAGCCTTGACCTTAGGTGTTACAAGTAATAGTTAGCCTTGCCGTTAGGGTGTTACAAGTAATAGTTAGCCTTGCCCTTAGGGTGTTAAAAATAATAGTTAGCCTTGCCCTTAGGGTGTTAAAAGTAATAGTTAGCCTTGCCCTTAGTGTGTTACAAGTAATAGTTAGCCTTGCCCTTAGGGTGTTAAAAGTAATAGTTAGCCTTGCCCTTAGGGTGTTACAAGTAATAGTTAGCCTTGCCCTTAGGGTGTTAAAAGTATTAGTTAGTCTTGTCCTTAGGGTGTTAAAAGTAATAGTTAGTCTTGCCCTTAGGGTGTTACAAGTAATAGTTAGCCTTGTCCTTAGGGTGTTACAAGTAATAGCTAGCCTTGCCCTTAGGTTGTTAAAAGTAAGAGTTAGCCTTGCCCTTAGGGTGTTAAAAGTAATAGTTAGCCTTGCCCTTATGGTGTTACAAGTAATAGTTAGCCTTGCCCTTAGGGTGTTAAAAGTAATAGTTAGCCTTGCCCTTAGGGTGTTGCAAGTAATAGTTAGCCTTGCCCTTAGGGTGTTGAAAGTAATAGTTAGCCTTGCCCTTAGGGTGTTACAAGAAATAGTTAGCCTTGCCCTTAGGGTGTTACAAGTAATAGTTAGCCTTGACCTTAGGTGTTACAAGTAATAGTTAGCCTTGCCGTTAGGGTGTTACAAGTAATAGTTAGCCTTGCCCTTAGGGTGTTAAAAATAATAGTTAGCCTTGCCCTTAGGGTGTTAAAAGTAATAGCTAGCCTTGCCCTTAGTGTGTTACAAGTAATAGTTAGCCTTGCCCTTAGGGTGTTAAAAGTAATAGTTAGCCTTGCCCTTAGGGTGTTACAAGTAATAGTTAGCCTTGCCCTTAGGGTGTTACAAGTAATAGTTAGCCTTGCCCTTAGGGTGTTACAAGTAATAGTTAGCCTTGCCCTTAGGGTGTTAAAAGTAATAGTTAGCCTTGCCCTTAGGGTGTTACAAGTAATAGTTAGCCTTGCCCTTAGGGTGTTAACAGTAATAGTTAGCCTTGCCCTTAGGGTGTTAAAAGTATTAGTTAGTCTGTCCTTAGGGTGTTACAAGTAATAGTTAGCCTTGTCCTTAGGGTATTACAAGTAATAGCTAGCCTTGCCCTTAGGGTGTTACAAGTAATAGTTAGCCTTGCCCTTAGGGTGTTACAAGTAATAGTTAGCCTTGCCCTTAGGGTGTTAAAAGTAATAGTTAGCCTTGCCCTTAGGGTGTTACTAGTAATAGTTAGCCTTGCCCTTAGGGTGTTACAAGTAAGAGTTAGCCTTGCCCTTAGGGTGTTACAAGTAATAGTTAGCCTAGCCCTTAGGGTGTTAAAAGTAATAGTTAGCCTTGCCCTTAGGGTGTTAACAGTAATAGTTAGCCTTGCCCTTAGGGTGTTAAAAGTAATAGTTAGTCTTGTCCTTAGGGTGTTACAAGTAATAGTTAGCCTAGTCCTTAGGGTATTAGAAGTAATAGCTAGCCTTGCCCTTAGGGTGTTAAAAGTAATAGTTAGCCTTGCCCTTAGGGTGTTAAAAGTAATAGTTAGCCTTGCCCTTAGGATGTTAAAAGTAATAGTTAGCCTTGCCCTTAGGATGTTAAAAGTAATAGTTAGCCTTTCCCTTAGGGTGTTACAAGTAATAGTTAGCCTTGCCCTTATGGTGTTACAAGTAATAGTTAGCCTTGCCCTTAGAATGTTACAAGTAATAGTTAGCCTTGCCCTTAGGGATTTACAAGTAATAGTTAGCCTTGCCCTTAGGGTGTTACAAGTAATAGTTAGCATTGCCCTTAGTGTGTTACAAGTAATAGTTAACCTTGCCCTTAGGGTGTTACAAGTGATAGTTAGCCTTGCCCTTATGGTGTTACAAGTAATAGTTAGCCTTGCCCTTAGGGTGTTACAAGTAATAGTTAGCCTTGCCCTTAGGGTATTACAAGTAATAGTTAGCCTTGCCCTTAGGGTGTTACAAGTAATAGTTAGCCTTGCCCTTAGGGTGTTACAAGTAATAGTTAGCCTTGCCCTTAGGGTGTTACAAGTAATAGTTAGCCTTGCCCTTAGGGTGTTACAAGTAATAGTTAGCCTTGCCCTTAGGGTGTTACAAGTAATAGTTAGCCTTGCCCTTAGGGTGTTAAAAGTAATAGTTAACCTTGCCCTTAGGGTGTTAAAAGCAATAGTTAGTCTTGCCCTTAGGGTGTTACAAGTAATAGTTAGCCTTGTCCTTAGGGTGTTACAAGTAATAGCTAGCCTTGCCCTTAGGTTGTTAAAAGTAAGAGTTAGCCTTGCCCTTAGGGTGTTAAAAGTAATAGTTAGCCTTGCCCTTATGGTGTTACAAGTAATAGTTAGCCTTGCCCTTAGGGTGTTAAAAGTAATAGTTAGCCTTGCCCTTAGGGTGTTACAAGTAATAGTTAGCCTTGCCCTTAGGGTGTTGAAAGTAATAGTTAGCCTTGCCCTTAGGGTGTTACAAGAAATAGTTAGCCTTGCCCTTAGGGTGTTACAAGTAATAGTTAGCCTTGACCTTAGGTGTTACAAGTAATAGTTAGCCTTGCCGTTAGGGTGTTACAAGTAATAGTTAGCCTTGCCCTTAGGGTGTTAAAAATAATAGTTAGCCTTGCCCTTAGGGTGTTAAAAGTAATAGTTAGCCTTGCCCTTAGTGTGTTACAAGTAATAGTTAGCCTTGCCCTTAGGGTGTTAAAAGTAATAGTTAGCCTTGCCCTTAGGGTGTTACAAGTAATAGTTAGCCTTGCCCTTAGGGTGTTACAAGTAATAGTTAGCCTTGCCCTTAGGGTGTTAACAGTAATAGTTAGCCTTGCCCTTAGGGTGTTAAAAGTATTAGTTAGTCTTGTCCTTAGGGTGTTAAAAGTAATAGTTTGTCTTGCCCTTAGGGTGTTACAAGTAATAGTTAGCCTTGTCCTTAGGGTGTTACAAGTAATAGCTAGCCTTGCCCTTAGGTTGTTAAAAGTAAGAGTTAGCCTTGCCCTTAGGGTGTTAAAAGTAATAGTTAGCCTTGCCCTTATGGTGTTACAAGTAATAGTTAGCCTTGCCCTTAGGGTGTTAAAAGTAATAGTTAGCCTTGCCCTTAGGGTGTTACAAGTAATAGTTAGCCTTGCCCTTAGGGTGTTGAAAGTAATAGTTAGCCTTGCCCTTAGGGTGTTACAAGAAATAGTTAGCCTTGCCCTTAGGGTGTTACAAGTAATAGTTAGCCTTGACCTTAGGTGTTACAAGTAATAGTTAGCCTTGCCGTTAGGGTGTTACAAGTAATAGTTAGCCTTGCCCTTAGGGTGTTAAAAATAATAGTTAGCCTTGCCCTTAGGGTGTTAAAAGTAATAGCTAGCCTTGCCCTTAGTGTGTTACAAGTAATAGTTAGCCTTGCCCTTAGGGTGTTAAAAGTAATAGTTAGCCTTGCCCTTAGGGTGTTACAAGTAATAGTTAGCCTTGCCCTTAGGGTGTTACAAGTAATAGTTAGCCTTGCCCTTAGGGTGTTACAAGTAATAGTTAGCCTTGCCCTTAGGGTGTTAAAAGTAATAGTTAGCCTTGCCCTTAGGGTGTTACAAGTAATAGTTAGCCTTGCCCTTAGGGTGTTAACAGTAATAGTTAGCCTTGCCCTTAGGGTGTTAAAAGTATTAGTTAGTCTTGTCCTTAGGGTGTTACAAGTAATAGTTAGCCTTGTCCTTAGGGTATTACAAGTAATAGCTAGCCTTGCCCTTAGGGTGTTACAAGTAATAGTTAGCCTTGCCCTTAGGGTGTTACAAGTAATAGTTAGCCTTGCCCTTAGGGTGTTAAAAGTAATAGTTAGCCTTGCCCTTAGGGTGTTACTAGTAATAGTTAGCCTTGCCCTTAGGGTGTTACAAGTAAGAGTTAGCCTTGCCCTTAGGGTGTTACAAGTAATAGTTAGCCTAGCCCTTAGGGTGTTAAAAGTAATAGTTAGCCTTGCCCTTAGGGTGTTAACAGTAATAGTTAGCCTTGCCCTTAGGGTGTTAAAAGTAATAGTTAGTCTTGTCCTTAGGGTGTTACAAGTAATAGTTAGCCTAGTCCTTAGGGTATTACAAGTAATAGCTAGCCTTGCCCTTAGGGTGTTAAAAGTAATAGTTAGCCTTGCCCTTAGGGTGTTAAAAGTAATAGTTAGCCTTGCCCTTAGGATGTTAAAAGTAATAGTTAGCCTTGCCCTTAGGATGTTAAAAGTAATAGTTAGCCTTTCCCTTAGGGTGTTACAAGTAATAGTTAGCCTTGCCCTTATGGTGTTACAAGTAATAGTTAGCCTTGCCCTTAGAATGTTACAAGTAATAGTTAGCCTTGCCCTTAGGGTGTTACAAGTAATAGTTAGCCTTGCCCTTAGGGTGTTACAAGTAATAGTTAGCATTGCCCTTAGTGTGTTACAAGTAATAGTTAACCTTGCCCTTAGGGTGTTACAAGTGATAGTTAGCCTTGCCCTTATGGTGTTACAAGTAATAGTTAGCCTTGCCCTTAGGGTGTTACAAGTAATAGTTAGCCTTGCCCTTAGGGTGTTACAAGTAATAGTTAGCCTTGCCCTTAGGGTGTTAAAAGTAATAGTTAGCCTTGCCCTTAGGGTGTTACAAGTAATAGTTAGCCTTGCCCTTAGGGTGTTACAAGTAATAGTTAGCCTTGCCCTTAGGGTGTTACAAGTAATAGTTAGCCTTGCCCTTAGGGTGTTAAAAGTAATAGTTAGCCTTGCCCTTAGGGTGTTACAAGTAATAGTTAGCCTTGCCCTTAGGGTGTTAACAGTAATAGTTAGCCTTGCCCTTAGGGTGTTAAAAGTATTAGTTAGTCTTGTCCTTAGGGTGTTACAAGTAATAGTTAGCCTTGTCCTTAGGGTATTACAAGTAATAGCTAGCCTTGCCCTTAGGGTGTTACAAGTAATAGTTAGCCTTGCCCTTAGGGTGTTACAAGTAATAGTTAGCCTTGCCCTTAGGGTGTTAAAAGTAATAGTTAGCCTTGCCCTTAGGGTGTTACTAGTAATAGTTAGCCTTGCCCTTAGGGTGTTACAAGTAAGAGTTAGCCTTGCCCTTAGGGTGTTACAAGTAATAGTTAGCCTAGCCCTTAGGGTGTTAAAAGTAATAGTTAGCCTTGCCCTTAGGGTGTTAACAGTAATAGTTAGCCTTGCCCTTAGGGTGTTAAAAGTAATAGTTAGTCTTGTCCTTAGGGTGTTACAAGTAATAGTTAGCCTAGTCCTTAGGGTGTTACAAGTAATAGTTAGCCTTGCCCTTATGGTGTTACAAGTAATAGTTAGCCTTGCCCTTAGAATGTTACAAGTAATAGTTAGCCTTGCCCTTAGGGTGTTACAAGTAATAGTTAGCCTTGCCCTTAGGGTGTTACAAGTAATAGTTAGCATTGCCCTTAGTGTGTTACAAGTAATAGTTAACCTTGCCCTTAGGGTGTTACAAGTGATAGTTAGCCTTGCCCTTATGGTGTTACAAGTATTAGTTAGCCTTGCCCTTAGGGTGTTACAAGTAATAGTTAGCCTTGCCCTTAGGGTATTACAAGTAATAGTTAGCCTTGCCCTTAGGGTGTTACAAGTAATAGTTAGTCTTGCCCTTAGGGTGTTACAAGTAATAGTTAGCCTTGCCCTTAGGGTGTTACAAGTAATAGTTAGCCTTGCCCTTAGGGTGTTAAAAGTAATAGTTAACCTTGCCCTTAGGGTGTTAAAAGCAATAGTTAGTCTTGCCCTTAGGGTGTTACAAGTAATAGTTAGCCTTGTCCTTAGGGTGTTACAAGTAATAGCTAGCCTTGCCCTTAGGTTGTTAAAAGTAAGAGTTAGCCTTGCCCTTTGGGTGTTAAAAGTAATAGTTAGCCTTGCCCTTATGGTGTTACAAGTAATAGTTAGCCTTGCCCTTAGGGTGTTAAAAGTAATAGTTAGCCTTGCCCTTAGGGTGTTACAAGTAATAGTTAGCCTTGCCCTTAGGGTGTTGAAAGTAATAGTTAGCCTTGCCCTTAGGGTGTTACAAGAAATAGTTAGCCTTGCCCTTAGGGTGTTACAAATAATAGTTAGCCTTGACCTTAGGTGTTACAAGTAATAGTTAGCCTTGCCGTTAGGGTGTTACAAGTAATAGTTAGCCTTGCCCTTAGGGTGTTACAAGTAATAGTTAGCCTTGCCCTTAGGGTGTTAAATGTAATAGTTAGCCTAGCCCTTATGGTGTTACAAGTAATAGTTAGCCTTGCCCTTAGGGTGTTAACAGTAATAGTTAGCCTTGCCCTTAGGGTGTTAAAAGTATTAGTTAGTCTTGTCCTTAGGGTGTTACAAGTAATAGTTAGCCTTGCCCTTAGGGTGTTACTAGTAATAGTTAGCCTTGCCCTTAGGGTGTTACAAGTAAGAGTTAGCCTTGCCCTTAGGGTGTTACAAGTAATAGTTAGCCTAGCCCTTAGGGTGTTAAAAGTAATAGTTAGCCTTGCCCTTAGGGTGTTAACAGTAATAGTTAGCCTTGCCCTTAGGGTGTAAAAAGTAATAGTTAGTCTTGTCCTTAGGGTGTTACAAGTAATAGTTAGCCTAGTCCTTAGGGTATTACAAGTAATAGCTAGCCTTGCCCTTAGGGTGTTAAAAGTAATAGTTAGCCTTGCCCTTAGGGTGTTAAAAGTAATAGTTAGCCTTGCCCTTAGGATGTTAAAAGTAATAGTTAGCCTTGCCCTTAGGATGTTAAAAGTAATAGTTAGCCTTTCCCTTAGGGTGTTACAAGTAATAGTTAGCCTTGCCCTTATGGTGTTACAAGTAATAGTTAGCCTTGCCCTTAGAATGTTACAAGTAATAGTTAGCCTTGCCCTTAGGGTGTTACAAGTAATAGTTAGCCTTGCCCTTAGGGTGTTACAAGTAATAGTTAGCTTTGCCCTTAGTGTGTTACAAGTAATAGTTAACCTTGCCCTTAGGGTGTTACAAGTGATAGTTAGCCTTGCCCTTATGGTGTTACAAGTAATAGTTAGCCTTGCCCTTAGGGTGTTACAAGTAATAGTTAGCCTTGCCCTTAGGGTATTACAAGTAATAGTTAGCCTTGCCCTTAGGGTGTTACAAGTAATAGTTAGCCTTGCCCTTAGGGTGTTACAAGTAATAGTTAGCCTTGCCCTTAGGGTGTTACAAGTAATAGTTAGCCTTGCCCTTAGGGTGTTAAAAGTAATAGTCAACCTTGCCCTTAGGGTGTTAAAAGCAATAGTTAGTCTTGCCCTTAGGGTGTTACAAGTAATAGTTATCCTTGTCCTTAGGGTGTTACAAGTAATAGCTAGCCTTGCCCTTAGGTTGTTAAAAGTAAGAGTTAGCCTTGCCCTTTGGGTGTTAAAAGTAATAGTTAGCCTTGCCCTTATGGTGTTACAAGTAATAGTTAGCCTTGCCCTTAGGGTGTTAAAAGTAATAGTTAGCCTTGCCCTTAGGGTGTTACAAGTAATAGTTAGCCTTGCCCTTAGGGTGTTGAAAGTAATAGTTAGCCTTGCCCTTAGGGTGTTACAAGAAATAGTTAGCCTTGCCCTTAGGTTTTTACAAGTAATAGTTAGCCTTGACCTTAGGTGTTACAAGTAATAGTTAGCCTTGCCGTTAGGGTGTTACAAGTAATAGTTAGCCTTGCCCTTAGGGTGTTAAAAATAATAGTTAGCCTTGCCCTTAGGGTGTTAAAAGTAATAGTTAGCCTTGCCCTTAGTGTGTTACAAGTAATAGTTAGCCTTGCCCTTAGGGTGTTACTAGTAATAGTTAGCCTTGCCCTTAGGGTGTTACAAGTAAGAGTTAACCTTGCCCTTAGGGTGTTACAAGTAATAGTTAGCCTTGCCCTTAGGGTATTACAAGTAATAGCTAGCCTTGCCCTTAGGGTATTACAAGTAATAGCTAGCCTTGCCCTTAGGGTGTTACAAGTAATAGTTAGCCTTGCCCTTAGGGTGTTAAAAGTAATAGTTAGCCTTGCCCTTAGGATGTTAAAAGTAATAGTTAGCCTTGCCCTTAGGGTGTTAAAAGTAATACTTAGCCTTGCCCTTAGGGTGTTGAAAGTAATAGTTAGCCTTGCCCTTAGGGTGTTACAAGAAATAGTTAGCCTTGCCCTTAGGGTGTTACAAGTAATAGTTAACCTTTCCGCAGGGTGTTACAAGTAATAGTTAGCCTTTCCCTTAGGGTGTTACAAGTAATAGTTAGCCTTGCCCTTAGGGTGTTACAAGTAATAGTTAGCCTTGCCCTTAGGGTGTTAAAAGTAATAGTTAGCCTTGCCCGTAGGGTGTTAAAAGTAATAGTTAGCCTTGCCCTTAGAGTGTTAAAAGTAAAAGTTAGCATTGCCCTTAGGGTGTTACAAGTAATAGTTAGCCTTGCCCTTAGGGTGTTACAAGTAATAGTTAGCATTGCCCTTAGGGTGTTACAAAAAATAGTTAGCCTTGCCCTTAGGGTGTTACAAGTAATAGTTAGCATTGCCATTAGGGTGTTACAAGTAATAGTTAGCCTTGCCCTTATGGTGTTACAAGTAATAGTTAGCCTTGCCCTTAGGGTGTTACAAGTAATAGTTAGCCTTGCCCTTAGGGTGTTACAAGTAATAGTTAGCCTTGCCCTTAGGGTGTTAACAGTAATAGTTACCCTTGCCCTTAGGGTGTTAAAAGTATTAGTTAGTCTTGTCCTTAGGGTGTTACAAGTAATAGTTAGCCTTGCCCTTAGGGTGTTACTAGTAATAGTTAGCCTTGCCCTTAGGGTGTTACAAGTAAGAGTTAGCCTTGCCCTTAGGGTGTTACAAGTAATAGTTAGCCTAGCCCTTAGGGTGTTAAAAGTAATAGTTAGCCTTGCCCTTAGGGTGTTAACAGTAATAGTTAGCCTTGCCCTTAGGGTGTAAAAAGTAATAGTTAGTCTTGTCCTTAGGGTGTTACAAGTAATAGCTAGCCTTGCCCTTAGGGTGTTACAAGTAATAGTTAGCCTTGCCCTTAGGGTGTTACAAGTAATAGTTAGCCTTGCCCTTAGGGTGTTAAAAGTAATAGTTAGCCTTGCCCTTAGGGTGTTACTAGTAATAGTTAGCCTTGCCCTTAGGGTGTTACAAGTAAGAGTTAGCCTTGCCCTTAGGGTGTTACAAGTAATAGTTAGCCTAGCCCTTAGGGTGTTAAAAGTAATAGTTAGCCTTGCCCTTAGGGTGTTAACAGTAATAGTTAGCCTTGCCCTTAGGGTGTTAAAAGTAATAGTTAGTCTTGTCCTTAGGGTGTTACAAGTAATAGTTAGCCTAGTCCTTAGGGTATTACAAGTAATAGCTAGCCTTGCCCTTAGGGTGTTAAAAGTAATAGTTAGCCTTGCCCTTAGGGTGTTAAAAGTAATAGTTAGCCTTGCCCTTAGGATGTTAAAAGTAATAGTTAGCCTTGCCCTTAGGATGTTAAAAGTAATAGTTAGCCTTTCCCTTAGGGTGTTACAAGTAATAGTTAGCCTTGCCCTTATGGTGTTACAAGTAATAGTTAGCCTTGCCCTTAGAATGTTACAAGTAATAGTTAGCCTTGCCCTTAGGGTGTTACAAGTAATAGTTAGCCTTGCCCTTAGGGTGTTACAAGTAATAGTTAGCATTGCCCTTAGTGTGTTACAAGTAATAGTTAACCTTGCCCTTAGGGTGTTACAAGTGATAGTTAGCCTTGCCCTTATGGTGTTACAAGTAATAGTTAGCCTTGCCCTTAGGGTGTTACAAGTAATAGTTAGCCTTGCCCTTAGGGTGTTACAAGTAATAGTTAGCCTTGCCCTTAGGGTGTTAAAAGTAATAGTTAGCCTTGCCCTTAGGGTGTTACAAGTAATAGTTAGCCTTGCCCTTAGGGTGTTACAAGTAATAGTTAGCCTTGCCCTTAGGGTGTTACAAGTAATAGTTAGCCTTGCCCTTAGGGTGTTAAAAGTAATAGTTAGCCTTGCCCTTAGGGTGTTACAAGTAATAGTTAGCCTTGCCCTTAGGGTGTTAACAGTAATAGTTAGCCTTGCCCTTAGGGTGTTAAAAGTATTAGTTAGTCTTGTCCTTAGGGTGTTACAAGTAATAGTTAGCCTTGTCCTTAGGGTATTACAAGTAATAGTTAGCCTTGCCCTTAGGGTGTTAACAGTAATAGTTAGCCTTGCCCTTAGGGTGTTAAAAGTATTAGTTAGTCTTGTCCTTAGGGTGTTACAAGTAATAGTTAGCCTTGTCCTTAGGGTATTACAAGTAATAGCTAGCCTTGCCCTTAGGGTGTTACAAGTAATAGTTAGCCTTGCCCTTAGGGTGTTACAAGTAATAGTTAGCCTTGCCCTTAGGGTGTTAAAAGTAATAGTTAGCCTTGCCCTTAGGGTGTTACTAGTAATAGTTAGCCTTGCCCTTAGGGTGTTACAAGTAAGAGTTAGCCTTGCCCTTAGGGTGTTACAAGTAATAGTTAGCCTAGCCCTTAGGGTGTTAAAAGTAATAGTTAGCCTTGCCCTTAGGGTGTTAACAGTAATAGTTAGCCTTGCCCTTAGGGTGTTAAAAGTAATAGTTAGTCTTGTCCTTAGGGTGTTACAAGTAATAGTTAGCCTAGTCCTTAGGGTGTTACAAGTAATAGTTAGCCTTGCCCTTATGGTGTTACAAGTAATAGTTAGCCTTGCCCTTAGAATGTTACAAGTAATAGTTAGCCTTGCCCTTAGGGTGTTACAAGTAATAGTTAGCCTTGCCCTTAGGGTGTTACAAGTAATAGTTAGCATTGCCCTTAGTGTGTTACAAGTAATAGTTAACCTTGCCCTTAGGGTGTTACAAGTGATAGTTAGCCTTGCCCTTATGGTGTTACAAGTATTAGTTAGCCTTGCCCTTAGGGTGTTACAAGTAATAGTTAGCCTTGCCCTTAGGGTATTACAAGTAATAGTTAGCCTTGCCCTTAGGGTGTTACAAGTAATAGTTAGTCTTGCCCTTAGGGTGTTACAAGTAATAGTTAGCCTTGCCCTTAGGGTGTTACAAGTAATAGTTAGCCTTGCCCTTAGGGTGTTAAAAGTAATAGTTAACCTTGCCCTTAGGGTGTTAAAAGCAATAGTTAGTCTTGCCCTTAGGGTGTTACAAGTAATAGTTAGCCTTGTCCTTAGGGTGTTACAAGTAATAGCTAGCCTTGCCCTTAGGTTGTTAAAAGTAAGAGTTAGCCTTGCCCTTTGGGTGTTACAAGTAATAGTTAGCCTTGCCCTTATGGTGTTACAAGTAATAGTTAGCCTTGCCCTTAGGGTGTTAAAAGTAATAGTTAGCCTTGCCCTTAGGGTGTTACAAGTAATAGTTAGCCTTGCCCTTAGGGTGTTGAAAGTAATAGTTAGCCTTGCCCTTAGGGTGTTACAAGAAATAGTTAGCCTTGCCCTTAGGGTGTTACAAATAATAGTTAGCCTTGACCTTAGGTGTTACAAGTAATAGTTAGCCTTGCCGTTAGGGTGTTACAAGTAATAGTTAGCCTTGCCCTTAGGGTGTTACAAGTAATAGTTAGCCTTGCCCTTAGGGTGTTAAATGTAATAGTTAGCCTAGCCCTTATGGTGTTACAAGTAATAGTTAGCCTTGCCCTTAGGGTGTTAACAGTAATAGTTAGCCTTGCCCTTAGGGTGTTAAAAGTATTAGTTAGTCTTGTCCTTAGGGTGTTACAAGTAATAGTTAGCCTTGCCCTTAGGGTGTTACTAGTAATAGTTAGCCTTGCCCTTAGGGTGTTACAAGTAAGAGTTAGCCTTGCCCTTAGGGTGTTACAAGTAATAGTTAGCCTAGCCCTTAGGGTGTTAAAAGTAATAGTTAGCCTTGCCCTTAGGGTGTTAACAGTAATAGTTAGCCTTGCCCTTAGGGTGTAAAAAGTAATAGTTAGTCTTGTCCTTAGGGTGTTACAAGTAATAGTTAGCCTAGTCCTTAGGGTATTACAAGTAATAGCTAGCCTTGCCCTTAGGGTGTTAAAAGTAATAGTTAGCCTTGCCCTTAGGGTGTTAAAAGTAATAGTTAGCCTTGCCCTTAGGATGTTAAAAGTAATAGTTAGCCTTGCCCTTAGGATGTTAAAAGTAATAGTTAGCCTTTCCCTTAGGGTGTTACAAGTAATAGTTAGCCTTGCCCTTATGGTGTTACAAGTAATAGTTAGCCTTGCCCTTAGAATGTTACAAGTAATAGTTAGCCTTGCCCTTAGGGTGTTACAAGTAATAGTTAGCCTTGCCCTTAGGGTGTTACAAGTAATAGTTAGCTTTGCCCTTAGTGTGTTACAAGTAATAGTTAACCTTGCCCTTAGGGTGTTACAAGTGATAGTTAGCCTTGCCCTTATGGTGTTACAAGTAATAGTTAGCCTTGCCCTTAGGGTGTTACAAGTAATAGTTAGCCTTGCCCTTAGGGTATTACAAGTAATAGTTAGCCTTGCCCTTAGGGTGTTACAAGTAATAGTTAGCCTTGCCCTTAGGGTGTTACAAGTAATAGTTAGCCTTGCCCTTAGGGTGTTACAAGTAATAGTTAGCCTTGCCCTTAGGGTGTTAAAAGTAATAGTCAACCTTGCCCTTAGGGTGTTAAAAGCAATAGTTAGTCTTGCCCTTAGGGTGTTACAAGTAATAGTTATCCTTGTCCTTAGGGTGTTACAAGTAATAGCTAGCCTTGCCCTTAGGTTGTTAAAAGTAAGAGTTAGCCTTGCCCTTTGGGTGTTAAAAGTAATAGTTAGCCTTGCCCTTATGGTGTTACAAGTAATAGTTAGCCTTGCCCTTAGGGTGTTAAAAGTAATAGTTAGCCTTGCCCTTAGGGTGTTACAAGTAATAGTTAGCCTTGCCCTTAGGGTGTTGAAAGTAATAGTTAGCCTTGCCCTTAGGGTGTTACAAGAAATAGTTAGCCTTGCCCTTAGGTTTTTACAAGTAATAGTTAGCCTTGACCTTAGGTGTTACAAGTAATAGTTAGCCTTGCCGTTAGGGTGTTACAAGTAATAGTTAGCCTTGCCCTTAGGGTGTTAAAAATAATAGTTAGCCTTGCCCTTAGGGTGTTAAAAGTAATAGTTAGCCTTGCCCTTAGTGTGTTACAAGTAATAGTTAGCCTTGCCCTTAGGGTGTTACTAGTAATAGTTAGCCTTGCCCTTAGGGTGTTACAAGTAAGAGTTAACCTTGCCCTTAGGGTGTTACAAGTAATAGTTAGCCTTGCCCTTAGGGTATTACAAGTAATAGCTAGCCTTGCCCTTAGGGTATTACAAGTAATAGCTAGCCTTGCCCTTAGGGTGTTACAAGTAATAGTTAGCCTTGCCCTTAGGGTGTTAAAAGTAATAGTTAGCCTTGCCCTTAGGATGTTAAAAGTAATAGTTAGCCTTGCCCTTAGGGTGTTAAAAGTAATACTTAGCCTTGCCCTTAGGGTGTTGAAAGTAATAGTTAGCCTTGCCCTTAGGGTGTTACAAGAAATAGTTAGCCTTGCCCTTAGGGTGTTACAAGTAATAGTTAACCTTTCCGCAGGGTGTTACAAGTAATAGTTAGCCTTTCCCTTAGGGTGTTACAAGTAATAGTTAGCCTTGCCCTTAGGGTGTTACAAGTAATAGTTAGCCTTGCCCTTAGGGTGTTAAAAGTAATAGTTAGCCTTGCCCGTAGGGTGTTAAAAGTAATAGTTAGCCTTGCCCTTAGAGTGTTAAAAGTAAAAGTTAGCATTGCCCTTAGGGTGTTACAAGTAATAGTTAGCCTTGCCCTTAGGGTGTTACAAGTAATAGTTAGCATTGCCCTTAGGGTGTTACAAAAAATAGTTAGCCTTGCCCTTAGGGTGTTACAAGTAATAGTTAGCATTGCCCTTAGGGTGTTACAAGTAATAGTTAGCCTTGCCCTTATGGTGTTACAAGTAATAGTTAGCCTTGCCCTTAGGGTGTTACAAGTAATAGTTAGCCTTGCCCTTAGGGTGTTACAAGTAATAGTTAGCCTTGCCCTTAGGGTGTTACAAGTAATAGTTAGCCTTGCCCTTAGGGTGTTACAAGTAATAGTTAGCCTTGCCCTTAGGGTGTTACAAGTAATAGTTAGCCTTGCCCTTAGGGTGTTAAAAGTAATAGTTAACCTTGCCCTTAGGGTGTTAAAAGTAATAGTTAGTCTTGCCCTTAGGGTGTTACAAGTAATAGTTAGCCTTGTCCTTAGGGTGTTACAAGTAATAGCTAGCCTTGCCCTTAGGTTGTTAAAAGTAATAGTTAGCCTTGCCCTTTGGGCGTTAAAAGTAATAGTTAGCCTTTCCCTTAGGGTGTTACAAGTAATAGTTAGCCTTGCCCTTAGGGTGTTAAAAGTAATAGTTTGCCTTGCCCTTAGGGTGTTGCAAGTAATAGTTAGCCTTGCCCTTAGGGTGTTGAAAGTAATAGTTAGCCTTGCCCTTAGGGTGTTACAAGAAATAGTTAGCGTTGCCCTTAGGGTGTTACAAGTAATAGTTAGCCTTGACCTTAGGTGTTACAAGTAATAGTTAGCCTTGCCCTTAGGGTGTTACAAGTAATAGTTAGCCTTGCCCTTAGGGTGTTAAAAATAATAGTTAGCCTTGCCCTTAGGGTGTTACAAGTAATAGTTAGCCTTGCCCTTAGGGTGTTACAAGTAATAGTTAACCTTGCCCTTAGGGTGTTACAAGTAATAGTTAGCCTTGCCCTTAGGGTGTTACAAGTAATAGTTAGCCTTGCCCTTAGTGTGTTACAAGTAATAGTTAGCCTTGCCCTTAGGGTGTTAAAAGTAATAGTTAGCCTTGCCCTTAGGGTGTTACAAGTAATAGTTAGCCTTGCCCTTAGGGTGTTACAAGTAATAGTTAGCCTTGCCCTTAGGGTGTTACAAGTAATAGTTAGCCTTGCCCTTAGGGTGTTACAAGTAATAGTTAACCTTGCCCTTAGGGTGTTACAAGTAATAGTTAGCCTTGCCCTTAGGGTGTTACAAGTAATAGTTATCCTTGCCCTTAGGGTGTTAACAGTAATAGTTAGCCTTGCCCTTAGGGTGTTAAAAGTAATAGTTAGTCTTGTCCTTAGGGTGTTACAAGTAATAGTTAGCCTTGTCCTTAGGGTATTACAAGTAATAGCTAGCCTTGCCCTTAGGGTGTTACAAGTAATAGTTAGCCTTTCCCTTAGGGTGTTAAAAGTAATAGTTAGCCTTGCCCTTAGGGTGTTAAAAGTAATAATTAGCCTTGCCCTTAGGGTGTTACAAGTAATAGTTAGTCTTGCCCTTAGGGTGTTACAAATAATAGTTAGCCTTGCCCTTAGGGTGTTGAAAGTAATAGTTAGCCTTGCCCTTAGGGTGTTACAAGAAATAGTTAGCCTTGCCCTTAGGGTGTTACAAGTAATAGTTAGCCTTTCCCGTAGGGTGTTACAAGTAATAGTTAGCCTTTCCCTTAGGGTGTTACAAGTAATAGTTAGCCTTGCCCTTAGGGTGTTAAAAGTAATAGTTAGCCTTGCCCTTAGGGTGTTAAAAGTAATAGTTAGCCTTGCCCTTAGGGGGTTAAAAGTAATAGTTAGCCTTGCCCTTAGGGTGTTAAAAGTAATAGTTAGCCTTGCCCTTAGGGTGTTATAAGTAATAGTTAGCCTTGCCCTTAGGGTGTTAAAAGTAACAGTTAACCTTGCCCTTAGGGTGTTAAAAGTAATAGTTAGCCTTGCCCTTAGAATGTTAAAAGTAATAGTTAGCCTTGCCCTTAGGGTGTTACAAGTAATAGTTAGCCTTGCCCTTAGAATGTTACAAGTAATAGTTAGCCTTGCCCTTAGGGTGTTACAAGTAATAGTTAGCCTTGCCCTTAGGGTGTTACAAGTAATAGTTAGCATTGCCCTTAGGGTGTTACAAGTAATAGTTAACCTTGCCCTTAGGGTGTTACAAGTAATAGTTAGCCTTGCCCTTATGGTGTTACAAGTAATAGTTAGCCTTGCCCTTAGGGTGTTACAAGTAATAGTTAGACTTGCCCTTAGGGTGTTACAAGTAAAAGTTAGCCTTGCCCTTAGGGTGTTAGAAGTAATAGTTAGCCTTGCCCTTAGGGTGTTACAAGTATTAGTTAGCCTTGCCCTTAGCATGTTACAAGTAATAGTTAGCCTTGCCCTTAGGGTGTTAAAAGTAATAGTTAACCTTGCCCTTAGGGTGTTAAAAGTAATAGTTAGTCTTGCCCTTAGGGTGTTACAAGTAATAGTTAGCCTTGTCCTTAGGGTGTTACAAGTAATAGCTAGCCTTGCCCTTAGGTTGTTAAAAGTAATAGTTAGCCTTGCCCTTTGGGTGTTAAAAGTAATAGTTAGCCTTGCCCTTAGGGTGTTAAAAGTAATAGTTAGCCTTGCCCTTAGGGTGTTAAAAGTAATAGTTAGCCTTGCCCTTAGGGTGTTACAAGTAATAGTTAGCCTTGCCCTTAGGGTGCTGAAAGTAATAGTTAGCCTTGCCCTTAGGGTGTTACAAGAAATAGTTATACTTGCCCTTAGGGTGTTACAAGTAATAGTTAGCCTTGACCTTAGGTGTTACAAGTAATAGTTAGCCTTGCCCTTAGGGTGTTACAAGTAATAGTTAGCCTTGCCCTTAGGGTATTACAAGTAATAGCTAGCCTTGCCCTTAGGGTGTTACAAGTAATAGTTAGCCTTTCCCTTAGGGTGTTAAAAGTAATAGTTAGCCTTGCCCTTAGGGTGTTAAAAGTAATAATTAGCCTTGCCCTTAGGGTGTTACAAGTAATAGTTAGTCTTGCCCTTAGGGTGTTACAAATAATAGTTAGCCTTGCTCTTAGGGTGTTGAAAGTAATAGTTAGCCTTGCCCTTAGGGTGTTACAAGAAATAGTTAGCCTTGCCCGTAGGGTGTTACAAGTAATAGTTAGCCTTTCCCTTAGGGTGTTACAAGTAATAGTTAGCCTTGCCCTTAGGGTGTTACAAGTAATAGTTAGCCTTGCCCTTAGGGTGTTAAAAGTAATAGTTAGCCTTGCCCTTAGGGGGTTAAAAGTAATAGTTAGCCTTGCCCTTAGGGTGTTAAAAGTAATAGTTAGCCTTGCCCTTAGGGTGTTACAAGTAATAGTTAGCCTTGCCCTTAGGGTGTTAAAAGTAACAGTTAACCTTGCCCTTAGGGTGTTAAAAGTAATAGTTAGCCTTGCCCTTAGAATGTTAAAAGTAATAGTTAGCCTTGCCCTTAGGGTGTTACAAGTAATAGTTAGCCTTGCCCTTAGAATGTTACAAGTAATAGTTAGCCTTGCCCTTAGGGTGTTACAAGTAATAGTTAGCCTTGCCCTTAGGGTGTTACAAGTAATAGTTAGCATTGCCCTTAGGGTGTTACAAGTAATAGTTAACCTTGCCCTTAGGGTGTTACAAGTAATAGTTAGCCTTGCCCTTATGGTGTTACAAGTAATAGTTAGCCTTGCCCTTAGGGTGTTACAAGTAATAGTTAGCCTTGCCCTTAGGGTGTTACAAGTAAAAGTTAGCCTTGCCCTTAGGGTGTTAGAAGTAATAGTTAGCCTTGCCCTTAGGGTGTTACAAGTAATAGTTAGCCTTGCCCTTAGCATGTTACAAGTAATAGTTAGCCTTGCCCTTAGGGTGTTAAAAGTAATAGTTAACCTTGCCCTTAGGGTGTTAAAAGTAATAGTTAGTCTTGCCCTTAGGGTGTTACAAGTAATAGTTAGCCTTGTCCTTAGGGTGTTACAAGTAATAGCTAGCCTTGCCCTTAGGTTGTTAAAAGTAATAGTTAGCCTTGCCCTTTGGGTGTTAAAAGTAATAGTTAGCCTTGCCCTTAGGGTGTTACAAGTAATAGTTAGCCTTGCCCTTAGGGTGTTAAAAGTAATAGTTAGCCTTGCCCTTAGGGTGTTACAAGTAATAGTTAGCCTTGCCCTTAGGGTGCTGAAAGTAATAGTTAGCCTTGCCCTTAGGGTGTTACAAGAAATAGTTATACTTGCCCTTAGGGTGTTACAAGTAATAGTTAGCCTTGACCTTAGGTGTTACAAGTAATAGTTAGCCTTGCCCTTAGGGTGTTACAAGTAATAGTTAGCCTTGCCCTTAGGGTGTTACAAGAAATAGTTAGCCTTGCCCTTAGGGTGTTACAAGTAATAGTTAGCCTTGCCCTTAGGGTGTTAAAAGTAATAGTTAGCCTTGCCCTTAGGGTGTTGAAAGTAATAGTTAGCCTTGCCCTTAGGGTGTTACAAGAAATAGTTAGCCTTGCCCTTAGGGTGTTACAAGTAATAGTTAGCCTTGACCTTAGGTGTTACAAGTAATAGTTAGCCTTGCCCTTAGGGTGTTACAAGTAATAGTTAGCCTTGCCCTTAGGGTGTTACAAATAATAGTTAGCCTTGCCCTTAGGGTGTTAAAAGTAATAGTTAGCCTTGCCCTTAGGGTGTTACAAGTAATAGTTAGCCTTGCCCTTAGGGTGTTACAAGTAATAGTTAGCCTTGCCCTTAGGGTGTTACAAGTAATAGTTAGCCTTGCCCTTAGGGTGTTGAAAGTAATAGTTAGCCTTGCCCTTAGGGTGTTACAAGAAATAGTTAACCTTGCCCTTAGGGTGTTACAAGTAATAGTTAGCCTTGACCTTAGGTGTTACAAGTAATAGTTAGCCTTGCCCTTAGAATGTTAAAAGTAATAGTTAGCCTTGCCCTTAGGGTGTTACAAGTAATAGTTAGCCTTGCCCTTAGGGTGTTACAAGTAATAGTTAGCATTGCCCTTAGGGTGTTACAACTAATAGTTAACCTTGCCCTTAGGGTGTTACAATTAATAGTTAGCCTTGCCCTTATGGTGTTACAAGTAATAGTTAGCCTTGCCCTTAGGGTGTTACAAGTAATAGTTAGCCTTGCCCTTAGGGTTTTACAAGTAAAAGTTAGCCTTGCCCTTAGGGTGATAGAAGTAATAGTTAGCCTTGCCCTTAGGGTGTTACAAGTAATAGTTAGCCTTGCCCTTAGCATGTTACAAGTAATAGTTAGCCTTGCCCTTAGGGTGTTAAAAGTAATAGTTAACCTTGCCCTTAGGGTGTTAAAAGTAATAGTTAGTCTTGTCCTTAGGGTGTTACAAGTAATAGCTAGCCTTGCCCTTAGGTTGTTAAAAGTAATAGTTAACCTTGCCCTTTGGGTGTTAAAAGTAATAGTTAGCCTTGCCCTTAGGGTGTTAAAAGTAATAGTTAGCCTTGCCCTTAGGGTGTTACAAGTAATAGTTAGCCTTGCCCTTAGGGTGTTGAAAGTAATAGTTAGCCTTGCCCTTAGGGTGTTACAAGAAATAGTTAGCCTTGCCCTTAGGGTGTTAAAAGTAATAGTTAACCTTGCCCTTAGGGTGTTAAAAGTAATAGTTAGTCTTGCCCTTAGGGTGTTACAAGTAATAGTTAGCCTTGTCCTTAGGGTGTTACAAGTAATAGCTAGCCTTGCCCTTAGGTTGTTAAAAGTAATAGTTAGCCTTGCCCTTTGGGTGTTAAAAGTAATAGTTAGCCTTGCCCTTAGGGTGTTAAAAGTAATAGTTAGCCTTGCCCTTTGGGTGTTAAAAGTAATAATTAGCCTTGCCCTTAGGGTGTTACAAGTAATAGTTAGCCTTGCCCTTAGGGTGCTGAAAGTAATAGTTAGCCTTGCCCTTAGGGTGTTACAAGAAATAGTTATACTTGCCCTTAGGGTGTTACAAGTAATAGTTAGCCTTGACCTTAGGTGTTACAAGTAATAGTTAGCCTTGCCCTTAGGGTGTTACAAGTAATAGTTAGCCTTGCCCTTAGGGTGTTACAAGAAATAGTTAGCCTTGCCCTTAGGGTGTTACAAGTAATAGTTAGCATTGCCCTTAGGGTGTTAAAAGTAATAGTTAGCCTGCCCTTAGGGTGTTGAAAGTAATAGTTAGCCTTGCCCTTAGGGTGTTACAAGAAATAGTTAGCCTTGCCCTTAAGGTGTTACAAGTAATAGTTAGCCTTGACCTTAGGTGTTACAAGTAATAGTTAGCCTTGCCCTTAGGGTGTTACAAGTAATAGTTAGCCTTGCCCTTAGGGTGTTACAAATAATAGTTAGCCTTGCCCTTAGAGTGTTAAAAGTAATAGTTAGCCTTGCCCTTAGGGTGTTACAAGTAATAGTTAGCCTTGCCCTTAGGGTGTTAAAAGTAATAGTTAGCCTTGCCCTTAGGGTGTTACAAGTAATAGTTAGCCTTGCCCTTAGGATGTTGAAAGTAATAGTTAGCCTTATCCTTAGGGTGTTACAAGAAATAGTTAGCCTTGCCCTTAGGGTGTTACAGGTAATAGTTAGCCTTGACCTTAGGTGTTACAAGTAATAGTTAGCCTTGCCCTTAGAATGTTAAAAGTAATAGTTAGCCTTGCCCTTAGGGTGTTACAAGTAATAGTTAGCCTTGCCCTTAGAATGTTACAAGTAATAGTTAGCCTTGCCCTTAGGGTGTTACAAGTAATAGTTAGCCTTGCCCGTAGGGTGTTACAAGTAATAGTTAGCATTGCCCTTAGGGTGTTACAACTAATAGTTAACCTTGCCCTTAGGGTGTTACAAGTAATAGTTAGCCTTGCCCTTATGGTGTTACAAGTAATAGTTAGCCTTGCCATTAGGGTGTTACAAGTAATAGTTAGCCTTGCCCTTAGGGTGATAGAAGTAATAGTTAGCCTTGCCCTTAGGGTGTTACAAGTAATAGTTAGCCTTGCCCTTAGCATGTTACAAGTAATAGTTAGCCTTGCCCTTAGGGTGTTAAAAGTAATAGTTAACCTTGCCCTTAGGGTGTTAAAAGTAATAGTTAGTCTTGCCCTTAGGGTGTTACAAGTAATAGTTAGCCTTGTCCTTAGGGTGTTACAAGTAATAGCTAGCCTTGCCCTTAGGTTGTTAAAAGTAATAGTTAACCTTGCCCTTTGGGTGTTAAAAGTAATAGTTAGCCTTGCCCTTAGGGTGTTAAAAGTAATAGTTGGCCTTGCCCTTAGGGTGTTACAAGTAATAGTTAGCCTTGCCCTTAGGGTGTTGAAAGTAATAGTTAGCCTTGCCCTTAGGGTGTTACAAGAAATAGTTAGCCTTGCCCTTAGAGTGTTACAAGTAATAGTTAGCCTTGACCTTAGGTGTTACAAGTAATAGTTAGCCTTGCCCTTAGGGTGTTACAAGTAATAGTTAGCCTTGCCCTTAGGGTGTTAAAAATAATAGTTAGCCTTGCCCTTAGGGTGTTAAAAGTAATAGTTAGCCTTGCCCTTAGGATGTTACAAGTAATAGTTAGCCTTGCCCTTAGGGTGTTAAAAGTAATAGTAAGCCTTGCCCTTAGGGGGTTAAAAGTAATAGTTAGCCTTGCCCTTAGGGTGTTAAAAGTAATAGTTAGCCTTGCCCTTAGGGTGTTACAAGTAATAGTTAGCATTGCCCTTAGGGTGTTACAAGTAATAGTTAACCTTGCCCTTAGGGTGTTACAAGTAATAGTTAGCCTTGCCCTTATGGTGTTACAAGTAATAGTTAGCCTTGCCCTTAGGGTGTTACAAGTAATAGTTAGCCTTGCCCTTAGGGTGTTACAAGTAAAAGTTAGCCTTGCCCTTAGGGTGTTAGAAGTAATAGTTAGCCTTGCCCTTAGGGTGTTACAAGTAATAGTTAGCCTTGCCCTTAGCATGTTACAAGTAATAGTTAGCCTTGCCCTTAGGGTGTTAAAAGTAATAGTTAACCTTGCCCTTAGGGTGTTAAAAGTAATAGTTAGTCTTGCCCTTAGGGTGTTACAAGTAATAGTTAGCCTTGTCCTTAGGGTGTTACAAGTAATAGCTAGCCTTGCCCTTAGGTTGTTAAAAGTAATAGTTAGCCTTGCCCTTTGGGTGTTAAAAGTAATAGTTAGCCTTGCCCTTAGGGTGTTACAAGTAATAGTTAGCCTTGCCCTTAGGGTGTTAAAAGTAATAGTTAGCCTTGCCCTTAGGGTTTTACAAGTAATAGTTAGCCTTGCCCTTAGGGTGCTGAAAGTAATAGTTAGCCTTGCCCTTAGGGTGTTACAAGAAATAGTTATACTTGCCCTTAGGGTGTTACAAGTAATAGTTAGCCTTGACCTTAGGTGTTACAAGTAATAGTTAGCCTTGCCCTTAGGGTGTTACAAGTAATAGTTAGCCTTGCCCTTAGGGTGTTACAAGAAATAGTTAGCCTTGCCCTTAGGGTGTTACAAGTAATAGTTAGCCTTGCCCTTAGGGTGTTAAAAGTAATAGTTAGCCTTGCCCTTAGGGTGTTGAAAGTAATAGTTAGCCTTGCCCTTAGGGTGTTACAAGAAATAGTTAGCCTTGCCCTTAGGGTGTTACAAGTAATAGTTAGCCTTGACCTTAGGTGTTACAAGTAATAGTTAGCCTTGCCCTTAGGGTGTTACAAGTAATAGTTAGCCTTGCCCTTAGGGTGTTACAAATAATAGTTAGCCTTGCCCTTAGGGTGTTAAAAGTAATAGTTAGCCTTGCCCTTAGGGTGTTACAAGTAATAGTTAGCCTTGCCCTTAGGGTGTTACAAGTAATAGTTAGCCTTGCCCTTAGGGTGTTACAAGTAATAGTTAGCCTTGCCCTTAGGGTGTTGAAAGTAATAGTTAGCCTTGCCCTTAGGGTGTTACAAGAAATAGTTAGCCTTGCCCTTAGGGTGTTACAAGTAATAGTTAGCCTTGACCTTAGGGTGTTACAACTAATAGTTAACCTTGCCCTTAGGGTGTTACAAGTAATAGTTAGCCTTGCCCTTATGGTGTTACAAGTAATAGTTAGCCTTGCCCTTAGGGTGTTACAAGTAATAGTTAGCCTTGCCCTTAGGGTTTTACAAGTAAAAGTTAGCCTTGCCCTTAGGGTGATAGAAGTAATAGTTAGCCTTGCCCTTAGGGTGTTACAAGTAATAGTTAGCCTTGCCCTTAGCATGTTACAAGTAATAGTTAGCCTTGCCCTTAGGGTGTTAAAAGTAATAGTTAACCTTGCCCTTAGGGTGTTAAAAGTAATAGTTAGTCTTGTCCTTAGGGTGTTACAAGTAATAGCTAGCCTTGCCCTTAGGTTGTTAAAAGTAATAGTTAACCTTGCCCTTTGGGTGTTAAAAGTAATAGTTAGCCTTGCCCTTAGGGTGTTAAAAGTAATAGTTAGCCTTGCCCTTAGGGTGTTACAAGTAATAGTTAGCCTTGCCCTTAGGGTGTTGAAAGTAATAGTTAGCCTTGCCCTTAGGGTGTTACAAGAAATAGTTAGCCTTGCCCTTAGGGTGTTAAAAGTAATAGTTAACCTTGCCCTTAGGGTGTTAAAAGTAATAGTTAGTCTTGCCCTTAGGGTGTTACAAGTAATAGTTAGCCTTGTCCTTAGGGTGTTACAAATAATAGTTAGCCTTGCCCTTAGAGTGTTAAAAGTAATAGTTAGCCTTGCCCTTAGGGTGTTACAAGTAATAGTTAGCCTTGCCCTTAGGGTGTTAAAAGTAATAGTTAGCCTTGCCCTTTGGGTGTTAAAAGTAATAGTTAGCCTTGCCCTTAGGGTGTTACAAGTAATAGTTAGCCTTGCCCTTAGGGTGCTGAAAGTAATAGTTAGCCTTGCCCTTAGGGTGTTACAAGAAATAGTTATACTTGCCCTTAGGGTGTTACAAGTAATAGTTAGCCTTGACCTTAGGTGTTACAAGTAATAGTTAGCCTTGCCCTTAGAGTGTTACAAGTAATAGTTAGCCTTGCCCTTAGGGTGTTACAAGAAATAGTTAGCCTTGCCCTTAGGGTGTTACAAGTAATAGTTAGCCTTGCCCTTAGGGTGTTAAAAGTAATAGTTAGCCTGCCCTAAGGGTGTTGAAAGTAATAGTTAGCCTTGCCCTTAGGGTGTTACAAGAAATAGTTAGCCTTGCCCTTAAGGTGTTACAAGTAATAGTTAGCCTTGACCTTAGGTGTTACAAGGAATAGTTAGCCTTGCCCTTAGGGTGTTACAAGTAATAGTTAGCCTTGCCCTTAGGGTGTTACAAATAATAGTTAGCCTTGCCCTTAGAGTGTTAAAAGTAATAGTTAGCCTTGCCCTTAGGGTGTTACAAGTAATAGTTAGCCTTGCCCTTAGGGTGTTAAAAGTAATAGTTAGCCTTGCCCTTAGGGTGTTACAAGTAATAGTTAGCCTTGCCCTTAGGATGTTGAAAGTAATAGTTAGCCTTATCCTTAGGGTGTTACAAGAAATAGTTAGCCTTGCCCTTAGGGTGTTACAGGTAATAGTTAGCCTTGACCTTAGGTGTTACAAGTAATAGTTAGCCTTGCCCTTAGAATGTTAAAAGTAATAGTTAGCCTTGCCCTTAGGGTGTTACAAGTAATAGTTAGCCTTGCCCTTAGAATGTTACAAGTAATAGTTAGCCTTGCCCTTAGGGTGTTACAAGTAATAGTTAGCCTTGCCCTTAGGGTGTTACAAGTAATAGTTAGCATTGCCCTTAGGGTGTTACAACTAATAGTTAACCTTGCCCTTAGGGTGTTACAAGTAATAGTTAGCCTTGCCCTTATGGTGTTACAAGTAATAGTTAGCCTTGCCCTTAGGGTGTTACAAGTAATAGTTAGCCTTGCCCTTAGGGTGATAGAAGTAATAGTTAGCCTTGCCCTTAGGGTGTTACAAGTAATAGTTAGCCTTGCCCTTAGCATGTTACAAGTAATAGTTAGCCTTGCCCTTAGGGTGTTAAAAGTAATAGTTAACCTTGCCCTTAGGGTGTTAAAAGTAATAGTTAGTCTTGCCCTTAGGGTGTTACAAGTAATAGTTAGCCTTGTCCTTAGGGTGTTACAAGTAATAGCTAGCCTTGCCCTTAGGTTGTTAAAAGTAATAGTTAACCTTGCCCTTTGGGTGTTAAAAGTAATAGTTAGCCTTGCCCTTAGGGTGTTAAAAGTAATAGTTAGCCTTGCCCTTAGGGTGTTACAAGTAATAGTTAGCCTTGCCCTTAGGGTGTTGAAAGTAATAGTTAGCCTTGCCCTTAGGGTGTTACAAGAAATAGTTAGCCTTGCCCTTAGAGTGTTACAAGTAATAGTTAGCCTTGACCTTAGGTGTTACAAGTAATAGTTAGCCTTGCCCTTAGGGTGTTACAAGTAATAGTTAGCCTTGCCCTTAGGGTGTTAAAAATAATAGTTAGCCTTGCCCTTAGGGTGTTAAAAGTAATAGTTAGCCTTGCCCTTAGGATGTTACAAGTAATAGTTAGCCTTGCCCTTAGGGTGTTAAAAGTAATAGTAAGCCTTGCCCTTAGGGTGTTACAAGTAATAGTTAGCCTTGCCCTTAGGGTGTTAAAAGTAATAGTTAGCCTTGCCCTTAGGGTGTTACAAGAAATAGTTAGCCTTGCCCTTAGGGTGTTACAAGTAATAGTTAGCCTTGACCTTAGGTGTTACAAGTAATAGTTAGCCTTGCCCTTAGGGTGTTACAAGTAATAGTTAGCCTTGCCCTTAGGGTGTTAAAAATAATAGTTAGCCTTGCCCTTAGGGTGTTAAAAGTAATAGTTAGTCTTGCCCTTAGGGTGTTAAATGTAATAGTTAGCCTTGCCCTTAGGGTGTTAAAAGTAATAGTTAGCCTTGCCCTTAGGGTGTTACAAATAATAGTTAGCCTTGCCCTTAGGGTGTTACAAGTAATAGTTAGCCTTGTCCTTAGTGTGTTACAAGTAATAGTTAGCCTTGCCCTTAGGGTGTTACAAGTAATAGTTAGCTTTGCCCTTAGGGTGTTACAAGAAATAGCTAACCTTGCCCTTAGGGTGTTACAAGTAATAATTTGCCTTGCCCTTATGGTGTTACAAGTAATAGTTAGCCTTGCCCTTAGGGTGTTACAAGTAATAGTTAGCCTTGCCCTTAGGGTGTTACAAGTAAAAGTTAGCCTTGCCCTTAGGGTGTTAGAAGTAATAGTTAGCCTTGCCCTTAGGGTGTTACAAGTAATAGTTAGCCTTGCCCTTAGCATGTTACAAGTAATAGTTAGCCTTGCCCTTAGGGTGTTGAAAGTAATAGTTAATCTTGCCCTTAGGGTGTTAAAAGTAATAGTTAGTCTTGCCCCTAGGGTGTTACAAGTAATAGTTAGCCTTGTCCTTAGGGTGTTACAAGTAATAGCTAGCCTTGCCCTTATTTTGTTAAAAGTAATAGTTAGCCTTGCTCTTTGGGTGTTAAAAGTAATAGTTAGCTTTGCCCTTAGGGTGTTAAAAGTAATAGTTAGCCTTGCCCTTAGGGTGTTAAAAGTAATAGTTAGCCTTGCCCTTAGGGTGTTACAAGTAATAGTTAGCCTTGCCCTTAGGGTGTTGAAAGTAATAGTTAGCCTTGCCCTTAGGGTGTTACAAGAAATAGTTACCCTTGCCCTTAGGGTGTTACAAGTAATAGTTAGCCTTGACCTTAGGTGTTACAAGTAATAGTTAGCCTTGCCCTTAGGGTGTTACAAGTAATAGTTAGCCTTGCCCTTAGGGTGTTAAAAATAATAGTTAGCCTTGCGCTTAGGGTGTTAAAAGTAATAGTTAGCCTTGCCCTTAGGGTGTTACAAGTAATAGTTAGCCTTGCCCTTAGGGTGTTGAAAGTAATAGTTAGCCTTGCCCTTAGGGTGTTACAAGAAATAGTTAGCCTTGCCCTTAGGGTGTTACAAGTAATAGTTAGCCTTGACCTTAGGTGTTACAAGTAATAGTTAGCTTGCCCTTAGGGTGTTACAAGTAATAGTTAGCCTTGCCCTTAGGGTGTTACAAGTAATAGTTAGCCTTGCCCTTAGGGTGTCAAAAATAATAGTTAGCCTTGCCCTTAGGGTGTTAAGAGTAATAGTTAGCCTTGCCCTTAGGGTGTTACAAGTAATAGTTAGCCTTGCCCTTAGGGTGATAAAAGTAATAGTTAGCCTTGCCCTTAGGGTGTTACAAGTAATAGTTAGCCTTGCCCTTAGGGTGTTACAAGTAATAGTTAGCCTTGCCCTTAGGGTGTTACAAGTAATAGTTAGGCTTGCCCTTAGGGTGTTACAAGTAATAGTTAGCCTTGCCCTTAGGGTGTTACAAGTAATAGTTAGCCTTGCCCTTAGGGTGTTAACAGTAATAGTTAGCCTTGCCCTTAGGGTGTTAAAAGTAATAGTTAGTCTTGTCCTTAGGGTGTTACAAGTAATAGTTAGCCTTGTCCTTAGGGTATTACAAGTAATAGCTAGCCTGGTCCTTAGGATGTTACAAGTAATAGTTAGCCTTGCCCTTAGGGTGTTAAAAGTAATAGTTAGCCTTGCCCTTAGGGTGTTACAAATAATAGTTAGCCTTGCCCTTAGGGTGTTGAAAGTAATAGTTAGCCTTGCCCTTAGGGTGTTACAAGAAATAGTTAGCCTTGCCCTTAGGGTGTTACAAGTAAGAGTTAGCCTTTCCCGTAGGGTGTTACAAGTAATAGTTAGCCTTTCCCTTAGGGTGTTACAAGTAATAGTTAGCCTTGCCCTTAGGGTGTTACAAGTAATAGTTAGCCTTGCCCTTAGGGTGTTACAAGTAATAGCTAACCTTGCCCTTAGGGTGTTACAAGTAATAGTTAGCCTTGCCCTTATGGTGTTACAAGTAATAGTAAGCCTTTGCCTTAGGGTGTTACAAGTAATAGTTAGACTTGCCCTTAGGGTGTTACAAGTAAAAGTTAGCCTTGCCCTTAGGGTGTTAGAAGTAATAGTTAGCCTTGCCCTTAGGATGTTACAAGTAATAGTTAGCCTTGCCCTTAGCATGTTACAAGTAATAGTTAGCCTTGCCCTTAGGGTGTTGAAAGTAATAGTTAACCTTGCCCTTAGGGTGTTAAAAGTAATAGTTAGTCTTGCCCTTAGGGTGTTACAAGTAATAGTTAGCCTTGCCCTTAGGGTGTTACAAGTAATAGCTAGCCTTGCCCTTAGGTTGTTAAAAGTAATAGTTAGCCTTGCTCTTTGGGTGTTAAAAGTAATAGTTAGCCTTGCCCTTAGGGTGTTAAAAGTAATAGCTAGCCTTGCCCTTAGGGTGTTACAAGTATTAGTTAGCCTTGCCCTTAGGGTGTTGAAAGTAATAGTTAGCCTTGCCCTTAGGGTGTTACAAGAAATAGTTAGCCTTGCCCTTAGGGTGTTACAAGTAATAGTTAGCCTTGACCTTAGGTGTTACAAGTAATAGTTAGCCTTGCCCTTAGGGTGTTACAAGTAATAGTTAGCCTTGCCCTTAGGGTGTTAAAAATAATAGTTAGCCTTGCCCTTAGGGTGTTAAAAGTAATAGTTAGCCTTGCCCTTAGGGTGTTACAAGTAATAGTTAGCCTTGCCCTTAGGGTGTTGAAAGTAATAGTTAGCCTTGCCCTTAGGGTGTTACAAGAAATAGTTAGCCTTGCCCTTAGGGTGTTACAAGTAATAGTTAGCCTTGACCTTAGGGTGTTACAAGTAATAATTAGCCTTGCTCTTAGGGTGTTAAAAATAATAGTTAGCCTTGCCCTTAGGGTGTTAAGAGTAATAGTTAGCCTTGCCCTTAGGGTGTTACAAGTAATAGTTAGCCTTGCCCTTAGGGTGTTAAAAGTAATAGTTAGCCTTGCCCTTAGGGTGTTACAAGTAACAGTTAGCCGTGCCCTTAGGGTGTTAAAAGTAATAGTTAGCCTTGCCCTTAGGGTGTTAACAGTAATAGTTAGCTTTGCCCTTAGGGTGTTAAAAGTAATAGTTAGTCTTGTCCTTAGTGTGTTACAAGTAATAGTTAGCCTTGTCCTTAGGGTATTACAAGTAATAGCTAGCCTGGCCCTTAGGATGTTACAAGTAATAGTTAGCCTTGCCCTTAGGGTGTTAAAAGTAATAGTTAGCCTTGCCCTTAGGGTGTTAAAAGTAATAGTTAGCCTTGCCCTTAGGGTGTTAAAAGTAATAGTTAGCCTTGCCCTTAGGGTGCTACAAATAACAGTTAGCCTTGCCCTTAGGGTGTTGAAAGTAATAGTTAGCCTTGCCCTTAGGGTGTTACAAGAAATAGTTAGCCTTGCCCTTAGGGTGTTACAAGTAATAGTTAGCCTTTCCCGTAGGGTGTTACAAGTAATAGTTAGCCTTTCCCTTAGGGTGTTACAAGTAATAGTTAGCCTTGCCCTTAGGGTGTTACAAGTAATAGTTAGCCTTGCCCTTAGGGTGTTAAAAGTAATAGTTAGCCTTGCTCTTAGGGTGTTAAAAGTAATAGTTAGCCTTGCCCTTAGGGTGTTAAAAGTAATAGTTAGCCTTGCCCTTATAATGTTACAAGTAATAGTTAGCCTTGCCCTTAAGGTTTTACAAGTAATAGCTAACCTTGCCCTTAGGGTGTTACAAATAATAGTTAGCCTTGCCCTTATGGTGTTACAAGTAATAGTTAGCCTTGCCCTTAGGGTGTTACAAGTAATAGTTAGCCTTGCCCTTAGGGTGTTACAAGTAAAAGTTAGCCTTGCCCTTAGGGTGTTAGAAGTAATAGTTAGCCTTGCCCTTAGGGTGTTACAAGTAATAGTTAGCCTTGCCCTTAGCATGTTACAAGTAATAGTTAGCCTTGCCCTTAGGGTGTTAAAAGTAATAGTTAACCTTGCCCTTAGGGTGTTAAAAGTAATAGTTAGTCTTGCCCTTATGGTGTTACAAGTAATAGTTAGCCTTGTCCTTAGGGTGTTACAAGTAATAGCTAGCCTTGCCCTTAGGTTGTTAAAAGTAATAGTTAGCCTTGCTCTTTGGGTGTTAAAAGTAATAGTTAGCCTTGCCCTTAGGGTGTTAACAGTAATAGTTAGCCTTGCCCTTAGGGTGTTAAAAGTAATAGTTAGCCTTGCCCTTAGGGTGTTACAAGTAATAGTTAGGCTTGCCCTTAGGGTGTTGAAAGTAATAGTTAGCCTTGCCCTTAGGGTGTTACAAGAAATAGTTACCCTTGCCCTTAGGGTGTTACAAGTAATAGTTAGCCTTGACCTTAGGTGTTACAAGTAATAGTTAGCCTTGCCCTTAGGGTGTTACAAGTAATAGTTAGCCTTGCCCTTAGGGTGTTACAAGTAACAGTTAGCCGTGCCCTTAGGGTGTTAAAAGTAATAGTTAGCCTTGCCCTTAGGGTGTTAACAGTAATAGTTAGCTTTGCCCTTAGGGTGTTAAAAGTAATAGTTAGTCTTGTCCTTAGTGTGTTACAAGTAATAGTTAGCCTTGTCCTTAGGGTATTACAAGTAATAGCTAGCCTGGCCCTTAGGATGTTACAAGTAATAGTTAGCCTTGCCCTTAGGGTGTTAAAAGTAATAGTTAGCCTTGCCCTTAGGGTGTTAAAAGTAATAGTTAGCCTTGCCCTTAGGGTGTTAAAAGTAATAGTTAGCCTTGCCCTTAGGGTGCTACAAATAATAGTTAGCCTTGCCCTTAGGGTGTTGAAAGTAATAGTTAGCCGTGCCCTTAGGGTGTTACAAGAAATAGTTAGCCTTGCCCTTAGGGTGTTACAAGTAATAGTTAGCCTTTCCCGTAGGGTGTTACAAGTAATAGTTAGCCTTTACCTTAGGGTGTTACAAGTAATAGTTAGCCTTGCCCTTAGGGTGTTACAAGTAATAGTTAGCCTTGCCCTTAGGGTGTTAAAAGTAATAGTTAGCCTTGCTCTTAGGGTGTTAAAAGTAATAGTTAGCCTTGCCCTTATAATGTTACAAGTAATAGTTAGCCTTGCCCTTAAGGTTTTACAAGTAATAGCTAACCTTGCCCTTAGGGTGTTACAAATAATAGTTAGCCTTGCCCTTATGGTGTTACAAGTAATAGTTAGCCTTGCCCTTAGGGTGTTACAAGTAATAGTTAGCCTTGCCCTTAGGGTGTTACAAGTAAAAGTTAGCCTTGCCCTTAGGGTGTTAGAAGTAATAGTTAGCCTTGCCCTTAGGGTGTTACAAGAAATAGTTAGCCTTGCCCTTAGGGTGTTACAAGTAATAGTTAGCCTTTCCCGTAGGGTGTTACAAGTAATAGTTAGCCTTTCCCTTAGGGTGTTACAAGTAATAGTTAGCCTTGCCCTTAGGGTGTTACAAGTAATAGTTATCCTTGCCCTTAGGGTGTTAAAAGTAATAGTTAGCCTTGCTCTTAGGGTGTTAAAAGTAATAGTTAGCCATGCCCTTATAATGTTACAAGTAATAGTTAGCCTTGCCCTTAAGGTTTTACAAGTAATAGCTAACCTTGCCCTTAGGGTGTTACAAATAATAGTTAGCCTTGCCCTTATGGTGTTACAAGTAATAGTTAGCCTTGCCCTTAGGGTGTTACAAGTAATAGTTAGCCTTGCCCTTAGGGTGTTACAAGTAAAAGTTAGCCTTGCCCTTAGGGTGTTAGAAGTAATAGTTAGCCTTGCCCTTAGGGTGTTACAAGTAATAGTTAGCCTTGCCCTTAGCATGTTACAAGTAATAGTTAGCCTTGCCCTTAGGGTGTTAAAAGTAATAGTTAACCTTGCCCTTAGGGTGTTAAAAGTAATAGTTAGTCTTGCCCTTAGGGTGTTACAAGTAATAGTTAGCCTTGTCCATAGGGTGTTACAAATAATAGCTAGCCTTGCTCTTAGGTTGTTAAAAGTAATAGTTAGCCTTGCTCTTTGGGTGTTAAAAGTAATAGTTAGCCTTGCCCTTAGGGTGTTAACAGTAATAGTTAGCCTTGCCCTTAGGGTGTTAAAAGTATTGTTAGCCTTGCCCTTAGGGTGTTACAAGTAATAGTTAGGCTTGCCCTTAGGGTGTTGAAAGTAATAGTTAGCCTTGCCCTTAGGGTGTTACAAGAAATAGTTACCCTTGCCCTTAAGGTGTTACAAGTAATAGTTAGCCTTGACCTTAGGTGTTACAAGTAATAGTTAGCCTTGCCCTTAGGGTGTTACAAGTAATAGTTAGCCTTGCCCTTAGGGTGTTAAAAATAATAGTTAGCCTTGCCCTTAGGGTGTTAAAAGTAATAGTTAGCCTTGCCCTTAGGGTGTTACAAGTAATAGTTAGCCTTGCCCTTAGGGTGTTGAAAGTAATAATTAGCCTTGCCCTTAGGGTGTTACAAGAAATAGTTAGCCTTGCCCTTAGGGTGTTACAAGTAATAGTTAGCCTTGACCTTAGGTGTTACAAGTAATTGTTAGCCTTGCCCTTAGGGTGTTACAAGTAATAGTTAGCCTTGTCCTTAGGGTGTTACAAGTAATAGTTAGCCTTGCCCTTAGGGTGTTAAAAGTAATATTTAGCCTTGCCCTTAGGGTGTTACAAGTAATAGTTTGCCTTGCCCTTAGGGTGTTACAAGTAATAGTTAGCCTTGCCCTTAGGGTGTTACAAGTAATAGTTAGCCTTGCCCTTAGGGTGTTACAAGTAATAGTTATCCTTGCCCTTAGGGTGTTACAAGTAATAGTTAGCCTTGCCCTTAGGGTGTTAAAAGTAATAGTTAGCCTTGCCCTTAAGGTGTTAACAGTAATAGTTAGCCTTGCCCTTAGGGTGTTAAAAGTAATAGTTAGTCTTGTCCTTAGGGTGTTACAAGTAATATTTAGCCTTGTCCTTAGGGTGTTAAAAATAATATTTAGCCTTGCCCTTAGGGTGTTAAGAGTAATAGTTAGCCTTGCCCTTAGGGTGTTACAAGTAATAGTTAGCCTTGCCCTTAGGGTGTTAAAAGTAATAGTTAGCCTTGCCCTTAGGGTGTTACAAGTAATAGTTTGCCTTGCCCTTAGGGTGTTACAAGTAATAGTTAGCCTTGCCCTTAGGGTGTTACAAGAAATAGTTAGCCTTGGCCTTAGGGTGTTACAAGTAATAGTTAGCCTTTCCCGTAGGGTGTTACAAGTAATAGTTAGCCTTTCCCTTAGGGTGTTACAAGTAATAGTTAGCCTTGCCCTTAGGGTGTTACAAGTAATAGTTATCCTTGCCCTTAGGGTGTTAAAAGTAATAGTTAGCCTTGCTCTTAGGGTGTTAAAAGTAATAGTTAGCCTTGCCCTTATAATGTTACAAGTAATAGTTAGCCTTGCCCTTAAGGTTTTACAAGTAATAGCTAACCTTGCCCTTAGGGTGTTACAAATAATAGTTAGCCTTGCCCTTATGGTGTTACAAGTAATAGTTAGCCTTGCCCTTAGGGTGTTACAAGTAATAGTTAGCCTTGCCCTTAGGGTGTTACAAGTAAAAGTTAGCCTTGCCCTTAGGGTGTTAGAAGTAATAGTTAGCCTTGCCCTTAGGGTGTTACAAGTAATAGTTAGCCTTGCCCTTAGCATGTTACAAGTAATAGTTAGCCTTGCCCTTAGGGTGTTAAAAGTAATAGTTAACCTTGCCCTTAGGGTGTTAAAAGTAATAGTTAGTCTTGCCCTTAGGGTGTTACAAGTAATAGTTAGCCTTGTCCTTAGGGTGTTACAAGTAATAGCTAGCCTTGCTCTTAGGTTGTTAAAAGTAATAGTTAGCCTTGCTCTTTGGGTGTTAAAAGTAATAGTTAGCCTTGCCCTTAGGGTGTTAACAGTAATAGTTAGCCTTGCCCTTAGGGTGTTAAAAGTATTGTTAGCCTTGCCCTTAGGGTGTTACAAGTAATAGTTAGGCTTGCCCTTAGGGTGTTGAAAGTAATAGTTAGCCTTGCCCTTAGGGTGTTACAAGAAATAGTTACCCTTGCCCTTAGGGTGTTACAAGTAATAGTTAGCCTTTACCTTAGGTGTTACAAGTAATAGTTAGCCTTGCCCTTAGGGTGTTACAAGTAATAGTTAGCCTTGCCCTTAGGGTGTTAAAAATAATAGTTAGCCTTGCCCTTAGGGTGTTAAAAGTAATAGTTAGCCTTGCCCTTAGGGTGTTACAAGTAATAGTTAGCCTTGCCCTTAGGGTGTTGAAAGTAATAATTAGCCTTGCCCTTAGGGTGTTACAAGAAATAGTTAGCCTTGCCCTTAGGGTGTTACAAGTAATAGTTAGCCTTGACCTTAGGTGTTACAAGTAATTGTTAGCCTTGTCCTTAGGGTGTTACAAGTAATAGTTAGCCTTGTCCTTAGGGTGTTACAAGTAATAGTTAGCCTTGCCCTTAGGGTGTTAAAAGTAATATTTAGCCTTGCCCTTAGGGTGTTACAAGTAATAGTTTGCCTTGCCCTTAGGGTGTTACAAGTAATAGTTAGCCTTGCCCTTAGGGTGTTACAAGTAATAGTTAGCCTTGCCCTTAGGGTGTTACAAGTAATAGTTATCCTTGCCCTTAGGGTGTTACAAGTAATAGTTAGCCTTGCCCTTAGGGTGTTAAAAGTAATAGTTAGCCTTGCCCTTAGGGTGTTAACAGTAATAGTTAGCCTTGCCCTTAGGGTGTTAAAAGTAATAGTTAGTCTTGTCCTTAGGGTGTTACAAGTAATATTTAGCCTTGTCCTTAGGGTGTTAAAAATAATATTTAGCCTTGCCCTTAGGGTGTTAAGAGTAATAGTTAGCCTTGCCCTTAGGGTGTTACAAGTAATAGTTAGCCTTGCCCTTAGGGTGTTAAAAGTAATAGTTAGCCTTGCCCTTAGGGTGTTACAAGTAATAGTTTGCCTTGCCCTTAGGGTGTTACAAGTAATAGTTAGCCTTGCCCTTAGGGTGTTACAAGTAATAGTTAGCCTTGCCCTTAGGGTGTTACAAGTAATAGTTAGCCTTGCCCTTAGGGTGTTACAAGTAATAGTTAGCCTTGCCCTTAGGGTGTTAAAAGTAATAGTTAGCCTTGCCCTTAGGGTGTTAACAGTAATAGTTAGCCTTGCCCTTAGGGTGTTAAAAGTAATAGTTAGTCTTGTCCTTAGGGTGTTACAAGTAATATTTAGCCTTGTCCTTAGGGTATTACAAGTAATAGCTAGCCTGGCCCTTAGGATGTTACAAGTAATAGTTAGCCTTGCCCTTAGGGTGTTAAAAGTAATAGTTAGCCTTGCCCTTAGGGTGTTAAAAGTAATAGTTAGCCTTGCCCTTAGGGTGTTAAAAGTAATAGTTAGCCTTGCCCTTAGGGTGTTACAAATAATAGTTAGCCTTGCCCTTAGGGTGTTGAAAGTAATAGTTAGCCTTGCCCTTAGGGTGTTACAAGTAATAGTTAGCCTTGCCCTTAGGGTGTTAAAAATAATAGTTAGCCTTGCCCTTAGGGTGTTAAGAGTAATAGTTAGCCTTGCCCTTAGGGTGGTACAAGTAATAGTTAGCCTTGCCCTTAGGGTGTTAAAAGTAATAGTTAGCCTTGCCCTTAGGGTGTTACAAGTAATAGTTAGCCTTTCCCTTAGGGTGTTACAAGTAATAGTTAGCCTTGTCCTTAGGGTGTTACAAGTAATAGTTAGCCTTGCCCTTAGGGTGTTACAAGTAATAGTTAGCCTTGCCTTTAGGGTGTTACAAGTAATAGTTAGCCTTGCCCTTAGGGTGTTAAAAGTAATAGTTAGCCTTGCCCTTAGGGTGTTAACAGTAATAGTTAGCCTTGCCCTTAGGGTGTTAAAAGTAATAGTTAGTCTTGTCCTTAGGGTGTTACAAGTAATAGTTAGCCTTGTCCTTAGGGTATTACAAGTAATAGCTAGCCTGGCCCTTAGGATGTTACAAGTAATAGTTAGCCTTGCCCTTAGGGTGTTAAAAGTAATAGTTAGCCTTGCCCTTAGGGTGTTAAAAGTAATAGTTAGTCTTGCCCTTAGGGTGTTAAAAGTAATAGTTAGCCTTGCCCTTAGGGTGTTACAAATAATAGTTAGCCTTGCCCTTAGGGTGTTGAAAGTAATAGTTAGCCTTGCCCTTAGGGTGTTACAAGAAATAGTTAGCCTTGCCCTTAGGGTGTTACAAGTAATAGTTAGCCTTTCCCGTAGGGTGTTACAAGTAATAGTTAGCCTTTCCCTTAGGGTGTTACAAGTAATAGTTAGCCTTGCCCTTAGGGTGTTATAAGTAATAGTTAGCCTTGCCCTTAGGGTGTTAAAAGTAATAGTTAGCCTTGCTCTTAGTGTGTTAAAAGTAATAGTTAGCCTTGCCATTAGGGTGTTAAAAGTAATAGTTAGCCTTGCCCTTAGAATGTTACAAGTAATAGTTAGCCTTGCCCTTAAGGTTTTACAAGTAATAGCTAACCTTGCCCTTAGGGTGTTACAAGTAATAGTTAGCCTTGCCCTTATGGTGTTACAAGTAATAGTTAGCCTTGCCCTTAGGGTGTTACAAGTAATAGTTAGCCTTGCCCTTAGGGTGTTACAAGTAAAAGTTAGCCTTGCCCTTAGGGTGTTAGAAGTAATAGTTAGCCTTGCCCTTAGGGTGTTACAAGTAATAGTTAGCCTTGCCCTTAGCATGTTACAAGTAATAGTTAGCCTTGCCCTTAGGGTGTTAAAAGTAATAGTTAACCTTGCCCTTAGGGTGTTAAAAGTAATAGTTAGTCTTGCCCTTAGGGTTTTACAAGTAATAGTTAGTCTTGTCCTTAGGGTGTTACAAGTAATAGCTAGCCTTGCCCTTAGGTTGTTAAAAGTAATAGTTAGCCTTGCTCTTTGGGTGTTAAAAGTAATAGTTAGCCTTGCCCTTAGGGTGTTAAAAGTAATAGTTAGCCTTGCCCTTAGGGTGTTACAAGTAATAGTTAGCCTTGCCCTTAGGGTGTTGAAAGTAATAGTTAGCCTTGCCCTTAGGGTGTTACAAGAAATAGTTAGCCTTGCCCTTAGGGTGTTACAAGTAATAGTTAGCCTTGACCTTAGGTGTTACAAGTAATAGTTAGCCTTGCCCTTAAGGTGTTACAAGTAATAGTTAGCCTTGCCCTTAGGGTGTTAAAAATAATAGTTAGCCTTGCCCTTAGGGTGTTAAAAGTAATAGTTAGCCTTGCCCTTAGGGTGTTACAAGTAATAGTTAGCCTTGCCCTTAGGGTGTTACAAGAAATAGTTAGCCTTGCCCTTAGGGTGTTACAAGTAATAGTTAGCCTTGCCCTTAGGGTGTTAAAAGTAATAGTTAACCTTGCCCTTAGGGTGTTAAAAGTAATAGTTAGTCTTGCCCTTAGGGTGTTACAAGTAATAGTTAGCCTTGTCCTTAGGGTGTTACAAGTAATAGCTAGCCTTGCCCTTAGGTTGTTAAAAGTAATAGTTAGCCTTGCTCTTTGGGTGTTAAAAGTAATAGTTAGCCTTGCCTTTAGGGTGTTAAAAGTAATAGTTAGCCTTGCCCTTAGGGTGTTAAAAGTAATAGTTAGCCTTGCCCTTAGGGTGTTACAAGTAATAGTTAGCCTTGCCCTTAGGGTGTTGAAAGTAATAGTTAGCCTTGCCCTTAGGGTGTTACAAGAAACAGTTAGCCTTGCCCTTAGGGTGTTACAAGTAATAGTTAGCCTTGACCTTAGGTGTTACAAGTAATAGTTAGCCTTGCCCTTAGGGTGTTACAAGTAATAGTTAGCCTTGCCCTTAGAGTGTTAAAAATAATAGTTAGCCTTGCCCCTAGGGTGTTAAAAGTAATAGTTAGCCTTGCCCTTAGGGTGTTACAAGTAATAGTTAGCCTTGCCCTTAGGGTGTTGAAAGTAATAGTTAGCCTTGCCCTTAGGGTGTTACAAGAAATAGTTACCCTTGCCCTTAGGGTGTTACAAGTAATAGTTAGCCTTGACCTTAGGGTGTTACAAGTAATAGTTAGCCTTGCCCTTAGGGTGTTACAAGTAATAGTTAGCCTTGCCCTTAGGGTGTTAAAAATAATATTTAGCCTTGCCCTTAGGGTGTTACAAGCAATAGTTAGCCTTGCCCTTAGGGTGTTACAAGTAATAGTTAGCCTTGCCCTTAGGGTGTTAAAAGTAATAGTTAGCCTTGCCCTTAGGGTGTTACAAGTAATAGTTTGCCTTGCCCTTAGGGTGTTACAAGTAATAGTTAGCCTTGCCCTTAGGGTGTTACAAGTAATAGTTAGCCTTGCCCTTAGGGTGTTACAAGTAATAGTTAGCCTTGCCCTTAGGGTGTTACAAGTAATAGTTAGCCTTGCCCTTAGGGTGTTAAAAGTAATAGTTAGCCTTGCCATTAGGGTGTTAACAGTAATAGTTAGCCTTGCCCTTAGGGTGTTAAAAGTAATAGTTAGTCTTGTCCTTAGGGTGTTACAAGTAATATTTAGCCTTGTCCTTAGGGTATTACAAGTAATAGCTAGCCTTGCCCTTAGGATGTTACAAGTAATAGTTAGCCTTGCCCTTAGGGTGTTAAAAGTAATAGCTAGCCTTGCCCTTAGGGTGTTAAAAGTAATAGTTAGCCTTGCCCTTAGGGTGTTAAAAGTAATAGTTAGCCTTGCCCTTAGGGTGTTACAAATAATAGTTAGCCTTGCCCTTAGGGTGTTGAAAGTAACAGTTAGCCTTGCCCTTTGGGTGTTACAAGTAAAAGTTAGCCTTGCCCTTAGGGTGTTAAAAATAATAGTTAGCCTTGCCCTTAGGGTGTTACAAGAAATAGTTAGCCTTGCCCTTAGGGTGTTACAAGTAATAGTTAGCCTTGCCCTTAGGGTGTTAAAAGTAATAGTTAACCTTGCCCTTAGGGTGTTAAAAGTAATAGTTAGTCTTGCCCTTAGGGTGTTACAAGTAATAGTTAGCCTTGTCCTTAGGGTGTTACAAGTAATAGCTAGCCTTGCCCTTAGGTTGTTAAAAGTAATAGTTAGCCTTGCTCTTTGGGTGTTAAAAGTAATAGTTAGCCTTGCCTTTAGGGTGTTAAAAGTAATAGTTAGCCTTGCCCTTAGGGTGTTAAAAGTAATAGTTAGCCTTGCCCTTAGGGTGTTACAAGTAATAGTTAGCCTTGCCCTTAGGGTGTTGAAAGTAATAGTTAGCCTTGCCCTTAGGGTGTTACAAGAAACAGTTAGCCTTGCCCTTAGGGTGCTACAAGTAATAGTTAGTCTTGACCTTAGGTGTTACAAGTAATAGTTAGCCTTGCCCTTAGGGTGTTACAAGTAATAGTTAGCCTTGCCCTTAGGGTGTTAAAAATAATAGTTAGCCTTGCCCTTAGGGTGTTAAAAGTAATAGTTAGCCTTGCCCTTAGGGTGTTACAAGTAATAGTTAGCCTTGCCCTTAGGGTGTTGAAAGTAATAGTTAGCCTTGCCCTTAGGGTGTTACAAGAAATAGTTACCCTTGCCCTTAGGGTGTTACAAGTAATAGTTAGCCTTGACCTTAGGTGTTACAAGTAATAGTTAGCCTTGCCCTTAGGGTGTTACAAGTAATAGTTAGCCTTGCCCTTAGGGTGTTACAAGTAATAGTTAGCCTTGCCCTTAGGGTGTTAAAAATAATATTTAGCCTTGCTCTTAGGGTGTTACAAGTAATAGTTAGCCTTGCCCTTAGGGTGTTACAAGTAATAGTTAGCCTTGCCCTTAGGGTGTTAAAAGTAATAGTTAGCCTTGCCCTTAGGGTGTTACAAGTAATAGTTTGCCTTGCCCTTAGGGTGTTACAAGTAATAGTTAGCCTTGCCCTTAGGGTGTTACAAGTAATAGTTAGCCTTGCCCTTAGGGTGTTACAAGTAATAGTTAGCCTTGCCCTTAGGGTGTTACAAGTAATAGTTAGCCTTGCCCTTAGGGTGTTAAAAGTAATAGTTAGCCTTGCCATTAGGGTGTTAACAGTAATAGTTAGCCTTGCCCTTAGGGTGTTAAAAGTAATAGTTAGTCTTGTCCTTAGGGTGTTACAAGTAATATTTAGCCTTGTCCTTAGGGTATTACAAGTAATAGCTAGCCTTGCCCTTAGGATGTTACAAGTAATAGTTAGCCTTGCCCTTAGGGTGTTAAAAGTAAAAGCTAGCCTTGCCCTTAGGGTGTTAAAAGTAATAGTTAGCCTTGCCCTTAGGGTGTTAAAAGTAATAGTTAGCCTTGCCCTTAGGGTGTTACAAATAATAGTTAGCCTTGCCCTTAGGGTGTTAAAAGTAATAGTTAGCCTTGCCCTTAGGGTGTTAAAAATAATAGTTAGCCTTGCCCTTAGGGTGTTAAGAGTAATAGTTAGCCTTGCCCTTAGGGTGTTACAAGTAATAGTTAGCCTTGCCCTTAGGGTGTTAACAGTAATAGTTAGCCTTGCCCTTAGGGTGTTACAAGTAATAGTTAGCCTTGCCCTTAGGGTGTTACAAGTAATAGTTAGCCTTGCCCTTAGGGTGTTACAAGTAATAGTTAGCCTTGCCCTTAGGGTGTTACAAGTAATAGTTAGCCTTGCCCTTAGGGTGTTACAAGTAATAGTAAGCCTTGCCCTTAGGGTGTTAAAAGTAATAGTTAGCCTTGCCCTTAGGGTGTTAACAGTAATAGTTAGCCTTGCCCTTAGGGTGTTAAAAGTAATAGTTAGTCTTGTCCTTAGGGTGTTACAAGTAATAGTTAGCCTTGTCCTTAGGGTATTACAAGTAATAGCTAGCCTGGCCCTTAGGATGTTACAAGTAATAGTTAGCCTTGCCCTTAGGGTGTTAAAAGTAATAGTTAGCCTTGCCCTTAGGGTGTTAAAAGTAATAGTTAGTCTTGCCCTTAGGGTGTTAAAAGTAATAGTTAGCCTTGCCCTTAGGGTGTTACAAATAATAGTTAGCCTTGCCCTTAGGGTGTTGAAAGTAATAGTTAGCCTTGCCCTTAGGGTATTACAAGAAATAGTTAACCTTGCCCTTAGGGTGCTACAAATAATAGTTAGCCTTGCCCTTAGGGTGTTGAAAGTAATAGTTTGCCTTGCCCTTAGGATGTTACAAGAAATAGTTAGCCTTGCCCTTAGGGTGTTACAAGTAATAGTTAGCCTTTCCCGTAGGGTGTTACAAGTAATAGTTAGCCTTTCCCTTAGGGTGTTACAAGTAATAGTTAGCCTTGCCCTTAGGGTGTTACAAGTAATAGTTAGCCTTGCCCTTAAGGTGTTAAAAGTAATAGTTAGCCTTGCCCTTAGGGTGTTAAAAGTAATAGTTAGCCTTGCCCTTAGGATGTTAAAAGTAATAGTTAGCCTTGCCCTTAGAATGTTACAAGTAATAGTTAGCCTTGCCCTTAAGGTGTTACAAGTAATAGTTAGCCTTGCCCTTAGGGTGTTACAAGTAATAGTTAACCTTGCCCTTAGGGTGTTACAAGTAATAGTTAGCCTTGCCCTTATGGTGTTACAAGTAATAGTTAGCCTTGCCCTTAGGGTGTTACAAGTAATAGTTAGCCTTGCCCTTAGGATGTTACAAGTAATAGTTAGCCTTGCCCTTAGGGTGTTACAAGTAATAGTTAGCCTTGCCCTTAGGGTGTTACAAACAATAGTTAGCCTTGCCCTTAGGGTGTTACAAGTAATAGTTAGCCTTGCCCTTAGGGTGTTAAAAGTAATAGTTAACCTTGCCCTTAGGGTGTTAAAATTAATAGTTAGTCTTGCCCTTAGGGTGTTACAAGTAATAGTTAGCCTTGTCCTTAGGGTGTTACAAGTAATAGCTAGCCTTGCCCTTAGGTTGTTAAAAGTAATAGTTAGCCTTGCCCTTTGGGTGTTAAAAGTAATAGTTAGCCTTGCCCTTAGGGTGTTAAAAGTAATAGTTAGCCTTGCCCTTAGGGTGTTACAAGTAATAGTTAGCCTTGCCCTTAGGGTGTTACAAGTAATAGTTAGCCTTGCCCTTTGGGTGTTGAAAGTAATAGTTAGCCTTGCCCTTAGGGTGTTACAAGAAATAGTTAGCCTTGCCCTTAGGGTGTTACAAGTAAAAGTTAGCCTTTCCCTTAGGGTGTTACAAGTAATAGTTAGCCTTGACCTTAGGTGTTACAAGTAATAGTTAGCCTTGCCCTTAGGGTGTTACAAGTAATAGTTAGCCTTGCCCTTAGGGTTGTAAATATAATAGTTAGCCTTGCCCTTAGGGTGTTAAAAGTAATAGTTAGCCTTGCCCTTAGGGTGCTACAAGTAATAGTTAGCCTTGCCCTTAGGGTGTTACAAGTAATAGTTAGCCTTGCCCTTAGGGTGTTACATGTAATAGTTAGCCTTGCCCTTAGGGTGTTAAAAGTAATAGTTAGCCTTGCCCTTAGGGTGTTACAAGTAATAGTTAGCCTTGCCCTTAGGGTGTTAAAAGTAATAGTTAACCTTGCCCTTAGGGTGTTAAAATTAATAGTTAATCTTGCCCTTAGGGTGTTACAAGTAATAGTTAGCCTTGTCCTTATGATGTTACAAGTAATAGCTAGCCTTGCCCTTAGGTTGTTAAAAGTAATAGTTAGCCTTGCCCTTTGGGTGTTAAAAGTAATAGTTAGCCTTGCCCTTAGGGTGTTAAAAGTAATAGTTAGCCTTGCCCTTAGGGTGTTACAAGTAATAGTTAGCCTTGCCCTTAGGGTGTTACAAGTAATAGTTAGCCTTGCCCTTTGGGTGTTGAAAGTAATAGTTAGCCTTGCCCTTAGGGTGTTACAAGAAATAGTTAGCCTTGCCCTTAGGGTGTTACACGTAATAGTTAGCCTTTCCCTTAGGGTGTTACAAGTAATAGTTAGCCTTGCCCTTAGGGTGTTACAAGTAATAGTTAGCCTTGCCCTTAGGGTTGTAAATATAATAGTTAGCCTTGCCCTTCGGGTGTTAAAAGTAATAGTTAGCCTTGCCCTTAGGGTGCTACAAGTAATAGTTAGCCTTGCCCTTAGGGTGTTACAAGTAATAGTTAGCCTTGCTCTTAGGGTGTTACATGTAATAGTTAGCCTTGCCCTTAGGGTGTTAAAAGTAATAGTTAGCCTTGCCATTAGGGTGTTAAAAGTAATAGTTAGCCTTGCCCTTAGGGTGTTACAAGTAATAGTTAGCCTTGCCCTTAGTGTGTTAAGAGTAATAGTTAGCCTTGCCATTAGGGTGTTAAAAGTAATAGTTAGCCTTGCCCTTAGGGTGTTACAAGTAATAGTTAGCCTTGCCCTTAGGGTGTTAAGAGTATAGTTAGCCTTGCCCTTAGGGTGTTAAAAGTAATAGTTAACCTTGCCCTTAGGGTGTTACAAGTAATAGTTAGCCTTGCCCTTAGGGTGTTAAAAGTAATAGTTAGCCTTGCCATTAGGGTGTTACAAGTAATAGTTAGCCCTGCCCTTAGGGTGTTACAAGTAATAGTTAGCCTTGCCCTTAGGATGTTACAAGTAATAGTTAGGCTTGCCCTTAGGGTGTTACAAGTAATAGTTAGCCTTGCCCTTAGGGTGTTACAAATAATAATTAGCCTTGCCCTTAGGGTGATAAAAGTAATAGTTAAGCAATAGAAAAAAGGTCGAATGCTTACTAAGAGAGGGACTTTGGAGAATAGGAGAGAAAATGGCAAAATATATGTGCTGGTTGATACGAATTAGAATAAAAAGAATAATCGACAAATAAGCACTCGTGCAGCATCGATCTTCAAAGACCCAATTGTTGCTTAACACTTGTCTTACCGGTATGAAAATAATGTGTTGTCCTGCAAACAGGTCCATAATACTGTCGTTTTTGTGAGTAAATCATATAACATAGATTGCTTCATAAAAGAACTCGGTGTTAACAATTCATTTGGCAACCCTACATATACTCCGATGACACTTACGGAAGAGGAAATCAGGGACAATCATAGGAATGTTTGTGTTCCTTCGTAATTTCATCCAATAAGGAAATCGTAAAACTTTCGTCCCTTATTGAGTGAGTGAATGGGTGATTTAATATTATTTAACGCGAAATGAGCAATTTGGCAGCTATATCACGACGAGAAAAGGTTAAATTATGTAGGTATTATAACGACGATAATGATGTCCACTTTGTATTAGATCAACACGCTGACTTTGATATTTATAGTGCAAGCTCACTGACACAACAGTCCCTGGTTAGACATGTTGGTCGTTCTACTCGGACTCATTATTCTGATTCCGAGCCAACCAGTCTTTGCTCATACTCATTACAGCTGTGTGCTTAGCGGAAAAGTAGCAACTACCAATTTTACAGTTTTTGGTTTGACCGGACCGGGGCTCCAACCCACGATCTCCCACACTCGAAGCGAGCAATCTAACCATTACACCACCGATGCGGTTCCATTTGTCACTGAAGTTGCTGAATAAGGTAAAGTACAATTCATAGGGAACAATACAAAAAATCACAATACGAATATATCAATAATAAAGTCTTAATACGGTCAAACCTGTATATAAAGTCCACCCAATAAAACCTGAAAATGTGCCTTTATGAGCAGTGACCCATTATATACAGGTTAAAATCATGTGCACTATTCATTAATAGGAAATATGAGCTTGCTCTTTATAGACAGTGATTTGCTATATAAAGATGAGCTTGCTCTCTATAGACTGTGATTTTCTATATAAAGATGAGCTTGCTCTCTATAGACAGTGATTTGATATATAAAGATGATCTTGCTCTCTATAGACAGTGATTTGCTATATAAAGATGAGCTTCCTCTTTATAGACAGTGATTTGCTATATAAAGATGAGCCTACTCTTTATAGACAGTGATTTGCTATATAAAGTTGAGCTTGCTCTTTATAGACAGTGATTTGCTATATAAAGATGAGCTTGCTCTTTATAGACAGTGATTTGCTATATAAAGATGAGCTTGCTCTTTATAGACAGTGATTTGCTATATAAAGATGAGCTTGCTCTTTATAGACAGTGATTTGCTTTATAAAGATGAGCTTGCTCTTTATAGACAGTGATTTGCTATATAAAGATGAGCTTGCTCTTTATAGACAGTGATCTGCTATATAAAGACGAGCAAGCTCTTAATAGACAGTGATTTGTTACATAAAAGTGAGCATGCTCTTTATAGACAGTGATTTGCTATATAAAGATGAGCTTGCTCTTTATAGACAGTGATTTGCTATATAAAGATGAGCTTGCTCTTCTATAGACAGTGATTTGCTATATAAAGATGAGCTTGTTCTTTATAGACAGTGATTTGCTATATAAAGATGAGCTTGCTCTTTATAGACAGTGATTTGCTATATAAAGATGAGCTTGCCCTTTATAGACAGAGATTTGCTTTATAAAGATTAGCTTGCTCTTTATAGACAGTGATTTGCTATATAAAGATGAGCTTGCTCTTTATAGACAGTGATCTGCTATATAAAGATGAGCATGCTCTTAATAGACAGTGATTTGTTATATAAAAGTGAGCATGCTCTTAATAGACAGTGATTTGCTATATAAAGATGAGCTTGCTCTTTATAAACAGTGATTTGCTATATAAAGATGAGCTTGCTCTCTATAGACAGTGATTTTCTATATAAAGATGAGCTTGCTCTCTATAGACAGTGATTTGATATATAAAGATGATCTTGCCCTCTATAGACAGTGATTTGCTATATAAAGATGAGCTTCCTCTTTATAGACAGTGATTTTCTATATAAAGATGAGCCTGCTCTTTATAGACAGTGATTTGCTATATAATGATGAGCTTGCTCTTTATAGACAGTGATTTGCTATATAAAGATGAGCTTGCTCTTTATAGACAGTGATTTGCTATATAAAGATGAGCTTGCTCTTTATAGACAGTGATTTGCTATATAAAGATGAGCTTGCTCTTTATAGACAGTGATTTGCTTTATAAAGATGAGCTTGCTCTTTATAAACAGTGATTTGCTATATAAAGATGAGCTTGCTCTTTATAGACAGTGATTTGCTATATAAAGATGAGCTTGCTCTTTTTAGACAGTGATCTGCTATATAAAGATGAGCATTCTCTTTATAGACAGTGATTTGTTATATAAAAGTGAGCATGCTCTTTATAGACAGTGATTTGCTATATAAAGATGAGCTTGCTCTCTATAGACAGTGATTTTCTATATAAAGATGAGCTAGATCTCTATAGACAGTGATTTGATATATAAAGATGATCTTGCTCTCTATAGACAGTGATTTGCTATATAAAGATGAGCTTCCTCTTTATAGACAGTGATTTGCTATATAAAGATGAGCCTACTCTTTATAGACAGTGATTTGCTATATAAAGTTGAGCTTGCTCTTTATAGACAGTTATTTGCTATATAAAGATGAGCTTGCTCTTTATAGACAGTGATTTGCTATATAAAGATGAGCTTGCTCTTTATAGACAGTGATTTGCTATATAAAGATGAGCTTGCTCTTTATAGACAGTGATTTGCTTTATAAAGATGAGCTTGCTCTTTATAGAAAGTGATTTGCTTTATAAAGATGAGCTTGCTCTTTATAGACAGTGATTTGCTATATAAAGATGAGCTTGCTCTTTATAGACAGTGATCTGCTATATAAAGATGAGCAAGCTCTTAATAGACAGTGATTTGTTACATAAAAGTGAGCATGCTCTTTATAGACAGTGATTTGCTATATAAAGATGAGCTTGCTCTTTATAGACAGTGATTTGCTATATAAAGATGAGCTTGCTCTTCTATAGACAGTGATTTGCTATATAAAGATGAGCTTGTTCTTTATAGACAGTGATTTGCTTTATTAAGATGAGCTTGCTCTTTATAGTCAGTGATTTGCTATATAAAGATGAGCTTGCTCTTTATAGACAGTGATTTGCTATATAAAGATGAGCTTGCCCTTTATAGACAGTGATTTGCTTTATAAAGATTAGCTTGCTCTTTATAGACAGTGATTTGCTATATAAAGATGAGCTTGCTCTTTATAGACAGTGATCTGCTATATAAAGATGAGCATGCTCTTAATAGACAGTGATTTGTTATATAAAAGTGAGCATGCTCTTAATAGACAGTGATTTTCTATATAAAGATGAGCTTGCTCTCTATAGACAGTGATTTGATATATAAAGATGATCTTGCCCTCTATAGACAGTGATTTGCTATATAAAGATGAGCTTCCTCTTTATAGACAGTGATTTGCTATATAAAGATGAGCTTGCTCTTTATAGACAGTGATTTGCTATATAATGATGAGCTTGCTCTTTATAGACAGTGATTTGCTATATAAAGATGAGCTTGCTCTTTATAGACAGTGATTTGCTATATAAAGATGAGCTTGCTCTTTATAGACAGTGATTTGCTATATAAAGATGAGCTTGCTCTTTATAGACAGTGATTTGCTTTATAAAGATGAGCTTGCTCTTTATAAACAGTGATTTGCTATATAAAGATGAGCTTGCTCTTTATAGACAGTGATTTGCTATATAAAGATGAGCTTGCTCTTTTTAGACAGTGATCTGCTATATAAAGATGAGCATTCTCTTTATAGACAGTGATTTGTTATATAAAAGTGAGCATGCTCTTTATAGACAGTGATTTGCTATATAAAGATGAGCCTGCTCTTTATAGACAGTGATTTGCTATATAAAGATGAGCTTGCTCTTTATAGACAGTGATTTGCTATATAAAGATGAGCTTGCTCTTTATAGACAGTGATTTGCTATATAAAGATGAGCTTGCTCTTTATAGACAGTGATTTGCTATATAAAGATGAGCTTGCTCTTTATAGACAGTGATTTGCTATATAAAGAAGAGCTTGCTCTCTATAGACAGTGATTTGCTATATAAAGATGAGCTAGCTCTTTATAGACAGTGATTTGATAAATAAAGATGAGCTTGTTCTTTATAGACAGTGATTTGCTATATAAAGATGAGCTTGCTCTTTATAGACAGTGATTTGCTATATAAAGATGAGCTTGCTCTTTATAGACAGTGATTTACTATATAAAGATGAGCTTGCTCTTCTGTGGACAGTGATTTGCTATATAAAGATGAGCTTGCTCTTTATAGACAGTGATTTGCAATATAAAGATGAGTTTGCTCTCTATTGACAGTGATTTGCTATATAAAGATGAGCTTGCTCTTTATAGACAGTGATTTACTATATAAAGATGAGGTTGCTCTTTATAGACAGTGATTTGCTTTATAAAGATGAGCTTGCTCTTTATAGACAGTGATTTGCTATATAAACATGAGCTTGCTCTTTATAGGCAGCGATTTCCTATATAAAGATCAGCTTGCTCTTTATAGACAGTGATTTGCTATATAAAGATGAGCTTGCTCTTTATAGACAGTGATTTGATAAATAAAGATGAACTTGCTCTTTATAGACAGTGATTTGCTATATAAAGATGAGCTTGCTCTTTATAGACAGTGATTTGATAAATAAAGATGAGCTTGTTCTTTATAGACAGTGATTTGCTATATAAAGATGAGCTTGCTCTTTATAGACAGTGATTTGCTATATAAAGATGAGCTTGCTCTTTATTGACAGTGATTTACTATATAAAGATGAGCTTGCTCTTCTGTGGACAGTGATTTGCTATATAAAGATGAGCTTGCTCTTTATAGACAGTGATTTGCAATATAAAGATGAGTTTGCTCTCTATTGACAGTGATTTGCTATATAAAGATGAGCTTGCTCTTTATAGACAGTGATTTGCTATATAAAGATGAGGTTGCTCTTTATAGACAGTGATTTGCTTTATAAAGATGAGCTTGCTCTTTATAGACAGTGATTTGCTATATAAACATGAGCTTGCTCTTTATAGGCAGCGATTTCCTATATAAAGATCAGCTTGCTCTTTATAGACAGTGATTTGCAATATAAAGATGAGCCTGCTCTTTATAGACAGTGATTTGCTATATAAAGATGAGCTTGCTCTTTATAGACAGTGATTTGATAAATAAAGATGAACTTGCTCTTTATAGACAGTGATTTGCTATATAAAGATGAGGTTGCTCTTTATAGACAGTGATTTGCTATATAAAAATGAGCTTGCTCTTTATAGACAGTGATTTGCTATATAATGATGAGCTTGCACTTTATAGACAGTGATTTGCTATATAAAGATGAGCTTGCTCTTTATAGACAGTGATTTGCTATATAAAGATGAGCTTGCTCTTTATAGACAGTGATTTGCTATATAAAGATGAGCTTGCTCTTTTTAGACAGTGATCTGCTATATAAAGATGAGCATTCTCTTTATAGACAGTGATTTGTTATATAAAAGTGAGCATGCTCTTTATAGACAGTGATTTGCTATATAAAGATGAGCCTGCTCTTTATAGACAGTGATTTGCTATATAAAGATGAGCTTGCTCTTTATAGACAGTGATTTGCTATATAAAGATGAGCTTGCTCTTTATAGACAGTGATTTGCTATATAAAGAAGAGCTTGCTCTCTATAGACAGTGATTTGCTATATAAAGATGAGTTAGCTCTTTATAGACAGTGATTTGATAAATAAAGATGAGCTTGTTCTTTATAGACAGTGATTTGCTATATAAAGATGAGCTTGCTCTTTATAGACAGTGATTTGCTATATAAAGATGAGCTTGCTCTTTATAGACAGTGATTTGCTTTATAAAGATGAGCGTGCTCTTTATAGACAATGATTTGCTATATAAAGATGAGCTTGCTCTCTATAGACAGTGATTTGCAATATAAAGATGAGTTTGCTCTCTATTGACAGTGATTTGATATATAAAGATTAGCTTGATCTCTATAGACAGTGATTTGCTATATAAAGATGAGCTTGCTCTCTATAGACAGTGATTTGCAATATAAAGATGAGTTTGCTCTCTATTGACAGTGATTTGATATATAAAGATTAGCTTGATCTCTATAGACAGTGATTTGCTATATAAAGATGAGCTTGTTCTTTATAGACAGTGATTTGCTATATAAAGATGAGCTTGCTCTTTATAGAGAGTGATTTGCTATATAAAGATGAGCTTGCTCTTTATAGACAGTGATTTACTATATAAAGATGAGCTTGCTCTTCTGTGGACAGTGATTCACTATATAAAGATGAGCTTGCTCTTTATAGACAGTGATTTGCAATATAAAGATGAGCTTGCTCTCTATTGACAGTGATTTGCTATATAAAGATGAGCCTGCTCTTTATAGACAGTGATTTGCTATATAAAGATGAGCTTGCTCTTTATAGACAGTGATTTGCTTTATAAAGATGAGCGTGCTCTTTATAGACAATGATTTGCTATATAAAGATGAGCTTGCTCTCTATAGACAGTGATTTGCAATATAAAGATGAGTTTGCTCTCTATTGACAGTGATTTGATATATAAAGATTAGCTTGATCTCTATGGACAGTGATTTGCTATATAAAGATGAGCTTGCTCTTTATAGACAGTGATTTGCTATATAAAGAAGAGCTTGCTCTCTATAGACAGTGATTTGCTATATAAAGATGAGTTAGCTCTTTATAGACAGTGATTTGATAAATAAAGATGAGCTTGTTCTTTATAGACAGTGATTTGCTATATAAAGATGAGCTTGCTCTTTATAGACAGTGATTTGCTATATAAAGATGAGCTTGCTCTTTATAGACAGTGATTTACTATATAAAGATGAGCTTGCTCTTCTGTGGACAGTGATTTACTATATAAAGATGAGCTTGCTCTTTATAGACAGTGATTTGCAATATAAAGATGAGCTTGCTCTCTATTGACAGTGATTTGCTATATAAAGATGAGCCTGCTCTTTATAGACAGTGATTTGCTATATAAAGATGAGCTTGCTCTTTATAGACAGTGATTTGCTTTATAAAGATGAGCGTGCTCTCTATAGACAGTGATTTGCAATATAAAGATGAATTTGCTCTCTATTGACAGTGATTTGATATATAAAGATTAGCTTGATCTCTATAGACAGTGATTTGCTATATAAAGATGAGCTTGCTCTTTATAGACAGCGATTTGCTATATAAAGATCAGCTTGCTCTTTATAGACAGTGATTTGATAAATAAAGATGAACTTGCTCTTTATAGACAGTGATTTGCTATATAAAGATGAGCTTGCTCTTTATAGACAGTGATTTGCTATATAAAGATGAGCTTGCTCTCTATAGACAGTGAGTTGCTATATAAAGATCAGCTTGCTCTCTATAGACAGTGATTTGCTATATAAAGATCAGCTTGCTTTTTATAGACAGTGATTTGCTATATAAAGATGAGCTTGCTCTTTATAGACAGTGATTTGCTATATAAAGATGAGCTTGCTCTCTATAGACAGTGATTTGCTATATAAAGATCAGCTTGCTCTCTATAGACAGTGATTTGCTGTATAAAGATGAGCTTGCTCTTTATAGACAGTGATTTGCTATATAAAGATGAGCCTGCTCTTTATAGACAGTGATTTGCTATATAAAGATGAGCTTGCTCTTTATAGACAGTGATTTGATAAATAAAGATGAACTTGCTCTTTATAGACAGTGATTTGCTATGTAAAGATGAGCTTGCTCTTTATAGACAGTGATTTGCTATATAAAGATGAGCTTGCTCTTTATTGACAGTGATTTGCAATATAATGATGAGCTTGCTCTTTATAGACAGTGATTTGCTATATAAAGATGAGCTTGCTCTTTATAGACAGTGATTTGCTATATAAAGATGAGCTTGCTCTTTATAGACAGTGATTTGCTTTATAAAGATGAGCTTGCTCTTTATAGACAATGATTTGCTATATAAAGATGAGCTTGCTCTCTATAGACAGTGATTTGCAATATAAAGATGAGTTTGCTCTCTATTGACAGTGATTTGATATATAAAGATTAGCTTGATATCTATAGACAGTGATTTGCTATATAAAGATGAGCTTGCTCTTTATAGACAGCGATTTGCTATATAAAGATGAGCTTGCTCTTTATAGACAGTGATTTGCTATATAAAGATGAGCTTGCTCTTTATAGACAGTGATTTGATAAATAAAGATGAACTTGCTCTTTATAGACAGTGATTTGCTATATAAAGATGAGCTTGCTCTTTATAGACAATGATTTGCTATATAAAGATGAGCTTGCTCTCTATAGACAGTGAGTTGCTATATAAAGATCAGCTTGCTCTCTATAGACAGTGATTTGCTATATAAAGATCAGCTTGCTTTTTATAGAGAGTGATTTGCTATATAAAGATGAGCTTGCTCTTTATAGACAGTGATTTGCTATATAAAGATGAGCTTGCTCTATATAGACAGTGATTTGCTATATAAAGATGAGCTTGCTCTCTATAGACAGTGATTTGCTGTATAAAGATGAGCTTGCTCTTTATTGACAGTGATTTGCTATATAAAGACGAGCTTGCTCTTATTAGACAGTGATTTGCTATATAATGATGACCTTGCTCTTTATAGACAATGATTTGCTATATAAAGATGAGCTTGCTCTTGATAAAGAGCGATTTGCTATATAAAGATGAGCTTGCTCTTTATAGACAGTGGTTTGCTATATAAAGATGAGCTTGCTCTTTATAGACAGTGGTTTTCTATATAACGATGAGCTTGCTCTCTATAGACAGTGATTATAAAGATGCTATTTTTACAGGTTTGACTGTATTTCATCGTAAGAACTGACACAATTTAAAAAAAAATGTTTCTTATTTCAGATGTTGTCAGCTTGCTTTGAAGCTAAAACAATGGTCCTAATATATTTTCTGTCATTTGTACTACTAATTAATCAGTGTAACGCAATCAGCATAACACGGATAGTTGATGAGTATATTGCTGTGTGCGGCGAATTAATTTGTGAAAAAGGCAAACCACCATTAGTAAGGCCCTTGTTGAGCATTTCCAAAAGACACACTTTTTGCGATGATTGCAGTTGCGAAATATCATGTGTACATCAAGTAAATTGTTGTCCGGACTTGTTTCTCTCCTTACGTCTAAACTGTACTAAAACTAATATTGTGGAAGGTTCTGCATTGAACGTACCCATTTTAATGAGTGATAGCTGTCCTGTAAATACCACAATGGAAGAGAAACAAAAGTGCATGGTAAGCGAGGACAGAGCAATAGCAATGCAAAGCATACCAGTGACGTCACAAAAAACGTCATTAGTTTACAGAAATATTGACTGTCTTAGATGTAACAATGAAAATACAGACGATGCTATGGCTTGGAAATTGAAAATTGAATGTACATATATTGAGATGGCAGATTTAATTTTTTTATCTTCATATGGTGAAATAGTAGAACAGGCAGACAAATACAATTGTAGTATATCATATGTAGATGTAACAAAGCATCATATTGAGCCAAGAAGGTGTATTATCGATTCTAAATCAGATGCGCACGTTGGAATACGCAGTTGCAACGTTTCTGGGACATGGAAGCATTACGACCCGGATATAGATGTCGCCTGTCAGACATATGATCATAAATTTCACTTATTTAAAAACGTGTTTTGCTATATATGTAATCCACCATCTTACCATGGAAACCTAATATCAAGGTGCAATGTTACTGGACTGTGGAAAGATTTTAGCGAACTTTTGGAAAAAGCATGCAATGAAACACAATCAAGCCCTGTTACTGGAGAATTTAAAAATATCTATTGTTACATGTGTAACGTACCGAATTTCCTTTTAAGGAAGAAAAAATTCATACATCTTCAAGATGTCATTGTGGATATTAAAGATAAAACATTCTCCGTCGATAAGTTTGAAAGTGAATTTAAAATAAGGCAGCTCAGTCTGCAGCAAATAATAGATACAATAACAAATCGACATGGTATTAAACAAGTACCGAGCCTCCAGAACCCATGCCTACACTTACACAAGATGTTAATTATAATGATCCAATCGATTCTAATTTTACAAATAAAAATCATACAGATAACAACACAAACATGTTGAATTTTTACACCAAATATTTTGCTCTTACTGGAAAAGCACATTTTTGTCATAATCATTCACTGTTTACAGACCTTGATCAATGTAACTGTGATGAACACTGTGGTGTACAAGCGTTTCATAATCAGAAGTGTTGCATAGACAAACTTTTCACAAGAACCACTATTTGTACAGAGGAAAAATATTCATGGGACGGAAGACGTTATCTTGTTTACGATGGGTGTAACAAATTAACAAACAAAATATTACAGGAGCTGTGCTATAGACAGTTAGAAGATACTATTTTTTTCATATCTTCCATCAACGTTTCATGGAGGCTACTCTAATATACATTATAAAAATATATTTTGCTTATTTTGTGATAAAGAGAAAAAGAGTAGAACATTCTTTAAAACTAATTTGAAAAATGGAGTAACATGATGGGACTTTGAGATATCATGTGATACATACATTCCTGTATATTATCATGTGTCATTAGAACGGTTTATTAGATTTGCTCAAAAGAATGGTTGTAATATATATTTGAAACCACTTGGTGACGAGTGTGGGAGGAACATTTACAGCAATAAATGTAATACGTGTGGGAATCTGCTAACTGAAGATCCTGATATTACCTGGGTATGCGAACATTTGAATGTACCACTAGGCCGAAGAAATGAATTTTGTATAATGTGCAATCCTATGGACAAAACTACCAGATTCATCTCGACTTGCAACGAAACAGGTTTATGGGACACGTATGATGATCAAATTGAGGAATACTGCATACAAATGTCATTGATCGAGAACCATGTGCCATATAAAAACATATTTTGTAGGCAATGCAATGGTATTACGGAATATAACGTGCCAGACCCACCTAGTACTTATATCCCAACTTGTATAGAAAACGCCAATAGTACTCATTGTTCCTCCGACATAAACGAAGAAAATATATCTAAGGCGACGTTTCGATTAGTATTTTCACTTTTAAGATTTGACAAACAGAGCAACACGAAAGAAGGGATGTGTACAGCCAAACAGATTTATAACAACTTTGATGTAAATTAGCTTTATTCTTCATCATTATCTTTATTCAAAATCATACAAAACACTAACTTTTATAAGTTTTTCTAAGTAGTAGATATATGACAAGGGACTAGGTTTGATTCATTTTTGTTATCTATGCTCCAATAAACTCATAATTATGTCACGACAAGAAATCTCAGCGCCTGATTATCAAAAGTCTGTACCTACTACCACAATGTTAACCCACTACAGATATGATGTGTTAATTCAACGTGAAATGATTATATATGCGAGTCATAGCAAGTAAGTTATTGCATTTAACGCTAGATGAACTTTATATCATGACAATAACAGTCAGTGTGTTATGTGACGCAGGCACTTTATGCTGACTCCGATCCAACCAGTTTCTACCCTTACTCCTTGCTACGTACTCAGTCAAGAAGCAGTAAAGGTACATGTTATAGTCTTTGGTTAAAATCATATTTTTCACTTGTTCTCCTTTACAGATATTTCGCGGCATGGAAGGTCTGTGGAAACACAAATATGTGTCACATGCGAGTGACTTATGTCATGAATATATAATGATATGATCCATACGGCTATATCTTTTTTCGGCCAATCCTATTGCTCGTACCACGCAAAGCTATTTGCGCGTGACCCATAATGGGGTTTCCTCAGCTCCTCTCCTACACCAAGACATATAAGTAAAAGACTTACAGGACCACGAGGGGAGCACGTTAATTATTCCATCACTGAGTCGATCTTTATGATTATTCCAAAGCAAACTTATTCCACTAGCAAGTCGATCTTTAATATCTGTGTCACGCTTCCCGGCCCTTTCTTCATTCATGACCTATCATCAGGTTTGGAACTAGATTAACACGACGTGTGCCACTAGTGGAGCAGGAACTATTTACCCTTCCGGAGCACATGAGTTCTGCCCCGGTTTTTAGTGGAGTTCGTGGTATTCGATCTTTAGTTTTATATGTATGTTTTGTAGATTGTTGTTTGTACTTTTGTTCTTTTTCTTTTGGACATTGTGTTGTCTGTCCTTTCTCGAGTTACGGATTCTGATTACCTCTTTGGTATCCTCAGACTCTTCTTATTCCATCACTGAGTCGATCTTATGATTATTCCAAAGAAAATTTAATCCATCACCGAGTTGTTCTTATTGATTATTCCAAAGCAGACTTATTCCACCACTCAGTCGATCTTATGATTATTCCAAAGCAGATTTATTCCACCACTGAGTCGATCTTTAAGATTATTCCAAAGAAAATGTAGTCCATAACCGAGTCGATCTTATTGATTATTCTAAAGCAGACTTATTCCACCACCGAGTCGATCTTTATGATTATTCCAAAGCAATCTTATTCCACCACTGAGTCGATCTTTATGATTATTCCAAAACAGACTTATTCCACCACTGAGTCGATATTTATGATTATTCGAAAGAAAATTTAATCCATCACTGAGGCGATCTTATTTATTATTCCAAAGCAAACTTATTCATCACTGAGTCGATCTTTATGACTATTCCAAAGAAATTTTAATCCATCACTGAGTCGATCTTATTAATTATTCCAAAGAAAATTTAATCCATCACCGAGGCGATCTTTATGATTATTCCAATGCAAGCTTATTCCACCACCGAGTCGATCTTTATGATTATTCCAAAGAAAATTTAGTCCATCACCGAGGCGATCTTTATGATTATTCCAAAGCTGACTTATTCCACCACTGAGTCGATCTTTATGATTATCCCAATGCAAGCTTATTCCACCACTGAGTCGATCTTTATGATTATTCCAAAGCAGACTTATTCCACCACCGAGTCGATCTTTATGATTATTCCAAAGAAAATTTAGTCCATAACCGAGTCGATCTTTATGATTATTCCAAAGCAAACTTATTCCACCACTGAGTCGATCTTTATGATTATTCCAAAGCAAGCTTATTCCACCACCTAGTCGATCTTTATGATTATTCCAAAGCAGACTTATTCCACCACCGAGGCGATCTTGATGATTATTCCAATGCAAGCTTATTCCACCACCTAGTCGATCTGTATGATTATTCCAAAGCAGACTTATTCCTCAACTGAGTCGATCTTTATGATTATTCCAAAGAAAATTAAGTCCATCACCGAGTCGATCTTATTGATTATTCCAAAGCAAACTTATTCATCACTGAGTCGATCTTTATGATTATTCCAAAGAAAATTGAATCCATCACTGAGGCGATCTTTATGATTATTCCAATGAAAGCTTATTCCACCACATAGTCGATCTTTATGATTATTCCAAAGCTGATTTATTCCACCATTGAGTCGATCTTTATGATTATTCCAAAGCAGATTTATTCCATCACTGAGTCGATCTTTATGATTATTCCAAAGCAGACTTATTCCATCAATGAGTCGATCTTTATGATTATTCCAAAGCAGACTTATTCCACCACCGAGTCGATCTTTATGATTATTCCAAAGCAGACTTATTCCATCCCTGAGTCGATCTTTATGATTATTCCAAAGCAGACTTATTCCATCACTGAGTCGATCTTTATGATTATTCCAAAGCAGACTTATTCCACCACCGAGTCGATCTTTATGATTATTCCAAAGAAAATTTAGTCCATCACTGAGTCGATCTTTATGATTATTCCAAAGCAGACTTATTCCACCACCTAGTCGATCTTTATATGATTATTCCAAAGAAAATTAAGTCCATCACCGAGTCGATCTTTATGATTATTCTAAAGCTGACTTATTCCACCACTGAGTCGATCTTTATGATTATTTCAATGCAAGCTTATTCCACCACCTAGTCGATCTTTATGATTATTCCAAAGCAGACTTATTCCACCACCGAGTCGATCTTTATGATTATTCCAAAGCAGACTTATTCCACCACCTAGTCGATCTTTATGATTATTCCAAAGCAGACTTATTCCACCACTGAGTCGATCTTTATGATTATTCCAAAGCAGACTTATTTCACCACCGAGACGATCTTGATGATTATTCCAATGCAAGCTTATTCCACCACCTAGTCGATCTTTATGATTATTCCAAAGCAGATTTATTCCACCACTGAGTAGATCTTGATGATTATTCCAAAGAAAATTTAGTCCATCACCGAGTCGATCTTTATGATTATTCCAAAGCAAACTTATTCCATCACCGAGTCGATCTTTATGATTATTCCAAAGCAGACTTATTCCACCACCGAGTCAATCTTCATGATTATTCCAAGTCTTTTACCGGAGTTGACTCTATACGGGGTCCGTGTTGCTCAGTGTTTTTTCTTTGTTTGTCTTCGTCTTGTATACCTTTGCTGCCAGTTTCTCTAGATTGTCCTTTTGGATTACCCCTTCGGTATTCTCTGACGTTTATTTACTTCATAAGAGCAGAAAAAGCATCGCACTCAGTCGTTTGAAAGGGGATCTTTCTTCATGTCCCGGTTTTTCTGTTACTATTTAAGCGGAGTTAAGCTAGTTTTATGAACCAACTGACACTATTTTAACAATGTTATTTCTATTAAAGAGAAGATGTATTGATCTGATGTGCTATCCAGAACGAACACTTCTAGAAAAGGGATGCTTTCCATTGCTTGATATCACATATGGCCTTGGGTATATTTTATCTTTAGAATTAACAGGAGGTCCATTAACACATATCAATGATACAATTCTATTTTTAGAGAAAATAGAGGGTGAGATAGAATTATCAATTCTCAATAGTTTGCGTGACTTATTTTTTCACTTAAGAATGGAATCGAATATATATCTATATAATTCAATATGTAACAATGGGACATCTTGGAATGAGTCTACAATATCTATATTAATATACCAGAAACTGTCTTGTCTTTCTCTGGTGTCCCGATCACGTCTTGAAGAAAGACTGTTGTCATTAACAACATCGACATTCAACTTTTCATTTTCAGACACCTGGTATCAACTTGATTTATTGCCGAATGCCGACGCGTTTCTTTTACCGTCATATAAACCTGATATCAACCAATCGTGTTTCATTCAAAGAAATATATCCGATAGTCTAGGAAGATATTCACACGTGACACAATTACTGACGTGTCAACAGGTGGAACTACAACAAAATGAATTTGTGATTGACAGCGATACATTGCAGCTGACGTTAATTTCCATTGGTGTAGAAGTCAGCAATTTAGACTACACAGTGACACCATCAAATAACGTTAGAATGTGTGCAAGCAAATACAAATTGCTTTTTAAGTCAAAGAAAACAGACTCTAGTTTATTACAGAATATATTAGGGACGTCGTTAATGATATGCACTTGCCTTTCATTAGTCTTTTTGCTGTTTACATTGTTAGCATACATAATATTTCCCGCTTTGCGATCCTTACCAGGAAAAAATAATATGGCTTTAGTAGTTGCTATGATAGCTGGCCATACACTGTACCAGTTTGGGTTGTATCAGAATCAATATGAAATGACTTGTAAAATTATTGGAGTTCTGATACATTATTTTTGGTTGGTAATGTTTGTATGCCTGAATGTTTGTTCATTTCATATGCTTAGAGTTTTCAGAAATATGCTTCAACATGGAACGTCCTGTCAAAGAAAATCGTTTGTATTGTATTTGGTGTATTCATATGGTACCCCGCTAATCATTGTTATGTCAAATATTGTTGTAGAACTATTTGTAGGAAAGGAATCCAACATTGGCTATGGCGGTAACATTTGCTTTCTAAATCAACCAATCGCTGTCATTGTGACATTCATTTCACCCATAATGCGTGTATGCTTGTTGAACATTTTCTTTTTTGTCATGACGGCGAAAAATATAAGAAAAACATCATCGATTGTGGAGAAACAGCAAATTGAGTCAAATCGAGTACATTTTTCTGTGTATGTTAAATTATTTACAATAACGGGATTTCTTGGGTATTCCAAATGATCGATTCATTTTTACCGTATACTCTTGAAGAAAGAATATTTGCATGCATCACATCTCTGTTAAGCTCATTGCAAGGAGTATTTATCTTTGTGTCATATCTGTGTAATAGACGTGTTCTCATGTTAGTTAAGAAAATATTCCGTTTACAAAACTCACAATCACAACATACTCCGGTACAAAGGGAAACAATCAGTAATAAATAAACTATAAGTCAAACCTGGGAACCTCTATATAGCAAATCACTGTCTAAAAAAGTACAGACTCATCCCCCTCAACAAATAACGTATTTAATTGTAACCTATATATTTAGATCAACTCCTCAATAGGGCACATTTTCAGGTTTTCTTGAGTATCCTTTATATACATGTTTTACTAATAGAAGTTTAAAGATCAATAACAACTTATGTAAACACTATCAAACTTCAGTCCATTCCAAATGACAAATAAGGGTAATAACAAAATTACCGAACTCCGAACAATCTTCCAAACGGAAAGTCAAAACTCATAACTATATAAACAGACAAAATCAGTCAACAACCGGAAAACTGTGAAAACCGTAATGACCCTGACTTGGTACAGGCATTTCTAAAGAAATGGTGGGTTGAATCAGATCTTTAGGCGCCAAACCTCCCGCTTTCATTACGGCTCAAAGGTTCAGGCTGTCACTATAACAGTATTTATAACAATACTGGAACAAGGTAAAATAGTTGTCAAAGCAGTACCAAATTCAGTGAGGAGGGTGGAATATCTATCGTGAAACATCTCCATCAACAACCCCGAGTCACCTGAAGTATTTTAACTACGAAAGTAAATGTCAAAAACACTCTTACGTCACACATTGATAAAAAAATATGCTTGGCATTTTTTTTGACTTCCTTATCTTTATACATTTTCACTATATGAAAATCCATCGTTTATTACTAATAGTGTCAGCTTTTTACATTGATTTTAATACATTGTAACATTGTCGTTTAATTGATGTGTGGCTCGATATTGTGGCATCAACATCTTTATTTGGTTATTATAATTAATTGTTTTAGCTTCATCATGTTAAATGAAGCAATATACATTAATACATTCTTTCATCCCCTCTGGTAAGTTCATAAGGTAAAATGAAACATGTTATATTTTTCCACCATCTTTGTTGGTTTCATCTTGTATAATTAGACATTTTATATTGTTTCATTGCCATTGTTAGTTTCATCATGTAAAATGAAACATGTTATATTCTTTTATCGCCATGTTAGTTTCATTATGTAAAATGAAACATGCTATATTCTTTCACTGCCATTGCTAACTAAGTCATACAAAATGAAACATGTTATATTCTTTCACCGCCATTGGTAACTAAGTCATACAAAATAAGCATGCTATATTCTTTCACCGCCATTGGTAACTAAGTCATACAAAAATGAAACATGTTATATTAATTCACAGCCATTGTTAACTTAATCATACAAAATAAACATGTTATGTTCTTTCACCGCCATTGGTAACTAAGTCATACAAAATAAACATGCTCTATCCTTTCACCGCCATTGTTAACTTAGTCATACAAAATAAACATGCTATATTCTTTCACCGCCATTGTTAGTTTCATCATGTAAAAATGAAACATTTTATTTTCTGTTAGTTTCATGTAAACAGCAACATGTTATACTTATTCGATGTGCAAATAATTGAAACATATTCATTTGGTACTGATACAGTATGTGGTATTCAAACACAATGCCAGGTGACGCAAGTGCCACAATCTAACAGTAGTTGCAATCAATACTTATGTATCTTGCATGAAAAAAGATTGAAGATACCAAAGATGCAATCAGAATCCGTAAATTGAAGGACAGACAACACAATGGCCAAACAGAAAGAAGATAAAAGGTCAAGCAATGATCTACCAAGCACTACAAACTCTTGTTACAAACCCGGTGATAAGACGTGAATGAGGAAGGGACCGGATTGTCATTACGACAAACGGAGCATAGGTGAGATGTAATCGATAGAAAATATCAGATAAAGTTTGCCAGTAACATGTCGGATTTTCATAAATACTACGGTCTTCGCAACCATTAAAACAGCCAGACTAGATCTAACCGAAACACTGTTATATATAGTACGTATTATATATGTCAATTGATTTATGTAATTCAATACAGATAATTATTTTCGGACGTTTTTGTTATTTTCCCAACTATTTTACTGTCTTTGTTTATGTTGACATTTATTTTGTAATAGTATGTGGTCTTTTTGAGTGGTACGAATCTGTACAGGCTTTGTGCACGTTTGTTTATATCTGTACCCATTGTTCATTTTTTTATATTGGTGGAATTGTTGACCATCACAGTTAAAGAAAAGTTTGAAGATATCAAAACGGGTAATCAGGAGCTGTAAATCGACAAAGGACAGACAATACAATGACCAACAGAAAAAGGACAAACAATGATCTATAAAACACAACACAAAAAACTAAAGATTGGGGCAAGAAAAGTTTGAAGATACTCAGGATGTAATCAGTAGCTGTAAATCAAAGGACAGACAATACAGTGACCAAATGAAAAAGGACAAACAATGATCTATAAAACACTACACAGAAAACTAAAGATTGGGGCAAGAAATGTTTGAAGATACCAAAGAGGAAATCAGAAGCTGTAAATCAAAGAACAGACAATACAATGACCAAAAGAAAAAGGACAAAAGGACAAACAATGATATACAAAACACCACACAGAAAACTAAAGATTGAGGCAAGAACAGTTTGAAGATACCAAGGAGGTAATCAGAAGCTGTAAATCAAAGGACAGACAATACAGTGACCAAAAGATACCAACGAGGTAATCAGAAGCTGTAAATCAAAGGATAGACAATGCAATGACCAAAAGAAAAAGGACAAACAATGATCTATAAAACACTACACAGAAAACTAAAGATTGAGGCAAGAAAAGTTTGAAGATACCAAAGAGATCATCAGAAGCTGTAAATCAAAGGACAGACAATACAGTGCCCAAGAAAAAAAGGACAAACAATGATATATAAAACACTACACTGAAAACGAAAGATTGAGGCAAGAAAAGTTTGAAGATACCAAAGGGGTAATCAGAAGCTGTAAATCAAAGGACAGACAATACAGTGACCAAATTAAAAAGGACAAAAGGACAAACAATGATCTATAAAACACTACACAGAAAACTAAAGATTGAGGCAAGAAAAGTTTGAAGATATCAAAAGGGTTATTAGAAACTGTAAGTCAAAGAACAGACAATACAGTGACCAAAGGAAAAAGGACAAACAATGATCTATAAAACACAACACAGAAAACTAATGATTGGGGCAAGAAAAGTTTGAAGATACTAAAGAGGTAATTAGAAGCTGTAAATCAAAGGACAGACAATACAGTGACCAAAAGAAAAAGGACAAACAATGATCTACAAAACACTACACAGAAAACTAAAGATTGAGGCAAGAAAAGTTTGAAGATACCAAAGTGGATAATCAGAAGATACCAAAAGGGGTAATCAGAAGATACCCAAAGGGCTAATCAGAAGATACCAAAAGGGTAGTCAGAAGATTCCAAAAGGGGTAATCAGAAGATACCAAAAGGGGTAACCATAAGATACCAAAAGGGGTAATTAGAAGATATTAAAAGGGGTAATCAGAAGATACCAAAAGGGGTAATCAGAAGATACCAAAAGTGGTCATCAGAAGATACCAAAAGGGGTAATTAGAAGATAACAAAAGGGGTAGTCAGAAGATACCAAAAGGGGTAACCAGAAGATACCAAAAGGGGTAATTAGAAGATATTAAAAGGGGTAATCAGAAGATACCAAAAGGGGTAATCAGAAGATACCAAAAGTGGTAATCAGAAGATACCAAAAGGGGTAATCAGAAGATACCAAAAGTGGTAATCAGAAGATACCAAAAGGGTAATCAGAAGATACCAAAAGTGGTAATCAGAAGATACCAAAAGGGGTAATTAGAAGATAACAAAAGGGGTAGTCAGAAGATACCAAAAGGGGTAACCAGAAGATACCAAAAGGGGTAATTAGAAGATATTAAAAGGGGTAATCAGAAGATACCAAAAGGGGTAATCAGAAGATACCAAAAGTGGTAATCAGAAGATACCAAAAGTGGTAATCAGAAGATACCAAAAGGGGTAATCAGAAGATACCAAAATGGGTAATCAGAAGCGTATATCGAAGGACAGACAATACAATGACCAACAGAAAAAGATTTATAAAACACTACACAGAAAACTAATATCAAACAACACGAATCCCACTAAAAACAGGGAGTGAATTCGGGTGCTCCGGAAAGGTACGCAGTTCCTGCTCTAGATGTGGTACCCGTCGTGTTTAAAAAAACTTTCTTTTCATAATATTGACACTGAATTAATATCGTTATCGTCAATTGTGGAGAATCCGAGAAGAAAGTGGCTTCAAGCACTCATTGTCCAAATAAAAAACAAGCCATGGTTGCTATGACGACAGTGTCAATATTGAATTACAGCAGGTCAGATTGCAAATATTTATGACGTCCCATGTGTATCATTCTTACATTTGAGGGTTGGTATTATTACTCCCATGTGGAAAACACTTACATGACAACATCATTTCATTAAGAGGGGAGGTTAGGACCAATAAAACTAGTTTAACCCGTCCAAAGTGAGCGGTCATGTATGCATTTGGAACTGTTCCGACAGTGTGGTATTTTTTTTTATTTTCTTATTAAATGGGAACGAACCCCAATCATATTGTAGGGTTATAAAACGTAATTTCTCCTTAAAAAGGTAATACACTACATTTTCTGGTTAAAAGAATCGCAGAAAGCTATTAATTGTGTATTTGGGTATGCTGCTATATTGAGAAAGGTAGTGACGTCACGCTGTCTCTTGTGAATAATTCAAGCATTTGTTATCAATGCAATGCACATTATCAACCAATCAAGAAAATTAACATTTACAGAGTATTAATGAATGGGAATCAGACAATATGGTTTAAGTTCCTTATAATTTTGATCCAGAATAATTTGGTAGAGGAAATTAACAGCTAAGCACCGAAACAATAGCGCAGACACCCCCCTTTTCTGTACGATTCCTATCATTTTCCAGAACATTCATAGCCCATGTACAATATGCTTTTAGTTTTCTACCAAAAATATAGGTGTGAAAGATATTTTGGTTCGAGTATTTCGTTTATCTTCGACTATATTAGAATTTGTGTCTTTAGCGAATGTTATTTGCTATAGGCGCACGGAAACCAGTCCAGACGGTGTGATGTTGAATAATTTGCAATTGATGTTCTCTTCAATACAAATGAGTTCCACAAAATGGTGGAGATTTTGTACAGTTTGCTTAAAAACAACAGGAAGTGAAAATAGTCCATGTTAGCAAAGATACATCGATCACCACCTAAACATGACGTTTTATTGACTTTTTTTTAAATTATATAGATATAACATCTTATGTTATCTTTTTAGATATAAGAAATTTGTTTTGTAAACATAGATTTTTTTAATAGAAAGAAAGTTTAAACAGTGATGATCTACAATTTCACCACCAATTCTGGTATGAATGACTCTGATCTTGTTTTTGCTTTGTTTGTTTGTTTGTTTGTTTGTTTGTACTTTTCTTTTAATTGCTACTCATAGATTATTGGCTAATGGGTCGACAAACCTTTCTAAAATGAAATGTTTGAAGATACCAAAGGGGTAATCAGAAAATGTGAATCGAAGAAGGTTATAAAATGCAATTACTAAATGAAAAAGGACAAAAGGACAAACTAAGGTCTCCCAAATACTACACAGAAAACTAAAGATTGAGTAAAACGTACCAAATACTACACAGAAAACTAAAGATTGAGTAAAACGTACCAAATACTACACAGAAACTAAAGATTGAGTAAAACGTACCAAATACTACACAGAAAACTAAAGATTGAGTAAAACGTACCAAATACTACACAGAAATCTAAAGATTGAGTAAAACGTACCAAATACTACACAGAACACTAAAGATTGAGTAAAACGTACCCTACTAAAACAAGTTATGAACCCAGGTGCCCCGGAAAGATAAGGTTTCCCCCACATTTGGTACGCGTCGGGTTACTATTGTCATAAACCCGGTGAAAAGTCATGAATAAGGAAAAGATTGGATTGTGATTACGACAAACGGAACATATCCGTGGTCATTTGTGACACAGGTGTACACTAAATAAAAGGATTCTTAGTAATCATATGTAGATACACCAGAAAATATAGACTTGTTATAAGTCTCTTTCTTATTAAAAGTCCTTTTAATAAAATGCTGCTATGTTCAAATCATGACTGACCATTTATATCTATTAAAGCTCGTTACTTATTACATGTGATCAGCCTAGATTACAACTTCCATAGCTACAGGAATTATTAATAACAAGGGAACTTGTAGCAAATTCACAGAAAATGAAATATGTTAAGCACAATTAGTGTGATCACTTAGACAGACCTTTATTCTTTTACGCAAAATTTGCTATGAGATTAAATGAACAATATTTTATTTTGCATGATATGGTTAAAAATGAAATTAAAATATAAAAAAATACTACAAGGTTAGAACAAGTCCAAAATCCAAATGGAAATTCGATAACCCTAAAACTTTATCAGTAGTAGTTCACCATATAACCAACCACAATGCAGGGGCGGATCCAGGATTTCAAGTTAGGGAGGGGGGTGCAGTTAAAAAATTTGCGCCGAGCGGAGGGAGGCGCGAACATTTTTCGGGTATTTCGTGTGAAAAATCACGATTTTACGCCAACAAAAATCATATTTTTTCGTATTTTAGTGGGGGCGCACGCCGGATGCGCCCCCCTGGATCCGCCCCTGCAATGCAAACGGGCTCTGTCCAACCTGAACCTTCTCAAACACCGTAAAAATGACAAAGACAATGCATATAGTGGGAATGAATTTAGGTCCTTGATTTGGACAAAATAAGCAAGACAAATATGTTAGAGTTGTCTTTCCTGAACTTACCCACCTGTCATGAACTCATTCTAAAAGGATGTATTCCAGCGGAACGGATTTTTGTATCAGCCATACTTTTAAAAAACCAATTGAAGTGGAAATGTTAACACACTGAAGTGGCCAAGTACACCCTGAGGCGCAGGATGTACAGGATACTGAAGGGATACTGAAGGGTGTTACAATCTCCATATCTACGGATAGGAACATAAATAACGAATTTATCCCCAGTTATAGTCAAAAAGAAGACATGTTGGACTCCTGCTGGCGATGTAAAAGTGACATTTTCTTTGTTTTTGGGAAGAATAAGTAAAAAATATGAAAGCTTCGAGTGTTTTTTACCCAATGTAGGGTACTACTAAGAACCCTACAGTTGATCAAATTAATAACTTTAAATTCAGTATATAGCTAAGATTGACTAAATTTGATTTTGGAGCGCAACGTCGCGAGCTTTAACGTCATATTATCCCCGTTTTGAAAATTATAACAACATTTGATTGGTTAAATGGCTTGCTACACCCGGTAATATGGCCTAGCAACACCCGGGAATAATGGGTTTTTTATACCCGGGGTTTTCATCAATCAAAAGTTGTCATAATTTTCAAACCGGAGATAATAAATATTGTAACCTGTGTCTTGTAGTTAAACACACTGTAACATTGTTAGCGTTCTAAGTGCACACATGACAATTATACAGTCAAAACTGCCTTACAGGGCACCTCCACATAATTAGCAATCATTGTCTATTAAGGACAGCCTCATTTTCCCCATAAATGAATAGTGCATATAATTTCAACCAGTATTTAAAGGACCATTTCCAACAAAGGACGCATTTTCAAATTCCATTGAATGTCCTTTATATAAAGGCGTGACTGTATGTGTATTTAACGTAATGTAGTATTCTACATTGTCAGAATAATAGTTTGTAAACGTAATTTGATACTTTGCTGAAAAGGGGGAGAATTTTAAACTCTTCGTTGTCTATTTATATGTAAATTTTACAATTTTCTGTTGAGATATTTATGAAGTATGTTCTTAGTACATATTCAATATTCATTGATGTTTATTGAAGGTTAAGAAATCTGGAATCATAATTCTTGTATGAATTATTGATTAGCATCAGGTTAACGTTCAGTCAGCTGTAATTTGAATACATTTACACCGAGAATAACTACTTTGGATTTAGCAAAGGATTATAACACAATTATTATAGCTCCCTGAATATAGGTAGTAGAAAAATGTGTTTTATAGCATAGATACATGTCAGGGCTAAGGAATAACAAAATTACATTGGAAGATGATGAAAGTTTCTTTTAACATGTATAGGTACTGTGGTTTTTTCCAAAAAGTAGATGTCCGTCCTATTATGTGTCTTTACGTTCTGAGTTCTGTTGTGATGTTCTATTATGTGTCTTTACGTTCTGAGTTCCGTATTGTGATGTTCTATTATGTGTCTTTACGTTCTGAGTTCCGTGTTGTGATGTCCTATGATGTGTCTTTACGTTCTGAGTTCCGTGTTGTGATGTCCTATGATGTGTCTTTGCGTTCTGAGTTCCGTGTTGTGATGTCCTATTATGTGTCTTTACGTTGTGAGTTCCGTGTTGTGATGTCCTATTATGTGTCTTTACGTTCTGAGTTCTGTTGTGCTGTTCTATTATGTGTCTTTACGTTCTGAGTTCCGTGTTGTGATGTCCTATTATGTGTCTTTACGTTCTGAGTTCCGTGTTGTGATGTTCTATTATGTGTCTTTACTTTCTGAGTTCCGTGTTGTGATGTCCTATTGTGTGTCTTTACGTTATGAGTTCCGTGTTGTGATGTCCTATTATGTGTCTTTATGTTCTGAGTTCCGTGTTGTGATGTCCTATTATGTGTCTTTACGTTCTGAGTTCTGTTGTGATGTTCTATTATGTGTCTTTACGTTCTGAGTTCCGTGTTGTGATGTCCTATTATGTGTCTTTTTCGTTCTGAGTTCCGTCTTGTGTTGTCCTATTATGTGTCTTTACGTTCTGAGTTCCGTGTTGTGATGTCCTATTATGTGTCTTTACGTTCTGAGTTCCGTGTTGTGATGTCCTATTATGTGTTTTTACGTTGTAAGTTCCGTGTTGTGATGTCCTATTATGTGTCTTTACGTTCTGAGTTCTGTTGTGATGTTCTATTATGTGTCTTTACGTTCTGAGTTCCGTGTTGTGATGTCCTATTATGTGTCTTTACGTTCTGAGTTCCGTGTTGTGATGTCCTATTATGTGTCGTTACGTTGTAAGTTCCGTGTTGTGATGTCCTATTATGTGTCTTTACGTTGTAAGTTCCGTGTTGTGATGTCCTATTATGTGTCTTTACGTTCTGAGTTCTGTTGTGATGTTCTATTATGTGTCTTTACGTTCTGAGTTCCGTGTTGTGATTTCCTATTATGTGTCTTTACGTTCTGAGTTCCGTGTTGTGATGTCCGTTACGTTTTCCGCATGAAAACGATGTTCGGTTCGTATTTACCACCAGTTGTTGAAGGACTCATGTCTCATTTACGTTATGTGTGTTTGTTTACGCATAGTGGCTTCCAACACATATTGTGTTGTGTTTTTGTTTTGTTTTTCTTCCTCTTGTGTACCCTATGTTGTCAGTTTCTCCTTTTTTGATAGCCCCTTCCGTATTCTCTAACGTTTATTTACTGAGGCACTATAATTATCAATTAGAGAATATGTCTTAATTAATTATGTTGGCTCAGGAATAGTCAGAAGCATTTTAAATGACTCTTATTAAACAAGGAAGTGCTTGTTTAAATAAAACCTACTTATACACAAAAATAAATAATCTCCATTTGTTGTACAATATCATCTGTTTTTAATCGGTTATATAAATAATTCATAAATACTAAAAATAACAATACGACTAAACGTGTATAAATATAGTGCTTCTTCTGCTAACAAAACACGATTCGCACAAAGTCATGACAACCATTGACCCTATCCTAATAGACTCGTTTGTATTCTTGTTATGTGAACGTTTGGATTTAAAAGAAAAAAATAAATATTGGAATAAAGAACACAAAGCTTGGGTGACATTGAATTTATATAATATATTCTTTCTTGAGCGAAATTAAAAGTCCATATTTATAATGCATGAATTATATCTAAATAATACGTGAACGGCATTGGCACTGAAGGACAGAAAGAACAGTATGAAGATACCAAAGGGGCAATCAGAAGCCGTGAATCGAAGGACAGACAATATTATTGCCAAAAGAAAAAGGACAAACAATGATGTACAAAACACGACACAGAAAACTACTGATCTAGCAACACGAACCCCATCTTGAAAACTGGGGGTGAACTCAGGAGCCCCGGAAGGGTATGCAGTTCCTGTTCCACATGTGACACTTGTCGTGTTACTGTTGTTACAAGCGCTCAAATGACCTTAATGCAAGGAACACATTAGATAGATGCTACTAAGCATAGACTTTCAAATGACAAACAGGGTTGTGACAATTGAATGCTTATTGAATTGTCATGTACGAAGGTTTTTTTCTTACGATAATAGAAATTCATGATTGTTGTCGCTACATAGCGACACGGATTATTATAGGTCCATATAGAAAAACTGCTTTAAATATTAAGTTAATTTCTGTTAAGTGTGTGTTTTCGTGTCGATCAGTGTTAATTATATCCAAACCCAATGATAATAGCTTGGTTAAGTACAAAGTATGTGTATTGTTTGTAAGAGATCAGAGATACAAGATTTGCCATCATAATGGGACAGAGCTTAATGTGACGGGCTCCACATGCGGAGCAGGAACTGCTGACACTGCAGGGGAACCTGGGCCCGCCCCTGTTTATTTCGTAGGCTTCGTTCGATCTCTAGCTTATGTGCAGTTTTTGCAGATCATTGTTCTTAACATATTACATACTTTGTAAGCATGTTCTGATTGCCTGACACTACGACAACGGTTAAAGCCAACCATTATATGAATGTTCTCTGGATGAACCCCTGCAAACAGTGATAGTCAATGAGTCAATTTTTAAGATCAAAACGAACAATCACCTCTCATCTTAGCACACTGAACACACAAAATACCACAGCATATGACGTTAGAAACCCAGGTCCTGGCTCCTGACATGCACATAAATGTATTTCATCCAAACTGCAATTAATGAGAACGCCGCACCAAGCAGTAGCCAAGATAGCAGGAAGATTCTTCTAGCAAACATTAAACAGCAACAGTTAACAAAAATAGCCAGGGTAGCAGGAAGCTTCTTCTAGTAAACATTAAACAGCAACAGTTAACAAAAATAGCCAGGATAGCAGGAAGATTCTTCTAGTAAACATTAAACAGCAACAGTTAACAAAAATACCCAGGATAGCAGGAAGCTTCTTCTAGTAAACATTAAACAGCAAAAGATAACAAAAATAGCCAGGATAGCAGGAAGATTCTTCTCGTAAACATTAAACAGCAACAGTTAACAAAAATACCCAGGATAGCAGGAAGCTTCTTCTAGCAAACATTAAACACAACAGTTAACAAAAATACCCAGGATAGCAGGAAGCTTCTTCTAGCAAACATTAAACAGCAACAGTTAACAAAAATAGCCAGGATAATAGCAAGCTTCTTCTAGTAAACATTAAACACAACAGTTAACAAAAATAGCTAGGATAGCAGGAAACTTCTTCTAGCAAACATTAAGCAGCAACAGTTAACAAAAATAGCCAGGATAGCAGGAAGCTTCTTCTAGGAAACATTAAACAGCAACAGATAACAAAAATAGCCAGGATAGCAGGAAGGTTCTTCTAGCAAGCATTAAACACAACAGTTAACAAAAATAGCCAGGATAGCAGAAGCTTCTTCTACCAAACATTAAGCAGCAACACTTAACAAAAATAGCCATGATAGCAGGAAGCTTCTTCTAGCAAACATTAAGCAGCAACAGTTAACAAAAATTGCCAGGATAGCAGGAAGCTTCTAGTAAACATTAAACACAACAGTTAACAAAAATAGCCAGGATAGCCGGAAGCTTCTTCTAGCAAACATTAAACAGCAACAGTTAACAAAAATTGACAGGATAGCAGGAAGCTTCTAGCAAATATTAAACACAACAGTTAACAAAATAGCTAGGATAGCAGGAAACTTCTTTTAGCAAACATTAAACAGCAACAGTTAACACAAATAGCCAGGATAGCAGGAAGGTTCTTCTAGCAAACATTAAACAGCAACAGTTAACAAAAATAGCCAGGATAGCAAGAAGCTTCTTCTAGCAAACATTAAACAGCAACAGTTAACAAAAATAGCCAGGATAGCAGGAAGCTTCTAGCAAACATTAAACACAACAGTTAACAAAATAGCTAGGATAGCAGGAAACTTCTTTTAGCAAACATTAAACAGCAACAGTTAACACAAATAGCCAGGATAGCAGGAAGGTTCTTCTAGCAAACATTAAACAGCAACAGTTAACAAAAATAGCCAGGATAGCAAGAAGCTTCTTCTAGCAAACATTAAACAGCAACAGTTAACACAAATAGCCAGGATAGCAGGAAGTTTTTCTAGCAAACATTAAACAGCAACAGTTAACAAAAATTGCCAGGATAGCAGGAAACTTCTAGCAAACATTGAACATAACAGTTAACAAAAATAGCCAGGATAGCAGGAAGCTTCTAGCAAACATTAAACACAACAGTTAACAAAATAGCTAGGATAGCAGGAAACTTCTTTTAGCAAACATTAAACAGCAACAGTTAACACAAATAGCCAGGATAGCAGGAAGGTTCTTCTAGCAAACATTAAACAGCAACAGTTAACAAAAATAGCCAGGATAGCAAGAAGCTTCTTCTAGCAAACATTAAACAGCAACAGTTAACAAAAATAGCCAGGATAGCAGGAAGCTTCTTCCAGCAAACATGAAACAGCAACAGTTAACAAAAATAGCCAGGATAGCAGGAAGCTTCTTCTAGCAAACATTAAACACAACAGTTAACGAAAATAGCCAGGATAGCAGGAAGCTTCTTCTGGTAAACATTAAACACAACAGTTAACAAAAATAGCCAGGATAGCAGGAAACTTCTTCTAGCAAACATTAAATAGTAACAGTTAACAAAAATAGCCAGGATAGCAGGAAGCTTCTTCTAGCAAACATTAAACAGCAAAGGTTAACAAAAATAGCCAAGCACAATAGCACGAAACAGTCTTTTGACAAAATCAAACAGTAATAGTTTACAAATAGCCATCCACAATAGCAAGAAACAGTCTTCTGACAAAATCAAACACTAATAGTTTACAATATAGCCAACCACAATAGCACGAAACAGTCTTCTGACAAAATTAAACAGTAATAGTTTACAATATAGCCAACCACAATAGCACGAAACAGTCTTCTGTCAAAATCAAACAGTAATAGTTTACAAAATAGCCATCCACAATAGCGCGAAACAGTGTTCTGACAAAATCAAACAGTAATAGTTTACAAAATAGCCATCCACAATAGCACGAAACAGTCTTCTGTCAAAATCAGACAGTAATAGTTTACAAAATAGACATCCACAATAGCACGAAACAGTGTTCTGACAAAATTAAACAGTAACAATTTACAAAATAGCCAAGCAGAATAGAAAGAAGCAGTAAACTAACAAAATTAAGCAGTAATAGTTTACAAAATAGCCAACCACAATAGCACGAAACAGTCTTCTGACAAAATTAAACAGTAATAATTTACAAAATAACCAACCAATATAGCACGAAACAGTCTTCTGACAAAATAGCCAACCACAATAGCATGAAACAGTCTTCTGACAAAATCAAACAGTAATAATTTACAAAATATCCAACCACTATATCAGGAAACAGTAAACTAACAAAATTAAGCAGTAGTAGTTTGCAAAATAGCCACCCACAATAGCACGAAACAGTCTTCTGACAAAATCAAACAGTAATTGTTTACAAAATAGCCAACCACAATAGCACGAAACAGTCTTCTAACAAAATCAAACAGTAATAGTTTACAAAATAGCCATCAACAATAGAACGAAATAGTCTTCTGACAAAATCAAACAGTAATAGTTTACAAAATAGCCAAGCAGAATAGCACGAAACAGTCTTCTAACAAAATCAAACAGTAATAGTTTACAAAATAGCCATCCACAATAGAACGAAATAGTCTTCTGACAAAATCAAACAGTAATAGTTTACAAAATAGCCAAGCAGAATAGCACGAAACAGTTTTCTAACAAAATCAAACAGTAATAGTTTACAAAATAGTCAACCACAATAGCAAGAAACAGTCTTTTGATAAAATCAAACAGTAATAGTTTACAAAATAGCCATCCACAATAGCAAGAAACAGTCTTCTGACAAAATCAAACAGTAACAGTTTACAAAATAGGCAACCACTCTAGCATGAAACAGTAAACTAACAATATTAAGCAGTAATAGTTTACAAAATTGCCAACCACAATAGCACGAAACAGTCTTCAGACAAAATGAAACAGTAATAGTTTACAAAATAGTCAACCACAATAGCACGAAACAGTCTTCTGACAAAATCAAACACTAATAGTTTACAAAATTGCCAACCACAATAGCACGAAACAGTCTTCTGACAAAATCAAACAGTAATAGATTACAAAATAGCCATCCACAATAGCACGAAACAGTATTATGACAAAAGCAAACAGTGACACTTTACAAAATAGCCAAGTAAAATAGCACGAAACAGTCTTCTGACAAAACCAAACAGTAATAATTTACAAAACAGCCATCCACTATAGCACGACACAGTCTTCTGACAAAATCAAACAGTAATAATTTACAAAATAGCCAAGCAGAATAGCACGAAACAGTCTTCTGACAAAATCTAACAGTAATAGTTTACAAAATAGCCAACCCCAATAGCACGAAACAGTCTTCTGACAAAATCAAACAGTAATAATTTACAAAATAGCCAAGCATAATACCAAGAAACAGTCCTATGACAAAATCAAACAGTAATGGTTTACAAAATAGTCAACCACAATAGCACGAAACAGTAAACTAACAAAATTAAGCAGTAGCAGTTTACAAAATAGTCAACCACTATAGCACGAAACAGTCTTATGACAAAATCAAGCAGTAATAATTTACAAAATAGTCAACCACAATAGCACGAAACAGTCTTCTGACAAAATCAAACAGTAATAATTTACAAAATAGCCAACCACAATAGCACGAAACAGTAAACTAACAAAATTAAGCAGTATCGGTTTACAAAATAGCCAACCACTATAGCACGAAACAGTCTTATAAAAAAATCAAACAGTAATAATTTACAAAATAGTCAACCACAATAACACGAAACAGTCTTCTGACAAAATCAAACAGTAATAATTTACAAAATAACCAACCAATATAGCACGAAACAGTCTTCTGACAAAATAGCCAACCACAATAGCATGAAACAGTCTTCTGACAAAATCAAACAGTAATAATTTACAAAATATCCAACCACTATATCAGGAAACAGTAAACTAACAAAATTAAGCAGTAGTAGTTTGCAAAATAGCCACCCACAATAGCACGAAACAGTCTTCTGACAAAATCAAACAGTAATTGTTTACAAAATAGCCAACCACAATAGCACGAAACAGTCTTCTAACAAAATCAAACAGTAATAGTTTACAAAATAGCCATCAACAATAGAACGAAATAGTCTTCTGACAAAATCAAACAGTAATAGTTTACAAAATAGCCAAGCAGAATAGCACGAAACAGTCTTCTAACAAAATCAAACAGTAATAGTTTACAAAATAGCCATCCACAATAGAACGAAATAGTCTTCTGACAAAATCAAACAGTAATAGTTTACAAAATAGCCAAGCAGAATAGCACGAAACAGTTTTCTAACAAAATCAAACAGTAATAGTTTACAAAATAGTCAACCACAATAGCAAGAAACAGTCTTTTGATAAAATCAAACAGTAATAGTTTACAAAATAGCCATCCACAATAGCAAGAAACAGTCTTCTGACAAAATCAAACAGTAACATTTACAAAATAGGCAACCACTCTAGCATGAAACAGTAAACTAACAATATTAAGCAGTAATAGTTTACAAAATTGCCAACCACAATAGCACGAAACAGTCTTCAGACAAAATGAAACAGTAATAGTTTACAAAATAGTCAACCACAATAGCACGAAACAGTCTTCTGACAAAATCAAACACTAATAGTTTACAAAATTGCCAACCACAATAGCACGAAACAGTCTTCTGACAAAATCAAACAGTAATAGATTACAAAATAGCCATCCACAATAGCACGAAACAGTATTATGACAAAAGCAAACAGTGACACTTTACAAAATAGCCAAGTAAAATAGCACGAAACAGTCTTCTGACAAAACCAAACAGTAATAATTTACAAAACAGCCATCCACTATAGCACGACACAGTCTTCTGACAAAATCAAACAGTAATAATTTACAAAATAGCCAAGCAGAATAGCACGAAACAGTCTTCTGACAAAATCTAACAGTAATAGTTTACAAAATAGCCAACCCCAATAGCACGAAACAGTCTTCTGACAAAATCAAACAGTAATAATTTACAAAATAGCCAAGCATAATACCAAGAAACAGTCCTATGACAAAATCAAACAGTAATGGTTTACAAAATAGTCAACCACAATAGCACGAAACAGTAAACTAACAAAATTAAGCAGTAGCAGTTTACAAAATAGTCAACCACTATAGCACGAAACAGTCTTATGACAAAATCAAGCAGTAATAATTTACAAAATAGTCAACCACAATAGCACGAAACAGTCTTCTGACAAAATCAAACAGTAATAATTTACAAAATAGCCAACCACAATAGCACGAAACAGTAAACTAACAAAATTAAGCAGTAACAGTTTACAAAATAGCCAACCACTATAGCACGAAACAGTCTTATAAAAAAATCAAACAGTAATAATTTACAAAATAGTCAACCACAATAACACGAAACAGTCTTCTGACAAAATCAAACAGTAATAATTTACAAAATAGCCAACCACAATAACACGAAACAGTCTTATGACAAAATCAATCAGTAATAGTTTACAAAATAGTCAACCACAATAGCACGAAACAGTAAACTAACAAAATTAAGCAGTAACAGTTTAAAAAATAGCCTACCAATATAGCACGAAACAGTCTTATGACAAAATCAAACAGTAATAATTTACAAAATAGTCAACCACAATAGCACGAAACAGTCTTCTGACAAAATCAAACAGTAATAATGTACAAAATAGCCAACCACAATAGCACGAAACAGTAAACTAACAAAATTAAGCAGTAACAGTTTACAAAATAGCCAACCACTATAGCACGAAACAGTCTTATGACAAAATCAAACAGTAATAATTTACAAAATAGACCACCACAATAGCACGAAACAGTCTTCTGACAAAATAAAACAGTAATAGTTTACAAAATAGCCAATCAGAATAGCAAGAAACAGTAAACTAACAAAATTAAGCAGTAACAGTTTACAAAATAGCCACCCACAATAACACGAAACAGTCTTCTGACAAAATCAATCAGTAATAGTTTACAAAATAGCCACCCAAAATAGCACGAAACAGTCTTCTGACAAAATCAAACAGTAATAGTTTACAAAATAGCCACCCACAATAGCACGAAATAGTCTTCTGACCAAACCAAACAGTAACAGTTTACAAAATAGCCAACCATAATAGCACGAAACAGTCATCTAACAAAATCAAACAGTAATAGTTTACAAAATAGCCACCCAAAATAGCATTAAACAGTCTTCTGACAAAATCAAACAGTAATAGTTTACAAAATAGCCAACCATAATAGCATTAAACAGTCTTCTGACAAAATCAAACAGTAATAGTTTACAAAATAGCCAACCACAATAGCACGAAACAGTTTTCTGACAAAATCAAACAGTAATAATTTACAAAATAGCCAACCACAATAGCACGAAACAGTAAACTAACAAAATTAAGCAGTAACAGTTTACAAAATAGCCAACCACTATAGCACGAAACAGTCTTATAAAAAAATCAAACAGTAATAATTTACAAAATAGTCAACCACAATAACACGAAACAGTCTTCTGACAAAATCAAACAGTAATAATTTACAAAATAGCCAACCACAATAGCACGAAACAGTAAACTAACAAAATTAAGCAGTAACAGTTTAAAAAATAGCCTACCACTATAGCACGAAACAGTCTTATGACAAAATCAAACAGTAATAATTTACAAAATAGTCAACCACAATAGCACGAAACAGTCTTCTGACAAAATCAAACAGTAATAATGTACAAAATAGCCAACCACAATAGCACGAAACAGTAAACTAACAAAATTAAGCAGTAACAGTTTACAAAATAGCCAACCACTATAGCACGAAACAGTCTGATGACAAAATCAAACAGTAATAATTTACAAAATAGCCAACCACAATAGCACGAAACAGTCTTCTGACAAAATAAAACAGTAATAGTTTACAAAATAGCCAATCAGAATAGCAAGAAACAGTCTTATGACAAAATCAAACAATAATAGTTTACAAAATAGCCAACCACAATAGCACGAAACAGTCTTTTGACAAAATCAAACAGTAATAATTTACAAAATAGCCACCCACAATAACACGAAACAGTCTTCTGACAAAATCAATCAGTAATAGTTTACAAAATAGCCAAGCAGAATAGCACGAAACAGTCTTCTGACAAAATCAAACAGTAATAGTTTACAAAATAGCCAAGCAGAATAGCAAGAAACAGTCTTCTGACAAAACCAAACAGTAACAGTTTACAAAATAGCCAACCACAATAGCACGAAACAGTCATCTAACAAAATCAAACAGTAATAGTTTACAAAATAGCCACCCAAAATAGCACGAAACAGTCTTCTGACAAAATCAAACAGTAATAGTTTACAAAATAGCCACCCACAATAGCACGAAACAGTCTTCTGAACAAACCAAACAGTAACAGTTTACAAAATAGCCAACCATAATAGCACGAAACAGGCATCTAACAAAATCAAACAGTAATAGTTTACAAAATAGCCACCCACAATAGCCCGAAACAGTCTTCTGACAAAATCAAACAGTAATAGTTTACTAAATAGCCACCCACAATAGCACGAAACAGTCTTCTGAGAAAACCAAACAGTAACAGTTTACAAAATAGCCATCCACAATAGCACGAAACAGTCTTCTGACAAAATCAAACAGTAATAGTTTACAAAATAGCCCACCACAATAGCATTAAACAGTCTTCTGACAAAATCAAGCAGTAGCAGTTTACAAAATAGCCATCCACAATAGCACGAAACAGTCTTCTGACAAAACCAAACAGTAATAGTTTACAAAATAGTCAACCACAATAGCACGAAACAGTCTTCTGACAAAATACAACAGTAATAGTTTACAAAATAGTCAACCACAATAGCACGAAACGGTCTTCTGACAAAATCAAACAGTAATAATTTACAAAATAGCCAACCACAATAGCACGAAACAGTCATCTAACAAAATCAAACAGTAATAATTTACAAAATAGCCAACCACAATAGCACGAAACAGTCATCTAACAAAATCAAACAGTAATAGTTTACAAAAAAGCCACCCAAAATAGCACAAAACAGTCTTCTGACCAAACCAAACAGTAACAGTTTACAAAATAGCCAACCACAATAGCACGAAACAGTCATCCAACAAAATCAAACAGTAATAGTTTACAAAATAACCCACCACAATAGCACGAAACAGTCTTCTGACAAAATTAAACAGTAATAGTTTACAATATAGCCAACCACAATAGCACGAAACAGTCTTCTGTCAAAATCAAACAGTAATAGTTTACAAAATAGCCATCCACAATAGCGCGAAACAGTGTTCTGACAAAATCAAACAGTAATAGTTTACAAAATAGCCATCCACAATAGCACGAAACAGTCTTCTGTCAAAATCAAACAGTAATAGTTTACAAAATAGACATCCACAATAGCACGAAACAGTGTTCTGACAAAATTAAACAGTAACAATTTACAAAATAGCCAAGCAGAATAGAAAGAAGCAGTAAACTAACAAAATTAAGCAGTAATAGTTTACAAAATAGCCAACCACAATAGCACGAAACAGTCTTCTGACAAAATTAAACAGTAATAATTTACAAAATAACCAACCAATATAGCACGAAACAGTCTTCTGACAAAATAGCCAACCACAATAGCATGAAACAGTCTTCTGACAAAATCAAACAGTAATAATTTACAAAATATCCAACCACTATATCAGGAAACAGTAAACTAACAAAATTAAGCAGTAGTAGTTTACAAAATAGTCAACCACTATAGCACGAAACAGTCTTATGACAAAATCAAGCAGTAATAATTTACAAAATAGTCAACCACAATAGCACGAAACAGTCTTCTGACAAAATCTAACAGTAATAGTTTACAAAATAGCCAACCCCAATAGCACGAAACAGTCTTCTGACAAAATCAAACAGTAATAATTTACAAAATAGCCAAGCATAATACCAAGAAACAGTCCTATGACAAAATCAAACAGTAATGGTTTACAAAATAGTCAACCACAATAGCACGAAACAGTAAACTAACAAAATTAAGCAGTAGCAGTTTACAAAATAGTCAACCACTATAGCACGAAACAGTCTTATGACAAAATCAAGCAGTAATAATTTACAAAATAGTCAACCACAATAGCACGAAACAGTCTTCTGACAAAATCAAACAGTAATAATTTACAAAATAGCCAACCACAATAGCACGAAACAGTAAACTAACAAAATTAAGCAGTAACAGTTTACAAAATAGCCAACCACTATAGCACGAAACAGTCTTATAAAAAAATCAAACAGTAATAATTTACAAAATAGTCAACCACAATAGCACGAAACAGTCTTCTGACAAAATACAACAGTAATAATTTACAAAATAGCCAACCACAATAGCACGAAACAGTAAACTAACAAAATTAAGCAGTAACAGTTTACAAAATAGCCAACCACTATAGCACGAAACAGTCTTATAAAAAAATCAAACAGTAATAATTTACAAAATAGTCAACCACAATAACACGAAACAGTCTTCTGACAAAATCAAACAGTAATAATTTACAAAATAACCAACCAATATAGCACGAAACAGTCTTCTGACAAAATAGCCAACCACAATAGCATGAAACAGTCTTCTGACAAAATCAAACAGTAATAATTTACAAAATATCCAACCACTATATCAGGAAACAGTAAACTAACAAAATTAAGCAGTAGTAGTTTGCAAAATAGCCACCCACAATAGCACGAAACAGTCTTCTGACAAAATCAAACAGTAATTGTTTACAAAATAGCCAACCACAATAGCACGAAACAGTCTTCTAACAAAATCAAACAGTAATAGTTTACAAAATAGCCATCAACAATAGAACGAAATAGTCTTCTGACAAAATCAAACAGTAATAGTTTACAAAATAGCCAAGCAGAATAGCACGAAACAGTCTTCTAACAAAATCAAACAGTAATAGCTTACGAAATAGCCATCCACAATAGAACGAAATAGTCTTCTGACAAAATCAAACAGTAATAGTTTACAAAATAGCCAAGCAGAATAGCACGAAACAGTTTTCTAACAAAATCAAACAGTAATAGTTTACAAAATAGTCAACCACAATAGCAAGAAACAGTCTTTTGATAAAATCAAACAGTAATAGTTTACAAAATAGCCATCCACAATAGCAAGAAACAGTCTTCTGACAAAATCAAACAGTAACAGTTTACAAAATAGGCAACCACTCTAGCATGAAACAGTAAACTAACAATATTAAGCAGTAATAGTTTACAAAATTGCCAACCACAATAGCACGAAACAGTCTTCAGACAAAATGAAACAGTAATAGTTTACAAAATAGTCAACCACAATAGCACGAAACAGTCTTCTGACAAAATCAAACACTAATAGTTTACAAAATTGCCAACCACAATAGCACGAAACAGTCTTCTGACAAAATCAAACAGTAATAGATTACAAAATAGCCATCCACAATAGCACGAAACAGTATTATGACAAAAGCAAACAGTGACACTTTACAAAATAGCCAAGTAAAATAGCACGAAACAGTCTTCTGACAAAACCAAACAGTAATAATTTACAAAACAGCCATCCACTATAGCACGACACAGTCTTCTGACAAAATCAAACAGTAATAATTTACAAAATAGCCAAGCAGAATAGCACGAAACAGTCTTCTGACAAAATCTAACAGTAATAGTTTACAAAATAGCCAACCCCAATAGCACGAAACAGTCTTCTGACAAAATCAAACAGTAATAATTTACAAAATAGCCAAGCATAATACCAAGAAACAGTCCTATGACAAAATCAAACAGTAATGGTTTACAAAATAGTCAACCACAATAGCACGAAACAGTAAACTAACAAAATTAAGCAGTAGCAGTTTACAAAATAGTCAACCACTATAGCACGAAACAGTCTTATGACAAAATCAAGCAGTAATAATTTACAAAATAGTCAACCACAATAGCACGAAACAGTCTTCTGACAAAATCAAACAGTAATAATTTACAAAATAGCCAACCACAATAGCACGAAACAGTAAACTAACAAAATTAAGCAGTAACAGTTTACAAAATAGCCAACCACTATAGCACGAAACAGTCTTATAAAAAAATCAAACAGTAATAATTTACAAAATAGTCAACCACAATAACACGAAACAGTCTTCTGACAAAATCAAACAGTAATAATTTACAAAATAGCCAACCACAATAACACGAAACAGTCTTATGACAAAATCAATCAGTAATAGTTTACAAAATAGTCAACCACAATAACACGAAACAGTCTTCTGACAAAATCAAACAGTAATAATTTACAAAATAGCCAACCACAATAGCACGAAACAGTAAACTAACAAAATTAAGCAGTAACAGTTTAAAAAATAGCCTACCAATATAGCACGAAACAGTCTTATGACAAAATCAAACAGTAATAATTTACAAAATAGTCAACCACAATAGCACGAAACAGTCTTCTGACAAAATCAAACAGTAATAATGTACAAAATAGCCAACCACAATAGCACGAAACAGTAAACTAACAAAATTAAGCAGTAACAGTTTACAAAATAGCCAACCACTATAGCACGAAACAGTCTTATGACAAAATCAAACAGTAATAATTTACAAAATAGACCACCACAATAGCACGAAACAGTCTTCTGACAAAATAAAACAGTAATAGTTTACAAAATAGCCAATCAGAATAGCAAGAAACAGTAAACTAACAAAATTAAGCAGTAACAGTTTACAAAATAGCCACCCACAATAACACGAAACAGTCTTCTGACAAAATCAATCAGTAATAGTTTACAAAATAGCCACCCAAAATAGCACGAAACAGTCTTCTGACAAAATCAAACAGTAATAGTTTACAAAATAGCCACCCACAATAGCACGAAATAGTCTTCTGACCAAACCAAACAGTAACAGTTTACAAAATAGCCAACCATAATAGCACGAAACAGTCATCTAACAAAATCAAACAGTAATAGTTTACAAAATAGCCACCCACAATAGCACGAAACAGTTTTCTGACAAAATCAAACAGTAATAATTTACAAAATAGCCAACCACAATAGCACGAAACAGTAAACTAACAAAATTAAGCAGTAACAGTTTACAAAATAGCCAACCACTATAGCACGAAACAGTCTTATAAAAAAATCAAACAGTAATAATTTACAAAATAGTCAACCACAATAACACGAAACAGTCTTCTGACAAAATCAAACAGTAATAATTTACAAAATAGCCAACCACAATAGCACGAAACAGTAAACTAACAAAATTAAGCAGTAACAGTTTAAAAAATAGCCTACCACTATAGCACGAAACAGTCTTATGACAAAATCAAACAGTAATAATTTACAAAATAGTCAACCACAATAGCACGAAACAGTCTTCTGACAAAATCAAACAGTAATAATGTACAAAATAGCCAACCACAATAGCACGAAACAGTAAACTAACAAAATTAAGCAGTAACAGTTTACAAAATAGCCAACCACTATAGCACGAAACAGTCTGATGACAAAATCAAACAGTAATAATTTACAAAATAGACCACCACAATAGCACGAAACAGTCTTCTGACAAAATCAAACAGTAATAATTTACAAAATAGACCACCACAATAGCACGAAACAGTCTTCTGACAAAATAAAAGAGTAATAGTTTACAAAATAGCCAACCACAATAGCACGAAACAGTCTTATGACAAAATCAAACAATAATAGTTTACAAAATAGCCAACCACAATAGCACGAAACAGTCTTTTGACAAAATCAAACAGTAATAATTTACAAAATAGCCACCCACAATAACACGAAACAGTCTTCTGACAAAATCAATCAGTAATAGTTTACAAAATAGCCAAGCAGAATAGCACGAAACAGTCTTCTGACAAAATCAAACAGTAATAGTTTACAAAATAGCCAAGCAGAATAGCAAGAAACAGTCTTCTGACAAAACCAAACAGTAACAGTTTACAAAATAGCCAACCACAATAGCACGAAACAGTCATCTAACAAAATCAAACAGTAATAGTTTACAAAATAGCCACCCAAAATAGCACGAAACAGTCTTCTGACAAAATCAAACAGTAATAGTTTACAAAATAGCCACCCACAATAGCACGAAACAGTCTTCTGAACAAACCAAACAGTAACAGTTTACAAAATAGCCAACCATAATAGCACGAAACAGGCATCTAACAAAATCAAACAGTAATAGTTTACAAAATAGCCACCCACAATAGCACGAAACAGTCTTCTGACAAAATCAAACAGTAATAGTTTACTAAATAGCCACCCACAATAGCACGAAACAGTCTTCTGAGAAAACCAAACAGTAACAGTTTACAAAATAGCCAACCACAATAGCACGAAACAGTCATCTAACAAAATCAAACAGTAATAGTTTACAAAATAGCCAACCACAATAGCACGAAACAGTCTTATGACAAAATCAAACAGTAATAGTTTACAAAATAGTCAACCACAATAGCACGAAACAGTCTTCTGACAAAATACAACAGTAATAGTTTACAAAATAGTCAACCACAATAGCACGAAACGGTCTTCTGACAAAATCAAACAGTAATAATTTACAAAATAGCCAACCACAATAGCACGAAACAGTCATCTAACAAAATCAAACAGTAATAATTTACAAAATAGCCAACCACAATAGCACGAAACAGTCATCTAACAAAATCAAACAGTAATAGTTTACAAAAAAGCCACCCAAAATAGCACAAAACAGTCTTCTGACCAAACCAAACAGTAACAGTTTACAAAATAGCCAACCACAATAGCACGAAACAGTCATCCAACAAAATCAAACAGTAATAGTTTACAAAATAACCCACCACAATAGCACGAAACAGTCTTCTGACAAAATCAAACAGTAATAGTTTACAAAATAGCCACCCACAATAACACGAAATAGTCTTCTGACAAAATCAATCAGTAATAGTTTACAAAATAGCCAAGCAGAATAGCACGAAACTGTCTTCTGACAAAATCAAACAGTAATAATTTACAAAATACCCACCCACAATAACACGAAATAGTCTTCTGACAAAATCAATCAGTAATAGTTTACAAAATAGCCAAGCAGAATAGCACGAAACAGTCTTATGACAAAATCAAACAGTAATAATTTATAAAATAGTCAACCACAATAGCGCGAAACAGTCTTCTGACAAAATCAAACAGTAATAATTTACAAAATAGCCAACCACAATAGCACGAAACAGTAAACTAACAAAATTAAGCAGTAACAGTTTACAAAATAGCCACCCACAATAACACGAAACAGTCTTCTGACAAAATCAAATAGTAATAGTTTACAAAATTGCCAATCACATTAGCATGAAACAGTCTTCTGACAAAACCAAACAGTAATAGTTTACAAAATAGCCATCCACAATAGCACGAAACAGTCTTCTGACAAAATCAAACAGTAATAGTTTACAAAATAGCCCACCACAATAGCATTAAACAGTCTTCTGACAAAATCAAGCAGTAACAGTTTACAAAATAGCCATCCACAATAGCACGAAACAGTCTTCTGACAAAACCAAACAGTAATAGTTTACAAAATAGTCAACCACAATAGCACGAAACAGTCTTCTGACAAAATACAACAGTAATAGTTTACAAAATAGCCCACCACAATAGCACGAAACAGTCTTCCGACAAATTCAAACAGTAATAGTTTACAAAATAGTCAACCACAATAGCACGAAACGGTCTTCTGACAAAATCAAACAGTAATAATTTACAAAATAGCCAACCACATTAGCACGAAACAGTCATCTAACAAAATCAAACAGTAATAGTTTACAAAATAGCTACCCAAAATAGCACGAAACAGTCTTCTGACAAAATCAAACAGTAATAGTTTACAAAATAGCCAACCACAATAGCACGAAACAGTTATCCAACAAAATCAAACAGTAATAGTTTACAAAATAGCCAACCACAATAGCACGAAACAGTCTTCTGACAAAATCAAACAGTAATAGTTTACAAAATAGCCAAGCAGAATAGCAAGAAACAGTCTTCTGACAAAACCAAACAGTAACAGTTTACAAAATAGCCAAGCAGAATAGCACGAAACAGTCATCTAACAAAATCAAACAGTAATAGTTTACAAAATAGCCACCCACAATAACACGAAACAGTCTTCTGACAAAATCAATCAGTAATAGTTTACAAAATAGCCAAGCAGAATAGCACGAAACAGTCTTCTGACAAAATCAAACAGTAATAGTTTACAAAATAGCCAAGCAGAATAGCAAGAAACAGTCTTCTGACAAAACCAAACAGTAACAGTTTACAAAATAGCCAAGCAGAATAGCACGAAACAGTCATCTAACAAAATCAAACAGTAATAGTTTACAAAATAGCCACCCACAATAGCACGAAACAGTCTTCTGACAAAATCAAACAGTAATAGTTTACAAAATAGCCATCCACAATAGCACGAAACAGTCTTATGACAAAATCAAACAGTAATAATTTACAAAATAGCCACCCACAATAACACGAAACAGTCTTCTGACAAAATCAATCAGTAATAGTTTACAAAATAGCCAAGCAGAATAGCACGAAACAGTCTTCTGACAAAATGAAACAGTAATAGTTTACAAAATAGCCAGGCAGAATAGCAAGAAACAGTCTTCTGACAAAACCAAACAGTAACAGTTTACAAAATAGCCCACCACAATAGCACGAAACAGTCTTCCGACAAATTCAAACAGTAATAGTTTACAAAATAGTCAACCACAATAGCACGAAACGGTCTTCTGACAAAATCAAACAGTAATAATTTACAAAATAGCCAACCACAATAGCACGAAACAGTCATCTAACAAAATCAAACAGTAATAGTTTACAAAATAGCCACCCAAAATAGCACGAAACAGTCTTCTGACCAAACCAAACAGTAACAGTTTACAAAATAGCCAACCACAATAGCACGAAACAGTCATCCAACAAAATCAAACAGTAATAGTTTACAAAATAGCCCACCACAATAGCACGAAACAGTCTTCTGACAAAATCAAACAGTAATAGTTTACAAAATTGCCAATCACATTAGCTTGAAACAGTCTTCTGACAAAACCAAACAGTAACAGTTTACAAAATAGCCATCCACAATAGCACGAAACAGTCTTCTGACAAAATCAAACAGTAATAGTTTACAAAATAGCCCACCACAATAGCATTAAACAGTCTTCTGACAAAATCAAGCAGTAACAGATTTACAAAATAGCCATCCACAATAGCACGAAACAGTCTTCTGACAAAACCAAACAATAATAGTTTACAAAATAGTCAACCACAATAGCACGGAACAGTCTTCTGACAAAATACAACAGTAATAGTTTACAAAATAGCCCACCACAATAGCACGAAACAGTCTTCCGACAAATTCAAACAGTAATAGTTTACAAAATAGTCAACCACAATAGCACGAAACGGTCTTCTGACAAAATCAAACAGTAATAATTTACAAAATAGCCAACCACAATAGCACGAAACAGTCATCTAACAAAATCAAACAGTAATAGTTTACAAAATAGCCAACCAAAATAGCACGAAACAGTCTTCTGACCAAACCAAACAGTAACAGTTTACAAAATAGCCAACCACAATAGCACGAAACAGTCATCCAACAAAATCAAACAGTAATAGTTTACAAAATAGCCCACCACAATAGCACGAAACAGTCTTCTGACAAAATCAAACAGTAATAGTTTACAAAATAGCCAATCAGAATAGCAAGAAACAGTCTTCTGAAAAAATCAAACAATAATAGTTTACAAAATAGCCAACCACTATAGCACGAAACAGTCCTATGACAAAATCAAACAGTAATAATTTACAAAATAGCCACCCACAATAACACGAAACAGTCTTCTGACAAAATCAAACAGTAATAGTTTACAAAATAGCCAAGCAGAATAGCAAGAAACAGTCTTCTGACAAAACCAAACAGTAACAGTTTACAAAATAGCCAACCACAATAGCACGAAACAGTCATCTAACAAAATCAAACAGTAATAGTTTACAAAATAGCCACCCACAATAGCACGAAACAGTCTTCTGACCAAACCAAACAGTAACAGTTTCCAAAATATCCAACCACAATAGCACGAAACAGTCATCTAACAAAATCAAACAGTAATAGTTTACAAAATAGCCACCCACAATAGCACGAAACAGTCTTCTGACAAAATCAAACAGTAATAGTTTACAAAATTGCCAATCACATTAGCTTGAAACAGTCTTCTGACAAAACCAAACAGTAATAATTTACAAAATAGCCACCCACAATAACATGAAACAGTCTTCTGACAAAATCAATCAGTAATAGTTTACAAAATAGCCAAGCAGAATAGCACGAAACAGTCTTCTGACAAAATCAAACAGTAATAGTTTACAAAATAGCCAAGCAGAATAGCAAGAAACAGTCTTCTGACAAAACCAAACAGTAACAGTTTACAAAATAGCCCACCACAATAGCACGAAACAGTCTTCCGACAAATTCAAACAGTAATAGTTTACAAAATAGTCAACCACAATAGCACGAAACGGTCTTCCGACAAAATCAAACAGTAATAATTTACAAAATAGCCAACCACAATAGCACGAAACAGTCATCTAACAAAATCAAACAGTAATAGTTTACAAAATAGCCACCCAAAATAGCACGAAACAGTCTTCTGACCAAACCAAACAGTAACAGTTTACAAAATAGCCAACCACAATAGCACGAAACAGTCTTCTGACAAAATCAAACAGTAATAGTTTACAAAATAGCCAAGCAGAATAGCACGAAACAGTCTTCTGACAAAATCAAACAGTAATAGTTTACAAAATAGCCAAGCAGAATAGCAAGAAACAGTCTTCTGACAAAACCAAACAGTAACAATTACAAAATAGCCAACCACAATAGCACGAAACAGTCATCTAACAAATTCAAACAGTAATAGTTTACAAAATAGCCACCCACAATAGCACGAAACAGTCTTCTGACAAAATCAAACAGTAATAGTTTACAAAATAGCCACCCACAATAACACGAAACAGTCTTCTGACAAAATCAATCAGTAATAGTTTACAAAATAGCCAAGCAGAATAGCACGAAACAGTCTTCTGACAAAATCAAACAGTAATAGTTTACAAAATAGCCAAGCAGAATAGCAAGAAACAGTCTTCTGACAAAACCAAACAGTAACAATTACAAAATAGCCAACCACAATAGCACGAAACAGTCATCTAACAAAATCAAACAGTAATAGTTTACAAAATAGCCACCCACAATAGCACGAAACAGTCTTCTGACAAAACCAAACAGTAACAGTTTACAAAATATCCAACCACAATAGCACGAAACAGTCATCTAACAAAATCAAACAGTAATATTTTACAAAATAGCCACCCACAATAGCACGAAACAGTCTTCTGACAAAACCATACAGTAACAGTTTACAAAATAGCCAACCACAATAGCACGAAACAGTCATCTAACAAAATCAAACAGTAATAGTTTACAAAATAGCCAACCACAATAGCAAGAAACAGTCTTCTGACAAAATCAAACCGTAACAATTTACAAAATAGCCATCCACAATAGCACGGAACAGTCTTCCGACAAAATCAAACAGTAATAGTTTACAAAATAGCCCACCACAATAGCATGAAACAGTCTTCTGAGAGAATCAAACAGTAACAGTTTACAAAATAGCCATCCACAATAGCACGAAACAGTCTTCTGACAAAATACAACAGTAATAGTTTACAAAATAGCCCACCACAATAACACGAAAAGTCTTCTGACAAATTCAAACAGTAATAGTTTACAAAATAGTCAACCACAATAGCACGAAACGGTCTTCTGACAAAATCAAACAGTAATAATTTACAAAATAGCCAACCACAATAGCACGATACAGTCATCTAGCAAAATCAAACAGTAATAGTTTACAAAATAGCCACCCACAATAGCACGAAACATTCTTCTGACAAAATCAAACAGTAATAGTTTATAAAATAGCCACCCACAATAGCACGAAACAGTCTTCTGAGAAAACCAAACAGTAACAGTTTACAAAATAGCCAACCACAATAGCACGATACAGTCATCTAGCAAAATCAAACAGTAATAGTTTACAAAATAGCCCACCACAATAGCATGAAACAGTCTTCTGACAAAATCAAACAGTAACAGTTTACAAAATAGCCATCCACAATAGCACGAAACAGTCTTCTGACAAAATCAAACAGTAATAGTCTACAAAATAGTCAACCACAATAGCACGAAACAGTCTTCTGACAAAATACAACAGTAATAGTTTACAAAATAGCCCACCACAATAGCACGAAACAGTCTTCTGACAAATTCAAACAGTAATAGTTTACAAAATAGTCAACCACAATAGCACGAAACAGTCTTCTGACAAAATCAAACAGTAATAGTTTACAAAATAGCCAACTACAATAGAACGAAATAATCTTCTGACAAAATCAGACAGTGACACTTTACAAAATAGCCAAGTAAAATAGCACGAAACAGTCTTCTGACAAAACCAAACAGTAATAATTTACAAAACAGCCATCCACAATAGCACGAAACAGTCTTCTGACAAAACCAAACAGTAACAGTTTACAAAATAGCCAACCACAATAGCACGAAACAGTCATCTAACAAAATCAAACAGTAATAGTTTACAAAATAGCCAACCACAATAGCAAGAAACAGTCTTCTGACAAAATCAAACAGTAATAGTTTACAAAATAGCCACCCACAATAGCACGAAACAGTCTTCTGAGAAAACCAAACAGTAACAGTTTACAAAATAGCCATCCACAATAGCACGAAACAGTCTTCTGACAAAATCAAACAGTAATAGTTTACAAAATAGCCAATCACATTAGCATGAAACAGTCTTCTGACAAAATCAAACAGTAATAGTTTACAAAATAGCCCACCACAATAGCATTAAACAGTCTTCTGACAAAATCAAGCAGTAACAGTTTACAAAATAGCCATCCACAATAGCACGAAACAGTCTTCTGACAAAACCAAACAGTAATAGTTTACAAAATAGTCAACCACAATAGCACGAAACAGTCTTCTGACAAAATACAACAGTAATAGTTTACAAAATAGCCCACCACAATAGCACGAAACAGTCTTCCGACAAATTCAAACAGTAATAGTTTACAAAATAGTCAACCACAATAGCACGAAACGGTCTTCTGACAAAATCAAACAGTAATAGTTTACAAAATAGCCCACCACAATAGCACGAAACAGTCTTCTGACAAAATCAAACAGTAATAGTTTACAAAATAGCCAATCAGAATAGCAAGAAACAGTCTTCTGACAAATCAAACAATAATAGTTTACAAAATAGCCAACCACTATAGCACGAAACAGTCTTATGACAAAATCAAACAGTAATAATTTACAAAATAGCCACCCACAATAACACGAAAAAGTCTTCTGACAAAATCAATCAGTAATAGTTTACAAAATAGCCAAGCAGAATAGCACGAAACAGTCTTCTGACAAAATCAAACAGTAATAGTTTACAAAATAGCCAAGCAGAATAGCAAGAAACAGTCTTCTGACAAAACCAAACAGTAACAGTTTACAAAATAGCCAACCACAATAGCACGAAACAGTCATCTAACAAAATCAAACAGTAATAGTTTACAAAATAGCCACCCACAATAGCACGAAACAGTCTTCTGACCAAACCAAACAGTAACAGTTTACAAAATATCCAACCACAATAGCACGAAACAGTCATCTAACAAAATCAAACAGTAATAGTTTACAAAATAGCCACCCAAAATAGCACGAAACAGTCTTCTGACCAAACCAAACAGTAACAGTTTACAAAATAGCCAACCACAATAGCACGAAACAGTCATCCAACAAAATCAAACAGTAATAGTTTACAAAATAGCCCACCACAATAGCACGAAACAGTCTTCTGACAAAATCAAACAGTAATAGTTTACAAAATAGCCAATCAGAATAGCAAGAAACAGTCTTCTGACAAATCAAACAATAATAGTTTACAAAATAGCCAACCACTATAGCACGAAACAGTCTTATGACAAAATCAAACAGTAATAATTTACAAAATAGCCACCCACAATAACACGAAACAATCTTCTGACAAAATCAAACAGTAATAGTTTACAAAATAGCCAAACAGAATAGCACGAAACAGTCTTCTGACAAAACCAAACAGTAATAGTTTACAAAATAGCCACCCACAATAGCACGAAACAGTCTTCTGACCAAACCAAACAGTAACAGTTTCCAAAATATCCAACCACAATAGCACGAAACAGTCATCTAACAAAATCAAACAGTAATAGTTTACAAAATAGCCACCCACAATAGCACGAAACAGTCTTCTGACAAAATCAAACAGTAATAGTTTACAAAATAGCCATCCACAATAGCACGAAACAGTCTTCTGACAAAATCAAACAGTAATAGTTTACAAAATAGCCCACCACAATAGCATTAAACAGTCTTCTGACAAAATCAAGCAGTAACAGATTTACAAAATAGCCATCCACAATAGCACGAAACAGTCTTCTGACAAAATCAAACAGTAATAGTTTACAAAATAGCCATCCACAATAGCACGAAACAGTCTTCTGACAAAATCAAACAGTAATAGTTTACAAAATAGCCCACCACAATAGCATTAAACAGTCTTCTGACAAAATCAAGCAGTAACAGATTTACAAAATAGCCATCCACAATAGCACGAAACAGTCTTCTGACAAAACCAAACAGTAATAGTTTACAAAATAGTCAACCACAATAGCACGAAACAGTCTTCTGACAAAATACAACAGTAATAGTTTACAAAATAGCCCACCACAATAGCACGAAACAGTCTTCCGACAAATTCAAACAGTAATAGTTTACAAAATAGTCAACCACAATAGCACGAAACGGTCTTCTGACAAAATCAAACAGTAATAATTTACAAAATAGCCAACCACAATAGCACGAAACAGTCATCTAACAAAATCAAACAGTAATAGTTTACAAAATAGCCACCCAAAATAGCACGAAACAGTCTTCTGACCAAACCAAACAGTAACAGTTTACAAAATAGCCAACCACAATAGCACGAAACAGTCATCCAACAAAATCAAACAGTAATAGTTTACAAAATAGCCAACCACAATAGCACGAAACAGTCTTCTGACAAAATCAAACAGTAATAGTTTACAAAATAGCCAATCAGAATAGCAAGAAACAGTCTTCTGAAAAAATCAAACAATAATAGTTTACAAAATAGCCAACCACTATAGCACGAAACAGACTTATGACAAAATCAAACAGTAATAATTTACAAAATAGCCACCCACAATAACACGAAACAGTCTTCTGACAAAATCAAACAGTAATAGTTTACAAAATAGCCAAGCAGAATAGCAAGAAACAGTCTTCTGACAAAACCAAACAGTAACAGTTTACAAAATAGCCAACCACAATAGCACGAAACAGTCATCTAACAAAATCAAACAGTAATAGTTTACAAAATAGCCACCCACAATAGCACGAAACAGTCTTCTGACAAAATCAAACAGTAATAGTTTACAAAATAGCCAACCACAATAGCACGAAACAGTCTTCTGACAAAATCAAACAGTAATAGTTTACAAAATAGCCCACCACAATAGCATTAAACAGTCTTCTGACAAAATCAAGCAGTAACAGATTTACAAAATAGCCATCCACAATAGCACGAAACAGTCTTCTGGCAAAACCAAACAGTAATAGTTTACAAAATAGTCAACCACAATAGCACGAAACAGTCTTCTGACAAAATACAACAGTAATAGTTTACAAAATAGCCCACCACAATAGCACGAAACAGTCTTCCGACAAATTCAAACAGTAATAGTTTACAAAATAGTCAACCACAATAGCACGAAACGGTCTTCTGACAAAATCAAACAGTAATAATTTACAAAATAGCCAACCACAATAGCACGAAACAGTCATCTAACAAAATCAAACAGTAATAGTTTACAAAATAGCCACCCAAATTAGCACGAAACAGTCTTCTGACCAAACCAAACAGTAATAGTTTACAAAATAGCCAATCAGAATAGCAAGAAACAGTCTTCTGAAAAAATCAAACAATAATAGTTTACAAAATAGCCAACCACTATAGCACGAAACAGTCTTATGACAAAATCAAACAGTAATAATTTACAAAATAGCCACCCACAATAACATGAAACAGTCTTCTGACAAAATCAATCAGTAATAGTTTACAAAATAGCCAAGCAGAATAGCACGAAACAGTCTTCTGACAAAATCAAACAGTAATAGTTTACAAAATAGCCAAGCAGAATAGCAAGAAACAGTCTTCTGACAAAACCAAACAGTAACAGTTTACAAAATAGCCCACCACAATAGCACGAAACAGTCTTCCGATAAATTCAAACAGTAATAGTTTACAAAATAGTCAACCACAATAGCACGAAACGGTCTTCCGACAAAATCAAACAGTAATAATTTACAAAATAGCCAACCACAATAGCACGAAACAGTCATCTAACAAAATCAAACAGTAATAGTTTACAAAATAGCCACCCAAAATAGCACGAAACAGTCTTCTGACCAAACCAAACAGTAACAGTTTACAAAATAGCCAACCACAATAGCACGAAACAGTCTTCTGACAAAATCAAACAGTAATAGTTTACAAAATAGCCAAGCAGAATAGCACGAAACAGTCTTCAGACAAAATCAAACAGTAATAGTTTACAAAATAGCCAAGCAGAATAGCAAGAAACAGTCTTCTGACAAAACTAAACAGTAACAATTACAAAATAGCCAACCACAATAGCACGAAACAGTCATCTAACAAAATCAAACAGTAATAGTTTACAAAATAGCCACCCACAATAGCACGAAACAGTCTTCTGACAAAACCAAACAGTAACAGTTTACAAAATAGCCAACCACAATAGCACGAAACAGTCATCTAACAAAATCAAACAGTAATAGTTTACAAAATAGCCAACCACAATAGCAAGAAACAGTCTTCTGACAAAATCAAACAGTAATAGTTTACAAAATATGCCAATCACATTAGCATGAAACTGTCTTCTGACAAAACCAAACCGTAACAATTTACAAAATAGCCATCCACAATAGCACGGAACAGTCTTCCGACAAAATCAAACAGTAATAGTTTACAAAATAGCCCACCACAATAGCATGAAACAGTCTTCTGAGAGAATCAAACAGTAACAGTTTACAAAATAGCCATCCACAATAGCACGAAACAGTCTTCTGACAAAATCAAACAGTAATAGTCTACAATATAGCCCACTACAATAGCACGAAACAGTCTTCTGACAAAACCAAACAGTAATAGTTTACAAATTAGTCAACCACAATAGCACGAAACAGTCTTCTGACAAAATACAACAGTAATAGTTTACAAAATAGCCCACCACAATAACACGAAAAGTCTTCTGACAAATTCAAACAGTAATAGTTTACAAAATAGTCAACCACAATAGCACGAAACGGTCTTCTGACAAAATCAAACAGTAATAATTTACAAAATAGCCAACCACAATAGCACGAAACATTCTTCTGACAAAATCAAACAGTAATAGTTTACAAAATAGCCACCCACAATAGCACGAAACAGTCTTCTGACAAAATCAAACAGTAATAGTTTACAAAATAGCCACCCACAATAGCACGAAACAGTCTTCTGAGAAAACCAAACAGTAACAGTTTACAAAATAGCCAACCACAATAGCACGAAACAGTCATCTAACAAAATCAAACAGTAATAGTTTACAAAATAGCCAACCACAATAGCAAGAAACAGTCTTCTGACTAAATCAAACAGTAATAGTTTACAAAATAGCCAATCACATTAGCATGAAACAGTCTTCTGACAAAATACAACAGTAATAGTTTACAAATAGCCCACCACAATAGCACGAAACAGTCTTCTGACAAATTCAAACAGTAATAGTTTACAAAATAGCCCACCACAATAGCATGAAACAGTCTTCTGACAAAATCAAACAGTAACAGTTTACAAAATAGCCATCCACAATAGAACGAAACAGTCTTCTGACAAAATCAAACAGTAATAGTCTACAAAATAGTCAACCACAATAGCACGAAACAGTCTTCTGACAAAATACAACAGTAATAGTTTACAAAATAGCCCACCACAATAGCACGAAACAGTCTTCTGACAAATTCAAACAGTAATAGTTTACAAAATAGTCAACCACAATAGCACGAAACAGTCTTCTGACAATATCAAACAGTAATAGTTTACAAAATAGCCAACTACAATAGAACGAAATAATCTTCTGACAAAATCAGACAGTGACACTTTACAAAATAGCCAAGTAAAATAGCACGAAACAGTCTTCTGACAAAACCAAACAGTAATAATTTACAAAACAGCCATCCACTATAGCAAGAAACAGTCTTCTGACAAAATCAAACAGTAATAGTTTACAAAATAGCCACCCACAATAGCACGAAATAGTCTTCTGACAAAACCAAACAGTAACAGTTTACAAAATAGCCAACCACAATAGCACGAAACAGTCATCTAACAAAATCAAACAGTAATAGTTTACAAAATAGCCAACCACAATAGCAAGAAACAGTCTTCTGACAAAATCAAACAATAATAGTTTACAAAATAGCCAATCACATTAGCATGAAACTGTCTTCTGACAAAATCAAACCGTAACAATTTACAAAATAGCCATCCACAATAGCACGGAACAGTCTTCCGACAAAATCAAACAGTAATAGTTTACAAAATAGCCCACCACAATAGCATGAAACAGTCTTCTGAGAGAATCAAACAGTAACAGTTTACAAAATAGCCATCCACAATAGCACGAAACAGTCTTCTGACAAAATCAAACAGTAATAGTCTACAATATAGCCCACTACAATAGCACGAAACAGTCTTCTGACAAAACCAAACAGTAATAGTTTACAAAATAGTCAACCACAATAGCACGAAACAGTCTTCTGACAAAATAAAACAGTAATTGTTTACAAAATAGCCCACCACAATAACACGAAAAAGTCTTCTGACAAATTCAAACAGTAATAGTTTACAAAATAGTCAACCACAATAGCACGAAACGGTCTTCTGACAAAATCAAACAGTAATAATTTACAAAATAGCCAACCACAATAGCACGATACAGTCATCTAGCAAAATCAAACAGTAATAGTTTACAAAATAGCCACCCACAATAGCACGAAACATTCTTCTGACAAAATCAAACAGTAATAGTTTACAAAATAGCCCACCACAATAGCATGAAACAGTCTTCTGACAAAATCAAACAGTAACAGTTTACAAAATAGCCAATCAGAATAGCACGAAACAGTCATCTAACAAAATCAAACAGTAACAGTTTACAAAATAGCCATCCACAATAGCACGAAACAGTCTTCTGACAAAATCAAACAGTAATAGTCTACAAAATAGTCAACCACAATAGCACGAAACAGTCTTCTGACAAAATACAACAGTAATAGTTTACAAAATAGCCCACCACAATAGCACGAAACAGTCTTCTGACAAATTCAAACAGTAATAGTTTACAAAATAGTCAACCACAATAGCACGAAACAGTCTTCTGACAATATCAAACAGTAATAGTTTACAAAATAGCCAACTACAATAGAACGAAATAATCTTCTGACAAAATCAGACAGTGACACTTTACAAAATAGCCAAGTAAAATAGCACGAAACAGTCTTCTGACAAAACCAAACAGTAATAATTTACAAAACAGCCATCCACTATAGCAAGAAACAGTCTTCTGACAAAATCAAACAGTAATAGTTTACAAAATAGCCACCCACAATAGCACGAAATAGTCTTCTGACAAAACCAAACAGTAACAGTTTACAAAATAGCCAACCACAATAGCACGAAACAGTCTTCTGACAAAATCAAACAGTAATAGTTTACAAAATAGCCAACCACAATAGCAAGAAACAGTCTTCTGACAAAATCAAACAATAATAGTTTACAAAATAGCCAATCACATTAGCATGAAACTGTCTTCTGACAAAATCAAACCGTAACAATTTACAAAATAGCCATCCACAATAGCACGGAACAGTCTTCCGACAAAATCAAACAGTAATAGTTTACAAAATAGCCCACCACAATAGCATGAAACAGTCTTCTGAGAGAATCAAACAGTAACAGTTTACAAAATAGCCATCCACAATAGCACGAAACAGTCTTCTGACAAAATCAAACAGTAATAGTCTACAATATAGCCCACTACAATAGCACGAAACAGTCTTCTGACAAAACCAAACAGTAATAGTTTACAAAATAGTCAACCACAATAGCACGAAACAGTCTTCTGACAAAATAAAACAGTAATTGTTTACAAAATAGCCCACCACAATAACACGAAAAAGTCTTCTGACAAATTCAAACAGTAATAGTTTACAAAATAGTCAACCACAATAGCACGAAACGGTCTTCTGACAAAATCAAACAGTAATAATTTACAAAATAGCCAACCACAATAGCACGATACAGTCATCTAGCAAAATCAAACAGTAATAGTTTACAAAATAGCCACCCACAATAGCACGAAACATTCTTCTGACAAAATCAAACAGTAATAGTTTACAAAATAGCCACCCACAATAGCACGAAACAGTCTTCTGAGAAAACCAAACAGTAACAGTTTACAAAATAGCCAACCACAATAGCACGAAACAGTCATCTAACAAAATCAAACAGTAATAGTTTACAAAATAGCCAACCACAATAGCAAGAAACAGTCTTCTGACTAAATCAAACAGTAATAGTTTACAAAATAGCCAATCACATTAGCATGAAACAGTCTTCTGACAAAATACAACAGTAATAGTTTACAAATAGCCCACCACAATAGCACGAAACAATCTTCTGACAAATTCAAACAGTAATAGTTTACAAAATAGCCCACCACAATAGCATGAAACAGTCTTCTGACAAAATCAAACAGTAACAGTTTACAAAATAGCCATCCACAATAGCACGAAACAGTCTTCTGACAAAATCAAACAGTAATAGTCTACAAAATAGTCAACCACAATAGCACGAAACAGTCTTCTGACAATATCAAACAGTAATAGTTTACAAAATAGCCAACTACAATAGAACGAAATAATCTTCTGACAAAATCAGACAGTGACACTTTACAAAATAGCCAAGTAAAATAGCACGAAACAGTCTTCTGACAAAACCAAACAGTAATAATTTACAAAACAGCCATCCACTATAGCAAGAAACAGTCTTCTGACAAAATCAAACAGTAATAGTTTACAAAATAGCCATCGGCAATAGCACGAAACAGTCTTCTGACAAAATCAAACAGTAATAATTTACAAAATAGCTAACCACAATAGCACGAAACAGTCTTCTGTCAAAATCAAACAGTAATAATTTACAGTAATAGCCAATTTTAAGCATAAAAGCATATAATTTACAAAGGTACCTGCACTGTACAATGTATTGGGGTTTAGTAGCCTCTACCTGCACTGTACAATTTGTTGGGGTTTACTAACCTCTACCTGCATTGTACAATGTGTTGGGTTTACTAACCTCTACCTGAACTGTACATTGTGTTGGGGTTTACTAGACTGTACCTGCACTGTACAATGTGTTGGGTTTACTAACCTCTACCTCCACTGTACAATGTGTTGGGGTTTACTAACCTCTACCCCCACTGTACAATGTGTTGGGGTTTACTAACCTCTACCTGAACTGTACAATGTGTTGGAGTGTACTAACCTCTACCTCCACTGTACAATGTGTTGGGGTTTACTAACCTCTACATGCACTGTACAATGTGTTGGAGTTTACTAACCTCTACCTGAACTGTACAATGTGTTGGGGTTTACTAACCTCTACCTTCACTGTACAATGTGTTGGGGTTTACTAACCTCTACCTGCACTGTACAATGTGTTGAGGTTTACTAACCTCTACCTGAACTGTACAATGTGTTGGGGTTTACTAACCTCTACCTGAACTGTACAATGTGTTGGGGTTTACTAACCTCTACCTGAACTGTACAATGTGTTGGGGTTTACTAAGCTCTACCTGAACTGTACAATGTGTTGGGGTTTACTAACCTCTACCTGAACTGTACAATGTGTTGGGGTTTACTAAACTCTACCTGCACTGTACAATGTGTTGGGTTTACTAACCTCTACCTGCACTGTACAATGTATTGGGGTTTACTAGCCTCTACCTGCACTGTACAATTTGTTGGGGTTTACTAACCTCTACCTGCATTGTACTATGTGTTGGGTTTACTAACCTCTACCTGAACTGCACAAAGTGTTGGGGTTTACTAACCTCTACCTGAACTGTACATTGTGTTGGGGTTTACTAACCTCTACCTGCATTGTACAATGTGTTGGGTTTACTAACCTCTACCTGAACTGTACATTGTGTTGGGGTTTACTAGACTCTACCTGCACTGTACAATGTGTTGGGTTTATTAACCTCTACCTCCACTGTACAATGTGTTGGGGTTTACTAACCTCTACCTGAACTGTACAATGTGTTGGGGTTTTCTAACCTCTACCTCCACTGTACAATGTGTTGGGGTTTACTAACCTCTACATGCACTGTACAATGTGTTGGGGTTTACTAACCTTTACCTGAACTGTACAATGTGTTGGGTTTACTAACCTCTACCTGAACTGTACAATGTGTTGGGGTTTACTAACCTCTACATGCACTGTACAATGTGTTGGGGTTTACTAACCTCTACCTGAACTGTACAATGTGTTGGGGTTTACTAACCTCTACCTGCACTGTACAATGTGTTGGGTTTACTAACCTCTACCTCCACTGTACAATGTGTTGGGGTTTACTAATCTCTACCTACACTGTAATGTGTTGGGGTTTACTACACCGGTTAATGGGATCCGAACATCTCCTCTTAAATTCTAGCTCTCCAGCGGTCAAGCAGAAAGGATACTTATGCAAAATACGTACATTGTCGGATAATATGATATTTATTTGTATGAGCTTTATAAACAGGTGCAGAATCAAACCTTTGGTGATTGTATGAGCTTTATAAACAGGTGCAGAAGCACACCTTTGGTGATTGTATCAACTTGATAAACAGGTGCAGAACAAAACCTTTGGTGATTGTATGCGCTTTATAAACAGGTGCAGAAGCAAACCTTTGGTGATTGTATGAACTTGATAAACAGGTGCAGGACGAAAACGTTAGTGATTTTATGAGTTTTATAAGCATGTGTAGAACCAAACATTTGATGAGTGTATGATCCTTATAAAGAGGTGCAGAACCAAACCTTTGGTGATTGTATGAACTTTATAATCAGGTGCAGAGCCAAACCTTTGGTGATTGTATGAGAGTGATAAACAGGTGCAGAAGCAAACCGTTGGTGATTGTATGAGTTTTATAAACAGGTGCAGAACTAAACCGTTGGTGATTGTATGAGCTTTATAAACAGGTGCAAAGCCAAACCTTTGATGATTGAATGAGCTTTATAAACAGGTGCAGAACCAAACCTTTTGTGATTGTATGAGCTTTATAATCAGGTACAGAACAAAACATTTGGTCATTGTATGAGCTTGATAAACAGGTGCAGAACCAAACCGTTGGTGATTGTATGAGTTTTATAAACAGGTGCAGAACTAAACTGTTGGTCATTGTATTAGTTTTATAAACAGGTGCAGAACCAAACCGTTGGTGATTGTATGAACTTTATAAACAGGTGCAGAACTAAACCTTTAATGATTGTATGAGCTTTATAAACAGTTGCAGAACCAAACCTTTAGTGATTGCATGAGCTTGATAAACAGGTGAAGACCGAAACCTTTAGTGATTGTATGAGGTTTATAAACAGGTACAGAACCAAACCGTTAGTGATTGTACGAGCTTTATAAGCAGGTGTAGAACTAAACCTTTGGTGATTGTATGAGTTTTATAAACAGGTGTAGAACTAAACCGTTGGTGATTGTATGAGCTTTATAAACAGGTGCATAGCCAAACCTTTGATGATTGAATGAGCTTTATAAACAGGTGCAGAATCAAACCTTTAGTGATTGTATGAGCTTTATAATCAGGTACAGAACAAAACATTTGGTCATTGTATGAGCTTGATAAACAGGTGCAGAACCAAACCGTTGGTGATTGTATGAGTTTTATAAACAGGTGCAGAACTAAACTGTTGGTGATTGTATGAACTTTATAAACAGGTGCAGAGCCAAACCTTTGGTGATTGTATGAACTGTATAAACAGGTGGAGAACCAAACCGTGGGTGATTGTATGAGCTTGATAAACAGGTGCAGAACCAAACGTTGGTCATTGTATTAGTTTTATAAACAGGTGCAGAACCAAACCGTTGGTGATTGTATGAACTTTATAAATAGGTGCAGAACTAAACCTTTAGTGATTGTTTGAGCTTAATAAACAGGTACAGAACCAAACCTTTAGTGATTGCATGAGCTTGATAAACAGGTGAAGACCGACACCTTTAGTGATTGTATAAGCTTTATAGACAGGTGCAGAACCAAACATTTGGTGATTGTATGAGCTTTATAAACAGGTGCAGAACCAAACCTTTGGTGATTGCATGAGCTTTATAAACAGATCCAGAACCAAACCTTTTGTGGTATTATTTGCTTTATAGACAGGTACAGAACTAAACCTTTGGTGATTGCATGAGCTTTATAAACAGACCCAGAACCAAACCTTTTGTGGTATTATTTGCTTTATAGACAGGTACAGAACTAAACCTTTGGTGATTGCATGAGCTTTATAAACATGCGCAGAACCGAGTCTTTGGTGATTATACGAGCTTGATAAACAGGTGCAGAACCGAGCCTTTGGTATAATTTTCTGCCATATTTCGTAGCGATTCTAAATGAATTTGATACTGCCAAATTGTCCAAAAAGAGCCGAAACAACTGTCGTGTTTTATTCTTCAAAAAAAAAGAAGAAGACAAGACGTCAGAATAAAAAAAGATAGGAATGAAAGTTAGAAGATACCAAAGTGGTAAGCCGTCAATCGAAGCAGGACATACAATAAAATGGTCAAAAGAAAAACGACCAAAGGACAAACATTGAGCTACAACTGATTAGTTAAATATTGATAAGGGTTTTGGTTTTTAACGCCACTTTCAACAATATTTCAGCTATATCGTGGTGGTAAGTTTGATTGATGGTGGAAACCGGAGTGCCTGGATAAAACAACCGACCTGTCACACTTTATATAACACGAAGTTGTCTCTAGTAGACTGTTATTTTCACCTTATTCTATCATTTTCAGATTATCACAATGGAACATAAAAAGAAAGTTATCATTTTTCTACTTGTGTGTGCTGCTATTTTGACCTTGATTATAAAACCACACAACAAAGTTATATATCCTATGATTGATATAACCTGGAAAGTGTTTATTGTAATTGGAGGTCAGTCTGAGTCTTCTACACTAGATGGAGGTCATAATACCTCTACATTACTCAGAGGTCATAATACCTCTAAACCAATCAACTACAACAATACTAATCCAATTGAGGCTATCCGTCAAGATTGTGGCCAACTTTGCGATACTTCAAGAAAGGGATCCACTGGTCCGTTCTTCAACCACATACATGCCGATATAAATTGTGATGCTATTTTAAGAAACCCATTTATAGATCGTTCTCACGGATTACCTAAGGCACCACGTAAAATTCCACAAGAATTATTGAAGGATTTTACTATGAATAATCGCTTGCCTGTGCGACAATATTATTTGGACAAACCTTATTTAGGCAATAAAGCACAAACACCAGTATGGACGGAACAATTAATTGATAGTTGGGTTGAAAAGGCGAAGAAGGGAAAATTAGAAGGGAATTATTATATGGCAGAAACCAATGCTCTACGAGATGGTCTGAAACACGCACCAGGGATTCAGAATGGACGTGTTTTAGTGATTGGTTCTGAAAATCCATGGCTTGAAGCATGTGTGTTAGAAGCTGGTGCTCGAGAAGTGGTGACTTTAGAATATGGAAGTATTATATCTGAACATCCTAAAGTTAAAACATTAGTGCCATATGAATTTCGCATGCGATATCTTAACAATACATTAGGTAGATTTGACGCTGTAGCCACATTTAGTTCAGTAGAACATTCAGGTTTAGGACGGTACGGTGGTGCCTTAAACCCCTGGGGTGATATAATAGCCATTGCTAGAGCTTGGTGTGTAACCAAGGAAGGTGGCTCTTTAACAATAGGTGTAATGTATAATTATGATCATGAATATATTCGATTTAACGCTGATCGGTGGTATGGTAAAATACGGTACCCATATCTTACTACTAATTGGAAACAGTTATATCAAGGTCGAGGGTCACAGCGTGTCCATGTGTTTACAAAATAAATATAGGTTGAAGAGCCTTTATTAGGTATTATGCCTTATATTAATGAAGGCTGCTTTCAATATTCAAGACGGGCACGTTTTTAAAAACTAGTACGAAATTTTTTTTAATTGAACCATTCTTAAAACATTGTTATTCTCAAGAAAATGAGTTGCTTATTAACATTACCAGTGTTTACAGAATACACAAATGACCATTTCTCATTTTTCTATTTGATCAAGCATATTTATGTCGAATTGTTTTATATAGATAACATGACATTCGTAATAACAGGACGTAAAGAATACCACTCAACTGCAGGCTAGGGGACGTTTCACACTCATTGTAGGGTATGAGTTATTCTTATCGTTGAAGACCCTATTGTGACTGAAATGTTTCTTTACTTTAATATGTGTCTAAGTATAATGTTGGAAAGTATCTCTTGTTCATTTACATCTATATCATGTCTCACTGCAAGCTGTTCCTTTACATTAATATGTGTCTAAGTGTAATGTTGGATAGTTTCTCATGTTCATCTACATCCATATCCTTTTTCACTACAAGCTGTTCCGTTACTTTAATTGTTGTCTAATAAGTGTATTGTTGGATAGTCTCTCATGTTCATCGACATCCATATCCTTTCTCACTACAAGTTGTTCTTTTACTTTAATTGCTGTCTAATAAGTGTATTGTTGGATAGTTTCTCATGTGCATTTACATCCATATCCTTTCTCACTTCAAGTTGCTCTTTTACTTTAATTGTTGTCTAATAAGTGTATTGTTGGATAGTCTCTCATGCTCATTTACATCCATATCCTTTCTCACTACAAGTTGTTCCATTACTTTAATTGTTGTCTAATAAGTGTATTGTTGGATAGTCTCTCATGTTCATCTAGATCCATATCCTTTCTCACTACAAGTTGTTCTTTTACTTTAATTGCTATCTAATAAGTGTATTGTTGGATAGTTTCTCATGTGCATTTACATCCATATCCTTTCTCACTTCAAGTTGCCCTTTTACTTTAATTGCTGTCTAATAAGTGTATTGTTGGATAGTTTCTCATGTGCATTTACATCCATATCCTTTCTCACTACAAGTTGCTCTTTTACTTTAATTTGTGTCTAAGTGTAATGTTGGATAGTTGCTTATCCGTTCTCAATACAAGCTGTTCCGTTACTTTAATTTGTGTCCAAGTGTAATACTGGCTAGTCTCTGATGTTATTTTAACAGCTATATATTTTGTCAGTTACTTTAATTTGTGTCCAAGTGTAATACTGGCTAATGTCTCATGTTATTTTAACAGCTATATCTTTTGTCAGTTACTTTAATTTGTGTCCAAGTGTAATACTGACTAGTCTCTGATGTTATTTTAACAGCTATATCTTTTGTCAGTTACTTTAATTTGTGTCCAAGTGTAATACTGGCTAGTCTCTGATGTTATTTTAACAGCTATATCTTTTGTCAGTTACTTTAATTTGTGCCCAAGTGTAATACTGGCTAGTCTCTGATGTTATTTTAACAGCTATATCTTTTGTCAGTTACTTTAATTTGTATCCAAGTGTAATACTGGCTAGTCTCTGATGTTATTTTAACAGCTATATCTTTTGTCAGTCACTTTAATTTGTGTCCAAGTGTAATACTGGCTAGTCTCTGATGTTATTTTAACAGCTATATCTTTTGTCAGTTACTTTAATTTGTGTCCAAGTGTAATACTGGCTAGTCTCTGATGTTATTTTAACAGCTATATCTTTTGTCAGTTACTTTAATTTGTGTTCAAGTGTAATACTGGCTAGTCTCTCATGCTATTGTAACAGCTATATCTTTTGTCAGTTACTTTAATTTGTGTCCAAGTGTAATACTGGATAGTCTCTGATGTTATTTTAACAGCTATATCTTTTGTCAGTTACTTTAATTTGTGTCCAAGTGTAATACTGGCTAGTCTCTCATTTTATTTTAACAGCTATATCTTTTTTCAGTTATATCATTCCTTCGTTACTAGAATTTCTGTCCGAATGTAATGTTGGAAAGTATCTCTTGTTCATTTACATCTATATCATGTCTCACTGCAAGCTGTTCTTTTACATTAATATGTGTCTAAGTGTAATGTTGGATAGTTTCTCATGTTCATCTACATCCATATCCTTTCTCACTACAAGCTGTTCCGTTACTTTAATTGTTGTCTAATAAGTGTATTGTTGGATAGTTTTTCATGCTCATTTACGTCCATATCCTTTCTCACTACAAGTTGTTTCATTACTTTAATTGTTGTCTAATAAGTGTATTGTTGGATAGTCTCTCGTGTTCATCTAGATCCATATCCTTTCTCACTACAAGTTGTTCTTTTACTTTAATATGTGTCTAAGTGTAATGTTGGATAGTTGCTTATGTTCATCTGTATCCATATCCGTTCTCACTACAAGCTGTTCCGTTACTTTAATTTGTGTCCAAGTGTAATACTGGCTAGTCTCTGATGTTATTTTAACAGCTATATCTTTTGTCAGTTACTTTAATTTGTGTCCAAATGTAATACTGGCTAGTCTCTCATGTTATTTTAACAGCTATATCTTTTGTCAGTTACTTTAATTTGTGTCCATGTGTAATACTGGCTAGTCTCTCATGTTATTTTACCAGCTATATCTTTTGTCAGTTACTTTAATTTGTGTCCAAGTGTAATACTGGCTAGTCTCTCGTGTTATTTTAACAGCTATATCTTTTGTCAGTTACTTTAATTTGTGTCCAAGTGTAATACTGGCTAGTCTCTCATGTTATTTTAACAGCTATATCGTTTGTCAGTTACTTTAATTTGTGTCCAAGTGTAATACTGGCTAGTCTCTGATGGTATTTTAACAGCTATATCTTTCTTCAGTTACTTTAATTTGTGTCCAAGTGTAATACTGGCTAGTCTCTCATTTTATTTTAACAGCTATATCTTTTGTCAGTTACTTTAATTTGTGTCCATGTGTAATACTGGCTAGTCTCTCATGTTATTTTACCAGCTATATCTTTTGTCAGTTACTTTAATTTGTGTCCAAGTGTAATACTGGCTAGTCTCTCGTGTTATTTTAACAGCTATATCTTTTGTCAGTTACTTTAATTTGTGTCCAAGTGTAATACTGGCTAGTCTCTCATGTTATTTTAACAGCTATATCTTTTGTCAGTTACTTTAATTTGTGTCCATGTGTAATACTGGCTAGTCTCTCATGTTATTTTACCAGCTATATCTTTTGTCAGTTACTTTAATTTGTGTCCAAGTGTAATACTGGCTAGTCTCTCGTGTTATTTTAACAGCTATATCTTTTGTCAGTTACTTTAATTTGTGTCCAAGTGTAATACTGGCTAGTCTCTCATGTTATTTTAACAGCTATATCGTTTGTCAGTTACTTTAATTTGTGTCCAAGTGTAATACTGGCTAGTCTCTGATGGTATTTTAACAGCTATATCTTTCTTCAGTTACTTTAATTTGTGTCCAAGTGTAATACTGGCTAGTCTCTCATTTTATTTTAACAGCTATATCTTTTGTCAGTTACTTTAATTTGTGTCCATGTGTAATACTGGCTAGTCTCTCATGTTATTTTACCAGCTATATCTTTTGTCAGTTACTTTAATTTGTGTCCAAGTGTAATACTGGCTAGTCTCTCGTGTTATTTTAACAGCTATATCTTTTGTCAGTTACTTTAATTTGTGTCCAAGTGTAATACTGGCTAGTCTCTGATGGTATTTTAACAGCTATATCTTTCTTCAGTTACTTTAATTTGTGTCCAAGTGTAATACTGGCTAGTCTCTCATTTTATTTTAACAGCTATATCTTTTTTCAGTTATATCAGTCCTCCGTTACTTGAATTTGTTTTCGAAGGTAATGTTGGAAAGTATCTCATGTCCATTTACATCCATATCCTCTCTTACAATACAAAAAGAAACCCCAAAACAGAAAAGAACAAATAAAAGTCATATAAAATAAATAAAGACACATGCAGTATGGTGATGTTACGTGTGTTGAAAATAATTTTCCTATTTTCAAATATTACTAATGTTTTTTTGTTCATTGCTAATGATGTAAAATAATGAAACACATGTGAGAATAATGTTGTGTGATAAAGAGAATGGTTGTCTCATTGATGCTGTTAATATAAATGTGAGAATAATGTTGTGTGATAAAGAGAATGGTTGTCTCATTGATGCTGTTAATATAAATGTGAGAATAATGTTGTGTGATAAAGAGAATGGTTGTCTCATTGATGCTGTTAATATATATAACTGTATTTATAACACTTGTTGTAATAATGTTGTGTGATAAAGAGAATGGTTGTCTCATTGATGCTGTTAATATATAACTGTATTCATAACACGTGTTGTCAACAAATAAGAGGATTAATGCAGCTAGTATGAAATATGATTGATTCCGTTGAATTCTAATGAAAGGATTTAAATATATGTAATGTAAATGGTTTAGAGCATACTTTCTTTGTCTTGTGTTATTGAATATTTTTCATATACCACATATGTTGTATTTGAAGGAAATACTTTTGAGCTGATACTCATTCAATCTAATCCGGCTTAGACTGCCTAAATTAGTAATAATTGGTAATCATGATACTCGACAAAGAAGGAATGGGCTAAATTGATTATACAATACTTGGTCATTAGTATATGAAAAAGAATGCACCTCGGCTTCGCCTCGAGCCATTCTTTTTCATATACTATGACCAGGTATTGAATAATCTATACGTATACTAGGGAATGACACATATTTTACTGTTACTTGATTATTTTTATATACATGTATTTATAATTTACAGATTTAAACATAGGTCGATTTTTTTTATAAAAAGGAAATAAATTGAATCATCAGCCAAACTTATCACATGTTTGTTTTTTCCAAACGAAATCACACGATTCAGTAAAGCACTTTGAAGATATCAACGAGGTAAAATGGTAATGAGAAACCGTAAATCAAACAAGGGTAGACAATACAATGGCCAAAGGAAAAAAGGCAACAAAAAAGAAAAATAATGATCTACAAAACACTACACAAAAGCTTAGGTGCTCCGGAAGGTGAGCAGTTCCTGATCCACTCATGTATGGATTCAATTGTTTTGATAATGTAAGAACTGAATAAAACATCTTCGATTTCTTTAAAATGTAAACAAAGAAATACAAGCAATTGTCCTTGCAGTTTCCAAAAAGGCTAAAGTTAGTAGAATTTAGCCAATTTCTTCGTTACCATTTCTGTTATAAACTCAACAGAATGGCATTATTAAATAAATGTGGTTTTATGATTGATGTTAAATCAGAAGAATGGAACTATAATCTTATGTATTGTTATCAACTGATTTTGTATAACACATAAAACAAGCTTAACCCTGCCACTTTGTATTTATGAACCTGTACAAGACAGGAATGTTAGTGGCCATGTTTTTCTGTGTCAGGGGATCGATTGTATTTATGGACCTGTACAAGACAGGAATGTTAGTGGCCATGTTTTTCTGTGTCAGGGGGATCGATTGTATTTATGGACCTGTACAAGACAGGAATGTTAGTGGCCATGTTTTTCTGTGTCAGGGGAGTCGATTGTATTTATGGACCTGTACAAGACAGGAATGTTAGTGGCCATGTTTTTCTGTGTCAGGGGGATCGATTGTATTTATGGACCTGTACAAGACAGGAATGTTAGTGGCCATGTTTTTCTGTGTCAGGGGATCGATTGTATTTATGAACCTGTACAAGACAGGAATGTTAGTGGCCATGTTTTTCTGTGTCAGGGGGATCGATTGTATTTATGGACCTGTACAAGACAGGAATGTTAGTGGCCATGTTTTTGTTGTCGATTGTGCCTCTTTCTACGATTTTGATATTTGATTTTGGAATTATTCCGACATTGTGCTATTCTTTTTTATTTATTTAAAATTTTATTGATAGGCATAATAAATTCTGGTCAGATTTATGTCTTGTGTGTGTTTGAATCGAGGACTCAGGGGTGCTAAGGGTGCGTGTAATGTTTCATTAATACACGATATGACAGGTTTATAGGAAACATCTGTCACACAAATCTATCAATATAACCTTTGTAAAATAAAATTAAATAATGTTAAACGCAATAAAGATTTTCTATGCATTTTCAGTCATAACCCTTTCTCTAATAGAATTGTATATGAATGGAAATTAGGAGAGGATACAAATAAATATAAAAAATAACAAAAAATAAATCTTCAACGTCTGTTACACTTTAGTTAGCTATTTATAAATTCACAGACGAAGTGTTAGGGGTTAACATGTTTAATTATTTCAGTTATATTGTGGCGGAATTCATGAACGAACAATAAAATGTGAAATATAAAAATTCAATGCAATCGATTATAACTTGTCGGGGACGTGAAACAGTGGAGCGTATATTTTGTATGTCACACTATTATAAATTGCACAAGCAGGAAAGTGATGAGTCATGTATATGTTTGTTAAGAGCATCAATATTGCCTCTTTCTACGATTTTTCAATTGACTTTTTAAACTGTTTCCACAGTGTGGTGTTCTTATTGTAATCTATAAAACTGCAAACAATGCATTCAATGCATATACTTACTTTTCAACATTATTAAATAAAAATTACATTATAAAATAATAATTGTATTACGGAAAGGAACATTAAATATATTTTCGATAATCAAATCTATTACATTTTTTATGAAAAGAGAGTTAAACGAAGACGACCATTTTCCACCAATAGTAAATTGTTGAATCCTGAAATTTCTGACAAACACAAACAAGTTTGCAGTGAACAAATTACGATGTCACCTTTTATGGATCAAACTGATTGATTTGGAGAAACGAATCGAATTGAGTGACGAATGTCTTTGATAAACGTTAGAGAATACCGAAGGGACAATCAAAAATTAACAATCCAGAGAAACTGGCAACATAGGGCATAAAAGACGAAGACTAAAAAAGCAAAGTCACACCACAATATGTGTTGGACACCACTATAATACAACCAAACGTAAATAAGGCATGAACCCTCCTACAAACAACTGATGGTAAAGACGAATCGAACATCGTTTTTATTCGGAAATTGTTATGAACACCACAACACGGAAATCAGACACATAATAGGACAACACAAAAAACTTTAAAAAAAATGAGCAATACGACCTCTCTCCCCCCCCCCCCCAAAAAAAACCCGGTGTGAACTCAGGTGCTCGCGAGGGGTAAGCAGTTCCTGTTTCTTATAAGACACCAGCTGATTTCATGAGAAGGACTTTATTGTGTGTACTTTTATCATTTGTCAGAGTTGAATTCTCATTCACACCACCATTGGAGTGGCTAGTGTTTAGACCGTTGCTATAGTGATTTGGAAAGAAGTTTCGTGGGGCATTTGCCAAACACAGCAAAATAGCTTCGCTTATTAGGACACTTTATCAAATTAGATCTCCAACAGAGTGAGGAAAGATCCAGTTCTCCAGCTTTTGATGAAATTCCAAAAGGAACATAAAACATACCGATGATTGTGTAGGATTTATTCTTTCACTAGTGCGATCGGTTTATGTTGGGGTGTCAACTGAATTATCAATACCGAATTCCTTTATTAAGCAGTCTATGTAATATGATTTACTTTCAACTTAGATATTATAAGAAACCTCGTCTACAGCGACAGAAACATAAATTTGTTGCGGAGGTACGACATGCGTTTTCATCCTCGTTGTTGCGGAGGTATGACATGCGTTTTGATCCTCGTTGTTGCGTGATTGCTTATTGTGCTGTTATTTTATTTATTGCTAATTTTTATTAACGACCTCACAGCCTTACCTATTCGAAAAAAGTATCTGTCTTCTCTTTCAATATTTGCCAATTGTCTGGCATAACTCTGCACATAATGCATAGGAATTGTAAAGAAACATTTGCAGATACGAAAGGGACAATCAGAAGAGTTTGAAGATACCAAGGGTAGTAAGAAGCCGTAAATTGAAGAAGGACGGACTATACATTGTGGGAGTTTTAAAACTAATTATATTTTTTCCCATGTAAAGGAGTATTTTATTAAAAATAATAAATGTTAAGTCTTATCCGTTTCTTCGATTTTTTTGTTCGACTTTTGAGCTGTTCTGACTGTCTTGTGTTATTTGTATTCCACTTTTGAGCTGTTCTGACTGTCTTGTGTTATTTGTATTCCACTTTTGAGCTGTTCTGACTGTCTTGTGTTATTTGTATTCCACTTTTGAGCTGTTCTGACTGTCTTGTGTTATTTGTATTCCACTTTTGAGCTGTTCTGACTGTCTTGTGTTATTTGTATTCCACTTTTGAGCTGTTCTGACTGTCTTGTGTTATTTGTATTCCACTTTAGAGCTGTTCTGACTGTCTTGTGTTATTTGTATTCCACTTTTGAGCTGTTCTGACTGTCTTGTGTTATTTGTATTCCACTTTAGAGCTGTTCTGACTGTCTTGTGTTATTTGAATTCCACTTTTGAGCTGTTCTGACTGTCTTGTGTTATTTGTATTCCACTTTTGAGCTGTTCTGACTGTCTTGTGTTATTTGAATTCCACTTTAGAGCTGTTCTGACTGTCTTGTGTTATTTGTATTCCACTTTTGAGCTGTTGTGACTGTCTTGTGTTATTTGTATTCCACTTTTGAGCTGTTCTGACTGTCTTGTGTTATTTGTATTCCACTTTAGAGCTGTTCTGACTGTCTTGTGTTATTTGTATTCCACTTTAGAGCTATTCTGACTGTCTTGTGTTATTTGTATTCCACTTTTGAGCTGTTCTGACTGTCTTGTGTTATTAAGTATTCCACTGTAGAGCTGTTCTAACTGTCTTGTGTTATTTGTATTCCACTTTAGAGCTGTTCTGACTGTCTTGTGTTATTTGTATTCCACTTTTGAGCTGTTCTGACTGTCTTGTGTTATTTGTATTCCACTTTTGAGCTGTTCTGACTGTCTTGTGTTATTTGTATTCCACTTTTGAGCTGTTCTGACTGTCTTGTGTTATTTGTATTCCACTTTTGAGCTGTTCTGACTGTCTTGTGTTATTTGTATTCCACTTTAGAGCTGTTCTGACTGTCTTGTGTTATTTGAATTCCACTTTTGAGCTGTTCTGACTGTCTTGTGTTATTTGTATTCCACTTTTGAGCTGTTCTGACTGTCTTGTGTTATTTGAATTCCACTTTAGAGCTGTTCTGACTGTCTTGTGTTATTTGTATTCCACTTTTGAGCTGTTCTGACTGTCTTGTGTTATTTGTATTCCACTTTTGAGCTGTTCTGACTGTCTTGTGTTATTTGTATTCCACTTTAGAGCTGTTCTGACTGTCTTGTGTTATTTGTATTCCACTTTAGAGCTATTCTGACTGTCTTGTGTTATTTGTATTCCACTTTTGAGCTGTTCTGACTGTCTTGTGTTATTAAGTATTCCACTTTAGAGCTGTTCTAACTGTCTTGTGTTATTTGTATTCCACTTTAGAGCTGTTCTGACTGTCTTGTGTTATTTGTATTCCACTTTTGAGCTGTTCTGACTGTCTTGTGTTATTTGTATTCCACTTTTGAGCTGTTCTGACTGTCTTGTGTTATTTGTATTCCACTTTTGAGCTGTTCTGACTGTCTTGTGTTATTTGTATTCCACTTTAGAGCTGTTCTGACTGTCTTGTGTTATTTGTATTCCACTTTTGAGCTGTTCTGACTGTCTTGTATTTTTTTGTATTCCACCTTTGAGCTGTTCTGATTGTCTTGTATTTTTTTATTCCACTTTAGAGCTGTTCTGACTGTCTTGTATTTTTTTTATTCCACTTTAGAGCTGTTCTAACTGTCTCGTATTTTTTGTATTCCACTTTTGAGCTGTTCTGACTGTTTTGTATTTTTTTATTCCACTGTAGGGCTATTCTGACTGTCTTGTATATTTATTTTTTTCATTTTGTTGATAGCGCGCCACTGAGAATTTCTTCAACTGGTAACTGTTTACATGGATCATCTAGTCGTACCATATGTTAATATTGATATATATTTAATTACGTTGTACAAGCATATCGTTTTACATCATTGTGAGTGTATTCATTTGTTCGATTATTTAGTGCTTAACTATTCACAGTATAAATAGACTACTAGTTAAAGTCACTAGTACAGGTATTTCTATAGAATATTCAATCAATACCTGGTATAGTTATTCTCTTTGTAACGAACAAGCGAGTGATTACACAACCCATGGATATTCTTATTTGTAACGAGAAGTTAAATTTATTTATAGGTATACAGGTTATCAGAATTGATTTTTTTTGTTTATATTAAAAGTTGCCAATATTCGATGTTTTATACTAATAAAATGTTCTAAATAAGAAAGCCAGGTTTAAAAAATATGTTATAATGTCGTAATTAGTAAAAATAATTCGAATGTCTGTTGGTAATATCGCCATTAACACGACCTAATAATAAGTCGGCTGCTTTTCTGAAGTTTGTCGAATACTGATAACTGCTATTAATAACCAGGAAGCATGTTGCATGTAAATTCGCTAGAAATAATATAATTTAAGAAATATATCTATGAAATTGGATCCCGGGGTAATCAGTTAATATTATTTAATGGTATTTAGTAAGAATGACACTTAAAATCGGAAATACATGATGAAATCAATAAAAACAAACCCAAACTCTGCAAAGGGGCCCGATAAAGGGAAAATTGTAAACAAATTGTATTGCATATTATTGACAACACTTGAGTTGGCTTGACTATATTTGTTTTAGAAAAAAACAGACATGAAGTTCATTATTTTAGTCTCTAATTTAAAAGAGATATCACCTAGCGTTTTCTCCGGAAAAAAAAGAATATATAAAAAATTTACGATGCTATTCTACTGTTAAAATATGATTCGGCAGAAAAAAGATACTAAATTATGCTTACGTGTTGAAAAATGGAGTAGGTCGGTTTAACATCTCTTTTAATTTTTTACACAAAACTTGCCGAATGCTCCTTTTTGTGTCGTTTTCGTATAGAATCCGTCAATGTTTTTGTTCTTCCACGATTCGATTTGTGCCATGTGCTTTCTTCATCAACAAACAATTTCGCACGTGCGCAAACCCTTTCCCGAATGAGTTCACTGTCAGGTCGCATGAATATTGCGCGGGTAAAAAATGCATTCTTTATTGGATTCAAGAAAATAAAACAGCGACGTATTTCCTTCGTTCTAGGCTATTTACGTATGATATTATGAAAATTTCAACTGCAATTTCTATAAAACATCGAATATTTTATTACTTTTAATATCAAAATAAAGCAAATCTGACAGCTGTTAATGGTTTGAAAACAAATAATTGATCCACATTTTTTCAACTTATTCAGTCATTTTCAGTTTGTCACAATGGATTATAGCAAGATAGTTCTAGTTTGTCTACTGTTGTGTGTTGGCATTTTGACTTGGTGTTTAAAACCACACAAATTTCTAAACACCCTAGGAGCCATAACCCGGAATGGATTTAATGTAATTGGAGGTCAAAAATGGACAATCCAGAGAAACTGATAACATAGGAAACGGTTAAAGCGACATAACTGTAAACTGTAAATCCATACAAAACGGTCAAAGGGACGTAACTGAAAACAATACAATAAATGTAGTTCCGATAACGAAATGGCGCGAAATATAGCGAGAGTGAAATTAAAAACGATAATTTCACGGTGAAATTATTGTTTTTATCTAACTCGGAAAATTCTGTAATTCACAGCTATCTATATAATGAACGGGCTTATTTGCATATACGTGTTGCATAGACAAACTCTTCACAAGAACCACTATTTGTACAGAGGAAAACTATTCATGGGACGGAAGACGTTATCTTGTTTACGATGGGTGTAACAAATCAACAAACAAAATATTACAGGAGCTGTGCCAGACAGTTAGAAAATACTATTTTTTCATATCTTCCATCAAGGTTCCATGGAGACTATTCTAATATACATTATAAAAATATATTTTGCTTATTTTATGATAAAGAGAAAAAGAGTAGAACATTCTTTAAAACTAATTTGAAAAATGGAGTAACATTATGGGACTTTGAGATATCATGTGATACATACATTCCTGTATATTATCATGTGTCATTAGAACGGTTTATTAGATTTGCTCAAAATAATGGTTGTAATATATATTTGAAACCACTTGGTGACGAGTGTGGGAGGAACATGAACAACAATAAATGTAATACGAGTGGGAATTTGTTAATTGAAGATCCTGATATTACATGGACATGCGAACATTTGAATGTACCGTCAGTCCGAAGAAATGAATTTTGAATAATGTTCAATCCTATGGACAAAACTACCAGATTCATCTCGACTTGCAACGTAACAGTTTATGGGACACGTATGGTGATCAGATTGAGGAATACTGCATACAAATGCCATTGATCGAGAACCATGTGCCATATAAAAACATATGTTATAGGCAATGCAATGGTATTACGGAATATAACGTCACAGACCAACCTAGTACTACTACCCCAACTTGTCTGCAAAACGCCAACGATACTCAGTGTTACTCCGACATAAACGAAGAAAATATATCTAAGGCGACGTTTCGATTATTATTTTCACTTTTAAGATTTGACAAACAGCCAAACAAATTTATAACAACATTGATGTAAATTAGCTTTATTCTTCATCATCATCTTTATTCAAAATCATACAAAACACTAACTTTTATAAGTTTTTCTAAGTAGTAGATATATGACTAGGGACTAGGTTTGACTAATTTTTGTTATCTATGCTCCAATATACTCATAAATATGTCACGACAAGGAATCTCAGCCCTCTATTATCAAATATAATGTGTTAATTCAACGTTGAATGATTATATATGCGAGTCATAGCAAGTAAGTTATTGTATTTAACGCTAGATGAACTTTATATCATGACAAGAACAAGTAATGTCATGATGAGATTTAAAATGTCTGATTTGTGCTAAGCAAACCAGCTTATTTGGACAGTGTTAGTGCTAGCTCACTGAAACAACAGTCAGTATGTTATGTGACGCATGGCACATTATGCTGACTCCGATCCAACCAGTGTCTATCCTTACTCCTTGCTACGTACTCAGTCAAGAAGCAGTAAAGGTACATGTTATAGTCTTTGGTTAAAATCATATTTTTCACTTGTTCTCCTTTACAGATATTTCGCGGCATGGAAGGTCTGAAGAAACCCAAATATGTGTCACATGTGAGTGACTTATGTCATGAATATATAATGATATGATCCATACGGCTATATCCTTTTTCGGCCAACCCTATTGCTCGTACCACGCAAATCTATTTGCGCGTGACTCCTCTCCTATGCCAAGACATATAAGTAAAAGACTTACAGGACCACGAGGGGAGCACGTTAATCATTCCATCACAGTCGATATTTATGATTATTCCAAAGAAAATGTAATCCATCGCCGAGTCGATCTTATTGATTATTCCAAAGCAAGCTTATTCATCACCGAAGCGATCTTTATGATTATTCCAAAGGAAATTGAATCCATCACCGAGTCGATCTTTATGATTATTCCAAAGAAAGTTTAATCCATCACAGAGTCGATCTTATTGATTATTCCAAAGCAGAATTATTCCACCACTGAGTTGATCTTTATGATTATTCCAAAGCAGACTTATTCCACCACTGAGTCGATATTGATGATTATTCAAAAGAAAATTTAATCAATCACCGAGTCGATCTTATTGATTATTCCAAAGCAGACTTATTCCACCACTGAGTCAATCTTTATGATTATTACAAAGCACACTTATTCCACCACCGAGTCAATCTTATTGATTATTCCAAAGCAGGCTTATTCCACCACCGAGTCAATCTTATTGATTATTCCAAAGCAGACTTATTCCACCACTGAGTCGATATGTATGACTATTCCAAAGCAGACTTATTCCACCACCGAGTCGATCTTTATGATTATTCCAAAGCAAACTTATTCCACCACCGAGTCAATCTTGATGATTATTCCAAAGCAGACTTATTCCACCACTGAGTCGATATTTATGATTATTTCAAAGAAAATGTAATCCATCACCGAGTCGATCTTTATGATTATTCCAATGCAAGCTTATTCCACCACCTAGTCGATCTTTATGACTATTCCAAAGCAGACTTATTCCACCACCGAGTCGATCTTTATGATTATTCCAAAGCAAACTTATTCCACCACCGAGTCAATCTTGATGATTATTCTAAAGCAGATTTATTTCACCACTGAGTCGATCTTTATGATTATTCCAATGCAAGCTTATTCCACCACCGAGTCAATCTTTATGATTATTCCAAAGCAGACTTATTCCACCACCGAGTCGATCTTTATGATTATTCCAAAGCAAACTTATTCCACCACCGAGTCGATATTTATGATTATTCCAACGAAAATGTAATTCATCACCGAGGCGATCTTTATGATTATTCCAATGCAAGCTTATTCCACCACCGAGTCAATCTTTATGATTATTCCAAGTCTTTTACCGGAGTTGACTCTATACGGGGTCGGTGTTGCTCAGTAGTTTTGCTTTGTTTTTCTTCGTCTTGTGTACCTTTGCTGCCAGTTTCTCTAGATTGTACTTTTGGATTGACCCTTCGGTATTACTTACTTCATAAGAGCACAAAAAGCATCGCACTCAGTCGTTTGAAAGGGCATCTTTCTTCCTGTCCCGGTTTTTCTGTTACTATTTATTGCAATGCGTTCTACATGAATCGAGTACCAAGAGATTGTTACATGCATAATAGACGATAAATCAAGCAAGAATATTTTGTATCCCTTTATTATACACACTAGTGATTGTACATCGAATGTAATGATTGTAGGATAAAATATATAAAAAAAAACAGACAGCATAAGACATAAAGGCTAACATCAAAATAAAAAAACTCCCGGATAACATTGACTCATAGACAACCCGGAAGTAAAACCAGGCCTACCGGAAGGATACAGATCCCGTATCTGATATAGATAAATATAGAGGGTATATCATGATATGAAGAAATAAACACTGCTTATATTGTTCCTTTCCTTGCAGAAACAACAGCCAATAAAATGACACAAAAAAACCACACATTGTCGGAATAGTTCCAAAATCCAATAGCAAGATCATAGAAAGATGCAAAATCGATACCCCCCAGCAGAAACAAATACAGGACCGCCCACTTCTTGGCTTTGTACAGGTACTTCAATAAAGAGTGGCGGAGTTAAGCTAGTTTTATGGACCAACTGACACTATTTTAACAATGTTATTTCTATTACAGAGAAGATGTATTGATCTGATGTGCTATCCAGGACGAACACTTCTAGAAAAAGGATGCGTTCCATTGCTTGATATCACATATGACCTTGGGTATATTTTATCTTTAGAATTAACAGGAGGTCCATTAACACATATAAATGATACAATTCTATTTTTAGATAAAATAGAGGGTGAGATAGAATTATCAATTCTCAATAGTTTGCGTGACTTATTTTTTCACTTAAGAATGGAATCGAGTATATATCTATATAATTCAAAATATAACAATGGAATATCTTGGAATGAGTCTACAATATCTACATTAATATACCAGAAACTGTCTTGTCTTTCTCTGGTGTCCCGATCACGTCTTGAAGAAAGACTCTTGTTATTAACAACATCGACATTCAACTTTTCATTTTCAGACACCTGGTATCAACTTGATATATTGCCGAATGCCGACTCGTTTCTTTTACCGTCATATAAACCTGATATCAACCAATCGTGTTCCATCCAAAGAAATATATCCGAGAGTCTGCGAAGATATTCACACGTGATACAATTATTGACGTGTCAACAGGTGAAGCTACAGCAAAATGAATTTCTGATTGACAGCGATACATTGCAGCTGACGTTAATTTCCATTAGTGTAGAAGTCAGTAATTTAGACTATACAGTGACACCATCAAATAACGTTAGAATGTGTGCAAACCAAATACAAATTGCTTTTTAAGTCAAAGAAAGCAGATTCTAGTTTATTCCAGAATATATTAGGGACGTCGTTAATGATATGCACATGCTTTCATTAGTCTTTTTGCTGTTAACATTGTTAGCATACATAATATTTCCCGCTTTGCGATCCTTACCAGGAAAAAATAATATGGCTTTAGTAGTTGCTATGATAGCTGGCCATACACTGTACCAGTTTGGAATGTATCAGAATCAATATGAAATGGCTTGTAAAATTATCGGAGTTCTGATACATTATTTTTGGTTGGTAATGTTTTTATGCCTTAATGTTTGTTCATTTCATATGTTTAGAGTTTTCAGAAATATGCTTCAACATGGAACGTCCAGTCAAAGAAAATCGTTTGTATTGTGCTTGCTGTATTCATATGGTACCCCGCTAATCATTGTTATGTCAAATATTGTTGTAGAACTATTTGTAGAAAAGGAATCCGACATTGGCTATGGCGGTAACATTTGCTTTTTAAATCAACCAATCGCTGTCATTGTGACATTCATTTCACCCATAATGCTTGTATGCTTGTTGAACAATTTCGTTTTTGTCATGACGGCGAAAAATATAGCAAAAACATCATCGATTGTGGAGAAACAGCAAATTGAGTCAAATCGAGTAAATTTTTCTGTGTATGTTAAATTATTTACAATAACGGGAATTTCGTAGGTAAAATAGTTGTCAAAGCAGTACCAAATTCAGTGAGGAGGGTGGAACATCTATCGTGAATCATATCCATCAACAACCCCGAGTCACCTGAAGTATTTTAACTACGAAAGTAAATGTCAAAAACACTCTTACGTCACACATTGATAAACAATATTTTTTACATTTTTGTTGACTTCCTTATCTTTATACATTTTCACTATATGAAAATCCATCGTTTATTACTAATAGTGTCTGCTTTTAACATTGATTTTAATACATTGTAGCATTGTCGCTTAATTGTGCTGATGTGTGGCTCGATATTGTGGCATCAACATCTTTATTTGGTTATTATAATGACAATTATTATTTTGTTTAGCTTCATCATGTTAAATGAAGCAATATACATTAATACATTCTTTCATCCCCTCTGGTAAGTTCATAAGGTAAAATGAAACATGTTATATTTTTCCACCATCTTTATTAGTTTCATCTTGTATAATTAGACATTTTATATTGTTTCACTGCCATTGTTAGTTTCATCATATATAATGAAACATTATACATATAACCAACATTGGTAGTTTCATCATGCAAAAATGAAACATGTTATATTCTTTCATCGCCATGTTAGTTTCATCATATAAAATGAGACATGCTATATTCTTTTACTGCCATTGTTAACTAAGTCATACAAAAATGAAACATGTTATATTCTTTCACCACCATTGGTAACTAAGTCATACAAAATAAGCATCATATATTCTTTCACCGCCAATGGTTACTAAGTCATACAAAATAAACATGTTATATTCTTTCACCGCCATTGGTAACTAAGTCATACAAAAATGAAACATGTTATATTAATTCACCGCCATTGTTAATTTAGTCATACAAAATAAACATGTTATATTCTTTCACCGCCATTGGTAACTAAGTTATACAAAATAAACATGCTATATTATTTCACCGCCATTGTTAACTTAGTCATACAAAATAAACATGTGATATGCTTTCACCGCCATTGTTAGTTTCATCATGTAAAAATGAAACATTTTATTTTCTGTTAGTTTCATGTAAACAGCAACATGTTATACTCATTCGGTGTGCAAATAATTGAAACATATTCATTTGGTACTGATACATAATGTGATATTCAAACACAATGACAGATGACGCAAATGCCAAAATCTAACAGTAGTTGCAATCAATACCTATGTATAATGCATAAAAAAAGATTGAAGATATCAAAGGTGTAATCAGAATCCGTAAATTGAAGAACAGACAACACAATGGCCAAACAGAAAAAAAGATAAAAGGTAAAACAATGATCTACCAAGCACTTCAAATTCTTGCTACAAAGCCGGTGATAAGTCATGAATGAGGAAGGGACCGGAATGTGATTACGACAAACAGAGCATAAGTGAGATGTAATCGATAGAAAATATCTGATAAAGTTTGCCAGTAACATGTCGGCTTTTCATAAGTACTACGGATTCCGCAACGATCAAAACAGCCAGACAAGATGTAAATGAAACACTGTTATACACAATATGTATTTAGTGCGTATTATATATGTCAATATATTTATGTAATTCAATACAGATAATTATTTTCGGACGTTTTTGTTATTTTCCCAACTATTTTACTGTCTTTGTTTATGTTGACATTTATTTTGTAATAGTATGTGGTCTTTTTGAATGGTACGAATCTGTACAGGCTTTGTGCACGTTTGTTTATATCTGTACTGAGAGGTTATTGTTCATTTTTTTTTATATTGGTGGAATTGTTGACCATCACAGTTAAAGAAAAGTTTGAAGATATCAAAACGGTAATCAGGAGCTGTAAATCGACAAAGGACAGACAATACAATGACCAACAGAAAAAGGACAAACAATGATCAATAAAACACTACACAGAAAACTAAAGATTGGGGCAAGAAAGGTTTGAAGATACCAAAGGGGTAATCAGAAGCTGTAAATCAAAGGACAGACAATACAGTGACCAACAGTAAAAGGAGAAACAATACTGTGACCAAATGAAAAAGGACAAACAATATAGTTCCCAAAAGAAAAAGGACAAACAATACAGTGACCAAAAGAAAAAGGACAAACAATACAGTGACCAAAAGAAAAAGGACAAACAATACAGTGACCAAAAGAAAAAGTACAAACAATACAGTGACCAAAAGAAAAGGGACAAACAATACAGTGACCAAAAGAAAAAGGACAAACAATACAGTGACCAAAAGAAAAAGGACAAATAATACAGTGACCAAAAGAAAAAGGATAAACAATACAGTGACCAAAAGAAAGAGGGCAAACAATACAGTGACCAAAAGAAAAAGGACAAACAATACAGTGACCAAAAGAAAAAGAACAAACAATACAGTGACCAAAAGAAAAAGGACAAACAATACAGTGACCAAAAGAAAAAGGACAAACAATACAGTGACCAAAAGAAAAAGGACAAACAATACAGTGACCAAAAAAAAAAAGGACAAACAATACAGTGACGAAAAGAAAAAGGACAAACAATACAGTGACCAAAAGAAAGAGGACAAACAATACAGTGATCAAAAGAAAAAGGACAAAAAATACAGTGACCAAAAGAAAAAGGAGAAACAATAAAGTGACCAAAAGAAAAAGGGCAAACAATACAGTGACCAAAAGAAAAAGCACAAACAATACAGTGACCAAAAAAAAAGGACAAACAATACAGTGACCAAAAGAAAAGGGACAAACAATACAGTGACCAAAAGAAAAAAGACAAACAATACAGTGACCAAAAGAAAAAGGACAAACAATACAGTGACCAAGAGAAAAAGGACAAACAATACAGTGACCAAAAGAAAAAGGATAAACAATACAGTGACCAAAAGAAAGAGGGCAAACAATACAGTGACCAAAAGAAAAAGGACAAACAATACAGTGACCAAAAGGAAAAGAACAAACAATACAGTGACCAAAAGAAAAAGGACAAACAATACAGTGACCAAAAGAAAAAGGACAAACAGTACAGTGACCAAAAAAAAAAGGACAAACAATACAATGACCAAAGGAAAAAGGACATACAATATAGTGACGAATAGAAAAGGGACAAACAATACAGTGACCAAAAGAAAAAGGACAAACAATACAGTGATCAAAAGAAAAAGGACAAACAATACAGTGACCAAAAAAAAAAGGACAAACAATACAATGACCAAAGGAAAAAGGACATACAATACAGTGACGAATAGAAAAGGGACAAACAATACAGTGACCAAAAGAAAAAGGACAAACAATACAGTGATCAAAAGAAAAAGGACAAAAAATACAGAGACCAAAAGAAAAAGGAGAAACAATACAGTGACCAAAAGAAAAAGGATAAACAATACAGTGACCAAATGAACAAGGACAAACAATAGAGTGGCCAAAAGAAAAGGGACAAACAATACAGTGACCAAAAGAAAAAGGACAAGCAATACAGTAGACAGAAGAAAAAGGACAAACAATACAGTGGCCAAAAGAAAAAGGACAAACAATACAGTGACCAAAAGAAAAAGTACAAACAATGCAATGACCAAAATAAAAAGGACAACCAATACAGTGACCAAAAGAAAAAGGACAAACAATACAGTGACGAAAAGAAAAAGGACAAACAATACAGTGACCCAAAACAAAAAGGACAAACAATACAATGACCAAAAGAAAAAGGATAAACAATACAGTGACCAAAAGGAAAAGGATAAACAATACAGTGACCAAAAGAAAAAGGACAAACAATACAGTGACGAAAAGAAAAGGGACAAACAATACAGTGACCCTAAACAAAAAGGACAGACAATACAATGACCAAAAGAAAAAGGAAAAACAATACAGTGACCAAAAGAAAAAGGACAAACAATACAGTGACCAAAGAAAAAGGACAAACAATACAGTGACCAAAAGAAAAAGGACAAACAATACAGTGACCAAAAGAAAAAGTACAAACAATACAGTGACCAAAAGAAAAGGGACAAACAATACAGTGACCAAAAGAAAAAGGACAAACAATAGAGTGACCAAAAGAAAAAGGACAAACAATACAGTGACCAAAAGAAAAAGGACAAACAATACAGAGACCAAAAGAAAAAGGAGAAACAATACAGTGACCAAAAGAAAAAGGATAAACAATACAGTGACCAAATGAACAAGGACAAACAATAGAGTGGCCAAAAGAAAAAGGACAAACAATACAGTGACCAAAAGAAAAAGGACAAGCAATACAGTAGACAGAAGAAAAAGGACAAACAATACAGTGGCCAAAAGAAAAAGGACAAACAATACAGTGACCAAAAGAAAAAGTACAAACAATAGAGTGACAAAAAAAAAGGACAAACAATGCAATGACCAAAATAAAAAGGACAACCAATACAGTGACCAAAAGAAAAAGGACAAACAATACAGTGACGAAAAGAAAAAGGACAAACAATACAGTGACCCAAAACAAAAAGGACAAACAATACAATGACCAAAAGAAAAAGGATAAACAATACAGTGACCAAAAGGAAAAGGATAAACAATACAGTGACCAAAAGAAAAAGGACAAACAATACAGTGACGAAAAGAAAAGGGACAAACAATACAGTGACCCTAAACAAAAAGGACAGACAATACAATGACCAAAAGAAAAAGGAAAAACAATACAGTGACCAAAAGAAAAAGGACAAACAATACAGTGACCAAAGAAAAAGGACAAACAATACAGTGACCAAAAGAAAAAGGACAAACAATACAGTGACCAAAAGAAAAAGTACAAACAATACAGTGACCAAAAGAAAAGGGACAAACAATACAGTGACCAAAAGAAAAAGGACAAACAATAGAGTGACCAAAAGAAAAAGGACAAACAATACAGTGACCAAAAGAAAAAGGACAAACAATACAGTGACCAAAAGAAAAAGGATAAACAATACAGTGACCAAAAGAAAGAGGGCAAACAATACAGTGACCAAAAGAAAAAGGACAAACAATACAGTGAGGAAAAGAAAAAGGGCAAACAATACAGTGACCAAAAGAAAAAGGATAAACAATACAGTGACCAAAAGAAAAAGGACAAACAATACAGTGACGAAAAGAAAAAGGTACAAACAATACAGTGACGAAAAGAAAAAGGACAAACAATACAGTGACGAAAAGAAAAAGGATAAACAATACAGTGACCAAAAGAAAAAGGATAAACAATACAGTGACCAAAAGAAAAAGGATAAACAATACAGTGACCAAAAGAAAAAGGGCAAACAATACAGTGACCAAAAGAAAAAGGACAAACAATACAGTGACCAAAAGAAAAAGGATAAACAATACAGTGACCAAAAGAAAAAGGGCAAACAATACAGTGACCAAAAGAAAAGGGACAAACAATACAGTGACCAAAAGAAAAAGGACAAACAATAGAGTGACCAAAAGAAAAAGGACAAACAATACAGTGACCAAAAGAAAAAGGACAAACAATACAGAGACCAAAAGAAAAAGGAGAAACAATACAGTGACCAAAAGAAAAAGGATAAACAATACAGTGACCAAATGAACAAGGACAAACAATAGAGTGGCCAAAAGAAAAGGGACAAACAATACAGTGACCAAAAGAAAAAGGACAAGCAATACAGTAGACAGAAGAAAAAGGACAAACAATACAGTGGCCAAAAGAAAAAGTACAAACAATACAGTGACAAAAAAAAAGGACAAACAATGCAATGACCAAAATAAAAAGGACAACCAATACAGTGACCAAAAGAAAAAGGACAAACAATACAGTGACGAAAAGAAAAAGGACAAACAATACAGTGATCCAAAACAAAAAGGACAAACAATACAATGACCAAAAGAAAAAGGATAAACAATACAGTGACCAAAAGGAAAAGGATAAACAATACAGTGACCAAAAGAAAAAGGACAAACAATACAGTGACGAAAAGAAAAGGGACAAACAATACAGTGACCCTAAACAAAAAGGACAGACAATACAATGACCAAAAGAAAAAGGAAAAACAATACAGTGACCAAAAGAAAAAGGACAAACAATACAGTGACCAAAGAAAAAGGACAAACAATACAGTGACCAAAAGAAAAAGGACAAACAATACAGTGACCAAAAGAAAAAGTACAAACAATACAGTGACCAAAAGAAAAGGGACAAACAATACAGTGACCAAAAGAAAAAGGACAAACAATAGAGTGACCAAAAGAAAAAGTACAAACAATAAAGTGACCAAAAGAAAAAGGACAAACAATACAGTGACCAAAAGAAAAAGGATAAACAATACAGTGACCAAAAGAAAGAGGGCAAACAATACAGTGACCAAAAGAAAAAGGACAAACAATACAGTGAGGAAAAGAAAAAGGGCAAACAATACAGTGACCAAAAGAAAAAGGATAAACAATACAGTGACCAAAAGAAAAAGGACAAACAATACAGTGACGAAAAGAAAAAGGTACAAACAATACAGTGACGAAAAGAAAAAGGACAAACAATACAATGACGAAAAGAAAAAGGATAAACAATACAGTGACCAAAAGAAAAAGGATAAACAATACAGTGACCAAAAGAAAAAGGACAAACAATACAGTGACCAAAAGAAAAAGGATAAACAATACAGTGACCAAAAGAAAAAGGGCAAACAATACAGTGACCAAAGAAAAAGGACAAACAATACAGTGACCAAAAGAAAAAGGATAAACAATACAGTGACCAAAAGAAAAAGGGCAAACAATACAGTGACCAAAAGAAAAAGGATAAACAATACAGTGACCAAAAGAAAAAGGGCAAACAATACAGTGACCAAAAGAAAAAGGACAAACAATACAGTGACCAAAAAAAAAAAGGACAAACAATGCAATGACCAAAAGAAAAAGGACAAACAATACAGTGACCAAAAGAAAGAGGGCAAACAATACAGTGACCAAAAGAAAAAGGACAAACAATACAGTGACCAAAAGAAAAAGAACAAACAATACAGTGACCAAAAGAAAAAGGACAAACAATACAGTGACCAAAAGAAAAAGGACAAACAATACAGTGACCAAAAGAAAAAGGACAAACAATACAGTGACCAAAAAAAAAAAAGGACAAACAATACAATGACCAAAAGAAAAAGGACATACAATACAGTGACGAATAGAAAAGGGAGAAACAATACAGTGACGAAAAGAAAAAGGACAAACAATACAGTGACCAAAAGAAAAAGGACAAACAATACAGTGATCAAAAGAAAAAGGATAAACAATACAGTGACCAAAAGAAAGAGGGCAAACAATACAGTGACCAAAAGAAAAAGGACAAACAATACAGTGACCAAAAGAAAAAGAACAAACAATACAGTGACCAATAAAAAAAGGACAAACAATACAGTGACCAAAAGAAAAAGGACAAACAATACAGTGACCAAAAGAAAAAGGACAAACAATACAGTGACAAAAAAAAAAAGGACAAACAATACAATGACCAAAGGAAAAAGGACATACAATACAGTGACGAATAGAAAAGGGAGAAACAATACAGTGATGAAAAGAAAAAGGACAAACAATACAGTGACCAAAAGAAAAAGGACAAACAATACAGTGATCAAAAGAAAAAGGACAAAAAATACAGTGACCAAAAGAAAAAGGAGAAACAATACAGTGACCAAAAGAAAAAGGATAAACAATACAGTGACCAAATGAACAAGGACAAACAATAGAGTGGCCAAAAGAAAAGGGTCAAACAATACAGTGACCAAAAGAAAAAGGACAAGCAATACAGTAGACAGAAGAAAAAGGACAAACAATACAGTGGCCAAAAGAAAAAGGACAAACAATACAGTGACCAAAAGAAAAAGTACAAACAATACAGTGACAAAAAAAAAGGACAAACAATGCAATGACCAAAATAAAAAGGACAACCAATACAGTGACCAAAAGAAAAAGGACAAACAATACAGTGACGAAAAGAAAAAGGACAAACAATACAGTGACCCAAAACAAAAAGGACAAACAATACAATGACCAAAAGAAAAAGGATAAACAATACAGTGACCAAAAGGAAAAGGATAAACAATACAGTGACCAAAAGAAAAAGGACAAACAATACAGTGACGAAAAGAAAAGGGACAAACAATACAGTGACCCTAAACAAAAAGGACAGACAATACAATGACCAAAAGAAAAAGGAAAAACAATACAGTGACCAAAAGAAAAAGGACAAACAATACAGTGACCAAAGAAAAAGGACAAACAATACAGTGACCAAAAGAAAAAGGATAAACAATACAGTGACCAAAAGAAAAAGGATAAACAATACAGTGACCAAAAGAAAAAGGACAAACAATACAGTGACCAAAAGAAAAAGTACAAACAATACAGTGACCAAAAGAAAAAGGACAAACAATACAGTGACGAAAAGAAAAAGGACAAACAATACAGTGACCAAAAGAAAAAGTACAAACAATACAGTGACCAAAAGAAAAGGGACAAACAATACAGTGACCAAAAGAAAAAGGACAAACAATAGAGTGACCAAAAGAAAAAGGACAAACAATACAGTGACCAAAAGAAAAAGGACAAACAATACAGAGACCAAAAGAAAAAGGAGAAACAATACAGTGACCAAAAGAAAAAGGATAAACAATACAGTGACCAAATGAACAAGGACAAACAATACAGTGACCAAAAGAAAAAGTACAAACAATACAGTGACCAAAAGAAAAAGGACAAACAATACAGTGACGAAAAGAAAAAGGACAAACAATACAGTGACCAAAAGAAAAAGTACAAACAATACAGTGACCCAAAACAAAAAGGACAAACAATACAATGACCAAAAGAAAAAGGATAAACAATACAGTGACCAAAAGGAAAAGGATAAACAATACAGTGACCAAAAGAAAAAGGACAAACAATACAGTGACGAAAAGAAAAGGGACAAACAATACAGTGACCCTAAACAAAAAGGACAGACAATACAATGACCAAAAGAAAAAGGAAAAACAATACAGTGACCAAAAGAAAAAGGACAAACAATACAGTGACCAAAGAAAAAGGACAAACAATACAGTGACCAAAAGAAAAAGGACAAACAATACAGTGACCAAAAGAAAAAGTACAAACAATACAGTGACCAAAAGAAAAGGGACAAACAATACAGTGACCAAAAGAAAAAGTACAAACAATAGAGTGACCAAAAGAAAAAGGACAAACAATACAGTGACCAAAAGAAAAAGGACAAACAATACAGTGACCAAAAGAAAAAGGATAAACAATACAGTGACCAAAAGAAAGAGGGCAAACAATACAGTGACCAAAAGAAAAAGGACAAACAATACAGTGAGGAAAAGAAAAAGGGCAAACAATACAGTGACCAAAAGAAAAAGGATAAACAATACAGTGACCAAAAGAAAAAGGACAAACAATACAGTGACGAAAAGAAAAAGGTACAAACAATACAGTGACGAAAAGAAAAAGGACAAACAATACAGTGACGAAAAGAAAAAGGATAAACAATACAGTGACCAAAAGAAAAAGGATAAACAATACAGTGACCAAAAGAAAAAGGACAAACAATACAGTGACCAAAAGAAAAAGGATAAACAATACAGTGACCAAAAGAAAAAGGGCAAACAATACAGTGACCAAAAGAAAAAGGACAAACAATACAGTGACCAAAAGAAAAAGGATAAACAATACAGTGACCAAAAGAAAAAGGGCAAACAATACAGTGACCAAAAGAAAAGGGACAAACAATACAGTGACCAAAAGAAAAAGGACAAACAATAGAGTGACCAAAAGAAAAAGGACAAACAATACAGTGACCAAAAGAAAAAGGACAAACAATACAGTGACCAAAAGAAAAAGGATAAACAATACAGTGACCAAAAGAAAAAGGACAAACAATACAGTGACGAAAAGAAAAAGGTACAAACAATACAGTGACGAAAAGAAAAAGGACAAACAATACAGTGACGAAAAGAAAAAGGATAAACAATACAGTGACCAAAAGAAAAAGGATAAACAATACAGTGACCAAAAGAAAAAGGACAAACAATACAGTGACCAAAAGAAAAAGGATAAACAATACAGTGACCAAAAGAAAAAGGGCAAACAATACAGTGACCAAAAGAAAAAGGACAAACAATACAGTGACCAAAAGAAAAAGGATAAACAATACAGTGACCAAAAGAAAAAGGGCAAACAATACAGTGACCAAAAGAAAAAGGATAAACAATACAGTGACCAAAAGAAAAAGGGCAAACAATACAGTGACCAAAAGAAAAAGGACAAACAATACAGTGACCAAAAAAAAAAAGGACAAACAATGCAATGACCAAAAGAAAAAGGACAAACAATACAGTGACCAAAAGAAAGAGGGCAAACAATACAGTGACCAAAAGAAAAAGGACAAACAATACAGTGACCAAAAGAAAAAGAACAAACAATACAGTGACCAAAAGAAAAAGGACAAACAATACAGTGACCAAAAGAAAAAGGACAAACAATACAGTGACCAAAAGAAAAAGGACAAACAATACAGTGACCAAAAAAAAAAAAGGACAAACAATACAATGACCAAAAGAAAAAGGACATACAATACAGTGACGAATAGAAAAGGGAGAAACAATACAGTGACGAAAAGAAAAAGGACAAACAATACAGTGACCAAAAGAAAAAGGACAAACAATACAGTGATCAAAAGAAAAAGGATAAACAATACAGTGACCAAAAGAAAGAGGGCAAACAATACAGTGACCAAAAGAAAAAGGACAAACAATACAGTGACCAAAAGAAAAAGAACAAACAATACAGTGACCAATAAAAAAAGGACAAACAATACAGTGACCAAAAGAAAAAGGACAAACAATACAGTGACCAAAAGAAAAAGGACAAACAATACAGTGACAAAAAAAAAAAGGACAAACAATACAATGACCAAAGGAAAAAGGACATACAATACAGTGACGAATAGAAAAGGGAGAAACAATACAGTGATGAAAAGAAAAAGGACAAACAATACAGTGACCAAAAGAAAAAGGACAAACAATACAGTGATCAAAAGAAAAAGGACAAAAAATACAGTGACCAAAAGAAAAAGGAGAAACAATACAGTGACCAAAGGAAAAAGGATAAACAATACAGTGACCAAATGAACAAGGACAAACAATAGAGTGGCCAAAAGAAAAGGGTCAAACAATACAGTGACCAAAAGAAAAAGGACAAGCAATACAGTAGACAGAAGAAAAAGGACAAACAATACAGTGGCCAAAAGAAAAAGGACAAACAATACAGTGACCAAAAGAAAAAGTACAAACAATACAGTGACAAAAAAAAAGGACAAACAATGCAATGACCAAAATAAAAAGGACAACCAATACAGTGACCAAAAGAAAAAGGACAAACAATACAGTGACGAAAAGAAAAAGGACAAACAATACAGTGACCCAAAACAAAAAGGACAAACAATACAATGACCAAAAGAAAAAGGATAAACAATACAGTGACCAAAAGGAAAAGGATAAACAATACAGTGACCAAAAGAAAAAGGACAAACAATACAGTGACGAAAAGAAAAGGGACAAACAATACAGTGACCCTAAACAAAAAGGACAGACAATACAATGACCAAAAGAAAAAGGAAAAACAATACAGTGACCAAAAGAAAAAGGACAAACAATACAGTGACCAAAGAAAAAGGACAAACAATACAGTGACCAAAAGAAAAAGGATAAACAATACAGTGACCAAAAGAAAAAGGATAAACAATACAGTGACCAAAAGAAAAAGGACAAACAATACAGTGACCAAAAGAAAAAGTACAAACAATACAGTGACCAAAAGAAAAAGGACAAACAATACAGTGACGAAAAGAAAAAGGACAAACAATACAGTGACCAAAAGAAAAAGTACAAACAATACAGTGAACAAAAGAAAAGGGACAAACAATACAGTGACCAAAAGAAAAAGGACAAACAATAGAGTGACCAAAAGAAAAAGGACAAACAATACAGTGACCAAAAGAAAAAGGACAAACAATACAGAGACCAAAAGAAAAAGGAGAAACAATACAGTGACCAAAAGAAAAAGGATAAACAATACAGTGACCAAATGAACAAGGACAAACAATAGAGTGGCCAAAAGAAAAGGGACAAACAATACAGTGACAAAAAAAAAAAGGACAAACAATACAATGACCAAAGGAAAAAGGACATACAATACAGTGACGAATAGAAAAGGGAGAAACAATACAGTGATGAAAAGAAAAAGGACAAACAATACAGTGACCAAAAGAAAAAGGACAAACAATACAGTGATCAAAAGAAAAAGGACAAAAAATACAGTGACCAAAAGAAAAAGGAGAAACAATACAGTGACCAAAGGAAAAAGGATAAACAATACAGTGACCAAATGAACAAGGACAAACAATAGAGTGGCCAAAAGAAAAGGGTCAAACAATACAGTGACCAAAAGAAAAAGGACAAGCAATACAGTAGACAGAAGAAAAAGGACAAACAATACAGTGGCCAAAAGAAAAAGGACAAACAATACAGTGACCAAAAGAAAAAGTACAAACAATACAGTGACAAAAAAAAAGGACAAACAATGCAATGACCAAAATAAAAAGGACAACCAATACAGTGACCAAAAGAAAAAGGACAAACAATACAGTGACGAAAAGAAAAAGGACAAACAATACAGTGACCCAAAACAAAAAGGACAAACAATACAATGACCAAAAGAAAAAGGATAAACAATACAGTGACCAAAAGAAAAAGGATAAACAATACAGTGACCAAAAGAAAAAGGACAAACAATACAGTGACCAAAAGAAAAAGGATAAACAATACAGTGACCAAAAGGAAAAGGATAAACAATACAGTGACCAAAAGAAAAAGGACAAACAATACAGTGACGAAAAGAAAAGGGACAAACAATACAGTGACCCTAAACAAAAAGGACAGACAATACAATGACCAAAAGAAAAAGGAAAAACAATACAGTGACCAAAAGAAAAAGGACAAACAATACAGTGACCAAAGAAAAAGGACAAACAATACAGTGACCAAAAGAAAAAGGATAAACAATACAGTGACCAAAAGAAAAAGGATAAACAATACAGTGACCAAAAGAAAAAGGACAAACAATACAGTGACCAAAAGAAAAAGTACAAACAATACAGTGACCAAAAGAAAAAGGACAAACAATACAGTGACGAAAAGAAAAAGGACAAACAATACAGTGACCAAAAGAAAAAGTACAAACAATACAGTGAACAAAAGAAAAGGGACAAACAATACAGTGACCAAAAGAAAAAGGACAAACAATAGAGTGACCAAAAGAAAAAGGACAAACAATACAGTGACCAAAAGAAAAAGGACAAACAATACAGAGACCAAAAGAAAAAGGAGAAACAATACAGTGACCAAAAGAAAAAGGATAAACAATACAGTGACCAAATGAACAAGGACAAACAATAGAGTGGCCAAAAGAAAAGGGACAAACAATACAGTGACCAAAAGAAAAAGGACAAGCAATACAGTAGACAGAAGAAAAAGGACAAACAATACAGTGGCCAAAAGAAAAAGGACAAACAATACAGTGACCAAAAGAAAAAGTACAAACAATACAGTGACAAAAAAAAAGGACAAACAATGCAATGACCAAAATAAAAAGGACAACCAATACAGTGACCAAAAGAAAAAGGACAAACAATACAGTGACGAAAAGAAAAAGGACAAACAATACAGTGACCCAAAACAAAAAGGACAAACAATACAATGACCAAAAGAAAAAGGATAAACAATACAGTGACCAAAAGGAAAAGGATAAACAATACAGTGACCAAAAGAAAAAGGACAAACAATACAGTGACGAAAAGAAAAGGGACAAACAATACAGTGACCCTAAACAAAAAGGACAGACAATACAATGACCAAAAGAAAAAGGAAAAACAATACAGTGACCAAAAGAAAAAGGACAAACAATACAGTGACCAAAGAAAAAGGACAAACAATACAGTGACCAAAAGAAAAAGGACAAACAATACAGTGACCAAAAGAAAAAGTACAAACAATACAGTGACCAAAAGAAAAGGGACAAACAATACAGTGACCAAAAGAAAAAGGACAAACAATAGAGTGACCAAAAGAAAAAGGACAAACAATACAGTGACCAAAAGAAAAAGGACAAACAATACAGTGACCAAAAGAAAAAGGATAAACAATACAGTGACCAAAAGAAAGAGGGCAAACAATACAGTGACCAAAAGAAAAAGGACAAACAATACAGTGAGGAAAAGAAAAAGGGCAAACAATACAGTGACCAAAAGAAAAAGGATAAACAATACAGTGACCAAAAGAAAAAGGACAAACAATACAGTGACGAAAAGAAAAAGGTACAAACAATACAGTGACGAAAAGAAAAAGGACAAACAATACAGTGACGAAAAGAAAAAGGATAAACAATACAGTGACCAAAAGAAAAAGGATAAACAATACAGTGACCAAAAGAAAAAGGACAAACAATACAGTGACCAAAAGAAAAAGGATAAACAATACAGTGACCAAAAGAAAAAGGGCAAACAATACAGTGACCAAAAGAAAAAGGACAAACAATACAGTGACCAAAAGAAAAAGGATAAACAATACAGTGACCAAAAGAAAAAGGGCAAACAATACAGTGACCAAAAGAAAAAGGATAAACAATACAGTGACCAAAAGAAAAAGGGCAAACAATACAGTGACCAAAAGAAAAAGGACAAACAATACAGTGACCAAAAAAAAAAGGACAAACAATGCAATGACCAAAAGAAAAAGGACAAACAATACAGTGACCAAAAGAAAGAGGGCAAACAATACAGTGACCAAAAGAAAAAGGACAAACAATACAGTGACCAAAAGAAAAAGAACAAACAATACAGTGACCAAAAGAAAAAGGACAAACAATACAGTGACCAAAAGAAAAAGGACAAACAATACAGTGACCAAAAGAAAAAGGACAAACAATACAGTGAACAAAAAAAAAAAGGACAAACAATACAATGACCAAAAGAAAAAGGACATACAATACAGTGACGAATAGAAAAGGGAGAAACAATACACTGACGAAAAGAAAAAGGACAAACAATACAGTGACCAAAAGAAAAAGGACAAACAATACAGTGATCAAAAGAAAAAGGATAAACAATACAGTGACCAAAAGAAAGAGGGCAAACAATACAGTGACCAAAAGAAAAAGGACAAACAATACAGTGACCAAAAGAAAAAGAACAAACAATACAGTGACCAAAAGAAAAAGGACAAACAATACAGTGACCAAAAGAAAAAGGACAAACAATACAGTGACCAAAAGAAAAAGGACAAACAATACAGTGACAAAAAAAAAAAGGACAAACAATACAATGACCAAAGGAAAAAGGACATACAATACAGTGACGAATAGAAAAGGGAGAAACAATACAGTGATGAAAAGAAAAAGGACAAACAATACAGTGACCAAAAGAAAAAGGACAAACAATACAGTGATCAAAAGAAAAAGGACAAAAAATACAGTGACCAAAAGAAAAAGGAGAAACAATACAGTGACCAAAAGAAAAAGGATAAACAATACAGTGACCAAATGAACAAGGACAAACAATAGAGTGGCCAAAAGAAAAGGGACAAACAATACAGTGACCAAAAGAAAAAGGACAAGCAATACAGTAGACAGAAGAAAAAGGACAAACAATACAGTGGCCAAAAGAAAAAGGACAAACAATACAGTGACCAAAAGAAAAAGTACAAACAATACAGTGACAAAAAAAAAGGACAAACAATGCAATGACCAAAATAAAAAGGACAACCAATACAGTGACCAAAAGAAAAAGGACAAACAATACAGTGACGAAAAGAAAAAGGACAAACAATACAGTGACCCAAAACAAAAAGGACAAACAATACAATGACCAAAAGAAAAAGGATAAACAATACAGTGACCAAAAGGAAAAGGATAAACAATACAGTGACCAAAAGAAAAAGGACAAACAATACAGTGACGAAAAGAAAAGGGACAAACAATACAGTGACCCTAAACAAAAAGGACAGACAATACAATGACCAAAAGAAAAAGGAAAAACAATACAGTGACCAAAAGAAAAAGGACAAACAATACAGTGACCAAAGAAAAAGGACAAACAATACAGTGACCAAAAGAAAAAGGACAAACAATACAGTGACCAAAAGAAAAAGTACAAACAATACAGTGACCAAAAGAAAAGGGACAAACAATACAGTGACCAAAAGAAAAAGGACAAACAATAGAGTGACCAAAAGAAAAAGGACAAACAATACAGTGACCAAAAGAAAAAGGACAAACAATACAGTGACCAAAAGAAAAAGGATAAACAATACAGTGACCAAAAGAAAGAGGGCAAACAATACAGTGACCAAAAGAAAAAGGACAAACAATACAGTGAGGAAAAGAAAAAGGGCAAACAATACAGTGACCAAAAGAAAAAGGATAAACAATACAGTGACGAAAAGAAAAAGGACAAACAATACAGTGACGAAAAGAAAAAGGTACAAACAATACAGTGACGAAAAGAAAAAGGACAAACAATACAGTGACGAAAAGAAAAAGGATAAACAATACAGTGACCAAAAGAAAAAGGATAAACAATACAGTGACCAAAAGAAAAAGGACAAACAATACAGTGACCAAAAGAAAAAGGATAAACAATACAGTGACCAAAAGAAAAAGGGCAAACAATACAGTGACCAAAAGAAAAAGGACAAACAATACAGTGACCAAAAGAAAAAGGATAAACAATACAGTGACCAAAAGAAAAAGGGCAAACAATACAGTGACCAAAAGAAAAAGGATAAACAATACAGTGACCAAAAGAAAAAGGGCAAACAATACAGTGACCAAAAGAAAAAGGACAAACAATACAGTGACCAAAAAAAAAAGGACAAACAATGCAATGACCAAAAGAAAAAGGACAAACAATACAGTGACCAAAAGAAAGAGGGCAAACAATACAGTGACCAAAAGAAAAAGGACAAACAATACAGTGACCAAAAGAAAAAGAACAAACAATACAGTGACCAAAAGAAAAAGGACAAACAATACAGTGACCAAAAGAAAAAGGACAAACAATACAGTGACCAAAAGAAAAAGGACAAACAATACAGTGAACAAAAAAAAAAAGGACAAACAATACAATGACCAAAAGAAAAAGGACATACAATACAGTGACGAATAGAAAAGGGAGAAACAATACACTGACGAAAAGAAAAAGGACAAACAATACAGTGACCAAAAGAAAAAGGACAAACAATACAGTGATCAAAAGAAAAAGGATAAACAATACAGTGACCAAAAGAAAGAGGGCAAACAATACAGTGACCAAAAGAAAAAGGACAAACAATACAGTGACCAAAAGAAAAAGAACAAACAATACAGTGACCAAAAGAAAAAGGACAAACAATACAGTGACCAAAAGAAAAAGGACAAACAATACAGTGACCAAAAGAAAAAGGACAAACAATACAGTGACAAAAAAAAAAAGGACAAACAATACAATGACCAAAGGAAAAAGGACATACAATACAGTGACGAATAGAAAAGGGAGAAACAATACAGTGATGAAAAGAAAAAGGACAAACAATACAGTGACCAAAAGAAAAAGGACAAACAATACAGTGATCAAAAGAAAAAGGACAAAAAATACAGTGACCAAAAGAAAAAGGAGAAACAATACAGTGACCAAAAGAAAAAGGATAAACAATACAGTGACCAAATGAACAAGGACAAACAATAGAGTGGCCAAAAGAAAAGGGACAAACAATACAGTGACCAAAAGAAAAAGGACAAGCAATACAGTAGACAGAAGAAAAAGGACAAACAATACAGTGGCCAAAAGAAAAAGGACAAACAATACAGTGACCAAAAGAAAAAGTACAAACAATACAGTGACCAAAAAAAAGGACAAACAATGCAATGACCAAAATAAAAAGGACAACCAATAGAGTGACCAAAAGAAAAAGGACAAACAATACAGTGACGAAAAGAAAAAGGACAAACAATACAGTGACCCAAAACAAAAAGGACAAACAATACAATGACCAAAAGAAAAAGGATAAACAATACAGTGACCAAAAGGAAAAGGATAAACAATACAGTGACCAAAAGAAAAAGGACAAACAATACAGTGACGAAAAGAAAAGGGACAAACAATACAGTGACCCTAAACAAAAAGGACAGACAATACAATGACCAAAAGAAAAAGGAAAAACAATACAGTGACCAAAAGAAAAAGGACAAACAATACAGTGACCAAAGAAAAAGGACAAACAATACAGTGACCAAAAGAAAAAGGACAAACAATACAGTGACCAAAAGAAAAAGTACAAACAATACAGTGACCAAAAGAAAAGGGACAAACAATACAGTGACCAAAAGAAAAAGGACAAACAATAGAGTGACCAAAAGAAAAAGGACAAACAATACAGTGACCAAAAGAAAAAAGACAAACAATACAGTGACCAAAAGAAAAAGGATAAACAATACAGTGACCAAAAGAAAGAGGGCAAACAATACAGTGACCAAAAGAAAAAGGACAAACAATACAGTGAGGAAAAGAAAAAGGGCAAACAATACAGTGACCAAAAGAAAAAGGATAAACAATACAGTGACCAAAAGAAAAAGGACAAACAATACAGTGACGAAAAGAAAAAGGTACAAACAATACAGTGACGAAAAGAAAAAGGACAAACAATACAGTGACGAAAAGAAAAAGGATAAACAATACAGTGACCAAAAGAAAAAGGATAAACAATACAGTGACCAAAAGAAAAAGGACAAACAATACAGTGACCAAAAGAAAAAGGATAAACAATACAGTGACCAAAAGAAAGAGGGCAAACAATACAGTGACCAAAAGAAAAAGGACAAACAATACAGTGACCAAAAGAAAAAGAACAAACAATACAGTGACCAAAAGAAAAAGGACAAACAATACAGTGACCAAAAGAAAAAGGACAAACAATACAGTGACCAAAAGAAAAAGGACAAACAATACAGTGACCAAAAAAAAAAAGGACAAACAATACAATGACCAAAAGAAAAAGGACATACAATACAGTGACGAATAGAAAAGGGAGAAACAATACAGTGACGAAAAGAAAAAGGACAAACAATACAGTGACCAAAAGAAAAAGGACAAACAATACAGTGATCAAAAGAAAAAGGACAAAAAATACAGTTACCAAAAGAAAAGGGAGAAACAATACAGTGACCAAAAGAAAAAGGACAAACAATACAGTGACCAAATGAACAAGGACAAACAATAGAGTGGCCAAAAGAAAAGGGACAAACAATACAGTGACCAAAAGAAAAAGGACAAGCAATACAGTAGACAGAAGAAAAAGGACAAAAAATACAGTGGCCAAAATAAAAAGTACAAACAATACAGTGACAAAAAAAAAGGACAAACAATACAGTGACCCAAAACAAAAAGAACAAACAATACAATGACCAAAAGAAAAAGGATAAACAATACAGTGACCAAAAGAAAAAGGACAAACAATACAGTGACGAAAAGAAAAAGGACAAACAATACAGTGACCCAAAACAAAAAGAACAAACAATACAATGACCAAAAGAAAAAGGATAAACAATACAGTGACCAAAAGAAAAAGGATAAACAATACAGTGACCAAAAGAAAAAGGACAAACAATACAGTGACGAAAAGAAAAGGGACAAACAATACAGTGACCCTAAACAAAAAGGACAGACAATACAATGACCAAAAGATAAAGGAAAAACAATACAGTGACCAAAAGAAAAAGGACAAACAATACAGTGACCAAAGAAAAAGGACAAACAATACAGTGACCAACAGAAAAAGGACAAACAATACAGTGACCAAAAGAAAATGTACAAACAATACAGTGACCAAAAGAAAAAGGACAAACAATACAGTGACCAAAAGAAAAAGGACAAACAATAGAGTGACCAAAAGAAAAAGGACAAACAATACAGTGACCAAAAGAAAAAGGACAAACAATACAGTGACCAAAAGAAAAAGGATAAACAATACAGTGACAAAAAAAAAAAGGACAAACAATACAATGACCAAAGGAAAAAGGACATACAATACAGTGACGAATAGAAAAGGGAGAAACAATACAGTGATGAAAAGAAAAAGGACAAACAATACAGTGACCAAAAGAAAAAGGACAAACAATACAGTGATCAAAAGAAAAAGGACAAAAAATACAGTGACCAAAAGAAAAAGGAGAAACAATACAGTGACCAAAAGAAAAAGGATAAACAATACAGTGACCAAATGAACAAGGACAAACAATAGAGTGGCCAAAAGAAAAGGGACAAACAATACAGTGACCAAAAGAAAAAGGACAAGCAATACAGTAGACAGAAGAAAAAGGACAAACAATACAGTGGCCAAAAGAAAAAGGACAAACAATACAGTGACCAAAAGAAAAAGTACAAACAATACAGTGACCAAAAAAAAGGACAAACAATGCAATGACCAAAATAAAAAGGACAACCAATAGAGTGACCAAAAGAAAAAGGACAAACAATACAGTGACGAAAAGAAAAAGGACAAACAATACAGTGACCCAAAACAAAAAGGACAAACAATACAATGACCAAAAGAAAAAGGATAAACAATACAGTGACCAAAAGGAAAAGGATAAACAATACAGTGACCAAAAGAAAAAGGACAAACAATACAGTGACGAAAAGAAAAGGGACAAACAATACAGTGACCCTAAACAAAAAGGACAGACAATACAATGACCAAAAGAAAAAGGAAAAACAATACAGTGACCAAAAGAAAAAGGACAAACAATACAGTGACCAAAGAAAAAGGACAAACAATACAGTGACCAAAAGAAAAAGGACAAACAATACAGTGACCAAAAGAAAAAGTACAAACAATACAGTGACCAAAAGAAAAGGGACAAACAATACAGTGACCAAAAGAAAAAGGACAAACAATAGAGTGACCAAAAGAAAAAGGACAAACAATACAGTGACCAAAAGAAAAAGGACAAACAATACAGTGACCAAAAGAAAAAGGATAAACAATACAGTGACCAAAAGAAAGAGGGCAAACAATACAGTGACCAAAAGAAAAAGGACAAACAATACAGTGAGGAAAAGAAAAAGGGCAAACAATACAGTGACCAAAAGAAAAAGGATAAACAATACAGTGACCAAAAGAAAAAGGACAAATAATACAGTGACGAAAAGAAAAAGGTACAAACAATACAGTGACGAAAAGAAAAAGGACAAACAATACAGTGACGAAAAGAAAAAGGATAAACAATACAGTGACCAAAAGAAAAAGGATAAACAATACAGTGACCAAAAGAAAAAGGACAAACAATACAGTGACCAAAAGAAAAAGGATAAACAATACAGTGACCAAAAGAAAAAGGGCAAACAATACAGTGACCAAAAGAAAAAGGACAAACAATACAGTGACCAAAAGAAAAAGGATAAACAATACAGTGACCAAAAGAAAGAGGGCAAACAATACAGTGACCAAAAGAAAAAGGACAAACAATACAGTGACCAAAAGAAAAAGAACAAACAATACAGTGACCAAAAGAAAAAGGACAAACAATACAGTGACCAAAAGAAAAAGGACAAACAATACAGTGACCAAAAGAAAAAGGACAAACAATACAGTGACCAAAAAAAAAAAGGACAAACAATACAATGATCAAAAGAAAAAGGACATACAATACAGTGACGAATAGAAAAGGGAGAAACAATACAGTGACGAAAAGAAAAAGGACAAACAATACAGTGACCAAAAGAAAAAGGACAAACAATACAGTGATCAAAAGAAAAAGGACAAAAAATACAGTTACCAAAAGAAAAGGGAGAAACAATACAGTGACCAAAAGAAAAAGGACAAACAATACAGTGACCAAATGAACAAGGACAAACAATAGAGTGGCCAAAAGAAAAGGGACAAACAATACAGTGACCAAAAGAAAAAGGACAAGCAATACAGTAGACAGAAGAAAAAGGACAAAAAATACAGTGGCCAAAATAAAAAGTACAAACAATACAGTGACAAAAAAAAAGGACAAACAATACAGTGACCCAAAACAAAAAGAACAAACAATACAATGACCAAAAGAAAAAGGATAAACAATACAGTGACCAAAAGAAAAAGGACAAACAATACAGTGACGAAAAGAAAAAGGACAAACAATACAGTGACCCAAAACAAAAAGAACAAACAATACAATGACCAAAAGAAAAAGGATAAACAATACAGTGACCAAAAGAAAAAGGATAAACAATACAGTGACCAAAAGAAAAAGGACAAACAATACAGTGACGAAAAGAAAAGGGACAAACAATACAGTGACCCTAAACAAAAAGGACAGACAATACAATGACCAAAAGATAAAGGAAAAACAATACAGTGACCAAAAGAAAAAGGACAAACAATACAGTGACCAAAGAAAAAGGACAAACAATACAGTGACCAACAGAAAAAGGACAAACAATACAGTGACCAAAAGAAAATGTACAAACAATACAGTGACCAAAAGAAAAAGGACAAACAATACAGTGACCAAAAGAAAAAGGACAAACAATAGAGTGACCAAAAGAAAAAGGACAAACAATACAGTGACCAAAAGAAAAAGGACAAACAATACAGTGACCAAAAGAAAAAGGATAAACAATACAGTGACCAAAAGAAAGAGGACAAACAATACAGTGAGGAAAAGAAAAAGGGCAAACAATACAGTGACCAAAAGAAAAAGGATAAACAATACAGTGACCAAAAGAAAAAGGACAAACAATACAGTGACGAAAAGAAAAAGGTACCAACAATACAGTGACCAAAAGAAAAAGGACAACCAATACAATGACCAAAAGAAAAAGGATAAACATTACAGTGACCAAAAGAAAAAGGATAAACAATACAGTGACCAAAAGAAAAAGGACAAACAATACAGTGACGAAAAGAAAAAGGATAAACAATACGGTGACCAAAAGAAAAAGGATAAACAATACAGTGACCAAAAGAAAAAGGATAAACAATACAGTGACCAAAAGAAAAAGGACAAACAATACAGTGACGAAAAGAAAAAGGTACAAACAATACAGTGACCAAAAGAAAAAGGATAAACAATACAGTGACCAAAAGAAAAAGGATAAACAATACAGTGACCAAAAGAAAAAGGGCAAACAATACAGTGACCAAAAGAAAAAGGATAAACAATACAGTGACCAAAAGAAAAAGGACAAACAATACAGTGACCAAAAGAAAAAGGACAAACAATACAGTGACCAAAAGAAAAAGGATAAACAATACAGTGACCAAAAGAAAAAGGGCAAACAATACAGTCACCAAAAGAAAAAGGACAAACAATACAGTGACCAAAAGAAAAAGGATAAACAATACAGTGACCAAAAGAAAAAGGGCAAACAATACAGTGACCAAAAGAAAAAGGATAAACAATACAGTGACCAAAAGAAAAAGGGCAAACAATACAGTGACCAAAAGAAAAAGGACAAACAATACAGTGACCAAAAAAAAAAGGACAAACAATGCAATGACCAAAAGAAAAAGGACAAACAATACAGTGACGAATAGAAAAGGGAGAAACAATACAGTGATGAGAATAAAAAGGACAAACAATACAGTGACCAAAAGAAAAAGGACAAACAATACAGTGATCAAAAGAAAAAGGACAAAAAATACAGTGACCAAAAGAAAAAGGAGAAACAATACAGTGACCAAAAGAAAAAGGATAAACAATACAGTGACCAAATGAACAAGGACAAACAATAGAGTGGCCAAAAGAAAGGGGACAAACAATACAGTGACCAAAAGAAAAAGGACAAGCAATACAGTAGACAGAAGAAAAAGGACAAACAATACAGTGGCCAAAAGAAAAAGGACAAACAATACAGTGACCAAAAGAAAAAGTACAAACAATACAGTGACCCAAAACAAAAAGGACAAACAATACAATGACCAAAAGAAAAAGGATAAACAATACAGTGACCAAAAGGAAAAGGACAAACAATACAGTGACGAAAAGAAAAAGGACTAACAATACAGTGACCCAAAACAAAAAGGACAAACAATACAATGACCAAAAGAAAAAGGATAAACAATACAGTGACCAAAAGGCAAAGGATAAACAATACAGTGACCAAAGAAAAAGGACAAACAATACAGTGACGAAAAGAAAAGGGACAAACAATACAGTGACCCTAAACAAAAAGGACAGACAATACAATGACCAAAAGAAAAAGGAAAAACAATACAGTGACCAAAAGAAAAAGGACAAACAATACAGTGACCAAAGAAAAAGGACAAACAATACAGTGACCAAAAGAAAATGGACAAACAATACAGTGACCAAAAGAAAAAGTACAAACAATACAGTGACCAAAAGAAAAGGGACAAAAAATACAGTGACCAAAAGAAAAAGGACAAACAATAGAGTGACCAAAAGAAAAAGGACAAACAATACAGTGACCAAAAGAAAAAGGACAAACAATACAGTGACCAAAAGAAAAAGGATAAACAATACAGTGACCAAAAGAAAGAGGGCAAACAATACAGTGACCAAAAGAAAAAGGACAAACAATACAGTGAGGAAAAGAAAAAGGGCAAACAATACAGTGACCAAAAGAAAAAGGATAAACAATACAGTGACCAAAAGAAAAAGGACAAACAATACAGTGACGAAAAGAAAAAGGTACAAAGAATACAGTGACGAAAAGAAAAAGGACAAACAATACAGTGACGAAAAGAAAAAGGATAAACAATACAGTGACCAAAAAAAAAAGGGCAAACAATACAGTGATCAAAAAAAAAAGGACAAACAATACAGTGACCAAAAGAAAAAGAATAAACAATACAGCGATCAAAAGAAAAAGGGCAAACAATACAGTGACCAAAAGAAAAAGGATAAACAATACAGTGACCAAAAGAAAAAGGGCAAACAATACAGTGACCAAAAGAAAAAGGACAAAATATGCAATGACCAAAAGAAAAAGGACAAACAATACAGTGACCAAAAGAAAGAGGGCAAACAATACAGTGACCAAAAGAAAAAGGACAAACAATACAGTGACCAAAAGAAAAAGAACAAACAATACAGTGACCAAAAGAAAAAGGACAAACAATACAGTGACGAAAAGAAAAGGGACAAACAATACAGTGACCCTAAACAAAAAGGACAGACAATACAATGACCAAAAGAAAAGGGAAAAACAATACAGTGACCAAGAGAAAAAGGACAAACAATACAGTGACCAAAGAAAAAGGACAAACAATACAGTGACCAAAAGAAAAAGGACAAACAATACAGTGACCAAAAGAAAAAGTACAAACAATACAGTGACCAAAAGAAAAGGGACAAACAATACAGTGACCAAAAGAAAAAGGACAAACAATAGAGTGACCAAAAGAAAAAGGACAAACAATACAGTGACCAAAAGAAAAAGGACAAACAATACAGTGACCAAAAGAAAAAGGATAAACAATACAGTGACCAAAAGAAAGAGGGCAAACAATACAGTGACCAAAAGAAAAAGGACAAACAATACAGTGAGGAAAAGAAAAAGGGCAAACAATACAGTGACCAACAGAAAAAGGATAAACAATACAGTGACCAAAAGAAAAAGGACAAACAATACAGTGACGAAAAGAAAAAGGTACAAACAATACAGTGACGAAAAGAAAAAGGACAAACAATACAGTTACGAAAAGAAAAAGGATAAACAATACAGTGACCAAAAGAAAAAGGATAAACAATACAGTGACCAAAAGAAAAAGGACAAACAATACAGTGACCAAAAGAAAAAGGATAAACAATACAGTGACCAAAAGAAAAAGGGCAAACAATACAGTGACCAAAAGAAAAAGGACAAACAATACAGTGACCAAAAGAAAAAGGATAAACAATACAGCGATCAAAAGAAAAAGGGCAAACAATACAGTGACCAAAAGAAAAAGGATAAACAATACAGTGACCAAAAGAAAAAGGGCAAACAATACAGTGACCAAAAGAAAAAGGACAAACAATACAGTGACCAAAAAAAAAAGGACAAACAATGCAATGACCAAAAGAAAAAGGACAAACAATACAGTGACCAAAAGAAAGAGGGCAAACAATACAGTGACCAAAAGAAAAAGGACAAACAATACAGTGACCAAAAGAAAAAGAACAAACAATACAGTGACCAAAAGAAAAAGGACAAACAATACAGTGACCAAAAGAAAAAGGACAAACAATACAGTGACCAAAAGAAAAAGGACAAACAATACAGTGAACAAAAAAAAAAGGACAAACAATACAATGACCAAAAGAAAAAGGACATACAATACAGTGACGAATAGAAAAGGGAGAAACAATACACTGACGAAAAGAAAAAGGACAAACAATACAGTGACCAAAAGAAAAAGGACAAACAATACAGTGATCAAAAGAAAAAGGATAAACAATACAGTGACCAAAAGAAAGAGGGCAAACAATACAGTGACCAAAAGAAAAAGGACAAACAATACAGTGACCAAAAGAAAAAGAACAAACAATACAGTGACCAAAAGAAAAAGGACAAACAATACAGTGACCAAAAGAAAAAGGACAAACAATACAGTGATCAAAAGAAAAAGGATAAACAATACAGTGACCAAAAGAAAGAGGACAAACAATACAGTGACCAAAAGAAAAAGGACAAACAATACAGTGACAAAAAAAAAAAGGACAAACAATACAATGACCAAAGGAAAAAGGACATACAATACAGTGACGAATAGAAAAGGGAGAAACAATACAGTGATGAAAAGAAAAAGGACAAACAATACAGTGACCAAAAGAAAAAGGACAAACAATACAGTGATCAAAAGAAAAAGGACAAAAAATACAGTGACCAAAAGAAAAAGGAGAAACAATACAGTGACCAAAAGAAAAAGGATAAACAATACAGTGACCAAATGAACAAGGACAAACAATAGAGTGGCCAAAAGAAAAGGGACAAACAATACAGTGACCAAAAGAAAAAGGACAAGCAATACAGTAGACAGAAGAAAAAGGACAAACAATACAGTGGCCAAAAGAAAAAGGACAAACAATACAGTGACCAAAAGAAAAAGTACAAACAATACAGTGACCAAAAAAAAGGACAAACAATGCAATGACCAAAATAAAAAGGACAACCAATAGAGTGACCAAAAGAAAAAGGACAAACAATACAGTGACGAAAAGAAAAAGGACAAACAATACAGTGACCCAAAACAAAAAGGACAAACAATACAATGACCAAAAGAAAAAGGATAAACAATACAGTGACCAAAAGGAAAAGGATAAACAATACAGTGACCAAAAGAAAAAGGACAAACAATACAGTGACGAAAAGAAAAGGGACAAACAATACAGTGACCCTAAACAAAAAGGACAGACAATACAATGACCAAAAGAAAAAGGAAAAACAATACAGTGACCAAAAGAAAAAGGACAAACAATACAGTGACCAAAGAAAAAGGACAAACAATACAGTGACCAAAAGAAAAAGGACAAACAATACAGTGACCAAAAGAAAAAGTACAAACAATACAGTGACCAAAAGAAAAGGGACAAACAATACAGTGACCAAAAGAAAAAGGACAAACAATAGAGTGACCAAAAGAAAAAGGACAAACAATACAGTGACCAAAAGAAAAAGGACAAACAATACAGTGACCAAAAGAAAAAGGACAAACAATACAGTGATCAAAAGAAAAAGGATAAACAATACAGTGACCAAAAGAAAGAGGGCAAACAATACAGTGACCAAAAGAAAAAGGACAAACAATACAGTGACCAAAAGAAAAAGAACAAACAATACAGTGACCAAAAGAAAAAGGACAAACAATACAGTGACCAAAAGAAAAAGGACAAACAATACAGTGACCAAAAGAAAAAGGACAAACAATACAGTGACAAAAAAAAAAAGGACAAACAATACAATGACCAAAGGAAAAAGGACATACAATACAGTGACGAATAGAAAAGGGAGAAACAATACAGTGATGAAAAGAAAAAGGACAAACAATACAGTGACCAAAAGAAAAAGGACAAACAATACAGTGATCAAAAGAAAAAGGACAAAAAATACAGTGACCAAAAGAAAAAGGAGAAACAATACAGTGACCAAAAGAAAAAGGATAAACAATACAGTGACCAAATGAACAAGGACAAACAATAGAGTGGCCAAAAGAAAAGGGACAAACAATACAGTGACCAAAAGAAAAAGGACAAGCAATACAGTAGACAGAAGAAAAAGGACAAACAATACAGTGGCCAAAAGAAAAAGGACAAACAATACAGTGACCAAAAGAAAAAGTACAAACAATACAGTGACCAAAAAAAAGGACAAACAATGCAATGACCAAAATAAAAAGGACAACCAATAGAGTGACCAAAAGAAAAAGGACAAACAATACAGTGACGAAAAGAAAAAGGACAAACAATACAGTGACCCAAAACAAAAAGGACAAACAATACAATGACCAAAAGAAAAAGGATAAACAATACAGTGACCAAAAGGAAAAGGATAAACAATACAGTGACCAAAAGAAAAAGGACAAACAATACAGTGACGAAAAGAAAAGGGACAAACAATACAGTGACCCTAAACAAAAAGGACAGACAATACAATGACCAAAAGAAAAAGGAAAAACAATACAGTGACCAAAAGAAAAAGGACAAACAATACAGTGACCAAAGAAAAAGGACAAACAATACAGTGACCAAAAGAAAAAGGACAAACAATACAGTGACCAAAAGAAAAAGTACAAACAATACAGTGACCAAAAGAAAAGGGACAAACAATACAGTGACCAAAAGAAAAAGGACAAACAATACAGTGACCAAAAGAAAAAGGACAAACAATACAGTGACCAAAAGAAAAAGGACAAACAATACAGTGACCAAAAGAAAAAGGATAAACAATACAGTGACCAAAAGAAAGAGGGCAAACAATACAGTGACCAAAAGAAAAAGGACAAACAATACAGTGAGGAAAAGAAAAAGGGCAAACAATACAGTGACCAAAAGAAAAAGGATAAACAATACAGTGACCAAAAGAAAAAGGACAAACAATACAGTGACGAAAAGAAAAAGGTACAAACAATACAGTGACGAAAAGAAAAAGGACAAACAATACAGTGACGAAAAGAAAAAGGATAAACAATACAGTGACCAAAAGAAAAAGGATAAACAATACAGTGACCAAAAGAAAAAGGACAAACAATACAGTGACCAAAAGAAAAAGGATAAACAATACAGTGACCAAAAGAAAAAGGGCAAACAATACAGTGACCAAAAGAAAAAGGACAAACAATACAGTGACCAAAAGAAAAAGGATAAACAATACAGTGACCAAAAGAAAGAGGGCAAACAATACAGTGACCAAAAGAAAAAGGACAAACAATACAGTGACCAAAAGAAAAAGAACAAACAATACAGTGACCAAAAGAAAAAGGACAAACAATACAGTGACCAAAAGAAAAAGGACAAACAATACAGTGACCAAAAGAAATTGGACAAACAATACAGTGACCAAAAAAAAAAAGGACAAACAATACAATGACCAAAAGAAAAAGGACATACAATACAGTGACGAATAGAAAAGGGAGAAACAATACAGTGACGAAAAGAAAAAGGACAAACAATACAGTGACCAAAAGAAAAAGGACAAACAATACAGTGATCAAAAGAAAAAGGACAAAAAATACAGTTACCAAAAGAAAAGGGAGAAACAATACAGTGACCAAAAGAAAAAGGACAAACAATACAGTGACCAAATGAACAAGGACAAACAATAGAGTGGCCAAAAGAAAAGGGACAAACAATACAGTGACCAAAAGAAAAAGGACAAGCAATACAGTAGACAGAAGAAAAAGGACAAAAAATACAGTGGCCAAAATAAAAAGTACAAACAATACAGTGACAAATAAAAAGGACAAACAATACAGTGACCCAAAACAAAAAGAACAAACAATACAATGACCAAAAGAAAAAGGATAAACAATACAGTGACCAAAAGAAAAAGGACAAACAATACAGTGACGAAAAGAAAAAGGACAAACAATACAGTGACCCAAAACAAAAAGAACAAACAATACAATGACCAAAAGAAAAAGGATAAACAATACAGTGACCAAAAGAAAAAGGATAAACAATACAGTGACCAAAAGAAAAAGGACAAACAATACAGTGACGAAAAGAAAAGGGACAAACAATACAGTGACCCTAAACAAAAAGGACAGACAATACAATGACCAAAAGATAAAGGAAAAACAATACAGTGACCAAAAGAAAAAGGACAAACAATACAGTGACCAAAGAAAAAGGACAAACAATACAGTGACCAACAGAAAAAGGACAAACAATACAGTGACCAAAAGAAAATGTACAAACAATACAGTGACCAAAAGAAAAAGGACAAACAATACAGTGACCAAAAGAAAAAGGACAAACAATAGAGTGACCAAAAGAAAAAGGACAAACAATACAGTGACCAAAAGAAAAAGGACAAACAATACAGTGACCAAAAGAAAAAGGATAAACAATACAGTGACCAAAAGAAAGAGGACAAACAATACAGTGAGGAAAAGAAAAAGGGCAAACAATACAGTGACCAAAAGAAAAAGGATAAACAATACAGTGACCAAAAGAAAAAGGACAAACAATACAGTGACGAAAAGAAAAAGGTACCAACAATACAGTGACCAAAAGAAAAAGGACAACCAATACAATGACCAAAAGAAAAAGGATAAACATTACAGTGACCAAAAGAAAAAGGACAAACAATACAGTGATCAAAAGAAAAAGGATAAACAATACAGTGACCAAAAGAAAAAGGACAAACAATACAGTGACGAAAAGAAAAAGGATAAACAATACGGTGACCAAAAGAAAAAGGATAAACAATACAGTGACCAAAAGAAAAAGGATAAACAATACAGTGACCAAAAGAAAAAGGACAAACAATACAGTGACGAAAAGAAAAAGGTACAAACAATACAGTGACCAAAAGAAAAAGGATAAACAATACAGTGACCAAAAGAAAAAGGATAAACAATACAGTGACCAAAAGAAAAAGGGCAAACAATACAGTGACCAAAAGAAAAAGGATAAACAATACAGTGACCAAAAGAAAAAGGACAAACAATACAGTGACCAAAAGAAAAAGGACAAACAATACAGTGACCAAAAGAAAAAGGATAAACAATACAGTGACCAAAAGAAAAAGGGCAAACAATACAGTCACCAAAAGAAAAAGGACAAACAATACAGTGACCAAAAGAAAAAGGATAAACAATACAGTGACCAAAAGAAAAAGGGCAAACAATACAGTGACCAAAAGAAAAAGGATAAACAATACAGTGACCAAAAGAAAAAGGGCAAACAATACAGTGACCAAAAGAAAAAGGACAAACAATACAGTGACCAAAAAAAAAAGGACAAACAATGCAATGACCAAAAGAAAAAGGACAAACAATACAGTGACGAATAGAAAAGGGAGAAACAATACAGTGATGAGAAGAAAAAGGACAAACAATACAGTGACCAAAAGAAAAAGGACAAACAATACAGTGATCAAAAGAAAAAGGACAAAAAATACAGTGACCAAAAGAAAAAGGAGAAACAATACAGTGACCAAAAGAAAAAGGATAAACAATACAGTGACCAAATGAACAAGGACAAACAATAGAGTGGCCAAAAGAAAGGGGACAAACAATACAGTGACCAAAAGAAAAAGGACAAGCAATACAGTAGACAGAAGAAAAAGGACAAACAATACAGTGGCCAAAAGAAAAAGGACAAACAATACAGTGACCAAAAGAAAAAGTACAAACAATACAGTGACCCAAAACAAAAAGGACAAACAATACAATGACCAAAAGAAAAAGGATAAACAATACAGTGACCAAAAGGAAAAGGACAAACAATACAGTGACGAAAAGAAAAAGGACAAACAATACAGTGACCCAAAACAAAAAGGACAAACAATACAATGACCAAAAGAAAAAGGATAAACAATACAGTGACCAAAAGGCAAAGGATAAACAATACAGTGACCAAAGAAAAAGGACAAACAATACAGTGACGAAAAGAAAAGGGACAAACAATACAGTGACCCTAAACAAAAAGGACAGACAATACAATGACCAAAAGAAAAAGGAAAAACAATACAGTGACCAAAAGAAAAAGGACAAACAATACAGTGACCAAAGAAAAAGGACAAACAATACAGTGACCAAAAGAAAATGGACAAACAATACAGTGACCAAAAGAAAAAGTACAAACAATACAGTGACCAAAAGAAAAGGGACAAACAATACAGTGACCAAAAGAAAAAGGACAAACAATAGAGTGACCAAAAGAAAAAGGACAAACAATACAGTGACCAAAAGAAAAAGGACAAACAATACAGTGACCAAAAGAAAAAGGATAAACAATACAGTGACCAAAAGAAAGAGGGCAAACAATACAGTGACCAAAAGAAAAAGGACAAACAATACAGTGAGGAAAAGAAAAAGGGCAAACAATACAGTGACCAAAAGAAAAAGGATAAACAATACAGTGACCAAAAGAAAAAGGACAAACAATACAGTGACGAAAAGAAAAAGGTACAAAGAATACAGTGACGAAAAGAAAAAGGACAAACAATACAGTGACGAAAAGAAAAAGGATAAACAATACAGTGACCAAAAGAAAAAGGATAAACAATACAGTGACCAAAAGAAAAAGGACAAACAATACAGTGACCAAAAGAAAAAGGATAAACAATACAGTGACCAAAAGAAAAAGGGCAAACAATACAGTGATAAAAAAAAAAAGGACAAACAATACAGTGACCAAAAGAAAAAGAATAAACAATACAGCGATCAAAAGAAAAAGGCAAACAATACAGTGACCAAAAGAAAAAGGATAAACAATACAGTGACCAAAAGAAAAAGGGCAAACAATACAGTGACCAAAAGAAAAAGGACAAAATATGCAATGACCAAAAGAAAAAGGACAAACAATACAGTGACCAAAAGAAAGAGGGCAAACAATACAGTGACCAAAAGAAAAAGGACAAACAATACAGTGACCAAAAGAAAAAGAACAAACAATACAGTGACCAAAAGAAAAAGGACAAACAATACAGTGACGAAAAGAAAAGGGACAAACAATACAGTGACCCTAAACAAAAAGGACAGACAATACAATGACCAAAAGAAAAGGGAAAAACAATACAGTGACCAAAAGAAAAAGGACAAACAATACAGTGACCAAAGAAAAAGGACAAACAATACAGTGACCAAAACAAAAAGGACAAACAATACAGTGACCAAAAGAAAAAGTACAAACAATACAGTGACCAAAAGAAAAGGGACAAACAATACAGTGACCAAAAGAAAAAGGACAAACAATAGAGTGACCAAAAGAAAAAGGACAAACAATACAGTGACCAAAAGAAAAAGGACAAACAATACAGTGACCAAAAGAAAAAGGATAAACAATACAGTGACCAAAAGAAAGAGGGCAAACAATACAGTGACCAAAAGAAAAAGGACAAACAATACAGTGAGGAAAAGAAAAAGGGCAAACAATACAGTGACCAAAAGAAAAAGGATAAACAATACAGTGACCAAAAGAAAAAGGACAAACAATACAGTGACGAAAAGAAAAAGGTACAAACAATACAGTGACGAAAAGAAAAAGGACAAACAATACAGTTACGAAAAGAAAAAGGATAAACAATACAGTGACCAAAAGAAAAAGGATAAACAATACAGTGACCAAAAGAAAAAGGACAAACAATACAGTGACCAAAAGAAAAAGGATAAACAATACAGTGACCAAAAGAAAAAGGGCAAACAATACAGTGACCAAAAGAAAAAGGACAAACAATACAGTGACCAAAAGAAAAAGGATAAACAATACAGCGATCAAAAGAAAAAGGGCAAACAATACAGTGACCAAAAGAAAAAGGATAAACAATACAGTGACCAAAAGAAAAAGGGCAAACAATACAGTGACCAAAAGAAAAAGGACAAACAATACAGTGACCAAAAAAAAAAGGACAAACAATGCAATGACCAAAAGAAAAAGGACAAACAATACAGTGACCAAAAGAAAGAGGGCAAACAATACAGTGACCAAAAGAAAAAGGAAAAACAATACAGTGACCAAAAGAAAAAGAACAAACAATACAGTGACCAAAAGAAAAAGGACAAACAATACAGTGACCAAAAGAAAAAGGACAAACAATACAGTGACCAAAAGAAAAAGGACAAACAATACAGTGACCAAAAAAAAAAAGGACAAACAATACAATGACCAAAAGAAAAAGGACATACAATACAGTGACGAATAGAAAAGGGAGAAACAATACAGTGACGAAAAGAAAAAGGACAAACAATACAGTGACCAAAAGAAAAATGACAAACAATACAGTGATCAAAAGAAAAAGGACAAAAAATACAGTGACCAAGAGAAAAAGGAGAAACAATACAGTGACCAAAAAAAAAGGATAAACAATACAGTGACCAAATGAACAAGGACAAACAATAGAGTGGCCAAAAGAAAAGGGACAAACAATACAGTGACCAAAAGAAAAAGGACAAGCAATACAGTAGACAGAAGAAAAAGGACAAACAATACAGTGGCCAAAAGAAAAAGGACAAACAATACAGTGACCAAAAGAAAAAGTACAAACAATACAGTGACAAAAAAAAAGGACAAACAATTCAATGACCAAAATAAAAAGGACAACCAATACAGTGACCAAAAGAAAAAGGACAAACAATACAGTGACGAAAAGAAAAAGGACAAACAATACAGTGACCCAAAACAAAAAGGACAAACAATACAATGACCAAAAGAAAAAGGATAAACAATACAGTGACCAAAAGGAAAAGGATAAACAATACAGTGACCAAAAGAAAAAGGACAAACAATACAGTGACGAAAAGAAAAGGGACAAACAATACAGTGACCCTAAACAAAAAGGACAGACAATACAATGACCAAAAGAAAAAGGAAAAACAATACAGTGACCAAAAGAAAAAGGACAAACAATACAGTGACCAAAGAAAAAGGAAAAACAATACAGTGACCAAAAGAAAAAGGACAAACAATACAGTGACCAAAGAAAAAGGACAAACAATACAGTGACCAAAAGAAAAAGGACAAACAATACAGTGACCAAAAGAAAAAGGACAAACAATAGAGTGACCAAAAGAAAAAGGACAAACAATACAGTGACCAAAAGAAAAAGGACAAACAATACAGTGACCAAAAGAAAAAGGACAAACAATACAGTGACCAAAAGAAAAAGGAAAAACAATACAGTGACCAAAAGAAAAAGGACAAACAATACAGTGACCAAAGAAAAAGGACAAACAATACAGTGAACAAAAGAAAAAGGACAAACAATACAGTGACCAAAAGAAAAAGTACAAACAATACAGTGACCAAAAGAAAAGGGACAAACAATACAGTGACCAAAAGAAAAAGGACAAACAATACAGTGACCAAAAGAAAAAGGACAAACAATACAGTGACCAAAAGAAAAAGGACAAACAATAGAGTGACCAAAAGAAAAAGGATAAACAATACAGTGACCAAAAGAAAAAGGGCAAACAATACAGTGACCAAAAGAAAAAGGACAAACAATACAGTGACCAAAAAAATAAGGACAAACAATGCAATGACCAAAAGAAAAAGGACAAACAATACAGTGACCAAAAGAAAGAGGGCAAACAATACAGTGACCAAAAGAAAAAGGACAAACAATACAGTGACCAAAAGAAAAAGAACAAACAATACAGTGACCAAAAGAAAAAGGACAAACAATACAGTGACCAAAAGAAAAAGGACAAACAATACAGTGACCAAAAGAAAAAGGACAAACAATACAGTGACGAATAGAAAAGGGAGAAACAATACAGTGATGAGAAGAAAAAGGACAAACAATACAGTGACCAAAAGAAAAAGGACAAACAATACAGTGATCAAAAGAAAAAGGACAAAAAATACAGTGACCAAAAGAAAAAGGAGAAACAATACAGTGACCAAAAGAAAAAGGATAAACAATACAGTGACCAAATGAACAAGGACAAACAATAGAGTGGCCAAAAGAAAGGGGACAAACAATACAGTGACCAAAAGAAAAAGGACAAGCAATACAGTAGATAGAAGAAAAAGGACAAACAATACAGTGGCCAAAAGAAAAAGGACAAACAATACAGTGACCAAAAGAAAAAGTACAAACAATACAGTGACCCAAAACAAAAAGGACAAACAATACAATGACCAAAAGAAAAAGGATAAACAATACAGTGACCAAAAGGAAAAGGACAAACAATACAGTGACGAAAAGAAAAAGGACAAACAATACAGTGACCCAAAACAAAAAGGACAAACAATACAATGACCAAAAGAAAAAGGATAAACAATACAGTGACCAAAAGGCAAAGGATAAACAATACAGTGACCAAAGAAAAAGGACAAACAATACAGTGACGAAAAGAAAAGGGACAAACAATACAGTGACCCTAAACAAAAAGGACAGACAATACAATGACCAAAAGAAAAAGGAAAAACAATACAGTGACCAAAAGAAAAAGGACAAACAATACAGTGACCAAAGAAAAAGGACAAACAATACAGTGACCAAAAGAAAATGGACAAACAATACAGTGACCAAAAGAAAAAGTACAAACAATACAGTGACCAAAAGAAAAGGGACAAACAATACAGTGACCAAAAGAAAAAGGACAAACAATAGAGTGACCAAAAGAAAAAGGACAAACAATACAGTGACCAAAAGAAAAAGGACAAACAATACAGTGACCAAAAGAAAAAGGATAAACAATACAGTGACCAAAAGAAAGAGGGCAAACAATACAGTGACCAAAAGAAAAAGGACAAACAATACAGTGAGGAAAAGAAAAAGGGCAAACAATACAGTGACCAAAAGAAAAAGGATAAACAATACAGTGACCAAAAGAAAAAGGACAAACAATACAGTGACGAAAAGAAAAAAGTACAAAGAATACAGTGACGAAAAGAAAAAGGACAAACAATACAGTGACGTAAAGAAAAAGGATAAACAATACAGTGACCAAAAGAAAAAGGATAAACAATACAGTGACCAAAAGAAAAAGGACAAACAATACAGTGACCAAAAGAAAAAGGATAAACAATACAGTGACCAAAAGAAAAAGGGCAAACAATACAGTGATCAAAAAAAAAAGGACAAACAATACAGTGACCAAAAGAAAAAGGATAAACAATACAGCGATCAAAAGAAAAAGGGCAAACAATACAGTGACCAAAAGAAAAAGGATAAACAATACAGTGACCAAAAGAAAAAGGGCAAACAATACAGTGACCAAAAGAAAAAGGACAAAATATGCAATGACCAAAAGAAAAAGGACAAACAATACAGTGACCAAAAGAAAGAGGGCAAACAATACAGTGACCAAAAGAAAAAGGACAAACAATACAGTGACCAAAAGAAAAAGAACAAACAATACAGTGACCAAAAGAAAAAGGACAAACAATACAGTGACGAAAAGAAAAGGGACAAACAATACAGTGACCCTAAACAAAAAGGACAGACAATACAATGACCAAAAGAAAAGGGAAAAACAATACAGTGACCAAAAGAAAAAGGACAAACAATACAGTGACCAAAGAAAAAGGACAAACAATACAGTGACCAAAAGAAAAAGGACAAACAATACAGTGACCAAAAGAAAAAGTACAAACAATACAGTGACCAAAAGAAAAGGGACAAACAATACAGTGACCAAAAGAAAAAGGACAAACAATAGAGTGACCAAAAGAAAAAGGACAAACAATACAGTGACCAAAAGAAAAAGGACAAACAATACAGTGACCAAAAGAAAAAGGATAAACAATACAGTGACCAAAAGAAAGAGGGCAAACAATACAGTGACCAAAAGAAAAAGGACAAACAATACAGTGAGGAAAAGAAAAAGGGCAAACAATACAGTGACCAAAAGAAAAAGGATAAACAATACAGTGACCAAAAGAAAAAGAACAAACAATACAGTGACGAAAAGAAAAAGGTACAAACAATACAGTGACGAAAAGAAAAAGGACAAACAATACAGTTACGAAAAGAAAAAGGATAAACAATACAGTGACCAAAAGAAAAAGGATAAACAATACAGTGACCAAAAGAATAAGGACAAACAATACAGTGACCAAAAGAAAAAGGATAAACAATACAGTGACCAAAAGAAAAAGGGCAAACAATACAGTGACCAAAAGAAAAAGGACAAACAATACAGTGACCAAAAGAAAAAGGATAAACAATACAGCGATCAAAAGAAAAAGGGCAAACAATACAGTGACCAAAAGAAAAAGGATAAACAATACAGTGACCAAAAGAAAAAGGGCAAACAATACAGTGACCAAAAGAAAAAGGACAAACAATACAGTGACCAAAAAAAAAAGGACAAACAATGCAATGACCAAAAGAAAAAGGACAAACAATACAGTGACCAAAAGAAAGAGGGCAAACAATACAGTGACCAAAAGAAAAAGGAAAAACAATACAGTGACCAAAAGAAAAAGAACAAACAATACAGTGACCAAAAGAAAAAGGACAAACAATACAGTGACCAAAAGAAAAAGGACAAACAATACAGTGACCAAAAGAAAAAGGACAAACAATACAGTGACCAAAAAAAAAAAGGACAAACAATACAATGACCAAAAGAAAAAGGACATACAATACAGTGACGAATAGAAAAGGGAGAAACAATACAGTGACGAAAAGAAAAAGGACAAACAATACAGTGACCAAAAGAAAAATGACAAACAATACAGTGATCAAAAGAAAAAGGACAAAAAATACAGTGACCAAGAGAAAAAGGAGAAACAATACAGTGACCAAAAAAAAAGGATAAACAATACAGTGACCAAATGAACAAGGACAAACAATAGAGTGGCCAAAAGAAAAGGGACAAACAATACAGTGACCAAAAGAAAAAGGACAAGCAATACAGTAGACAGAAGAAAAAGGACAACAATACAGTGGCCAAAAGAAAAAGGACAAACAATACAGTGACAAAAAAAAAGGACAAACAATGCAATGACCAAAATAAAAAGGACAACCAATACAGTGACCAAAAGAAAAAGGACAAACAATACAGTGACGAAAAGAAAAAGGACAAACAATACAGTGACCCAAAACAAAAAGGACAAACAATACAATGACCAAAAGAAAAAGGATAAACAATACAGTGACCAAAAGGAAAAGGATAAACAATACAGTGACCAAAAGAAAAAGGACAAACAATACAGTGACGAAAAGAAAAGGGACAAACAATACAGTGACCCTAAACAAAAAGGACAGACAATACAATGACCAAAAGAAAAAGGAAAAACAATACAGTGACCAAAAGAAAAAGGACAAACAATACAGTGACCAAAGAAAAAGGAAAAACAATACAGTGACCAAAAGAAAAAGGACAAACAATACAGTGACCAAAGAAAAAGGACAAACAATACAGTGACCAAAAGAAAAAGGACAAACAATACAGTGACCAAAAGAAAAAGGACAAACAATAGAGTGACCAAAAGAAAAAGGACAAACAATACAGTGACCAAAAGAAAAAGGACAAACAATACAGTGACCAAAAGAAAAAGGACAAACAATACAGTGACCAAAAGAAAAAGGAAAAACAATACAGTGACCAAAAGAAAAAGGACAAACAATACAGTGACCAAAGAAAAAGGACAAACAATACAGTGAACAAAAGAAAAAGGACAAACAATACAGTGACCAAAAGAAAAAGTACAAACAATACAGTGACCAAAAGAAAAGGGACAAACAATACAGTGACCAAAAGAAAAAGGACAAACAATACAGTGACCAAAAGAAAAAGGACAAACAATACAGTGACCAAAAGAAAAAGGACAAACAATAGAGTGACCAAAAGAAAAAGGATAAACAATACAGTGACCAAAAGAAAAAGGGCAAACAATACAGTGACCAAAAGAAAAAGGACAAACAATACAGTGACCAAAAAAATAAGGACAAACAATGCAATGACCAAAAGAAAAAGGACAAACAATACAGTGACCAAAAGAAAGAGGGCAAACAATACAGTGACCAAAAGAAAAAGGACAAACAATACAGTGACCAAAAGAAAAAGAACAAACAATACAGTGACCAAAAGAAAAAGGACAAACAATACAGTGACCAAAAGAAAAAGGACAAACAATACAGTGACCAAAAGAAAAAGGACAAACAATACAGTGACGAATAGAAAAGGGAGAAACAATACAGTGATGAGAAGAAAAAGGACAAACAATACAGTGACCAAAAGAAAAAGGACAAACAATACAGTGATCAAAAGAAAAAGGACAAAAAATACAGTGACCAAAAGAAAAAGGAGAAACAATACAGTGACCAAAAGAAAAAGGATAAACAATACAGTGACCAAATGAACAAGGACAAACAATAGAGTGGCCAAAAGAAAGGGGACAAACAATACAGTGACCAAAAGAAAAAGGACAAGCAATACAGTAGATAGAAGAAAAAGGACAAACAATACAGTGGCCAAAAGAAAAAGGACAAACAATACAGTGACCAAAAGAAAAAGTACAAACAATACAGTGACCCAAAACAAAAAGGACAAACAATACAATGACCAAAAGAAAAAGGATAAACAATACAGTGACCAAAAGGAAAAGGACAAACAATACAGTGACGAAAAGAAAAAGGACAAACAATACAGTGACCCAAAACAAAAAGGACAAACAATACAATGACCAAAAGAAAAAGGATAAACAATACAGTGACCAAAAGGCAAAGGATAAACAATACAGTGACCAAAGAAAAAGGACAAACAATACAGTGACGAAAAGAAAAGGGACAAACAATACAGTGACCCTAAACAAAAAGGACAGACAATACAATGACCAAAAGAAAAAGGAAAAACAATACAGTGACCAAAAGAAAAAGGACAAACAATACAGTGACCAAAGAAAAAGGACAAACAATACAGTGACCAAAAGAAAATGGACAAACAATACAGTGACCAAAAGAAAAAGTACAAACAATACAGTGACCAAAAGAAAAGGGACAAACAATACAGTGACCAAAAGAAAAAGGACAAACAATAGAGTGACCAAAAGAAAAAGGACAAACAATACAGTGACCAAAAGAAAAAGGACAAACAATACAGTGACCAAAAGAAAAAGGATAAACAATACAGTGACCAAAAGAAAGAGGGCAAACAATACAGTGACCAAAAGAAAAAGGACAAACAATACAGTGAGGAAAAGAAAAAGGGCAAACAATACAGTGACCAAAAGAAAAAGGATAAACAATACAGTGACCAAAAGAAAAAGGACAAACAATACAGTGACGAAAAGAAAAAAGTACAAAGAATACAGTGACGAAAAGAAAAAGGACAAACAATACAGTGACGTAAAGAAAAAGGATAAACAATACAGTGACCAAAAGAAAAAGGATAAACAATACAGTGACCAAAAGAAAAAGGACAAACAATACAGTGACCAAAAGAAAAAGGATAAACAATACAGTGACCAAAAGAAAAAGGGCAAACAATACAGTGATCAAAAAAAAAAGGACAAACAATACAGTGACCAAAAGAAAAAGGATAAACAATACAGCGATCAAAAGAAAAAGGGCAAACAATACAGTGACCAAAAGAAAAAGGATAAACAATACAGTGACCAAAAGAAAAAGGGCAAACAATACAGTGACCAAAAGAAAAAGGACAAAATATGCAATGACCAAAAGAAAAAGGACAAACAATACAGTGACCAAAAGAAAGAGGGCAAACAATACAGTGACCAAAAGAAAAAGGACAAACAATACAGTGACCAAAAGAAAAAGAACAAACAATACAGTGACCAAAAGAAAAAGGACAAACAATACAGTGACGAAAAGAAAAGGGACAAACAATACAGTGACCCTAAACAAAAAGGACAGACAATACAATGACCAAAAGAAAAGGGAAAAACAATACAGTGACCAAAAGAAAAAGGACAAACAATACAGTGACCAAAGAAAAAGGACAAACAATACAGTGACCAAAAGAAAAAGGACAAACAATACAGTGACCAAAAGAAAAAGTACAAACAATACAGTGACCAAAAGAAAAGGGACAAACAATACAGTGACCAAAAGAAAAAGGACAAACAATAGAGTGACCAAAAGAAAAAGGACAAACAATACAGTGACCAAAAGAAAAAGGACAAACAATACAGTGACCAAAAGAAAAAGGATAAACAATACAGTGACCAAAAGAAAGAGGGCAAACAATACAGTGACCAAAAGAAAAAGGACAAACAATACAGTGAGGAAAAGAAAAAGGGCAAACAATACAGTGACCAAAAGAAAAAGGATAAACAATACAGTGACCAAAAGAAAAAGAACAAACAATACAGTGACGAAAAGAAAAAGGTACAAACAATACAGTGACGAAAAGAAAAAGGACAAACAATACAGTTACGAAAAGAAAAAGGATAAACAATACAGTGACCAAAAGAAAAAGGATAAACAATACAGTGACCAAAAGAATAAGGACAAACAATACAGTGACCAAAAGAAAAAGGATAAACAATACAGTGACCAAAAGAAAAAGGGCAAACAATACAGTGACCAAAAGAAAAAGGACAAACAATACAGTGACCAAAAGAAAAAGGATAAACAATACAGCGATCAAAAGAAAAAGGGCAAACAATACAGTGACCAAAAGAAAAAGGATAAACAATACAGTGACCAAAAGAAAAAGGGCAAACAATACAGTGACCAAAAGAAAAAGGACAAACAATACAGTGACCAAAAGAAAAAGGATAAACAATACAGTGACCAAATGAACAAGGACAAACAATAGAGTGGCCAAAAGAAAGGGGACAAACAATACAGTGACCAAAAGAAAAAGGACAAGCAATACAGTAGATAGAAGAAAAAGGACAAACAATACAGTGGCCAAAAGAAAAAGGACAAACAATACAGTGACCAAAAGAAAAAGTACAAACAATACAGTGACCCAAAACAAAAAGGACAAACAATACAATGACCAAAAGAAAAAGGATAAACAATACAGTGACCAAAAGGAAAAGGACAAACAATACAGTGACGAAAAGAAAAAGGACAAACAATACAGTGACCCAAAACAAAAAGGACAAACAATACAATGACCAAAAGAAAAAGGATAAACAATACAGTGACCAAAAGGCAAAGGATAAACAATACAGTGACCAAAGAAAAAGGACAAACAATACAGTGACGAAAAGAAAAGGGACAAACAATACAGTGACCCTAAACAAAAAGGACAGACAATACAATGACCAAAAGAAAAAGGAAAAACAATACAGTGACCAAAAGAAAAAGGACAAACAATACAGTGACCAAAGAAAAAGGACAAACAATACAGTGACCAAAAGAAAATGGACAAACAATACAGTGACCAAAAGAAAAAGTACAAACAATACAGTGACCAAAAGAAAAGGGACAAACAATACAGTGACCAAAAGAAAAAGGACAAACAATAGAGTGACCAAAAGAAAAAGGACAAACAATACAGTGACCAAAAGAAAAAGGACAAACAATACAGTGACCAAAAGAAAAAGGATAAACAATACAGTGACCAAAAGAAAGAGGGCAAACAATACAGTGACCAAAAGAAAAAGGACAAACAATACAGTGAGGAAAAGAAAAAGGGCAAACAATACAGTGACCAAAAGAAAAAGGATAAACAATACAGTGACCAAAAGAAAAAGGACAAACAATACAGTGACGAAAAGAAAAAAGTACAAAGAATACAGTGACGAAAAGAAAAAGGACAAACAATACAGTGACGTAAAGAAAAAGGATAAACAATACAGTGACCAAAAGAAAAAGGATAAACAATACAGTGACCAAAAGAAAAAGGACAAACAATACAGTGACCAAAAGAAAAAGGATAAACAATACAGTGACCAAAAGAAAAAGGGCAAACAATACAGTGATCAAAAAAAAAAGGACAAACAATACAGTGACCAAAAGAAAAAGGATAAACAATACAGCGATCAAAAGAAAAAGGGCAAACAATACAGTGACCAAAAGAAAAAGGATAAACAATACAGTGACCAAAAGAAAAAGGGCAAACAATACAGTGACCAAAAGAAAAAGGACAAAATATGCAATGACCAAAAGAAAAAGGACAAACAATACAGTGACCAAAAGAAAGAGGGCAAACAATACAGTGACCAAAAGAAAAAGGACAAACAATACAGTGACCAAAAGAAAAAGAACAAACAATACAGTGACCAAAAGAAAAAGGACAAACAATACAGTGACGAAAAGAAAAGGGACAAACAATACAGTGACCCTAAACAAAAAGGACAGACAATACAATGACCAAAAGAAAAGGGAAAAACAATACAGTGACCAAAAGAAAAAGGACAAACAATACAGTGACCAAAGAAAAAGGACAAACAATACAGTGACCAAAAGAAAAAGGACAAACAATACAGTGACCAAAAGAAAAAGTACAAACAATACAGTGACCAAAAGAAAAGGGACAAACAATACAGTGACCAAAAGAAAAAGGACAAACAATAGAGTGACCAAAAGAAAAAGGACAAACAATACAGTGACCAAAAGAAAAAGGACAAACAATACAGTGACCAAAAGAAAAAGGATAAACAATACAGTGACCAAAAGAAAGAGGGCAAACAATACAGTGACCAAAAGAAAAAGGACAAACAATACAGTGAGGAAAAGAAAAAGGGCAAACAATACAGTGACCAAAAGAAAAAGGATAAACAATACAGTGACCAAAAGAAAAAGAACAAACAATACAGTGACGAAAAGAAAAAGGTACAAACAATACAGTGACGAAAAGAAAAAGGACAAACAATACAGTTACGAAAAGAAAAAGGATAAACAATACAGTGACCAAAAGAAAAAGGATAAACAATACAGTGACCAAAAGAATAAGGACAAACAATACAGTGACCAAAAGAAAAAGGATAAACAATACAGTGACCAAAAGAAAAAGGGCAAACAATACAGTGACCAAAAGAAAAAGGACAAACAATACAGTGACCAAAAGAAAAAGGATAAACAATACAGCGATCAAAAGAAAAAGGGCAAACAATACAGTGACCAAAAGAAAAAGGATAAACAATACAGTGACCAAAAGAAAAAGGGCAAACAATACAGTGACCAAAAGAAAAAGGACAAACAATACAGTGACCAAAAAAAAAAGGACAAACAATGCAATGACCAAAAGAAAAAGGACAAACAATACAGTGACCAAAAGAAAGAGGGCAAACAATACAGTGACCAAAAGAAAAAGGAAAAACAATACAGTGACCAAAAGAAAAAGAACAAACAATACAGTGACCAAAAGAAAAAGGACAAACAATACAAATACAGTGACCAAAAGAAAAAGGACAAACAATACAAATACAGTGACCAAAAGAAAAAGGACAAACAATACAGTGACCAAAAGAAAAAGGACAAACAATACAGTGACCAAAAAAAAAAAGGACAAACAATACAATGACCAAAAGAAAAAGGACATACAATACAGTGACGAATAGAAAAGGGAGAAACAATACAGTGACGAAAAGAAAAAGGACAAACAATACAGTGACCAAAAGAAAAATGACAAACAATACAGTGATCAAAAGAAAAAGGACAAAAAATACAGTGACCAAGAGAAAAAGGAGAAACAATACAGTGACCAAAAAAAAAGGATAAACAATACAGTGACCAAATGAACAAGGACAAACAATAGAGTGGCCAAAAGAAAAGGGACAAACAATACAGTGACCAAAAGAAAAAGGACAAGCAATACAGTAGACAGAAGAAAAAGGACAACAATACAGTGGCCAAAAGAAAAAGGACAAACAATACAGTGACCAAAAGAAAAAGTACAAACAATACAGTGACAAAAAAAAAGGACAAACAATGCAATGACCAAAATAAAAAGGACAACCAATACAGTGACCAAAAGAAAAAGGACAAACAATACAGTGACGAAAAGAAAAAGGACAAACAATACAGTGACCCAAAACAAAAAGGACAAACAATACAATGACCAAAAGAAAAAGGATAAACAATACAGTGACCAAAAGGAAAAGGATAAACAATACAGTGACCAAAAGAAAAAGGACAAACAATACAGTGACGAAAAGAAAAAGGACAAACAATACAGTGACCCTAAACAAAAAGGACAGACAATACAATGACCAAAAGAAAAAGGAAAAACAATACAGTGACCAAAAGAAAAAGGACAAACAATACAGTGACCAAAGAAAAAGGACAAACAATACAGTGACCAAAAGAAAAAGGATAAACAATACAGTGACCAAAAGAAAGAGGGCAAACAATACAGTGACCAAAAGAAAAAGGACAAACAATACAGTGAGGAAAAGAAAAAGGGCAAACAATACAGTGACCAAAAGAAAAAGGATAAACAATACAGTGACCAAAAGAAAAAGGACAAACAATACAGTGACGAAAAGAAAAAGGTACAAAGAATACAGTGACGAAAAGAAAAAGGACAAACAATACAGTGACGAAAAGAAAAAGGATAAACAATACAGTGACCAAAAGAAAAAGGATAAACAATACAGTGACCAAAAGAAAAAGGACAAACAATACAGTGACCAAAAGAAAAAGGATAAACAATACAGTGACCAAAAGAAAAAGGGCAAACAATACAGTGATCAAAAAAAAAAGGACAAACAATACAGTGACCAAAAGAAAAAGGATAAACAATACAGCGATCAAAAGAAAAAGGGCAAACAATACAGTGACCAAAAGAAAAAGGATAAACAATACAGTGACCAAAAGAAAAAGGACAAACAATACAGTGACCAAAAGAAAAAGGACAAAATATGCAATGACCAAAAGAAAAAGGACAAACAATACAGTGACCAAAAGAAAGAGGGCAAACAATACAGTGACCAAAAGAAAAAGGACAAACAATACAGTGACCAAAAGAAAAAGAACAAACAATACAGTGACCAAAAGAAAAAGGACAAACAATACAGTGACGAAAAGAAAAGGGACAAACAATACAGTGACCCTAAACAAAAAGGACAGACAATACAATGACCAAAAGAAAAGGGAAAAACAATACAGTGACCAAAAGAAAAAGGACAAACAATACAGTGACCAAAGAAAAAGGACAAACAATACAGTGACCAAAAGAAAAAGGACAAACAATACAGTGACCAAAAGAAAAAGTACAAACAATACAGTGACCAAAAGAAAAGGGACAAACAATACAGTGACCAAAAGAAAAAGGACAAACAATAGAGTGACCAAAAGAAAAAGGACAAACAATACAGTGACCAAAAGAAAAAGGACAAACAATACAGTGACGAAAAGAAAAAGGACAAACAATACAGTTACGAAAAGAAAAAGGATAAACAATACAGTGACCAAAAGAAAAAGGATAAACAATACAGTGACCAAAAGAAAAAGGACAAACAATACAGTGACCAAAAGAAAAAGGATAAACAATACAGTGACCAAAAGAAAAAGGGCAAACAATACAGTGACCAAAAGAAAAAGGACAAACAATACAGTGACCAAAAGAAAAAGGATAAACAATACAGCGATCAAAAGAAAAAGGGCAAACAATACAGTGACCAAAAGAAAAAGGACAAACAATACAGTGACCAAAAAAAAAAGGACAAACAATGCAATGACCAAAAGAAAAAGGACAAACAATACAGTGACCAAAAGAAAGAGGGCAAACAATACAGTGACCAAAAGAAAAAGGAAAAACAATACAGTGACCAAAAGAAAAAGAACAAACAATACAGTGACCAAAAGAAAAAGGACAAACAATACAGTGACCAAAAGAAAAAGGACAAACAATACAGTGACCAAAAGAAAAAGGACAAACAATACAGTGACCAAAAAAAAAAAGGACAAACAATACAATGACCAAAAGAAAAAGGACATACAATACAGTGACGAATAGAAAAGGGAGAAACAATACAGTGACGAAAAGAAAAAGGACAAACAATACAGTGACCAAAAGAAAAATGACAAACAATACAGTGATCAAAAGAAAAAGGACAAAAAATACAGTGACCAAGAGAAAAAGGAGAAACAATACAGTGACCAAAAAAAAAGGATAAACAATACAGTGACCAAATGAACAAGGACAAACAATAGAGTGGCCAAAAGAAAAAGGACAAACAATACAGTGACCAAAAAAAAAAAGGACAAACAATACAATGACCAAAAGAAAAAGGACATACAATACAGTGACGAATAGAAAAGGGAGAAACAATACAGTGACGAAAAGAAAAAGGACAAACAATACAGTGACCAAAAGAAAAATGACAAACAATACAGTGATCAAAAGAAAAAGGACAAAAAATACAGTGACCAAGAGAAAAAGGAGAAACAATACAGTGACCAAAAAAAAAGGATAAACAATACAGTGACCAAATGAACAAGGACAAACAATAGAGTGGCCAAAAGAAAAGGGACAAACAATACAGTGACCAAAAGAAAAAGGACAAGCAATACAGTAGACAGAAGAAAAAGGACAAACAATACAGTGGCCAAAAGAAAAAGGACAAACAATACAGTGACCAAAAGAAAAAGTACAAACAATACAGTGACAAAAAAAAAGGACAAACAATGCAATGACCAAAATAAAAAGGACAACCAATACAGTGACCAAAAGAAAAAGGACAAACAATACAGTGACGAAAAGAAAAAGGACAAACAATACAGTGACCCAAAACAAAAAGGACAAACAATACAATGACCAAAAGAAAAAGGATAAACAATACAGTGACCAAAAGGAAAAGGATAAACAATACAGTGACCAAAAGAAAAAGGACAAACAATACAGTGACGAAAAGAAAAGGGACAAACAATACAGTGACCCTAAACAAAAAGGACAGACAATACAATGACCAAAAGAAAAAGGAAAAACAATACAGTGACCAAAAGAAAAAGGACAAACAATACAGTGACCAAAGAAAAAGGACAAACAATACAGTGAACAAAAGAAAAAGGACAAACAATACAGTGACCAAAAGAAAAAGTACAAACAATACAGTGACCAAAAGAAAAGGGACAAACAATACAGTGACCAAAAGAAAAAGGACAAACAATACAGTGACCAAAAGAAAAAGGACAAACAATACAGTGACCAAAAGAAAAAGGACAAACAATAGAGTGACCAAAAGAAAAAGGATAAACAATACAGTGACCAAAAGAAAAAGGGCAAACAATACAGTGACCAAAAGAAAAAGGACAAACAATACAGTGACCAAAAAAATAAGGACAAACAATGCAATGACCAAAAGAAAAAGGACAAACAATACAGTGACCAAAAGAAAGAGGGCAAACAATACAGTGACCAAAAGAAAAAGGACAAACAATACAGTGACCAAAAGAAAAAGAACAAACAATACAGTGACCAAAAGAAAAAGGACAAACAATACAGTGACCAAAAGAAAAAGGACAAACAATACAGTGACCTAAAGAAAAAGGACAAACAATACAGTGACGAATAGAAAAGGGAGAAACAATACAGTGATCAAAAGAAAAACGACAAAAAATACAGTGACCAAAAGAAAAAGGAGAAACAATACAGTGACCAAAAGAAAAAGGATAAACAATACAGTGACCAAATGAACAAGGACAAACAATAGAGTGGCCAAAAGAAAGGGGACAAACAATACAGTGACCAAAAGAAAAAGGACAAGCAATACAGTAGATAGAAGAAAAAGGACAAACAATACAGTGGCCAAAAGAAAAAGGACAAACAATACAGTGACCAAAAGAAAAAGTACAAACAATACAGTGACCCAAAACAAAAAGGACAAACAATACAATGACCAAAAGAAAAAGGATAAACAATACAGTGACCAAAAGGAAAAGGACAAACAATACAGTGACGAAAAGAAAAAGGACAAACAATACAGTGACCCAAAACAAAAAGGACAAACAATACAATGACCAAAAGAAAAAGGATAAACAATACAGTGACCAAAAGGCAAAGGATAAACAATACAGTGACCAAAGAAAAAGGACAAACAATACAGTGACGAAAAGAAAAGGGACAAACAATACAGTGACCCTAAACAAAAAGGACAGACAATACAATGACCAAAAGAAAAAGGAAAAACAATACAGTGACCAAAAGAAAAAGGACAAACAATACAGTGACCAAAGAAAAAGGACAAACAATACAGTGACCAAAAGAAAAAGGACAAACAATACAGTGACCAAAAGAAAAAGGACAAACAATACAGTGACCAAAAGAAAAAGGATAAACAATACAGTGACCAAAAGAAAGAGGGCAAACAATACAGTGACCAAAAGAAAAAGGACAAACAATACAGTGAGGAAAAGAAAAAGGGCAAACAATACAGTGACCAAAAGAAAAAGGATAAACAATACAGTGACCAAAAGAAAAAGGACAAACAATACAGTGACGAAAAGAAAAAAGTACAAAGAATACAGTGACGAAAAGAAAAAGGACAAACAATACAGTGACGAAAAGAAAAAGGATAAACAATACAGTGACCAAAAGAAAAAGGATAAACAATACAGTGACCAAAAGAAAAAGGACAAACAATACAGTGACCAAAAGAAAAAGGATAAACAATACAGTGACCAAAAGAAAAAGGGCAAACAATACAGTGATCAAAAAAAAAAGGACAAACAATACAGTGACCAAAAGAAAAAGGATAAACAATACAGCGATCAAAAGAAAAAGGGCAAACAATACAGTGACCAAAAGAAAAAGGATAAACAATACAGTGACCAAAAGAAAAAGGGCAAACAATACAGTGACCAAAAGAAAAAGGACAAAATATGCAATGACCAAAAGAAAAAGGACAAACAATACAGTGACCAAAAGAAAGAGGGCAAACAATACAGTGACCAAAAGAAAAAGGACAAACAATACAGTGACCAAAAGAAAAAGAACAAACAATACAGTGACCAAAAGAAAAAGGACAAACAATACAGTGACGAAAAGAAAAGGGACAAACAATACAGTGACCCTAAACAAAAAGGACAGACAATACAATGACCAAAAGAAAAGGGAAAAACAATACAGTGACCAAAAGAAAAAGGACAAACAATACAGTGACCAAAGAAAAAGGACAAACAATACAGTGACCAAAAGAAAAAGGACAAACAATACAGTGACCAAAAGAAAAAGTACAAACAATACAGTGACCAAAAGAAAAGGGACAAACAATACAGTGACCAAAAGAAAAAGGACAAACAATAGAGTGACCAAAAGAAAAAGGACAAACAATACAGTGACCAAAAGAAAAAGGACAAACAATACAGTGACCAAAAGAAAAAGGATAAACAATACAGTGACCAAAAGAAAGAGGGTAAACAATACAGTGACCAAAAGAAAAAGGACAAACAATACAGTGAGGAAAAGAAAAAGGGCAAACAATACAGTGACCAAAAGAAAAAGGATAAACAATACAGTGACCAAAAGAAAAAGGACAAACAATACAGTGACGAAAAGAAAAAGGTACAAACAATACAGTGACGAAAAGAAAAAGGACAAACAATACAGTTACGAAAAGAAAAAGGATAAACAATACAGTGACCAAAAGAAAAAGGATAAACAATACAGTGACCAAAAGAATAAGGACAAACAATACAGTGACCAAAAGAAAAAGGATAAACAATACAGTGACCAAAAGAAAAAGGGCAAACAATACAGTGACCAAAAGAAAAAGGACAAACAATACAGTGACCAAAAGAAAAAGGATAAACAATACAGCGATCAAAAGAAAAAGGGCAAACAATACAGTGACCAAAAGAAAAAGGATAAACAATACAGTGACCAAAAGAAAAAGGGCAAACAATACAGTGACCAAAAGAAAAAGGACAAACAATACAGTGACCAAAAAAAAAAGGACAAACAATGCAATGACCAAAAGAAAAAGGACAAACAATACAGTGACCAAAAGAAAGAGGGCAAACAATACAGTGACCAAAAGAAAAAGGAAAAACAATACAGTGACCAAAAGAAAAAGAACAAACAATACAGTGACCAAAAGAAAAAGGACAAACAATACAGTGACCAAAAGAAAAAGGACAAACAATACAGTGACCAAAAGAAAAAGGACAAACAATACAGTGACCAAAAAAAAAAAGGACAAACAATACAATGACCAAAAGAAAAAGGACATACAATACAGTGACGAATAGAAAAGGGAGAAACAATACAGTGACGAAAAGAAAAAGGACAAACAATACAGTGACCAAAAGAAAAATGACAAACAATACAGTGATCAAAAGAAAAAGGACAAAAAATACAGTGACCAAGAGAAAAAGGAGAAACAATACAGTGACCAAAAAAAAAGGATAAACAATACAGTGACCAAATGAACAAGGACAAACAATAGAGTGGCCAAAAGAAAAGGGACAAACAATACAGTGACCAAAAGAAAAAGGACAAGCAATACAGTAGACAGAAGAAAAAGGACAACAATACAGTGGCCAAAAGAAAAAGGACAAACAATACAGTGACCAAAAGAAAAAGTACAAACAATACAGTGACAAAAAAAAAGGACAAACAATGCAATGACCAAAATAAAAAGGACAACCAATACAGTGACCAAAAGAAAAAGGACAAACAATACAGTGACGAAAAGAAAAAGGACAAACAATACAGTGACCCAAAACAAAAAGGACAAACAATACAATGACCAAAAGAAAAAGGATAAACAATACAGTGACCAAAAGAAAAAGGACAAACAATACAGTGACGAAAAGAAAAGGGACAAACAATACAGTGACCCTAAACAAAAAGGACAGACAATACAATGACCAAAAGAAAAAGGAAAAACAATACAGTGACCAAAAGAAAAAGGACAAACAATACAGTGACCAAAGAAAAAGGACAAACAATACAGTGACCAAAAGAAAAAGGATAAACAATACAGTGACCAAAAGAAAGAGGGCAAACAATACAGTGACCAAAAGAAAAAGGATAAACAATACAGTGACCAAAAGAAAAAGGACAAACAATACAGTGACGAAAAGAAAAAGGTACAAAGAATACAGTGACGAAAAGAAAAAGGACAAACAATACAGTGACGAAAAGAAAAAGGATAAACAATACAGTGACCAAAAGAAAAAGGATAAACAATACAGTGACCAAAAGAAAAAGGACAAACAATACAGTGACCAAAAGAAAAAGGATAAACAATACAGTGACCAAAAGAAAAAGGGCAAACAATACAGTGATCAAAAAAAAAAGGACAAACAATACAGTGACCAAAAGAAAAAGGATAAACAATACAGCGATCAAAAGAAAAAGGGCAAACAATACAGTGACCAAAAGAAAAAGGATAAACAATACAGTGACCAAAAGAAAAAGGACAAACAATACAGTGACCAAAAGAAAAAGGACAAAATATGCAATGACCAAAAGAAAAAGGACAAACAATACAGTGACCAAAAGAAAGAGGGCAAACAATACAGTGACCAATAGAAAAAGGACAAACAATACAGTGACCAAAAGAAAAAGAACAAACAATACAGTGACCAAAAGAAAAAGGACAAACAATACAGTGACGAAAAGAAAAGGGACAAACAATACAGTGACCCTAAACAAAAAGGACAGACAATACAATGACCAAAAGAAAAGGGAAAAACAATACAGTGACCAAAAGAAAAAGGACAAACAATACAGTGACCAAAGAAAAAGGACAAACAATACAGTGACCAAAAGAAAAAGGACAAACAATACAGTGACCAAAAGAAAAAGTACAAACAATACAGTGACCAAAAGAAAAGGGACAAACAATACAGTGACCAAAAGAAAAAGGACAAACAATAGAGTGACCAAAAGAAAAAGGACAAACAATACAGTGACCAAAAGAAAAAGGACAAACAATACAGTGACCAAAAGAAAAAGGATAAACAATACAGTGACCAAAAGAAAGAGGGCAAACAATACAGTGACCAAAAGAAAAAGGACAAACAATACAGTGAGGAAAAGAAAAAGGGCAAACAATACAGTGACCAAAAGAAAAAGGATAAACAATACAGTGACCAAAAGAAAAAGGACAAACAATACAGTGACGAAAAGAAAAAGGTACAAACAATACAGTGACGAAAAGAAAAAGGACAAACAATACAGTTACGAAAAGAAAAAGGATAAACAATACAGTGACCAAAAGAAAAAGGATAAACAATACAGTGACCAAAAGAAAAAGGACAAACAATACAGTGACCAAAAGAAAAAGGATAAACAATACAGTGACCAAAAGAAAAAGGGCAAACAATACAGTGACCAAAAGAAAAAGGACAAACAATACAGTGACCAAAAGAAAAAGGATAAACAATACAGCGATCAAAAGAAAAAGGGCAAACAATACAGTGACCAAAAGAAAAAGGATAAACAATACAGTGACCAAAAGAAAAAGGGCAAACAATACAGTGACCAAAAGAAAAAGGACAAACAATACAGTGACCAAAAGAAAGAGGGCAAACAATACAGTGACCAAAAGTAAAAGGAAAAACAATACAGTGACCAAAAGAAAAAGAACAAACAATACAGTGACCAAAAGAAAAAGGACAAACAATACAGTGACCAAAAGAAAAAGGACAAACAATACAGTGACCAAAAGAAAAAGGACAAACAATACAGTGACCAAAAAAAAAAAGGACAAACAATACAATGACCAAAAGAAAAAGGACATACAATACAGTGACGAATAGAAAAGGGAGAAACAATACAGTGACGAAAAGAAAAAGGACAAACAATACAGTGACCAAAAGAAAAATGACAAACAATACAGTGATCAAAAGAAAAAGGACAAAAAATACAGTGACCAAGAGAAAAAGGAGAAACAATACAGTGACCAAAAAAAAAGGATAAACAATACAGTGACCAAATGAACAAGGACAAACAATAGAGTGGCCAAAAGAAAAGGGACAAACAATACAGTGACCAAAAGAAAAAGGACAAGCAATACAGTAGACAGAAGAAAAAGGACAAACAATACAGTGGCCAAAAGAAAAAGGACAAACAATACAGTGACCAAAAGAAAAAGTACAAACAATACAGTGACAAAAAAAAAGGACAAACAATGCAATGACCAAAATAAAAAGGACAACCAATACAGTGACCAAAAGAAAAAGGACAAACAATACAGTGACGAAAAGAAAAAGGACAAACAATACAGTGACCCAAAACAAAAAGGACAAACAATACAATGACCAAAAGAAAAAGGATAAACAATACAGTGACCAAAAGGAAAAGGATAAACAATACAGTGACCAAAAGAAAAAGGACAAACAATACAGTGACGAAAAGAAAAAGGACAAACAATACAGTGACCCTAAACAAAAAGGACAGACAATACAATGACCAAAAGAAAAAGGAAAAACAATACAGTGACCAAAAGAAAAAGGACAAACAATACAGTGACCAAAGAAAAAGGACAAACAATACAGTGAACAAAAGAAAAAGGACAAACAAAACAGTGACCAAAAGAAAAAGTACAAACAATACAGTGACCAAAAGAAAAGGGACAAACAATACAGTGACCAAAAGAAAAAGGACAAACAATACAGTGACCAAAAGAAAAAGGACAAACAATAGAGTGACCAAAAGAAAAAGGATAAACAATACAGTGACCAAAAGAAAAAGGGCAAACAATACAGTGACCAAAAGAAAAAGGACAAACAATACAGTGACCAAAAAAATAAGGACAAACAATGCAATGACCAAAAGAAAAAGGACAAACAATACAGTGACCAAAAGAAAGAGGGCAAACAATACAGTGACCAAAAGAAAAAGGACAAACAATACAGTGACCAAAAGAAAAAGAACAAACAATACAGTGACCAAAAGAAAAAGGACAAACAATACAGTGACCAAAAGAAAAAGGACAAACAATACAGTGACCAAAAGAAAAAGGACAAACAATACAGTGACATTAAAAAAAAGGACAAACAATACAATGACCAAAGGAAAAAGGACATACAATACAGTGACGAATAGAAAAGGGAGAAACAATACAGTGATGAAAAGAAAAAGGACAAACAATACAGTGACCAAAAGAAAAAGGACAAACAATACAGTGATCAAAAGAAAAAGGACAAAAAATACAGTGACCAAAAGAAAAAGGAGAAACAATACAGTGACCAAAAAAAAAGGATAAACAATACAGTGACCAAATGAACAAGGACAAACAATAGAGTGGCCAAAAGAAAAGGGACAAACAATACAGTAACCAAAAGAAAAAGGACAAGCAATACAGTAGACAGAAGAAAAAGGACAAACAATACAGTGGCCAAAAGAAAAAGGACAAACAATACAGTGACCAAAAGAAAAAGTACAAACAATACAGTGACAAAAAAAAAGGACAAACAATGCAATGACCAAAATAAAAATGAAAACCAATACAGTGACCAAAAGAAAAAGGACAAACAATACAGTGACGAAAAGAAAAAGGACAAACAATACAGTGACCCAAAACAAAAAGGACAAACAATACAATGACCAAAAGAAAAAGGATAAACAATACAGTGACCAAAAGGAAAAGGATAAACAATACAGTGACCAAAAGAAAAAGGACAAACAATACAGTGACGAAAAGAAAAGGGACAACAATACAGTGACCCTAAACAAAAAGGACAGACAATACAATGACCAAAAGAAAAAGGAAAAACAATACAGTGACCAAAAGAAAAAGGACAAACAATACAGTGACCAAAGAAAAAGGACAAACAATACAGTGACCAAAAGAAAAAGGACAAACAATACAGTGACCAAAAGAAAAAGTACAAACAATACAGTGACCAAAAGAAAAGGGACAAACAATACAGTGACCAAAAGAAAAAGGACAAACAATACAGTGACCAAAAGAAAAAGGACAAACAATACAGTGACCAAAGGAAAAAGGACAAACAATACAGTGACCAAAAGAAAAAGGATAAACAATACAGTGACCAAAAGAAAGAGGGCAAACAATACAGTGACCAAAAGAAAAAGGACAAACAATACAGTGAGGAAAAGAAAAAGGGCAAACAATACAGTGACCAAAAGAAAAAGGATAAACAATACAGTGACCAAAAGAAAAAGGACAAACAATACAGTGACGAAAAGAAAAAGGTACAAACAATACAGTGACGAAAAGAAAAAGGACAAACAATACAGTGACGAAACGAAAAAGGATAAACAATACAGTGACCAAAAGAAAAAGGATAAACAATACAGTGACCAAAAGAAAAAGGACAAACAATACAGTGACCAAAAGAAAAAGGGCAAACAATACAGTGACCAAAAGAAAAAGGACAAACAATACAGTGACCAAAAGAAAAAGGACAAACAATACAGTGACCAAAAGAAAAAGGATAAACAATACAGTGACCAAAAGAAAAAGGGCAAACAATACAGTGACCAAAAGAAAAAGGATAAACAATACAGTGACCAAAAGAAAAAGGGCAAACAATACAGTGACCAAAAGAAAAAGGACAAACAATACAGTGACCAAAAAAATAAGGACAAACAATGCAATGACCAAAAGAAAAAGGACAAACAATACAGTGACCAAAAGAAAGAGGGCAAACAATACAGTGACCAAAAGAAAAAGGACAAACAATACAGTGACCAAAAGAAAAAGAACAAACAATACAGTGACCAAAAGAAAAAGGACAAACAATACAGTGACCAAAAGAAAAAGGACAAACAATACAGTGACCAAAAGAAAAAGGACAAACAATACAGTGACCAAAAAAAAAAGGACAAACAATACAATGACCAAAAGAAAAAGGACATACAATAAAGTGACGAATAGAAAAGGGAGAAACAATACAGTGACGAAAAGAAAAAGGACAAACAATACAGTGACCAAAAGAAAAAGGACAAACAATACAGTGATCAAAAGAAAAAGGACAAAAAATACAGTTACCAAAAGAAAAGGGAGAAACAATACAGTGACCAAAAGAAAAAGGACAAACAATACAGTGACCAAATGAACAAGGACAAACAATAGAGTGGCCAAAAGAAAAGGGACAAACAATACAGTGACCAAAAGAAAAAGGACAAGCAATACAGTAGACAGAAGAAAAAGGACAAACAATACAGTGACCAATAGAAAAAGTACAAACACTACAGTGACAAAAAAAAAGGACAAACAATGCAATGACCAAAATAAAAAGGACAACCAATACAGTGACCAAAAGAAAAAGGACAAACAATACAGTGACGAAAAGAAAAAGGACAAACAATACAGTGACCCAAAACAAAAAGGACAAACAATACAATGACCAAAAGAAAAAGGATAAACAATACAGTGACCAAAAGAAAAAGGATAAACAATACAGTGACCAAAAAAAAAAGGACAAACAATACAGTGACGAAAAGAAAAGGGACAAACAATACAGTGACCCTAAACAAAAAGGACAGACAATACAATGACCAAAAGAAAAAGGAAAAACAATACAGTGACCAAAAGAAAAAGGACAAACAATACAGTGACCAAAGAAAAAGGACAAACAATACAGTGACCAACAGAAAAAGGACAAACAATACAGTGACCAAAAGAAAAAGTACAAACAATACAGTGACCAAAAGAAAAGGGACAAACAATACAGTGACCAAAAGAAAAAGGACAAACAATAGAGTGACCAAAAGAAAAAGGACAAACAATACAGTGACCAAAAGAAAAAGGACAAACAATACAGTGACCAAAAGAAAAAGGATAAACAATACAGTGTCCAAAAGAAAGAGGGAAAACAATACAGTGACCAAAAGAAAAAGGACAAACAATACAGTGAGGAAAAGAAAAAGGGCAAACAATACAGTGACCAAAAGAAAAAGGATAAACAATACAGTGACCAAAAGAAAAAGGACAAACAATACAGTGACGAAAAGAAAAAGGTACAAACAATACAGTGATCAAAAGAAAAAGGACAACCAATACAATGACCAAAAGAAAAAGGATAAACAATACAGTGACCAAAAGAAAAAGGACAAACAATACAGTGATCAAAAGAAAAAGGATAAACAATACAGTGACGAAAAGAAAAAGGACAAACAATACAGTGACGAAAAGAAAAAGGATAAACAATACAGTGACCAAAAGAAAAAGGATAAACAATACAGTGACCAAAAGAAAAAGGATAAACAATACAGTGACCAAAAGAAAAAGGACAAACAATACAGTGACGAAAAGAAAAAGGTACAAACAATACAGTGACCAAAAGAAAAAGGATAAACAATACAGTGACCAAAAGAAAAAGGATAAACAATACAGTGACCAAAAGAAAAAGGGCAAACAATACAGTGACCAAAAGAAAAGGGATAAACAATACAGTGACCAAAAGAAAAAGGACAAACAATACAGTGACCATAAGAAAAAGGACAAACAATACAGTGACCAAAAGAAAAAGGATAAACAATACAGTGACCAAAAGAAAAAGGGCAAACAATACAGTGACCAAAAGAAAAAGGACACACAATACAGTGACCAAAAGAAAAAGGATAAACAATACAGTGACCAAAAGAAAAAGGGCAAACAATACAGTGACCAAAAGAAAAAGGATAAACAATACAGTGACCAAAAGAAAAAGGGCAAACAATACAGTGACCAAAAGAAAAAGGACAAACAATACAGTGACCAAAAAAAAAAGGACAAACAATGCAATGACCAAAAGAAAAAGGACAAACAATACAGTGACCAAAAGGCAAAGGATAAACAATACAGTGACCAAAGAAAAAGGACAAACAATACAGTGACCAAAAGAAAAAGGACAAACAATACAGTGACCAAAAGAAAAAGGATAAACAATACAGTGACCAAAAGAACAAGGACAAACAATACAGTGACCAAAAGAAAAAGGAAAAACAATACAGTGACCAAAAGAAAAAGGACAAACAATACAGTGACCAAAAGAAAAAGGATAAACAATACAGTGACCAAAAGAACAAGGACAAACAATACAGTGACCAAAAGAAAAAGGAAAAACAATACAGTGACCAAAAGAACAAGGACAAACAATACAGTGACCAAAAGAAAAAGGAAAAACAATACAGTGACCAAAAGAAAAAGGATAAACAATACAGTGACCAAAAGAAAAAGGGCAAGCAATACAGTGACCAAAAGAAAAAGGACAAACAATACAGTGACCAAAAACAAAAGGACAAACAATGCAATGACCAAAAGAAAAAGGACAAACAATACAGTGACCAAAAGAAAAAGGATAAACAATACAGTGACCAAAAGAAAAAGGACAAACAATACAGTGACCAAAAGAAAAAGGTTAAACAATACAGTGACCAAAAGAACAAGGACAAACAATACAGTGACCAAAAGAAAAAGGAAAAACAATACGGTGACCCAAAGAACAAGGACAAACAATACAGAGACCAAAAGAAAAAGGAAAAACAATACAGTGACCCAAAAGAAAAGGGACAAACAATACAGTGACCAAAAGAAAAAGGAAAAACAATACAGTGACCAAAAGAAAATGATACCAAAGGGGTAATCAGAAGCTGTAAATCGACGAAGAACAGACACTACAAAAGGACAAACAATGCAATGACCAAAAGAAAAAGGACAACCAATACAATGACCAAAAGAAAAAGGACAAACAATACAGTGACCAAAAGAAAAAGGACAAACAATACAGTGACCAAAAGAAAAAGGACAAACAATACAGTGACCAAAAGAAAAAGGACAAACCAAACAGTGACCAAAAGAAAAAGGACAAACAATACAGTGACCAAAAGAAAAAGGACAAACAATACAATGACCAAAAGAAAAAGGACAAACAATACAGTGACCAAAAGAAAAAGGACAAACAATACAGTGACCAAAAGAAAAAGGACAAACAATACAGTGATCAAAAGAAAAAGGACAAACAATACAGTGACCAAAAGAAAAAGGACACACAATGATCTATAAAACACAACACAGAAAACTAAAGATCGAGGCAAGAAAAGTTTGAAGATACCAAAGGGGTAAGTGGAAGCTGTAAATCAAAGGACAGACAATACAATGACCAAAAGAAAAAGGACAAACAATGATCTATGAAACATTACACAGAAAACTAAAGATTGGGGCAAGAAAAGATTGAAGATACCAAAGGGGTAATCAAAAGCTGTAAATCAAAGGACAGACAATACAATGACCAAAAGAAAAAGGACAAACAATGATCTATAAAACACTACACAGAAAACTAAAGATTGAGACAAGAAAAGATTGAAGATACCAAAGGGGTAATCAGAAGCTATAAATCAAAGAACAGACAATACAATGACCAAAAGAAAAAGATTTATAAAACACTACACAGAAAACTAAAGATCAAGCAACACGAATCCCACTAAAAACAGGGAGTGAACTCGGGTGCTCCGGAAAGGTACGCAGTTCCTGCTCTAGATGTGGTACCCGTCGTGTTTAAAAAACTTTCTTTTCATAATATTGAATTAATATCGTTATCGTCAAGCGTGGAGAATCCGAGAAGAAAGTAGCTTCAAGCACTCATCGTCCAAATAAAAAAAAGCAATGGTTGTTATGACGACAGTGTCAATCTTGAATTTCAGCAGGTCAGATTGCAAATATTTATGACGTCCCATGTGTATCATTCTTACATTTGAGGGTTGGTATTATTACTCCCATGTGGAAAACACTTACATGACAACATCATTTCATTAAGAGGGGAGGTTTGGACCAATGTGGAAAACACTTACATGACAACATCATTTCATTAAGAGGGGAGGTTTGGACCAATGTGGAAAACACTTACATGACAACATCATTTCATTAAGAGGGGAGGTTTGGACCAATGTGGAAAACACTTACATGACAACATCATTTCATTAAGAGGGGAGGTTTGGACCAATGTGGAAAACACTTACATGACAACATCATTTCATTAAGAGGGGAGGTTTGGACCAATGTGGAAAACACTTACATGACAACATCATTTCATTAAGAGGGGAGGTTTGGACCAATGTGGAAAACACTTACATGACAACATCATTTCATTAAGAGGGGAGGTTTGGACCAATAAAACTAGTTTAGCCCGTCTACTTTTTTATCTATTGAATTGCCTGTACCTAATCAGGAAAGTGAGCGGTCATGTATGACTTTTGAACTGATCCGACAGTGTGGTATTTTTTTTTTATTTTCTTATTAAAGGGGAACGAAACCCATTCATATTGCAGGGTTATAAAACGTAATTTCTCCTTAAAAAGGTAATACACTACATTTTCTGGTTAAAAGAATCGCAGAAAGCTATTAATTGGGCATTTGGGTATGCTAATATCAAATATCATCAATTACCCCAGCTAGGCAGCTGCTATACTGAGAAAGGTAATGACGTCACACTGTCTCTTGTGAGTAATTCATGCATTTGTTATCAATGCAATGCACATTATCAACCAATCAAGAAAATTAACATTTACAGAGTTTTAATGAATGGGAATCAGACAATATGGTTTAAGTTCCTTATAATTTTGATCCAGAATATTCGGTAGATGAAATTAACAGTTAAACACCGACACAATAGCGCAGACACCCCCTTTTCTCTACGACTCCTATCATTTTCCAGAACATTCATATCCCACCTACAATATGTTTTTTGTTTTCTACCAAAAATATAGGTGTGAAAGATATCTTGGCTCGAGTATTTTGCTTATCTTCGACTATATTAGAATTTGTGTCTTTAGCGAATGTTATTTGCTATAGGCGCACGGAAACCAGTCCAGACGGTGTGATGTTGAATAATTTGCAATTGAAGTGAAAATAGACCATGTTAGCAAACATACATCGATCACCACCTAAGCATGACATTGTATTGACTTTTTTTTATTACATAGATATAACATCTTATGCTATCTTTTTAGATATAAGAAATTTGTTTTGTAAACATAGATTTTTTTAATAGAAAGAAAGTTTAAACAGTGATGATCTACAATTTCACCAACAATTCTGGTATGAATGACTCTGATCTTGTTTTCACTTTCTTTGTTTGTTTGTTTGTACTTTTCTTTTAATTGCTACTTCATAGATTATTGGTTAATGGGTCGACAAACCTTTCTAAAATTAAATGTTTGAAGATACCAAAGGGGTAATCAGAAAATGTGAATCGAAAAAGGATATAAAATGCAATTACTAAATGAAAAAGGACAAAAGGATAAACAAAGGTCTACCAAAGATTGAGTAAAACGTACCAAATACTACACAAAAAACTAAAGATTGGGTAAAGCGTACCAAATACTACACAAAAAACTAAAGATTGAGTAAAACGTACCAAATACTACACAGAAAACTAAAGATTGAGTAAAACGTACCAAATACTACACAAAAAATTAAGATTGAGTAAAACGTACCAAATACTACACAAAAAACTAAAGATTGAGTAAAGCGTACCAAATACTACACAAAAAACTAAAGATTGAGTAAAACGTACCAAATACTACACAAAAAACTAAAGATTGAGTAAAACGTACCAAATACTACACAAAAAACTAAAGATTGAGTAAAACGTACCAAATACTACACAAAAAACTAAAGATTGAGTAAAGCGTACCAAATACTACACAGAAAACTAAAGATTGAGTAAAACGTACCAAATACTACACAAAAAACTAAAGATTGAGTAAAGCGTACCAAATACTACACAAAAAACTAAAGATTGAGTAAAACGTACCAAATACTACACAGAAAACTAAAGATTGAGTAATGCGTACCAAATACTACACAAAAAACTAAAGATTGAGTAAAACGTACCAAATACTACACAAAAAACTAAAGATTGAGTAAAACGTACCAAATACTACACAAAAAACTAAAGATTGAGTAAAACGTACCAAATACTACACAGAAAACTAAAGATTGAGTAAAACGTACCAAATACTACACAAAAAACTAAAGATTGAGTAAAACGTACCAAATACTACACAAAAAATTAAGATTGAGTAAAACGTACCAAATACTACACAAAAAACTGAAGATTGAGTAAAACGTACCAAATACTACACAAAAAACTAAAGATTGAGTAAAACGTACCAAATACTACACAAAAAACTAAAGATTGAGTAAAACGTACCAAATACTACACAAAAAACTAAAGATTGAGTAAAACGTACCAAATACTACACAAAAAACTAAAGATTGAGTAAAACGTACCAAATACTACACAAAAAACTAAAGATTGAGTAAAACGTACCAAATACTACACAGAAAACTAAAGATTGAGTAAAACGTACCAAATACTACACAAAAAACTAAAGATTGAGTAAAACGTACCAAATACTACACAAAAAACTAAAGATTGAGTAAAACGTACCAAATACTACACAAAAAACTAAAGATTGAGTAAAACGTCCCAAATACTACACAAAAAACTAAAGATTGAGTAAAACGTACCAAATACGACACAGAAAACTAAAGATTGAGTAAAACGTACCAAATACTACACAAAAAACTAAAGATTGAGTAAAAGGAGTCGGGTTACTATTGTCATAAACCCAGTGAAAAGTCATGAATAAGGAAAAGATTGGATTGTGATTACGACAAACGGAACATATCCGTGGTCATTTGTGACACAGGTGTACACTAAATAAAAGGATATTTAGTAATCATATGTAGATACAGCAGAACATATAGACTTGCTATGTTTAAATCATGACTGACCATTTATATCTATTAAAGCTCGTTACTTAATACATGTGATCAGTCTAGATTACAACTTTCATAGCTACAGAAATTATTAATAACAAGGGGACTTGTAGCAAATTCACAGAAAATAAAATATGTTAAGCACAATTAGTGTGATCACTTAGACAGACCTTTATTCTTTTACGCAAAATTTGCTATGAGATTAAATGAACAATATTTTATTTTGCATGATATGGTTAAAAATGAAAAAAAAATACAAAAAAATACTACAAGGTTAGAACAAGTTCAAAATCAAAATGGAAATTCGATAACCCTAAAACTTTATCAGTAGTAGTTCACCATATATCCAACCACAATGCAGGGGCGGATCCAGGTTTTCAAGTTAGGTGGGGGGGGGGGTGCACTTAAAAAAATTGCGCCGAGCGGAGGGAGGTGCGAAAATGTTTGGGGTATTTCGAGTGAAAAATCACGATTTTACGCCAAAAAATCGTATTTTTTTTCAATTTTAGTGGGGGTGCGCTCCGGGTGCAAACTGGCTCTGTCCAACCTCAAACTTCTCAAACACCGTAAAAATGACAAAGACAATGTATATAGTGGGAATGAATCTAGGTTCTTGATTTGGACAAAATAAGCAAAGCAAATATGTTAGAGTTGTCTTTCCTGAACTTACCCACCTGTACTGGACTCATTTTGAGAGGATGTATTCCAGCGGAACGGATTTTTGTATCATCCATACTTTAAAAAAAAAGAGTTTAAGTGGATCCTATATATTTGATAACCTTTTAGATAATTGAAAGACTATTTATTGAAGTTAATTATATTACAGGTAAGTCGTATAATTATCATAAATTAAATCACACACTGTTTCTCAATCTATATAATTATATGTATTTCATGTATATGAACCATAATAAATACGAATGAAATTCGTATTTTTTTCTCATTTCTAAGCTTTCAGTATTTGGATAAAAAATGAAGATGGGTTGTTTTTTGTTGTTTTTTTTTAGCAGTTGCCGGTAGTAACCAATGGCCGATGCGATTTATTTTACACGTGGTTACTATAAATATATCTATCCATCAAGACACACATTTTTCCTATCACCTATTGATCAGAATCATCCAGCCATCAGAAGGTTAGAACGTTCACTATTATAAGTTTTTTACGCACCTATCCGTAGATATGGAAATTTTAACATCCATGACTGGGTTGCACAAACGTCATTTAAATTAAGTTAATAACTTAAGAATCCCTTTGAATATCAGCAAGGCCCAATATGACCTGTCAGTTTTCTAATTATATGCTAACTCATGATCTATATTGTTTGTCAGTATGTCATATGTCATATGACCAACCCCAAGGCGACTGACTGGCTTTTCATCAGGTTGAGGAGGTAAACAATATGTGAATTTCCCAGTAACATGATCATTTTTTTTTAGTGTAGTTGGTACATAAGAGGTGTGAGAAGTAGTTTTACAATGGAAAATACTGAAATATGGAACAAATGTTCACCAGACACCAATCCAATTCATTTGTAAAGTAAACTGAACTATTTAAATTGCACATCAGGCATAACCTATGCAAGTGCTCTCCCTCAATGACTAAGGACATCAAGTATAATGATAAGAATAATTAATTAATTTACATTGTAATTAAGTGTACAAAAAAATTTTACTTGGGAGAATTTCAAAATTTTGTATTAATTTTAAAACTGTCCATTTATTCATTATAATTGTGAATTTTGCCAATTTAGAGTGTGAATAAGTTAACTTGTAGTTAATATATTCTTCTGTATATTAAGGATACATATGTACATGTATATATAGGCACATAAGAAGGCATATTCATACATATGCATACTACACATGTACACATAAGTATAGATATTTATTTGTTTAAACATCTTAAGCAATAAATTAAAAAAGATTCAAAGCAAATAATACAAAATCAAATTGAAAAATGTTAATATTAATAGTCAAGTCTTTTGGTTCCACAAATAAAGGTGTGGAAGAGTTCATAATAAGTACATTATCATCAAAAGAAAGGTCATGTGATCCCTTTAAGAGTACATCAATGTTTAGGAAGTAGTTTTCGATTTATGGTAAGCCAGGAATACAATTTGCTGTGGTCCACCTAATGTTTCATTATCCAATGTCTTTACCATAATATTTGTTCAAAATTAAATTCATTAAAACACAGAAACGGTCAGAAAAACTTTGATTAAAAACTGTCAACAACAAAAGATATATTTTTTTTACATGAAAATTTAACAGAAATTTTACCATATATAATTTTTATTTTATTTTTTAATCAGCAGATAGATATATAATTTCTTATAGCTGACAACTTGTAATTGAATGTCTTTCTTTTTCTTAATTTCTGGGTGAATAGCTATAAATATATCACATTTTTTTAATAGAATTTTAAATGTTAAAAAATTAATCAAATATATAATTTTTAATCATTTTTTAAAACATGGTGTAATGTGTCCAGAGTTATTGAAAAGTATCGGTTTTATCGGTTTTGCCGACAAAAAATGTGAAGTCCGATAAAAACAACATAAATATCGGCCCGATTAAAAAAAAATGCGATGTTTAAATTTTTTTCGGAAATTCGTACCCGCTCCGCATAATGGTTTTCATATTATAGTGAAGAACCATTCGGAATTCCGATTGTTATTTCCAATGTCGGATGAGACCCGAGAGCTTCCGTACTATAAAACAACAAACAAGCATGGCTACATCGTGGCCGATTAAATTTCACACAGATGGGTGTGAAGAGCTCAGAACAAAAAATAATGAAAATTGCGAAGCCTATAGAAGCGGTTATTTTTAAGCAGCTGTACTAGATAAGATAAGATTTTATTGGTCCAAATCAAAGGGCCCACGAAGGGGCATATAAACATAATAAAACATAAGGTGATTGCATAAAATATCATATAAATTATAAATACAAGAATGAGAGACATGACTAGTGTTAAAATATGCGATACCAGCTATCCGAAGCAGTGACTTTTTAACAGGAAATCACACATGCATATTAAAGTATCTTTATTTTCTGAGTTTAAAAGCCAGACCTTGGCTACAAAATGACAACGAAAATTTGTGTTGAACATTACGGCCCAATAGTCAATACGGGGATAAGTTTTAAAAATTTGCAGGGCTCAAGTAAAAAATTTCTTTTCTTCGCAGGTTCCAAAAAATATTAAATCAGTACAGTATCTGACCAAGGCATGAGAAAACTTGTGTACAAAAATGGGCATTGACACAACAAACAGCAGCTCACAAAACTGTCGTGCATGGCTCTTAAAGAGCACACTAGAAAAGACCTTGAATCAAAATTTAGGAATATTTATGCCTTGATTAAAAAAAATAGGCTAATATCTGACATTGCATGGCTTAATCAGTTAGACAGGGAAAAAGGACTAGATCATAGTAAAACCTATGACATATATGACTGCAGCGATGTGTTTTATGGAATTTATTTCCCTCAGAGAGGGAAAAATTCATTGGCAATTTGTCTTCCTCACCATGTATACCAGTACAGATGACAGTGACTGTGTTACTGAACAGGAAACTATATTTATTAGAAACTGTGTCCAGGGATTTGTGTGTATTGGTGAACCCAAAACAACCAGTTCTGAAGATATGTTTGCCTGTGTAAATGAAAACTATTTAACCAATCATAAGTCTAAATTTGTTGGATTTGGTTGTGATGGGGCTTCTAATATGATGGGATGTAAGACTGGTCTGGTTACTCGTCTCAGGAATGTTACCCAGAAGTGGAAGATATTGGAAATGATACTATAGAGAAGTAAAAATTGAAAGTGAGAGGGAAATCAGAGTAATAAGGAGGGAGAGAGAGACACTGAGGAAAATAGGGACGAGAGTGATGTAAACATTGATGGCGAGATTGATAGTGAATCAGAGTGTGAGCAGAGTGAAGATGAAACTTTTAGAAATGTTAACAAATTTGTAGAAATAGATTTGAATTTGATTTGATTTTTGGTGTTTTAGCGCCACTTTCAGCTATATTATTGCGACCAGTTTTAGTGGTGGAGGAAGCCAATATTTCAGCTATATCATTGCGACCAGTTTTAGTGGTGGAGGAAGCCAATATTTCAGCTATATCATTGCGACCAGTTTTAATGGTGGAGGAAGCCAGAGTACCCGGAGAGAATCACCGACCATGGGCAAGCAACTGGTAAACTTTATCACTTGCGGCTACAAGTTGAGTGCACCCTTTTTGTAATTTACAAAGCCGGGCGCGAACCCACGCCGTATTGGTGATAGGCTTGTACGAGCTGTTTGATCCAGCGATCTAACTCATTGAACCACCCAGGCCCTATGTAGAAATAGAAGATGAAATGGAGTACATGTATAATTAAAACATAATACAACTGGTGTGTTTACTTATTTCATTCTGATTTTCAAAATTTTATTTTTTTAAAGTTATTTCGGACTGATAAAAGTTTGTTCGGACTGACAAAATTCTGAAGGGTATCAGACCGAATGACTGACACAAGAAAATAAATTTCAAGAACTCTGTGTGTCACTACTGGCTTTCGATAGATTTTTCCCCCAGTATGGAAGTCGCTATGCTTATATTTTTAGATATTTGCAGACAATGTAACAGACGACAAATACAGGGGTTTGGAGTCGAGTACGTTGTTGTATTTGCTAAGAAAAATAACAATTATGTGGAGACAGAAATGGGAATAGTGAAAAAGGTATTTTGGGCAGTTGCTTGTAGTAATTTTATTGCTTACCTCTCTGAATGGCATTTTTGTTGAACTTTTGTAGTATTCTCGAGTCAGTAACTACAGACGCTTTACTATCGATGATTTCCGGTTGGGGACGTCACGATGTTCCGAATGACAGCTAAACATACCGACCTATCGAAATCGAGGTTACTATCGAATCCCGGATACTATAAAATATTTTCATGCCGTGCATGCTATGTTGTTTCAACAAATACCTTTTCATTAGACTGGTTATAATTCTTGGTCGTTGCAAGTGTAAATTAAAATAACACTTGCTAAGTATGACATTTAAAATATTCTGCTTAACAAGGTGTAAAAATATGCATTCGAATATTTAACCTTTTGGGGCCCTAACACTTGTTTGACGAAATATATAGGTCAGAGTTAGTGACAGTGTAAACAAAAATCAGCTGGTCTTTTTAAAATATTGGAGATATCTATAATAATATAGGCACCTTCTGTTAAATTTATTGAGGATTCACATCCCTGGAGACCAACAAAACTTGAACAGTCTTTCATCATGTCGACAATCTTTTCTGTTTCATTGCTCAATTTTTTGGCTGGAGGTCCACCGCCAGTTTGAGTAGCATATTTTTTCCTGTCTGCATACTGCTTTTTTGCACTAGTCTGCATATTTTGCCATTTTGTTTTCACTTCGTTATCGGTTCTGTAGTGTAAGCCGAGCGAATTAATCTGGACAGCAATGTTTTTCCAAATAGAGATCTTTCTGCTGATGGTCACCGAATTGGTGAGTTTGCTACTCAGTGTGGACATATTTTCCTGCACCAACTGTTGAAGTAGTGTGATTTCGGAACTATCCCAATTTGAACTCCTTTTTCTCTTATCGTCTGCAAAATTCTCCATTTTATTTTTCAACATTAATCGCGAAAATGCACGCGCAATGTTGAATTGTGGGATATTAAACAAGGTTTAACTATAATTACAAACTTTAATTGACACTTACTTAAAATTAGCCTTAAATATGCTTTGTGCAACCGAATTTAAACAGTTGTTTAACTAATTGATACTTAGTGATTTAAATAACACTTATCTTTTAATTGGTATTTAATTTAAATGACGTTTGTTCAACCCAGTCCTGAAGTGGCCAAGTACACCCTGAGGCGCAGCCGAAGGGTGTACAGGCTACTGAAGTGTGTTACACTCCATATCTACGGATAGGAACATAAATAACATAATAGTCCCCAGTTATAGTCCAAAATAAGACATGTTTGACTCCGGCTGCCAATGTAAAAGTGACATTTTCTTTGTTTTTGGGAAGAATAAGTAAAAAATATGAAAGTTTCGAGTCTTTTTTACCCAATGTAGGGTACTACCAAGAACCCTACAGTTGATCAAATTAATGACTTTAAATTCAGTATATAGCTAAAATTAACTAAATTTCATTTTGGAGCGCAACGTCGCGAGCTTTAACGTCATATTATCCCCGTTTTGAAAATTATAACAACATTTGATTGGTTAAATGGCTTGCTACACCCGGGAATAATGGGTTTTTCATACCCGGGGTTTTAACCAATCAAAAGTTGTCATAATTTTCAAACCGGAGATAATAAATATTCTAACCTGTGTCTTGTAGTTAAGCACACTGTATCATTGCTAGCGTTCTAAGTGCACACATGACAATTATACAGTCAAAACTGCTTTAAAAGGCACCTCCACATAACTAACAATCATTGTCTATTAAGGGCAGCCTCATTTCCCCCATAAATGAATAGTGAATATAATTTCAAACAGTATTTAAAGGCCATTTCAGGGGTCGACTTAAGAATGATTTCTAACAAAGGACGCATTTTCAAATTCCCTTGAATGTTCTTTATATACAGGCGTGACTGTATGTGTATTTAACGTAATGTAGTATTCTACATTGTCAGAATAATAGTTTGTAAACGTAATTTGATACTTTGCTGAAAAGGGGGAGAATTTTAAACTCTTCGTTTTCTATTTATATGTAAGTTTTACAATTTTCTGTTGAGATATTTATGAAGTATGTTCTTAGTACATATTCAATATTCATTGATGTTTATTTATACTATAACTAATTGACGAGCAACATTATCAAAAATATGTCACGAATGACCAAATAACACAGTAACTCACGAATGCGCGCAACGTTATTTGGTCATGAGTGACATATTTTTGATAATGAAACTCGTCAATTAGTTATAGTATTTATTATATAGATAAAAAAAATGTTTCGATTCGAATTTAATATAAAATGAGTTTAATTGTACTATATTACGTGTGTAGCGTAGGGATATACTATAATGTGTATCGCTTCAAAAAACATGGCACCATCCACCCACGACAATAAAATAATTAAAATGCTTACCTTGAAATATTATTTTAGTTAAATTTGATCCAAATTGAAGCGTACACGAAGCCAAATAACGTCTAATTTTTACGTTTCAAACTGGAAGTCTTCATATGACGTCGACAACGAAATGGTGCGAAATATAGCGAGAGTGAAATAAAAACGATAATTTCACTAGTGAAATTATCGTTTTTATTTAACTCGGAAATCACGGTATTTCATCGATATCTATATAATAATGAAGGTTAAGAAATCTGGAATCATAATTCGTGTATGCCAACCACAATAGAACGAAACAGTCTTCTGACAAAATCAAACAGTAATAATTTACAAAATAGCCAACCACAATAGCAAGAAACAGTAAACTAACAAAATCAAACAGTAATAGTTTACAAAATAGCCACCCACAATAGCACGAAACAGTCTTCTAACAAAATCAAAGAGTAATAGTTTACAAAATAGCCATCCACAATAGCACGAAACATTCATCTGACAAAATCAAACAGTAATAGTTTACAAAATAGTCAAGCAGAATAGCAAGAATCAGTCTTCTTAGAAAATCAAACAGTAATAGTTTACAAAATAGCCACCCACAATAGCACGAAACAGTCTTCTAACAAAATCAAAGAGTAATAGTTTACAAAATAGCCATCCACAATAGCACGAAACAGTCTTCTGACAAAATCAAACAGTAATAGTTTACAAAATAGGCAACCACAATAGCACGAAACAGTCTTCTTAGAAAATTAAACAGTAATAGTTTACCAAATAGCCAAGTACAATAATACGAAACAGACTTCTGACAAAATTAAACAGTTATAGTTTACAAAATAGCCAACCACAATAGCACGAAACAGTCTTCTTAGAAAATCAAACAGTAATAGTTTACAAAATAGCCAACCACAATAGCACGAAACAGTCTTCTTACAAAATCAAACAGTAATAGTTTACAAAATAGCCAACCACAATAGCACGAAACAGTCTTCTTACAAAATCAAACAGTAATAGTTTACAAAATAGCCAAGAACAATAGCACGAAACAGTCTTCTGACAAAATCAAACAGTAATAGTTTACAAAATAGCCAACCACAATAGCACGAAACAGTCTTCTTAGAAAATTAAACAGTAATAGTTTACAAAATAGCCAACCACAATAACACGAAACAGACTTCTGACAAAATTAAAAAGTTATAGTTTACAAAATAGCCAACCACAATAGCACGAAACTGTCTTCTTAGAAAATCAAACAGTAATAGTTTACAAAATAGCCAACCACAATAGCACGAAACAGTCTTCTTACAAAATCAAACAGTAATAGTTTACAAAATAGCCAAGTACAATAGCACGAAACAGTCTTCTGACAAAATCAAACAGTAATAGTTTACAAAATAGCCAAGTACAATAGCACGAACCAAACATTTGGTGATTGTATGAGCTTTTTAAACAGGTGCAGAAACAAACCTTTAGTGATTGTATGAGTTTTATAAACAGGTGCAGAACCAAACATTTGGTGATTGTATGAGCTTTTTAAACAGGTGCAGAACCAAACATTTGGTGATTGTATGAGTTTTGTAAACAGGTGCAGAACCAAACATTTGGTGACTGTATGAGCTTTATAAACAGGTGCAGAACCAAACATTTGGTGATTGTATGAGCTTTATAAGCATATGTAGAACCAAACCTTTGGTGATTGTATGAGCTTCATAAACAGGTGCAGAACCAAACATTTGGTGATTGTATGAGCTTTATAAACAGGTGCAGAACCAAACATTTGGTGATTGTATGAGCTTTATAAACAGGTGCAGAACCAAACATTTGATGATTGTATGAGCTTTTTAAACAGGTGCAGAAACAAACCTTTGGTGATTGTATGAGTTTTGTAAACAGGTGCAGAACCAAACCTTTGGTGATTGTATGAGCTTTATAAACAAATCCAGAATCAAACCTTTTGTGATATTATATGCTTTATAGACAGGTGCAGAACTAAACCTTTGGTGATTGTATGAGCTTTTTAAACAAGTGCAGAACTAAACCTTTGGTGAGTGCATGAGCTTTATAAACAGGCGCAGAACCGAGTCTTTTGTGATTATACGAGCTTGATAAACAGGTGCAGAACCGAGCCTTTCGTATATTTTTCAGCCATATTTCGTAGCGATTCTAAATGAATATGATACTGCCAAATTGTCTAGAAAGAGCGGAAGCAACTGTCGTGTTTTATTCTTCAAAAAAAAAGAAGAAGACAAGACGTCAAAATAAAAAAAGATAGGAATGAAAGTTAGAAGATACCAAAGTGGTAAGCCGTCAATCGAAGCAGGACAGACAATAAAATGGTCAAAAGAAAAACGACCAAAGGACAAACAATGAGCTACAACTGATTAGTTGAATATGGATAAGGGTTTTGGTTTTTAACGCCACTTTCAACAATATTTCAGCTATATCGTGGTGGTAAGTTTGATTGATGGTGGAAACCGGAGTGCCTGGATAAAACAACCGTCCTGTCACACTTTATATAACACGAAGTTGTCTCTAGTAGACTGTTATTTTCACCTTATTCTATCATTTTCAGATTATCACAATGGAACATAAAAAGAAAGTTATCATTTTTCTACTTGTGTGTGCTGCTATTTTGACCTTGATTATAAAACCACACAACAAAGTTATATATCCTATGATTGATATAACCCGGAAAGTATTTAATGTAATTGGAGGTCAGACTGAGTCTTCTACACTAGATGGAGGTCATAACACCTCTACATTACTCAGAGGTCATAATACCTCTAAACCAATCAACTACAACAATACTAATCCAATTGAGGCTATCCGTCAAGATTGTGGCCAACTTTGCGATACTTCAAGAAAGGGATCCACTGGTCCGTTCTTCAACCACATACATGCCGATATAAATTGTGATGCTATTTTTAGAAACCCATTTATAGATCGTTCTCACGGATTACCTAAGGCACCACGTAAAATTCCACAAGAATTATTGAAGGATTTTACTATGAATAATCGCTTGCCTGTGCGACAATATTATTTGGACAAACCTTATTTAGGCAATAAAGCACGAACACCAGTATGGACGGAACAATTAATTGATAGTTGGGTTGAAAAGGCGAAGAAGGGAAAATTAGAAGGTAATTATTATATGGCAGAAACCAATGCTCTACGAGATGGTCTGAAACACGCACCAGGGATTCAGAATGGACGTGTTTTAGTGATTGGTTCTGAAAATCCATGGCTTGAAGCATGTGTGTTAGAAGCTGGTGCTCGAGAAGTGGTGACTTTAGAATATGGAAGTATTATATCTGAACATCCAAAAGTTAAAACATTAGTGCCATATGAATTTCGCATGCGATATCTTAACAATACATTAGGTAGATTTGACGCTGTAGCCACATTTAGTTCAGTAGAACATTCAGGTTTAGGACGGTACGGTGATGCCTTAAACCCCTGGGGTGATATAATAGCCATTGCTAGAGCTTGGTGTGTGACCAAGGAAGGTGGCTCTTTAACAATAGGTGTAATGTATAATTATGATCATGAATATATTAGATTTAACGCTGATCGGTGGTATGGTAAAATACGGTACCCATATCTTACTACTAATTGGAAACAGTTATATCAAGGTCGAGGGTCACAGCGTGTCCATGTGTTTACAAAATAAATATAGGTTGAAGAGGCTTTATTAGGTATTATGCCTTATATTAATGAAGGCTGCTTTCAATATTCAAGACGGGCACGTTTTTAAAAACTAGTACGAATTTTTTTTTAATTGAACCATTCTTAAAACATTGTTATTCTCAAGAAAATGAGTTGCTTATTAACATTACCAGTGTTTACAGAATACACAAATCACCATTTCTCATTTTTCTATTTGATCAAGCATATTTATGTCGAATTGTTTTATATAGATAACATGACATTCGTAATAACAGAACGTAAGGAATGCCACTCAACTGCAGGCTAGGGGACGGTTCACACTCATTGTAGGGTATGAGTTATTCTTATCGTTGAAGACCCTATTGTGACTGAAATGTTTCTTTACTTTTATATGTGTCTAAGTGTAATGTTGGAAAGTACCTCTTGTTCATTTACATCTATATCATGTCTCACTGCAAGCTGTTCCTTTACATTAATATGTGTTTAAGTGTAATGTTGGATAGTTTCTCATGTTCATCTACATCCATATCCTTTCTCACTACAAGCTGTTCCGTTACTTCAATTGTTGTCTAATAAGTGTATTGTTGGATAGTCTCTCATGCTCATTTACATCCATATCCTTTCTCACTACAAGTTGTTGTTTTACTTTAATTGCTGTCTAATAAGTGTATTGTTGGATAGTTTCTCATGTGCATTTACATCCATATCCTTTCTCACTTCAAGTTGCTCTTTTACTTTAATTTGTGTCTAAGTGTAATGTTGGATAGTTGCTTATGTTCATCTGTATCCATATCCGTTCTCACTACAAGCTGTTCCGTTACTTTAAGTTGTGTCCAAGTGTAATACTGGCTAGTCTCTGATGTTATTTCAACGGCTATATCTTTTGTCAGTTACTTTAATTTGTGTCCAAGTGTAATACTGGCTAATGTCTCATGTTATTTTAACAGCTATATCTTTTGTCAGTTACTTTAATTTGTGTCCAAGTGTAATACTGGCTAGTCTCTCATGTTATTTTAACAGCTATATCTTTTGTCAGTTACTTTAATTTGTGTCCAAGTGTAATACTGGCTAGTCTCTGATGTTATTTTAACAGCTATATCTTTTGTCAGTTACTTTAATTTGTTTCCAAGTGTAATACTGGCTAGTCTCTGATGTTATTTTAACAGCTATATCTTTTGTCAGTTACTTTAATTTGTGTCCAAGTGTAATACTGGCTAGTCTCTGATGTTATTTTAACAGCTATATCTTTTGTCAGTTACTTTAATTTGTGTCCAAGTGTAATACTGGCTAGTCTCTGATGTTATTTTAACAGCTATATCTTTTGTCAGTTACTTTAATTTGTGTCCAAGTGTAATACTGGCTAGTCTCTGATGTTATTTTAACAGCTATATCTTTTGTCAGTTACTTTAATTTGTGTCCAAGTGTAATACTGGCTAGTCTCTCATTTTATTTTAACAGCTATATCTTTTTTCAGTTATATCATTCCTCCGTTACTTGAATTTCTGTCCGAATGTAATGTTGGAAAGTATCTCTTGTTCATTTAGATCTATATCATGTCTCACTGCAAGCTGTTCCTTTACATTAATATGTGTCTAAGTGTAATGTTGGATAGTTTCTCATGTTCATCTACATCCATATCCTTTCTCACTACAAGCTGTTCCGTTACTTTAATTGTTGTCTAATAAGTGTATTGTTGGATAGTTTTTCATGCTCATTTACATCCATATCCTTTCTCACTACAAGTTGTTCCATTACTTTAATTGTTGTCTAATAAGTGTATTGTTGGATAGTCTCTCGTGTTCATCTAGATCCATATCCTTTCTCACTACAAGTTGTTCTTTTACTTTAATTGCTATATAATAAGTGTATTGTTGGATAGTTTCTCATGTGCATTTACATCCATATGCTTTCTCACTTCAAGTTGCTCTTTTACTTTAATTTGTGTCTAAGTGTAATGTTGGATAGTTGCTTATGTTCATCTGTATCCATATCCGTTCTCACTACAAGCTGTTCCGTTACTTTAATTTGTGTCCAAGTGTAATACTGGCTAGTCTCTCATGTTATTTTACCAGCTATATCTTTTGTCAGTTACTTTAATATGTGTCCAAGTGTAATACTGGCTAATGTCTCATGTTATTTTAACAGCTATATCTTTTGTCAGTTACTTTAATTTGTGTCCAAGTGTAATTCTGGCTAGTCTCTCATGTTATTTTAACAGCTATATCTTTTGTCAGTTACTTTAATTTGTGTCCAAGTGTAATACTGGCTAGTCTCTGATGGTATTTTAACAGCTATATCTTTCTTCAGTTACTTTAATTTGTGTCCAAGTGTAATACTGGCTAGTCTCTCATTTTATTTTAACAGCTATATCTTTTTTCAGTTATATCAGTCCTCCGTTACTTGAATTTGTTTCCGAATGTAATGTTGGAAAGTATCTCATGTCCATTTACATCCATATCCTCTCTTACAATACAAAAAGAAACCCCAAAACAGAAAAGAACAAATAAAAGTCATATAAAATAAATAAAGACACATGCAGTATGGTGATGTTACGTGTGTTGAAAATAATTTTCCTATTTTCAAATGTTACTAATGTTTTTTTGTTCATTGCTAATGATGTAAAATAATGAAACACATGTGAGAATAATGTTGTGTGATAAAGAGAATGGTTGTCTCATTGATGCTGTTAATATAAATGTGAGAATAATGTTGTGTGATAAAGAGAATGGTTGTCTCATTGATGCTGTTAATATAAATGTGAGAATAATGTTGTGTGATAAAGAGAATGGTTGTCTCATTGATGCTGTTAATATATATAACTGTATTTATAACACGTGTTGTAATAATGTTGTGTGATAAAGAGAATGGTTGTCTCATTGATGCTGTTAATATATAACTGTATTTATAACACGTGTTGTCAACAAATAAGAGGATTAATGCAGCTAGTATGAAATATGATTGATTCCGTTGAATTCTAATGAAAGGATTTAAATATATGTAATGTAAATGGTTTAGCCCATACTTTCTTTGTCTTGTGTTATTGAATATTTTTCATAAACCACATGTGTTGTATTTGAAGGAAATACTTTTGAGCTGATACTCATTCAATCTAATCTGGCTTAGACTGCCTAAATTAGTAATAATTGGTAATCATGATACTCGACAAAGAAGGAATGGGCTAAATTGATTATACAATACTTGGTCATTAGTATATGAAAAAGAATGCATCTCGGCTTCGCCTCGAGCCATTCTTTTTCATATACTATGACCAGGTATTGAATAATCTATACGTATTCTATGGAATGACACATATTTTACTGTTACTTGATTATTTTTATATACATGTATTTATAATTTACAGATTTAAACATAGGTCGATATTTTTTATAAAAAGGAAATAAATTGAATCATCAGCCAAACTTATCACATGTTTGTTTTTTCCAAACAAAATCACACGATTCAGTAAAGCACTTTGAAGATATCAACGAGGTAAAATGGTAATGAGAAACCGTAAATCAAACAAGGGTAGACAATACAATGGCCAAAGGAAAAAAGGCAACAAAAAAGAAAAATAATGATCTACAAAACACTACACAAAAACTTAGGTGCTCCGGAAGGTGAGCAGTTCCTGATCCACTCATGTATGGATTCAATTGTTTTGATAATGTAAGAACTGAATAAAACATCTTCGATTTCTTTAAAATGTAAACAAAGAAATAAAAGCAATTGTCCTTGCAGTTTCCAAAAAGGCTAAAGTTAGTAGAATTTAGCCAATTTCTTCGTTACCATTTCTGTTATAAACTCAACAGAATGGCAATATTAAATAAATGTGGTTTTATGATAGATGTTAAATCAGAAGAATGGAACTATAATCTTATGTATTGTTATCAACTGATTTTGTATAACACATAAAACAAGCTTAACCCTGCCACTTTGTATTTATGAACCTGTACAAGACAGGAATGTTAGTGGCCATGTTTTTCTGTGTCAGGGGATCGATTGTATTTATGGACCTGTACAAGACAGGAATGTTAGTGGCCATGTTTTTGTTGTCGATTGTGCCTCTTTCAACGATTTTGATATTTGATTTTGGAATTATTCCGACATTGTGCTATTTTTTTTTATTTATTTAACATTTTATTGATATGCATTATAAATTCTGGTCAGATTATGTCTTGTGTGTGTTTGAATCGAGGACTCAGGGGTGCTAAGGGTGCGCGTAATGTTTCATTAATACACGATATGAGAGGTTTATAGGAAACATCTGTCACACAAATCTATCAATATAACCTTTGTAAAATAAAATTAAATAATGTTAAACGCAATAAAGATTTTCTATGCATTTTCAGTCATAACCCTTTCTCTAATAGAATTATATATGAATGGAAATTAGGAGAGGATACAAATAAATATAAAAAATAACAAAAAATAAATCTTCAACGTCTGTTACACTTTAGTTAGCTATTTATAAATTCACAGACGAAGTGTTAGGGGTTAACATGTTTAATTATTTCAGTTATATCGTGGCGGAATTCATGCACGAACAATAAAATGTGAAATATAAAAATTCAATGCAATCGATTATAACTTGTCGGGGACGTGAAACAGTGGAGCGTATATTTTGTATGTCACACTATTATAAATTGCACAAGCAGGAAAGTGATGAGTCATGTATATGTTTGTTAAGAGCATCAATATTGCCTCTTTCTACGATTTTTCAATTGACTTTTTAAACTGTTTCCACAGTGTGGTGTTCTTATTGTAATCTATAAAACTGCAAACAATGCATTCAATGCATATACTTAATTTTCAACATTATTAAATAAAAATTACATTATAAAATAATAATTGTATTACGGAAAGGAACATTAAATATATTTTCGATAATCAAATCTATTACATTTTTTATGAAAAAAGAGTTTAAACGAAGACGACCATTTTCCACCAATAGTAAATTGTTGAATCCTGAAATTTCTGACAAACACAAACAAGTTTGCAGTGAACAAACTACGATGTCACCTTTTATGGATCAAACTGATTGATTTGGAGAAACGAATCGAATTGAGTGACGAATGTCTTTGATAAACGTTAGAGAATACCGAAGGGACAATCAAAAATTAACAATCCAGAGAAACTGGCAACATAGGGCATAAAAGACGAAGACTAAAAAAGCAAAGTCACACCACAATATGTGTTGGACACCACTATAATACAACCAAACGTAAATAAGGCATGAACCCTCCTACAAACAACTGATGGTAAAGACGAATCGAACATCGTTTTTATTCGGAAATTGTTATGATCACCACAACACGGAAATCAGACACATAATAGGACAACACAAAAAACTTTAAAAAAAATGAGCAATACGACCTCTCTCCCCCCCCCCCCCCCAAAAAAAAACCCGGTGTGAACTCAGGTGCTCGCGAGGGGTAAGCAGTTCCTGTTTCTTATAAGACACCAGCTGATTTCATGAGAAGGACTTTATTGTGTGTACTTTTATCATTTGTCAGAGTTGAATTCTCATTCACACCACCATTGGAGTGGCTAGTGTTTAGACCGTTGCTATAGTGATTTGGAAAGAAGTTTCGTGGGGCATTTGCCAAACACAGCAAAATAGCTTCGCTTATTAGGACACTTTATCAAATTAGATCTCCAACAGAGTGAGGAAAGATCCAGTTCTCCAGCTTTTGATGAAATTCCAAAAGGAACATAAAACATACCGATGATTGTGTAGGATTTATTCTTTCACTAGTGCGATCGGTTTATGTTGGGGTGTCAACTGAATTATCAATACCGAATTCCTTTATTAAGCAGTCTATGTAATATGATTTACTTTCAACTTAGATATTATAAGAGACCTCGTCTACAGCGACAGAAACATAAATTTGTTGCGGAGGTACGACATGCGTTTTCATCCTCGTTGTTGCGGAGGTATGACATGCGTTTTGATCCTCGTTGTTGCGTGATTGCTTATTGTGCTGTTATTTTATTTATTGCTAATTTTTATTAACGACCTCACAGCCTTACCTATTCGAAAAAAGTATCTGTCTTCTCTTTCAATATTTGCCAATTGTCTGGCATAACTCTGCACATAATGCATAGGAATTGTAAAGAAACATTTGCAGATACGAAAGGGACAATCAGAAGAGTTTGAAGATACCAAGGGTAGTAAGAAGCCGTAAATTGAAGAAGGACGGACTATACATTGTGGGAGTTTTAAAACTAATTATATTTTTTCCCATGTAAAGGAGTATTTTATTAAAAATAATAAATGTTAAGTCTTATCCGTTTCTTCGATTTTTTTGTTCGACTTTTGAGCTGTTCTGACTGTCTTGTGTTATTTGTATTCCACTTTTGAGCTGTTCTGACTGTCTTGTGTTATTTGTATTCCACTTTTGAGCTGTTCTGACTGTCTTGTGTTATTTGTATTCCACTTTTGAGCTGTTCTGACTGTCTTGTGTTATTTGTATTCCACTTTTGAGCTGTTCTGACTGTCTTGTGTTATTTGTATTCCACTTTAGAGCTGTTCTGACTGTCTTGTGTTATTTGTATTCCACTTTTGAGCTGTTCTGACTGTCTTGTGTTATTTGTATTCCACTTTAGAGCTGTTCTGACTGTCTTGTGTTATTTGAATTCCACTTTTGAGCTGTTCTGACTGTCTTGTGTTATTTGTATTCCACTTTTGAGCTGTTCTGACTGTCTTGTGTTATTTGAATTCCACTTTAGAGCTGTTCTGACTGTCTTGTGTTATTTGTATTCCACTTTTGAGCTGTTCTGACTGTCTTGTGTTATTTGTATTCCACTTTTGAGCTGTTCTGACTGTCTTGTGTTATTTGTATTCCACTTTAGAGCTGTTCTGACTGTCTTGTGTTATTTGTATTCCACTTTAGAGCTATTCTGACTGTCTTGTGTTATTTGTATTCCACTTTTGAGCTGTTCTGACTGTCTTGTGTTATTAAGTATTCCACTTTAGAGCTGTTCTAACTGTCTTGTGTTATTTGTATTCCACTTTAGAGCTGTTCTGACTGTCTTGTGTTATTTGTATTCCACTTTTGAGCTGTTCTGACTGTCTTGTGTTATTTGTATTCCACTTTTGAGCTGTTCTGACTGTCTTGTGTTATTTGTATTCCACTTTTGAGCTGTTCTGACTGTCTTGTGTTATTTGTATTCCACTTTTGAGCTGTTCTGACTGTCTTGTGTTATTTGTATTCCACTTTTGAGCTGTTCTGACTGTCTTGTATTTTTTTGTATTCCACCTTTGAGCTGTTCTGATTGTCTTGTATTTTTTTATTCCACTTTAGAGCTGTTCTGACTGTCTTGTATTTTTTTTATTCCACTTTAGAGCTGTTCTAACTGTCTTGTATTTTTTGTATTCCACTTTTGAGCTGTTCTGACTGTTTTGTATTTTTTTATTCCACTGTAGAGCTATTCTGACTGTCTTGTATATTTATTTTTTTCATTTTGTTGATAGCGCGCCACTGAGAATTTCTTCAACTGGTAACTGTTTACATGGATCATCTAGTCGTACCATATGTTAATATTGATATATATTTAATTACGTTGTACAAGTATATCGTTTTACATCATTGTGAGTGTATTCATTTGTTCGATTATTTAGTGCTTAACTATTCACAGTATAAATAGACTACTAGTTAAAGTCACTAGTACAGGTATTTCTATAGAATATTCAATCAATACCTGGTATAGTTATTCTCTTTGTAACGAACAAGCGAGTGATTACACAACCCATGGATATTCTTATTTGTAACGAGAAGTTAAATTTATTTATAGGTATACAGGTTATCAGAATTTATTTTTTTTGTTTATATTAAAAGTTGCCAATATTCGATGTTTTATACTAATAAAATGTTCTAAATAAGAAAGCCAGGTTTAAAAAATATGTTATAATGTCGTAATTAGTGAAAATAATTCGAATGTCTGTTGGTAATATCGCCATTAACACGACCTAATTATAAGTCGGCTGCTTTTCTGAAGTTTGTCGAATACTGATAACTGCTATTAATAACCAGGAAGCATGTTGCATGTAAATTCGCTAGAAATAATATAATTTAAGAAATATATCTATGAAATTGGATCCCGGGGTAATCAGTTAATATTATTTAATGGTATTTAGGAAGAATGACACTTAAAATCGGAAATACATGATGAAATCAATAAAAACAGACCCAAACTCTGCAAAGGGGCCCGATAAAGGGAAAATTGTAAACAAATTGTATTGCATATTATTGACAACACTTGAGTTGGCTTGACTATATTTGTTTTAGAAAAAAACAGACATGAAGTTCATTATTTTAGTCTCTAATTTAAAAGAGATATCACCTAGCGTTTTCTCCGGAAAAAAAAGAATATATAAAAAATTTACGATGCTATTCTACTGTTAAAATATGATTCGGCAGAAAAAAGATACTAAATTATGCTTACGTGTTGAAAAATGGAGTAGGTCGGTTTAACATCTCTTTTAATTTTTTACACAAAACTTGCTGAATGCTCCTTTTTGTGTCGTTTTCGTATAGAATCCGTCAATGTTTTTGTTCTTCCACGATTCGATTTGTGCCATGTGCTTTCTTCATCAACAAACAATTTCGCACGTGCGCAAACCCTTTCCCGAATGAGTTCACTGTCAGGTCGCATGAATATTGCGCGGGTAAAAAATGCATTCTTTATTGGATTCAAGAAAATAAAACAGCGACGTATTTCCTTCGTTCTAGGCTATTTACGTATGATATTATGAAAATTTCAACTGCAATTTCTATAAAACATCGAATATTTTATTACTTTTAATATCAAAATAAAGCAAATCTGACAGCTGTTAATGGTTTGAAAACAAATAATTGATCCACATTTTTTCAACTTATTCAGTCATTTTTAGTTTGTCACAATGGATTATAGCAAGATAGTTCTAGTTTGTCTACTGTTGTGTGTTGGCATTTTGACTTGGTGTTTAAAACCACACAAATTTCTACACACCCTAAGAGCCATAACCCGGAATGGATTTAATGTAATGGGAGGTCAAAAATGGACAATCCAGAGAAACTGATAACATAGGAAACGGTTAAAGCGACATAACTGTAAACTGTAAATCCATACAAAACGGTCAAAGGGACGTAACTGAAAACAATACAATAAATGTAGTTCCGATAACGAAATGGCGCGAAATATAGCGAGAGTGAAATTAAAAACGATAATTTCACGGTGAAATTATTGTTTTTATCTAACTCGGAAAATTCTGTAATTCACAGCTATCTATATAATGAACGGGCTTATTTGCATATACGTGTTGCATAGACAAACTCTTCACAAGAACCACTATTTGTACAGAGGAAAAATATTCATGGGACGGAAGACGTTATCTTGTTTACGATGGGTGTAACAAATCAACAAACAAAATATTACAGGAGCTGTGCCAGACAGTTAGAAAATACAATTTTTTCATATCTTCCATCAAGGTTCCATGGAGACTATTCTAATATACATTATAAAAATATATTTTGCTTATTTTATGATAAAGAGAAAAAGAGTAGAACATTCTTTAAAACTAATTTGAAAAATGGAGTAACATTATGGGACTTTGAGATATCATGTGATACATACATTCCTGTATATTATCATGTGTCATTAGAACGGTTTATTAGATTTGCTCAAAATAATGGTTGTAATATATATTTGAAACCACTTGGTGACGAGTGTGGGAGGAACATGAACAACAATAAATGTAATACGAGTGGGAATTTGTTAATTGAAGATCCTGATATTACATGGACATGCGAACATTTGAATGTACCGTCAGGCCGAAGAAATGAATTTTGAATAATGTTCAATCCTATGGACAAAACTACCAGATTCATCTCGACTTGCAACGTAACAGTTTATGGGACACGTATGATGATCAGATTGAGGAATACTGCATACAAATGCCATTGATCGAGAATCATGTGCCATATAAAAACATATGTTATAGGCAATGCAATGGTATTACGGAATATAACGTCACAGACCAACCTAGTACTACTACCCCAACTTTTCACTTTTAAGATTTGACAAACAGCCAAACAAATTTATAACAACATTGATGTAAATTAGCTTTATTCTTCATCATCATCTTTATTCAAAATCATACAAAACACTAACTTTTATAAGTTTTTCTAAGTAGTAGATATATGACTAGGGACTAGGTTTGACTAATGTTTGTTATCTATGCTCCAATATACTCATAAATATGTCACGACAAGGAATCTCAGCCCTCTATTATCAAATATAATGTGTTAATTCAACGTTGAATGATTATATATGCGAGTCATAGCAAGTAAGTTATTGTATTTAACGCTAGATGAACTTTATATCATGACAAGAACAAGTAATGTCATGATGAGATTTAAAATGTCTGATTTGTGCTAAGCAAACCAGCTTATTTGGACAGTGTTAGTGCTAGCTCACTGAAACAACAGTCAGTATGTTATGTGACGCATGGCACATTATGCTGACTCCGATCCAACCAGTGTCTATCCTTACTCCTTGCTACGTACTCAGTCAAGAAGCAGTAAAGGTACATGTTATAGTCTTTGGTTAAAATCATATTTTTCACTTGTTCTCCTTTACAGATATTTCGCGGCATGGAAGGTCTGAAGAAACCCAAATATGTGTCACATGTGAGTGACTTATGTCATGAATATATAATGATATGATCCATACGGCTATATCCTTTTTCGGCCAACCCTATTGCTCGTACCACGCAAATCTATTTGCGCGTGACTCCTCTCCTATGCCAAGACATATAAGTAAAAGACTTACAGGACCACGAGGGGAGCACGTTAATCATTCCATCACTGAGTCGATATTTATGATTATGCCAAAGAAAATGTAATCCATCGCCGAGTCGATCTTATTGATTATTCCAAAGCAAGCTTATTCATCACCGAAGCGATCTTTATGATTATTCCAAAGGAAATTGAATCCATCACCGAGTCGATCTTTATGATTATTCCAAAGAAATTTTAATCCATCACAGAGTCGATCTTATTGATTATTCCAAAGCAGAATTATTCCACCACTGAGTCGATCTTTATGATTATTCCAAAGCAGACTTATTCCACCACTGAGTCGATATTGATGATTATTCAAAAGAAAATTTAATCAATCACCGAGTCGATCTTATTGATTATTCCAAAGCAGACTTATTCCACCACTGAGTCAATCTTTATGATTATTACAAAGCACACTTATTCCACCACCGAGTCAATCTTATTGATTATTCCAAAGCAGGCTTATTCCACCACCGAGTCAATCTTATTGATTATTCCAAAGCAGACTTATTCCACCACTGAGTCGATATGTATGACTATTCCAAAGCAGACTTATTCCACCACCGAGTCGATCTTTATGATTATTCCAAAGCAAACTTATTCCACCACCGAGTCAATCTTGATGATTATTCCAAAGCAGACTTATTCCACCACTGAGTCGATATTTATGATTATTTCAAAGAAAATGTAATCCATCACCGAGTCGATCTTTATGATTATTCCAATGCAAGCTTATTCCACCACCTAGTCGATCTTTATGACTATTCCAAAGCAGACTTATTCCACCACCGAGTCGATCTTTATGATTATTCCAAAGCAAACTTATTCCACCACCGAGTCAATCTTGATGATTATTCTAAAGCAGATTTATTTCACCACTGAGTCGATCTTTATGATTATTCCAATGCAAGCTTATTCCACCACCGAGTCAATCTTTATGATTATTCCAAAGCAGACTTATTCCACCACCGAGTCGATCTTTATGATTATTCCAAAGCAAACTTATTCCACCACTGAGTCGATATTTATGATTATTCCAACGAAAATGTAATTCATCACCGAGGCGATCTTTATGATTATTCCAATGCAAGCTTATTCCACCACCGAGTCAATCTTTATGATTATTCCAAGTCTTTTACCGGAGTTGACTCTATACGGGGTCGGTGTTGCTCAGTAGTTTTGCTTTGTTTTTCTTCGTCTTGTGTACCTTTGCTGCCAGTTTCTCTAGATTGTACTTTTGGATTGACCCTTCGGTATTACTTACTTCATAAGAGCACAAAAAGCATCGCACTCAGTCGTTTGAAAGGGCATCTTTCTTCCTGTCCCGGTTTTTCTGTTACTATTTATTGCAATGCGTTCTACATGAATCGAGTACCAAGAGATTGTTACATGCATAATAGACGATAAATCAAGCAAGAATATTTTGTATCCCTTTATTATACACACTAGTGATTGTACATCGAATGTAATGATTGTAGGATAAAATATATAAAAAAAACCAGACAGCATAAGACATAAAGGCTAACATCAAAATAAGAAAACTCCCGGATAACACTGACTCATAGACAACCCGGAAGTAAAACCAGGCCTACCGGAAGGATACAGATCCCGTATCTGATATAGATAAATATAGAGGGTATATCATGATATGAAGAAATAAACACTGCTTATATTGTTCCTTTCCTTGCAGAAACAACAGCCAATAAAATGACACAAAAAAACCACACATTGTCGGAATAGTTCCAAAATCCAATAGCAATATCATAGAAAGATGCAAAATCGATACCCCCCAGCAGAAACAAATACAGGACCGCCCACTTCTTGGCTTTGTACAGGTACTTCAATAAAGAGTGGCGGAGTTAAGCTAGTTTTATGGACCAACTGACACTATTTTAACAATGTTATTTCTATTACAGAGAAGATGTATTGATCTGATGTGCTATCCAGGACGAACACTTCTAGAAAAAGGATGCGTTCCATTGCTTGATATCACATATGACCTTGGGTATATTTTATCTTTAGAATTAACAGGAGGTCCATTAACACATATAAATGATACAATTCTATTTTTAGATAAAATAGAGGGTGAGATAGAATTATCAATTCTCAATAGTTTGCGTGACTTATTTTTTCACTTAAGAATGGAATCGAGTATATATCTATATAATTCAAAATATAACAATGGAATATCTTGGAATGAGTCTACAATATCTACATTAATATACCAGAAACTGTCTTGTCTTTCTCTGGTGTCCCGATCACGTCTTGAAGAAAGACTCTTGTTATTAACAACATCGACATTCAACTTTTCATTTTCAGACACCTGGTATCAACTTGATATATTGCCGAATGCCGACTCGTTTCTTTTACCGTCATATAAACCTGATATCAACCAATCGTGTTCCATCCAAAGAAATATATCCGAGAGTCTGCGAAGATATTCACACGTGATACAATTATTGACGTGTCAACAGGTGAAGCTACAGCAAAATGAATTTCTGATTGACAGCGATACATTGCAGCTGACTTTAATTTCCATTAGTGTAGAAGTCAGTAATTTAGACTATACAGTGACACCATCAAATAACGTTAGAATGTGTGCAAACCAAATACAAATTGCTTTTTAAGTCAAAGAAAGCAGATTCTAGTTTATTCCAGAATATATTAGGGACGTCGTTAATGATATGCACATGCTTTCATTAGTCTTTTTGCTGTTAACATTGTTAGCATACATAATATTTCCCGCTTTGCGATCCTTACCAGGAAAAAATAATATGGCTTTAGTAGTTGCTATGATAGCTGGCCATACACTGTACCAGTTTGGAATGTATCAGAATCAATATGAAATGGCTTGTAAAATTATCGGAGTTCTGATACATTATTTTTGGTTGGTAATGTTTTTATGCCTTAATGTTTGTTCATTTCATATGTTTAGAGTTTTCAGAAATATGCTTCAACATGGAACGTCCAGTCAAAGAAAATCGTTTGTATTGTGTTTGCTGTATTCATATGGTACCCCGCTAATCATTGTTATGTCAAATATTGTTGTAGAACTATTTGTAGAAAAGGAATCCGACATTGGCTATGGCGGTAACATTTGCTTTTTAAATCAACCAATCGCTGTCATTGTGACATTCATTTCACCCATAATGCTTGTATGCTTGTTGAACAATTTCGTTTTTGTCATGACGGCGAAAAATATAGCAAAAACATCATCGATTGTGGAGAAACAGCAAATTGAGTCAAATCGAGTAAATTTTTCTGTGTATGTTAAATTATTTACAATAACGGGAATTTCGTAGGTAAAATAGTTGTCAAAGCAGTACCAAATTCAGTGAGGAGGGTGGAACATCTATCGTGAATCATATCCATCAACAACCCCGAGTCACCTGAAGTATTTTAACTACGAAAGTAAATGTCAAAAACACTCTTACGTCACACATTGATAAACAATATTTTTTACATTTTTGTTGACTTCCTTATCTTTATACATTTTCACTATATGAAAATCCATCGTTTATTACTAATAGTGTCTGCTTTTAACATTGATTTTAATACATTGTAGCATTGTCGCTTAATTGTGCTGATGTGTGGCTCGATATTGTGGCATCAACATCTTTATTTGGTTATTATAATGACAATTATTATTTTGTTTAGCTTCATCATGTTAAATGAAGCAATATACATTAATACATTCTTTCATCCCCTCTGGTAAGTTCATAAGGTAAAATGAAACATGTTATATTTTTCCACCATCTTTATTAGTTTCATCTTGTATAATTAGACATTTTATATTGTTTCACTGCCATTGTTAGTTTCATCATATATAATGAAACATTATACATATAACCAACATTGGTAGTTTCATCATGCAAAAATGAAACATGTTATATTCTTTCATCGCCATGTTAGTTTCATCATATAAAATGAGACATGCTATATTCTTTTACTGCCATTGTTAACTAAGTCATACAAAAATGAAACATGTTATATTCTTTCACCACCATTGGTAACTAAGTCATACAAAATAAGCATCATATATTCTTTCACCGCCAATGGTTACTAAGTCATACAAAATAAACATGTTATATTCTTTCACCGCCATTGGTAACTAAGTCATACAAAAATGAAACATGTTATATTAATTCACCGCCATTGTTAATTTAGTCATACAAAATAAACATGTTATATTCTTTCACCGCCATTGGTAACTAAGTTATACAAAATAAACATGCTATATTATTTCACCGCCATTGTTAACTTAGTCATACAAAATAAACATGTGATATGCTTTCACCGCCATTGTTAGTTTCATCATGTAAAAATGAAACATTTTATTTTCTGTTAGTTTCATGTAAACAGCAACATGTTATACTCATTCGGTGTGCAAATAATTGAAACATATTCATTTGGTACTGATACATAATGTGATATTCAAACACAATGACAGATGACGCAAATGCCAAAATCTAACAGTAGTTGCAATCAATACCTATGTATAATGCATAAAAAAAGATTGAAGATATCAAAGGTGTAATCAGAATCCGTAAATTGAAGAACAGACAACACAATGGCCAAACAGAAAAAAAGATAAAAGGTAAAACAATGATCTACCAAGCACTTCAAATTCTTGCTACAAAGCCGGTGATAAGTCATGAATGAGGAAGGGACCGGAATGTGATTACGACAAACAGAGCATAAGTGAGATGTAATCGATAGAAAATATCTGATAAAGTTTGCCAGTAACATGTCGGCTTTTCATAAGTACTACGGATTCCGCAACGATCAAAACAGCCAGACAAGATGTAAATGAAACACTGTTATACACAATATGTATATAGTGCGTATTATATATGTCAATATATTTATGTAATTCAATACAGATAATTATTTTCGGACGTTTTTGTTATTTTCCCAACTATTTTACTGTCTTTGTTTATGTTGACATTTATTTTGTAATAGTATGTGGTCTTTTTGAATGGTACGAATCTGTACAGGCTTTGTGCACGTTTGTTTATATCTGTACTGAGAGGTTATTGTTCATTTTTTTTTATATTGGTGGAATTGTTGACCATCACAGTTAAAGAAAAGTTTGAAGATATCAAAACGGTAATCAGGAGCTGTAAATCGACAAAGGACAGACAATACAATGACCAACAGAAAAAGGACAAACAATGATCAATAAAACACTACACAGAAAACTAAAGATTGGGGCAAGAAAGGTTTGAAGATACCAAAGGGGTAATCAGAAGCTGTAAATCAAAGGACAGACAATACAGTGAACAACAGTAAAAGGAGAAACAATACTGTGACCAAATGAAAAAGGACAAACAATATAGTTCCCAAAAGAAAAAGGACAAACAATACAGTGACCAAAAGAAAAAGGACAAACAATACAGTGACCAAAAGAAAAAGGACAAACAATACAGTGACCAAAAGAAAAAGTACAAACAATACAGTGACCCAAAACAAAAAGGACAAACAATACAGTGACCAAAAGAAAAAGGACAAACAATACAGTGTCCAAAAAAAAAAGTACAAACAATACAGTGACCAAAAGAAAAAGGACAAACAATACAGTGACCAAAAGAAAAAGGACAAACAATACAGTGACCAAAGGAAAAAGTACAAACAATACAGTGACCAAAAGAAAAGGGACAAACAATACAGTGACCAAAAGAAAAAGGACAAACAATACAGTGACCAAAAGAAAAAGGACAAATAATACAGTGACCAAAAGAAAAAGGATAAACAATACAGTGACCAAAAGAAAGAGGGCAAACAATACAGTGACCAAAAGAAAAAGGACAAACAATACAGTGACCAAAAGAAAAAGAACAAACAATACAGTGACCAAAAGAAAAAGGACAAACAATACAGTGACCAAAAGAAAAAGGACAAACAATACAGTGACCAAAAGAAAAAGGACAAACAATACAGTGACCAAAAAAAAAAGGACAAACAATACAATGACCAAAAGAAAAAGGACATACAATACAGTGACGAATAGAAAAGGGAGAAACAATACAGTGACGAAAAGAAAAAGGACAAACAATACAGTGACCAAAAGAAAGAGGACAAACAATACAGTGATCAAAAGAAAAAGAACAAAAAATACAGTGACCAAAAGAAAAAGGAGAAACAATAAAGTGACCAAAAGAAAAAGGGCAAACAATACAGTGACCAAAAGAAAAAGCACAAACAATACAGTGACCAAAAAAAAAGGACAAACAATACAGTGACCAAAAGAAAAGGGACAAACAATACAGTGACCAAAAGAAAAAGGACAAACAATACAGTGACCAAAAGAAAAAGGACAAACAATACAGTGACCAAAAGAAAAAGGACAAACAATACAGTGACCAAAAGAAAAAGGATAAACAATACAGTGACCCAAAGAAAGAGGGCAAACAATACAGTGACCAAAAAAAAAAGGACAAACAATACAGTGACCAAAAGAAAAAGAACAAACAATACAGTGACCAAAAGAAAAAGGACAAACAATACAGTGACCAAAAGAAAAAGGACAAACAATACAGTGACCAAAAGAAAAAGGACAAACAATACAGTGACCAAAAAAAAAAGGACAAACAATACAATGACCAAAGGAAAAAGGACATACAATACAGTGACGAATAGAAAAGGGAGAAACAATACAGTGATGAAAAGAAAAAGGACAAACAATACAGTGACCAAAAGAAAAAGGACAAACAATACAGTGATCAAAAGAAAAAGGATAAAAAATACAGAGACCAAAAGAAAAAGGAGAAACAATACAGTGACCAAAAGAAAAAGGATAAACAATACAGTGACCAAATGAACAAGGACAAACAATAGAGTGGCCAAAAGAAAAGGGACAAACAATACAGTGACCAAAAGAAAAAGGACAAGCAATACAGTAGACAGAAGAAAAAGGACAAACAATACAGTGGCCAAAAGAAAAAGGACAAACAATACAGTGACCAAAAGAAAAAGTACAAACAATACAGTGACAAAAAAAAATGACAAACAATGCAATGACCAAAATAAAAAGGACAACCAATACAGTGACCAAAAGAAAAAGGACAAACAATACAGTGACGAAAAGAAAAAGGACAAACAATACAGTGACCCAAAACAAAAAGGACAAACAATACAATGACCAAAAGAAAAAGGATAAACAATACAGTGACCAAAAGGAAAAGGATAAACAATACAGTGACCAAAAGAAAAAGGACAAACAATACAGTGACGAAAAGAAAAGGGACAAACAATACAGTGACCCTAAACAAAAAGGACAGACAATACAATGACCAAAAGAAAAAGGAAAAACAATACAGTGACCAAAAGAAAAAGGACAAACAATACAGTGACCAAAGAAAAAGGACAAACAATACAGTGACCAAAAGAAAAAGGACAAACAATACAGTGACCAAAAGAAAAAGTACAAACAATACAGTGACCAAAAGAAAAGGGACAAACAATACAGTGACCAAAAGAAAAAGGACAAACAATAGAGTGACCAAAAGAAAAAGGACAAACAATACAGTGACCAAAAGAAAAAGGACAAACAATACAGTGACCAAAAGAAAAAGGATAAACAATACAGTGACCAAAAGAAAGAGGGCAAACAATACAGTGAGGAAAAGAAAAAGGGCAAACAATACAGTGACCAAAAGAAAAAGGATAAACAATACAGTGACCAAAAGAAAAAGGACAAACAATACAGTGACGAAAAGAAAAAGGTACAAACAATACAGTGACGAAAAGAAAAAGGACAAACAATACATTGACGAAAAGAAAAAGGATAAACAATACAGTGACCAAAAGAAAAAGGATAAACAATACAGTGACCAAAAGAAAAAGGACAAACAATACAGTGACCAAAAGAAAAAGGATAAACAATACAGTGACCAAAAGAAAAAGGGCAAACAATACAGTGACCAAAAGAAAAAGGACAAACAATACAGTGACCAAAAGAAAAAGGATAAACAATACAGTGACCAAAAGAAAAAGGGCAAACAATACAGTGACCAAAAGAAAAAGGATAAACAATACAGTGACCAAAAGAAAAAGGGCAAACAATACAGTGACCAAAAGAAAAAGGACAAACAATACAGTGACCAAAAAAAAAAGGACAAACAATGCAATGACCAAAAGAAAAAGGACAAACAATACAGTGACCAAAAGAAAGAGGGCAAACAATACAGTGACCAAAAGAAAAAGGACAAACAATACAGTGACCAAAAGAAAAAGAACAAACAATACAGTGACCAAAAGAAAAAGGACAAACAATACAGTGACCAAAAGAAAAAGGACAAACAATACAGTGACCAAAAGAAAAAGGACAAACAATACAGTGACCAAAAAAAAAAAGGACAAACAATACAATGACCAAAAGAAAAAGGACATACAATACAGTGACGAATAGAAAAGGGAGAAACTATACAGTGACGAAAAGAAAAAGGACAAACAATACAGTGACCAAAAGAAAAAGGACAAACAATACAGTGATCAAAAGAAAAAGGATAAACAATACAGTGACCAAAAGAAAGAGGGCAAACAATACAGTGACCAAAAGAAAAAGGACAAACAATACAGTGACCAAAAGAAAAAGAACAAACAATACAATGACCAAAAGAAAAAGGACAAACAATACAGTGACCAAAAGAAAAAGGACAAACAATACAGTGATCAAAAGAAAAAGGACAAAAAATACAGAGACCAAAAGAAAAAGGAGAAACAATACAGTGACCAAAAGAAAAAGGATAAACAATACAGTGACCAAATTAACAAGGAAAAACAATAGAGTGGCCAAAAGAAAAGGGACAAACAATACAGTGACCAAAAGAAAAAGGACAAGCAATACAGTAGACAGAAGAAAAAGGACAAACAATACAGTGGCCAAAAGAAAAAGGACAAACAATACAGTGACCAAAAGAAAAAGTACAAACAATACAGTGACAAAAAAAAAGGACAAACAATGCAATGACCAAAATAAAAAGGACAACCAATACAGTGACCAAAAGAAAAAGGACAAACAATACAGTGACGAAAAGAAAAAGGACAAACAATACAGTGACCCAAAACAAAAAGGACAAACAATACAATGACCAAAAGAAAAAGGATAAACAATACAGTGACCAAAAGGAAAAGGATAAACAATACAGTGACCAAAAGAAAAAGGACAAACAATACAGTGACGAAAAGAAAAGGGACAAACAATACAGTGACCCTAAACAAAAAGGACAGACAATACAATGACCAAAAGAAAAAGGAAAAACAATACAGTGACAAAAAGAAAAAGGACAAACAATACAGTGACCAAAGAAAAAGGACAAACAATACAGTGACCAAAAGAAAAAGGACAAACAATACAGTGACCAAAAGAAAAAGTACAAACAATACAGTGACCAAAAGAAAAGGGACAAACAATACAGTGACCAAAAGAAAAAGGACAAACAATAGAGTGACCAAAAGAAAAAGGACAAACAATACAGTGACCAAAAGAAAAAGGACAAACAATACAGTGACCAAAAGAAAAAGGATAAACAATACAGTGACCAAAAGAAAGAGGGCAAACAATACAGTGACCAAAAGAAAAAGGACAAACAATACAGTGAGGAAAAGAAAAAGGGCAAACAATACAGTGACCAAAAGAAAAAGGATAAACAATACAGTGACCAAAAGAAAAAGGACAAACAATACAGTGACGAAAAGAAAAAGGTACAAACAATACAGTGACGAAAAGAAAAAGGACAAACAATACACTGACGAAAAGAAAAAGGATAAACAATACAGTGACCAAAAGAAAAAGGATAAACAATACAGTGACCAAAAGAAAAAGGACAAACAATACAGTGACCAAAAGAAAAAGGATAAACAATACAGTGACCAAAAGAAAAAGGGCAAACAATACAGTGACCAAAAGAAAAAGGACAAACAATACAGTGACCAAAAGAAAAAGGATAAACAATACAGTGACCAAAAAAAAAAGGACAAACAATGCAATGACCAAAAGAAAAAGGACAAACAATACAGTGACCAAAAGAAAGAGGGCAAACAATACAGTGACCAAAAGAAAAAGGACAAACAATACAGTGACCAAAAGAAAAAGAACAAACAATACAGTGACCAAAAGAAAAAGGACAAACAATACAGTGACCAAAAGAAAAAGGACAAACAATACAGTGACCAAAAGAAAAAGGACAAACAATACAGTGACCAAAAAAAAAAAGGACAAACAATACAATGACCAAAAGAAAAAGGACATACAATACAGTGACGAATAGAAAAGGGAGAAACAATACAGTGACGAAAAGAAAAAGGACAAACAATACAGTGACCAAAAGAAAAAGGACAAACAATACAGTGATCAAAAGAAAAAGGATAAACAATACAGTGACCAAAAGAAAGAGGGCAAACAATACAGTGACCAAAAGAAAAAGGACAAACAATACAGTGACCAAAAGAAAAAGAACAAACAATACAGTGACCAAAAGAAAAAGGACAAACAATACAGTGACCAAAAGAAAAAGGACAAACAATACAGTGACCAAAAGAAAAAGGACAAACAATACAGTGACAAAAAAAAAAAGGACAAACAATACAATGACCAAAGGAAAAAGGACATACAATACAGTGACGAATAGAAAAGGGAGAAACAATACAGTGATGAAAAGAAAAAGGACAAACAATACAGTGACCAAAAGAAAAAGGACAAACAATACAGTGATCAAAAGAAAAAGGACAAAAAATACAGTGACCAAAAGAAAAAGGAGAAACAATACAGTGACCAAAAGAAAAAGGATAAACAATACAGTGACCAAATGAACAAGGACAAACAATAGAGTGGCCAAAAGAAAAGGGACAAACAATACAGTGACCAAAAGTAAAAGGACAAGCAATACAGTAGACAGAAGAAAAAGGTCAAACAATACAGTGGCCAAAAGAAAAAGGACAAACAATACAGTGACCAAAAGAAAAAGTACAAACAATACAGTGACAAAAAAAAAGGACAAACAATGCAATGACCAAAATAAAAAGGATAAACAATACAGTGACCAAAAGGAAAAGGATAAACAATACAGTGACCAAAAGAAAAAGGACAAACAATACAGTGACGAAAAGAAATGGGACAAACAATACAGTGACCCTAAACAAAAAGGACAGACAATACAATGACCAAAAGAAAAAGGAAAAACAATACAGTGACCAAAAGAAAAAGGACAAACAATACAGTGACCAAAGAAAAAGGACAAACAATACAGTGACCAAAAGAAAAAGGACAAACAATACAGTGACCAAAAGAAAAAGGACAAACAATACAATGACCAAAAGAAAAAGTACAAACAATACAGTGACCAAAAGAAAAGGGACAAACAATACAGTGACCAAAAGAAAAAGGACAAACAATAGAGTGACCAAAAGAAAAAGGACAAACAATACAGTGACCAAAAGAAAAAGGACAAACAATACAGTGACCAAAAGAAAAAGGACAAACAATATAGTGACCAAAAGAAAAAGGATAAACAATACAGTGACCAAAAGAAAGAGGGCAAACAATACAGTGACCAAAAGAAAAAGGACAAACAATACAGTGAGGAAAAGAAAAAGGGCAAACAATACAGTGACCAAAAGAAAAAGGATAAACAATACAGTGACCAAAAGAAAAAGGACAAACAATACAGTGACGAAAAGAAAAAGGTACAAACAATACAGTGACGAAAAGAAAAAGGACAAACAATACAGTGACGAAAAGAAAAAGGATAAACAATACAGTGACCAAAAGAAAAAGGATAAACAATACAGTGACCAAAAGAAAAAGGACAAACAATACAGTGACCAAAAGAAAAAGGATAAACAATACAGTGACCAAAAGAAAAAGGGCAAACAATACAGTGACCAAAAGAAAAAGGACAAACAATACAGTGACCAAAAGAAAAAGAATAAACAATACAGTGACCAAAAGAAAGAGGGCAAACAATACAGTGACCAAAAGAAAAGGGACAAACAATACAGTGACCAAAAGAAAAAGAACAAACAATACAGTGACCAAAAGAAAAAGGACAAACAATACAGTGACCAAAAGAAAAAGGACAAACAATACAGTGACCAAAAGAAAAAGGACAAACAATACAGTGACCAAAAAAAAAAAGGACAAACAATACAATGACCAAAAGAAAAAGGACATACAATACAGTGACGAATAGAAAAGGGAGAAACAATACAGTGACGAAAAGAAAAAGGACAAACAATACAGTGACCAAAAGAAAAAGGACAAACAATACAGTGATCAAAAGAAAAAGGACAAAAAATACAGTTACCAAAAGAAAAGGGAGAAACAATACAGTGACCAAAAGAAAAAGGACAAACAATACAGTGACCAAATGAACAAGGACAAACAATAGAGTGGCCAAAAGAAAAGGGACAAACAATACAGTGACCAAAAGAAAAAGGACAAGCAATACAGTAGACAGAAGAAAAAGGACAAAAAATACAGTGGCCAAAAGAAAAAGTACAAACAATACAGTGACAAAAAAAAAGGACAAACAATACAGTGACCCAAAACAAAAAGAACAAACAATACAATGACCAAAAGAAAAAGGATAAACAATACAGTGACCAAAAGAAAAAGGACAAACAATACAGTGACGAAAAGAAAAAGGACAAACAATACAGTGACCCAAAACAAAAAGAACAAACAATACAATGACCAAAAGAAAAAGGATAAACAATACAGTGACCAAAAGAAAAAGGTACAAACAATACAGTGACGAAAAGAAAAGGGACAAACAATACAGTGACCCTAAACAAAAAGGACAGACAATACAATGACCAAAAGAAAAAGGAAAAACAATACAGTGACCAAAAGAAAAAGGACAAACAATACAGTGACCAAAGAAAAAGGACAAGCAATACAGTGACCAACAGAAAAAGGACAAACAATACAGTGACCAAAAGAAAATGTACAAACAATACAGTGACCAAAAGAAAAGGGACAAACAATACAGTGACCAAAAGAAAAAGGACAAACAATAGAGTGACCAAAAGAAAAAGGACAAACAATACAGTGACCAAAAGAAAAAGGACAAACAATACAGTGACCAAAAGAAAAAGGATAAACAATACAGTGACCAAAAGAAAGAGGGAAAACAATACAGTGACCAAATGAAAAAGGACAAACAATACAGTGAGGAAAAGAAAAAGGGCAAACAATACAGTGACCAAAAGAAAAAGGATAAACAATACAGTGACCAAAAGAAAAAGGTCAAACAATACAGTGACGAAAAGAAAAAGGTACAAACAATACAGTGACCAAAAGAAAAAGGACAACCAATACAATGACCAAAAGAAAAAGGATAAACATTACAGTGACCAAAAGAAAAAGGACAAACAATACAGTGATCAAAAGAAAAAGGATAAACAATACAGTGACCAAAAGAAAAAGGACAAACAATACAGTGACGAAAAGAAAAAGGATAAACAATACAGTGACCAAAAGAAAAAGGATAAACAATACAGTGACCAAAAGAAAAAGGATAAACAATACAGTGACCAAAAGAAAAAGGACAAACAATACAGTGACGAAAAGAAAAAGGTACAAACAATACAGTGACCAAAAGAAAAAGGATAAACAATACAGTGACCAAAAGAAAAAGGATAAACAATACAGTGACCAAAAGAAAAAGGGCAAACAATACAGTGACCAAAAGAAAAAGGATAAACAATACAGTGACCAAAAGAAAAAGGACAAACAATACAGTGACCAAAAGAAAAAGGACAAACAATACAGTGACCAAAAGAAAAAGGATAAACAATACAGTGACCAAAAGAAAAAGGGCAAACAATACAGTGACCAAAAGAAAAAGGACAAACAATACAGTGACCAAAAGAAAAAGGATAAACAATACAGTGACCAAAAGAAAAAGGACAAACAATACAGTGACCAAAAGAAAAAGGATAAACAATACAGTGACCAAAAGAAAAAGGGCAAACAATACAGTGACCAAAAGAAAAAGGACAAACAATACAGTGACCAAAAAAAAAAGGACAAACAATGCAATGACCAAAAGAAAAAGGACAAACAATACAGTGACGAATAGAAAAGGGTGAAACAATACAGTGATGAAAAGAAAAAGGACAAACAATACAGTGACCAAAAGAAAAAGGACAAACAATACAGTGATCAAAAGAAAAAGGACAAAAAATACAGTGACCAAAAGAAAAAGGAGAAACAATACAGTGACCAAAAGAAAAAGGATAAACAATACAGTGACCAAATGAACAAGGACAAACAATAGAGTGGCCAAAAGAAAAGGGACAAACAATACAGTGACCAAAAGAAAAAGGACAAGCAATACAGTAGACAGAAGAAAAAGGACAAACAATACAGTGGCCAAAAAAAAAAGGACAAACAATACAGTGACCAAAAGAAAAAGTACAAACAATACAGTGACCCAAAACAAAAAGGACAAACAATACAATGACCAAAAGAAAAAGGATAAACAATACAGTGACCAAAAGGAAAAGGACAAACAATACAGTGACGAAAAGAAAAAGGACAAACAATACAGTGACCCAAAACAAAAAGGACAAACAATACAATGACCAAAAGAAAAAGGATAAACAATACAGTGACCAAAAGGCAAAGGATAAACAATACAGTGACCAAAAGAAAAAGGACAAACAATACAGTGACGAAAAGAAAAGGGACAAACAATACAGTGACCCTAAACAAAAAGGACAGACAATACAATGACCAAAAGAAAAAGGAAAAACAATACAGTGACCAAAAGAAAAAGGACAAACAATACAGTGACCAAAGAAAAAGGACAAACAATACAGTGACCAAAAGAAAAAGGACAAACAATACAGTGACCAAAAGAAAAAGTACAAACAATACAGTGACCAAAAGAAAAGGGACAAACAATACAGTGACCAAAAGAAAAAGGACAAACAATAGAGTGACCAAAAGAAAAAGGACAAACAATACAGTGACCAAAAGAAAAAGGACAAACAATACAGTGACCAAAAGAAAAAGGATAAACAATACAGTGACCAAAAGAAAGAGGGCAAACAATACAGTGACCAAAAGAAAAAGGACAAACAATACAATGAGGAAAAGAAAAAGGGCAAACAATACAGTGACCAAAAGAAAAAGGATAAACAATACAGTGACCAAAAGAAAAAGGACAAACAATACAGTGACGAAATGAAAAAGGTACAAACAATACAGTGACGAAAAGAAAAAGGACAAACAATACAGTGACGAAAAGAAAAAGGATAAACAATACAGTGACCAAAAGAAAAAGGATAAACAATACAGTGACCAAAAGAAAAAGGACAAACAATACAGTGACCAAAAGAAAAAGGATAAACAATACAGTGACCAAAAGAAAAAGGGCAAACAATACAGTGACCAAAAGAAAAAGGACAAACAATACAGTGACCAAAAGAAAAAGGATAAACAATACAGCGATCAAAAGAAAAAGGGCAAACAATACAGTGACCAAAAGAAAAAGGATAAACAATACAGTGACCAAAAGAAAAAGGGCAAACAATACAGTGACCAAAAGAAAAAGGACAAAATATGCAATGACCAAAAGAAAAAGGACAAACAATACTGTGACCAAAAGAAAGAGGGCAAACAATACAGTGACCAACAGAAAAAGGACAAACAATACAGTGACCAAAAGAAAAAGAACAAACAATACAGTGACCAAAAGAAAAAGGACAAACAATACAGTGACCAAAAGAAAAAGGACAAACAATACAGTGATCAAAAGAAAAAGGACAAAAAATACAGTGACCAAAAGAAAAAGGAGAAACAATACAGTGACCAAAAGAAAAAGGATAAACAATACAGTGACCAAATGAACAAGGACAAACAATAGAGTGGCCAAAAGAAAAGGGACAAGCAATACAGTAGACAGAAGAAAAAGGACAAACAATACAGTGGCCAAAAGAAAAAGGACAAACAATACAGTGACCAAAAGAAAAAGTACAAACAATACAGTGACCCAAAACAAAAAGGACAAACAATACAATGACCAAAAGAAAAAGGATAAACAATACAGTGACCAAAAGGAAAAGGACAAACAATACAGTGACGAAAAGAAAAAGGACAAACAATACAGTGACCCAAAACAAAAAGGACAAACAATACAATGACCAAAAGAAAAAGGATAAACAATACAGTGACCAAAAGGCAAAGGATAAACAATACAGTGACCAAAAGAAAAAGGACAAACAATACAGTGACGAAAAGAAAAGGAACAAACAATACAGTGACCCTAAACAAAAAGGACAGACAATACAATGACCAAAAGAAAAAGGACAAACAATACAGTGACCAAAAGAAAAAGAACAAACAATACAGTGACCAAAAGAAAAAGGAAAAACAATACAGTGACGAAAAGAAAAGGGACAAACAATACAGTGACCATAAACAAAAAGGACAGACAATACAATGACCAAAAGAAAAGGGAAAAACAATACAGTGACCAAAAGAAAAAGGACAAACAATACAGTGACCAAAGAAAAAGGACAAACAATACAGTGACCAAAAGAAAAAGGACAAACAATACAGTGACCAAAAGAAAAAGTACAAACAATACAGTGACCAAAAGAAAAGGGACAAACAATACAGTGACCAAAAGAAAAAGGACAAACAATAGAGTGACCAAAAGAAAAAGGACAAACAATACAGTGACCAAAAGAAAAAGGACAAACAATACAGTGACCAAAAGAAAAAGGATAAACAATACAGTGACCAAAAGAAAGAGGGCAAACAATACAGTGACCAAAAGAAAAAGGACAAACAATACAGTGAGGAAAAGAAAAAGGGCAAACAATACAGTGACCAAAAGAAAAAAGATAAACAATACAGTGACCAAAAGAAAAAGGACAAACAATACAGTGACGAAAAGAAAAAGGTACAAACAATACAGTGACGAAAAGAAAAAGGACAAACAATACAGTGACGAAAAGAAAAAGGATAAACAATACAGTGACCAAAAGAAAAAGGATAAACAATACAGTGACCAAAAGAAAAAGGACAAACAATACAGTGACCAAAAGAAAAAGGATAAACAATACAGTGACCAAAAGAAAAAGGGCAAACAATACAGTGACCAAAAGAAAAAGGACAAACAATACAGTGACCAAAAGAAAAAGGATAAACAATACAGCGATCAAAAGAAAAAGGGCAAACAATACAATGACCAAAAGAAAAAGGACATACAATACAGTGACGAATAGAAAAGGGAGAAACAATACAGTGACGAAAAGAAAAAGGACAAACAATACAGTGACCAAAAGAAAAAGGACAAACAATACAGTGATCAAAAGAAAAAGGACAAAAAATACAGTTACCAAAAGAAAAGGGAGAAACAATACAGTGACCAAAAGAAAAAGGACAAACAATACAGTGACCAAATGAACAAGGACAAACAATAGAGTGGCAAAAAGAAAAGGGACAAACAATACAGTGACCAAAAGAAAAAGGACAAGCAATACAGTAGACAGAAGAAAAAGGACAAAAAATACAGTGGCCAAAAGAAAAAGTACAAACAATACAGTGACAAAAAAAAAGGACAAACAATACAGTGACCCAAAACAAAAAGAACAAACAATACAATGACCAAAAGAAAAAGGATAAACAATACAGTGACCAAAAGAAAAAGGTACAAACAATACAGTGACGAAAAGAAAAGGGACAAACAATACAGTGACCCTAAACAAAAAGGACAGACAATACAATGACCAAAAGAAAAAGGAAAAACAATACAGTGACCAAAAGAAAAAGGACAAACAATACAGTGACCAAAGAAAAAGGACAAACAATACAGTGACCAACAGAAAAAGGACAAACAATACAGTGACCAAAAGAAAATGTACAAACAATACAGTGACCAAAAGAAAAGGGACAAACAATACAGTGACCAAAAGAAAAAGGACAAACAATAGAGTGACCAAAAGAAAAAGGACAAACAATACAGTGACCAAAAGAAAAAGGACAAACAATACAGTGACCAAAAGAAAAAGGATAAACAATACAGTGACCAAAAGAAAGAGGGAAAACAATACAGTGACCAAAAGAAAAAGGACAAACAATACAGTGAGGAAAAGAAAAAGGGCAAACAATACAGTGACCAAAAGAAAAAGGATAAACAATACAGTGACCAAAAGAAAAAGGACAAACAATACAGTGACGAAAAGAAAAAGGTACAAACAATACAGTGACCAAAAGAAAAAGGACAACCAATACAATGACCAAAAGAAAAAGGATAAACATTACAGTGACCAAAAGAAAAAGGACAAACAATACAGTGATCAAAAGAAAAAGGATAAACAATACAGTGACCAAAAGAAAAAGGACAAACAATACAGTGACGAAAAGAAAAAGGATAAACAATACAGTGACCAAAAGAAAAAGGATAAACAATACAGTGACCAAAAGAAAAAGGATAAACAATACAGTGACCAAAAGAAAAAGGACAAACAATACAGTGACGAAAAGAAAAAGGTACAAACAATACAGTGACCAAAAGAAAAAGGATAAACAATACAGTGACCAAAAGAAAAAGGATAAACAATACAGTGACCAAAAGAAAAAGGGCAAACAATACAGTGACCAAAAGAAAAAGGATAAACAATACAGTGACCAAAAGAAAAAGGACAAACAATACAGTGACCAAAAGAAAAAGGACAAACAATACAGTGACCAAAAGAAAAAGGATAAACAATACAGTGACCAAAAGAAAAAGGGCAAACAATACAGTGACCAAAAGAAAAAGGACAAACAATACAGTGACCAAAAGAAAAAGGATAAACAATACAGTGACCAAAAGAAAAAGGACAAACAATACAGTGACCAAAAGAAAAAGGATAAACAATACAGTGACCAAAAGAAAAAGGGCAAACAATACAGTGACCAAAAGAAAAAGGACAAACAATACAGTGACCAAAAAAAAAAGGACAAACAATGCAATGACCAAAAGAAAAAGGACAAACAATACAGTGACGAATAGAAAAGGGTGAAACAATACAGTGATGAAAAGAAAAAGGACAAACAATACAGTGACCAAAAGAAAAAGGACAAACAATACAGTGATCAAAAGAAAAAGGACAAAAAATACAGTGACCAAAAGAAAAAGGAGAAACAATACAGTGACCAAAAGAAAAAGGATAAACAATACAGTGACCAAATGAACAAGGACAAACAATAGAGTGGCCAAAAGAAAAGGGACAAACAATACAGTGACCAAAAGAAAAAGGACAAGCAATACAGTAGACAGAAGAAAAAGGACAAACAATACAGTGGCCAAAAAAAAAAGGACAAACAATACAGTGACCAAAAGAAAAAGTACAAACAATACAGTGACCCAAAACAAAAAGGACAAACAATACAATGACCAAAAGAAAAAGGATAAACAATACAGTGACCAAAAGAAAAAGGACAAACAATACAGTGACGAAAAGAAAAAGGACAAACAATACAGTGACCCAAAACAAAAAGGACAAACAATACAATGACCAAAAGAAAAAGGATAAACAATACAGTGACCAAAAGGCAAAGGATAAACAATACAGTGACCAAAAGAAAAAGGACAAACAATACAGTGACGAAAAGAAAAGGGACAAACAATACAGTGACCCTAAACAAAAAGGACAGACAATACAATGACCAAAAGAAAAAGGAAAAACAATACAGTGACCAAAAGAAAAAGGACAAACAATACAGTGACCAAAGAAAAAGGACAAACAATACAGTGACCAAAAGAAAAAGGACAAACAATACAGTGACCAAAAGAAAAAGTACAAACAATACAGTGACCAAAAGAAAAGGGACAAACAATACAGTGACCAAAAGAAAAAGGACAAACAATAGAGTGACCAAAAGAAAAAGGACAAACAATACAGTGACCAAAAGAAAAAGGACAAACAATACAGTGACCAAAAGAAAAAGGACAAACAATACAATGAGGAAAAGAAAAAGGGCAAACAATACAGTGACCAAAAGAAAAAGGATAAACAATACAGTGACCAAAAGAAAAAGGACAAACAATACAGTGACGAAATGAAAAAGGTACAAACAATACAGTGACGAAAAGAAAAAGGACAAACAATACAGTGACGAAAAGAAAAAGGATAAACAATACAGTGACCAAAAGAAAAAGGATAAACAATACAGTGACCAAAAGAAAAAGGACAAACAATACAGTGACCAAAAGAAAAAGGATAAACAATACAGTGACCAAAAGAAAAAGGGCAAACAATACAGTGACCAAAAGAAAAAGGACAAACAATACAGTGACCAAAAGAAAAAGGATAAACAATACAGCGATCAAAAGAAAAAGGGCAAACAATACAGTGACCAAAAGAAAAAGGATAAACAATACAGTGACCAAAAGAAAAAGGGCAAACAATACAGTGACCAAAAGAAAAAGGACAAAATATGCAATGACCAAAAGAAAAAGGACAAACAATACTGTGACCAAAAGAAAGAGGGCAAACAATACAGTGACCAAAAGAAAAAGGACAAACAATACAGTGACCAAAAGAAAAAGAACAAACAATACAGTGACCAAAAGAAAAAGGACAAACAATACAGTGACCAAAAGAAAAAGGACAAACAATACAGTGATCAAAAGAAAAAGGACAAAAAATACAGTGACCAAAAGAAAAAGGAGAAACAATACAGTGACCAAAAGAAAAAGTACAAACAATACAGTGACCCAAAACAAAAAGGACAAACAATACAATGACCAAAAGAAAAAGGATAAACAATACAGTGACCAAAAGGAAAAGGACAAACAATACAGTGACGAAAAGAAAAAGGACAAACAATACAGTGACCCAAAACAAAAAGGACAAACAATACAATGACCAAAAGAAAAAGGATAAACAATACAGTGACCAAAAGGCAAAGGATAAACAATACAGTGACCAAAAGAAAAAGGACAAACAATACAGTGACGAAAAGAAAAGGAACAAACAATACAGTGACCCTAAACAAAAAGGACAGACAATACAATGACCAAAAGAAAAAGGACAAACAATACAGTGACCAAAAGAAAAAGAACAAACAATACAGTGACCAAAAGAAAAAGGAAAAACAATACAGTGACGAAAAGAAAAGGGACAAACAATACAGTGACCATAAACAAAAAGGACAGACAATACAATGACCAAAAGAAAAGGGAAAAACAATACAGTGACCAAAAGAAAAAGGACAAACAATACAGTGACCAAAGAAAAAGGACAAACAATACAGTGACCAAAAGAAAAAGGACAAACAATACAGTGACCAAAAGAAAAAGTACAAACAATACAGTGACCAAAAGAAAAGGGACAAACAATACAGTGACCAAAAGAAAAAGGACAAACAATAGAGTGACCAAAAGAAAAAGGACAAACAATACAGTGACCAAAAGAAAAAGGACAAACAATACAGTGACCAAAAGAAAAAGGATAAACAATACAGTGACCAAAAGAAAGAGGGCAAACAATACAGTGACCAAAAGAAAAAGGACAAACAATACAGTGAGGAAAAGAAAAAGGGCAAACAATACAGTGACCAAAAGAAAAAAGATAAACAATACAGTGACCAAAAGAAAAAGGACAAACAATACAGTGACGAAAAGAAAAAGGTACAAACAATACAGTGACGAAAAGAAAAAGGACAAACAATACAGTGACGAAAAGAAAAAGGATAAACAATACAGTGACCAAAAGAAAAAGGATAAACAATACAGTGACCAAAAGAAAAAGGACAAACAATACAGTGACCAAAAGAAAAAGGATAAACAATACAGTGACCAAAAGAAAAAGGGCAAACAATACAGTGACCAAAAGAAAAAGGACAAACAATACAGTGACCAAAAGAAAAAGGATAAACAATACAGCGATCAAAAGAAAAAGGATAAACAATACAGTGACCAAAAGAAAAAGGATAAACAATACAGTGACCAAAAGAAAAAGGGCAAACAATACAGTGACCAAAAGAAAAAGGACAAACAATACAGTGACCAAAAAAAAAAGGACAAACAATGCAATGACCAAAAGAAAAAGGACAAACAATACAGTGACCAAAAGAAAGAGGGCAAACAATACAGTGACCAAAAGAAAAAGGACAAACAATACAGTGACCAAAAGAAAAAGAACAAACAATACAGTGACCAAAAGAAAAAGGACAAACAATACAATGACCAAAAGAAAAAGGACAAACAATACAGTGACCAAAAGAAAAAGGACAAACAATACAGTGACCAAAAGAAAAAGGATAAACAATACAGTGACCAAATGAACAAGGACAAACAATAGAGTGGCCAAAAGAAAAGGGACAAACAATACAGTGACCAAAAGAAAAAGGACAAGCAATACAGTAGACAGAAGAAAAAGGACAAACAATACAGTGGCCAAAAGAAAAAGGACAAACAATACAGTGACGAAAAGAAAAAGTACAAACAATACAGTGACCCAAAACAAAAAGGACAAACAATACAATGACCAAAAGAAAAAGGATAAACAATACAGTGACCAAAAGGCAAAGGATAAACAATACAGTGACCAAAAGAAAAAGGACAAACAATACAGTAACGAAAAGAAAAGGGACAAACAATACAGTGACCCTAAACAAAAAGGACAGACAATACAATGACCAAAAGAAAAAGGAAAAACAATACAGTGACCAAAAGAAAAAGGACAAACAATACAGTGACCAAAGAAAAAGGACAAACAATACAGTGACCAAAAGAAAAAGGACAAACAATACAGTGACCAAAAGAAAAAGTACAAACAATACAGTGACCAAAAGAAAAGGGACAAACAATACAGTGACCAAAAGAAAAAGGACAAACAATAGAGTGACCAAAAGAAAAAGGACAAACAATACAGTGACCTAAAGAAAAAGGACAAACAATACAGTGACCAAAAGAAAAAGGATAAACAATACAGTGACCAAAAGAAAGAGGGCAAACAATACAGTGACCAAAAGAAAAAGGACAAACAATACAGTGAGGAAAAGAAAAAGGGCAAACAATACAGTGACCAAAAGAAAAAGGATAAACAATACAGTGACCAAAAGAAAAAGGACAAACAATACAGTGACGAAAAGAAAAAGGTACAAACAATACAGTGACGAAAAGAAAAAGGACAAACAATACAGTGACGAAAAGAAAAAGGATAAACAATACAGTGACCAAAAGAAAAAGGACAAACAATAAAGTGACCAAAAGAAAAAGGATAAACAATACAGTGACCAAAAGAAAAAGGGCAAACAATACAGTGACCAAAAGAAAAAGGACAAACAATACAGTGACCAAAAGAAAAAGGATAAACAATACAGCGATCAAAAGAAAAAGGGCAAACAATACAGTGACCAAAAGAAAAAGGATAAACAATACAGTGACCAAAAGAAAAAGGGCAAACAATACAGTGACCAAAAGAAAAAGGACAAAATATGCAATGACCAAAAGAAAAAGGACAAACAATACAGTGACCAAAAGAAAGAGGGCAAACAATACAGTGACCAAAAGAAAAAGGACAAACAATACAGTGACCAAAAGAAAAAGAACAAACAATACAGTGACCAAAAGAAAAAGGACAAACAATACAGTGACCAAAAGAAAAAGGACAAACAATACAGTGATCAAAAGAAAAGGGACAAAAAATACAGTGACCAAAAGAAAAAGGAGAAACAATACAGTGACCAAAAGAAAAAGGATAAACAATACAGTGACCAAATGAACAAGGACAAACAATAGAGTGGCCAAAAGAAAAGGGACAAACAATACAGTGACCAAAAGAAAAAGGACAAGCAATACAGTAGACAGAAGAAAAAGGACAAACAATACAGTGGCCAAAAGAAAAAGGACAAACAATACAGTGACCAAAAGAAAAAGTACAAACAATACAGTGACCCAAAACAAAAAGGACAAACAATACAATGACCAAAAGAAAAAGGATAAACAATACAGTGACCAAAAGGAAAAGGACAAACAATACAGTGACGAAAAGAAAAAGGACAAACAATACAGTGACCCAAAACAAAAAGGACAAACAATACAATGACCAAAAGAAAAAGGATAAACAATACAGTGACCAAAAGGCAAAGGATAAACAATACAGTGACCAAAAGAAAAAGGACAAACAATACAGTGACCAAAAGAAAAAGGATAAACAATACAGTGACCAAAAGAAAAAGGGCAAACAATACAGTGACCAAAAGAAAAAGGACAAACAATACAGTGACCAAAGAAAAAGGACAAACAATACAGTGACCAAAAGAAAAAGGACAAACAATACAGTGACCAAAAGAAAAAGTACAAACAATACAGTGACCAAAAGAAAAGGGACAAACAATACAGTGACCAAAAGAAAAAGGACAAACAATAGAGTGACCAAAAGAAAAAGGACAAACAATACAGTGACCAAAAGAAAAAGGACAAACAATACAGTGACCAAAAGAAAAAGGATAAACAATACAGTGACCAAAAGAAAGAGGGCAAACAATACAGTGACCAAAAGAAAAAGGACAAACAATACAGTGAGGAAAAGAAAAAGGGCAAACAATACAGTGACCAAAAGAAAAAGGATAAACAATACAGTGACCAAAAGAAAAAGGACAAACAATACAGTGACGAAAAGAAAAAGGTACAAACAATACAGTGACGAAAAGAAAAAGGACAAACAATACAGTGACGAAAAGAAAAAGGATAAACAATACAGTGACCAAAAGAAAAAGGATAAACAATACAGTGACCAAAAGAAAAAGGACAAACAATACAGTGACCAAAAGAAAAAGGATAAACAATACAGTGACCAAAAGAAAAAGGGCAAACAATACAGTGACCAAAAGAAAAAGGACAAACAATACAGTGACCAAAAGAAAAAGGATAAACAATACAGCGATCAAAAGAAAAAGGGCAAACAATACAGTGACCAAAAGAAAAAGGATAAACAATACATTGACCAAAAGAAAAAGGGCAAACAATACAGAGACCAAAAGAAAAAGGACAAAATATGCAATGACCAAAAGAAAAAGGACAAACAATACAGTGACCAAAAGAAAGAGGGCAAACAATACAGTGACCAAAAGAAAAAGGACAAACAATACAGTGACCCAAAACAAAAAGGACAAACAATACAATGACCAAAAGAAAAAGGATAAACAATACAGTGACCAAAAGGCAAAGGATAAACAATACAGTGACCAAAAGAAAAAGGACAAACAATACAGTGACGAAAAGAAAAGGGAAAAACAATACAGTGACCAAAAGAAAAAGGACAAACAATACAGTGACCAAAGAAAAAGGACAAACAATACAGTGACCAAAAGAAAAAGGACAAACAATACAGTGACCAAAAGAAAAAGTACAAACAATACAGTGACCAAAAGAAAAGGGACAAACAATACAGTGACCAAAAGAAAAAGGACAAACAATAGAGTGACCAAAAGAAAAAGGACAAACAATACAGTGACCAAAAGAAAAAGGACAAACAATACAGTGACCAAAAGAAAAAGGATAAACAATACAGTGACCAAAAGAAAGAGGGCAAACAATACAGTGACCAAAAGAAAAAGGACAAACAATACAGTGAGGAAAAGAAAAAGGGCAAACAATACAGTGACCAAAAGAAAAAGGATAAACAATACAGTGACCAAAAGAAAAAGGACAAACAATACAGTGACGAAAAGAAAAAGGTACAAACAATACAGTGACGAAAAGAAAAAGGACAAACAATACAGTGACGAAAAGAAAAAGGATAAACAATACAGTGACCAAAAGAAAAAGGATAAACAATACAGTGACCAAAAGAAAAAGGACAAACAATACAGTGACCAAAAGAAAAAGGATAAACAATACAGTGACCAAAAGAAAAAGGGCAAACAATACAGTGACCAAAAGAAAAAGGACAAACAATACAGTGACCAAAAGAAAAAGGATAAACAATACAGCGATCAAAAGAAAAAGGGCAAACAATACAGTGACCAAAAGAAAAAGGATAAACAATACATTGACCAAAAGAAAAAGGGCAAACAATACAGTGACCAAAAGAAAAAGGACAAAATATGCAATGACCAAAAGAAAAAGGACAAACAATACAGTGACCAAAAGAAAGAGGGCAAACAATACAGTGACCAAAAGAAAAAGGACAAACAATACAGTGACCAAAAGAAAAAGAACAAACAATACAGTGACCAAAAGAAAAAGGACAAACAATACAGTGACGAAAAGAAAAGGGACAAACAATACAGTGACCCTAAACAAAAAGGACAGACAATACAATGACCAAAAGAAAAGGGAAAAACAATACAGTGACCAAAAGAAAAAGGACAAACAATACAGTGACCAAAGAAAAAGGACAAACAATACAGTGACCAAAAGAAAAAGGACAAACAATACAGTGACCAAAAGAAAAAGTACAAACAATACAGTGACCAAAAGAAAAGGGACAAACAATACAGTGACCAAAAGAAAAAGGACAAACAATAGAGTGACCAAAAGAAAAAGGACAAACAATACAGTGACCAAAAGAAAAAGGACAAACAATACAGTGACCAAAAGAAAAAGGATAAACAATACAGTGACCAAAAGAAAGAGGGCAAACAATACAGTGACCAAAAGAAAAAGGACAAACAATACAGTGAGGAAAAGAAAAAGGGCAAACAATACAGTGACCAAAAGAAAAAGGATAAACAATACAGTGACCAAAAGAAAAAGGACAAACAATACAGTGACGAAAGGAAAAAGGTACAAACAATACAGTGACGAAAAGAAAAAGGACAAACAATACAGTGACGAAAAGAAAAAGGATAAACAATACAGTGACCAAAAGAAAAAGGATAAACAATACAGTGACCAAAAGAAAAAGGACAAACAATACAGTGACCAAAAGAAAAAGGATAAACAATACAGTGACCAAAAGAAAAAGGGCAAACAATACAGTGACCAAAAGAAAAAGGACAAACAATACAGTGACCAAAAGAAAAAGGATAAACAATACAGCGATCAAAAGAAAAAGGGCAAACAATACAGTGACCAAAAGAAAAAGGATAAACAATACAGTGACCAAAAGAAAAAGGGCAAACAATACAGTGACCAAAAGAAAAAGGACAAACAATACAGTGACCAAAAAAAAAAGGACAAACAATGCAATGACCAAAAGAAAAAGGACAAACAATACAGTGACCAAAAGAAAGAGGGCAAACAATACAGTGACCAAAAGAAAAAGGACAAACAATACAGTGACCAAAAGAAAAAGAACAAACAATACAGTGACCAAAAGAAAAAGGACAAACAATACAGTGACCAAAAGAAAAAGGACAAACAATACAGTGACCAAAAGAAAAAGGACAAGCAATACAGTGACCAAAAGAAAAAGAACAAACAATACAGTGACCAAAAGAAAAAGGACAAACAATACAGTGACCAAAAGAAAAAGGACAAACAATACAGTGACCAAAAGAAAAAGGACAAACAATACAGTGACAAAAAAAAAAAGGACAAACAATACAATGACCAAAGGAAAAAGGACATACAATACAGTGACGAATAGAAAAGGGAGAAACAATACAGTGATGAAAAGAAAAAGGACAAACAATACAGTGACCAAAAGAAAAAGGACAAACAATACAGTGATCAAAAGAAAAAGGACAAAAAATACAGTGACCAAAAGAAAAAGGAGAAACAATACAGTGACCAAAAAAAAAGGATAAACAATACAGTGACCAAATGAACAAGGACAAACAATAGAGTGGCCAAAAGAAAAGGGACAAACAATACAGTGACCAAAAGAAAAAGGACAAGCAATACAGTAGACAGAAGAAAAAGGACAAACAATACAGTGGCCAAAAGAAAAAGGACAAACAATACAGTGACCAAAAGAAAAAGTACAAACAATACAGTGACAAAAAAAAAGGACAAACAATGCAATGACCAAAATAAAAAGGACAACCAATACAGTGACCAAAAGAAAAAGGACAAACAATACAGTGACGAAAAGAAAAAGGACAAACAATACAGTGACCCAAAACAAAAAGGACAAACAATACAATGACCAAAAGAAAAGGGATAAACAATACAGTGACCAAAAGGAAAAGGATAAACAATACAGTGACCAAAAGAAAAAGGACAAACAATACAGTGACGAAAAGAAAAGGGACAAACAATACAGTGACCCTAAACAAAAAGGACAGACAATACAATGACCAAAAGAAAAAGGAAAAACAATACAGTGACCAAAAGAAAAAGGATAAACAATACAGTGACCAAAAGAAAAAGGATAAACAATACAGTGACCAAAAGAAAAAGGACAAACAATACAGTGACCAAAAGAAAAAGGATAAACAATACAGTGACCAAAAGAAAAAGGGCAAACAATACAGTGACCAAAAGAAAAAGGACAAACAATACAGTGACCAAAAGAAAAAGGACAAACAATACAGCGATCAAAAGAAAAAGGGCAAACAATACAATGACCAAAAGAAAAAGGACATACAATACAGTGACGAATAGAAAAGGGAGAAACAATACAGTGACGAAAAGAAAAAGGACAAACAATACAGTGACCAAAAGAAAAAGGACAAACAATACAGTGATCAAAAGAAAAAGGACAAAAAATACAGTTACCAAAAGAAAAGGGAGAAACAATACAGTGACCAAAAGAAAAAGGACAAACAATACAGTGACCAAATGAACAAGGACAAACAATAGAGTGGCCAAAAGAAAAGGGACAAACAATACAGTGACCAAAAGAAAAAGGACAAGCAATACAGTAGACAGAAGAAAAAGGACAAAAAATACAGTGGCCAAAAGAAAAAGTACAAACAATACAGTGACAAAAAAAAAGGACAAACAATACAGTGACCCAAAACAAAAAGAACAAACAATACAATGACCAAAAGAAAAAGGATAAACAATACAGTGACCAAAAGAAAAAGGTACAAACAATACAGTGACGAAAAGAAAAGGGACAAACAATACAGTGACCCTAAACAAAAAGGACAGACAATACAATGACCAAAAGAAAAAGGAAAAACAATACAGTGACCAAAAGAAAAAGGACAAACAATACAGTGACCAAAGAAAAAGGACAAACAATACAGTGACCAACAGAAAAAGGACAAACAATACAGTGACCAAAAGAAAATGTACAAACAATACAGTGACCAAAAGAAAAGGGACAAACAATACAGTGACCAAAAGAAAAAGGACAAACAATAGAGTGACCAAAAGAAAAAGGACAAACAATACAGTGACCAAAAGAAAAAGGACAAACAATACAGTGACCAAAAGAAAAAGGATAAACAATACAGTGACCAAAAGAAAGAGGGAAAACAATACAGTGACCAAAAGAAAAAGGACAAACAATACAGTGAGGAAAAGAAAAAGGGCAAACAATACAGTGACCAAAAGAAAAAGGATAAACAATACAGTGACCAAAAGAAAAAGGACAAACAATACAGTGACGAAAAGAAAAAGGTACAAACAATACAGTGACCAAAAGAAAAAGGACAACCAATACAATGACCAAAAGAAAAAGGATAAACATTACAGTGACCAAAAGAAAAAGGACAAACAATACAGTGATCAAAAGAAAAAGGATAAACAATACAGTGACCAAAAGAAAAAGGACAAACAATACAGTGACGAAAAGAAAAAGGATAAACAATACAGTGACCAAAAGAAAAAGGATAAACAATACAGTGACCAAAAGAAAAAGGATAAACAATACAGTGACCAAAAGAAAAAGGACAAACAATACAGTGACGAAAAGAAAAAGGTACAAACAATACAGTGACCAAAAGAAAAAGGATAAACAATACAGTGACCAAAAGAAAAAGGATAAACAATACAGTGACCAAAAGAAAAAGGGCAAACAATACAGTGACCAAAAGAAAAAGGATAAACAATACAGTGACCAAAAGAAAAAGGACAAACAATACAGTGACCAAAAGAAAAAGGACAAACAATACAGTGACCAAAAGAAAAAGGATAAACAATACAGTGACCAAAAGAAAAAGGGCAAACAATACAGTGACCAAAAGAAAAAGGACAAACAATACAGTGACCAAAAGAAAAAGGATAAACAATACAGTGACCAAAAGAAAAAGGACAAACAATACAGTGACCAAAAGAAAAAGGATAAACAATACAGTGACCAAAAGAAAAAGGGCAAACAATACAGTGACCAAAAGAAAAAGGACAAACAATACAGTGACCAAAAAAAAAAGGACAAACAATGCAATGACCAAAAGAAAAAGGACAAACAATACAGTGACGAATAGAAAAGGGTGAAACAATACAGTGATGAAAAGAAAAAGGACAAACAATACAGTGACCAAAAGAAAAAGGACAAACAATACAGTGATCAAAAGAAAAAGGACAAAAAATACAGTGACCAAAAGAAAAAGGAGAAACAATACAGTGACCAAAAGAAAAAGGATAAACAATACAGTGACCAAATGAACAAGGACAAACAATAGAGTGGCCAAAAGAAAAGGGACAAACAATACAGTGACCAAAAGAAAAAGGACAAGCAATACAGTAGACAGAAGAAAAAGGACAAACAATACAGTGGCCAAAAAAAAAAGGACAAACAATACAGTGACCAAAAGAAAAAGTGCAAACAATACAGTGACCCAAAACAAAAAGGACAAACAATACAATGACCAAAAGAAAAAGGATAAACAATACAGTGACCAAAAGAAAAAGGACAAACAATACAGTGACGAAAAGAAAAAGGACAAACAATACAGTGACCCAAAACAAAAAGGACAAACAATACAATGACCAAAAGAAAAAGGATAAACAATACAGTGACCAAAAGGCAAAGGATAAACAATACAGTGACCAAAAGAAAAAGGACAAACAATACAGTGACGAAAAGAAAAGGGACAAACAATACAGTGACCCTAAACAAAAAGGACAGACAATACAATGACCAAAATAAAAAGGAAAAACAATACAGTGACCAAAAGAAAAAGGACAAACAATACAGTGACCAAAGAAAAAGGACAAACAATACAGTGACCAAAAGAAAAAGGACAAACAATACAGTGACCAAAAGAAAAAGTACAAACAATACAGTGACCAAAAGAAAAGGGACAAACAATACAGTGACCAAAAGAAAAAGGACAAACAATAGAGTGACCAAAAGAAAAAGGACAAACAATACAGTGACCAAAAGAAAAAGGACAAACAATACAGTGACCAAAAGAAAAAGGACAAACAATACAATGAGGAAAAGAAAAAGGGCAAACAATACAGTGACCAAAAGAAAAAGGATAAACAATACAGTGACCAAAAGAAAAAGGACAAACAATACAGTGACGAAATGAAAAAGGTACAAACAATACAGTGACGAAAAGAAAAAGGACAAACAATACAGTGACGAAAAGAAAAAGGATAAACAATACAGTGACCAAAAGAAAAAGGATAAACAATACAGTGACCAAAAGAAAAAGGACAAACAATACAGTGACCAAAAGAAAAAGGATAAACAATACAGTGACCAAAAGAAAAAGGGCAAACAATACAGTGACCAAAAGAAAAAGGACAAACAATACAGTGACCAAAAGAAAAAGGATAAACAATACAGCGATCAAAAGAAAAAGGGCAAACAATACAGTGACCAAAAGAAAAAGGATAAACAATACAGTGACCAAAAGAAAAAGGGCAAACAATACAGTGACCAAAAGAAAAAGGACAAAATATGCAATGACCAAAAGAAAAAGGACAAACAATACTGTGACCAAAAGAAAGAGGGCAAACAATACAGTGACCAAAAGAAAAAGGACAAACAATACAGTGACCAAAAGAAAAAGAACAAACAATACAGTGACCAAAAGAAAAAGGACAAACAATACAGTGACCAAAAGAAAAAGGACAAACAATACAGTGATCAAAAGAAAAAGGACAAAAAATACAGTGACCAAAAGAAAAAGGAGAAACAATACAGTGACCAAAAGAAAAAGTACAAACAATACAGTGACCCAAAACAAAAAGGACAAACAATACAATGACCAAAAGAAAAAGGATAAACAATACAGTGACCAAAAGGAAAAGGACAAACAATACAGTGACGAAAAGAAAAAGGACAAACAATACAGTGACCCAAAACAAAAAGGACAAACAATACAATGACCAAAAGAAAAAGGATAAACAATACAGTGACCAAAAGGCAAAGGATAAACAATACAGTGACCAAAAGAAAAAGGACAAACAATACAGTGACGAAAAGAAAAGGAACAAACAATACAGTGACCCTAAACAAAAAGGACAGACAATACAATGACCAAAAGAAAAAGGACAAACAATACAGTGACCAAAAGAAAAAGAACAAACAATACAGTGACCAAAAGAAAAAGGAAAAACAATACAGTGACGAAAAGAAAAGGGACAAACAATACAGTGACCATAAACAAAAAGGACAGACAATACAATGACCAAAAGAAAAGGGAAAAACAATACAGTGACCAAAAGAAAAAGGACAAACAATACAGTGACCAAAGAAAAAGGACAAACAATACAGTGACCAAAAGAAAAAGGACAAACAATACAGTGACCAAAAGAAAAAGTACAAACAATACAGTGACCAAAAGAAAAGGGACAAACAATACAGTGACCAAAAGAAAAAGGACAAACAATAGAGTGACCAAAAGAAAAAGGACAAACAATACAGTGACCAAAAGAAAAAGGACAAACAATACAGTGACCAAAAGAAAAAGGATAAACAATACAGTGACCAAAAGAAAGAGGGCAAACAATACAGTGACCAAAAGAAAAAGGACAAACAATACAGTGAGGAAAAGAAAAAGGGCAAACAATACAGTGACCAAAAGAAAAAAGATAAACAATACAGTGACCAAAAGAAAAAGGACAAACAATACAGTGACGAAAAGAAAAAGGTACAAACAATACAGTGACGAAAAGAAAAAGGACAAACAATACAGTGACGAAAAGAAAAAGGATAAACAATACAGTGACCAAAAGAAAAAGGATAAACAATACAGTGACCAAAAGAAAAAGGACAAACAATACAGTGACCAAAAGAAAAAGGATAAACAATACAGTGACCAAAAGAAAAAGGGCAAACAATACAGTGACCAAAAGAAAAAGGACAAACAATACAGTGACCAAAAGAAAAAGGATAAACAATACAGCGATCAAAAGAAAAAGGATAAACAATACAGTGACCAAAAGAAAAAGGATAAACAATACAGTGACCAAAAGAAAAAGGGCAAACAATACAGTGACCAAAAGAAAAAGGACAAACAATACAGTGACCAAAAAAAAAAGGACAAACAATGCAATGACCAAAAGAAAAAGGACAAACAATACAGTGACCAAAAGAAAGAGGGCAAACAATACAGTGACCAAAAGAAAAAGGACAAACAATACAGTGACCAAAAGAAAAAGAACAAACAATACAGTGACCAAAAGAAAAAGGACAAACAATACAATGACCAAAAGAAAAAGGACAAACAATACAGTGACCAAAAGAAAAAGGACAAACAATACAGTGACCAAAAGAAAAAGGATAAACAATACAGTGACCAAATGAACAAGGACAAACAATAGAGTGGCCAAAAGAAAAGGGACAAACAATACAGTGACCAAAAGAAAAAGGACAAGCAATACAGTAGACAGAAGAAAAAGGACAAACAATACAGTGGCCAAAAGAAAAAGGACAAACAATACAGTGACGAAAAGAAAAAGTACAAACAATACAGTGACCCAAAACAAAAAGGACAAACAATACAATGACCAAAAGAAAAAGGATAAACAATACAGTGACCAAAAGGCAAAGGATAAACAATACAGTGACCAAAAGAAAAAGGACAAACAATACAGTAACGAAAAGAAAAGGGACAAACAATACAGTGACCCTAAACAAAAAGGACAGACAATACAATGACCAAAAGAAAAAGGAAAAACAATACAGTGACCAAAAGAAAAAGGACAAACAATACAGTGACCAAAGAAAAAGGACAAACAATACAGTGACCAAAAGAAAAAGGACAAACAATACAGTGACCAAAAGAAAAAGTACAAACAATACAGTGACCAAAAGAAAAGGGACAAACAATACAGTGACCAAAAGAAAAAGGACAAACAATAGAGTGACCAAAAGAAAAAGGACAAACAATACAGTGACCTAAAGAAAAAGGACAAACAATACAGTGACCAAAAGAAAAAGGATAAACAATACAGTGACCAAAAGAAAGAGGGCAAACAATACAGTGACCAAAAGAAAAAGGACAAACAATACAGTGAGGAAAAGAAAAAGGGCAAACAATACAGTGACCAAAAGAAAAAGGATAAACAATACAGTGACCAAAAGAAAAAGGACAAACAATACAGTGACGAAAAGAAAAAGGTACAAACAATACAGTGACGAAAAGAAAAAGGACAAACAATACAGTGACGAAAAGAAAAAGGATAAACAATACAGTGACCAAAAGAAAAAGGACAAACAATAAAGTGACCAAAAGAAAAAGGATAAACAATACAGTGACCAAAAGAAAAAGGGCAAACAATACAGTGACCAAAAGAAAAAGGACAAACAATACAGTGACCAAAAGAAAAAGGATAAACAATACAGCGATCAAAAGAAAAAGGGCAAACAATACAGTGACCAAAAGAAAAAGGATAAACAATACAGTGACCAAAAGAAAAAGGGCAAACAATACAGTGACCAAAAGAAAAAGGACAAAATATGCAATGACCAAAAGAAAAAGGACAAACAATACAGTGACCAAAAGAAAGAGGGCAAACAATACAGTGACCAAAAGAAAAAGGACAAACAATACAGTGACCAAAAGAAAAAGAACAAACAATACAGTGACCAAAAGAAAAAGGACAAACAATACAGTGACCAAAAGAAAAAGGACAAACAATACAGTGATCAAAAGAAAAGGGACAAAAAATACAGTGACCAAAAGAAAAAGGAGAAACAATACAGTGACCAAAAGAAAAAGGATAAACAATACAGTGACCAAATGAACAAGGACAAACAATAGAGTGGCCAAAAGAAAAGGGACAAACAATACAGTGACCAAAAGAAAAAGGACAAGCAATACAGTAGACAGAAGAAAAAGGACAAACAATACAGTGGCCAAAAGAAAAAGGACAAACAATACAGTGACCAAAAGAAAAAGTACAAACAATACAGTGACCCAAAACAAAAAGGACAAACAATACAATGACCAAAAGAAAAAGGATAAACAATACAGTGACCAAAAGGAAAAGGACAAACAATACAGTGACGAAAAGAAAAAGGACAAACAATACAGTGACCCAAAACAAAAAGGACAAACAATACAATGACCAAAAGAAAAAGGATAAACAATACAGTGACCAAAAGGCAAAGGATAAACAATACAGTGACCAAAAGAAAAAGGACAAACAATACAGTGACGAAAAGAAAAGGGAAAAACAATACAGTGACCAAAAGAAAAAGGACAAACAATACAGTGACCAAAGAAAAAGGACAAACAATACAGTGACCAAAAGAAAAAGGACAAACAATACAGTGACCAAAAGAAAAAGTACAAACAATACAGTGACCAAAAGAAAAGGGACAAACAATACAGTGACCAAAAGAAAAAGGACAAACAATAGAGTGACCAAAAGAAAAAGGACAAACAATACAGTGACCAAAAGAAAAAGGACAAACAATACAGTGACCAAAAGAAAAAGGATAAACAATACAGTGACCAAAAGAAAGAGGGCAAACAATACAGTGACCAAAAGAAAAAGGACAAACAATACAGTGAGGAAAAGAAAAAGGGCAAACAATACAGTGACCAAAAGAAAAAGGATAAACAATACAGTGACCAAAAGAAAAAGGACAAACAATACAGTGACGAAAAGAAAAAGGTACAAACAATACAGTGACGAAAAGAAAAAGGACAAACAATACAGTGACGAAAAGAAAAAGGATAAACAATACAGTGACCAAAAGAAAAAGGATAAACAATACAGTGACCAAAAGAAAAAGGACAAACAATACAGTGACCAAAAGAAAAAGGATAAACAATACAGTGACCAAAAGAAAAAGGGCAAACAATACAGTGACCAAAAGAAAAAGGACAAACAATACAGTGACCAAAAGAAAAAGGATAAACAATACAGCGATCAAAAGAAAAAGGGCAAACAATACAGTGACCAAAAGAAAAAGGATAAACAATACATTGACCAAAAGAAAAAGGGCAAACAATACAGTGACCAAAAGAAAAAGGACAAAATATGCAATGACCAAAAGAAAAAGGACAAACAATACAGTGACCAAAAGAAAGAGGGCAAACAATACAGTGACCAAAAGAAAAAGGACAAACAATACAGTGACCCAAAACAAAAAGGACAAACAATACAATGACCAAAAGAAAAAGGATAAACAATACAGTGACCAAAAGGCAAAGGATAAACAATACAGTGACCAAAAGAAAAAGGACAAACAATACAGTGACGAAAAGAAAAGGGAAAAACAATACAGTGACCAAAAGAAAAAGGACAAACAATACAGTGACCAAAGAAAAAGGACAAACAATACAGTGACCAAAAGAAAAAGGACAAACAATACAGTGACCAAAAGAAAAAGTACAAACAATACAGTGACCAAAAGAAAAGGGACAAACAATACAGTGACCAAAAGAAAAAGGACAAACAATAGAGTGACCAAAAGAAAAAGGACAAACAATACAGTGACCAAAAGAAAAAGGACAAACAATACAGTGACCAAAAGAAAAAGGATAAACAATACAGTGACCAAAAGAAAGAGGGCAAACAATACAGTGACCAAAAGAAAAAGGACAAACAATACAGTGAGGAAAAGAAAAAGGGCAAACAATACAGTGACCAAAAGAAAAAGGATAAACAATACAGTGACCAAAAGAAAAAGGACAAACAATACAGTGACGAAAAGAAAAAGGTACAAACAATACAGTGACGAAAAGAAAAAGGACAAACAATACAGTGACGAAAAGAAAAAGGATAAACAATACAGTGACCAAAAGAAAAAGGATAAACAATACAGTGACCAAAAGAAAAAGGACAAACAATACAGTGACCAAAAGAAAAAGGATAAACAATACAGTGACCAAAAGAAAAAGGGCAAACAATACAGTGACCAAAAGAAAAAGGACAAACAATACAGTGACCAAAAGAAAAAGGATAAACAATACAGCGATCAAAAGAAAAAGGGCAAACAATACAGTGACCAAAAGAAAAAGGATAAACAATACATTGACCAAAAGAAAAAGGGCAAACAATACAGTGACCAAAAGAAAAAGGACAAAATATGCAATGACCAAAAGAAAAAGGACAAACAATACAGTGACCAAAAGAAAGAGGGCAAACAATACAGTGACCAAAAGAAAAAGGACAAACAATACAGTGACCAAAAGAAAAAGAACAAACAATACAGTGACCAAAAGAAAAAGGACAAACAATACAGTGACGAAAAGAAAAGGGACAAACAATACAGTGACCCTAAACAAAAAGGACAGACAATACAATGACCAAAAGAAAAGGGAAAAACAATACAGTGACCAAAAGAAAAAGGACAAACAATACAGTGACCAAAGAAAAAGGACAAACAATACAGTGACCAAAAGAAAAAGGACAAACAATACAGTGACCAAAAGAAAAAGTACAAACAATACAGTGACCAAAAGAAAAGGGACAAACAATACAGTGACCAAAAGAAAAAGGACAAACAATAGAGTGACCAAAAGAAAAAGGACAAACAATACAGTGACCAAAAGAAAAAGGACAAACAATACAGTGACCAAAAGAAAAAGGATAAACAATACAGTGACCAAAAGAAAGAGGGCAAACAATACAGTGACCAAAAGAAAAAGGACAAACAATACAGTGAGGAAAAGAAAAAGGGCAAACAATACAGTGACCAAAAGAAAAAGGATAAACAATACAGTGACCAAAAGAAAAAGGACAAACAATACAGTGACGAAAGGAAAAAGGTACAAACAATACAGTGACGAAAAGAAAAAGGACAAACAATACAGTGACGAAAAGAAAAAGGATAAACAATACAGTGACCAAAAGAAAAAGGATAAACAATACAGTGACCAAAAGAAAAAGGACAAACAATACAGTGACCAAAAGAAAAAGGATAAACAATACAGTGACCAAAAGAAAAAGGGCAAACAATACAGTGACCAAAAGAAAAAGGACAAACAATACAGTGACCAAAAGAAAAAGGATAAACAATACAGCGATCAAAAGAAAAAGGGCAAACAATACAGTGACCAAAAGAAAAAGGATAAACAATACAGTGACCAAAAGAAAAAGGGCAAACAATACAGTGACCAAAAGAAAAAGGACAAACAATACAGTGACCAAAAAAAAAAGGACAAACAATGCAATGACCAAAAGAAAAAGGACAAACAATACAGTGACCAAAAGAAAGAGGGCAAACAATACAGTGACCAAAAGAAAAAGGACAAACAATACAGTGACCAAAAGAAAAAGAACAAACAATACAGTGACCAAAAGAAAAAGGACAAACAATACAGTGACCAAAAGAAAAAGGACAAACAATACAGTGACCAAAAGAAAAAGGACAAACAATACAGTGACCAAAAAAAAAAAGGACAAACAATACAATGACCAAAAGAAAAAGGACATACAATACAGTGACGAATAGAAAAGGGAGAAACAATACAGTGACGAAAAGAAAAAGGACAAACAATACAGTGACCAAAAGAAAAAGGACAAACAATACAGTGATCAAAAGAAAAAGGATAAACAATACAGTGACCAAAAGAAAGAGGGCAAACAATACAGTGACCAAAAGAAAAAGGACAAGCAATACAGTGACCAAAAGAAAAAGAACAAACAATACAGTGACCAAAAGAAAAAGGACAAACAATACAGTGACCAAAAGAAAAAGGACAAACAATACAGTGACCAAAAGAAAAAGGACAAACAATACAGTGACAAAAAAAAAAAGGACAAACAATACAATGACCAAAGGAAAAAGGACATACAATACAGTGACGAATAGAAAAGGGAGAAACAATACAGTGATGAAAAGAAAAAGGACAAACAATACAGTGACCAAAAGAAAAAGGACAAACAATACAGTGATCAAAAGAAAAAGGACAAAAAATACAGTGACCAAAAGAAAAAGGAGAAACAATACAGTGACCAAAAAAAAAGGATAAACAATACAGTGACCAAATGAACAAGGACAAACAATAGAGTGGCCAAAAGAAAAGGGACAAACAATACAGTGACCAAAAGAAAAAGGACAAGCAATACAGTAGACAGAAGAAAAAGGACAAACAATACAGTGGCCAAAAGAAAAAGGACAAACAATACAGTGACCAAAAGAAAAAGTACAAACAATACAGTGACAAAAAAAAAGGACAAACAATGCAATGACCAAAATAAAAAGGACAACCAATACAGTGACCAAAAGAAAAAGGACAAACAATACAGTGACGAAAAGAAAAAGGACAAACAATACAGTGACCCAAAACAAAAAGGACAAACAATACAATGACCAAAAGAAAAGGGATAAACAATACAGTGACCAAAAGGAAAAGGATAAACAATACAGTGACCAAAAGAAAAAGGACAAACAATACAGTGACGAAAAGAAAAGGGACAAACAATACAGTGACCCTAAACAAAAAGGACAGACAATACAATGACCAAAAGAAAAAGGAAAAACAATACAGTGACCAAAAGAAAAAGGACAAACAATACAGTGACCAAAGAAAAAGGACAAACAATACAGTGACCAAAAGAAAAAGGACAAACAATACAGTGACCAAAAGAAAAAGTACAAACAATACAGTGACCAAAAGAAAAGAGACAAACAATACAGTGACCAAAAGAAAAAGGACAAACAATACAGTGACGAAAAGAAAAGGGACAAACAATACAGTGACCCTAAACAAAAAGGACAGACAATACAATGACCAAAAGAAAAGGGAAAAACAATACAGTGACCAAAAGAAAAAGGACAAACAATACAGTGACCAAAGAAAAAGGACAAACAATACAGTGACCAAAAGAAAAAGGACAAACAATACAGTGACCAAAAGAAAAAGTACAAACAATACAGTCACCAAAAGAAAAGGGACAAACAATACAGTGACCAAAAGAAAAAGGACAAACAATAGAGTGACCAAAAGAAAAAGGACAAACAATACAGTGACCAAAAGAAAAAGGACAAACAATACAGTGACCAAAAGAAAAAGGATAAACAATACAGTGACCAAAAGAAAGAGGGCAAACAATACAGTGACCAAAAGAAAAAGGACAAACAATACAGTGAGGAAAAGAAAAAGGGCAAACAATACAGTGACCAAAAGAAAAAGGATAAACAATACAGTGACCAAAAGAAAAAGGACAAACAATACAGTGACGAAAAGAAAAAGGTACAAACAATACAGTGACGAAAAGAAAAAGGACAAACAATACAGTGACGAAAAGAAAAAGGATAAACAATACAGTGACCAAAAGAAAAAGGATAAACAATACAGTGACCAAAAGAAAAAGGACAAACAATACAGTGACCAAAAGAAAAAGGATAAACAATACAGTGACCAAAAGAAAAAGGGCAAACAATACAGTGACCAAAAGAAAAAGGACAAACAATACAGTGACCAAAAGAAAAAGGATAAACAATACAGCGATCAAAAGAAAAAGGGCAAACAATACAGTGACCAAAAGAAAAAGGATAAACAATACAGTGACCAAAAGAAAAAGGGCAAACAATACAGTGACCAAAAGAAAAAGGACAAACAATACAGTGACCAAAAAAAAAAGGACAAACAATGCAATGACCAAAAGAAAAAGGACAAACAATACAGTGACCAAAAGAAAGAGGGCAAACAATACAGTGACCAAAAGAAAAAGGACAAACAATACAGTGACCAAAAGAAAAAGAACAAACAATACAGTGACCAAAAGAAAAAGGACAAACAATACAGTGACCAAAAGAAAAAGGACAAACAATACAGTGACCAAAAAAAAAAGGACAAACAATACAGTGACCAAAAAAAAAAAGGACAAACAATACAGTGACCAAAAAAAAAAAGGACAAACAATACAATGACCAAAAGAAAAAGGACATACAATATAGTGACGAATAGAAAAGGGAGAAACAATACAGTGACGAAAAGAAAAAGGACAAACAATACAGTGACCAAAAGAAAAAGGACAAACAATACAGTGATCAAAAGAAAAAGGATAAACAATACAGTGACCAAAAGAAAGAGGGCAAACAATACAGTGACCAAAAGAAAAAGGACAAGCAATACAGTGACCAAAAGAAAAAGAACAAACAATACAGTGACCAAAAGAAAAAGGACAAACAATACAGTGACCAAAAGAAAAAGGACAAACAATACAGTGACCAAAAGAAAAAGGACAAACAATACAGTGACAAAAAAAAAAAGGACAAACAATACAATGACCAAAGGAAAAAGGACATACAATACAGTGACGAATAGAAAAGGGAGAAACAATACAGTGATGAAAAGAAAAAGGACAAACAATACAGTGACCAAAAGAAAAAGGACAAACAATACAGTGATCAAAAGAAAAAGGACAAAAAATACAGTGACCAAAAGAAAAAGGAGAAACAATACAGTGACCAAAAAAAAAGGATAAACAATACAGTGACCAAATGAACAAGGACAAACAATAGAGTGGCCAAAAGAAAAGGGACAAACAATACAGTGACCAAAAGAAAAAGGACAAGCAATACAGTAGACAGAAGAAAAAGGACAAACAATACAGTGGCCAAAAGAAAAAGGACAAACAATACAGTGACCAAAAGAAAAAGTACAAACAATACAGTGACAAAAAAAAAGGACAAACAATGCAATGACCAAAATAAAAAGGACAACCAATACAGTGACCAAAAGAAAAAGGACAAACAATACAGTGACGAAAAGAAAAAGGACAAACAATACAGTGACCCAAAACAAAAAGGACAAACAATACAATGACCAAAAGAAAAGGGATAAACAATACAGTGACCAAAAGGAAAAGGATAAACAATACAGTGACCAAAAGAAAAAGGACAAACAATACAGTGACGAAAAGAAAAGGGACAAACAATACAGTGACCCTAAACAAAAAGGACAGACAATACAATGACCAAAAGAAAAAGGAAAAACAATACAGTGACCAAAAGAAAAAGGACAAACAATACAGTGACCAAAGAAAAAGGACAAACAATACAGTGACCAAAAGAAAAAGGACAAACAATACAGTGACCAAAAGAAAAAGTACAAACAATACAGTGACCAAAAGAAAAGAGACAAACAATACAGTGACCAAAAGAAAAAGGACAAACAATACAGTGACGAAAAGAAAAGGGACAAACAATACAGTGACCCTAAACAAAAAGGACAGACAATACAATGACCAAAAGAAAAGGGAAAAACAATACAGTGACCAAAAGAAAAAGGACAAACAATACAGTGACCAAAGAAAAAGGACAAACAATACAGTGACCAAAAGAAAAAGGACAAACAATACAGTGACCAAAAGAAAAAGTACAAACAATACAGTCACCAAAAGAAAAGGGACAAACAATACAGTGACCAAAAGAAAAAGGACAAACAATAGAGTGACCAAAAGAAAAAGGACAAACAATACAGTGACCAAAAGAAAAAGGACAAACAATACAGTGACCAAAAGAAAAAGGATAAACAATACAGTGACCAAAAGAAAGAGGGCAAACAATACAGTGACCAAAAGAAAAAGGACAAACAATACAGTGAGGAAAAGAAAAAGGGCAAACAATACAGTGACCAAAAGAAAAAGGATAAACAATACAGTGACCAAAAGAAAAAGGACAAACAATACAGTGACGAAAAGAAAAAGGTACAAACAATACAGTGACGAAAAGAAAAAGGACAAACAATACAGTGACGAAAAGAAAAAGGATAAACAATACAGTGACCAAAAGAAAAAGGATAAACAATACAGTGACCAAAAGAAAAAGGACAAACAATACAGTGACCAAAAGAAAAAGGATAAACAATACAGTGACCAAAAGAAAAAGGGCAAACAATACAGTGACCAAAAGAAAAAGGACAAACAATACAGTGACCAAAAGAAAAAGGATAAACAATACAGCGATCAAAAGAAAAAGGGCAAACAATACAGTGACCAAAAGAAAAAGGATAAACAATACAGTGACCAAAAGAAAAAGGGCAAACAATACATTGACCAAAAGAAAAAGGACAAACAATACAGTGACCAAAAAAAAAAGGACAAACAATGCAATGACCAAAAGAAAAAGGACAAACAATACAGTGACCAAAAGAAAGAGGGCAAACAATACAGTGACCAAAAGAAAAAGGACAAACAATACAGTGACCAAAAGAAAAAGAACAAACAATACAGTGACCAAAAGAAAAAGGACAAACAATACAGTGACCAAAAGAAAAAGGACAAACAATACAGTGACCAAAAAAAAAAGGACAAACAATACAGTGACCAAAAAAAAAAAGGACAAACAATACAGTGACCAAAAAAAAAAAGGACAAACAATACAATGACCAAAAGAAAAAGGACATACAATATAGTGACGAATAGAAAAGGGAGAAACAATACAGTGACGAAAAAAAAAGGACAAACAATACAGTGACCAAAAGAAAAAGGACAAACAATACAGTGATCAAAAGAAAAAGGATAAACAATACAGTGACCAAAAGAAAGAGGGCAAACAATACAGTGACCAAAAGAAAAAGGACAAGCAATACAGTGACCAAAAGAAAAAGAACAAACAATACAGTGACCAAAAGAAAAAGGACAAACAATACAGTGACCAAAAGAAAAAGGACAAACAATACAGTGACCAAAAGAAAAAGGACAAACAATACAGTGACAAAAAAAAAAAGGACAAACAATACAATGACCAAAGGAAAAAGGACATACAATACAGTGACGAATAGAAAAGGGAGAAACAATACAGTGATGAAAAGAAAAAGGACAAACAATACAGTGACCAAAAGAAAAAGGACAAACAATACAGTGATCAAAAGAAAAAGGACAAAAAATACAGTGACCAAAAGAAAAAGGAGAAACAATACAGTGACCAAAAAAAAAGGATAAACAATACAGTGACCAAATGAACAAGGACAAACAATAGAGTGGCCAAAAGAAAAGGGACAAACAATACAGTGACCAAAAGAAAAAGGACAAGCAATACAGTAGACAGAAGAAAAAGGACAAACAATACAGTGGCCAAAAGAAAAAGGACAAACAATACAGTGACCAAAAGAAAAAGTACAAACAATACAGTGACAAAAAAAAAGGACAAACAATGCAATGACCAAAATAAAAAGGACAACCAATACAGTGACCAAAAGAAAAAGGACAAACAATACAGTGACGAAAAGAAAAAGGACAAACAATACAGTGACCCAAAACAAAAAGGACAAACAATACAATGACCAAAAGAAAAGGGATAAACAATACAGTGACCAAAAGGAAAAGGATAAACAATACAGTGACCAAAAGAAAAAGGACAAACAATACAGTGACGAAAAGAAAAGGGACAAACAATACAGTGACCCTAAACAAAAAGGACAGACAATACAATGACCAAAAGAAAAAGGAAAAACAATACAGTGACCAAAAGAAAAAGGACAAACAATACAGTGACCAAAGAAAAAGGACAAACAATACAGTGACCAAAAGAAAAAGGACAAACAATACAGTGACCAAAAGAAAAAGTACAAACAATACAGTGACCAAAAGAAAAGAGACAAACAATACAGTGACCAAAAGAAAAAGGACAAACAATACAGTGACGAAAAGAAAAGGGACAAACAATACAGTGACCCTAAACAAAAAGGACAGACAATACAATGACCAAAAGAAAAGGGAAAAACAATACAGTGACCAAAAGAAAAAGGACAAACAATACAGTGACCAAAGAAAAAGGACAAACAATACAGTGACCAAAAGAAAAAGGACAAACAATACAGTGACCAAAAGAAAAAGTACAAACAATACAGTCACCAAAAGAAAAGGGACAAACAATACAGTGACCAAAAGAAAAAGGACAAACAATAGAGTGACCAAAAGAAAAAGGACAAACAATACAGTGACCAAAAGAAAAAGGACAAACAATACAGTGACCAAAAGAAAAAGGATAAACAATACAGTGACCAAAAGAAAGAGGGCAAACAATACAGTGACCAAAAGAAAAAGGACAAACAATACAGTGAGGAAAAGAAAAAGGGCAAACAATACAGTGACCAAAAGAAAAAGGATAAACAATACAGTGACCAAAAGAAAAAGGACAAACAATACAGTGACGAAAAGAAAAAGGTACAAACAATACAGTGACGAAAAGAAAAAGGACAAACAATACAGTGACGAAAAGAAAAAGGATAAACAATACAGTGACCAAAAGAAAAAGGATAAACAATACAGTGACCAAAAGAAAAAGGACAAACAATACAGTGACCAAAAGAAAAAGGATAAACAATACAGTGACCAAAAGAAAAAGGGCAAACAATACAGTGACCAAAAGAAAAAGGACAAACAATACAGTGACCAAAAGAAAAAGGATAAACAATACAGCGATCAAAAGAAAAAGGGCAAACAATACAGTGACCAAAAGAAAAAGGATAAACAATACAGTGACCAAAAGAAAAAGGGCAAACAATACAGTGACCAAAAGAAAAAGGACAAACAATACAGTGACCAAAAAAAAAAGGACAAACAATGCAATGACCAAAAGAAAAAGGACAAACAATAAAGTGACCAAAAGAAAGAGGGCAAACAATACAGTGACCAAAAGAAAAAGGACAAACAATACAGTGACCAAAAGAAAAAGAACAAACAATACAGTGACCAAAAGAAAAAGGACAAACAATACAGTGACCAAAAGAAAAAGGACAAACAATACAGTGACCAAAAAAAAAAGGACAAACAATACAGTGACCAAAAAAAAAAAGGACAAACAATACAGTGACCAAAAAAAAAAAGGACAAACAATACAATGACCAAAAGAAAAAGGACATACAATATAGTGACGAATAGAAAAGGGAGAAACAATACAGTGACGAAAAGAAAAAGGACAAACAATACAGTGACCAAAAGAAAAAGGACAAACAATACAGTGATCAAAAGAAAAAGGATAAACAATACAGTGACCAAAAGAAAGAGGGCAAACAATACAGTGACCAAAAGAAAAAGGACAAGCAATACAGTGACCAAAAGAAAAAGAACAAACAATACAGTGACCAAAAGAAAAAGGACAAACAATACAGTGACCAAAAGAAAAAGGACAAACAATACAGTGACCAAAAGAAAAAGGACAAACAATACAGTGACAAAAAAAAAAAGGACAAACAATACAATGACCAAAGGAAAAAGGACATACAATACAGTGACGAATAGAAAAGGGAGAAACAATACAGTGATGAAAAGAAAAAGGACAAACAATACAGTGACCAAAAGAAAAAGGACAAACAATACAGTGATCAAAAGAAAAAGGACAAAAAATACAGTGACCAAAAGAAAAAGGAGAAACAATACAGTGACCAAAAAAAAAGGATAAACAATACAGTGACCAAATGAACAAGGACAAACAATAGAGTGGCCAAAAGAAAAGGGACAAACAATACAGTGACCAAAAGAAAAAGGACAAGCAATACAGTAGACAGAAGAAAAAGGACAAACAATACAGTGGCCAAAAGAAAAAGGACAAACAATACAGTGACCAAAAGAAAAAGTACAAACAATACAGTGACAAAAAAAAAGGACAAACAATGCAATGACCAAAATAAAAAGAACAACCAATACAGTGACCAAAAGAAAAAGGACAAACAATACAGTGACGAAAAGAAAAAGGACAAACAATACAGCGACCCAAAACGAAAAGGACAAACAATACAATGACCAAAAGAAAAAGGATAAACAATACAGTGACCAAAAGGAAAAGGATAAACAATACAGTGACCAAAAGAAAAAGGACAAACAATACAGTGACGAAAAGAAAAGGGACAAACAATACAGTGACCCTAAACAAAAAGGACAGACAATACAATGACCAAAAGAAAAAGGAAAAACAATACAGTGACCAAAAGAAAAAGGACAAACAATACAGTGACCAAAGAAAAAGGACAAACAATACAGTGACCAAAAGAAAAAGGACAAACAATACAGTGACCAAAAGAAAAAGGACAAACAATACAGTGACAAAAAGAAAAAGGATAAACAATACAGTGACCAAAAGAAAGAGGGCAAACAATACAGTGACCAAAAGAAAAAGGACAAACAATACAGTGAGGAAAAGAAAAAGGGCAAACAATACAGTGACCAAAAGAAAAAGGATAAACAATACAGTGACCAAAAGAAAAAGGACAAACAATACAGTGACCAAAAGAAAAAGGACAAACAATACAGTGACCAAAAGAAAAAGGACAAACAATACAGTGACCAAAAAAAAAAGGACAAACAATACAATGACCAAAAGAAAAAGGACATACAATACAGTGACGAATAGAAAAGGGAGAAACAATACAGTGACGAAAAGAAAAAGGATAAACAATACAGCGATCAAAAGAAAAAGGGCAAACAATACAGTGACCAAAAGAAAAAGGATAAACAATACAGTGACCAAAAGAAAAAGGGCAAACAATACAGTGACAAAAAGAAAAAGGACAAACAATACAGTGACCAAAAAAAAAAGGACAAACAATGCAATGACCAAAAGAAAAAGGACAAACAATACAGTGACCAAAAGAAAGAGGGCAAACAATACAGTGACCAAAAGAAAAAGGACAAACAATACAGTGACCAAAAGAAAAAGAACAAACAATACAGTGACCAAAAGAAAAAGGACAAACAATACAGTGACCAAAAGAAAAAGGACAAACAATACAGTGACCAAAAGAAAAAGGACAAACAATACAGTGACCAAAAAAAAAAAGGACAAACAATACAATGACCAAAAGAAAAAGGACATACAATACAGTGACGAATAGAAAAGGGAGAAACAATACAGTGACGAAAAGAAAAAGGACAAACAATACAGTGACCAAAAGAAAAAGGACAAACAATACAGTGATCAAAAGAAAAAGGATAAACAATACAGTGACCAAAAGAAAGAGGGCAAACAATACAGTGACCAAAAGAAAAGGACAAACAATACAGTGACCAAAAGAAAAAGAACAAACAATACAGTGACCAAAAGAAAATGGACAAACAATACAGTGACCAAAAGAAAAAGGACAAACAATACAGTGACCAAAAGAAAAAGGACAAACAATACAGTGACCAAAAGAAAAAGGACAAACAATACAGTGACAAAGAAAAAAGGACAAACAATACAATGACCAAAAGAAAAAGGACATACAATACAGTGTCGAATAGAAAAGGGAGAAACAATACAGTGATGAAAAGAAAAAGGACAAACAATACAGTGACCAAAAGAAAAAGGACAAACAATACAGTGATCAAAAGAAAAAGGACAAAAAATACAGTGACCAAAAGAAAAAGGAGAAACAATACAGTGACCAAAAAAAAAGGATAAACAATACAGTGACCAAATGAACAAGGACAAACAATAGAGTGGCCAAAAGAAAAGGGACAAACAATACAGTGACCAAAAGAAAAAGGACAAGCAATACAGTAGACAGAAGAAAAAGGACAAACAATACAGTGGCCAAAAGAAAAAGGACAAACAATACAGTGACCAAAAGAAAAAGTACAAACAATACAGTGACAAAAAAAAAGGACAAACAATGCAATGACCAAAATAAAAAGGACAACCAATACAGTGACCAAAAGAAAAATGACAAACAATACAGTGACGAAAAGAAAAAGGACAAACAATACAGTGACCCAAAACAAAAAGGACAAACAATACAATGACCAAAAGAAAAAGGATAAACAATACAGTGACCAAAAGGAAAAGGATAAACAATACAGTGACCAAAAGAAAAAGGACAAACAATACAGTGACGAAAAGAAAAGGGACAAACAATACAGTGACCCTAAACAAAAAGGACAGACAATACAATGACCAAAAGAAAAAGGAAAAACAACACAGTGACCAAAAGAAAAAGGACAAACAATACAGTGACCAAAGAAAAAGGACAAACAATACAGTGACCAAAAGAAAAAGGACAAACAATACAGTGACCAAAAGAAAAAGTACAAACAATACAGTGACCAAAAGAAAAGAGACAAGCAATACAGTGACCAAAAGAAAAAGGACAAACAATACAGTGACCAAAAGAAAAAGGACAAACAATACAGTGACCAAAAGAAAAAGGACAAACAATACAGTGACCAAAAGAAAAAGGATAAACAATACAGTGACCAAAAGAAAGAGGGCAAACAATACAGTGACCAAAAGAAAAAGGACAAACAATACAGTGAGGAAAAGAAAAAGGGCAAACAATACAGTGACCAAAAGAAAAAGGATAAACAATACAGTGACCAAAAGAAAAAGGACAAACAATACAGTGACCAAAAGAAAAAGGACAAACAATACAGTGACCAAAAGAAAAAGGACAAACAATACAGTGACCAAAAAAAAAAGGACAAACAATACAATGACCAAAAGAAAAAGACATACAATACAGTGACGAATAGAAAAGGGAGAAACAATACAGTGACGAAAAGAAAAAGGATAAACAATACAGCGATCAAAAGAAAAAGGGCAAACAATACAGTGACCAAAAGAAAAAGGATAAACAATACAGTGACCAAAAGAAAAAGGGCAAACAATACAGTGACAAAAAGAAAAAGGACAAACAATACAGTGACCAAAAAAAAAAGGACAAACAATGCAATGACCAAAAGAAAAAGGACAAACAATACAGTGACCAAAAGAAAGAGGGCAAACAATACAGTGACCAAAAGAAAAAGGACAAACAATACAGTGACCAAAAGAAAAAGAACAAACAATACAGTGACCAAAAGAAAAAGGACAAACAATACAGTGACCAAAAGAAAAAGGACAAACAATACAGTGACCAAAAGAAAAAGGACAAACAATACAGTGACCAAAAAAAAAAAGGACAAACAATACAATGACCAAAAGAAAAAGGACATACAATACAGTGACGAATAGAAAAGGGAGAAACAATACAGTGACGAAAAGAAAAAGGACAAACAATACAGTGACCAAAAGAAAAAGGACAAACAATACAGTGATCAAAAGAAAAAGGATAAACAATACAGTGACCAAAAGAAAGAGGGCAAACAATACAGTGACCAAAAGAAAAGGACAAACAATACAGTGACCAAAAGAAAAAGAACAAACAATACAGTGACCAAAAGAAAATGGACAAACAATACAGTGACCAAAAGAAAAAGGACAAACAATACAGTGACCAAAAGAAAAAGGACAAACAATACAGTGACCAAAAGAAAAAGGACAAACAATACAGTGACAAAAAAAAAAGGACAAACAATACAATGACCAAAAGAAAAAGGACATACAATACAGTGTCGAATAGAAAAGGGAGAAACAATACAGTGATGAAAAGAAAAAGGACTAACAATACAGTGACCAAAAGAAAAAGGACAAACAATACAGTGATCAAAAGAAAAAGGACAAAAAATACAGTGACCAAAAGAAAAAGGAGAAACAATACAGTGACCAAAAAAAAAGGATAAACAATACAGTGACCAAATGAACAAGGACAAACAATAGAGTGGCCAAAAGAAAAGGGACAAACAATACAGTGACCAAAAGAAAAAGGACAAGCAATACAGTAGACAGAAGAAAAAGGACAAACAATACAGTGGCCAAAAGAAAAAGGACAAACAATACAGTGACCAAAAGAAAAAGTACAAACAATACAGTGACAAAAAAAAAGGACAAACAATGCAATGACCAAAATAAAAAGGACAACCAATACAGTGACCAAAAGAAAAATGACAAACAATACAGTGACGAAAAGAAAAAGGACAAACAATACAGTGACCCAAAACAAAAAGGACAAACAATACAATGACCAAAAGAAAAAGGATAAACAATACAGTGACCAAAAGGAAAAGGATAAACAATACAGTGACCAAAAGAAAAAGGACAAACAATACAGTGACGAAAAGAAAAGGGACAAACAATACAGTGACCCTAAACAAAAAGGACAGACAATACAATGACCAAAAGAAAAAGGAAAAACAATACAGTGACCAAAAGAAAAAGGACAAACAATACAGTGACCAAAGAAAAAGGACAAACAATACAGTGACCAAAAGAAAAAGGACAAACAATACAGTGACCAAAAGAAAAAGTACAAACAATACAGTGACCAAAAGAAAAGAGACAAACAATACAGTGACCAAAAGAAAAAGGACAAACAATACAGTGACCAAAAGAAAAAGGACAAACAATACAGTGACCAAAAGAAAAAGGACAAACAATACAGTGACCAAAAGAAAAAGGATAAACAATACAGTGACCAAAAGAAAGAGGGCAAACAATACAGTGACCAAAAGAAAAAGGACAAACAATACAGTGAGGAAAAGAAAAAGGGCAAACAATACAGTGACCAAAAGAAAAAGGATAAACAATACAGTGACCAAAAGAAAAAGGACAAACAATACAGTGACCAAAAGAAAAAGGACAAACAATACAGTGACCAAAAGAAAAAGGACAAACAATACAGTGACCAAAAAAAAAAGGACAAACAATACAATGACCAAAAGAAAAAGGACATACAATACAGTGACGAATAGAAAAGGGAGAAACAATACAGTGACGAAAAGAAAAAGGACAAACAATACAGTGACCAAAAGAAAAAGGACAAACAATACAGTGATCAAAAGAAAAAGGATAAACAATACAGTGACCAAAAGAAAGAGGGCAAACAATACAGTGACCAAAAGAAAAAGGACAAGCAATACAGTGACCAAAAGAAAAAGAACAAACAATACAGTGACCAAAAGAAAAAGGACAAACAATACAGTGACCAAAAGAAAAAGGACAAACAATACAGTGACCAAAAGAAAAAGGACAAACAATACAGTGACAAAAAAAAAAGGACAAACAATACAATGACCAAAAGAAAAAGGACATACAATACAGTGTCGAATAGAAAAGGGAGAAACAATACAGTGATGAAAAGAAAAAGGACAAACAATACAGTGACCAAAAGAAAAAGGACAAACAATACAGTGATCAAAAGAAAAAGGACAAAAAATACAGTGACCAAAAGAAAAAGGAGAAACAATACAGTGACCAAAAAAAAAGGATAAACAATACAGTGACCAAATGAACAAGGACAAACAATAGAGTGGCCAAAAGAAAAGGGACAAACAATACAGTGACCAAAAGAAAAAGGACAAGCAATACAGTAGACAGAAGAAAAAGGACAAACAATACAGTGGCCAAAAGAAAAAGGACAAACAATACAGTGACCAAAAGAAAAAGTACAAACAATACAGTGACAAAAAAAAAGGACAAACAATGCAATGACCAAAATAAAAAGGACAACCAATACAGTGACCAAAAGAAAAATGACAAACAATACAGTGACGAAAAGAAAAAGGACAAACAATACAGTGACCCAAAACAAAAAGGACAAACAATACAATGACCAAAAGAAAAAGGATAAACAATACAGTGACCAAAAGGAAAAGGATAAACAATACAGTGACCAAAAGAAAAAGGACAAACAATACAGTGACGAAAAGAAAAGGGACAAACAATACAGTGACCCTAAACAAAAAGGACAGACAATACAATGACCAAAAGAAAAAGGAAAAACAACACAGTGACCAAAAGAAAAAGGACAAACAATACAGTGACCAAAGAAAAAGGACAAACAATACAGTGACCAAAAGAAAAAGGACAAACAATACAGTGACCAAAAGAAAAAGTACAAACAATACAGTGACCAAAAGAAAAGAGACAAACAATACAGTGACCAAAAGAAAAAGGACAAACAATACAGTGACCAAAAGAAAAAGGACAAACAATACAGTGACCAAAAGAAAAAGGACAAACAATACAGTGACCAAAAGAAAAAGGATAAACAATACAGTGACCAAAAGAAAGAGGGCAAACAATACAGTGACCAAAAGAAAAAGGACAAACAATACAGTGAGGAAAAGAAAAAGGGCAAACAATACAGTGACCAAAAGAAAAAGGATAAACAATACAGTGACCAAAAGAAAAAGGACAAACAATACAGTGACCAAAAGAAAAAGGACAAACAATACAGTGACCAAAAGAAAAAGGACAAACAATACAGTGACCAAAAAAAAAAGGACAAACAATACAATGACCAAAAGAAAAAGGACATACAATACAGTGACGAATAGAAAAGGGAGAAACAATACAGTGACGAAAAGAAAAAGGATAAACAATACAGCGATCAAAAGAAAAAGGGCAAACAATACAGTGACCAAAAGAAAAAGGATAAACAATACAGTGACCAAAAGAAAGAGGGCAAACAATACAGTGACCAAAAGAAAAAGGACAAACAATACAGTGAGGAAAAGAAAAAGGGCAAACAATACAGTGACCAAAAGAAAAAGGATAAACAATACAGTGACCAAAAGAAAAAGGACAAACAATACAGTGACCAAAAGAAAAAGGACAAACAATACAGTGACCAAAAGAAAAAGGACAAACAATACAGTGACCAAAAAAAAAAGGACAAACAATACAATGACCAAAAGAAAAAGGACATACAATACAGTGACGAATAGAAAAGGGAGAAACAATACAGTGACGAAAAGAAAAAGGACAAACAATACAGTGACCAAAAGAAAAAGGACAAACAATACAGTGATCAAAAGAAAAAGGATAAACAATACAGTGACCAAAAGAAAGAGGGCAAACAATACAGTGACCAAAAGAAAAAGGACAAGCAATACAGTGACCAAAAGAAAAAGAACAAACAATACAGTGACCAAAAGAAAAAGGACAAACAATACAGTGACCAAAAGAAAAAGGACAAACAATACAGTGACCAAAAGAAAAAGGACAAACAATACAGTGACAAAAAAAAAAGGACAAACAATACAATGACCAAAAGAAAAAGGACATACAATACAGTGTCGAATAGAAAAGGGAGAAACAATACAGTGATGAAAAGAAAAAGGACAAACAATACAGTGACCAAAAGAAAAAGGACAAACAATACAGTGATCAAAAGAAAAAGGACAAAAAATACAGTGACCAAAAGAAAAAGGAGAAACAATACAGTGACCAAAAAAAAAGGATAAACAATACAGTGACCAAATGAACAAGGACAAACAATAGAGTGGCCAAAAGAAAAGGGACAAACAATACAGTGACCAAAAGAAAAAGGACAAGCAATACAGTAGACAGAAGAAAAAGGACAAACAATACAGTGGCCAAAAGAAAAAGGACAAACAATACAGTGACCAAAAGAAAAAGTACAAACAATACAGTGACAAAAAAAAAGGACAAACAATGCAATGACCAAAATAAAAAGGACAACCAATACAGTGACCAAAAGAAAAATGACAAACAATACAGTGACGAAAAGAAAAAGGACAAACAATACAGTGACCCAAAACAAAAAGGACAAACAATACAATGACCAAAAGAAAAAGGATAAACAATACAGTGACCAAAAGGAAAAGGATAAACAATACAGTGACCAAAAGAAAAAGGACAAACAATACAGTGACGAAAAGAAAAGGGACAAACAATACAGTGACCCTAAACAAAAAGGACAGACAATACAATGACCAAAAGAAAAAGGAAAAACAACACAGTGACCAAAAGAAAAAGGACAAACAATACAGTGACCAAAGAAAAAGGACAAACAATACAGTGACCAAAAGAAAAAGGACAAACAATACAGTGACCAAAAGAAAAAGTACAAACAATACAGTGACCAAAAGAAAAGAGACAAACAATACAGTGACCAAAAGAAAAAGGACAAACAATACAGTGACCAAAAGAAAAAGGACAAACAATACAGTGACCAAAAGAAAAAGGACAAACAATACAGTGACCAAAAGAAAAAGGATAAACAATACAGTGACCAAAAGAAAGAGGGCAAACAATACAGTGACCAAAAGAAAAAGGACAAACAATACAGTGAGGAAAAGAAAAAGGGCAAACAATACAGTGACCAAAAGAAAAAGGATAAACAATACAGTGACCAAAAGAAAAAGGACAAACAATACAGTGACCAAAAGAAAAAGGACAAACAATACAGTGACCAAAAGAAAAAGGACAAACAATACAGTGACCAAAAAAAAAAGGACAAACAATACAATGACCAAAAGAAAAAGGACATACAATACAGTGACGAATAGAAAAGGGAGAAACAATACAGTGACGAAAAGAAAAAGGATAAACAATACAGCGATCAAAAGAAAAAGGGCAAACAATACAGTGACCAAAAGAAAAAGGATAAACAATACAGTGACCAAAAGAAAAAGGGCAAACAATACAGTGACAAAAAGAAAAAGGACAAACAATACAGTGACCAAAAAAAAAAGGACAAACAATGCAATGACCAAAAGAAAAAGGACAAACAATACAGTGACCAAAAGAAAGAGGGCAAACAATACAGTGACCAAAAGAAAAAGGACAAACAATACAGTGACCAAAAGAAAAAGAACAAACAATACAGTGACCAAAAGAAAAAGGACAAACAATACAGTGACCAAAAGAAAAAGGACAAACAATACAGTGACCAAAAGAAAAAGGACAAACAATACAGTGACCAAAAAAAAAAAGGACAAACAATACAATGACCAAAAGAAAAAGGACATACAATACAGTGACGAATAGAAAAGGGAGAAACAATACAGTGACGAAAAGAAAAAGGACAAACAATACAGTGACCAAAAGAAAAAGGACAAACAATACAGTGATCAAAAGAAAAAGGATAAACAATACAGTGACCAAAAGAAAGAGGGCAAACAATACAGTGACCAAAAGAAAAGGACAAACAATACAGTGACCAAAAGAACAAGAACAAACAATACAGTGACCAAAAGAAAATGGACAAACAATACAGTGACCAAAAGAAAAAGGACAAACAATACAGTGACCAAAAGAAAAAGGACAAACAATACAGTGACCAAAAGAAAAAGGACAAACAATACAGTGACAAAAAAAAAAGGACAAACAATACAATGACCAAAAGAAAAAGGACATACAATACAGTGTCGAATAGAAAAGGGAGAAACAATACAGTGATGAAAAGAAAAAGGACTAACAATACAGTGACCAAAAGAAAAAGGACAAACAATACAGTGATCAAAAGAAAAAGGACAAAAAATACAGTGACCAAAAGAAAAAGGAGAAACAATACAGTGACCAAAAAAAAAGGATAAACAATACAGTGACCAAATGAACAAGGACAAACAATAGAGTGGCCAAAAGAAAAGGGACAAACAATACAGTGACCAAAAGAAAAAGGACAAGCAATACAGTAGACAGAAGAAAAAGGACAAACAATACAGTGGCCAAAAGAAAAAGGACAAACAATACAGTGACCAAAAGAAAAAGTACAAACAATACAGTGACAAAAAAAAAGGACAAACAATGCAATGACCAAAATAAAAAGGACAACCAATACAGTGACCAAAAGAAAAATGACAAACAATACAGTGACGAAAAGAAAAAGGACAAACAATACAGTGACCCAAAACAAAAAGGACAAACAATACAATGACCAAAAGAAAAAGGATAAACAATACAGTGACCAAAAGGAAAAGGATAAACAATACAGTGACCAAAAGAAAAAGGACAAACAATACAGTGACGAAAAGAAAAGGGACAAACAATACAGTGACCCTAAACAAAAAGGACAGACAATACAATGACCAAAAGAAAAAGGAAAAACAATACAGTGACCAAAAGAAAAAGGACAAACAATACAGTGACCAAAGAAAAAGGACAAACAATACAGTGACCAAAAGAAAAAGGACAAACAATACAGTGACCAAAAGAAAAAGTACAAACAATACAGTGACCAAAAGAAAAGAGACAAACAATACAGTGACCAAAAGAAAAAGGACAAACAATACAGTGACCAAAAGAAAAAGGACAAACAATACAGTGACCAAAAGAAAAAGGACAAACAATACAGTGACCAAAAGAAAAAGGATAAACAATACAGTGACCAAAAGAAAGAGGGCAAACAATACAGTGACCAAAAGAAAAAGGACAAACAATACAGTGAGGAAAAGAAAAAGGGCAAACAATACAGTGACCAAAAGAAAAAGGATAAACAATACAGTGACCAAAAGAAAAAGGACAAACAATACAGTGACCAAAAGAAAAAGGACAAACAATACAGTGACCAAAAGAAAAAGGACAAACAATACAGTGACCAAAAAAAAAAGGACAAACAATACAATGACCAAAAGAAAAAGGACATACAATACAGTGACGAATAGAAAAGGGAGAAACAATACAGTGACGAAAAGAAAAAGGACAAACAATACAGTGACCAAAAGAAAAAGGACAAACAATACAGTGATCAAAAGAAAAAGGATAAACAATACAGTGACCAAAAGAAAGAGGGCAAACAATACAGTGACCAAAAGAAAAAGGACAAGCAATACAGTGACCAAAAGAAAAAGAACAAACAATACAGTGACCAAAAGAAAAAGGACAAACAATACAGTGACCAAAAGAAAAAGGACAAACAATACAGTGACCAAAAGAAAAAGGACAAACAATACAGTGACAAAAAAAAAAGGACAAACAATACAATGACCAAAGGAAAAAGGACATACAATACAGTGACGAATAGAAAAGGGAGAAACAATACAGTGATGAAAAGAAAAAGGACAAACAATACAGTGACCAAAAGAAAAAGGACAAACAATACAGTGATCAAAAGAAAAAGGACAAAAAATACAGTGACCAAAAGAAAAAGGAGAAACAATACAGTGACCAAAAAAAAAGGATAAACAATACAGTGACCAAATGAACAAGGACAAACAATAGAGTGGCCAAAAGAAAAGGGACAAACAATACAGTGACCAAAAGAAAAAGGACAAGCAATACAGTAGACAGAAGAAAAAGGACAAACAATACAGTGGCCAAAAGAAAAAGGACAAACAATACAGTGACCAAAAGAAAAAGTACAAACAATACAGTGACAAAAAAAAAGGACAAACAATGCAATGACCAAAATAAAAAGGACAACCAATACAGTGACCAAAAGAAAAAGGACAAACAATACAGTGACGAAAAGAAAAAGGACAAACAATACAGTGACCCAAAACAAAAAGGACAAACAATACAATGACCAAAAGGAAAAAGGATAAACAATACAGTGACCAAAAGGAAAAGGATAAACAATACAGTGACCAAAAGAAAAAGGACAAACAATACAGTGACGAAAAGAAAAGGGACAAACAATACAGTGACCCTAAACAAAAAGGACAGACAATACAATGACCAAAAGAAAAAGGAAAAACAATACAGTGACCAAAAGAAAAAGGACAAACAATACAGTGACCAAAGAAAAAGGACAAACAATACAGTGACCAAAAGAAAAAGGACAAACAATACAGTGACCAAAAGAAAAAGTACAAACAATACAGTGACCAAAAGAAAAGAGACAAACAATACAGTGACCAAAAGAAAAAGGATAAACAATACAGTGACCAAAAGAAAAAGGACAAACAATACAGTGACCAAAAGAAAAAGGACAAACAATACAGTGACCAAAAGAAAAAGGATAAACAATACAGTGACCAAAAGAAAGAGGGCAAACAATACAGTGACCAAAAGAAAAAGGACAAACAATACAGTGAGGAAAAGAAAAAGGGCAAACAATACAGTGACCAAAAGAAAAAGGATAAACAATACAGTGACCAAAAGAAAAAGGACAAACAATACAGTGACGAAAAGAAAAAGGTACAAACAATACAGTGACGAAAAGAAAAAGGACAAACAATACAGTGACGAAACGAAAAAGGATAAACAATACAGTGACCAAAAGAAAAAGGATAAACAATACAGTGACCAAAAGAAAATGGATAAACAATACAGTGACCAAAAGAAAAAGGATAAACAATACAGTGACCAAAAGAAAAAGGATAAACAATACAGTGACCAAAAGAAAAAGGATAAACAATACAGTGACCAAAAGAAAAAGGGCAAACAATACAGTGACCAAAAGAAAAAGGATAAACAATACAGTGACCAAAAGAAAAAGGGCAAACAATACAGTGACCAAAAGAAAAAGGACAAACAATACAGTGACCAAAAAAATAAGGACAAACAATGCAATGACCAAAAGAAAAAGGACAAACAATACAGTGACCAAAAGAAAGAGGGCAAACAATACAGTGACCAAAAGAAAAAGGACAAACAATACAGTGACCAAAAGAAAAAGAACAAACAATACAGTGACCAAAAGAAAAAGGACAAACAATACAGTGACCAAAAGAAAAAGGACAAACAATACAGTGACCAAAAGAAAAAGTACAAACAATACAGTGACCAAAAGAAAAGGGACAAACAATACAGTGACCAAAAGAAAAAGGACAAACAATACAGTGACCAAAAGAAAAAGGACAAACAATACAGTGACCAAAAGAAAAAGGACAAACAATACAGTGATCAAAAGAAAAAGGACAAAAAATACAGTTACCAAAAGAAAAGGGAGAAACAATACAGTGACCAAAAGAAAAAGGGCAAACAATACAGTGACCAAAAGAAAAAGGATAAACAATACAGTGACCAAAAGAAAAAGGACAAACAATACAGTGACCAAAAGAAAAAGGACAAACAATAAAGTGACCAAAAGAAAAAGGACAAACAATACAGTGACCAAAAAAAAAAGGACAAACAATACAATGACCAAAAGAAAAAGGACATACAATACAGTGACGAATAGAAAAGGGAGAAACAATACAGTGACGAAAAGAAAAAGGACAAACAATACAGTGACCAAAAGAAAAAGGACAAACAATACAGTGATCAAAAGAAAAAGGATAAACAATACAGTGACCAAAAGAAAGAGGGCAAACAATACAGTGACCAAAAGAAAAAGGACAAACAATACAGTGACCAAAAGAAAAAGGACAAACAATACAGTGATCAAAAGAAAAAGGATAAACAATACAGTGACCAAAAGAAAGAGGGCAAACAATACAGTGACCAAAAGAAAAAGGACAAGCAATACAGTGACCAAAAGAAAAAGAACAAACAATACAGTGACCAAAAGAAAAAGGACAAACAATACAGTGACCAAAAGAAAAAGGACAAACAATACAGTGACCAAAAGAAAAAGGACAAACAATACAGTGACAAAAAAAAAAGGACAAACAATACAATGACCAAAGGAAAAAGGACATACAATACAGTGACGAATAGAAAAGGGAGAAACAATACAGTGATGAAAAGAAAAAGGACAAACAATACAGTGACCAAAAGAAAAAGGACAAACAATACAGTGATCAAAAGAAAAAGGACAAAAAATACAGTGACCAAAAGAAAAAGGAGAAACAATACAGTGACCAAAAAAAAAGGATAAACAATACAGTGACCAAATGAACAAGGACAAACAATAGAGTGGCCAAAAGAAAAGGGACAAACAATACAGTGACCAAAAGAAAAAGGACAAGCAATACAGTAGACAGAAGAAAAAGGACAAACAATACAGTGGCCAAAAGAAAAAGGACAAACAATACAGTGACCAAAAGAAAAAGTACAAACAATACAGTGACAAAAAAAAAGGACAAACAATGCAATGACCAAAATAAAAAGGACAACCAATACAGTGACCAAAAGAAAAAGGACAAACAATACAGTGACGAAAAGAAAAAGGACAAACAATACAGTGACCCAAAACAAAAAGGACAAACAATACAATGACCAAAAGGAAAAAGGATAAACAATACAGTGACCAAAAGGAAAAGGATAAACAATACAGTGACCAAAAGAAAAAGGACAAACAATACAGTGACGAAAAGAAAAGGGACAAACAATACAGTGATCCTAAACAAAAAGGACAGACAATACAATGACCAAAAGAAAAAGGAAAAACAATACAGTGACCAAAAGAAAAAGGACAAACAATACAGTGACCAAAGAAAAAGGACAAACAATACAGTGACCAAAAGAAAAAGGACAAACAATACAGTGACCAAAAGAAAAAGTACAAACAATACAGTGACCAAAAGAAAAGAGACAAACAATACAGTGACCAAAAGAAAAAGGATAAACAATACAGTGACCAAAAGAAAAAGGACAAACAATACAGTGACCAAAAGAAAAAGGACAAACAATACAGTGACCAAAAGAAAAAGGATAAACAATACAGTGACCAAAAGAAAGAGGGCAAACAATACAGTGACCAAAAGAAAAAGGACAAACAATACAGTGAGGAAAAGAAAAAGGGCAAACAATACAGTGACCAAAAGAAAAAGGATAAACAATACAGTGACCAAAAGAAAAAGGACAAACAATACAGTGACGAAAAGAAAAAGGTACAAACAATACAGTGACGAAAAGAAAAAGGACAAACAATACAGTGACGAAACGAAAAAGGATAAACAATACAGTGACCAAAAGAAAAAGGATAAACAATACAGTGACCAAAAGAAAATGGATAAACAATACAGTGACCAAAAGAAAAAGGATAAACAATACAGTGACCAAAAGAAAAAGGATAAACAATACAGTGACCAAAAGAAAAAGGATAAACAATACAGTGACCAAAAGAAAAAGGGCAAACAATACAGTGACCAAAAGAAAAAGGATAAACAATACAGTGACCAAAAGAAAAAGGGCAAACAATACAGTGACCAAAAGAAAAAGGACAAACAATACAGTGACCAAAAAAATAAGGACAAACAATGCAATGACCAAAAGAAAAAGGACAAACAATACAGTGACCAAAAGAAAGAGGGCAAACAATACAGTGACCAAAAGAAAAAGGACAAACAATACAGTGACCAAAAGAAAAAGAACAAACAATACAGTGACCAAAAGAAAAAGGACAAACAATACAGTGACCAAAAGAAAAAGGACAAACAATACAGTGACCAAAAGAAAAAGTACAAACAATACAGTGACCAAAAGAAAAGGGACAAACAATACAGTGACCAAAAGAAAAAGGACAAACAATACAGTGACCAAAAGAAAAAGGACAAACAATACAGTGACCAAAAGAAAAAGGACAAACAATACAGTGATCAAAAGAAAAAGGACAAAAAATACAGTTACCAAAAGAAAAGGGAGAAACAATACAGTGACCAAAAGAAAAAGGGCAAACAATACAGTGACCAAAAGAAAAAGGATAAACAATACAGTGACCAAAAGAAAAAGGACAAACAATACAGTGACCAAAAGAAAAAGGACAAACAATAAAGTGACCAAAAGAAAAAGGACAAACAATACAGTGACCAAAAAAAAAAGGACAAACAATACAATGACCAAAAGAAAAAGGACATACAATACAGTGACGAATAGAAAAGGGAGAAACAATACAGTGACGAAAAGAAAAAGGACAAACAATACAGTGACCAAAAGAAAAAGGACAAACAATACAGTGATCAAAAGAAAAAGGATAAACAATACAGTGACCAAAAGAAAGAGGGCAAACAATACAGTGACCAAAAGAAAAAGGACAAGCAATACAGTGACCAAAAGAAAAAGAACAAACAATACAGTGACCAAAAGAAAAAGGACAAACAATACAGTGACCAAAAGAAAAAGGACAAACAATACAGTGACCAAAAGAAAAAGTACAAACAATACAGTGACCAAATGAAAAGGGACAAACAATACAGTGACCAAAAGAAAAAGGACAAAAAATACAGTTACCAAAAGAAAAGGGAGAAACAATACAGTGACCAAAAGAAAAAGGACAAACAATACAGTGACCAAAAGAACAAGGACAAACAATAGAGTGGCCAAAAGAAAAGGGACAAACAATACAGTGACCAAAAGAAAAAGGACAAGCAATACAGTAGACAGAAGAAAAAGGACAAACAATACAGTGGCCAAAAGAAAAAGGACAAACAATACAGTGACCAAAAGAAAAAGTACAAACAATACAGTGACAAAAAAAAAGGACAAACAATGCAATGACCAAAATAAAAAGGACAACCAATACAGTGACCAAAAGAAAAAGGACAAACAATACAGTGACGAAAAGAAAAAAGGACAAACAATACAGTGACCCAAAACAAAAAGGACAAACAATACAATGACCAAAAGGAAAAAGGATAAACAATACAGTGACCAAAAGGAAAAGGATAAACAATACAGTGACCAAAAGAAAAAGGACAAACAATACAGTGACGAAAAGAAAAGGGACAAACAATACAGTGACCCTAAACAAAAAGGACAGACAATACAATGACCAAAAGAAAAAGGAAAAACAATACAGTGACCAAAAGAAAAAGGACAAACAATACAGTGACCAAAGAAAAAGGACAAACAATACAGTGACCAAAAGAAAAAGGACAAACAATACAGTGACCAAAAGAAAAAGTACAAACAATACAGTGACCAAAAGAAAAGAGACAAACAATACAGTGACCAAAAGAAAAAGGACAAACAATACAGTGACCAAAAGAAAAAGGACAAACAATACAGTGACCAAAAGAAAAAGGACAAACAATACAGTGACCAAAAGAAAAAGGATAAACAATACAGTGACCAAAAGAAAGAGGGCAAACAATACAGTGACCAAAAGAAAAAGGACAAACAATACAGTGAGGAAAAGAAAAAGGGCAAACAATACAGTGACCAAAAGAAAAAGGATAAACAATACAGTGACCAAAAGAAAAAGGACAAACAATACAGTGACGAAAAGAAAAAGGTACAAACAATACAGTGACGAAAAGAAAAAGGACAAACAATACAGTGACGAAACGAAAAAGGATAAACAATACAGTGACCAAAAGAAAAAGGATAAACAATACAGTGACCAAAAGAAAATGGATAAACAATACAGTGACCAAAAGAAAAAGGATAAACAATACAGTGACCAAAAGAAAAAGGATAAACAATACAGTGACCAAAAGAAAAAGGATAAACAATACAGTGACCAAAAGAAAAAGGGCAAACAATACAGTGACCAAAAGAAAAAGGATAAACAATACAGTGACCAAAAGAAAAAGGGCAAACAATACAGTGACCAAAAGAAAAAGGACAAACAATACAGTGACCAAAAAAATAAGGACAAACAATGCAATGACCAAAAGAAAAAGGACAAACAATACAGTGACCAAAAGAAAGAGGGCAAACAATACAGTGACCAAAAGAAAAAGGACAAACAATACAGTGACCAAAAGAAAAAGAACAAACAATACAGTGACCAAAAGAAAAAGGACAAACAATACAGTGACCAAAAGAAAAAGGACAAACAATACAGTGACCAAAAGAAAAAGTACAAACAATACAGTGACCAAAAGAAAAGGGACAAACAATACAGTGACCAAAAGAAAAAGGACAAACAATACAGTGACCAAAAGAAAAAGGACAAACAATACAGTGACCAAAAGAAAAAGGACAAACAATACAGTGACCAAAAAAAAAAGGACAAACAATACAGTGATCAAAAGAAAAAGGACAAAAAATACAGTTACCAAAAGAAAAGGGAGAAACAATACAGTGACCAAAAGAAAAAGGGCAAACAATACAGTGACCAAAAGAAAAAGGATAAACAATACAGTGACCAAAAGAAAAAGGACAAACAATACAGTGACCAAAAGAAAAAGGACAAACAATACAGTGACCAAAAGAAAAAGGACAAACAATACAGTGACCAAAAAAAAAAGGACAAACAATACAATGACCAAAAGAAAAAGGACATACAATACAGTGACGAATAGAAAAGGGAGAAACAATACAGTGACGAAAAGAAAAAGGACAAACAATACAGTGACCAAAAGAAAAAGGACAAACAATACAGTGATCAAAAGAAAAAGGATAAACAATACAGTGACCAAAAGAAAGAGGGCAAACAATACAGTGACCAAAAGAAAAAGGACAAGCAATACAGTGACCAAAAGAAAAAGAACAAACAATACAGTGACCAAAAGAAAAAGGACAAACAATACAGTGACCAAAAGAAAAAGGACAAACAATACAGTGACCAAAAGAAAAAGTACAAACAATACAGTGACCAAATGAAAAGGGACAAACAATACAGTGACCAAAAGAAAAAGGACAAAAAATACAGTTACCAAAAGAAAAGGGAGAAACAATACAGTGACCAAAAGAAAAAGGACAAACAATACAGTGACCAAAAGAACAAGGACAAACAATAGAGTGGCCAAAAGAAAAGGGACAAACAATACAGTGACCAAAAGAAAAAGGACAAGCAATACAGTAGACAGAAGAAAAAGGACAAACAATACAGTGGCCAAAAGAAAAAGGACAAACAATACAGTGACCAAAAGAAAAAGTACAAACAATACAGTGACAAAAAAAAAGGACAAACAATGCAATGACCAAAATAAAAAGGACAACCAATACAGTGACCAAAAGAAAAAGGACAAACAATACAGTGACGAAAAGAAAAAAGGACAAACAATACAGTGACCCAAAACAAAAAGGACAAACAATACAATGACCAAAAGGAAAAAGGATAAACAATACAGTGACCAAAAGGAAAAGGATAAACAATACAGTGACCAAAAGAAAAAGGACAAACAATACAGTGACGAAAAGAAAAGGGACAAACAATACAGTGACCCTAAACAAAAAGGACAGACAATACAATGACCAAAAGAAAAAGGAAAAACAATACAGTGACCAAAAGAAAAAGGACAAACAATACAGTGACCAAAGAAAAAGGACAAACAATACAGTGACCAAAAGAAAAAGGACAAACAATACAGTGACCAAAAGAAAAAGTACAAACAATACAGTGACCAAAAGAAAAGAGACAAACAATACAGTGACCAAAAGAAAAAGGACAAACAATACAGTGACCAAAAGAAAAAGGACAAACAATACAGTGACCAAAAGAAAAAGGACAAACAATACAGTGACCAAAAGAAAAAGGATAAACAATACAGTGACCAAAAGAAAGAGGGCAAACAATACAGTGACCAAAAGAAAAAGGACAAACAATACAGTGAGGAAAAGAAAAAGGGCAAACAATACAGTGACCAAAAGAAAAAGGATAAACAATACAGTGACCAAAAGAAAAAGGACAAACAATACAGTGACGAAAAGAAAAAGGTACAAACAATACAGTGACGAAAAGAAAAAGGACAAACAATACAGTGACGAAACGAAAAAGGATAAACAATACAGTGACCAAAAGAAAAAGGATAAACAATACAGTGACCAAAAGAAAATGGATAAACAATACAGTGACCAAAAGAAAAAGGATAAACAATACAGTGACCAAAAGAAAAAGGATAAACAATACAGTGACCAAAAGAAAAAGGATAAACAATACAGTGACCAAAAGAAAGAGGGCAAACAATACAGTGACCAAAAGAAAAAGGATAAACAATACAGTGACCAAAAGAAAAAGGGCAAACAATACAGTGACCAAAAGAAAAAGGACAAACAATACAGTGACCAAAAAAATAAGGACAAACAATGCAATGACCAAAAGAAAAAGGACAAACAATACAGTGACCAAAAGAAAGAGGGCAAACAATACAGTGACCAAAAGAAAAAGGACAAACAATACAGTGACCAAAAGAAAAAGAACAAACAATACAGTGACCAAAAGAAAAAGGACAAACAATACAGTGACCAAAAGAAAAAGGACAAACAATACAGTGACCAAAAGAAAAAGTACAAACAATACAGTGACCAAAAGAAAAGGGACAAACAATACAGTGACCAAAAGAAAAAGGACAAACAATACAGTGACCAAAAGAAAAAGGACAAACAATACAGTGACCAAAAGAAAAAGGACAAACAATACAGTGACCAAAAAAAAAAGGACAAACAATACAGTGATCAAAAGAAAAAGGACAAAAAATACAGTTACCAAAAGAAAAGGGAGAAACAATACAGTGACCAAAAGAAAAAGGACAAACAATACAGTGACCAAAAGAACAAGGACAAACAATAGAGTGGCCAAAAGAAAAGGGACAAACAATACAGTGACCAAAAGAAAAAGGACAAGCAATACAGTAGACAGAAGAAAAAGGACAAACAATACAGTGGCCAAAAGAAAAAGGACAAACAATACAGTGACCAAAAGAAAAAGTACAAACAATACAGTGACAAAAAAAAAGGACAAACAATGCAATGACCAAAATAAAAAGGACAACCAATACAGTGACCAAAAGAAAAAGGACAAACAATACAGTGACGAAAAGAAAAAGGACAAACAATACAGTGACCCAAAACAAAAAGGACAAACAATACAATGACCAAAAGAAAAAGGATAAACAATACAGTGACCAAAAGAAAAAGGATAAACAATACAGTGACGAAAAGAAAAAGGACAAACAATACCGTGACGAAAAGAAAAGGGACAAACAATACAGTGACCCTAAACAAAAAGGACAGACAATACAATGACCAAAAGAAAAAGGAAAAACAATACAGTGACCAAAAGAAAAAGGACAAACAATACAGTGACCAAAGAAAAAGGACAAACAATACAGTGACCAACAGAAAAAGGACAAACAATACAGTGACCAAAAGAAAAACTACAAACAATACAGTGACCAAAAGAAAAGGGACAAACAATACAGTGACCAAAAGAAAAAGGACAAACAATAGAGTGACCAAAAGAAAGAGGGAAAACAATACAGTGACCAAAAGAAAAAGGACAAACAATACAGTGAGGAAAAGAAAAAGGGCAAACAATACAGTGACCAAAAGAAAAAGGATAAACAATACAGTGACCAAAAGAAAAAGGACAAACAATACAGTGACGAAAAGAAAAAGGTACAAACAATACAGTGACCAAAAAAATAAGGACAAACAATGCAATGACCAAAAGAAAAAGGACAAACAATACAGTGACCAAAAGAAAGAGGGCAAACAATACAGTGACCAAAAGAAAAAGGACAAACAATACAGTGACCAAAAGAAAAAGAACAAACAATACAGTGACCAAAAGAAAAAGGACAAACAATACAGTGACCAAAAGAAAAAGGACAAACAATACAGTGACCAAAAGAAAAAGTACAAACAATACAGTGACCAAAAGAAAAGGGACAAACAATACAGTGACCAAAAGAAAAAGGACAAACAATACAGTGACCAAAAGAAAAAGGACAAACAATACAGTGACCAAAAGAAAAAGGACAAACAATACAGTGACCAAAAAAAAAAGGACAAACAATACAGTGATCAAAAGAAAAAGGACAAAAAATACAGTTACCAAAAGAAAAGGGAGAAACAATACAGTGACCAAAAGAAAAAGGACAAACAATACAGTGACCAAAAGAACAAGGACAAACAATAGAGTGGCCAAAAGAAAAGGGACAAACAATACAGTGACCAAAAGAAAAAGGACAAGCAATACAGTAGACAGAAGAAAAAGGACAAACAATACAGTGGCCAAAAGAAAAAGGACAAACAATACAGTGACCAAAAGAAAAAGTACAAACAATACAGTGACAAAAAAAAAGGACAAACAATGCAATGACCAAAATAAAAAGGACAACCAATACAGTGACCAAAAGAAAAAGGACAAACAATACAGTGACGAAAAGAAAAAGGACAAACAATACAGTGACCCAAAACAAAAAGGACAAACAATACAATGACCAAAAGAAAAAGGATAAACAATACAGTGACCAAAAGAAAAAGGATAAACAATACAGTGACGAAAAGAAAAAGGACAAACAATACAGTGACGAAAAGAAAAGGGACAAACAATACAGTGACCCTAAACAAAAAGGACAGACAATACAGTGACCAACAGAAAAAGGACAAACAATACAGTGACCAAAAGAAAAAGTACAAACAATACAGTGACCAAAAGAAAAGGGACAAACAATACAGTGACCAAAAGAAAAAGGACAAACAATAGAGTGACCAAAAGAAAGAGGGAAAACAATACAGTGACCAAAAGAAAAAGGACAAACAATACAGTGAGGAAAAGAAAAAGGGCAAACAATACAGTGACCAAAAGAAAAAGGATAAACAATACAGTGACCAAAAGAAAAAGGACAAACAATACAGTGACGAAAAGAAAAAGGTACAAACAATACAGTGACCAAAAGAAAAAGGACAACCAATACAATGACCAAAAGAAAAAGGATAAACAATACAGTGACCAAAAGAAAGAGGGCAAACAATACAGTGACCAAAAGAAAAAGGACAAGCAATACAGTGACCAAAAGAAAAAGAACAAACAATACAGTGACCAAAAGAAAAAGGACAAACAATACAGTGACCAAAAGAAAAAGGACAAACAATACATTGACCAAAAGAAAAAGTACAAACAATACAGTGACCAAATGAAAAGGGACAAACAATACAGTGACCAAAAGAAAAAGGACAAAAAATACAGTTACCAAAAGAAAAGGGAGAAACAATACAGTGACCAAAAGAAAAAGGACAAACAATACAGTGACCAAAAGAACAAGGACAAACAATAGAGTGGCCAAAAGAAAAGGGACAAACAATACAGTGACCAAAAGAAAAAGGACAAGCAATACAGTAGACAGAAGAAAAAGGACAAACAATACAGTGGCCAAAAGAAAAAGGACAAACAATACAGTGACCAAAAGAAAAAGTACAAACAATACAGTGACAAAAAAAAAGGACAAACAATGCAATGACCAAAATAAAAAGGACAACCAATACAGTGACCAAAAGAAAAAGGACAAACAATACAGTGACGAAAAGAAAAAAGGACAAACAATACAGTGACCCAAAACAAAAAGGACAAACAATACAATGACCAAAAGGAAAAAGGATAAACAATACAGTGACCAAAAGGAAAAGGATAAACAATACAGTGACCAAAAGAAAAAGGACAAACAATACAGTGACGAAAAGAAAAGGGACAAACAATACAGTGACCCTAAACAAAAAGGACAGACAATACAATGACCAAAAGAAAAAGGAAAAACAATACAGTGACCAAAAGAAAAAGGACAAACAATACAGTGACCAAAGAAAAAGGACAAACAATACAGTGACCAAAAGAAAAAGGACAAACAATACAGTGACCAAAAGAAAAAGTACAAACAATACAGTGACCAAAAGAAAAGAGACAAACAATACAGTGACCAAAAGAAAAAGGACAAACAATACAGTGACCAAAAGAAAAAGGACAAACAATACAGTGACCAAAAGAAAAAGGACAAACAATACAGTGACCAAAAGAAAAAGGATAAACAATACAGTGACCAAAAGAAAGAGGGCAAACAATACAGTGACCAAAAGAAAAAGGACAAACAATACAGTGAGGAAAAGAAAAAGGGCAAACAATACAGTGACCAAAAGAAAAAGGATAAACAATACAGTGACCAAAAGAAAAAGGACAAACAATACAGTGACGAAAAGAAAAAGGTACAAACAATACAGTGACGAAAAGAAAAAGGACAAACAATACAGTGACGAAACGAAAAAGGATAAACAATACAGTGACCAAAAGAAAAAGGATAAACAATACAGTGACCAAAAGAAAATGGATAAACAATACAGTGACCAAAAGAAAAAGGATAAACAATACAGTGACCAAAAGAAAAAGGATAAACAATACAGTGACCAAAAGAAAAAGGATAAACAATACAGTGACCAAAAGAAAGAGGGCAAACAATACAGTGACCAAAAGAAAAAGGATAAACAATACAGTGACCAAAAGAAAAAGGGCAAACAATACAGTGACCAAAAGAAAAAGGACAAACAATACAGTGACCAAAAAAATAAGGACAAACAATGCAATGACCAAAAGAAAAAGGACAAACAATACAGTGACCAAAAGAAAGAGGGCAAACAATACAGTGACCAAAAGAAAAAGGACAAACAATACAGTGACCAAAAGAAAAAGAACAAACAATACAGTGACCAAAAGAAAAAGGACAAACAATACAGTGACCAAAAGAAAAAGGACAAACAATACAGTGACCAAAAGAAAAAGTACAAACAATACAGTGACCAAAAGAAAAGGGACAAACAATACAGTGACCAAAAGAAAAAGGACAAACAATACAGTGACCAAAAGAAAAAGGACAAACAATACAGTGACCAAAAGAAAAAGGACAAACAATACAGTGACCAAAAAAAAAAGGACAAACAATACAGTGATCAAAAGAAAAAGGACAAAAAATACAGTTACCAAAAGAAAAGGGAGAAACAATACAGTGACCAAAAGAAAAAGGACAAACAATACAGTGACCAAAAGAACAAGGACAAACAATAGAGTGGCCAAAAGAAAAGGGACAAACAATACAGTGACCAAAAGAAAAAGGACAAGCAATACAGTAGACAGAAGAAAAAGGACAAACAATACAGTGGCCAAAAGAAAAAGGACAAACAATACAGTGACCAAAAGAAAAAGTACAAACAATACAGTGACAAAAAAAAAGGACAAACAATGCAATGACCAAAATAAAAAGGACAACCAATACAGTGACCAAAAGAAAAAGGACAAACAATACAGTGACGAAAAGAAAAAGGACAAACAATACAGTGACCCAAAACAAAAAGGACAAACAATACAATGACCAAAAGAAAAAGGATAAACAATACAGTGACCAAAAGAAAAAGGATAAACAATACAGTGACGAAAAGAAAAAGGACAAACAATACCGTGACGAAAAGAAAAGGGACAAACAATACAGTGACCCTAAACAAAAAGGACAGACAATACAATGACCAAAAGAAAAAGGAAAAACAATACAGTGACCAAAAGAAAAAGGACAAACAATACAGTGACCAAAGAAAAAGGACAAACAATACAGTGACCAACAGAAAAAGGACAAACAATACAGGGACCAAAAGAAAAACTACAAACAATACAGTGACCAAAAGAAAAGGGACAAACAATACAGTGACCAAAAGAAAAAGGACAAACAATAGAGTGACCAAAAGAAAGAGGGAAAACAATACAGTGACCAAAAGAAAAAGGACAAACAATACAGTGAGGAAAAGAAAAAGGGCAAACAATACAGTGACCAAAAGAAAAAGGATAAACAATACAGTGACCAAAAGAAAAAGGACAAACAATACAGTGACGAAAAGAAAAAGGTACAAACAATACAGTGACCAAAAAAATAAGGACAAACAATGCAATGACCAAAAGAAAAAGGACAAACAATACAGTGACCAAAAGAAAGAGGGCAAACAATACAGTGACCAAAAGAAAAAGGACAAACAATACAGTGACCAAAAGAAAAAGAACAAACAATACAGTGACCAAAAGAAAAAGGACAAACAATACAGTGACCAAAAGAAAAAGGACAAACAATACAGTGACCAAAAGAAAAAGTACAAACAATACAGTGACCAAAAGAAAAGGGACAAACAATACAGTGACCAAAAGAAAAAGGACAAACAATACAGTGACCAAAAGAAAAAGGACAAACAATACAGTGACCAAAAGAAAAAGGACAAACAATACAGTGACCAAAAAAAAAAGGACAAACAATACAGTGATCAAAAGAAAAAGGACAAAAAATACAGTTACCAAAAGAAAAGGGAGAAACAATACAGTGACCAAAAGAAAAAGGACAAACAATACAGTGACCAAAAGAACAAGGACAAACAATAGAGTGGCCAAAAGAAAAGGGACAAACAATACAGTGACCAAAAGAAAAAGGACAAGCAATACAGTAGACAGAAGAAAAAGGACAAACAATACAGTGGCCAAAAGAAAAAGGACAAACAATACAGTGACCAAAAGAAAATGTACAAACAATACAGTGACAAAAAAAAAGGACAAACAATGCAATGACCAAAATAAAAAGGACAACCAATACAGTGACCAAAAGAAAAAGGACAAACAATACAGTGACGAAAAGAAAAAGGACAAACAATACAGTGACCCAAAACAAAAAGGACAAACAATACAATGACCAAAAGAAAAAGGATAAACAATACAGTGACCAAAAGAAAAAGGATAAACAATACAGTGACGAAAAGAAAAAGGACAAACAATACAGTGACGAAAAGAAAAGGGACAAACAATACAGTGACCCTAAACAAAAAGGACAGACAATACAGTGACCAACAGAAAAAGGACAAACAATACAGTGACCAAAAGAAAAAGTACAAACAATACAGTGACCAAAAGAAAAGGGACAAACAATACAGTGACCAAAAGAAAAAGGACAAACAATAGAGTGACCAAAAGAAAGAGGGAAAACAATACAGTGACCAAAAGAAAAAGGACAAACAATACAGTGAGGAAAAGAAAAAGGGCAAACAATACAGTGACCAAAAGAAAAAGGATAAACAATACAGTGACCAAAAGAAAAAGGACAAACAATACAGTGACGAAAAGAAAAAGGTACAAACAATACAGTGACCAAAAGAAAAAGGACAACCAATACAATGACCAAAAGAAAAAGGATAAACAATACAGTGACCAAAAGAAAGAGGGCAAACAATACAGTGACCAAAAGAAAAAGGACAAGCAATACAGTGACCAAAAGAAAAAGAACAAACAATACAGTGACCAAAAGAAAAAGGACAAACAATACAGTGACCAAAAGAAAAAGGACAAACAATACAGTGACCAAAAGAAAAAGTACAAACAATACAGTGACCAAATGAAAAGGGACAAACAATACAGTGACCAAAAGAAAAAGGACAAAAAATACAGTTACCAAAAGAAAAGGGAGAAACAATACAGTGACCAAAAGAAAAAGGACAAACAATACAGTGACCAAAAGAACAAGGACAAACAATAGAGTGGCCAAAAGAAAAGGGACAAACAATACAGTGACCAAAAGAAAAAGGACAAGCAATACAGTAGACAGAAGAAAAAGGACAAACAATACAGTGGCCAAAAGAAAAAGGACAAACAATACAGTGACCAAAAGAAAAAGTACAAACAATACAGTGACAAAAAAAAAGGACAAACAATGCAATGACCAAAATAAAAAGGACAACCAATACAGTGACCAAAAGAAAAAGGACAAACAATACAGTGACGAAAAGAAAAAAGGACAAACAATACAGTGACCCAAAACAAAAAGGACAAACAATACAATGACCAAAAGGAAAAAGGATAAACAATACAGTGACCAAAAGGAAAAGGATAAACAATACAGTGACCAAAAGAAAAAGGACAAACAATACAGTGACGAAAAGAAAAGGGACAAACAATACAGTGACCCTAAACAAAAAGGACAGACAATACAATGACCAAAAGAAAAAGGAAAAACAATACAGTGACCAAAAGAAAAAGGACAAACAATACAGTGACCAAAGAAAAAGGACAAACAATACAGTGACCAAAAGAAAAAGGACAAACAATACAGTGACCAAAAGAAAAAGTACAAACAATACAGTGACCAAAAGAAAAGAGACAAACAATACAGTGACCAAAAGAAAAAGGACAAACAATACAGTGACCAAAAGAAAAAGGACAAACAATACAGTGACCAAAAGAAAAAGGACAAACAATACAGTGACCAAAAGAAAAAGGATAAACAATACAGTGACCAAAAGAAAGAGGGCAAACAATACAGTGACCAAAAGAAAAAGGACAAACAATACAGTGAGGAAAAGAAAAAGGGCAAACAATACAGTGACCAAAAGAAAAAGGATAAACAATACAGTGACCAAAAGAAAAAGGACAAACAATACAGTGACGAAAAGAAAAAGGTACAAACAATACAGTGACGAAAAGAAAAAGGACAAACAATACAGTGACGAAACGAAAAAGGATAAACAATACAGTGACCAAAAGAAAAAGGATAAACAATACAGTGACCAAAAGAAAATGGATAAACAATACAGTGACCAAAAGAAAAAGGATAAACAATACAGTGACCAAAAGAAAAAGGATAAACAATACAGTGACCAAAAGAAAAAGGATAAACAATACAGTGACCAAAAGAAAGAGGGCAAACAATACAGTGACCAAAAGAAAAAGGATAAACAATACAGTGACCAAAAGAAAAAGGGCAAACAATACAGTGACCAAAAGAAAAAGGACAAACAATACAGTGACCAAAAAAATAAGGACAAACAATGCAATGACCAAAAGAAAAAGGACAAACAATACAGTGACCAAAAGAAAGAGGGCAAACAATACAGTGACCAAAAGAAAAAGGACAAACAATACAGTGACCAAAAGAAAAAGAACAAACAATACAGTGACCAAAAGAAAAAGGACAAACAATACAGTGACCAAAAGAAAAAGGACAAACAATACAGTGACCAAAAGAAAAAGTACAAACAATACAGTGACCAAAAGAAAAGGGACAAACAATACAGTGACCAAAAGAAAAAGGACAAACAATACAGTGACCAAAAGAAAAAGGACAAACAATACAGTGACCAAAAGAAAAAGGACAAACAATACAGTGACCAAAAAAAAAAGGACAAACAATACAGTGATCAAAAGAAAAAGGACAAAAAATACAGTTACCAAAAGAAAAGGGAGAAACAATACAGTGACCAAAAGAAAAAGGACAAACAATACAGTGACCAAAAGAACAAGGACAAACAATAGAGTGGCCAAAAGAAAAGGGACAAACAATACAGTGACCAAAAGAAAAAGGACAAGCAATACAGTAGACAGAAGAAAAAGGACAAACAATACAGTGGCCAAAAGAAAAAGGACAAACAATACAGTGACCAAAAGAAAAAGTACAAACAATACAGTGACAAAAAAAAAGGACAAACAATGCAATGACCAAAATAAAAAGGACAACCAATACAGTGACCAAAAGAAAAAGGACAAACAATACAGTGACGAAAAGAAAAAGGACAAACAATACAGTGACCCAAAACAAAAAGGACAAACAATACAATGACCAAAAGAAAAAGGATAAACAATACAGTGACCAAAAGAAAAAGGATAAACAATACAGTGACGAAAAGAAAAAGGACAAACAATACCGTGACGAAAAGAAAAGGGACAAACAATACAGTGACCCTAAACAAAAAGGACAGACAATACAATGACCAAAAGAAAAAGGAAAAACAATACAGTGACCAAAAGAAAAAGGACAAACAATACAGTGACCAAAGAAAAAGGACAAACAATACAGTGACCAACAGAAAAAGGACAAACAATACAGTGACCAAAAGAAAAACTACAAACAATACAGTGACCAAAAGAAAAGGGACAAACAATACAGTGACCAAAAGAAAAAGGACAAACAATAGAGTGACCAAAAGAAAGAGGGAAAACAATACAGTGACCAAAAGAAAAAGGACAAACAATACAGTGAGGAAAAGAAAAAGGGCAAACAATACAGTGACCAAAAGAAAAAGGATAAACAATACAGTGACCAAAAGAAAAAGGACAAACAATACAGTGACGAAAAGAAAAAGGTACAAACAATACAGTGACCAAAAAAATAAGGACAAACAATGCAATGACCAAAAGAAAAAGGACAAACAATACAGTGACCAAAAGAAAGAGGGCAAACAATACAGTGACCAAAAGAAAAAGGACAAACAATACAGTGACCAAAAGAAAAAGAACAAACAATACAGTGACCAAAAGAAAAAGGACAAACAATACAGTGACCAAAAGAAAAAGGACAAACAATACAGTGACCAAAAGAAAAAGTACAAACAATACAGTGACCAAAAGAAAAGGGACAAACAATACAGTGACCAAAAGAAAAAGGACAAACAATACAGTGACCAAAAGAAAAAGGACAAACAATACAGTGACCAAAAGAAAAAGGACAAACAATACAGTGACCAAAAAAAAAAGGACAAACAATACAGTGATCAAAAGAAAAAGGACAAAAAATACAGTTACCAAAAGAAAAGGGAGAAACAATACAGTGACCAAAAGAAAAAGGACAAACAATACAGTGACCAAAAGAACAAGGACAAACAATAGAGTGGCCAAAAGAAAAGGGACAAACAATACAGTGACCAAAAGAAAAAGGACAAGCAATACAGTAGACAGAAGAAAAAGGACAAACAATACAGTGGCCAAAAGAAAAAGGACAAACAATACAGTGACCAAAAGAAAAAGTACAAACAATACAGTGACAAAAAAAAAGGACAAACAATGCAATGACCAAAATAAAAAGGACAACCAATACAGTGACCAAAAGAAAAAGGACAAACAATACAGTGACGAAAAGAAAAAGGACAAACAATACAGTGACCCAAAACAAAAAGGACAAACAATACAATGACCAAAAGAAAAAGGATAAACAATACAGTGACCAAAAGAAAAAGGATAAACAATACAGTGACGAAAAGAAAAAGGACAAACAATACAGTGACGAAAAGAAAAGGGACAAACAATACAGTGACCCTAAACAAAAAGGACAGACAATACAGTGACCAACAGAAAAAGGACAAACAATACAGTGACCAAAAGAAAAAGTACAAACAATACAGTGACCAAAAGAAAAGGGACAAACAATACAGTGACCAAAAGAAAAAGGACAAACAATAGAGTGACCAAAAGAAAGAGGGAAAACAATACAGTGACCAAAAGAAAAAGGACAAACAATACAGTGAGGAAAAGAAAAAGGGCAAACAATACAGTGACCAAAAGAAAAAGGATAAACAATACAGTGACCAAAAGAAAAAGGACAAACAATACAGTGACGAAAAGAAAAAGGTACAAACAATACAGTGACCAAAAGAAAAAGGACAACCAATACAATGACCAAAAGAAAAAGGATAAACAATACAGTGACCAAAAGAAAAAAGACAAACAATACAGTGATCAAAAGAAAAAGGATAAACAATACAGTGACGAAAAGAAAAAGGACAAACAATACAGTGACGAAAAGAAACAGGATAAACAATACAGTGACCAAAAGAAAAAGGATAAACAATACAGTGACCAAAAGAAAAAGGATAAACAATACAGTGACCAAAAGAAAAAGGACAAACAATACAGTGACGAAAAGAAAAAGGTACAAACAATACAGTGACCAAAAGAAAAAGGATAAACAATACAGTGACCAAAAGAAAAAGGATAAACAATACAGTGACCAAAAGAAAAAGGGCAAACAATACAGTGACCAAAAGAAAAGGGATAAACAATACAGTGACCAAAAGAAAAAGGACAAACAATACAGTGACCATAAGAAAAAGGACAAACAATACAGTGACCAAAAGAAAAAGGATAAACAATACAGTGACCAAAAGAAAAAGGGTAAACAATACAGTGACCAAAAGAAAAAGGACACACAATACAGTGACCAAAAGAAAAAGGATAAACAATACAGTGACGAAAAGAAAAAGGACAAACAATACAGTGACGAAAAGAAACAGGATAAACAATACAGTGACCAAAAGAAAAAGGATAAACAATACAGTGACCAAAAGAAAAAGGATAAACAATACAGTGACCAAAAGAAAAAGGACAAACAATACAGTGACGAAAAGAAAAAGGTACAAACAATACAGTGACCAAAAGAAAAAGGATAAACAATACAGTGACCAAAAGAAAAAGGATAAACAATACAGTGACCAAAAGAAAAAGGGCAAACAATACAGTGACCAAAAGAAAAGGGATAAACAATACAGTGACCAAAAGAAAAAGGACAAACAATACAGTGACAATAAGAAAAAGGAAAAACAATACAGTGACCAAAAGAAAAAGGATAAACAATACAGTGACCAAAAGAAAAAGGGCAAACAATACAGTGACCAAAAGAAAAAGGACACACAATACAGTGACCAAAAGAAAAAGGATAAACAATACAGTGACCAAAAGAAAAAGGGCAAACAATACAGTGACCAAAAGAAAAAGGATAAACAATACAGTTACCAAAAGAAAAGGGAGAAACAATACAGTGACCAAAAGAAAAAGGACAAACAATACAGTGACCAAAAGAACAAGGACAAACAATAGAGTGGCCAAAAGAAAAGGGACAAACAATACAGTGACCAAAAGAAAAAGGACAAGCAATACAGTAGACAGAAGAAAAAGGACAAACAATACAGTGGCCAAAAGAAAAAGGACAAACAATACAGTGACCAAAAGAAAAAGTACAAACAATACAGTGACAAAAAAAAAGGACAAACAATGCAATGACCAAAATAAAAAGGACAACCAATACAGTGACCAAAAGAAAAAGGACAAACAATACAGTGACGAAAAGAAAAAGGACAAACAATACAGTGACCCAAAACAAAAAGGACAAACAATACAATGACCAAAAGAAAAAGGATAAACAATACAGTGACCAAAAGAAAAAGGATAAACAATACAGTGACGAAAAGAAAAAGGACAAACAATACAGTGACGAAAAGAAAAGGGACAAACAATACAGTGACCCTAAACAAAAAGGACAGACAATACAATGACCAAAAGAAAAAGGAAAAACAATACAGTGACCAAAAGAAAAAGGACAAACAATACAGTGACCAAAGAAAAAGGACAAACAATACAGTGACCAACAGAAAAAGGACAAACAATACAGTGACCAAAAGAAAAAGTACAAACAATACAGTGACCAAAAGAAAAGGGACAAACAATACAGTGACCAAAAGAAAAAGGACAAACAATAGAGTGACCAAAAGAAAGAGGGAAAACAATACAGTGACCAAAAGAAAAAGGACAAACAATACAGTGAGGAAAAGAAAAAGGGCAAACAATACAGTGACCAAAAGAAAAAGGATAAACAATACAGTGACCAAAAGAAAAAGGACAAACAATACAGTGACGAAAAGAAAAAGGTACAAACAATACAGTGACCAAAAGAAAAAGGACAACCAATACAATGACCAAAAGAAAAAGGATAAACAATACAGTGACCAAAAGAAAAAGGACAAACAATACAGTGATCAAAAGAAAAAGGATAAACAATACAGTGACGAAAAGAAAAAGGACAAACAATACAGTGACGAAAAGAAACAGGATAAACAATACAGTGACCAAAAGAAAAAGGATAAACAATACAGTGACCAAAAGAAAAAGGATAAACAATACAGTGACCAAAAGAAAAAGGACAAACAATACAGTGACGAAAAGAAAAAGGTACAAACAATACAGTGACCAAAAGAAAAAGGATAAACAATACAGTGACCAAAAGAAAAAGGATAAACAATACAGTGACCAAAAGAAAAAGGGCAAACAATACAGTGACCAAAAGAAAAGGGATAAACAATACAGTGACCAAAAGAAAAAGGACAAACAATACAGTGACCATAAGAAAAAGGACAAACAATACAGTGACCAAAAGAAAAAGGATAAACAATACAGTGACCAAAAGAAAAAGGGCAAACAATACAGTGACCAAAAGAAAAAGGACACACAATACAGTGACCAAAAGAAAAAGGATAAACAATACAGTGACGAAAAGAAAAAGGACAAACAATACAGTGACGAAAAGAAACAGGATAAACAATACAGTGACCAAAAGAAAAAGGATAAACAATACAGTGACCAAAAGAAAAAGGATAAACAATACAGTGACCAAAAGAAAAAGGACAAACAATACAGTGACGAAAAGAAAAAGGTACAAACAATACAGTGACCAAAAGAAAAAGGATAAACAATACAGTGACCAAAAGAAAAAGGATAAACAATACAGTGACCAAAAGAAAAAGGGCAAACAATACAGTGACCAAAAGAAAAGGGATAAACAATACAGTGACCAAAAGAAAAAGGACAAACAATACAGTGACCATAAGAAAAAGGAAAAACAATACAGTGACCAAAAGAAAAAGGATAAACAATACAGTGACCAAAAGAAAAAGGGCAAACAATACAGTGACCAAAAGAAAAAGGACACACAATACAGTGACCAAAAGAAAAAGGATAAACAATACAGTGACCAAAAGAAAAAGGGCAAACAATACAGTGACCAAAAGAAAAAGGATAAACAATACAGTGACCAAAAGAAAAAGGGCAAACAATACAGTGACCAAAAGAAAAAGGACAAACAATACAGTGACCAAAAAAAAAAGGACAAACAATGCAATGACCAAAAGAAAAAGGACAAACAATACAGTGACCAAAAGAAAAAGGATAAACAATACAGTGACCAAAAGAAAAAGGACAAACAATACAGTGACCAAAAGAAAAAGGATAAACAATACAGTGACCAAAAGAACAAGGACAAACAATACAGTGACCAAAAGAAAAAGGAAAAACAATACAGTGACCAAAAGAACAAGGACAAACAATACAGTGACCAAAAGAAAAAGGAAAAACAATACAGTGACCAAAAGAAAAAGGATAAACAATACAGTGACCAAAAGAAAAAGGGCAAACAATACAGTGACCAAAAGAAAAAGGACAAACAATACAGTGACCAAAAACAAAAGGACAAACAATGCAATGACCAAAAGAAAAAGGACAAACAATACAGTGACCAAAAGAAAAAGGATAAACAATACAGTGACCAAAAGAAAAAGGACAAACAATACAGTGACCAAAAGAAAAAGGTTAAACAATACAGTGACCAAAAGAACAAGGACAAACAATACAGTGACCAAAAGAAAAAGGAAAAACAATACAGTGACCCAAAGAACAAGGACAAACAATACAGTGATCAAAAGAAAAAGGAAAAACAATACAGTGACCCAAAAGAAAAGGGACAAACAATACAGTGACCAAAAGAAAAAGGAAAAACAATACAGTGACCCAAAACAAAAAGGACAAACAATATAGTGACCAAAAGAAAAAGGACAAACAATACAGTGACCAAAAGAAAATGATACCAAAGGGGTAATCAGAAGCTGTAAATCGACGAAGAACAGACACTACAAAAGGACAAACAATGCAATGACCAAAGGAAAAAGGACAACCAATACAATGACCAAAAGAAAAAGGACAAACAATACAGTGACCAAAAGAAAAAGGACAAACAATACAGTGACCAAAAGAAAAAGGACAAACAATACAGTGACCAAAAGAAAAAGGACAAACCAAACAGTGACCAAAAGAAAAAGGACAAACAATACAGTGATCAAAAGAAAAAGGACAAACAATACAGTGACCAAAAGAAAAAGGACAAACAATGATCTATAAAACACAACACAGAAAACTAAAGATCGAGGCAAGAAAAGTTTGAAGATACCAAAGGGGTAAGTGGAAGCTGTAAATCAAAGGACAGACAATACAATGACCAAAAGAAAAAGGACAAACAATGATCTATAAAACACTACACAGAAAACTAAAGATTGGGGCAAGAAAAGATTGAAGATACCAAAGGGGTAATCAAAAGCTGTAAATCAAAGGACAGACAATACAATGACCAAAAGAAAAAGGACAAACAATGATCTATAAAACACTACACAGAAAACTAAAGATTGAGACAAGAAAAGATTGAAGATACCAAAGGGGTAATCAGAAGCTATAAATCAAAGAACAGACAATACAATGACCAAAAGAAAAAGATTTATAAAACACTACACAGAAAACTAAAGATCAAGCAACACGAATCCCACTAAAAACAGGGAGTGAACTCGGGTGCTCCGGAAAGGTACGCAGTTCCTGCTCTAGATGTGGTACCCGTCGTGTTTAAAAAAACTTTCTTTTCATAATATTGAATTAATATCGTTATCGTCAAGCGTGGAGAATCCGAGAAGAAAGTAGCTTCAAGCACTCATCGTCCAAATAAAAAAAAGCAATGGTTGTTATGACGACAGTGTCAATCTTGAATTTCAGCAGGTCAGATTGCAAATATTTATGACGTCCCATGTGTATCATTCTTACATTTGAGGGTTGGTATTATTACTCCCATGTGGAAAACACTTACATGACAACATCATTTCATTAAGAGGGGAGGTTTGGACCAATGTGGAAAACACTTACATGACAACATCATTTCATTAAGAGGGGAGGTTTGGACCAATGTGGAAAACACTTACATGACAACATCATTTCATTAAGAGGGGAGGTTTGGACCAATGTGGAAAACACTTACATGACAACATCATTTCATTAAGAGGGGAGGTTTGGACCAATGTGGAAAACACTTACATGACAACATCATTTCATTAAGAGGGGAGGTTTGGACCAATGTGGAAAACACTTACATGACAACATCATTTCATTAAGAGGGGAGGTTTGGACCAATAAAACTAGTTTAGCCCGTCTACTTTTTATCTATTGAATTGCCTGTACCTAATTTTCTTATTAAAGGGGAACGAAACCCATTCATATTGCAGGGTTATAAAACGTAATTTCTCCTTAAAAAGGTAATACACTACATTTTCTGGTTAAAAGAATCGCAGAAAGCTATTAATTGGGTATTTGGGTATGCTAATATCAAATATCATCAATTCCCCCAGCTAGGCAGCTGCTATACTGAGAAAGGTAATGACGTCACACTGTCTCTTGTGAGTAATTCATGCATTTGTTATCAATGCAATGCACATTATCAACCAATCAAGAAAATTAACATTTACAGAGTTTTAATGAATGGGAATCAGACAATATGGTTTAAGTTCCTTATAATTTTGATCCAGAATATTCGGTAGATGAAATTAACAGTTAAACACCGACACAATAGCGCAGACACCCCCTTTTCTCTACGACTCCTATCATTTTCCAGAACATTCATAACCCACCTACAATATGTTTTTTGTTTTCTACCAAAAATATAGGTGTGAAAGATATCTTGGCTCGAGTATTTTGCTTATCTTCGACTATATTAGAATTTGTGTCTTTAGCGAATGTTATTTGCTATAGGCGCACGGAAACCAGTCCAGACGGTGTGATGTTGAATAATTTGCAATTGAAGTGAAAATAGACCATGTTAGCAAACATACATCGATCACCACCTAAGCATGACATTGTATTGACTTTTTTTTATTACATAGATATAACATCTTATGCTATCTTTTTAGATATAAGAAATTTGTTTTGTAAACATAGATTTTTTTAATAGAAAGAAAGTTTAAACAGTGATGATCTACAATTTCACCAACAATTCTGGTATGAATGACTCTGATCTTGTTTTCACTTTCTTTGTTTGCTTGTTTGTACTTTTCTTTTAATTGCTACTTCATAGATTATTGGTTAATGGGTCGACAAACCTTTCTAAAATTAAATGTTTGAAGATACCAAAGGGGTAATCAGAAAATGTGAATCGAAAAAGGATATAAAATGCAATTACTAAATGAAAAAGGACAAAAGGATAAACAAAGGTCTACCAAAGATTGAGTAAAACGTACCAAATACTACACAAAAAACTAAAGATTGGGTAAAGCGTACCAAATACTACACAAAAAACTAAAGATTGAGTAAAACGTACCAAATACTACACAAAAAACTAAAGATTGAGTAAAACGTACCAAATACTACACAAAAAACTAAAGATTGAGTAAAACGTACCAAATACTACACAAAAAACTAAAGATTGAGTAAAGCGTACCAAATACTACACAAAAAACTAAAGATTGAGTAAAACGTACCAAATACTACACAAAAAACTAAAGATTGAGTAAAGCGTACCAAATACTACACAAAAAACTAAAGATTGAGTAAAACGTACCAAATACTACACAGAAAACTAAAGATTGAGTAAAACGTACCAAATACTACACAAAAAACTAAAGATTGAGTAAAACGTCCCAAATACTACACAAAAAACTAAAAATTGAGTAAAACGTACCAAATACTACACAAAAAACTAAAAATTGAGTAAAACGTACCAAATACTACACAAAAAACTAAAGATTGAGTAAAGCGTACCAAATACTACACAAAAAACTAAAGATTGAGTAAAACGTACCAAATACTACACAAAAAACTAAAGATTGAGTAAAACGTACCAAATACTACACAAAAAACTAAAGATTGAGTAAAACGTACCAAATACTACACAAAAAACTAAAGATTGAGTAAAGCGTACCAAATACTACACAAAAAACTAAAGATTGAGTAAAACGTACCAAATACTACACAAAAAACTAAAGATTGAGTAAAGCGTACCAAATACTACACAAAAAACTAAAGATTGAGTAAAACGTACCAAATACTACACAGAAAACTAAAGATTGAGTAAAACGTACCAAATACTACACAAAAAACTAAAGATTGAGTAAAACGTCCCAAATACTACACAAAAAACTAAAAATTGAGTAAAACGTACCAAATACTACACAAAAAACTAAAAATTGAGTAAAACGTACCAAATACTACACAAAAAACTAAAGATTGAGTAAAGCGTACCAAATACTACACAAAAAACTAAAGATTGAGTAAAACGTACCAAATACTACACAAAAAACTAAAGATTGAGTAAAACGTACCAAATACTACACAAAAAACTAAAGATTGAGTAAAACGTACCAAATACTACACAAAAAACTAAAGATTGAGTAAAGCGTACCAAATACTACACAAAAAACTAAAGATTGAGTAAAACGTACCAAATACTACACAAAAAACTAAAGATTGAGTAAAGCGTACCAAATACTACACAAAAAACTAAAGATTGAGTAAAACGTACCAAATACTACACAGAAAACTAAAGATTGAGTAAAACGTACAAAATACTACACAAAAAACTAAAGATTGAGTAAAACGTACCAAATACTACACAAAAAACTAAAGATTGAGTAAAACGTACCAAATACTACACAAAAAACTAAAGATTGAGTAAAACGTACCAAATACTACACAGAAAACTAAAGATTGAGTAAAACGTACCAAATACTACACAAAAAACTAAAGATTGAGTAAAACGTACCAAATACTACACAAAAAATTAAGATTGAGTAAAACGTACCAAATACTACACAAAAAACTGAAGATTGAGTAAAACGTACCAAATACTACACAAAAAACTAAAGATTGAGTAAAACGTACCAAATACTACACAAAAAACTAAAGATTGAGTAAAACGTACCAAATACTACACAAAAAACTAAAGATTGAGTAAAACGTACCAAATACTACACAAAAAACTAAAGATTGAGTAAAACGTACCAAATACTGCACAAAAAACTAAAGATTGAGTAAAACGTACCAAATACTACACAGAAAACTAAAGATTGAGTAAAACGTACCAAATACTACACAAAAAACTAAAGATTGAGTAAAACGTACCAAATACTACACAAAAAACTAAAGATTGAGTAAAACGTACCAAATACTACACAAAAAACTAAAGATTGAGTAAAACGTCCCAAATACTACACAAAAAACTAAAGATTGAGTAAAACGTACCAAATACGACACAGAAAACTAAAGATTGAGTAAAACGTACCAAATACTACACAAAAAACTAAAGATTGAGTAAAAGGAGTCGGGTTACTATTGTCATAAACCCAGTGAAAAGTCATGAATAAGGAAAAGATTGGATTGTGATTACGACAAACGGAACATATCCGTGGTCATTTGTGACACAGGTGTACACTAAATAAAAGGATATTTAGTAATCATATGTAGATACAGCAGAACATATAGACTTGCTATGTTTAAATCATGACTGACCATTTATATCTATTAAAGCTCGTTACTTATTACATGTGATCAGTCTAGATTACAACTTTCATAGCTACAGAAATTATTAATAACAAGGGGACTTGTAGCAAATTCACAGAAAATAAAATATGTTAAGCACAATTAGTGTGATCACTTAGACAGACCTTTATTCTTTTACGCAAAATTTGCTATGAGATTAAATGAACAATATTTTATTTTGCATGATATGGTTAAAAATGAAAAAAAAATACAAAAAAATACTACAAGGTTAGAACAAGTTCAAAATCAAAATGGAAATTCGATAACCCTAAAACTTTATCAGTAGTAGTTCACCATATATCCAACCACAATGCAGGGGCGGATCCAGGATTTCAAGTTAGGTGGGGGGGGGGGGGGGGTGCACTTAAAAAAATTGCGCCGAGCGGAGGGAGGTGCGAAAATGTTTGGGGTATTTCGAGTGAAAAATCACGATTTTACGCCAAAAAATCTTATTTTTTTCAATTTTAGTGGGGGTGCGCTCCGGGTGCAAACTGGCTCTGTCCAACCTCAAACTTCTCAAACACCGTAAAAATGACAAAGACAATGTATATAGTGGGAATGAATCTAGGTTCTTGATTTGGACAAAATAAGCAAAGCAAATATGTTAGAGTTGTCTTTCCTGAACTTACCCACCTGTACTGGACTCATTTTGAGAGGATGTATTCCAGCGGAACGGATTTTTGTATCATCCATACTTTAAAAAAAAAGAGTTTAAGTGGATCCTATATATTTGATAACCTTTTAGATAATTGAAAGACTATTTATTGAAGTTAATTATATTACAGGTAAGTCGTATAATTATCATAAATTAAATCACACACTGTTTCTCAATCTATATAATTATATGTATTTCATGTATATGAACCATAATAAATACGAATGAAATTCGTATTTTTTTCTCATTTCTAAGCTTTCAGTATTTGGATAAAAAATGAAGATGGGTTGTTTTTTGTTGTTTTTTTTTAGCAGTTGCCGGTAGTAACCAATGGCCGATGCGATTTATTTTACACGTGGTTACTATAAATATATCTATCCATCAAGACACACATTTTTCCTATCACCTATTGATCAGAATCATCCAGCCATCAGAAGGTTAGAACGTTCACTATTATAAGTGTTTTACGCACCTATCCGTAGATATGGAAATTTTAACATCCATGACTGGGTTGCACTAACGTCATTTAAATTAAGTTAATAACTTAAGAATCCCTTTGAATATCAGCAAGGCCCAATATGACCTGTCAGTTTTCTAATTATATGCTAACTCATGATCTATATTGTTTGTCAGTATGTCATATGTCATATGACCAACCCCAAGGCGACTGACTGGCTTTTCATCAGGTTGAGGAGGTAAACAATATGTGAATTTCCCAGTAACATGATCATTTTTTTTTAGTGTAGTTGGTACATAAGAGGTGTGAGAAGTAGTTTTACAATGGAAAATACTGAAATGTGGAATAAATGTTCACCAGACACCAATCCAATTCATTTGTAAAGTAAACTGAACTATTTAAATTGCACATCAGGCATAACCTATGCAAGTGCTCTCCCTCAATGACTAAGGACATCAAGTATAATGATAAGAATAATTAATTAATTTACATTGTAATTAAGTGTACAAAAAAATTTTACTTGGGAGAATTTCAAAATTTTGTATTAATTTTAAAACTGTCCATTTATTCATTATAATTGTGAATTTTGCCAATTTAGAGTGTGAATAAGTTAACTTGTAATTAATATATTCTTCTGTATATTAAGGATACATATGTACATGTATATATAGGCACATAAGAAGGCATATTCATACATATGCATACTACACATGTACACATAAGTATAGATATTTATTTGTTTAAACATCTTAAGCAATAAATTAAAAAAGATTCAAAGCAAATAATACAAAATCAAATTGAAAAATGTTAATATTAATAGTCAAGTCTTTTGGTTCCACAAATAAAGGTGTGGAAGAGTTCATAATAAGTACATTATCATCAAAAGAAAGGTCATGTGATCCCTTTAAGAGTACATCAATGTTTAGGAAGTAGTTTTCGATTTATGGTAAGCCAGGAATACAATTTGTTGTGGTCCACCTAATGTTTCATTATCCAATGTCTTTACCATAATATTTGTTCAAAATTAAATTCATTAAAACACAGAAACGGTCAGAAAAACTTTGATTAAAAACTGTCAACAACAAAAGATATATTTTTTTTACATGAAAATTTAACAGAAATTTTACCATATATAATTTTTATTTTATTTTTTAATCAGCAGATAGATATATAATTTCTTATAGCTGACAACTTGTAATTGAATGTCTTTCTTTTTCTTAATTTCTGGGTGAATAGCTATAAATATATCACATTTTTTTAATAGAATTTTAAATGTTAAAAAATTAATCAAATATATAATTTTTAATCATTTTTTAAAACATGGTGTAATGTGTCCAGAGTTATTGAAAAGTATCGGTTTTATCGGTTTTGCCGACAAAAAATGTGAAGTCCGATAAAAACAACATAAATATCGGCCCGATTAAAAAAAAATGCGATGTTTAAATTTTTTTCGGAAATTCGTACCCGCTCCGCATAATGGTTTTCATATTATAGTGAAGAACCATTCGGAATTCCGATTGTTCTTTCCAATGTCGGATGAGACCCGAGAGCTTCCGTACTATAAAACAACAAACAAGCATGGCTACATCGTGGCCGATTAAATTTCACACAGATGGGTGTGAAGAGCTCAGAACAAAAAATAATGAAAATTGCGAAGCCTATAGAAGCGGTTATTTTTAAGCAGCTGTACTAGATAAGATAAGATTTTATTGGTCCAAATCAAAGGGCCCACGAAGGGGCATATAAACATAATAAAACATAAGGTGATTGCATAAAATATCATATAAATTATAAATACAAGAATGAGAGACATGACTAGTGTTAAAATATGCGATACCAGCTATCCGAAGCAGTGACTTTTTAACAGGAAATCACACATGCATATTAAAGTATCTTTATTTTCTGAGTTTAAAAGCCAGACCTTGGCTACAAAATGACAACGAAAATTTGTGTTGAACATTACGGCCCAATAGTCAATACGGGGATAAGTTTTAAAAATTTGCAGGGCTCAAGTAAAAAATTTCTTTTCTTCGCAGGTTCCAAAAAATATTAAATCAGTACAGTATCTGACCAAGGCATGAGAAAACTTGTGTACAAAAATGGGCATTGACACAACAAACAGCAGCTCACAAAACTGTCGTGCATGGCTCTTAAAGAGCACACTAGAAAAGACCTTGAATCAAAATTTAGGAATATTTATGCCTTGATTAAAAAAAATAGGCTAATATCTGACATTGCATGGCTTAATCAGTTAGACAGGGAAAAAGGACTAGATCATTGTAAAACCTATGACATATATGACTGCAGCGATGTGTTTTATGGAATTTATTTCCCTCAGAGAGGGAAAAATTCATTGGCAATTTGTCTTCCTCACCATGTATACCAGTACAGATGACAGTGACTGTGTTACTGAACAGGAAACTATATTTATTAGAAACTGTGTCCAGGGATTTGTGTGTATTGGTGAACCCAAAACAACCAGTTCTGAAGATATGTTTGCCTGTGTAAATGAAAACTATTTAACCAATCATAAGTCTAAATTTGTTGGATTTGGTTGTGATGGGGCTTCTAATATGATGGGATGTAAAACTGGTCTGGTTACTCGTCTCAGGAATGTTACCCAGAAGTGGAAGATATTGGAAATGATACTATAGAGAAGTAAAAATTGAAAGTGAGAGGGAAATCAGAGTAATAAGGAGGGAGAGAGAGACACTGAGGAAAATAGGGACGAGAGTGATGTAAACATTGATGGCGAGATTGATAGTGAATCAGAGTGTGAGCAGAGTGAAGATGAAACTTTTAGAAATGTTAACAAATTTGTAGAAATAGATTTGAATTTGATTTGATTTTTGGTGTTTTAGCGCCACTTTCAGCTATATTATTGCGACCAGTTTTAGTGGTGGAGGAAGCCAATATTTCAGCTATATCATTGCGACCAGTTTTAGTGGTGGAGGAAGCCAATATTTCAGCTATATCATTGCGACCAGTTTTAATGGTGGAGGAAGCCAGAGTACCCGGAGAGAATCACCGACCATGGGCAAGCAACTGGTAAACTTTATCACTTGCGGCTACAAGTTGAGTGCACCCTTTTTGTAATTTACAAAGCCGGGCGCGAACCCACGCCGTATTGGTGATAGGCTTGTACGAGCTGTTTGATCCAGCGATCTAACTCATTGAACCACCCAGGCCCTATGTAGAAATAGAAGATGAAATGGAGTACATGTATAATTAAAACATAATACAACTGGTGTGTTTACTTATTTCATTCTGATTTTCAAAATTTTATTTTTTTAAAGTTATTTCGGACTGACAAAAGTTTGTTCGGACTGACAAAATTCTGAAGGGTATCAGACCGAATGACTGACACAAGAAAATAAATTTCAAGAACTTTGTGTGTCACTACTGGCTTTCGATAGATTTTTCCCCCAGTATGGAAGTCGCTATGCTTCTATTTTTAGATATTTGCAGACAATGTAACAGAAGACAAATACAGGGGTTTGGAGTCGAGTACGTTGTTGTATTTGCTAAGAAAAATAACAATTATGTGGAGACAGAAATGGGAATAGTGAAAAAGGTATTTTGGGCAGTTGCTTGTAGTAATTTTATTGCTTACCTCTCTGAATGGCATTTTTGTTGAACTTTTGTAGTATTCTCGAGTCAGTAACTACAGACGCTTTACTATCGATGATTTCCGGTTGGGGACGTCACGATGTTCCGAATGACAGCTAAACATACCGACCTATCGAAATCGAGGTTACTATCGAATCCCGGATACTATAAAATATTTTCATGCCGTGCATGCTATGTTGTTTCAACAAATACCTTTTCATTAGACTGGTTATAATTCTTGGTCGTTGCAAGTGTAAATTAAAATAACACTTGCTAAGTATGACATTTAAAATATTCTGCTTAACAAGGTGTAAAAATATGCATTCGAATATTTAACCTTTTGGGGCCCTAACACTTGTTTGACGAAATATATAGGTCAGAGTTAGTGACAGTGTAAACAAAAATCAGCTGGTCTTTTTAAAATATTGGAGATATCTATAATAATATAGGCACCTTCTGTTAAATTTATTGAGGATTCACATCCCTGGAGACCAACAAAACTTGAACAGTCTTTCATCATGTCGACAATCTTTTCTGTTTCATTGCTCAATTTTTTGGCTGGAGGTCCACCGCCAGTTTGAGTAGCATATTTTTTCCTGTCTGCATACTGCTTTTTTGCACTAGTCTGCATATTTTGCCATTTTGTTTTCACTTCGTTATCGGTTCTGTAGTGTAAGCCGAGCGAATTAATCTGGACAGCAATGTTTTTCCAAATAGAGATCTTTCTGCTGATGGTCACCGAATTGGTGAGTTTGCTACTCAGTGTGGACATATTTTCCTGCACCAACTGTTGAAGTAGTGTGATTTCGGAACTATCCCAATTTGAACTCCTTTTTCTCTTATCGTCTGCAAAATTCTCCATTTTATTTTTCAACATTAATCGCGAAAATGCACGCGCAATGTTGAATTGTGGGATATTAAACAAGGTTTAACTATAATTACAAACTTTAATTGACACTTACTTAAAATTAGCCTTAAATATGCTTTGTGCAACCGAATTTAAACAGTTGTTTAACTAATTGATACTTAGTGATTTAAATAACACTTATCTTTTAATTGGTATTTAATTTAAATGACGTTTGTTCAACCCAGTCCTGAAGTGGCCAAGTACACCCTGAGGCGCAGCCGAAGGGTGTACAGGCTACTGAAGTGTGTTACACTCCATATCTACGGATAGGAACATAAATAACATAATAGTCCCCAGTTATAGTCCAAAATAAGACATGTTTGACTCCGGCTGCCAATGTAAAAGTGACATTTTCTTTGTTTTTGGGAAGAATAAGTAAAAAATATGAAAGTTTCGAGTCTTTTTTACCCAATGTAGGGTACTACCAAGAACCCTACAGTTGATCAAATTAATGACTTTAAATTCAGTATATAGCTAAAATTAACTAAATTTCATTTTGGAGCGCAACGTCGCGAGCTTTAACGTCATATTATCCCCGTTTTGAAAATTATAACAACATTTGATTGGTTAAATGGCTTGCTACACCCGGGAATAATGGGTTTTTCATACCCGGGGTTTTAACCAATCAAAAGTTGTCATAATTTTCAAACCGGAGATAATAAATATTCTAACCTGTGTCTTGTAGTTAAGCACACTGTATCATTGCTAGCGTTCTAAGTGCACACATGACAATTATACAGTCAAAACTGCTTTAAAAGGCACCTCCACATAACTAACAATCATTGTCTATTAAGGGCAGCCTCATTTCCCCCATAAATGAATAGTGAATATAATTTCAAACAGTATTTAAAGGCCATTTCAGGGGTCGACTTAAGAATGATTTCTAACAAAGGACGCATTTTCAAATTCCCTTGAATGTTCTTTATATACAGGCGTGACTGTATGTGTATTTAACGTAATGTAGTATTCTACATTGTCAGAATAATAGTTTGTAAACGTAATTTGATACTTTGCTGAAAAGGGGGAGAATTTTAAACTCTTCGTTTTCTATTTATATGTAAGTTTTACAATTTTCTGTTGAGATATTTATGAAGTATGTTCTTAGTACATATTCAATATTCATTGATGTTTATTTATACTATAACTAATTGACGAGTAACATTATCAAAAATATGTCACGAATGACCAAATAACACAGTAACTCACGAATGCGCGCAACGTTATTTGGTCATGAGTGACATATTTTTGATAATGAAACTCGTCAATTAGTTATAGTATTTATTATATAGATAAAAAAAATGTTTCGATTCGAATTTAATATAAAATGAGTTTAATTGTACTATATTACGTGTGTAGCGTAGGGATATACTATAATGTGTATCGCTTCAAAAAACATGGCACCATCCACCCACGACAATAAAATAATTAAAATGCTTACCTTGAAATATTATTTTAGTTAAATTTGATCCAAATTGAAGCGTACACGAAGCCAAATAACGTCTAATTTTTACGTTTCAAACTGGAAGTCTTCATATGACGTCGACAACGAAATGGTGCGAAATATAGCGAGAGTGAAATAAAAACGATAATTTCACTAGTGAAATTATCGTTTTTATTTAACTCGGAAATCACGGTATTTCATCGATATCTATATAATAATGAAGGTTAAGAAATCTGGAATCATAATTCGTGTATGCCAACCACAATAGAACGAAACAGTCTTCTGACAAAATCAAACAGTAATAATTTACAAAATAGCCAACCACAATAGCAAGAAACAGTAAACTAACAAAATCAAACAGTAATAGTTTACAAAATAGCCACCCACAATAGAACGAAACAGTCTTCTAACAAAATCAAAGAGTAATAGTTTACAAAATAGCCATCCACAATAGCACGAAACATTCATCTGACAAAATCAAACAGTAATAGTTTACAAAATAGTCAAGCAGAATAGCAAGAATCAGTCTTCTTAGAAAATCAAACAGTAATAGTTTACAAAATAGCCACCCACAATAGCACGAAACAGTCTTCTAACAAAATCAAAGAGTAATAGTTTACAAAATAGCCATCCACAATAGCACGAAACAGTCTTCTGACAAAATCAAACAGTAATAGTTTACAAAATAGGCAACCACAATAGCACGAAACAGTCTTCTTAGAAAATTAAACAGTAATAGTTTACAAAATAGCCAAGTACAATAACACGAAACAGACTTCTGACAAAATTAAACAGTTATAGTTTACAAAATAGCCAACCACAATAGCACGAAACTGTCTTCTTAGAAAATCAAACAGTAATAGTTTACAAAATAGCCAACCACAATAGCACGAAACAGTCTTCTTACAAAATCAAACAGTAATAGTTTACAAAATAGCCAACCACAATAGCACGAAACTGTCTTCTTAGAAAATCAAACAGTAATAGTTTACAAAATAGCCAACCACAATAGCACGAAACAGTCTTCTTACAAAATCAAACAGTAATAGTTTACCAAATAGCCAAGTACAATAATACGAAACAGACTTCTGACAAAATTAAACAGTTATAGTTTACAAAATAGCCAACCACAATAGCACGAAACAGTCTTCTTAGAAAATCAAACAGTAATAGTTTACAAAATAGCCAACCACAATAGCACGAAACAGTCTTCTTACAAAATCAAACAGTAATAGTTTACAAAATAGCCAACCACAATAGCACGAAACAGTCTTCTTACAAAATCAAACAGTAATAGTTTACAAAATAGCCAAGTACAATAGCACGAAACAGTCTTCTGACAAAATCAAACAGTAATAGTTTACAAAATAGCCAACCACAATAGCACGAAACAGTCTTCTTAGAAAATTAAACAGTAATAGTTTACAAAATAGCCAACCACAATAGCACGAAACTGTCTTCTTAGAAAATCAAACAGTAATAGTTTACAAAATAGCCAACCACAATAGCACGAAACAGTCTTCTTACAAAATCAAACAGTAATAGTTTACAAAATAGCCAAGTACAATAGCACGAAACAGTCTTCTGACAAAATCAAACAGTAATAGTTTACAAAATAGCCAAGTACAATAGCACGAACCAAACATTTGGTGATTGTATGAGCTTTTTAAACAGGTGCAGAAACAAACCTTTAGTGATTGTATGAGTTTTATAAACAGGTGCAGAACCAAACATTTGGTGATTGTATGAGCTTTTTAAACAGGTGCAGAACCAAACATTTGGTGATTGTATGAGGTTTGTAAACAGGTGCAGAACCAAACATTTGGTGACTGTATGAGCTTTATAAACAGGTGCAGAACCAAACATTTGGTGATTGTATGAGCTTTATAAGCATATGTAGAACCAAACCTTTGGTGATTGTATGAGCTTCATAAACAGGTGCAGAACCAAACATTTGGTGATTGTATGAGCTTTATAAACAGGTGCAGAACCAAACATTTGGTGATTGTATGAGCTTTATAAACAGGTGCAGAACCAAACATTTGATGATTGTATGAGCTTTATAAACAAATCCAGAATCAAACCTTTTGTGATATTATATGCTTTATAGACAGGTGCAGAACTAAACCTTTGGTGATTGTATGAGCTTTTCAAACAAGTGCAGAACTAAACCTTTGGTGAGTGCATGAGCTTTATAAACAGGTGCAGAACCGAGTCTTTTGTGATTATACGAGCTTGATAAACAGGTGCAGAACCGAGCCTTTCGTATATTTTTCAGCCATATTTCGTAGCGATTCTAAATGAATATGATACTGCCAAATTGTCTAGAAAGAGCGGAAGCAACTGTCGTGTTTTATTCTTCAAAAAAAAAGAAGAAGACAAGACGTCAAAATAAAAAAAGATAGGAATGAAAGTTAGAAGATACCAAAGTGGTAAGCCGTCAATCGAAGCAGGACAGACAATAAAATGGTCAAAAGAAAAACGACCAAAGGACAAACAATGAGCTACAACTGATTAGTTGAATATGGATAAGGGTTTTGGTTTTTAACGCCACTTTCAACAATATTTCAGCTATATCGTGGTGGTAAGTTTGATTGATGGTGGAAACCGGAGTGCCTGGATAAAACAACCGTCCTGTCACACTTTATATAACACGAAGTTGTCTCTAGTAGACTGTTATTTTCATCTTATTCTATCATTTTCAGATTATCACAATGGAACATAAAAAGAAAGTTATCATTTTTCTACTTGTGTGTGCTGCTATTTTGACCTTGATTATAAAACCACACAACAAAGTTATATATCCTATGATTGATATAACCCGGAAAGTATTTAATGTAATTGGAGGTCAGACTGAGTCTTCTACACTAGATGGAGGTCATAACACCTCTACATTACTCAGAGGTCATAATACCTCTAAACCAATCAACTACAACAATACTAATCCAATTGAGGCTATCCGTCAAGATTGTGGCCAACTTTGCGATACTTCAAGAAAGGGATCCACTGGTCCGTTCTTCAACCACATACATGCCGATATAAATTGTGATGCTATTTTTAGAAACCCATTTATAGATCGTTCTCACGGATTACCTAAGGCACCACGTAAAATTCCACAAGAATTATTGAAGGATTTTACTATGAATAATCGCTTGCCTGTGCGACAATATTATTTGGACAAACCTTATTTAGGCAATAAAGCACGAACACCAGTATGGACGGAACAATTAATTGATAGTTGGGTTGAAAAGGCGAAGAAGGGAAAATTAGAAGGTAATTATTATATGGCAGAAACCAATGCTCTACGAGATGGTCTGAAACACGCACCAGGGATTCAGAATGGACGTGTTTTAGTGATTGGTTCTGAAAATCCATGGCTTGAAGCATGTGTGTTAGAAGCTGGTGCTCGAGAAGTGGTGACTTTAGAATATGGAAGTATTATATCTGAACATCCAAAAGTTAAAACATTAGTGCCATATGAATTTCGCATGCGATATCTTAACAATACATTAGGTAGATTTGACGCTGTAGCCACATTTAGTTCAGTAGAACATTCAGGTTTAGGACGGTACGGTGATGCCTTAAACCCCTGGGGTGATATAATAGCCATTGCTAGAGCTTGGTGTGTGACCAAGGAAGGTGGCTCTTTAACAATAGGTGTAATGTATAATTATGATCATGAATATATTAGATTTAACGCTGATCGGTGGTATGGTAAAATACGGTACCCATATCTTACTACTAATTGGAAACAGTTATATCAAGGTCGAGGGTCACAGCGTGTCCATGTGTTTACAAAATAAATATAGGTTGAAGAGGCTTTATTAGGTATTATGCCTTATATTAATGAAGGCTGCTTTCAATATTCAAGACGGGCACGTTTTTAAAAACTAGTACGAATTTTTTTTTAATTGAACCATTCTTAAAACATTGTTATTCTCAAGAAAATGAGTTGCTTATTAACATTACCAGTGTTTACAGAATACACAAATCACCATTTCTCATTTTTCTATTTGATCAAGCATATTTATGTCGAATTGTTTTATATAGATAACATGACATTCGTAATAACAGAACGTAAGGAATGCCACTCAACTGCAGGCTAGGGGACGGTTCACACTCATTGTAGGGTATGAGTTATTCTTATCGTTGAAGACCCTATTGTGACTGAAATGTTTCTTTACTTTTATATGTGTCTAAGTGTAATGTTGGAAAGTATCTCTTGTTCATTTACATCTATATCATGTCTCACTGCAAGCTGTTCCTTTACATTAATATGTGTTTAAGTGTAATGTTGGATAGTTTCTCATGTTCATCTACATCCATATCCTTTCTCACTACAAGCTGTTCCGTTACTTCAATTGTTGTCTAATAAGTGTATTGTTGGATAGTCTCTCATGCTCATTTACATCCATATCCTTTCTCACTACAAGTTGTTGTTTTACTTTAATTGCTGTCTAATAAGTGTATTGTTGGATAGTTTCTCATGTGCATTTACATCCATATCCTTTCTCACTTCAAGTTGCTCTTTTACTTTAATTTGTGTCTAAGTGTAATGTTGGATAGTTGCTTATGTTCATCTGTATCCATATCCGTTCTCACTACAAGCTGTTCCGTTACTTTAAGTTGTGTCCAAGTGTAATACTGGCTAGTCTCTGATGTTATTTCAACGGCTATATCTTTTGTCAGTTACTTTAATTTGTGTCCAAGTGTAATACTGGCTAATGTCTCATGTTATTTTAACAGCTATATCTTTTGTCAGTTACTTTAATTTGTGTCCAAGTGTAATACTGTCTAGTCTCTCATGTTATTTTAACAGCTATATCTTTTGTCAGTTACTTTAATTTGTGTCCAAGTGTAATACTGGCTAGTCTCTGATGTTATTTTAACAGCTATATCTTTTGTCAGTTACTTTAATTTGTTTCCAAGTGTAATACTGGCTAGTCTCTGATGTTATTTTAACAGCTATATCTTTTGTCAGTTACTTTAATTTGTGTCCAAGTGTAATACTGGCTAGTCTCTGATGTTATTTTAACAGCTATATCTTTTGTCAGTTACTTTAATTTGTGTCCAAGTGTAATACTGGCTAGTCTCTGATGTTATTTTAACAGCTATATCTTTTGTCAGTTACTTTAATTTGTGTCCAAGTGTAATACTGGCTAGTCTCTAATGTTATTTTAACAGCTATATCTTTTGTCAGTTACTTTAATTTGTGTCCAAGTGTAATACTGGCTAGTCTCTCATTTTATTTTAACAGCTATATCTTTTTTCAGTTATATCATTCCTCCGTTACTTGAATTTCTGTCCGAATGTAATGTTGGAAAGTATCTCTTGTTCATTTAGATCTATATCATGTCTCACTGCAAGCTGTTCCTTTACATTAATATGTGTCTAAGTGTAATGTTGGATAGTTTCTCATGTTCATCTACATCCATATCCTTTCTCACTACAAGCTGTTCCGTTACTTTAATTGTTGTCTAATAAGTGTATTGTTGGATAGTTTTTCATGCTCATTTACATCCATATCCTTTCTCACTACAAGTTGTTCCATTACTTTAATTGTTGTCTAATAAGTGTATTGTTGGATAGTCTCTCGTGTTCATCTAGATCCATATCCTTTCTCACTACAAGTTGTTCTTTTACTTTAATTGCTATATAATAAGTGTATTGTTGGATAGTTTCTCATGTGCATTTACATCCATATGCTTTCTCACTTCAAGTTGCTCTTTTACTTTAATTTGTGTCTAAGTGTAATGTTGGATAGTTGCTTATGTTCATCTGTATCCATATCCGTTCTCACTACAAGCTGTTCCGTTACTTTAATTTGTGTCCAAGTGTAATACTGGCTAGTCTCTCATGTTATTTTACCAGCTATATCTTTTGTCAGTTACTTTAATATGTGTCCAAGTGTAATACTGGCTAGTCTCTCATGTTATTTTAACAGCTATATCTTTTGTCAGTTACTTTAATTTGTGTCCAAGTGTAATTCTGGCTAGTCTCTCATGTTATTTTAACAGCTATATCTTTTGTCAGTTACTTTAATTTGTGTCCAAGTGTAATACTGGCTAGTCTCTGATGGTATTTTAACAGCTATATCTTTCTTCAGTTACTTTAATTTGTGTCCAAGTGTAATACTGGCTAGTCTCTCATTTTATTTTAACAGCTATATCTTTTTTCAGTTATATCAGTCCTCCGTTACTTGAATTTGTTTCCGAATGTAATGTTGGAAAGTATCTCATGTCCATTTACATCCATATCCTCTCTTACAATACAAAAAGAAACCCCAAAACAGAAAAGAACAAATAAAAGTCATATAAAATAAATAAAGACACATGCAGTATGGTGATGTTACGTGTGTTGAAAATAATTTTCCTATTTTCAAATGTTACTAATGTTTTTTTGTTCATTGCTAATGATGTAAAATAATGAAACACATGTGAGAATAATGTTGTGTGATAAAGAGAATGGTTGTCTCATTGATGCTGTTAATATAAATGTGAGAATAATGTTGTGTGATAAAGAGAATGGTTGTCTCATTGATGCTGTTAATATAAATGTGAGAATAATGTTGTGTGATAAAGAGAATGGTTGTCTCATTGATGCTGTTAATATATAACTGTATTTATAACACGTGTTGTCAACAAATAAGAGGATTAATGCAGCTAGTATGAAATATGATTGATTCCGTTGAATTCTAATGAAAGGATTTAAATATATGTAATGTAAATGGTTTAGCCCATACTTTCTTTGTCTTGTGTTATTGAATATTTTTCATAAACCACATGTGTTGTATTTGAAGGAAATACTTTTGAGCTGATACTCATTCAATCTAATCTGGCTTAGACTGCCTAAATTAGTAATAATTGGTAATCATGATACTCGACAAAGAAGGAATGGGCTAAATTGATTATACAATACTTGGTCATTAGTATATGAAAAAGAATGCATCTCGGCTTCGCCTCGAGCCATTCTTTTTCATATACTATGACCAGGTATTGAATAATCTATACGTATACTATGGAATGACACATATTTTACTGTTACTTGATTATTTTTATATACATGTATTTATAATTTACAGATTTAAACATAGGTCGATATTTTTTATAAAAAGGAAATAAATTGAATCATCAGCCAAACTTATCACATGTTTGTTTTTTCCAAACAAAATCACACGATTCAGTAAAGCACTTTGAAGATATCAACGAGGTAAAAGGGTAATGAGAAACCGTAAATCAAACAAGGGTAGACAATACAATGGCCAAAGGAAAAAAGGCAACAAAAAAGAAAAATAATGATCTACAAAACACTACACAAAAACTTAGGTGCTCCGGAAGGTGAGCAGTTCCTGATCCACTCATGTATGGATTCAAATGTTTTGATAATATAAGAACTGAATAAAACATCTTCGATTTCTTTAAAATGTAAACAAAGAAATACAAGCAATTGTCCTTGCAGTTTCCAAAAAGGCTAAAGTTAGTAGAATTTAGCCAATTTCTTCATTACCATTTTTGTTATAAACTCAACAGAATGGCATTATTAAATAAATGTGGTTTTATGATAGATGTTAAATCAGAAGAATGGAACTATAATCTTATGTACTGTTATCAACTGATTTTGTATAACACATAAAACAAGCTTAACCCTGCCACTTTGTATTTATGAACCTGTACAAGACAGGAATGTTAGTGGCCATGTTTTTCTGTGTCAGGGGATCGATTGTATTTATGAACCTGTACAAGACAGGAATGTTAGTGGCCATGTTTTTCTGTGTCAGGGGAGTCGATTGTATTTATGGACCTGTACAAGACAGGAATGTTAGTGGCCATGTTTTTCTGTGTCAGGGGATCGATTGTATTTATGGACCTGTACAAGACAGGAATGTTAGTGGCCATGTTTTTCTGTGTCAGGGGGATCGATTGTATTTATGAACCTGTACAAGACAGGAATGTTAGTGGCCATGTTTTTCTGTGTCAGGGGGATCGATTGTATTTATGGACCTGTACAAGACAGGAATGTTAGTGGCCATGTTTTTCTATGTCAGGGGGATCGATTGTATTTATGAACCTGTACAAGACAGGAATGTTAGTGGCCATGTTTTTCTGTGTCAGGGGATCGATTGTATTTATGGACCTGTACAAGACAGGAATGTTAGTGGCCATGTTTTTCTGTGTCAGGGGGATCGATTGTATTTATGGACCTGTACAAGACAGGAATGTTAGTGGCCATGTTTTTGTTGTCGATTGTGCCTCTTTCTACGATTTTGATATTTGATTTTGGAATTATTCCGACATTGTGCTATTCTTTTTTATTTATTTAAAATTTTATTGATATGCATTATAAATTCTGGTCAGATTTATGTCTTGTGTGTGTTTGAATCGAGGACTCAGGGGTGCTAAGGGTGCGTGTAATGTTTCATTAATACACGATATGAGAGGTTTATAGGAAACATCTGTCACACAAATCTATCAATATAACCTTTGTAAAATAAAATTAAATAATGTTAAACGCAATAAAGATTTTCTATGCATTTTCAGTCATAACCCTTTCTCTAATAGAATTATATATGAATGGAAATTAGGAGAGGATACAAATAAATATAAAAAATAACAAAAAATAAATCTTCAACGTCTGTTACACTTTAGTTAGCTATTTATAAATTCACAGACGAAGTGTTAGGGGTTAACATGTTTAATTATTTCAGTTATATCGTGGCGGAATTCATGAACGAACAATAAAATGTGAAATATAAAAATTCAATGCAATCGATTATAACTTGTCGGGGACGTGAAACAGTGGAGCGTATATATTGTATGTCACACTATTATAAATTGCACATGCAGGAAAGTGGTGAGTCATGTATATGTTTGTTAGGAGCATTTTTAATACTATTCCAAGAACTAAACGTAGCCATGGTCATAAAAGAATTCAACATCCTAATGTTAAAAAGTCCTCTAAACCAAGAACGTTACCAGATACTTTTAATGATTTACTTTCTAATATACAGAAACCTCTTGGAATTCATCATATTCGTACAATCTTATTTTCACAACCTGTAAACTACCTCAAAGATCTTAGGGATTTTGGACTTGACAAAGGAGGCGTAGATCCTTTTTCTCCTAAGTACAGATTGTCTAGTATTATATGTGACGTGGCGTCCTTTCGTCTTTTTAAACCAGTTCGATCTGAACCTCTTCATGATAACAACAGAAAATTCCTCCATATTCCGTTTGCTAACAAAGGAATCGATGCTATTAACATCAGCAACATTCTTAATAGAAAAGAGGTCGTAAAAGAAATTCCACCATATTTCAAAAATCAATCTGTTCCCATTGTCTCCTATAGTTACACTAACAGCATTGGCCGTAAAATTTTCAACTACAAAGAAGCATTGCAAGATATTAACATAGAAGAGTACCTTAAGAACCCTCTGACTTGTGACTGCTCCCACTCTCCTTTTCAATACAACCCATCTGGACATGTAATCACTGGTGATCTGAATATCATTCAACATGAGAGTCTCCGAAAGGTGATTTCTCATGGTCCTAAATTCAGAGAACCTCAACACATCAATTGGAAACATAATTTCAAGATAATTATGGATGCTGTTGAAGATTATGCCAGAAGGTGGATAAAGAGAGAAGTAGACCAAGATCCTGAGTTAGAGTCCTTGTCAGACTGGGTTAGAACAATTAGGTCTCTAGTACAAGGTCGGATTCACAAACTCAAAAATTGTGTTAATAGTCGACCCAAGTCTGTATTTAAAGACCAAGAAGCTGTTAAGTGTCTTTCCTCTCTTCATGACAAATATGTTATCGTTCCTGCGGACAAGGCTTCCAACAATATCGTGTTTGTATGTAAATCATATTACTTCGAATCCCTAATCAAGGAATTAGGTATAAATAGCAACACCTCTAGTAATACCACATACAAACCAACTTCGTTCGACAAAGATGAAATCCTAGCTAACCACAGATCATTCATGACCTCTTTAAACATTCCCTCTGGTAAAAAGTCTGAGGATTTACCCTATTTATATTGGATACCTAAACTCCATAAGACACCATACAAAGAAAGGTACATAGCGGGATCATCAACTTGTTCGACGAAAGAATTGTCTATTCACCTAACAAAGATTCTGTCTGCAGTAAAAGAGGGACAACAGAAATATTGTGAAACTGTTTACTCGCGTAGTGGCATAAATCACATGTGGATTTTGAAAAACTCTAAAGATCTTTTGGATAACCTGAAATCAAGATCTTTCTCTCAGGTATCCTCCATCAAAACCTTTGATTGTTCAACTCTATATACCACCCTACCGCATGACAAATTAAAAACCCGCTTAAAAGAAACAATTCATAAAGCTTTTAGTCATAGAAACTATGGCTCAAAATTTGTTGTGTTAGGCTACAATTCCACATATTTTTCAAACAAAATTCATAAAGGTAAAACATGCTACTCCGAGGAACAAGTGATCAGTATGCTGGAGTTCCTCATCGATAACATATTTGTCTCCTTTGGAGGGACACTGTTTCAGCAGGTCGTCGGCATACCAATTGGTACGAATTGTGCCCCTCTTCTAGCAGATTTATTTTGATACTCATATGAGTCGGAGTTTCTTCAAAAGCTTGTAAAAGATAAGAAGATTCATGAGGCTAGAGCCTTTAATTTCACATACAGGTATATTGATGACGTTTTATCTATCAATAATTCTAGATTTGCAGAATTTCTTCCATTGATATATCCTCCAGAGCTGGAAGTTAAAGAGACCACCGATACAGCTTCGTCCGCATCATTTTTGGACTTATACCTCGAATTTGATGACAGTGGTCAACTCAGTACTAAAATTTATGATAAGCGGGACGACTTCAATTTTAAAATCATAAATTTTCCAAATATGTGCAGCAATATACCAGCTTCTCCTGCATATGGTGTTTACATCTCGCAATTGATTCGCTATGCAAGGGGCAGTAGCAATTATTCTGATTTCCTGAAACGTCATCTTCATCTGAGAAACAGGCTACTGGACCAGGGCTATAAAAAGATTCGCCTTATTCGATCTCTTAAAAAGTTTATATTCCGATACCAATATCTTGTCGAAATATATTCCGTCTCTGCAGAAAAAATTATAAGCGATGCATTTTCATATAGTGAAAATGTATAAAGATAAAGAGTCAAATATGTCAAGAATTTTTTTTGTCAATGTGTGACGTAAAAATATTTTTGACATTTACGTCACCGAATATGGTACTGCTTTGACAACTATTTGACCTATTTTGTTCCTGTATTTAAATACTGTTACAGTGACAGCCGGAACCTTTGAACCGTAATGAGAGCGGGAGGTTTGGCGCCTTAAAATCAGATTCAACCCACCATTTCTTTAGAAATGCCTGTACCAAGTCAGGGTCATTACGGTTTTCACAGTTTTCCGGTTGTTGACTGATTTTGCCTGTTTATATAATTATGAGTTTTGACTTTCCCTTTGTAAGATTGTTCGGAGTTCGGTAATTTTGTTATTACCTTTATTGTCTCTTTCTACGATTTTTCAATTGGCTTTTTAAACTGTTTCCACAGTGTGGTGTTCTTATTGTAATCTATAAAACTGCAAAAATTGCATTCAATGCATATACTTACTTTTCAACATTATTAAATAAAAATTACATTATAAAATAATAATTGTATTACGGAAAGGAACATTAAATATATTTTCGATAATCAAATCTATTACATTTTTTATGAAAAGAGAGTTTAAACGAAGACGACCATTTTCCACCAATAGTAAATTGTTGAATCCTGAAATTTCTGACAAATACAAACAAGTTTGCAGTGAACAAACTGCGATGTCATCTTTTACGGATCAAACTGATTGATTTGGAGAAACGAATCGAATTGAGTGACGAATGTCTTTCATAAACGTTAGAGAATACCGAAGGGACAATCAAAAATTAACAATCCAGAGAAACTGGCAACATAGGGGATAAAAGACGAAGACAAAAAAAGCAAAGTCACACCACAATATGTCTTGGACGCCACTATAATACAACCAAACGTAAATAAGGCATGAACCCTCCTACAAACAACTGATGGTAAAGACGAACCGATCATCGTTTTTATGCGGAAATCGTTATAAACATTACAACACGGAAATCAGACACGTAATCGGACAACACAATTTGTTTTTTAAAACATGAGCAACACGGACCTCCCCCCCCCCCCCCCAAAAAAACCCCCGGTGTGAACTCAGGTGCTCGCGAAGGGTAAGCAGTTCCTGTTTCTAATAAGACACCAGCTGATTTCATAAGAAGGACTTTATTGTGTGTACTTTTATCATTTGTCAGAGTTGAATTCTCATTCACACCACCATTGGAGTGGCTAGTGTTTAGACCGTTGCTATAGTGATTTGGAAAGAAGTTTCGTGGAGCATTTGCCAAACACAGCAATGTAGCTTCGCTTATAAGGACACTTTATCAAATTAGATCTCCAACAGAGTGAGGAAAGATCCAGTTCTCCAGCTTTTGATGAAATTCCAAAAGGAACATAAAACATACCGATGATTGTGTAGGATTTATTCTTTCACTAGTGCGATCGGTTTATGTTGGGGTGTCAACTGAATTGTCAATACCGAATTCCTTTATTAAGCAGTCTATGTAATATGATTTACTTTCAACTTAGATAGTATAAGAGGCCTCGTCTACAGCGACAGAAGCATACATTTGTTAATATAATTTAAGAAATATATCTATGAAATTGGATCCCGGGGTAATCAGTTAATATTATATAATGGTATTTAGTAAGAATGACACTTAAAATCGGAAATACGTGATGAAATCAATAAAAACTAACCCAAACTCTGCAAAGTGGCCCGAAAAAGGGAAAATTGTAAACAAATTGTATTGCATATTATTGACAACACTTGAGTGGACTTGATTATATTTCTTTTTTAAAAAAACAGACATGAAGTTCATTATTTTAGTCTCTAATTTAATCTAATCTAGCGTTTTCTCTTGAAAAAAAGAATATATAAGAAAACTACGATCCAATGCTACTGTTAACATATGATTCGGCCGAAAAAAGATACTAAACTATGCTTACGCGTTGAAAAATGGAGTAGGTCGGTTTAATATCGTTTTTTTAATTTTTACACAAAGCTTGCTGAGACTTCCGTTTTGTGTCGTTTTCGTATAGAATCTGTCAATGTTTTTGTTCTCCCACGATTCGATTTGTGCCATGTGCTTTCTTCATCAACAAACAATTTCGCACATGCGCAAACGCTTTCCCGAATGAGTTCACTGTCAGGTCGTATGAATATTGCGCTGGTAAACATTGCATTCTTTACTGGATTCAAGAAAATAAAACAGATACGTAATTCCTTCGTTCTAGGCTATTTACGTATGATATTATTAAAATTTCAACTGCAATTTCTATAAAACATCGAATATTTTATAATTTTTAATATAAAAATAAATCAATTCTGACAGCTGTTAATGGTTTGAAAACAAATGATTGATCCATATGTTGTCACCTTATTCAGTCATTTTGAGTGTGTCACAATGAATTATAGCAAGATAGTTCTAGTTTGTCTACTGTTGTGTGTTGGCATTTTGACTTGGTGTTTAAAACCACACAAATTTCTACACACCATAAGAGACATAACCCGGAATGGATTTAATGTAATTGGAGGTCAAACTGAGGTATCTACATTACTCAGAGGTCATATTACCTCTAAACCAATCAACTACAACAATACTAATCCAATTGAGGCTATCCGTCAAGATTGTGGTCAACTTTGCGATACTTCAAGAGTGGGATCCACTGGTCCGTTTTTCAACCACGTACATGCCGATATAAATTGTGATCTTATTTTTAGAAACCCATTCATAGATCGTTCTCATGGATTACCTCATGCACCACGAACAATTCCACAAGAATTATTGAAAGAATTTACCATGAATAATCGCTTGCCTGTTCAAAAATATTATTTTGATACACCTTATTTAGGCAATAAAGCACGAACACCAGTATGGACGGAACAATTAATTGATAGTTGGGTTGAAAAGGCGAAGAAGGGAAAATTAGAAGGGAATTATCGAATGGCAGAAACCAATGCTCTACGAGATGGTCTGAAACACGCACCAGGGATTCAGAATGGACGTGTTTTAGTGATTGGTTCTGAAAATCCATGGCTTGAAGCATGTCTGTTAGAAGCTGGTGCTCGAGAAGTGGTGACTTTAGAATACGGACGTATTACATCTGAACATCCAAAAGTTAAAACATTAGTGCCATATGAATTTCGCATGCGATATCTTAACAATACATTAGGTAGATTTGACGCTGTAGCCACATTTAGTTCAGTAGAACATTCAGGTTTAGGACGGTACGGTGATGCCTTAAACCCCTGGGGTGATATAATAGCCATTGCTAGAGCTTGGTGTGTTACAAAGGAAGGTGGCTCTTTAACAATAGGTGTAATGTATAATTATGGTCATGACTATATTAGATTTAATGCTGATCGGTGGTATGGTAAACTACGCTACCCATATCTTACTACTAATTGGAAACAGCTATATCAAGGTCGAGGGTCACAGCGTGTCCATGTGTTTACAAAATAAATATAGGTTGAAGAGGCTTTATTAGGTATTATGCCTTATATTAATGAAGGCTGCTTTCAATATTCAAGACGGGCACGTTTTTTAAAACTAGTACGATTAAAAATTTAATTGGACCATTCTTAAAACATTGTTATTCTTTAGAAAATGAGTTGCTTATTAACATTACCAGTGCTTACATAATACACAAATCACCAGTTCTCATTTTTCTATTTGATCAAGCATATTTATGTCGAATTGTTTTATATAGATAACATGACATTCGTAATAACAAGACGTAAAGAATACCACTCAACTGCAGGCTAGGGGACGTTTCACACTCATTGTAGGGTAAGAGTTATTCTTATCGTTGAAGACCCTATTGTGACTGAAATGTTTCTTTACTTTAATATGTGTCTAAGTGTTATGTTGGAAAGTATCTCTTGTTCATTTACATCTATATCATGTCTCACTGCAAGCTGTTCCTTTACATTAATATGTGTCTAAGTGTAATGTTGAAAAGTCTCTCTTGTTGATTAACATCTATATCATGTCTCACTACAAGTTGTTCTTTTACTTTAATTGCTGTCTAATAAGTGTATTGTTGGTTAGTTTCTCATCTCCATTTACATCCATATCCTTTCTCACTTCAAGTTGCTCTTTTACGTTAATTTGTGTCTTAGTGTAATGTTGGATAGTTGCTTATGTTCATTTGTATCCATATCCGTTCTCACTACAAGCTGTTCCGTTACTTTAATTTGTGTCCAAGTGTAATACTGGCTAGTCTCTGATGTTATTTTAACAGCTATATCTTTTGTCAGTTACTTTAATTTGTGTCCAAGTGTAATACTGGCTAGTCTCTCATTTTATTTTAACAGCTATATCTTTTTTTCAGTTATATCATTCCTCCGTTACTTGAATTTGTGTCCGAATGTAATGTTGGAAAGTATCTCATGTCCATTTACATCCATATCCTCTCTTACAATACAAAAAGAAACCCCAAAACAGAAAAGAACAAATAAAAGTCATATAAAATAAATAAAGACACATGCAGTATGGTGATGTTACGTGTGTTGAAAATGATTTTCCTATTTTCAAATGTTACTAATGTTTTTTTGTTCATTGCTAATGATGTAAAATAATGAAACACATGTGAGAATAATTTTGTGTGATAAAGAGAATGGTTGTCTCATTGATGCTGTTAATATAAATGTGAGAATAATGTTGTGTGATAAAGAGAATGGTTGTCTCATTGATGCTGTTAATATATATAACTGTATTTATAACACGTGTTGTAATAATGTTGTGTGATAAAGAGAATGGTTGTCTCATTGATGCTGTTAATATATAACTGTATTTATAACACGTGTTGTCAACAAATAAGAGGATTAATGCAGCTAGTATGAAATATGATTGATTCCGTTGAATTCTAATGAAAGGATTTAAATATATGTAATGTAAATGGTTTAGCCCATACTTTCTTTGTCTTGTGTTATTGAATATTTTTCATATACCACATATGTTGTATTTGAAGGAAATACTTTTGAGCTGATACTCATTCAATCTAATCTGGCTTAGACTGCCTAAATTAGTAATAATTGGTAATCATGATACTCGACAAAGAAGGAATGGGTTATATTGATTATACAATACTTGGTCATTAGTATATGAAAAAGAATGCATCTCGGCTTCGCCTCGAGCCATTCTTTTTCATATACTATGACCAGGTATTGAATAATCTATACGTATACTAGGGAATGACACATATTTTACTGTTAATTGATTATTTTTATATACATGTATTTATAATTTACAGATTTAAACATAGGTCGATTTTTTTTATAAAAAGGAAATAAATTGAATCATCAGCCAAACTTATCACATGTTTGTTTTTTTCAAACAAAATCACATGATTCAGTAAAGCACTTTGAAGATATCAACGAGGTAAAAGTGTAATGAGAAACCGTAAATCAAACAAGGGTAGACAATACAATGGCCAAAGGAAAAAAGGCAACAAAAAAGAAAAATAATGATCTACAAAACACTACACAAAAACCTAGGTGCTCCGGAAGGTGAGCAGTTCCTGATCCACTCATGTATGGATTCAATTGTTTTGATAATGTAAGAACTGAATAAAACATCTTCGATTTCTTTAAAATGTAAACAAAGAAATACAAGCAATTGTCCTTGCAGTTTCCAAAAAGGCTAAAGTTAGTAGAATTTAGCCAATTTCTTCGTTACCATTTTTGTTATAAACTCAACAGAATGGCATTATTAAATAAATGTGGTTTTATGATTGATGTTAAATCAGAAGAATGGAACTATAATCTTATGCTTTGTTATCAACTGATTATGTATAACACATAAAACAAGCTTAACCCTGCCACTTTGTATTTATGAACCTGTACAAGACAGGAATGTTAGTGGCCATGTTTTTCTGTGTCAGGGGGATCGATTGTATTTATGGACCTGTACAAGACAGGAATGTTAGTGGCCATGTTTTTCTATGTCAGGGGGATCGATTGTATTTATGGACCTGTACAAGACAGGAATGTTAGTGGCCATGTTTTTCTGTGTCAGGGGGATCGATTGTATTTATGAACCTGTACAAGACAGGAATGTTAGTGGCCATGTTTTTCTGTGTCAGGGGATCGATTGTATTTATGGACCTGTACAAGACAGGAATGTTAGTGGCCATGTTTTTGTTGTCGATTGTGCCTCTTTCTACGATTTTGATATTTGATTTTGGAATTATTCCGACATTGTGTTATTTTTTTTTATTTATTTAAAATTTTATTGATATGCATTATAAATTCTGGTCAGATTATGTCTTGTGTGTGTTTGAATCGAGGACTCAGGGGTGCTAAGGGTGCGTGTAATGTTTCATTAATACACGATATGACAGGTTTATAGGAAACATCTGTCACACAAATCTATCAATATAACCTTTGTAAAATAAAATTAAATAATGTTAAACGCAATAAAGATTTTCTATGCATTTTCAGTCATAACCCTTTCTCTAATAGAATTGTATATGAATGGAAATTAGGAGAGGATACAAATAAATATAAAAAATAACAAAAAATAAATCTTCAACGTCTGTTACACTTTAGTTAGCTATTTATAAATTCACAGACGAAGTGTTAGGGGTTAACATGTTTAATTATTTCAGTTATATTGTGGCGGAATTCATGAACGAACAATAAAATGTGAAATATAAAAATTCAATGAAATCGATTATAACTTGTCGGGGACGTGAAACAGTGGAGCGTATATTTTGTATGTCACACTATTATAAATTGCACAAGCAGGAAAGTGATGAGTCATGTATATGTTTGTTAAGAGCATCAATATTGCCTCTTTCTACGATTTTTCAATTGACTTTTTAAACTGTTTCCACAGTGTGGTGTTCTTATTGTAATCTATAAAACTGCAAACAATGCATTCAATGCATATACTTACTTTTCAACATTATTAAATAAAAATTACATTATAAAATAATAATTGTATTACGGAAAGGAACATTAAATATATTTTCGATAATCAAATCTATTACATTTTTTATGAAAAGAGAGTTAAACGAAGACGACCATTTTCCACCAATAGTAAATTGTTGAATCCTGAAATTTCTGACAAACACAAACAAGTTTGCAGTGAACAAATTACGATGTCACCTTTTATGGATCAAACTGATTGATTTGGAGAAACGAATCGAATTGAGTGACGAATGTCTTTGATAAACGTTAGAGAATACCGAAGGGACAATCAAAAATTAACAATCCAGAGAAACTGGCAACATAGGGCATAAAAGACGAAGACTAAAAAAGCAAAGTCACACCACAATATGTGTTGGACACCACTATAATACAACCAAACGTAAATAAGGCATGAACCCTCCTACAAACAACTGATGGTAAAGACGAATCGAACATCGTTTTTATTCGGAAATTGTTATGAACACCACAACACGGAAATCAGACACATAATAGGACAACACAAAAAACTTTAAAAAAAATGAGCAATACGACCTCTCTCCCCCCCCCCCCCCAAAAAAAACCCGGTGTGAACTCAGGTGCTCGCGAGGGGTAAGCAGTTCCTGTTTCTTATAAGACACCAGCTGATTTCATGAGAAGGACTTTATTGTGTGTACTTTTATCATTTGTCAGAGTTGAATTCTCATTCACACCACCATTGGAGTGGCTAGTGTTTAGACCGTTGCTATAGTGATTTGGAAAGAAGTTTCGTGGGGCATTTGCCAAACACAGCAAAATAGCTTCGCTTATTAGGACACTTTATCAAATTAGATCTCCAACAGAGTGAGGAAAGATCCAGTTCTCCAGCTTTTGATGAAATTCCAAAAGGAACATAAAACATACCGATGATTGTGTAGGATTTATTCTTTCACTAGTGCGATCGGTTTATGTTGGGGTGTCAACTGAATTATCAATACCGAATTCCTTTATTAAGCAGTCTATGTAATATGATTTACTTTCAACTTAGATATTATAAGAGACCTCGTCTACAGCGACAGAAACATAAATTTGTTGCGGAGGTACGACATGCGTTTTCATCCTCGTTGTTGCGGAGGTATGACATGCGTTTTGATCCTCGTTGTTGCGTGATTGCTTATTGTGCTGTTATTTCATTTATTGCTAATTTTTATTAACGACCTCACAGCCTTACCTATTCGAAAAAAGTATCTGTCTTCTCTTTCAATATTTGCCAATTGTCTGGCATAACTCTGCACATAATGCATAGGAATTGTAAAGAAACATTTGCAGATACGAAAGGGACAATCAGAAGAGTTTGAAGATACCAAGGGTAGTAAGAAGCCGTAAATTGAAGAAGGACGGACTATACATTGTGGGAGTTTTAAAACTAATTATATTTTTTCCCATGTAAAGGAGTATTTTATTAAAAATAATAAATGTTAAGTCTTATCCGTTTCTTCGATTTTTTTGTTCGACTTTTGAGCTGTTCTGACTGTCTTGTGTTATTTGTATTCCACTTTTGAGCTGTTCTGACTGTCTTGTGTTATTTGTATTCCACTTTTGAGCTGTTCTGACTGTCTTGTGTTATTTGTATTCCACTTTTGAGCTGTTCTGACTGTCTTGTGTTATTTGTATTCCACTTTTGAGCTGTTCTGACTGTCTTGTGTTATTTGTATTCCACTTTTGAGCTGTTCTGACTGTCTTGTGTTATTTGTATTCCACTTTAGAGCTGTTCTGACTGTCTTGTGTTATTTGTATTCCACTTTTGAGCTGTTCTGACTGTCTTGTGTTATTTGTATTCCACTTTAGAGCTGTTCTGACTGTCTTGTGTTATTTGAATTCCACTTTTGAGCTGTTCTGACTGTCTTGTGTTATTTGTATTCCACTTTTGAGCTGTTCTGACTGTCTTGTGTTATTTGAATTCCACTTTAGAGCTGTTCTGACTGTCTTGTGTTATTTGTATTCCACTTTTGAGCTGTTGTGACTGTCTTGTGTTATTTGTATTCCACTTTTGAGCTGTTCTGACTGTCTTGTGTTATTTGTATTCCACTTTAGAGCTGTTCTGACTGTCTTGTGTTATTTGTATTCCACTTTAGAGCTATTCTGACTGTCTTGTGTTATTTGTATTCCACTTTTGAGCTGTTCTGACTGTCTTGTGTTATTAAGTATTCCACTGTAGAGCTGTTCTAACTGTCTTGTGTTATTTGTATTCCACTTTAGAGCTGTTCTGACTGTCTTGTGTTATTTGTATTCCACTTTTGAGCTGTTCTGACTGTCTTGTGTTATTTGTATTCCACTTTTGAGCTGTTCTGACTGTCTTGTGTTATTTGTATTCCACTTTTGAGCTGTTCTGACTGTCTTGTGTTATTTGTATTCCACTTTTGAGCTGTTCTGACTGTCTTGTGTTATTTGTATTCCACTTTAGAGCTGTTCTGACTGTCTTGTGTTATTTGAATTCCACTTTTGAGCTGTTCTGACTGTCTTGTGTTATTTGTATTCCACTTTTGAGCTGTTCTGACTGTCTTGTGTTATTTGAATTCCACTTTAGAGCTGTTCTGACTGTCTTGTGTTATTTGTATTCCACTTTTGAGCTGTTCTGACTGTCTTGTGTTATTTGTATTCCACTTTTGAGCTGTTCTGACTGTCTTGTGTTATTTGTATTCCACTTTAGAGCTGTTCTGACTGTCTTGTGTTATTTGTATTCCACTTTAGAGCTATTCTGACTGTCTTGTGTTATTTGTATTCCACTTTTGAGCTGTTCTGACTGTCTTGTGTTATTAAGTATTCCACTTTAGAGCTGTTCTAACTGTCTTGTGTTATTTGTATTCCACTTTAGAGCTGTTCTGACTGTCTTGTGTTATTTGTATTCCACTTTTGAGCTGTTCTGACTGTCTTGTGTTATTTGTATTCCACTTTTGAGCTGTTCTGACTGTCTTGTGTTATTTGTATTCCACTTTTGAGCTGTTCTGACTGTCTTGTGTTATTTGTATTCCACTTTAGAGCTGTTCTGACTGTCTTGTGTTATTTGTATTCCACTTTTGAGCTGTTCTGACTGTCTTGTATTTTTTTGTATTCCACCTTTGAGCTGTTCTGATTGTCTTGTATTTTTTTATTCCACTTTAGAGCTGTTCTGACTGTCTTGTATTTTTTTTATTCCACTTTAGAGCTGTTCTAACTGTCTCGTATTTTTTGTATTCCACTTTTGAGCTGTTCTGACTGTTTTGTATTTTTTTATTCCACTGTAGGGCTATTCTGACTGTCTTGTATATTTATTTTTTTCATTTTGTTGATAGCGCGCCACTGAGAATTTCTTCAACTGGTAACTGTTTACATGGATCATCTAGTCGTACCATATGTTAATATTGATATATATTTAATTACGTTGTACAAGCATATCGTTTTACATCATTGTGAGTGTATTCATTTGTTCGATTATTTAGTGCTTAACTATTCACAGTATAAATAGACTACTAGTTAAAGTCACTAGTACAGGTATTTCTATAGAATATTCAATCAATACCTGGTATAGTTATTCTCTTTGTAACGAACAAGCGAGTGATTACACAACCCATGGATATTCTTATTTGTAACGAGAAGTTAAATTTATTTATAGGTATACAGGTTATCAGAATTGATTTTTTTTGTTTATATTAAAAGTTGCCAATATTCGATGTTTTATACTAATAAAATGTTCTAAATAAGAAAGCCAGGTTTAAAAAATATGTTATAATGTCGTAATTAGTGAAAATAATTCGAATGTCTGTTGGTAATATCGCCATTAACACGACCTAATAATAAGTCGGCTGCTTTTCTGAAGTTTGTCGAATACTGATAACTGCTATTAATAACCAGGAAGCATGTTGCATGTAAATTCGCTAGAAATAATATAATTTAAGAAATATATCTATGAAATTGGATCCCGGGGTAATCAGTTAATATTATTTAATGGTATTTAGTAAGAATGACACTTAAAATCGGAAATACATGATGAAATCAATAAAAACAAACCCAAACTCTGCAAAGGGGCCCGATAAAGGGAAAATTGTAAACAAATTGTATTGCATATTATTGACAACACTTGAGTTGGCTTGACTATATTTGTTTTAGAAAAAAACAGACATGAAGTTCATTATTTTAGTCTCTAATTTAAAAGAGATATCACCTAGCGTTTTCTCCGGAAAAAAAAGAATATATAAAAAATTTACGATGCTATTCTACTGTTAAAATATGATTCGGCAGAAAAAAGATACTAAATTATGCTTACGTGTTGAAAAATGGAGTAGGTCGGTTTAACATCTCTTTTAATTTTTTACACAAAACTTGCCGAATGCTCCTTTTTGTGTCGTTTTCGTATAGAATCCGTCAATGTTTTTGTTCTTCCACGATTCGATTTGTGCCATGTGCTTTCTTCATCAACAAACAATTTCGCACGTGCGCAAACCCTTTCCCGAATGAGTTCACTGTCAGGTCGCATGAATATTGCGCGGGTAAAAAATGCATTCTTTATTGGATTCAAGAAAATAAAACAGCGACGTATTTCCTTCGTTCTAGGCTATTTACGTATGATATTATGAAAATTTCAACTGCAATTTCTATAAAACATCGAATATTTTATTACTTTTAATATCAAAATAAAGCAAATCTGACAGCTGTTAATGGTTTGAAAACAAATAATTGATCCACATTTTTTCAACTTATTCAGTCATTTTCAGTTTGTCACAATGGATTATAGCAAGATAGTTCTAGTTTGTCTACTGTTGTGTGTTGGCATTTTGACTTGGTGTTTAAAACCACACAAATTTCTAAACACCCTAGGAGCCATAACCCGGAATGGATTTAATGTAATTGGAGGTCAAAAATGGACAATCCAGAGAAACTGATAACACAGGAAACGGTTAAAGCGACATAACTGTAAACTGTAAATCCATACAAAACGGTCAAAGGGACGTAACTGAAAACAATACAATAAATGTAGTTCCGATAACGAAATGGCGCGAAATATAGCGAGAGTGAAATTAAAAACGATAATTTCACGGTGAAATTATTGTTTTTATCTAACTCGGAAAATTCTGTAATTCACAGCTATCTATATAATGAACGGGCTTATTTGCATATACGTGTTGCATAGACAAACTCTTCACAAGAACCACTATTTGTACAGAGGAAAACTATTCATGGGACGGAAGACGTTATCTTGTTTACGATGGGTGTAACAAATCAACAAACAAAATATTACAGGAGCTGTGCCAGACAGTTAGAAAATACTATTTTTTCATATCTTCCATCAAGGTTCCATGGAGACTATTCTAATATACATTATAAAAATATATTTTGCTTATTTTATGATAAAGAGAAAAAGAGTAGAACATTCTTTAAAACTAATTTGAAAAATGGAGTAACATTATGGGACTTTGAGATATCATGTGATACATACATTCCTGTATATTATCATGTGTCATTAGAACGGTTTATTAGATTTGCTCAAAATAATGGTTGTAATATATATTTGAAACCACTTGGTGACGAGTGTGGGAGGAACATGAACAACAATAAATGTAATACGAGTGGGAATTTGTTAATTGAAGATCCTGATATTACATGGACATGCGAACATTTGAATGTACCGTCAGTCCGAAGAAATGAATTTTGAATAATGTTCAATCCTATGGACAAAACTACCAGATTCATCTCGACTTGCAACGTAACAGTTTATGGGACACGTATGGTGATCAGATTGAGGAATACTGCATACAAATGCCATTGATCGAGAACCATGTGCCATATAAAAACATATGTTATAGGCAATGCAATGGTATTACGGAATATAACGTCACAGACCAACCTAGTACTACTACCCCAACTTGTCTGCAAAACGCCAACGATACTCAGTGTTACTCCGACATAAACGAAGAAAATATATCTAAGGCGACGTTTCGATTATTATTTTCACTTTTAAGATTTGACAAACAGCCAAACAAATTTATAACAACATTGATGTAAATTAGCTTTATTCTTCATCATCATCTTTATTCAAAATCATACAAAACACTAACTTTTATAAGTTTTTCTAAGTAGTAGATATATGACTAGGGACTAGGTTTGACTAATTTTTGTTATCTATGCTCCAATATACTCATAAATATGTCACGACAAGGAATCTCAGCCCTCTATTATCAAATATAATGTGTTAATTCAACGTTGAATGATTATATATGCGAGTCATAGCAAGTAAGTTATTGTATTTAACGCTAGATGAACTTTATATCATGACAAGAACAAGTAATGTCATGATGAGATTTAAAATGTCTGATTTGTGCTAAGCAAACCAGCTTATTTGGACAGTGTTAGTGCTAGCTCACTGAAACAACAGTCAGTATGTTATGTGACGCATGGCACATTATGCTGACTCCGATCCAACCAGTGTCTATCCTTACTCCTTGCTACGTACTCAGTCAAGAAGCAGTAAAGGTACATGTTATAGTCTTTGGTTAAAATCATATTTTTCACTTGTTCTCCTTTACAGATATTTCGCGGCATGGAAGGTCTGAAGAAACCCAAATATGTGTCACATGTGAGTGACTTATGTCATGAATATATAATGATATGATCCATACGGCTATATCCTTTTTCGGCCAACCCTATTGCTCGTACCACGCAAATCTATTTGCGCGTGACTCCTCTCCTATGCCAAGACATATAAGTAAAAGACTTACAGGACCACGAGGGGAGCACGTTAATCATTCCATCACAGTCGATATTTATGATTATTCCAAAGAAAATGTAATCCATCGCCGAGTCGATCTTATTGATTATTCCAAAGCAAGCTTATTCATCACCGAAGCGATCTTTATGATTATTCCAAAGGAAATTGAATCCATCACCGAGTCGATCTTTATGATTATTCCAAAGAAAGTTTAATCCATCACAGAGTCGATCTTATTGATTATTCCAAAGCAGAATTATTCCACCACTGAGTCGATCTTTATGATTATTCCAAAGCAGACTTATTCCACCACTGAGTCGATATTGATGATTATTCAAAAGAAAATTTAATCAATCACCGAGTCGATCTTATTGATTATTCCAAAGCAGACTTATTCCACCACTGAGTCAATCTTTATGATTATTACAAAGCACACTTATTCCACCACCGAGTCAATCTTATTGATTATTCCAAAGCAGGCTTATTCCACCACCGAGTCAATCTTATTGATTATTCCAAAGCAGACTTATTCCACCACTGAGTCGATATGTATGACTATTCCAAAGCAGACTTATTCCACCACCGAGTCGATCTTTATGATTATTCCAAAGCAAACTTATTCCACCACCGAGTCAATCTTGATGATTATTCCAAAGCAGACTTATTCCACCACTGAGTCGATATTTATGATTATTTCAAAGAAAATGTAATCCATCACCGAGTCGATCTTTATGATTATTCCAATGCAAGCTTATTCCACCACCTAGTCGATCTTTATGACTATTCCAAAGCAGACTTATTCCACCACCGAGTCGATCTTTATGATTATTCCAAAGCAAACTTATTCCACCACCGAGTCAATCTTGATGATTATTCTAAAGCAGATTTATTTCACCACTGAGTCGATCTTTATGATTATTCCAATGCAAGCTTATTCCACCACCGAGTCAATCTTTATGATTATTCCAAAGCAGACTTATTCCACCACCGAGTCGATCTTTATGATTATTCCAAAGCAAACTTATTCCACCACCGAGTCGATATTTATGATTATTCCAACGAAAATGTAATTCATCACCGAGGCGATCTTTATGATTATTCCAATGCAAGCTTATTCCACCACCGAGTCAATCTTTATGATTATTCCAAGTCTTTTACCGGAGTTGACTCTATACGGGGTCGGTGTTGCTCAGTAGTTTTGCTTTGTTTTTCTTCGTCTTGTGTACCTTTGCTGCCAGTTTCTCTAGATTGTACTTTTGGATTGACCCTTCGGTATTACTTACTTCATAAGAGCACAAAAAGCATCGCACTCAGTCGTTTGAAAGGGCATCTTTCTTCCTGTCCCGGTTTTTCTGTTACTATTTATTGCAATGCGTTCTACATGAATCGAGTACCAAGAGATTGTTACATGCATAATAGACGATAAATCAAGCAAGAATATTTTGTATCCCTTTATTATACACACTAGTGATTGTACATCGAATGTAATGATTGTAGGATAAAATATATAAAAAAAAACAGACAGCATAAGACATAAAGGCTAACATCAAAATAAAAAAACTCCCGGATAACATTGACTCATAGACAACCCGGAAGTAAAACCAGGCCTACCGGAAGGATACAGATCCCGTATCTGATATAGATAAATATAGAGGGTATATCATGATATGAAGAAATAAACACTGCTTATATTGTTCCTTTCCTTGCAGAAACAACAGCCAATAAAATGACACAAAAAAACCACACATTGTCGGAATAGTTCCAAAATCCAATAGCAAGATCATAGAAAGATGCAAAATCGATACCCCCCAGCAGAAACAAATACAGGACCGCCCACTTCTTGGCTTTGTACAGGTACTTCAATAAAGAGTGGCGGAGTTAAGCTAGTTTTATGGACCAACTGACACTATTTTAACAATGTTATTTCTATTACAGAGAAGATGTATTGATCTGATGTGCTATCCAGGACGAACACTTCTAGAAAAAGGATGCGTTCCATTGCTTGATATCACATATGACCTTGGGTATATTTTATCTTTAGAATTAACAGGAGGTCCATTAACACATATAAATGATACAATTCTATTTTTAGATAAAATAGAGGGTGAGATAGAATTATCAATTCTCAATAGTTTGCGTGACTTATTTTTTCACTTAAGAATGGAATCGAGTATATATCTATATAATTCAAAATATAACAATGGAATATCTTGGAATGAGTCTACAATATCTACATTAATATACCAGAAACTGTCTTGTCTTTCTCTGGTGTCCCGATCACGTCTTGAAGAAAGACTCTTGTTATTAACAACATCGACATTCAACTTTTCATTTTCAGACACCTGGTATCAACTTGATATATTGCCGAATGCCGACTCGTTTCTTTTACCGTCATATAAACCTGATATCAACCAATCGTGTTCCATCCAAAGAAATATATCCGAGAGTCTGCGAAGATATTCACACGTGATACAATTATTGACGTGTCAACAGGTGAAGCTACAGCAAAATGAATTTCTGATTGACAGCGATACATTGCAGCTGACGTTAATTTCCATTAGTGTAGAAGTCAGTAATTTAGACTATACAGTGACACCATCAAATAACGTTAGAATGTGTGCAAACCAAATACAAATTGCTTTTTAAGTCAAAGAAAGCAGATTCTAGTTTATTCCAGAATATATTAGGGACGTCGTTAATGATATGCACATGCTTTCATTAGTCTTTTTGCTGTTAACATTGTTAGCATACATAATATTTCCCGCTTTGCGATCCTTACCAGGAAAAAATAATATGGCTTTAGTAGTTGCTATGATAGCTGGCCATACACTGTACCAGTTTGGAATGTATCAGAATCAATATGAAATGGCTTGTAAAATTATCGGAGTTCTGATACATTATTTTTGGTTGGTAATGTTTTTATGCCTTAATGTTTGTTCATTTCATATGTTTAGAGTTTTCAGAAATATGCTTCAACATGGAACGTCCAGTCAAAGAAAATCGTTTGTATTGTGCTTGCTGTATTCATATGGTACCCCGCTAATCATTGTTATGTCAAATATTGTTGTAGAACTATTTGTAGAAAAGGAATCCGACATTGGCTATGGCGGTAACATTTGCTTTTTAAATCAACCAATCGCTGTCATTGTGACATTCATTTCACCCATAATGCTTGTATGCTTGTTGAACAATTTCGTTTTTGTCATGACGGCGAAAAATATAGCAAAAACATCATCGATTGTGGAGAAACAGCAAATTGAGTCAAATCGAGTAAATTTTTCTGTGTATGTTAAATTATTTACAATAACGGGAATTTCGTAGGTAAAATAGTTGTCAAAGCAGTACCAAATTCAGTGAGGAGGGTGGAACATCTATCGTGAATCATATCCATCAACAACCCCGAGTCACCTGAAGTATTTTAACTACGAAAGTAAATGTCAAAAACACTCTTACGTCACACATTGATAAACAATATTTTTTACATTTTTGTTGACTTCCTTATCTTTATACATTTTCACTATATGAAAATCCATCGTTTATTACTAATAGTGTCTGCTTTTAACATTGATTTTAATACATTGTAGCATTGTCGCTTAATTGTGCTGATGTGTGGCTCGATATTGTGGCATCAACATCTTTATTTGGTTATTATAATGACAATTATTATTTTGTTTAGCTTCATCATGTTAAATGAAGCAATATACATTAATACATTCTTTCATCCCCTCTGGTAAGTTCATAAGGTAAAATGAAACATGTTATATTTTTCCACCATCTTTATTAGTTTCATCTTGTATAATTAGACATTTTATATTGTTTCACTGCCATTGTTAGTTTCATCATATATAATGAAACATTATACATATAACCAACATTGGTAGTTTCATCATGCAAAAATGAAACATGTTATATTCTTTCATCGCCATGTTAGTTTCATCATATAAAATGAGACATGCTATATTCTTTTACTGCCATTGTTAACTAAGTCATACAAAAATGAAACATGTTATATTCTTTCACCACCATTGGTAACTAAGTCATACAAAATAAGCATCATATATTCTTTCACCGCCAATGGTTACTAAGTCATACAAAATAAACATGTTATATTCTTTCACCGCCATTGGTAACTAAGTCATACAAAAATGAAACATGTTATATTAATTCACCGCCATTGTTAATTTAGTCATACAAAATAAACATGTTATATTCTTTCACCGCCATTGGTAACTAAGTTATACAAAATAAACATGCTATATTATTTCACCGCCATTGTTAACTTAGTCATACAAAATAAACATGTGATATTCTTTCACCGCCATTGTTAGTTTCATCATGTAAAAATGAAACATTTTATTTTCTGTTAGTTTCATGTAAACAGCAACATGTTATACTCATTCGGTGTGCAAATAATTGAAACATATTCATTTGGTACTGATACATAATGTGATATTCAAACACAATGACAGATGACGCAAATGCCAAAATCTAACAGTAGTTGCAATCAATACCTATGTATAATGCATAAAAAAAGATTGAAGATATCAAAGGTGTAATCAGAATCCGTAAATTGAAGAACAGACAACACAATGGCCAAACAGAAAAAAAGATAAAAGGTAAAACAATGATCTACCAAGCACTTCAAATTCTTGCTACAAAGCCGGTGATAAGTCATGAATGAGGAAGGGACCGGAATGTGATTACGACAAACAGAGCATAAGTGAGATGTAATCGATAGAAAATATCTGATAAAGTTTGCCAGTAACATGTCGGCTTTTCATAAGTACTACGGATTCCGCAACGATCAAAACAGCCAGACAAGATGTAAATGAAACACTGTTATACACAATATGTATTTAGTGCGTATTATATATGTCAATATATTTATGTAATTCAATACAGATAATTATTTTCGGACGTTTTTGTTATTTTCCCAACTATTTTACTGTCTTTGTTTATGTTGACATTTATTTTGTAATAGTATGTGGTCTTTTTGAATGGTACGAATCTGTACAGGCTTTGTGCACGTTTGTTTATATCTGTACTGAGAGGTTATTGTTCATTTTTTTTTATATTGGTGGAATTGTTGACCATCACAGTTAAAGAAAAGTTTGAAGATATCAAAACGGTAATCAGGAGCTGTAAATCGACAAAGGACAGACAATACAATGACCAACAGAAAAAGGACAAACAATGATCAATAAAACACTACACAGAAAACTAAAGATTGGGGCAAGAAAGGTTTGAAGATACCAAAGGGGTAATCAGAAGCTGTAAATCAAAGGACAGACAATACAGTGACCAACAGTAAAAGGAGAAACAATACTGTGACCAAATGAAAAAGGACAAACAATATAGTTCCCAAAAGAAAAAGGACAAACAATACAGTGACCAAAAGAAAAAGGACAAACAATACAGTGACCAAAAGAAAAAGGACAAACAATACAGTGACCAAAAGAAAAAGTACAAACAATACAGTGACCAAAAGAAAAGGGACAAACAATACAGTGACCAAAAGAAAAAGGACAAACAATACAGTGACCAAAAGAAAAAGGACAAATAATACAGTGACCAAAAGAAAAAGGATAAACAATACAGTGACCAAAAGAAAGAGGGCAAACAATACAGTGACCAAAAGAAAAAGGACAAACAATACAGTGACCAAAAGAAAAAGAACAAACAATACAGTGACCAAAAGAAAAAGGACAAACAATACAGTGACCAAAAGAAAAAGGACAAACAATACAGTGACCAAAAGAAAAAGGACAAACAATACAGTGACCAAAAAAAAAAAGGACAAACAATACAGTGACGAAAAGAAAAAGGACAAACAATACAGTGACCAAAAGAAAGAGGACAAACAATACAGTGATCAAAAGAAAAAGGACAAAAAATACAGTGACCAAAAGAAAAAGGAGAAACAATAAAGTGACCAAAAGAAAAAGGGCAAACAATACAGTGACCAAAAGAAAAAGCACAAACAATACAGTGACCAAAAAAAAAGGACAAACAATACAGTGACCAAAAGAAAAGGGACAAACAATACAGTGACCAAAAGAAAAAAGACAAACAATACAGTGACCAAAAGAAAAAGGACAAACAATACAGTGACCAAGAGAAAAAGGACAAACAATACAGTGACCAAAAGAAAAAGGATAAACAATACAGTGACCAAAAGAAAGAGGGCAAACAATACAGTGACCAAAAGAAAAAGGACAAACAATACAGTGACCAAAAGGAAAAGAACAAACAATACAGTGACCAAAAGAAAAAGGACAAACAATACAGTGACCAAAAGAAAAAGGACAAACAGTACAGTGACCAAAAAAAAAAGGACAAACAATACAATGACCAAAGGAAAAAGGACATACAATATAGTGACGAATAGAAAAGGGACAAACAATACAGTGACCAAAAGAAAAAGGACAAACAATACAGTGATCAAAAGAAAAAGGACAAACAATACAGTGACCAAAAAAAAAAGGACAAACAATACAATGACCAAAGGAAAAAGGACATACAATACAGTGACGAATAGAAAAGGGACAAACAATACAGTGACCAAAAGAAAAAGGACAAACAATACAGTGATCAAAAGAAAAAGGACAAAAAATACAGAGACCAAAAGAAAAAGGAGAAACAATACAGTGACCAAAAGAAAAAGGATAAACAATACAGTGACCAAATGAACAAGGACAAACAATAGAGTGGCCAAAAGAAAAGGGACAAACAATACAGTGACCAAAAGAAAAAGGACAAGCAATACAGTAGACAGAAGAAAAAGGACAAACAATACAGTGGCCAAAAGAAAAAGGACAAACAATACAGTGACCAAAAGAAAAAGTACAAACAATGCAATGACCAAAATAAAAAGGACAACCAATACAGTGACCAAAAGAAAAAGGACAAACAATACAGTGACGAAAAGAAAAAGGACAAACAATACAGTGACCCAAAACAAAAAGGACAAACAATACAATGACCAAAAGAAAAAGGATAAACAATACAGTGACCAAAAGGAAAAGGATAAACAATACAGTGACCAAAAGAAAAGGACAAACAATACAGTGACGAAAAGAAAAGGGACAAACAATACAGTGACCCTAAACAAAAAGGACAGACAATACAATGACCAAAAGAAAAAGGAAAAACAATACAGTGACCAAAAGAAAAAGGACAAACAATACAGTGACCAAAGAAAAAGGACAAACAATACAGTGACCAAAAGAAAAAGGACAAACAATACAGTGACCAAAAGAAAAAGTACAAACAATACAGTGACCAAAAGAAAAGGGACAAACAATACAGTGACCAAAAGAAAAAGGACAAACAATAGAGTGACCAAAAGAAAAAGGACAAACAATACAGTGACCAAAAGAAAAAGGACAAACAATACAGAGACCAAAAGAAAAAGGAGAAACAATACAGTGACCAAAAGAAAAAGGACAAACAATACAGTGACCAAAAGAAAAAGGACAAGCAATACAGTAGACAGAAGAAAAAGGACAAACAATACAGTGGCCAAAAGAAAAAGGACAAACAATACAGTGACCAAAAGAAAAAGTACAAACAATAGAGTGACAAAAAAAAAGGACAAACAATGCAATGACCAAAATAAAAAGGACAACCAATACAGTGACCAAAAGAAAAAGGACAAACAATACAGTGACGAAAAGAAAAAGGACAAACAATACAGTGACCCAAAACAAAAAGGACAAACAATACAATGACCAAAAGAAAAAGGATAAACAATACAGTGACCAAAAGGAAAAGGATAAACAATACAGTGACCAAAAGAAAAAGGACAAACAATACAGTGACGAAAAGAAAAGGGACAAACAATACAGTGACCCTAAACAAAAAGGACAGACAATACAATGACCAAAAGAAAAAGGAAAAACAATACAGTGACCAAAAGAAAAAGGACAAACAATACAGTGACCAAAGAAAAAGGACAAACAATACAGTGACCAAAAGAAAAAGGACAAACAATACAGTGACCAAAAGAAAAAGTACAAACAATACAGTGACCAAAAGAAAAGGGACAAACAATACAGTGACCAAAAGAAAAAGGACAAACAATAGAGTGACCAAAAGAAAAAGGACAAACAATACAGTGACCAAAAGAAAAAGGACAAACAATACAGTGACCAAAAGAAAAAGGATAAACAATACAGTGACCAAAAGAAAGAGGGCAAACAATACAGTGACCAAAAGAAAAAGGACAAACAATACAGTGAGGAAAAGAAAAAGGGCAAACAATACAGTGACCAAAAGAAAAAGGATAAACAATACAGTGACCAAAAGAAAAAGGACAAACAATACAGTGACGAAAAGAAAAAGGTACAAACAATACAGTGACGAAAAGAAAAAGGACAAACAATACAGTGACGAAAAGAAAAAGGATAAACAATACAGTGACCAAAAGAAAAAGGATAAACAATACAGTGACCAAAAGAAAAAGGATAAACAATACAGTGACCAAAAGAAAAAGGGCAAACAATACAGTGACCAAAAGAAAAAGGACAAACAATACAGTGACCAAAAGAAAAAGGATAAACAATACAGTGACCAAAAGAAAAAGGGCAAACAATACAGTGACCAAAAGAAAAGGGACAAACAATACAGTGACCAAAAGAAAAAGGACAAACAATAGAGTGACCAAAAGAAAAAGGACAAACAATACAGTGACCAAAAGAAAAAGGACAAACAATACAGAGACCAAAAGAAAAAGGAGAAACAATACAGTGACCAAAAGAAAAAGGATAAACAATACAGTGACCAAATGAACAAGGACAAACAATAGAGTGGCCAAAAGAAAAGGGACAAACAATACAGTGACCAAAAGAAAAAGGACAAGCAATACAGTAGACAGAAGAAAAAGGACAAACAATACAGTGGCCAAAAGAAAAAGTACAAACAATACAGTGACAAAAAAAAAGGACAAACAATGCAATGACCAAAATAAAAAGGACAACCAATACAGTGACCAAAAGAAAAAGGACAAACAATACAGTGACGAAAAGAAAAAGGACAAACAATACAGTGATCCAAAACAAAAAGGACAAACAATATAATGACCAAAAGAAAAAGGATAAACAATACAGTGACCAAAAGGAAAAGGATAAACAATACAGTGACCAAAAGAAAAAGGACAAACAATACAGTGACGAAAAGAAAAGGGACAAACAATACAGTGACCCTAAACAAAAAGGACAGACAATACAATGACCAAAAGAAAAAGGAAAAACAATACAGTGACCAAAAGAAAAAGGACAAACAATACAGTGACCAAAGAAAAAGGACAAACAATACAGTGACCAAAAGAAAAAGGACAAACAATACAGTGACCAAAAGAAAAAGTACAAACAATACAGTGACCAAAAGAAAAGGGACAAACAATACAGTGACCAAAAGAAAAAGGACAAACAATAGAGTGACCAAAAGAAAAAGTACAAACAATACAGTGACCAAAAGAAAAAGGACAAACAATACAGTGACCAAAAGAAAAAGGATAAACAATACAGTGACCAAAAGAAAGAGGGCAAACAATACAGTGACCAAAAGAAAAAGGACAAACAATACAGTGAGGAAAAGAAAAAGGGCAAACAATACAGTGACCAAAAGAAAAAGGATAAACAATACAGTGACCAAAAGAAAAAGGACAAACAATACAGTGACGAAAAGAAAAAGGTACAAACAATACAGTGACGAAAAGAAAAAGGACAAACAATACAATGACAAAAAAAAAAAGGACAAACAATACAGTGACCAAAAGAAAAAGGATAAACAATACAGTGACCAAAAGAAAAAGGATAAACAATACAGTGACCAAAAGAAAAAGGGCAAACAATACAGTGACCAAAAGAAAAAGGACAAACAATACAGTGACCAAAAGAAAAAGGATAAACAATACAGTGACCAAAAGAAAAAGGGCAAACAATACAGTGACCAAAAGAAAAGGGACAAACAATACAGTGACCAAAAGAAAAAGGACAAACAATAGAGTGACCAAAAGAAAAAGGACAAACAATACAGTGACCAAAAGAAAAAGGACAAACAATACAGAGACCAAAAGAAAAAGGAGAAACAATACAGTGACCAAAAGAAAAAGGATAAACAATACAGTGACCAAATGAACAAGGACAAACAATAGAGTGGCCAAAAGAAAAGGGACAAACAATACAGTGACCAAAAGAAAAAGGACAAGCAATACAGTAGACAGAAGAAAAAGGACAAACAATACAGTGGCCAAAAGAAAAAGTACAAACAATACAGTGACAAAAAAAAAGGACAAACAATGCAATGACCAAAATAAAAAGGACAACCAATACAGTGACCAAAAGAAAAAGGACAAACAATACAGTGACGAAAAGAAAAAGGACAAACAATACAGTGATCCAAAACAAAAAGGACAAACAATACAATGACCAAAAGAAAAAGGATAAACAATACAGTGACCAAAAGGAAAAGGATAAACAATACAGTGACCAAAAGAAAAAGGACAAACAATACAGTGACGAAAAGAAAAGGGACAAACAATACAGTGACCCTAAACAAAAAGGACAGACAATACAATGACCAAAAGAAAAAGGAAAAACAATACAGTGACCAAAAGAAAAAGGACAAACAATACAGTGACCAAAGAAAAAGGACAAACAATACAGTGACCAAAAGAAAAAGGACAAACAATACAGTGACCAAAAGAAAAAGTACAAACAATACAGTGACCAAAAGAAAAGGGACAAACAATACAGTGACCAAAAGAAAAAGGACAAACAATAGAGTGACCAAAAGAAAAAGTACAAACAATACAGTGACCAAAAGAAAAAGGACAAACAATACAGTGACCAAAAGAAAAAGGATAAACAATACAGTGACCAAAAGAAAGAGGGCAAACAATACAGTGACCAAAAGAAAAAGGACAAACAATACAGTGAGGAAAAGAAAAAGGGCAAACAATACAGTGACCAAAAGAAAAAGGATAAACAATACAGTGACCAAAAGAAAAAGGACAAACAATACAGTGACGAAAAGAAAAAGGTACAAACAATACAGTGACGAAAAGAAAAAGGACAAACAATACAATGACGAAAAGAAAAAGGATAAACAATACAGTGACCAAAAGAAAAAGGATAAACAATACAGTGACCAAAAGAAAAAGGACAAACAATACAGTGACCAAAAGAAAAAGGATAAACAATACAGTGACCAAAAGAAAAAGGGCAAACAATACAGTGACCAAAAGAAAAAGGACAAACAATACAGTGACCAAAAGAAAAAGGATAAACAATACAGTGACCAAAAGAAAAAGGGCAAACAATACAGTGACCAAAAGAAAAAGGATAAACAATACAGTGACCAAAAGAAAAAGGGCAAACAATACAGTGACCAAAAGAAAAAGGACAAACAATACAGTGACCAAAAAAAAAAAGGACAAACAATGCAATGACCAAAAGAAAAAGGACAAACAATACAGTGACCAAAAGAAAGAGGGCAAACAATACAGTGACCAAAAGAAAAAGGACAAACAATACAGTGACCAAAAGAAAAAGAACAAACAATACAGTGACCAAAAGAAAAAGGACAAACAATACAGTGACCAAAAGAAAAAGGACAAACAATACAGTGACCAAAAGAAAAAGGACAAACAATACAGTGACCAAAAAAAAAAAAGGACAAACAATACAATGACCAAAAGAAAAAGGACATACAATACAGTGACGAATAGAAAAGGGAGAAACAATACAGTGACGAAAAGAAAAAGGACAAACAATACAGTGACCAAAAGAAAAAGGACAAACAATACAGTGATCAAAAGAAAAAGGATAAACAATACAGTGACCAAAAGAAAGAGGGCAAACAATACAGTGACCAAAAGAAAAAGGACAAACAATACAGTGACCAAAAGAAAAAGAACAAACAATACAGTGACCAATAAAAAAAGGACAAACAATACAGTGACCAAAAGAAAAAGGACAAACAATACAGTGACCAAAAGAAAAAGGACAAACAATACAGTGACAAAAAAAAAAAGGACAAACAATACAATGACCAAAGGAAAAAGGACATACAATACAGTGACGAATAGAAAAGGGAGAAACAATACAGTGATGAAAAGAAAAAGGACAAACAATACAGTGACCAAAAGAAAAAGGACAAACAATACAGTGATCAAAAGAAAAAGGACAAAAAATACAGTGACCAAAAGAAAAAGGAGAAACAATACAGTGACCAAAAGAAAAAGGATAAACAATACAGTGACCAAATGAACAAGGACAAACAATAGAGTGGCCAAAAGAAAAGGGTCAAACAATACAGTGACCAAAAGAAAAAGGACAAGCAATACAGTAGACAGAAGAAAAAGGACAAACAATACAGTGGCCAAAAGAAAAAGGACAAACAATACAGTGACCAAAAGAAAAAGTACAAACAATACAGTGACAAAAAAAAAGGACAAACAATGCAATGACCAAAATAAAAAGGACAACCAATACAGTGACCAAAAGAAAAAGGACAAACAATACAGTGACGAAAAGAAAAAGGACAAACAATACAGTGACCCAAAACAAAAAGGACAAACAATACAATGACCAAAAGAAAAAGGATAAACAATACAGTGACCAAAAGGAAAAGGATAAACAATACAGTGACCAAAAGAAAAAGGACAAACAATACAGTGACGAAAAGAAAAGGGACAAACAATACAGTGACCCTAAACAAAAAGGACAGACAATACAATGACCAAAAGAAAAAGGAAAAACAATACAGTGACCAAAAGAAAAAGGACAAACAATACAGTGACCAAAGAAAAAGGACAAACAATACAGTGACCAAAAGAAAAAGGATAAACAATACAGTGACCAAAAGAAAAAGGATAAACAATACAGTGACCAAAAGAAAAAGGACAAACAATACAGTGACCAAAAGAAAAAGTACAAACAATACAGTGACCAAAAGAAAAAGGACAAACAATACAGTGACGAAAAGAAAAAGGACAAACAATACAGTGACCAAAAGAAAAAGTACAAACAATACAGTGACCAAAAGAAAAGGGACAAACAATACAGTGACCAAAAGAAAAAGGACAAACAATAGAGTGACCAAAAGAAAAAGGACAAACAATACAGTGACCAAAAGAAAAAGGACAAACAATACAGAGACCAAAAGAAAAAGGAGAAACAATACAGTGACCAAAAGAAAAAGGATAAACAATACAGTGACCAAATGAACAAGGACAAACAATACAGTGACCAAAAGAAAAAGTACAAACAATACAGTGACCAAAAGAAAAAGGACAAACAATACAGTGACGAAAAGAAAAAGGACAAACAATACAGTGACCAAAAGAAAAAGTACAAACAATACAGTGACCCAAAACAAAAAGGACAAACAATACAATGACCAAAAGAAAAAGGATAAACAATACAGTGACCAAAAGGAAAAGGATAAACAATACAGTGACCAAAAGAAAAAGGACAAACAATACAGTGACGAAAAGAAAAGGGACAAACAATACAGTGACCCTAAACAAAAAGGACAGACAATACAATGACCAAAAGAAAAAGGAAAAACAATACAGTGACCAAAAGAAAAAGGACAAACAATACAGTGACCAAAGAAAAAGGACAAACAATACAGTGACCAAAAGAAAAAGGACAAACAATACAGTGACCAAAAGAAAAAGTACAAACAATACAGTGACCAAAAGAAAAGGGACAAACAATACAGTGACCAAAAGAAAAAGTACAAACAATAGAGTGACCAAAAGAAAAAGGACAAACAATACAGTGACCAAAAGAAAAAGGACAAACAATACAGTGACCAAAAGAAAAAGGATAAACAATACAGTGACCAAAAGAAAGAGGGCAAACAATACAGTGACCAAAAGAAAAAGGACAAACAATACAGTGAGGAAAAGAAAAAGGGCAAACAATACAGTGACCAAAAGAAAAAGGATAAACAATACAGTGACCAAAAGAAAAAGGACAAACAATACAGTGACGAAAAGAAAAAGGTACAAACAATACAGTGACGAAAAGAAAAAGGACAAACAATACAGTGACGAAAAGAAAAAGGATAAACAATACAGTGACCAAAAGAAAAAGGATAAACAATACAGTGACCAAAAGAAAAAGGACAAACAATACAGTGACCAAAAGAAAAAGGATAAACAATACAGTGACCAAAAGAAAAAGGGCAAACAATACAGTGACCAAAAGAAAAAGGACAAACAATACAGTGACCAAAAGAAAAAGGATAAACAATACAGTGACCAAAAGAAAAAGGGCAAACAATACAGTGACCAAAAGAAAAGGGACAAACAATACAGTGACCAAAAGAAAAAGGACAAACAATAGAGTGACCAAAAGAAAAAGGACAAACAATACAGTGACCAAAAGAAAAAGGACAAACAATACAGTGACCAAAAGAAAAAGGATAAACAATACAGTGACCAAAAGAAAAAGGACAAACAATACAGTGACGAAAAGAAAAAGGTACAAACAATACAGTGACGAAAAGAAAAAGGACAAACAATACAGTGACGAAAAGAAAAAGGATAAACAATACAGTGACCAAAAGAAAAAGGATAAACAATACAGTGACCAAAAGAAAAAGGACAAACAATACAGTGACCAAAAGAAAAAGGATAAACAATACAGTGACCAAAAGAAAAAGGGCAAACAATACAGTGACCAAAAGAAAAAGGACAAACAATACAGTGACCAAAAGAAAAAGGATAAACAATACAGTGACCAAAAGAAAAAGGGCAAACAATACAGTGACCAAAAGAAAAAGGATAAACAATACAGTGACCAAAAGAAAAAGGGCAAACAATACAGTGACCAAAAGAAAAAGGACAAACAATACAGTGACCAAAAAAAAAAAGGACAAACAATGCAATGACCAAAAGAAAAAGGACAAACAATACAGTGACCAAAAGAAAGAGGGCAAACAATACAGTGACCAAAAGAAAAAGGACAAACAATACAGTGACCAAAAGAAAAAGAACAAACAATACAGTGACCAAAAGAAAAAGGACAAACAATACAGTGACCAAAAGAAAAAGGACAAACAATACAGTGACCAAAAGAAAAAGGACAAACAATACAGTGACCAAAAAAAAAAAAGGACAAACAATACAATGACCAAAAGAAAAAGGACATACAATAGAGTGACGAATAGAAAAGGGAGAAACAATACAGTGACGAAAAGAAAAAGGACAAACAATACAGTGACCAAAAGAAAAAGGACAAACAATACAGTGATCAAAAGAAAAAGGATAAACAATACAGTGACCAAAAGAAAGAGGGCAAACAATACAGTGACCAAAAGAAAAAGGACAAACAATACAGTGACCAAAAGAAAAAGAACAAACAATACAGTGACCAATAAAAAAAGGACAAACAATACAGTGACCAAAAGAAAAAGGACAAACAATACAGTGACCAAAAGAAAAAGGACAAACAATACAGTGACAAAAAAAAAAAGGACAAACAATACAATGACCAAAGGAAAAAGGACATACAATACAGTGACGAATAGAAAAGGGAGAAACAATACAGTGATGAAAAGAAAAAGGACAAACAATACAGTGACCAAAAGAAAAAGGACAAACAATACAGTGATCAAAAGAAAAAGGACAAAAAATACAGTGACCAAAAGAAAAAGGAGAAACAATACAGTGACCAAAGGAAAAAGGATAAACAATACAGTGACCAAATGAACAAGGACAAACAATAGAGTGGCCAAAAGAAAAGGGTCAAACAATACAGTGACCAAAAGAAAAAGGACAAGCAATACAGTAGACAGAAGAAAAAGGACAAACAATACAGTGGCCAAAAGAAAAAGGACAAACAATACAGTGACCAAAAGAAAAAGTACAAACAATACAGTGACAAAAAAAAAGGACAAACAATGCAATGACCAAAATAAAAAGGACAACCAATACAGTGACCAAAAGAAAAAGGACAAACAATACAGTGACGAAAAGAAAAAGGACAAACAATACAGTGACCCAAAACAAAAAGGACAAACAATACAATGACCAAAAGAAAAAGGATAAACAATACAGTGACCAAAAGGAAACGGATAAACAATACAGTGACCAAAAGAAAAAGGACAAACAATACAGTGACGAAAAGAAAAGGGACAAACAATACAGTGACCCTAAACAAAAAGGACAGACAATACAATGACCAAAAGAAAAAGGAAAAACAATACAGTGACCAAAAGAAAAAGGACAAACAATACAGTGACCAAAGAAAAAGGACAAACAATACAGTGACCAAAAGAAAAAGGATAAACAATACAGTGACCAAAAGAAAAAGGATAAACAATACAGTGACCAAAAGAAAAAGGACAAACAATACAGTGACCAAAAGAAAAAGTACAAACAATACAGTGACCAAAAGAAAAAGGACAAACAATACAGTGACGAAAAGAAAAAGGACAAACAATACAGTGACCAAAAGAAAAAGTACAAACAATACAGTGACCAAAAGAAAAGGGACAAACAATACAGTGACCAAAAGAAAAAGGACAAACAATAGAGTGACCAAAAGAAAAAGGACAAACAATACAGTGACCAAAAGAAAAAGGACAAACAATACAGAGACCAAAAGAAAAAGGAGAAACAATACAGTGACCAAAAGAAAAAGGATAAACAATACAGTGACCAAATGAACAAGGACAAACAATAGAGTGGCCAAAAGAAAAGGGACAAACAATACAGTGACCAAAAGAAAAAGGACAAGCAATACAGTAGACAGAAGAAAAAGGACAAACAATACAGTGGCCAAAAGAAAAAGGACAAACAATACAGTGACCAAAAGAAAAAGTACAAACAATACAGTGACAAAAAAAAAGGACAAACAATGCAATGACCAAAATAAAAAGGACAACCAATACAGTGACCAAAAGAAAAAGGACAAACAATACAGTGACGAAAAGAAAAAGGACAAACAATACAGTGACCCAAAACAAAAAGGACAAACAATACAATGACCAAAAGAAAAAGGATAAACAATACAGTGACCAAAAGGAAAAGGATAAACAATACAGTGACCAAAAGAAAAAGGACAAACAATACAGTGACGAAAAGAAAAGGGACAAACAATACAGTGACCCTAAACAAAAAGGACAGACAATACAATGACCAAAAGAAAAAGGAAAAACAATACAGTGACCAAAAGAAAAAGGACAAACAATACAGTGACCAAAGAAAAAGGACAAACAATACAGTGACCAAAAGAAAAAGGACAAACAATACAGTGACCAAAAGAAAAAGTACAAACAATACAGTGACCAAAGAAAAAGGACAAACAATACAGTGACCAAAAGAAAAAGGACAAACAATACAGTGACCAAAAGAAAAAGGACAAACAATACAGTGACCAAAGAAAAAGGACAAACAATACAGTGACCAAAAGAAAAAGGACAAACAATACAGTGACCAAAAGAAAAAGTACAAACAATACAGTGACCAAAAGAAAAGGGACAAACAATACAGTGACCAAAAGAAAAAGGACAAACAATAGAGTGACCAAAAGAAAAAGGACAAACAATACAGTGACCAAAAGAAAAAGGACAAACAATACAGTGACCAAAAGAAAAAGGATAAACAATACAGTGACCAAAAGAAAGAGGGCAAACAATACAGTGACCAAAAGAAAAAGGACAAACAATACAGTGAGGAAAAGAAAAAGGGCAAACAATACAGTGACCAAAAGAAAAAGGATAAACAATACAGTGACCAAAAGAAAAAGGACAAACAATACAGTGACGAAAAGAAAAAGGTACAAACAATACAGTGACGAAAAGAAAAAGGACAAACAATACAGTGACGAAAAGAAAAAGGATAAACAATACAGTGACCAAAAGAAAAAGGATAAACAATACAGTGACCAAAAGAAAAAGGACAAACAATACAGTGACCAAAAGAAAAAGGATAAACAATACAGTGACCAAAAGAAAAAGGGCAAACAATACAGTGACCAAAAGAAAAAGGACAAACAATACAGTGACCAAAAGAAAAAGGATAAACAATACAGTGACCAAAAGAAAAAGGGCAAACAATACAGTGACCAAAAGAAAAAGGATAAACAATACAGTGACCAAAAGAAAAAGGGCAAACAATACAGTGACCAAAAGAAAAAGGACAAACAATACAGTGACCAAAAAAAAAAGGACAAACAATGCAATGACCAAAAGAAAAAGGACAAACAATACAGTGACCAAAAGAAAGAGGGCAAACAATACAGTGACCAAAAGAAAAAGGACAAACAATACAGTGACCAAAAGAAAAAGAACAAACAATACAGTGACCAAAAGAAAAAGGACAAACAATACAGTGACCAAAAGAAAAAGGACAAACAATACAGTGACCAAAAGAAAAAGGACAAACAATACAGTGAACAAAAAAAAAAAGGACAAACAATACAATGACCAAAAGAAAAAGGACATACAATACAGTGACGAATAGAAAAGGGAGAAACAATACACTGACGAAAAGAAAAAGGACAAACAATACAGTGACCAAAAGAAAAAGGACAAACAATACAGTGATCAAAAGAAAAAGGATAAACAATACAGTGACCAAAAGAAAGAGGGCAAACAATACAGTGACCAAAAGAAAAAGGACAAACAATACAGTGACCAAAAGAAAAAGAACAAACAATACAGTGACCAAAAGAAAAAGGACAAACAATACAGTGACCAAAAGAAAAAGGACAAACAATACAGTGACCAAAAGAAAAAGGACAAACAATACAGTGACAAAAAAAAAAAGGACAAACAATACAATGACCAAAGGAAAAAGGACATACAATACAGTGACGAATAGAAAAGGGAGAAACAATACAGTGATGAAAAGAAAAAGGACAAACAATACAGTGACCAAAAGAAAAAGGACAAACAATACAGTGATCAAAAGAAAAAGGACAAAAAATACAGTGACCAAAAGAAAAAGGAGAAACAATACAGTGACCAAAAGAAAAAGGATAAACAATACAGTGACCAAATGAACAAGGACAAACAATAGAGTGGCCAAAAGAAAAGGGACAAACAATACAGTGACCAAAAGAAAAAGGACAAGCAATACAGTAGACAGAAGAAAAAGGACAAACAATACAGTGGCCAAAAGAAAAAGGACAAACAATACAGTGACCAAAAGAAAAAGTACAAACAATACAGTGACCAAAAAAAAGGACAAACAATGCAATGACCAAAATAAAAAGGACAACCAATAGAGTGACCAAAAGAAAAAGGACAAACAATACAGTGACGAAAAGAAAAAGGACAAACAATACAGTGACCCAAAACAAAAAGGACAAACAATACAATGACCAAAAGAAAAAGGATAAACAATACAGTGACCAAAAGGAAAAGGATAAACAATACAGTGACCAAAAGAAAAAGGACAAACAATACAGTGACGAAAAGAAAAGGGACAAACAATACAGTGACCCTAAACAAAAAGGACAGACAATACAATGACCAAAAGAAAAAGGAAAAACAATACAGTGACCAAAAGAAAAAGGACAAACAATACAGTGACCAAAGAAAAAGGACAAACAATACAGTGACCAAAAGAAAAAGGACAAACAATACAGTGACCAAAAGAAAAAGTACAAACAATACAGTGACCAAAAGAAAAGGGACAAACAATACAGTGACCAAAAGAAAAAGGACAAACAATAGAGTGACCAAAAGAAAAAGGACAAACAATACAGTGACCAAAAGAAAAAAGACAAACAATACAGTGACCAAAAGAAAAAGGATAAACAATACAGTGACCAAAAGAAAGAGGGCAAACAATACAGTGACCAAAAGAAAAAGGACAAACAATACAGTGAGGAAAAGAAAAAGGGCAAACAATACAGTGACCAAAAGAAAAAGGATAAACAATACAGTGACCAAAAGAAAAAGGACAAACAATACAGTGACGAAAAGAAAAAGGTACAAACAATACAGTGACGAAAAGAAAAAGGACAAACAATACAGTGACGAAAAGAAAAAGGATAAACAATACAGTGACCAAAAGAAAAAGGATAAACAATACAGTGACCAAAAGAAAAAGGACAAACAATACAGTGACCAAAAGAAAAAGGATAAACAATACAGTGACCAAAAGAAAGAGGGCAAACAATACAGTGACCAAAAGAAAAAGGACAAACAATACAGTGACCAAAAGAAAAAGAACAAACAATACAGTGACCAAAAGAAAAAGGACAAACAATACAGTGACCAAAAGAAAAAGGACAAACAATACAGTGACCAAAAGAAAAAGGACAAACAATACAGTGACCAATAAAAAAAAGGACAAACAATACAATGACCAAAAGAAAAAGGACATACAATACAGTGACGAATAGAAAAGGGAGAAACAATACAGTGACGAAAAGAAAAAGGACAAACAATACAGTGACCAAAAGAAAAAGGACAAACAATACAGTGATCAAAAGAAAAAGGACAAAAAATACAGTTACCAAAAGAAAAGGGAGAAACAATACAGTGACCAAAAGAAAAAGGACAAACAATACAGTGACCAAATGAACAAGGACAAACAATAGAGTGGCCAAAAGAAAAGGGACAAACAATACAGTGACCAAAAGAAAAAGGACAAGCAATACAGTAGACAGAAGAAAAAGGACAAAAAATACAGTGGCCAAAATAAAAAGTACAAACAATACAGTGACAAAAAAAAAGGACAAACAATACAGTGACCCAAAACAAAAAGAACAAACAATACAATGACCAAAAGAAAAAGGATAAACAATACAGTGACCAAAAGAAAAAGGACAAACAATACAGTGACGAAAAGAAAAAGGACAAACAATACAGTGACCCAAAACAAAAAGAACAAACAATACAATGACCAAAAGAAAAAGGATAAACAATACAGTGACCAAAAGAAAAAGGATAAACAATACAGTGACCAAAAGAAAAAGGACAAACAATACAGTGACGAAAAGAAAAGGGACAAACAATACAGTGACCCTAAACAAAAAGGACAGACAATACAATGACCAAAAGATAAAGGAAAAACAATACAGTGACCAAAAGAAAAAGGACAAACAATACAGTGACCAAAGAAAAAGGACAAACAATACAGTGACCAAAAGAAAAAGGACAAACAATACAGTGATCAAAAGAAAAAGGATAAACAATACAGTGACCAAAAGAAAGAGGGCAAACAATACAGTGACCAAAAGAAAAAGGACAAACAATACAGTGACCAAAAGAAAAAGAACAAACAATACAGTGACCAATAAAAAAAGGACAAACAATACAGTGACCAAAAGAAAAAGGACAAACAATACAGTGACCAAAAGAAAAAGGACAAACAATACAGTGACAAAAAAAAAAAGGACAAACAATACAATGACCAAAGGAAAAAGGACATACAATACAGTGACGAATAGAAAAGGGAGAAACAATACAGTGATGAAAAGAAAAAGGACAAACAATACAGTGACCAAAAGAAAAAGGACAAACAATACAGTGATCAAAAGAAAAAGGACAAAAAATACAGTGACCAAAAGAAAAAGGAGAAACAATACAGTGACCAAAGGAAAAAGGATAAACAATACAGTGACCAAATGAACAAGGACAAACAATAGAGTGGCCAAAAGAAAAGGGTCAAACAATACAGTGACCAAAAGAAAAAGGACAAGCAATACAGTAGACAGAAGAAAAAGGACAAACAATACAGTGGCCAAAAGAAAAAGGACAAACAATACAGTGACCAAAAGAAAAAGTACAAACAATACAGTGACAAAAAAAAAGGACAAACAATGCAATGACCAAAATAAAAAGGACAACCAATACAGTGACCAAAAGAAAAAGGACAAACAATACAGTGACGAAAAGAAAAAGGACAAACAATACAGTGACCCAAAACAAAAAGGACAAACAATACAATGACCAAAAGAAAAAGGATAAACAATACAGTGACCAAAAGGAAACGGATAAACAATACAGTGACCAAAAGAAAAAGGACAAACAATACAGTGACGAAAAGAAAAGGGACAAACAATACAGTGACCCTAAACAAAAAGGACAGACAATACAATGACCAAAAGAAAAAGGAAAAACAATACAGTGACCAAAAGAAAAAGGACAAACAATACAGTGACCAAAGAAAAAGGACAAACAATACAGTGACCAAAAGAAAAAGGATAAACAATACAGTGACCAAAAGAAAAAGGATAAACAATACAGTGACCAAAAGAAAAAGGACAAACAATACAGTGACCAAAAGAAAAAGTACAAACAATACAGTGACCAAAAGAAAAAGGACAAACAATACAGTGACGAAAAGAAAAAGGACAAACAATACAGTGACCAAAAGAAAAAGTACAAACAATACAGTGACCAAAAGAAAAGGGACAAACAATACAGTGACCAAAAGAAAAAGGACAAACAATAGAGTGACCAAAAGAAAAAGGACAAACAATACAGTGACCAAAAGAAAAAGGACAAACAATACAGAGACCAAAAGAAAAAGGAGAAACAATACAGTGACCAAAAGAAAAAGGATAAACAATACAGTGACCAAATGAACAAGGACAAACAATAGAGTGGCCAAAAGAAAAGGGACAAACAATACAGTGACCAAAAGAAAAAGGACAAGCAATACAGTAGACAGAAGAAAAAGGACAAACAATACAGTGGCCAAAAGAAAAAGGACAAACAATACAGTGACCAAAAGAAAAAGTACAAACAATACAGTGACAAAAAAAAAGGACAAACAATGCAATGACCAAAATAAAAAGGACAACCAATACAGTGACCAAAAGAAAAAGGACAAACAATACAGTGACGAAAAGAAAAAGGACAAACAATACAGTGACCCAAAACAAAAAGGACAAACAATACAATGACCAAAAGAAAAAGGATAAACAATACAGTGACCAAAAGGAAAAGGATAAACAATACAGTGACCAAAAGAAAAAGGACAAACAATACAGTGACGAAAAGAAAAGGGACAAACAATACAGTGACCCTAAACAAAAAGGACAGACAATACAATGACCAAAAGAAAAAGGAAAAACAATACAGTGACCAAAAGAAAAAGGACAAACAATACAGTGACCAAAGAAAAAGGACAAACAATACAGTGACCAAAAGAAAAAGGACAAACAATACAGTGACCAAAAGAAAAAGTACAAACAATACAGTGACCAAAGAAAAAGGACAAACAATACAGTGACCAAAAGAAAAAGGACAAACAATACAGTGACCAAAAGAAAAAGGACAAACAATACAGTGACCAAAGAAAAAGGACAAACAATACAGTGACCAAAAGAAAAAGGACAAACAATACAGTGACCAAAAGAAAAAGTACAAACAATACAGTGACCAAAAGAAAAGGGACAAACAATACAGTGAACAAAAGAAAAAGGACAAACAATAGAGTGACCAAAAGAAAAAGGACAAACAATACAGTGACCAAAAGAAAAAGGACAAACAATACAGTGACCAAAAGAAAAAGGATAAACAATACAGTGACCAAAAGAAAGAGGGCAAACAATACAGTGACCAAAAGAAAAAGGACAAACAATACAGTGAGGAAAAGAAAAAGGGCAAACAATACAGTGACCAAAAGAAAAAGGATAAACAATACAGTGACCAAAAGAAAAAGGACAAACAATACAGTGACGAAAAGAAAAAGGTACAAACAATACAGTGACGAAAAGAAAAAGGACAAACAATACAGTGACGAAAAGAAAAAGGATAAACAATACAGTGACCAAAAGAAAAAGGATAAACAATACAGTGACCAAAAGAAAAAGGACAAACAATACAGTGACCAAAAGAAAAAGGATAAACAATACAGTGACCAAAAGAAAAAGGGCAAACAATACAGTGACCAAAAGAAAAAGGACAAACAATACAGTGACCAAAAGAAAAAGGATAAACAATACAGTGACCAAAAGAAAAAGGGCAAACAATACAGTGACCAAAAGAAAAAGGATAAACAATACAGTGACCAAAAGAAAAAGGGCAAACAATACAGTGACCAAAAGAAAAAGGACAAACAATACAGTGACCAAAAAAAAAAGGACAAACAATGCAATGACCAAAAGAAAAAGGACAAACAATACAGTGACCAAAAGAAAGAGGGCAAACAATACAGTGACCAAAAGAAAAAGGACAAACAATACAGTGACCAAAAGAAAAAGAACAAACAATACAGTGACCAAAAGAAAAAGGACAAACAATACAGTGACCAAAAGAAAAAGGACAAACAATACAGTGACCAAAAGAAAAAGGACAAACAATACAGTGAACAAAAAAAAAAAGGACAAACAATACAATGACCAAAAGAAAAAGGACATACAATACAGTGACGAATAGAAAAGGGAGAAACAATACACTGACGAAAAGAAAAAGGACAAACAATACAGTGACCAAAAGAAAAAGGACAAACAATACAGTGATCAAAAGAAAAAGGATAAACAATACAGTGACCAAAAGAAAGAGGGCAAACAATACAGTGACCAAAAGAAAAAGGACAAACAATACAGTGACCAAAAGAAAAAGAACAAACAATACAGTGACCAAAAGAAAAAGGACAAACAATACAGTGACCAAAAGAAAAAGGACAAACAATACAGTGACCAAAAGAAAAAGGACAAACAATACAGTGACAAAAAAAAAAAGGACAAACAATACAATGACCAAAGGAAAAAGGACATACAATACAGTGACGAATAGAAAAGGGAGAAACAATACAGTGATGAAAAGAAAAAGGACAAACAATACAGTGACCAAAAGAAAAAGGACAAACAATACAGTGATCAAAAGAAAAAGGACAAAAAATACAGTGACCAAAAGAAAAAGGAGAAACAATACAGTGACCAAAAGAAAAAGGATAAACAATACAGTGACCAAATGAACAAGGACAAACAATAGAGTGGCCAAAAGAAAAGGGACAAACAATACAGTGACCAAAAGAAAAAGGACAAGCAATACAGTAGACAGAAGAAAAAGGACAAACAATACAGTGGCCAAAAGAAAAAGGACAAACAATACAGTGACCAAAAGAAAAAGTACAAACAATACAGTGACCAAAAAAAAGGACAAACAATGCAATGACCAAAATAAAAAGGACAACCAATAGAGTGACCAAAAGAAAAAGGACAAACAATACAGTGACGAAAAGAAAAAGGACAAACAATACAGTGACCCAAAACAAAAAGGACAAACAATACAATGACCAAAAGAAAAAGGATAAACAATACAGTGACCAAAAGGAAAAGGATAAACAATACAGTGACCAAAAGAAAAAGGACAAACAATACAGTGACGAAAAGAAAAGGGACAAACAATACAGTGACCCTAAACAAAAAGGACAGACAATACAATGACCAAAAGAAAAAGGAAAAACAATACAGTGACCAAAAGAAAAAGGACAAACAATACAGTGACCAAAGAAAAAGGACAAACAATACAGTGACCAAAAGAAAAAGGACAAACAATACAGTGACCAAAAGAAAAAGTACAAACAATACAGTGACCAAAAGAAAAGGGACAAACAATACAGTGACCAAAAGAAAAAGGACAAACAATAGAGTGACCAAAAGAAAAAGGACAAACAATACAGTGACCAAAAGAAAAAAGACAAACAATACAGTGACCAAAAGAAAAAGGATAAACAATACAGTGACCAAAAGAAAGAGGGCAAACAATACAGTGACCAAAAGAAAAAGGACAAACAATACAGTGAGGAAAAGAAAAAGGGCAAACAATACAGTGACCAAAAGAAAAAGGATAAACAATACAGTGACCAAAAGAAAAAGGACAAACAATACAGTGACGAAAAGAAAAAGGTACAAACAATACAGTGACGAAAAGAAAAAGGACAAACAATACAGTGACGAAAAGAAAAAGGATAAACAATACAGTGACCAAAAGAAAAAGGATAAACAATACAGTGACCAAAAGAAAAAGGACAAACAATACAGTGACCAAAAGAAAAAGGATAAACAATACAGTGACCAAAAGAAAGAGGGCAAACAATACAGTGACCAAAAGAAAAAGGACAAACAATACAGTGACCAAAAGAAAAAGAACAAACAATACAGTGACCAAAAGAAAAAGGACAAACAATACAGTGACCAAAAGAAAAAGGACAAACAATACAGTGACCAAAAGAAAAAGGACAAACAATACAGTGACCAAAAAAAAAAAGGACAAACAATACAATGACCAAAAGAAAAAGGACATACAATACAGTGACGAATAGAAAAGGGAGAAACAATACAGTGACGAAAAGAAAAAGGACAAACAATACAGTGACCAAAAGAAAAAGGACAAACAATACAGTGATCAAAAGAAAAAGGACAAAAAATACAGTTACCAAAAGAAAAGGGAGAAACAATACAGTGACCAAAAGAAAAAGGACAAACAATACAGTGACCAAATGAACAAGGACAAACAATAGAGTGGCCAAAAGAAAAGGGACAAACAATACAGTGACCAAAAGAAAAAGGACAAGCAATACAGTAGACAGAAGAAAAAGGACAAAAAATACAGTGGCCAAAATAAAAAGTACAAACAATACAGTGACAAAAAAAAAGGACAAACAATACAGTGACCCAAAACAAAAAGAACAAACAATACAATGACCAAAAGAAAAAGGATAAACAATACAGTGACCAAAAGAAAAAGGACAAACAATACAGTGACGAAAAGAAAAAGGACAAACAATACAGTGACCCAAAACAAAAAGAACAAACAATACAATGACCAAAAGAAAAAGGATAAACAATACAGTGACCAAAAGAAAAAGGATAAACAATACAGTGACCAAAAGAAAAAGGACAAACAATACAGTGACGAAAAGAAAAGGGACAAACAATACAGTGACCCTAAACAAAAAGGACAGACAATACAATGACCAAAAGATAAAGGAAAAACAATACAGTGACCAAAAGAAAAAGGACAAACAATACAGTGACCAAAGAAAAAGGACAAACAATACAGTGACCAACAGAAAAAGGACAAACAATACAGTGACCAAAAGAAAATGTACAAACAATACAGTGACCAAAAGAAAAAGGACAAACAATACAGTGACCAAAAGAAAAAGGACAAACAATAGAGTGACCAAAAGAAAAAGGACAAACAATACAGTGACCAAAAGAAAAAGGACAAACAATACAGTGACCAAAAGAAAAAGGATAAACAATACAGTGACAAAAAAAAAAAGGACAAACAATACAATGACCAAAGGAAAAAGGACATACAATACAGTGACGAATAGAAAAGGGAGAAACAATACAGTGATGAAAAGAAAAAGGACAAACAATACAGTGACCAAAAGAAAAAGGACAAACAATACAGTGATCAAAAGAAAAAGGACAAAAAATACAGTGACCAAAAGAAAAAGGAGAAACAATACAGTGACCAAAAGAAAAAGGATAAACAATACAGTGACCAAATGAACAAGGACAAACAATAGAGTGGCCAAAAGAAAAGGGACAAACAATACAGTGACCAAAAGAAAAAGGACAAGCAATACAGTAGACAGAAGAAAAAGGACAAACAATACAGTGGCCAAAAGAAAAAGGACAAACAATACAGTGACCAAAAGAAAAAGTACAAACAATACAGTGACCAAAAAAAAGGACAAACAATGCAATGACCAAAATAAAAAGGACAACCAATAGAGTGACCAAAAGAAAAAGGACAAACAATACAGTGACGAAAAGAAAAAGGACAAACAATACAGTGACCCAAAACAAAAAGGACAAACAATACAATGACCAAAAGAAAAAGGATAAACAATACAGTGACCAAAAGGAAAAGGATAAACAATACAGTGACCAAAAGAAAAAGGACAAACAATACAGTGACGAAAAGAAAAGGGACAAACAATACAGTGACCCTAAACAAAAAGGACAGACAATACAATGACCAAAAGAAAAAGGAAAAACAATACAGTGACCAAAAGAAAAAGGACAAACAATACAGTGACCAAAGAAAAAGGACAAACAATACAGTGACCAAAAGAAAAAGGACAAACAATACAGTGACCAAAAGAAAAAGTACAAACAATACAGTGACCAAAAGAAAAGGGACAAACAATACAGTGACCAAAAGAAAAAGGACAAACAATAGAGTGACCAAAAGAAAAAGGACAAACAATACAGTGACCAAAAGAAAAAGGACAAACAATACAGTGACCAAAAGAAAAAGGATAAACAATACAGTGACCAAAAGAAAGAGGGCAAACAATACAGTGACCAAAAGAAAAAGGACAAACAATACAGTGAGGAAAAGAAAAAGGGCAAACAATACAGTGACCAAAAGAAAAAGGATAAACAATACAGTGACCAAAAGAAAAAGGACAAATAATACAGTGACGAAAAGAAAAAGGTACAAACAATACAGTGACGAAAAGAAAAAGGACAAACAATACAGTGACGAAAAGAAAAAGGATAAACAATACAGTGACCAAAAGAAAAAGGATAAACAATACAGTGACCAAAAGAAAAAGGACAAACAATACAGTGACCAAAAGAAAAAGGATAAACAATACAGTGACCAAAAGAAAAAGGGCAAACAATACAGTGACCAAAAGAAAAAGGACAAACAATACAGTGACCAAAAGAAAAAGGATAAACAATACAGTGACCAAAAGAAAGAGGGCAAACAATACAGTGACCAAAAGAAAAAGGACAAACAATACAGTGACCAAAAGAAAAAGAACAAACAATACAGTGACCAAAAGAAAAAGGACAAACAATACAGTGACCAAAAGAAAAAGGACAAACAATACAGTGACCAAAAGAAAAAGGACAAACAATACAGTGACCAAAAAAAAAAAGGACAAACAATACAATGATCAAAAGAAAAAGGACATACAATACAGTGACGAATAGAAAAGGGAGAAACAATACAGTGACGAAAAGAAAAAGGACAAACAATACAGTGACCAAAAGAAAAAGGACAAACAATACAGTGATCAAAAGAAAAAGGACAAAAAATACAGTTACCAAAAGAAAAGGGAGAAACAATACAGTGACCAAAAGAAAAAGGACAAACAATACAGTGACCAAATGAACAAGGACAAACAATAGAGTGGCCAAAAGAAAAGGGACAAACAATACAGTGACCAAAAGAAAAAGGACAAGCAATACAGTAGACAGAAGAAAAAGGACAAAAAATACAGTGGCCAAAATAAAAAGTACAAACAATACAGTGACAAAAAAAAAGGACAAACAATACAGTGACCCAAAACAAAAAGAACAAACAATACAATGACCAAAAGAAAAAGGATAAACAATACAGTGACCAAAAGAAAAAGGACAAACAATACAGTGACGAAAAGAAAAAGGACAAACAATACAGTGACCCAAAACAAAAAGAACAAACAATACAATGACCAAAAGAAAAAGGATAAACAATACAGTGACCAAAAGAAAAAGGATAAACAATACAGTGACCAAAAGAAAAAGGACAAACAATACAGTGACGAAAAGAAAAGGGACAAACAATACAGTGACCCTAAACAAAAAGGACAGACAATACAATGACCAAAAGATAAAGGAAAAACAATACAGTGACCAAAAGAAAAAGGACAAACAATACAGTGACCAAAGAAAAAGGACAAACAATACAGTGACCAACAGAAAAAGGACAAACAATACAGTGACCAAAAGAAAATGTACAAACAATACAGTGACCAAAAGAAAAAGGACAAACAATACAGTGACCAAAAGAAAAAGGACAAACAATAGAGTGACCAAAAGAAAAAGGACAAACAATACAGTGACCAAAAGAAAAAGGACAAACAATACAGTGACCAAAAGAAAAAGGATAAACAATACAGTGACCAAAAGAAAGAGGACAAACAATACAGTGAGGAAAAGAAAAAGGGCAAACAATACAGTGACCAAAAGAAAAAGGATAAACAATACAGTGACCAAAAGAAAAAGGACAAACAATACAGTGACGAAAAGAAAAAGGTACCAACAATACAGTGACCAAAAGAAAAAGGACAACCAATACAATGACCAAAAGAAAAAGGATAAACATTACAGTGACCAAAAGAAAAAGGATAAACAATACAGTGACCAAAAGAAAAAGGACAAACAATACAGTGACGAAAAGAAAAAGGATAAACAATACGGTGACCAAAAGAAAAAGGATAAACAATACAGTGACCAAAAGAAAAAGGATAAACAATACAGTGACCAAAAGAAAAAGGACAAACAATACAGTGACGAAAAGAAAAAGGTACAAACAATACAGTGACCAAAAGAAAAAGGATAAACAATACAGTGACCAAAAGAAAAAGGATAAACAATACAGTGACCAAAAGAAAAAGGGCAAACAATACAGTGACCAAAAGAAAAAGGATAAACAATACAGTGACCAAAAGAAAAAGGACAAACAATACAGTGACCAAAAGAAAAAGGACAAACAATACAGTGACCAAAAGAAAAAGGATAAACAATACAGTGACCAAAAGAAAAAGGGCAAACAATACAGTCACCAAAAGAAAAAGGACAAACAATACAGTGACCAAAAGAAAAAGGATAAACAATACAGTGACCAAAAGAAAAAGGGCAAACAATACAGTGACCAAAAGAAAAAGGATAAACAATACAGTGACCAAAAGAAAAAGGGCAAACAATACAGTGACCAAAAGAAAAAGGACAAACAATACAGTGACCAAAAAAAAAAGGACAAACAATGCAATGACCAAAAGAAAAAGGACAAACAATACAGTGACGAATAGAAAAGGGAGAAACAATACAGTGATGAGAATAAAAAGGACAAACAATACAGTGACCAAAAGAAAAAGGACAAACAATACAGTGATCAAAAGAAAAAGGACAAAAAATACAGTGACCAAAAGAAAAAGGAGAAACAATACAGTGACCAAAAGAAAAAGGATAAACAATACAGTGACCAAATGAACAAGGACAAACAATAGAGTGGCCAAAAGAAAGGGGACAAACAATACAGTGACCAAAAGAAAAAGGACAAGCAATACAGTAGACAGAAGAAAAAGGACAAACAATACAGTGGCCAAAAGAAAAAGGACAAACAATACAGTGACCAAAAGAAAAAGTACAAACAATACAGTGACCCAAAACAAAAAGGACAAACAATACAATGACCAAAAGAAAAAGGATAAACAATACAGTGACCAAAAGGAAAAGGACAAACAATACAGTGACGAAAAGAAAAAGGACTAACAATACAGTGACCCAAAACAAAAAGGACAAACAATACAATGACCAAAAGAAAAAGGATAAACAATACAGTGACCAAAAGGCAAAGGATAAACAATACAGTGACCAAAGAAAAAGGACAAACAATACAGTGACGAAAAGAAAAGGGACAAACAATACAGTGACCCTAAACAAAAAGGACAGACAATACAATGACCAAAAGAAAAAGGAAAAACAATACAGTGACCAAAAGAAAAAGGACAAACAATACAGTGACCAAAGAAAAAGGACAAACAATACAGTGACCAAAGAAAAAGGACAAACAATACAGTGACCAAAAGAAAATGGACAAACAATACAGTGACCAAAAGAAAAAGTACAAACAATACAGTGACCAAAAGAAAAGGGACAAACAATACAGTGACCAAAAGAAAAAGGACAAACAATAGAGTGACCAAAAGAAAAAGGACAAACAATACAGTGACCAAAAGAAAAAGGACAAACAATACAGTGACCAAAAGAAAAAGGATAAACAATACAGTGACCAAAAGAAAGAGGGCAAACAATACAGTGACCAAAAGAAAAAGGACAAACAATACAGTGAGGAAAAGAAAAAGGGCAAACAATACAGTGACCAAAAGAAAAAGGATAAACAATACAGTGACCAAAAGAAAAAGGACAAACAATACAGTGACGAAAAGAAAAATGTACAAAGAATACAGTGACGAAAAGAAAAAGGACAAACAATACAGTGACGAAAAGAAAAAGGATAAACAATACAGTGACCAAAAGAAAAAGGATAAACAATACAGTGACCAAAAGAAAAAGGACAAACAATACAGTGACCAAAAGAAAAAGGATAAACAATACAGTGACCAAAAGAAAAAGGGCAAACAATACAGTGATCAAAAAAAAAAGGACAAACAATACAGTGACCAAAAGAAAAAGAATAAACAATACAGCGATCAAAAGAAAAAGGGCAAACAATACAGTGACCAAAAGAAAAAGGATAAACAATACAGTGACCAAAAGAAAAAGGGCAAACAATACAGTGACCAAAAGAAAAAGGACAAAATATGCAATGACCAAAAGAAAAAGGACAAACAATACAGTGACCAAAAGAAAGAGGGCAAACAATACAGTGACCAAAAGAAAAAGGACAAACAATACAGTGACCAAAAGAAAAAGAACAAACAATACAGTGACCAAAAGAAAAAGGACAAACAATACAGTGACGAAAAGAAAAGGGACAAACAATACAGTGACCCTAAACAAAAAGGACAGACAATACAATGACCAAAAGAAAAGGGAAAAACAATACAGTGACCAAGAGAAAAAGGACAAACAATACAGTGACCAAAGAAAAAGGACAAACAATACAGTGACCAAAAGAAAAAGGACAAACAATACAGTGACCAAAAGAAAAAGTACAAACAATACAGTGACCAAAAGAAAAGGGACAAACAATACAGTGACCAAAAGAAAAAGGACAAACAATAGAGTGACCAAAAGAAAAAGGACAAACAATACAGTGACCAAAAGAAAAAGGACAAACAATACAGTGACCAAAAGAAAAAGGATAAACAATACAGTGACCAAAAGAAAGAGGGCAAACAATACAGTGACCAAAAGAAAAAGGACAAACAATACAGTGAGGAAAAGAAAAAGGGCAAACAATACAGTGACCAACAGAAAAAGGATAAACAATACAGTGACCAAAAGAAAAAGGACAAACAATACAGTGACGAAAAGAAAAAGGTACAAACAATACAGTGACGAAAAGAAAAAGGACAAACAATACAGTTACGAAAAGAAAAAGGATAAACAATACAGTGACCAAAAGAAAAAGGATAAACAATACAGTGACCAAAAGAAAAAGGACAAACAATACAGTGACCAAAAGAAAAAGGATAAACAATACAGTGACCAAAAGAAAAAGGGCAAACAATACAGTGACCAAAAGAAAAAGGACAAACAATACAGTGACCAAAAGAAAAAGGATAAACAATACAGCGATCAAAAGAAAAAGGGCAAACAATACAGTGACCAAAAGAAAAAGGATAAACAATACAGTGACCAAAAGAAAAAGGGCAAACAATACAGTGACCAAAAGAAAAAGGACAAACAATACAGTGACCAAAAAAAAAAGGACAAACAATGCAATGACCAAAAGAAAAAGGACAAACAATACAGTGACCAAAAGAAAGAGGGCAAACAATACAGTGACCAAAAGAAAAAGGACAAACAATACAGTGACCAAAAGAAAAAGAACAAACAATACAGTGACCAAAAGAAAAAGGACAAACAATACAGTGACCAAAAGAAAAAGGACAAACAATACAGTGACCAAAAGAAAAAGGACAAACAATACAGTGAACAAAAAAAAAAGGACAAACAATACAATGACCAAAAGAAAAAGGACATACAATACAGTGACGAATAGAAAAGGGAGAAACAATACACTGACGAAAAGAAAAAGGACAAACAATACAGTGACCAAAAGAAAAAGGACAAACAATACAGTGATCAAAAGAAAAAGGATAAACAATACAGTGACCAAAAGAAAGAGGGCAAACAATACAGTGACCAAAAGAAAAAGGACAAACAATACAGTGACCAAAAGAAAAAGAACAAACAATACAGTGACCAAAAGAAAAAGGACAAACAATACAGTGACCAAAAGAAAAAGGACAAACAATACAGTGACCAAAAGAAAAAGGACAAACAATACAGTGACAAAAAAAAAAAGGACAAACAATACAATGACCAAAGGAAAAAGGACATACAATACAGTGACGAATAGAAAAGGGAGAAACAATACAGTGATGAAAAGAAAAAGGACAAACAATACAGTGACCAAAAGAAAAAGGACAAACAATACAGTGATCAAAAGAAAAAGGACAAAAAATACAGTGACCAAAAGAAAAAGGAGAAACAATACAGTGACCAAAAGAAAAAGGATAAACAATACAGTGACCAAATGAACAAGGACAAACAATAGAGTGGCCAAAAGAAAAGGGACAAACAATACAGTGACCAAAAGAAAAAGGACAAGCAATACAGTAGACAGAAGAAAAAGGACAAACAATACAGTGGCCAAAAGAAAAAGGACAAACAATACAGTGACCAAAAGAAAAAGTACAAACAATACAGTGACCAAAAAAAAGGACAAACAATGCAATGACCAAAATAAAAAGGACAACCAATAGAGTGACCAAAAGAAAAAGGACAAACAATACAGTGACGAAAAGAAAAAGGACAAACAATACAGTGACCCAAAACAAAAAGGACAAACAATACAATGACCAAAAGAAAAAGGATAAACAATACAGTGACCAAAAGGAAAAGGATAAACAATACAGTGACCAAAAGAAAAAGGACAAACAATACAGTGACGAAAAGAAAAGGGACAAACAATACAGTGACCCTAAACAAAAAGGACAGACAATACAATGACCAAAAGAAAAAGGAAAAACAATACAGTGACCAAAAGAAAAAGGACAAACAATACAGTGACCAAAGAAAAAGGACAAACAATACAGTGACCAAAAGAAAAAGGACAAACAATACAGTGACCAAAAGAAAAAGTACAAACAATACAGTGACCAAAAGAAAAGGGACAAACAATACAGTGACCAAAAGAAAAAGGACAAACAATAGAGTGACCAAAAGAAAAAGGACAAACAATACAGTGACCAAAAGAAAAAGGACAAACAATACAGTGACCAAAAGAAAAAGGACAAACAATACAGTGATCAAAAGAAAAAGGATAAACAATACAGTGACCAAAAGAAAGAGGGCAAACAATACAGTGACCAAAAGAAAAAGGACAAACAATACAGTGACCAAAAGAAAAAGAACAAACAATACAGTGACCAAAAGAAAAAGGACAAACAATACAGTGACCAAAAGAAAAAGGACAAACAATACAGTGACCAAAAGAAAAAGGACAAACAATACAGTGACAAAAAAAAAAAGGACAAACAATACAGTGACCAAAGGAAAAAGGACATACAATACAGTGACGAATAGAAAAGGGAGAAACAATACAGTGATGAAAAGAAAAAGGACAAACAATACAGTGACCAAAAGAAAAAGGACAAACAATACAGTGATCAAAAGAAAAAGGACAAAAAATACAGTGACCAAAAGAAAAAGGAGAAACAATACAGTGACCAAAAGAAAAAGGATAAACAATACAGTGACCAAATGAACAAGGACAAACAATAGAGTGGCCAAAAGAAAAGGGACAAACAATACAGTGACCAAAAGAAAAAGGACAAGCAATACAGTAGACAGAAGAAAAAGGACAAACAATACAGTGGCCAAAAGAAAAAGGACAAACAATACAGTGACCAAAAGAAAAAGTACAAACAATACAGTGACCAAAAAAAAGGACAAACAATGCAATGACCAAAATAAAAAGGACAACCAATAGAGTGACCAAAAGAAAAAGGACAAACAATACAGTGACGAAAAGAAAAAGGACAAACAATACAGTGACCCAAAACAAAAAGGACAAACAATACAATGACCAAAAGAAAAAGGATAAACAATACAGTGACCAAAAGGAAAAGGATAAACAATACAGTGACCAAAAGAAAAAGGACAAACAATACAGTGACGAAAAGAAAAGGGACAAACAATACAGTGACCCTAAACAAAAAGGACAGACAATACAATGACCAAAAGAAAAAGGAAAAACAATACAGTGACCAAAAGAAAAAGGACAAACAATACAGTGACCAAAGAAAAAGGACAAACAATACAGTGACCAAAAGAAAAAGGACAAACAATACAGTGACCAAAAGAAAAAGTACAAACAATACAGTGACCAAAAGAAAAGGGACAAACAATACAGTGACCAAAAGAAAAAGGACAAACAATAGAGTGACCAAAAGAAAAAGGACAAACAATACAGTGACCAAAAGAAAAAGGACAAACAATACAGTGACCAAAAGAAAAAGGATAAACAATACAGTGACCAAAAGAAAGAGGGCAAACAATACAGTGACCAAAAGAAAAAGGACAAACAATACAGTGAGGAAAAGAAAAAGGGCAAACAATACAGTGACCAAAAGAAAAAGGATAAACAATACAGTGACCAAAAGAAAAAGGACAAACAATACAGTGACGAAAAGAAAAAGGTACAAACAATACAGTGACGAAAAGAAAAAGGACAAACAATACAGTGACGAAAAGAAAAAGGATAAACAATACAGTGACCAAAAGAAAAAGGATAAACAATACAGTGACCAAAAGAAAAAGGACAAACAATACAGTGACCAAAAGAAAAAGGATAAACAATACAGTGACCAAAAGAAAAAGGGCAAACAATACAGTGACCAAAAGAAAAAGGACAAACAATACAGTGACCAAAAGAAAAAGGATAAACAATACAGTGACCAAAAGAAAGAGGGCAAACAATACAGTGACCAAAAGAAAAAGGACAAACAATACAGTGACCAAAAGAAAAAGAACAAACAATACAGTGACCAAAAGAAAAAGGACAAACAATACAGTGACCAAAAGAAAAAGGACAAACAATACAGTGACCAAAAGAAATTGGACAAACAATACAGTGACCAAAAAAAAAAAGGACAAACAATACAATGACCAAAAGAAAAAGGACATACAATACAGTGACGAATAGAAAAGGGATAAACAATACAGTGACGAAAAGAAAAAGGACAAACAATACAGTGACCAAAAGAAAAAGGACAAACAATACAGTGATCAAAAGAAAAAGGACAAAAAATACAGTTACCAAAAGAAAAGGGAGAAACAATACAGTGACCAAAAGAAAAAGGACAAACAATACAGTGACCAAATGAACAAGGACAAACAATAGAGTGGCCAAAAGAAAAGGGACAAACAATACAGTGACCAAAAGAAAAAGGACAAGCAATACAGTAGACAGAAGAAAAAGGACAAAAAATACAGTGGCCAAAATAAAAAGTACAAACAATACAGTGACAAATAAAAAGGACAAACAATACAGTGACCCAAAACAAAAAGAACAAACAATACAATGACCAAAAGAAAAAGGATAAACAATACAGTGACCAAAAGAAAAAGGACAAACAATACAGTGACGAAAAGAAAAAGGACAAACAATACAGTGACCCAAAACAAAAAGAACAAACAATACAATGACCAAAAGAAAAAGGATAAACAATACAGTGACCAAAAGAAAAAGGATAAACAATACAGTGACCAAAAGAAAAAGGACAAACAATACAGTGACGAAAAGAAAAGGGACAAACAATACAGTGACCCTAAACAAAAAGGACAGACAATACAATGACCAAAAGATAAAGGAAAAACAATACAGTGACCAAAAGAAAAAGGACAAACAATACAGTGACCAAAGAAAAAGGACAAACAATACAGTGACCAACAGAAAAAGGACAAACAATACAGTGACCAAAAGAAAATGTACAAACAATACAGTGACCAAAAGAAAAAGGACAAACAATACAGTGACCAAAAGAAAAAGGACAAACAATAGAGTGACCAAAAGAAAAAGGACAAACAATACAGTGACCAAAAGAAAAAGGACAAACAATACAGTGACCAAAAGAAAAAGGATAAACAATACAGTGACCAAAAGAAAGAGGACAAACAATACAGTGAGGAAAAGAAAAAGGGCAAACAATACAGTGACCAAAAGAAAAAGGATAAACAATACAGTGACCAAAAGAAAAAGGATAAACAATACAGTGACGAAAAGAAAAAGGTACCAACAATACAGTGACCAAAAGAAAAAGGACAACCAATACAATGACCAAAAGAAAAAGGATAAACATTACAGTGACCAAAAGAAAAAGGACAAACAATACAGTGATCAAAAGAAAAAGGATAAACAATACAGTGACCAAAAGAAAAAGGACAAACAATACAGTGACGAAAAGAAAAAGGATAAACAATACGGTGACCAAAAGAAAAAGGATAAACAATACAGTGACCAAAAGAAAAAGGATAAACAATACAGTGACCAAAAGAAAAAGGACAAACAATACAGTGACGAAAAGAAAAAGGTACAAACAATACAGTGACCAAAAGAAAAAGGATAAACAATACAGTGACCAAAAGAAAAAGGATAAACAATACAGTGACCAAAAGAAAAAGGGCAAACAATACAGTGACCAAAAGAAAAAGGATAAACAATACAGTGACCAAAAGAAAAAGGACAAACAATACAGTGACCAAAAGAAAAAGGACAAACAATACAGTGACCAAAAGAAAAAGGATAAACAATACAGTGACCAAAAGAAAAAGGGCAAACAATACAGTCACCAAAAGAAAAAGGACAAACAATACAGTGACCAAAAGAAAAAGGATAAACAATACAGTGACCAAAAGAAAAAGGGCAAACAATACAGTGACCAAAAGAAAAAGGATAAACAATACAGTGACCAAAAGAAAAAGGGCAAACAATACAGTGACCAAAAGAAAAAGGACAAACAATACAGTGACCAAAAAAAAAAGGACAAACAATGCAATGACCAAAAGAAAAAGGACAAACAATACAGTGACGAATAGAAAAGGGAGAAACAATACAGTGATGAGAAGAAAAAGGACAAACAATACAGTGACCAAAAGAAAAAGGACAAACAATACAGTGATCAAAAGAAAAAGGACAAAAAATACAGTGACCAAAAGAAAAAGGAGAAACAATACAGTGACCAAAAGAAAAAGGATAAACAATACAGTGACCAAATGAACAAGGACAAACAATAGAGTGGCCAAAAGAAAGGGGACAAACAATACAGTGACCAAAAGAAAAAGGACAAGCAATACAGTAGACAGAAGAAAAAGGACAAACAATACAGTGGCCAAAAGAAAAAGGACAAACAATACAGTGACCAAAAGAAAAAGTACAAACAATACAGTGACCCAAAACAAAAAGGACAAACAATACAATGACCAAAAGAAAAAGGATAAACAATACAGTGACCAAAAGGAAAAGGACAAACAATACAGTGACGAAAAGAAAAAGGACAAACAATACAGTGACCCAAAACAAAAAGGACAAACAATACAATGACCAAAAGAAAAAGGATAAACAATACAGTGACCAAAAGGCAAAGGATAAACAATACAGTGACCAAAGAAAAAGGACAAACAATACAGTGACGAAAAGAAAAGGGACAAACAATACAGTGACCCTAAACAAAAAGGACAGACAATACAATGACCAAAAGAAAAAGGAAAAACAATACAGTGACCAAAAGAAAAAGGACAAACAATACAGTGACCAAAGAAAAAGGACAAACAATACAGTGACCAAAAGAAAATGGACAAACAATACAGTGACCAAAAGAAAAAGTACAAACAATACAGTGACCAAAAGAAAAGGGACAAACAATACAGTGACCAAAAGAAAGAGGGCAAACAATACAGTGACCAAAAGAAAAAGGACAAACAATACAGTGAGGAAAAGAAAAAGGGCAAACAATACAGTGACCAAAAGAAAAAGGATAAACAATACAGTGACCAAAAGAAAAAGGACAAACAATACAGTGACGAAAAGAAAAAGGTACAAAGAATACAGTGACGAAAAGAAAAAGGACAAACAATACAGTGACGAAAAGAAAAAGGATAAACAATACAGTGACCAAAAGAAAAAGGATAAACAATACAGTGACCAAAAGAAAAAGGACAAACAATACAGTGACCAAAAGAAAAAGGATAAACAATACAGTGACCAAAAGAAAAAGGGCAAACAATACAGTGATAAAAAAAAAAAGGACAAACAATACAGTGACCAAAAGAAAAAGAATAAACAATACAGCGATCAAAAGAAAAAGGCAAACAATACAGTGACCAAAAGAAAAAGGATAAACAATACAGTGACCAAAAGAAAAAGGGCAAACAATACAGTGACCAAAAGAAAAAGGACAAAATATGCAATGACCAAAAGAAAAAGGACAAACAATACAGTGACCAAAAGAAAGAGGGCAAACAATACAGTGACCAAAAGAAAAAGGACAAACAATACAGTGACCAAAAGAAAAAGAACAAACAATACAGTGACCAAAAGAAAAAGGACAAACAATACAGTGACGAAAAGAAAAGGGACAAACAATACAGTGACCCTAAACAAAAAGGACAGACAATACAATGACCAAAAGAAAAGGGAAAAACAATACAGTGACCAAAAGAAAAAGGACAAACAATACAGTGACCAAAGAAAAAGGACAAACAATACAGTGACCAAAACAAAAAGGACAAACAATACAGTGACCAAAAGAAAAAGTACAAACAATACAGTGACCAAAAGAAAAGGGACAAACAATACAGTGACCAAAAGAAAAAGGACAAACAATAGAGTGACCAAAAGAAAAAGGACAAACAATACAGTGACCAAAAGAAAAAGGACAAACAATACAGTGACCAAAAGAAAAAGGATAAACAATACAGTGACCAAAAGAAAGAGGGCAAACAATACAGTGACCAAAAGAAAAAGGACAAACAATACAGTGAGGAAAAGAAAAAGGGCAAACAATACAGTGACCAAAAGAAAAAGGATAAACAATACAGTGACCAAAAGAAAAAGGACAAACAATACAGTGACGAAAAGAAAAAGGTACAAACAATACAGTGACGAAAAGAAAAAGGACAAACAATACAGTTACGAAAAGAAAAAGGATAAACAATACAGTGACCAAAAGAAAAAGGATAAACAATACAGTGACCAAAAGAAAAAGGACAAACAATACAGTGACCAAAAGAAAAAGGATAAACAATACAGTGACCAAAAGAAAAAGGGCAAACAATACAGTGACCAAAAGAAAAAGGACAAACAATACAGTGACCAAAAGAAAAAGGATAAACAATACAGCGATCAAAAGAAAAAGGGCAAACAATACAGTGACGAAAAGAAAAAGGATAAACAATACAGTGACCAAAAGAAAAAGGGCAAACAATACAGTGACCAAAAGAAAAAGGACAAACAATACAGTGACCAAGAAAAAAAGGACAAACAATGCAATGACCAAAAGAAAAAGGACAAACAATACAGTGACCAAAAGAAAGAGGGCAAACAATACAGTGACCAAAAGAAAAAGGAAAAACAATACAGTGACCAAAAGAAAAAGAACAAACAATACAGTGACCAAAAGAAAAAGGACAAACAATACAGTGACCAAAAGAAAAAGGACAAACAATACAGTGACCAAAAGAAAAAGGACAAACAATACAGTGACCAAAAAAAAAAAGGACAAACAATACAATGACCAAAAGAAAAAGGACATACAATACAGTGACGAATAGAAAAGGGAGAAACAATACAGTGACGAAAAGAAAAAGGACAAACAATACAGTGACCAAAAGAAAAATGACAAACAATACAGTGATCAAAAGAAAAAGGACAAAAAATACAGTGACCAAGAGAAAAAGGAGAAACAATACAGTGACCAAAAAAAAAGGATAAACAATACAGTGACCAAATGAACAAGGACAAACAATAGAGTGGCCAAAAGAAAAGGGACAAACAATACAGTGACCAAAAGAAAAAGGACAAGCAATACAGTAGACAGAAGAAAAAGGACAAACAATACAGTGGCCAAAAGAAAAAGGACAAACAATACAGTGACCAAAAGAAAAAGTACAAACAATACAGTGACAAAAAAAAAGGACAAACAATGCAATGACCAAAATAAAAAGGACAACCAATACAGTGACCAAAAGAAAAAGGACAAACAATACAGTGACGAAAAGAAAAAGGACAAACAATACAGTGACCCAAAACAAAAAGGACAAACAATACAATGACCAAAAGAAAAAGGATAAACAATACAGTGACCAAAAGGAAAAGGATAAACAATACAGTGACCAAAAGAAAAAGGACAAACAATACAGTGACGAAAAGAAAAGGGACAAACAATACAGTGACCCTAAACAAAAAGGACAGACAATACAATGACCAAAAGAAAAAGGAAAAACAATACAGTGACCAAAAGAAAAAGGGCAAACAATACAGTGATAAAAAAAAAAAGGACAAACAATACAGTGACCAAAAGAAAAAGAATAAACAATACAGCGATCAAAAGAAAAAGGCAAACAATACAGTGACCAAAAGAAAAAGGATAAACAATACAGTGACCAAAAGAAAAAGGGCAAACAATACAGTGACCAAAAGAAAAAGGACAAAATATGCAATGACCAAAAGAAAAAGGACAAACAATACAGTGACCAAAAGAAAGAGGGCAAACAATACAGTGACCAAAAGAAAAAGGACAAACAATACAGTGACCAAAAGAAAAAGAACAAACAATACAGTGACCAAAAGAAAAAGGACAAACAATACAGTGACGAAAAGAAAAGGGACAAACAATACAGTGACCCTAAACAAAAAGGACAGACAATACAATGACCAAAAGAAAAGGGAAAAACAATACAGTGACCAAAAGAAAAAGGACAAACAATACAGTGACCAAAGAAAAAGGACAAACAATACAGTGACCAAAACAAAAAGGACAAACAATACAGTGACCAAAAGAAAAAGTACAAACAATACAGTGACCAAAAGAAAAGGGACAAACAATACAGTGACCAAAAGAAAAAGGACAAACAATAGAGTGACCAAAAGAAAAAGGACAAACAATACAGTGACCAAAAGAAAAAGGACAAACAATACAGTGACCAAAAGAAAAAGGATAAACAATACAGTGACCAAAAGAAAGAGGGCAAACAATACAGTGACCAAAAGAAAAAGGACAAACAATACAGTGAGGAAAAGAAAAAGGGCAAACAATACAGTGACCAAAAGAAAAAGGATAAACAATACAGTGACCAAAAGAAAAAGGACAAACAATACAGTGACCAAATGAACAAGGACAAACAATAGAGTGGCCAAAAGAAAAGGGACAAACAATACAGTGACCAAAAGAAAAAGGACAAGCAATACAGTAGACAGAAGAAAAAGGACAAACAATACAGTGGCCAAAAGAAAAAGGACAAACAATACAGTGACCAAAAGAAAAAGTACAAACAATACAGTGACAAAAAAAAAGGACAAACAATGCAATGACCAAAATAAAAAGGACAACCAATACAGTGACCAAAAGAAAAAGGACAAACAATACAGTGACGAAAAGAAAAAGGACAAACAATACAGTGACCCAAAACAAAAAGGACAAACAATACAATGACCAAAAGAAAAAGGATAAACAATACAGTGACCAAAAGGAAAAGGATAAACAATACAGTGACCAAAAGAAAAAGGACAAACAATACAGTGACGAAAAGAAAAGGGACAAACAATACAGTGACCCTAAACAAAAAGGACAGACAATACAATGACCAAAAGAAAAAGGAAAAACAATACAGTGACCAAAAGAAAAAGGGCAAACAATACAGTGATAAAAAAAAAAAGGACAAACAATACAGTGACCAAAAGAAAAAGAATAAACAATACAGCGATCAAAAGAAAAAGGCAAACAATACAGTGACCAAAAGAAAAAGGATAAACAATACAGTGACCAAAAGAAAAAGGGCAAACAATACAGTGACCAAAAGAAAAAGGACAAAATATGCAATGACCAAAAGAAAAAGGACAAACAATACAGTGACCAAAAGAAAGAGGGCAAACAATACAGTGACCAAAAGAAAAAGGACAAACAATACAGTGACCAAAAGAAAAAGAACAAACAATACAGTGACCAAAAGAAAAAGGACAAACAATACAGTGACGAAAAGAAAAGGGACAAACAATACAGTGACCCTAAACAAAAAGGACAGACAATACAATGACCAAAAGAAAAGGGAAAAACAATACAGTGACCAAAAGAAAAAGGACAAACAATACAGTGACCAAAGAAAAAGGACAAACAATACAGTGACCAAAACAAAAAGGACAAACAATACAGTGACCAAAAGAAAAAGTACAAACAATACAGTGACCAAAAGAAAAGGGACAAACAATACAGTGACCAAAAGAAAAAGGACAAACAATAGAGTGACCAAAAGAAAAAGGACAAACAATACAGTGACCAAAAGAAAAAGGACAAACAATACAGTGACCAAAAGAAAAAGGATAAACAATACAGTGACCAAAAGAAAGAGGGCAAACAATACAGTGACCAAAAGAAAAAGGACAAACAATACAGTGAGGAAAAGAAAAAGGGCAAACAATACAGTGACCAAAAGAAAAAGGATAAACAATACAGTGACCAAAAGAAAAAGGACAAACAATACAGTGACGAAAAGAAAAAGGTACAAACAATACAGTGACGAAAAGAAAAAGGACAAACAATACAGTTACGAAAAGAAAAAGGATAAACAATACAGTGACCAAAAGAAAAAGGATAAACAATACAGTGACCAAAAGAAAAAGGACAAACAATACAGTGACCAAAAGAAAAAGGATAAACAATACAGTGACCAAAAGAAAAAGGGCAAACAATACAGTGACCAAAAGAAAAAGGACAAACAATACAGTGACCAAAAGAAAAAGGATAAACAATACAGCGATCAAAAGAAAAAGGGCAAACAATACAGTGACCAAAAGAAAAAGGATAAACAATACAGTGACCAAAAGAAAAAGGGCAAACAATACAGTGACCAAAAGAAAAAGGACAAACAATACAGTGACCAAAAAAAAAAGGACAAACAATGCAATGACCAAAAGAAAAAGGACAAACAATACAGTGACCAAAAGAAAGAGGGCAAACAATACAGTGACCAAAAGAAAAAGGAAAAACAATACAGTGACCAAAAGAAAAAGAACAAACAATACAGTGACCAAAAGAAAAAGGACAAACAATACAGTGACCAAAAGAAAAAGGACAAACAATACAGTGACCAAAAGAAAAAGGACAAACAATACAGTGACCAAAAAAAAAAAGGACAAACAATACAATGACCAAAAGAAAAAGGACATACAATACAGTGACGAATAGAAAAGGGAGAAACAATACAGTGACGAAAAGAAAAAGGACAAACAATACAGTGACCAAAAGAAAAATGACAAACAATACAGTGATCAAAAGAAAAAGGACAAAAAATACAGTGACCAAGAGAAAAAGGAGAAACAATACAGTGACCAAAAAAAAGGGATAAACAATACAGTGACCAAATGAACAAGGACAAACAATAGAGTGGCCAAAAGAAAAGGGACAAACAATACAGTGACCAAAAGAAAAAGGACAAGCAATACAGTAGACAGAAGAAAAAGGACAAACAATACAGTGGCCAAAAGAAAAAGGACAAACAATACAGTGACCAAAAGAAAAAGTACAAACAATACAGTGACAAAAAAAAAGGACAAACAATGCAATGACCAAAATAAAAAGGACAACCAATACAGTGACCAAAAGAAAAAGGACAAACAATACAGTGACGAAAAGAAAAAGGACAAACAATACAGTGACCCAAAACAAAAAGGACAAACAATACAATGACCAAAAGAAAAAGGATAAACAATACAGTGACCAAAAGGAAAAGGATAAACAATACAGTGACCAAAAGAAAAAGGACAAACAATACAGTGACGAAAAGAAAAGGGACAAACAATACAGTGACCCTAAACAAAAAGGACAGACAATACAATGACCAAAAGAAAAAGGAAAAACAATACAGTGACCAAAAGAAAAAGGACAAACAATACAGTGACCAAAGAAAAAGGAAAAACAATACAGTGACCAAAAGAAAAAGGACAAACAATACAGTGACCAAAGAAAAAGGACAAACAATACAGTGACCAAAAGAAAAAGGACAAACAATACAGTGACCAAAAGAAAAAGGACAAACAATAGAGTGACCAAAAGAAAAAGGACAAACAATACAGTGACCAAAAGAAAAAGGACAAACAATACAGTGACCAAAAGAAAAAGGACAAACAATACAGTGACCAAAAGAAAAAGGAAAAACAATACAGTGACCAAAAGAAAAAGGACAAACAATACAGTGACCAAAGAAAAAGGACAAACAATACAGTGAACAAAAGAAAAAGGACAAACAATACAGTGACCAAAAGAAAAAGTACAAACAATACAGTGACCAAAAGAAAAGGGACAAACAATACAGTGACCAAAAGAAAAAGGACAAACAATACAGTGACCAAAAGAAAAAGGACAAACAATACAGTGACCAAAAGAAAAAGGACAAACAATAGAGTGACCAAAAGAAAAAGGATAAACAATACAGTGACCAAAAGAAAAAGGGCAAACAATACAGTGACCAAAAGAAAAAGGACAAACAATACAGTGACCAAAAAAATAAGGACAAACAATGCAATGACCAAAAGAAAAAGGACAAACAATACAGTGACCAAAAGAAAGAGGGCAAACAATACAGTGACCAAAAGAAAAAGGACAAACAATACAGTGACCAAAAGAAAAAGAACAAACAATACAGTGACCAAAAGAAAAAGGACAAACAATACAGTGACCAAAAGAAAAAGGACAAACAATACAGTGACCAAAAGAAAAAGGACAAACAATACAGTGACGAATAGAAAAGGGAGAAACAATACAGTGATGAGAAGAAAAAGGACAAACAATACAGTGACCAAAAGAAAAAGGACAAACAATACAGTGATCAAAAGAAAAAGGACAAAAAATACAGTGACCAAAAGAAAAAGGAGAAACAATACAGTGACCAAAAGAAAAAGGATAAACAATACAGTGACCAAATGAACAAGGACAAACAATAGAGTGGCCAAAAGAAAGGGGACAAACAATACAGTGACCAAAAGAAAAAGGACAAGCAATACAGTAGATAGAAGAAAAAGGACAAACAATACAGTGGCCAAAAGAAAAAGGACAAACAATACAGTGACCAAAAGAAAAAGTACAAACAATACAGTGACCCAAAACAAAAAGGACAAACAATACAATGACCAAAAGAAAAAGGATAAACAATACAGTGACCAAAAGGAAAAGGACAAACAATACAGTGACGAAAAGAAAAAGGACAAACAATACAGTGACCCAAAACAAAAAGGACAAACAATACAATGACCAAAAGAAAAAGGATAAACAATACAGTGACCAAAAGGCAAAGGATAAACAATACAGTGACCAAAGAAAAAGGACAAACAATACAGTGACGAAAAGAAAAGGGACAAACAATACAGTGACCCTAAACAAAAAGGACAGACAATACAATGACCAAAAGAAAAAGGAAAAACAATACAGTGACCAAAAGAAAAAGGACAAACAATACAGTGACCAAAGAAAAAGGACAAACAATACAGTGACCAAAAGAAAATGGACAAACAATACAGTGACCAAAAGAAAAAGTACAAACAATACAGTGACCAAAAGAAAAGGGACAAACAATACAGTGACCAAAAGAAAAAGGACAAACAATAGAGTGACCAAAAGAAAAAGGACAAACAATACAGTGACCAAAAGAAAAAGGACAAACAATACAGTGACCAAAAGAAAAAGGATAAACAATACAGTGACCAAAAGAAAGAGGGCAAACAATACAGTGACCAAAAGAAAAAGGACAAACAATACAGTGAGGAAAAGAAAAAGGGCAAACAATACAGTGACCAAAAGAAAAAGGATAAACAATACAGTGACCAAAAGAAAAAGGACAAACAATACAGTGACGAAAAGAAAAAAGTACAAAGAATACAGTGACGAAAAGAAAAAGGACAAACAATACAGTGACGTAAAGAAAAAGGATAAACAATACAGTGACCAAAAGAAAAAGGATAAACAATACAGTGACCAAAAGAAAAAGGACAAACAATACAGTGACCAAAAGAAAAAGGATAAACAATACAGTGACCAAAAGAAAAAGGGCAAACAATACAGTGATCAAAAAAAAAAGGACAAACAATACAGTGACCAAAAGAAAAAGGATAAACAATACAGCGATCAAAAGAAAAAGGGCAAACAATACAGTGACCAAAAGAAAAAGGATAAACAATACAGTGACCAAAAGAAAAAGGGCAAACAATACAGTGACCAAAAGAAAAAGGACAAAATATGCAATGACCAAAAGAAAAAGGACAAACAATACAGTGACCAAAAGAAAGAGGGCAAACAATACAGTGACCAAAAGAAAAAGGACAAACAATACAGTGACCAAAAGAAAAAGAACAAACAATACAGTGACCAAAAGAAAAAGGACAAACAATACAGTGACGAAAAGAAAAGGGACAAACAATACAGTGACCCTAAACAAAAAGGACAGACAATACAATGACCAAAAGAAAAGGGAAAAACAATACAGTGACCAAAAGAAAAAGGACAAACAATACAGTGACCAAAGAAAAAGGACAAACAATACAGTGACCAAAAGAAAAAGGACAAACAATACAGTGACCAAAAGAAAAAGTACAAACAATACAGTGACCAAAAGAAAAGGGACAAACAATACAGTGACCAAAAGAAAAAGGACAAACAATAGAGTGACCAAAAGAAAAAGGACAAACAATACAGTGACCAAAAGAAAAAGGACAAACAATACAGTGACCAAAAGAAAAAGGATAAACAATACAGTGACCAAAAGAAAGAGGGCAAACAATACAGTGACCAAAAGAAAAAGGACAAACAATACAGTGAGGAAAAGAAAAAGGGCAAACAATACAGTGACCAAAAGAAAAAGGATAAACAATACAGTGACCAAAAGAAAAAGAACAAACAATACAGTGACGAAAAGAAAAAGGTACAAACAATACAGTGACGAAAAGAAAAAGGACAAACAATACAGTTACGAAAAGAAAAAGGATAAACAATACAGTGACCAAAAGAAAAAGGATAAACAATACAGTGACCAAAAGAATAAGGACAAACAATACAGTGACCAAAAGAAAAAGGATAAACAATACAGTGACCAAAAGAAAAAGGGCAAACAATACAGTGACCAAAAGAAAAAGGACAAACAATACAGTGACCAAAAGAAAAAGGATAAACAATACAGCGATCAAAAGAAAAAGGGCAAACAATACAGTGACCAAAAGAAAAAGGATAAACAATACAGTGACCAAAAGAAAAAGGGCAAACAATACAGTGACCAAAAGAAAAAGGACAAACAATACAGTGACCAAAAAAAAAAGGACAAACAATGCAATGACCAAAAGAAAAAGGACAAACAATACAGTGACCAAAAGAAAGAGGGCAAACAATACAGTGACCAAAAGAAAAAGGAAAAACAATACAGTGACCAAAAGAAAAAGAACAAACAATACAGTGACCAAAAGAAAAAGGACAAACAATACAGTGACCAAATAAATAAGGACAAACAATGCAATGACCAAAAGAAAAAGGACAAACAATACAGTGACCAAAAGAAAAAGGAAAAACAATACAGTGACCAAAAGAAAAAGAACAAACAATACAGTGACCAAAAGAAAAAGGACAAACAATACAGTGACCAAAAGAAAAAGGACAAACAATACAGTGACCAAAAGAAAAAGGACAAACAATACAGTGACCAAAAAAAAAAAGGACAAACAATACAATGACCAAAAGAAAAAGGACATACAATACAGTGACGAATAGAAAAGGGAGAAACAATACAGTGACGAAAAGAAAAAGGACAAACAATACAGTGACCAAAAGAAAAATGACAAACAATACAGTGATCAAAAGAAAAAGGACAAAAAATACAGTGACCAAGAGAAAAAGGAGAAACAATACAGTGACCAAAAAAAAAGGATAAACAATACAGTGACCAAATGAACAAGGACAAACAATAGAGTGGCCAAAAGAAAAGGGACAAACAATACAGTGACCAAAAGAAAAAGGACAAGCAATACAGTAGACAGAAGAAAAAGGACAACAATACAGTGGCCAAAAGAAAAAGGACAAACAATACAGTGACCAAAAGAAAAAGTACAAACAATACAGTGACAAAAAAAAAGGACAAACAATGCAATGACCAAAATAAAAAGGACAACCAATACAGTGACCAAAAGAAAAAGGACAAACAATACAGTGACGAAAAGAAAAAGGACAAACAATACAGTGACCCAAAACAAAAAGGACAAACAATACAATGACCAAAAGAAAAAGGATAAACAATACAGTGACCAAAAGGAAAAGGATAAACAATACAGTGACCAAAAGAAAAAGGACAAACAATACAGTGACGAAAAGAAAAGGGACAAACAATACAGTGACCCTAAACAAAAAGGACAGACAATACAATGACCAAAAGAAAAAGGACAAACAATACAGTGACCAAAGAAAAAGGACAAACAATACAGTGACCAAAAGAAAAAGGATAAACAATACAGTGACCAAAAGAAAGAGGGCAAACAATACAGTGACCAAAAGAAAAAGGACAAACAATACAGTGAGGAAAAGAAAAAGGGCAAACAATACAGTGACCAAAAGAAAAAGGATAAACAATACAGTGACCAAAAGAAAAAGGACAAACAATACAGTGACGAAAAGAAAAAGGTACAAAGAATACAGTGACGAAAAGAAAAAGGACAAACAATACAGTGACGAAAAGAAAAAGGATAAACAATACAGTGACCAAAAGAAAAAGGATAAACAATACAGTGACCAAAAGAAAAAGGACAAACAATACAGTGACCAAAAGAAAAAGGATAAACAATACAGTGACCAAAAGAAAAAGGGCAAACAATACAGTGATCAAAAAAAAAAGGACAAACAATACAGTGACCAAAAGAAAAAGGATAAACAATACAGCGATCAAAAGAAAAAGGGCAAACAATACAGTGACCAAAAGAAAAAGGATATACAATACAGTGACCAAAAGAAAAAGGACAAACAATACAGTGACCAAAAGAAAAAGGACAAAATATGCAATGACCAAAAGAAAAAGGACAAACAATACAGTGACCAAAAGAAAGAGGGCAAACAATACAGTGACCAAAAGAAAAAGGACAAACAATACAGTGACCAAAAGAAAAAGAACAAACAATACAGTGACCAAAAGAAAAAGGACAAACAATACAGTGACGAAAAGAAAAGGGACAAACAATACAGTGACCCTAAACAAAAAGGACAGACAATACAATGACCAAAAGAAAAGGGAAAAACAATACAGTGACCAAAAGAAAAAGGACAAACAATACAGTGACCAAAGAAAAAGGACAAACAATACAGTGACCAAAAGAAAAAGGACAAACAATACAGTGACCAAAAGAAAAAGTACAAACAATACAGTGACCAAAAGAAAAGGGACAAACAATACAGTGACCAAAAGTAAAAGGACAAACAATAGAGTGACCAAAAGAAAAAGGACAAACAATACAGTGACCAAAAGAAAAAGGACAAACAATACAGTGACCAAAAGAAAAAGGATAAACAATACAGTGACCAAAAGAAAGAGGGCAAACAATACAGTGACCAAAAGAAAAAGGACAAACAATACAGTGAGGAAAAGAAAAAGGGCAAACAATACAGTGACCAAAAGAAAAAGGATAAACAATACAGTGACCAAAAGAAAAAGGACAAACAATACAGTGACGAAAAGAAAAAGGTACAAACAATACAGTGACGAAAAGAAAAAGGACAAACAATACAGTTACGAAAAGAAAAAGGATAAACAATACAGTGACCAAAAGAAAAAGGATAAACAATACAGTGACCAAAAGAAAAAGGACAAACAATACAGTGACCAAAAGAAAAAGGATAAACAATACAGTGACCAAAAGAAAAAGGGCAAACAATACAGTGACCAAAAGAAAAAGGACAAACAATACAGTGACCAAAAGAAAAAGGATAAACAATACAGCGATCAAAAGAAAAAGGGCAAACAATACAGTGACCAAAAGAAAAAGGATAAACAATACAGTGACCAAAAGAAAAAGGGCAAACAATACAGTGACCAAAAGAAAAAGGACAAACAATACAGTGACCAAAAAAAAAAGGACAAACAATGCAATGACCAAAAGAAAAAGGACAAACAATACAGTGACCAAAAGAAAGAGGGCAAACAATACAGTGACCAAAAGAAAAAGGAAAAACAATACAGTGACCAAAAGAAAAAGAACAAACAATACAGTGACCAAAAGAAAAAGGACAAACAATACAGTGACCAAAAGAAAAAGGACAAACAATACAGTGACCAAAAGAAAAAGGACAAACAATACAGTGACCAAAAAAAAAAAGGACAAACAATACAATGACCAAAAGAAAAAGGACATACAATACAGTGACGAATAGAAAAGGGAGAAACAATACAGTGACGAAAAGAAAAAGGACAAACAATACAGTGACCAAAAGAAAAATGACAAACAATACAGTGATCAAAAGAAAAAGGACAAAAAATACAGTGACCAAGAGAAAAAGGAGAAACAATACAGTGACCAAAAAAAAAGGATAAACAATACAGTGACCAAATGAACAAGGACAAACAATAGAGTGGCCAAAAGAAAAAGGACAAACAATACAGTGACCAAAAAAAAAAAGGACAAACAATACAATGACCAAAAGAAAAAGGACATACAATACAGTGACGAATAGAAAAGGGAGAAACAATACAGTGACGAAAAGAAAAAGGACAAACAATACAGTGACCAAAAGAAAAATGACAAACAATACAGTGATCAAAAGAAAAAGGACAAAAAATACAGTGACCAAGAGAAAAAGGAGAAACAATACAGTGACCAAAAAAAAAGGATAAACAATACAGTGACCAAATGAACAAGGACAAACAATAGAGTGGCCAAAAGAAAAGGGACAAACAATACAGTGACCAAAAGAAAAAGGACAAGCAATACAGTAGACAGAAGAAAAAGGACAAACAATACAGTGGCCAAAAGAAAAAGGACAAACAATACAGTGACCAAAAGAAAAAGTACAAACAATACAGTGACAAAAAAAAAGGACAAACAATGCAATGACCAAAATAAAAAGGACAACCAATACAGTGACCAAAAGAAAAAGGACAAACAATACAGTGACGAAAAGAAAAAGGACAAACAATACAGTGACCCAAAACAAAAAGGACAAACAAAACAATGACCAAAAGAAAAAGGATAAACAATACAGTGACCAAAAGGAAAAGGATAAACAATACAGTGACCAAAAGAAAAAGGACAAACAATACAGTGACGAAAAGAAAAGGGACAAACAATACAGTGACCCTAAACAAAAAGGACAGACAATACAATGACCAAAAGAAAAAGGAAAAACAATACAGTGACCAAAAGAAAAAGGACAAACAATACAGTGACCAAAGAAAAAGGACAAACAATACAGTGAACAAAAGAAAAAGGACAAACAATACAGTGACCAAAAGAAAAAGTACAAACAATACAGTGACCAAAAGAAAAGGGACAAACAATACAGTGACCAAAAGAAAAAGGACAAACAATACAGTGACCAAAAGAAAAAGGACAAACAATACAGTGACCAAAAGAAAAAGGACAAACAATAGAGTGACCAAAAGAAAAAGGATAAACAATACAGTGACCAAAAGAAAAAGGGCAAACAATACAGTGACCAAAAGAAAAAGGACAAACAATACAGTGACCAAATAAATAAGGACAAACAATGCAATGACCAAAAGAAAAAGGACAAACAATACAGTGACCAAAAGAAAGAGGGCAAACAATACAGTGACCAAAAGAAAAAGGACAAACAATACAGTGACCAAAAGAAAAAGAACAAACAATACAGTGACCAAAAGAAAAAGGACAAACAATACAGTGACCAAAAGAAAAAGGACAAACAATACAGTGACCAAAAGAAAAAGGACAAACAATACAGTGACGAATAGAAAAGGGAGAAACAATACAGTGATGAGAAGAAAAAGGACAAACAATACAGTGACCAAAAGAAAAAGGACAAACAATACAGTGATCAAAAGAAAAAGGACAAAAAATACAGTGACCAAAAGAAAAAGGAGAAACAATACAGTGACCAAAAGAAAAAGGATAAACAATACAGTGACCAAATGAACAAGGACAAACAATAGAGTGGCCAAAAGAAAGGGGACAAACAATACAGTGACCAAAAGAAAAAGGACAAGCAATACAGTAGATAGAAGAAAAAGGACAAACAATACAGTGGCCAAAAGAAAAAGGACAAACAATACAGTGACCAAAAGAAAAAGTACAAACAATACAGTGACCCAAAACAAAAAGGACAAACAATACAATGACCAAAAGAAAAAGGATAAACAATACAGTGACCAAAAGGAAAAGGACAAACAATACAGTGACGAAAAGAAAAAGGACAAACAATACAGTGACCCAAAACAAAAAGGACAAACAATACAATGACCAAAAGAAAAAGGATAAACAATACAGTGACCAAAAGGCAAAGGATAAACAATACAGTGACCAAAGAAAAAGGACAAACAATACAGTGACGAAAAGAAAAGGGACAAACAATACAGTGACCCTAAACAAAAAGGACAGACAATACAATGACCAAAAGAAAAAGGAAAAACAATACAGTGACCAAAAGAAAAAGGACAAACAATACAGTGACCAAAGAAAAAGGACAAACAATACAGTGACCAAAAGAAAAAGGACAAACAATACAGTGACCAAAAGAAAAAGGACAAACAATACAGTGACCAAAAGAAAAAGGATAAACAATACAGTGACCAAAAGAAAGAGGGCAAACAATACAGTGACCAAAAGAAAAAGGACAAACAATACAGTGAGGAAAAGAAAAAGGGCAAACAATACAGTGACCAAAAGAAAAAGGATAAACAATACAGTGACCAAAAGAAAAAGGACAAACAATACAGTGACGAAAAGAAAAAAGTACAAAGAATACAGTGACGAAAAGAAAAAGGACAAACAATACAGTGACGAAAAGAAAAAGGATAAACAATACAGTGACCAAAAGAAAAAGGATAAACAATACAGTGACCAAAAGAAAAAGGACAAACAATACAGTGACCAAAAGAAAAAGGATAAACAATACAGTGACCAAAAGAAAAAGGGCAAACAATACAGTGATCAAAAAAAAAAGGACAAACAATACAGTGACCAAAAGAAAAAGGATAAACAATACAGCGATCAAAAGAAAAAGGGCAAACAATACAGTGACCAAAAGAAAAAGGATAAACAATACAGTGACCAAAAGAAAAAGGGCAAACAATACAGTGACCAAAAGAAAAAGGACAAAATATGCAATGACCAAAAGAAAAAGGACAAACAATACAGTGACCAAAAGAAAGAGGGCAAACAATACAGTGACCAAAAGAAAAAGGACAAACAATACAGTGACCAAAAGAAAAAGAACAAACAATACAGTGACCAAAAGAAAAAGGACAAACAATACAGTGACGAAAAGAAAAGGGACAAACAATACAGTGACCCTAAACAAAAAGGACAGACAATACAATGACCAAAAGAAAAGGGAAAAACAATACAGTGACCAAAAGAAAAAGGACAAACAATACAGTGACCAAAGAAAAAGGACAAACAATACAGTGACCAAAAGAAAAAGGACAAACAATACAGTGACCAAAAGAAAAAGTACAAACAATACAGTGACCAAAAGAAAAGGGACAAACAATACAGTGACCAAAAGAAAAAGGACAAACAATAGAGTGACCAAAAGAAAAAGGACAAACAATACAGTGACCAAAAGAAAAAGGACAAACAATACAGTGACCAAAAGAAAAAGGATAAACAATACAGTGACCAAAAGAAAGAGGGTAAACAATACAGTGACCAAAAGAAAAAGGACAAACAATACAGTGAGGAAAAGAAAAAGGGCAAACAATACAGTGACCAAAAGAAAAAGGATAAACAATACAGTGACCAAAAGAAAAAGGACAAACAATACAGTGACGAAAAGAAAAAGGTACAAACAATACAGTGACGAAAAGAAAAAGGACAAACAATACAGTTACGAAAAGAAAAAGGATAAACAATACAGTGACCAAAAGAAAAAGGATAAACAATACAGTGACCAAAAGAATAAGGACAAACAATACAGTGACCAAAAGAAAAAGGATAAACAATACAGTGACCAAAAGAAAAAGGGCAAACAATACAGTGACCAAAAGAAAAAGGACAAACAATACAGTGACCAAAAGAAAAAGGATAAACAATACAGCGATCAAAAGAAAAAGGGCAAACAATACAGTGACCAAAAGAAAAAGGATAAACAATACAGTGACCAAAAGAAAAAGGGCAAACAATACAGTGACCAAAAGAAAAAGGACAAACAATACAGTGACCAAAAAAAAAAGGACAAACAATGCAATGACCAAAAGAAAAAGGACAAACAATACAGTGACCAAAAGAAAGAGGGCAAACAATACAGTGACCAAAAGAAAAAGGAAAAACAATACAGTGACCAAAAGAAAAAGAACAAACAATACAGTGACCAAAAGAAAAAGGACAAACAATACAGTGACCAAAAGAAAAAGGACAAACAATACAGTGACCAAAAGAAAAAGGACAAACAATACAGTGACCAAAAAAAAAAAGGACAAACAATACAATGACCAAAAGAAAAAGGACATACAATACAGTGACGAATAGAAAAGGGAGAAACAATACAGTGACGAAAAGAAAAAGGACAAACAATACAGTGACCAAAAGAAAAATGACAAACAATACAGTGATCAAAAGAAAAAGGACAAAAAATACAGTGACCAAGAGAAAAAGGAGAAACAATACAGTGACCAAAAAAAAAGGATAAACAATACAGTGACCAAATGAACAAGGACAAACAATAGAGTGGCCAAAAGAAAAGGGACAAACAATACAGTGACCAAAAGAAAAAGGACAAGCAATACAGTAGACAGAAGAAAAAGGACAACAATACAGTGGCCAAAAGAAAAAGGACAAACAATACAGTGACCAAAAGAAAAAGTACAAACAATACAGTGACAAAAAAAAAGGACAAACAATGCAATGACCAAAATAAAAAGGACAACCAATACAGTGACCAAAAGAAAAAGGACAAACAATACAGTGACGAAAAGAAAAAGGACAAACAATACAGTGACCCAAAACAAAAAGGACAAACAATACAATGACCAAAAGAAAAAGGATAAACAATACAGTGACCAAAAGGAAAAGGATAAACAATACAGTGACCAAAAGAAAAAGGACAAACAATACAGTGACGAAAAGAAAAGGGACAAACAATACAGTGACCCTAAACAAAAAGGACAGACAATACAATGACCAAAAGAAAAAGGAAAAACAATACAGTGACCAAAAGAAAAAGGACAAACAATACAGTGACCAAAGAAAAAGGACAAACAATACAGTGACCAAAAGAAAAAGGATAAACAATACAGTGACCAAAAGAAAGAGGGCAAACAATACAGTGACCAAAAGAAAAAGGACAAACAATACAGTGAGGAAAAGAAAAAGGGCAAACAATACAGTGACCAAAAGAAAAAGGATAAACAATACAGTGACCAAAAGAAAAAGGACAAACAATACAGTGACGAAAAGAAAAAGGTACAAAGAATACAGTGACGAAAAGAAAAAGGACAAACAATACAGTGACGAAAAGAAAAAGGATAAACAATACAGTGACCAAAAGAAAAAGGATAAACAATACAGTGACCAAAAGAAAAAGGACAAACAATACAGTGACCAAAAGAAAAAGGATAAACAATACAGTGACCAAAAGAAAAAGGGCAAACAATACAGTGATCAAAAAAAAAAGGACAAACAATACAGTGACCAAAAGAAAAAGGATAAACAATACAGCGATCAAAAGAAAAAGGGCAAACAATACAGTGACCAAAAGAAAAAGGATAAACAATACAGTGACCAAAAGAAAAAGGACAAACAATACAGTGACCAAAAGAAAAAGGACAAAATATGCAATGACCAAAAGAAAAAGGACAAACAATACAGTGACCAAAAGAAAGAGGGCAAACAATACAGTGACCAAAAGAAAAAAGACAAACAATACAGTGACCAAAAGAAAAAGAACAAACAATACAGTGACCAAAAGAAAAAGGACAAACAATACAGTGACGAAAAGAAAAGGGACAAACAATACAGTGACCCTAAACAAAAAGGACAGACAATACAATGACCAAAAGAAAAGGGAAAAACAATACAGTGACCAAAAGAAAAAGGACAAACAATACAGTGACCAAAGAAAAAGGACAAACAATACAGTGACCAAAAGAAAAAGGACAAACAATACAGTGACCAAAAGAAAAAGTACAAACAATACAGTGACCAAAAGAAAAGGGACAAACAATACAGTGACCAAAAGAAAAAGGACAAACAATAGAGTGACCAAAAGAAAAAGGACAAACAATACAGTGACCAAAAGAAAAAGGACAAACAATACAGTGACCAAAAGAAAAAGGATAAACAATACAGTGACCAAAAGAAAGAGGGCAAACAATACAGTGACCAAAAGAAAAAGGACAAACAATACAGTGAGGAAAAGAAAAAGGGCAAACAATACAGTGACCAAAAGAAAAAGGATAAACAATACAGTGACCAAAAGAAAAAGGACAAACAATACAGTGACGAAAAGAAAAAGGTACAAACAATACAGTGACGAAAAGAAAAAGGACAAACAATACAGTTACGAAAAGAAAAAGGATAAACAATACAGTGACCAAAAGAAAAAGGATAAACAATACAGTGACCAAAAGAAAAAGGACAAACAATACAGTGACCAAAAGAAAAAGGATAAACAATACAGTGACCAAAAGAAAAAGGGCAAACAATACAGTGACCAAAAGAAAAAGGACAAACAATACAGTGACCAAAAGAAAAAGGATAAACAATACAGCGATCAAAAGAAAAAGGGCAAACAATACAGTGACCAAAAGAAAAAGGATAAACAATACAGTGACCAAAAGAAAAAGGGCAAACAATACAGTGACCAAAAGAAAAAGGACAAACAATACAGTGACCAAAAAAAAAAGGACAAACAATGCAATGACCAAAAGAAAAAGGACAAACAATACAGTGACCAAAAGAAAGAGGGCAAACAATACAGTGACCAAAAGAAAAAGGAAAAACAATACAGTGACCAAAAGAAAAAGAACAAACAATACAGTGACCAAAAGAAAAAGGACAAACAATACAGTGACCAAAAGAAAAAGGACAAACAATACAGTGACCAAAAGAAAAAGGACAAACAATACAGTGACCAAAAAAAAAAAGGACAAACAATACAATGACCAAAAGAAAAAGGACATACAATACAGTGACGAATAGAAAAGGGAGAAACAATACAGTGACGAAAAGAAAAAGGACAAACAATACAGTGACCAAAAGAAAAATGACAAACAATACAGTGATCAAAAGAAAAAGGACAAAAAATACAGTGACCAAGAGAAAAAGGAGAAACAATACAGTGACCAAAAAAAAAAGGATAAACAATACAGTGACCAAATGAACAAGGACAAACAATAGAGTGGCCAAAAGAAAAGGGACAAACAATACAGTGACCAAAAGAAAAAGGACAAGCAATACAGTAGACAGAAGAAAAAGGACAAACAATACAGTGGCCAAAAGAAAAAGGACAAACAATACAGTGACCAAAAGAAAAAGTACAAACAATACAGTGACAAAAAAAAAGGACAAACAATGCAATGACCAAAATAAAAAGGACAACCAATACAGTGACCAAAAGAAAAAGGACAAACAATACAGTGACGAAAAGAAAAAGGACAAACAATACAGTGACCCAAAACAAAAAGGACAAACAATACAATGACCAAAAGAAAAAGGATAAACAATACAGTGACCAAAAGGAAAAGGATAAACAATACAGTGACCAAAAGAAAAAGGACAAACAATACAGTGACGAAAAGAAAAAGGACAAACAATACAGTGACCCTAAACAAAAAGGACAGACAATACAATGACCAAAAGAAAAAGGAAAAACAATACAGTGACCAAAAGAAAAAGGACAAACAATACAGTGACCAAAGAAAAAGGACAAACAATACAGTGAACAAAAGAAAAAGGACAAACAAAACAGTGACCAAAAGAAAAAGTACAAACAATACAGTGACCAAAAGAAAAGGGACAAACAATACAGTGACCAAAAGAAAAAGGACAAACAATACAGTGACCAAAAGAAAAAGGACAAACAATAGAGTGACCAAAAGAAAAAGGATAAACAATACAGTGACCAAAAGAAAAAGGGCAAACAATACAGTGACCAAAAGAAAAAGGACAAACAATACAGTGACCAAAAAAATAAGGACAAACAATGCAATGACCAAAAGAAAAAGGACAAACAATACAGTGACCAAAAGAAAGAGGGCAAACAATACAGTGACCAAAAGAAAAAGGACAAACAATACAGTGACCAAAAGAAAAAGAACAAACAATACAGTGACCAAAAGAAAAAGGACAAACAATACAGTGACCAAAAGAAAAAGGACAAACAATACAGTGACCAAAAGAAAAAGGACAAACAATACAGTGACATTAAAAAAAAGGACAAACAATACAATGACCAAAGGAAAAAGGACATACAATACAGTGACGAATAGAAAAGGGAGAAACAATACAGTGATGAAAAGAAAAAGGACAAACAATACAGTGACCAAAAGAAAAAGGACAAACAATACAGTGATCAAAAGAAAAAGGACAAAAAATACAGTGACCAAAAGAAAAAGGAGAAACAATACAGTGACCAAAAAAAAAGGATAAACAATACAGTGACCAAATGAACAAGGACAAACAATAGAGTGGCCAAAAGAAAAGGGACAAACAATACAGTAACCAAAAGAAAAAGGACAAGCAATACAGTAGACAGAAGAAAAAGGACAAACAATACAGTGGCCAAAAGAAAAAGGACAAACAATACAGTGACCAAAAGAAAAAGTACAAACAATACAGTGACAAAAAAAAAGGACAAACAATGCAATGACCAAAATAAAAATGAAAACCAATACAGTGACCAAAAGAAAAAGGACAAACAATACAGTGACGAAAAGAAAAAGGACAAACAATACAGTGACCCAAAACAAAAAGGACAAACAATACAATGACCAAAAGAAAAAGGATAAACAATACAGTGACCAAAAGGAAAAGGATAAACAATACAGTGACCAAAAGAAAAAGGACAAACAATACAGTGACGAAAAGAAAAGGGACAACAATACAGTGACCCTAAACAAAAAGGACAGACAATACAATGACCAAAAGAAAAAGGAAAAACAATACAGTGACCAAAAGAAAAAGGACAAACAATACAGTGACCAAAGAAAAAGGACAAACAATACAGTGACCAAAAGAAAAAGGACAAACAATACAGTGACCAAAAGAAAAAGTACAAACAATACAGTGACCAAAAGAAAAGGGACAAACAATACAGTGACCAAAAGAAAAAGGACAAACAATACAGTGACCAAAAGAAAAAGGACAAACAATACAGTGACCAAAGGAAAAAGGACAAACAATACAGTGACCAAAAGAAAAAGGATAAACAATACAGTGACCAAAAGAAAGAGGGCAAACAATACAGTGACCAAAAGAAAAAGGACAAACAATACAGTGAGGAAAAGAAAAAGGGCAAACAATACAGTGACCAAAAGAAAAAGGATAAACAATACAGTGACCAAAAGAAAAAGGACAAACAATACAGTGACGAAAAGAAAAAGGTACAAACAATACAGTGACGAAAAGAAAAAGGACAAACAATACAGTGACGAAACGAAAAAGGATAAACAATACAGTGACCAAAAGAAAAAGGATAAACAATACAGTGACCAAAAGAAAAAGGACAAACAATACAGTGACCAAAAGAAAAAGGGCAAACAATACAGTGACCAAAAGAAAAAGGACAAACAATACAGTGACCAAAAGAAAAAGGACAAACAATACAGTGACCAAAAGAAAAAGGATAAACAATACAGTGACCAAAAGAAAAAGGGCAAACAATACAGTGACCAAAAGAAAAAGGATAAACAATACAGTGACCAAAAGAAAAAGGGCAAACAATACAGTGACCAAAAGAAAAAGGACAAACAATACAGTGACCAAAAAAATAAGGACAAACAATGCAATGACCAAAAGAAAAAGGACAAACAATACAGTGACCAAAAGAAAGAGGGCAAACAATACAGTGACCAAAAGAAAAAGGACAAACAATACAGTGACCAAAAGAAAAAGAACAAACAATACAGTGACCAAAAGAAAAAGGACAAACAATACAGTGACCAAAAGAAAAAGGACAAACAATACAGTGACCAAAAGAAAAAGGACAAACAATACAGTGACCAAAAAAAAAAGGACAAACAATACAATGACCAAAAGAAAAAGGACATACAATAAAGTGACGAATAGAAAAGGGAGAAACAATACAGTGACGAAAAGAAAAAGGACAAACAATACAGTGACCAAAAGAAAAAGGACAAACAATACAGTGATCAAAAGAAAAAGGACAAAAAATACAGTTACCAAAAGAAAAGGGAGAAACAATACAGTGACCAAAAGAAAAAGGACAAACAATACAGTGACCAAATGAACAAGGACAAACAATAGAGTGGCCAAAAGAAAAGGGACAAACAATACAGTGACCAAAAGAAAAAGGACAAGCAATACAGTAGACAGAAGAAAAAGGACAAACAATACAGTGGCCAAAAGAAAAAGGACAAACAATACAGTGACCAATAGAAAAAGTACAAACACTACAGTGACAAAAAAAAAGGACAAACAATGCAATGACCAAAATAAAAAGGACAACCAATACAGTGACCAAAAGAAAAAGGACAAACAATACAGTGACGAAAAGAAAAAGGACAAACAATACAGTGACCCAAAACAAAAAGGACAAACAATACAATGACCAAAAGAAAAAGGATAAACAATACAGTGACCAAAAGAAAAAGGATAAACAATACAGTGACCAAAAAAAAAAGGACAAACAATACAGTGACGAAAAGAAAAGGGACAAACAATACAGTGACCCTAAACAAAAAGGACAGACAATACAATGACCAAAAGAAAAAGGAAAAACAATACAGTGACCAAAAGAAAAAGGACAAACAATACAGTGACCAAAGAAAAAGGACAAACAATACAGTGACCAACAGAAAAAGGACAAACAATACAGTGACCAAAAGAAAAAGTACAAACAATACAGTGACCAAAAGAAAAGGGACAAACAATACAGTGACCAAAAGAAAAAGGACAAACAATAGAGTGACCAAAAGAAAAAGGACAAACAATACAGTGACCAAAAGAAAAAGGACAAACAATACAGTGACCAAAAGAAAAAGGATAAACAATACAGTGTCCAAAAGAAAGAGGGAAAACAATACAGTGACCAAAAGAAAAAGGACAAACAATACAGTGAGGAAAAGAAAAAGGGCAAACAATACAGTGACCAAAAGAAAAAGGATAAACAATACAGTGACCAAAAGAAAAAGGACAAACAATACAGTGACGAAAAGAAAAAGGTACAAACAATACAGTGATCAAAAGAAAAAGGACAACCAATACAATGACCAAAAGAAAAAGGATAAACAATACAGTGACCAAAAGAAAAAGGACAAACAATACAGTGATCAAAAGAAAAAGGATAAACAATACAGTGACGAAAAGAAAAAGGACAAACAATACAGTGACGAAAAGAAAAAGGATAAACAATACAGTGACCAAAAGAAAAAGGATAAACAATACAGTGACCAAAAGAAAAAGGATAAACAATACAGTGACCAAAAGAAAAAGGACAAACAATACAGTGACGAAAAGAAAAAGGTACAAACAATACAGTGACCAAAAGAAAAAGGATAAACAATACAGTGACCAAAAGAAAAAGGATAAACAATACAGTGACCAAAAGAAAAAGGGCAAACAATACAGTGACCAAAAGAAAAGGGATAAACAATACAGTGACCAAAAGAAAAAGGACAAACAATACAGTGACCATAAGAAAAAGGACAAACAATACAGTGACCAAAAGAAAAAGGATAAACAATACAGTGACCAAAAGAAAAAGGGCAAACAATACAGTGACCAAAAGAAAAAGGACACACAATACAGTGACCAAAAGAAAAAGGATAAACAATACAGTGACCAAAAGAAAAAGGGCAAACAATACAGTGACCAAAAGAAAAAGGATAAACAATACAGTGACCAAAAGAAAAAGGGCAAACAATACAGTGACCAAAAGAAAAAGGACAAACAATACAGTGACCAAAAAAAAAAGGACAAACAATGCAATGACCAAAAGAAAAAGGACAAACAATACAGTGACCAAAAGGCAAAGGATAAACAATACAGTGACCAAAGAAAAAGGACAAACAATACAGTGACCAAAAGAAAAAGGACAAACAATACAGTGACCAAAAGAAAAAGGATAAACAATACAGTGACCAAAAGAACAAGGACAAACAATACAGTGACCAAAAGAAAAAGGAAAAACAATACAGTGACCAAAAGAAAAAGGACAAACAATACAGTGACCAAAAGAAAAAGGATAAACAATACAGTGACCAAAAGAACAAGGACAAACAATACAGTGACCAAAAGAAAAAGGAAAAACAATACAGTGACCAAAAGAACAAGGACAAACAATACAGTGACCAAAAGAAAAAGGAAAAACAATACAGTGACCAAAAGAAAAAGGATAAACAATACAGTGACCAAAAGAAAAAGGGCAAGCAATACAGTGACCAAAAGAAAAAGGACAAACAATACAGTGACCAAAAACAAAAGGACAAACAATGCAATGACCAAAAGAAAAAGGACAAACAATACAGTGACCAAAAGAAAAAGGATAAACAATACAGTGACCAAAAGAAAAAGGACAAACAATACAGTGACCAAAAGAAAAAGGTTAAACAATACAGTGACCAAAAGAACAAGGACAAACAATACAGTGACCAAAAGAAAAAGGAAAAACAATACGGTGACCCAAAGAACAAGGACAAACAATACAGAGACCAAAAGAAAAAGGAAAAACAATACAGTGACCCAAAAGAAAAGGGACAAACAATACAGTGACCAAAAGAAAAAGGAAAAACAATACAGTGACCAAAAGAAAATGATACCAAAGGGGTAATCAGAAGCTGTAAATCGACGAAGAACAGACACTACAAAAGGACAAACAATGCAATGACCAAAAGAAAAAGGACAACCAATACAATGACCAAAAGAAAAAGGACAAACAATACAGTGACCAAAAGAAAAAGGACAAACAATACAGTGACCAAAAGAAAAAGGACAAACAATACAGTGACCAAAAGAAAAAGGACAAACCAAACAGTGACCAAAAGAAAAAGGACAAACAATACAGTGATCAAAAGAAAAAGGACAAACAATACAGTGACCAAAAGAAAAAGGACACACAATGATCTATAAAACACAACACAGAAAACTAAAGATCGAGGCAAGAAAAGTTTGAAGATACCAAAGGGGTAAGTGGAAGCTGTAAATCAAAGGACAGACAATACAATGACCAAAAGAAAAAGGACAAACAATGATCTATGAAACATTACACAGAAAACTAAAGATTGGGGCAAGAAAAGATTGAAGATACCAAAGGGGTAATCAAAAGCTGTAAATCAAAGGACAGACAATACAATGACCAAAAGAAAAAGGACAAACAATGATCTATAAAACACTACACAGAAAACTAAAGATTGAGACAAGAAAAGATTGAAGATACCAAAGGGGTAATCAGAAGCTATAAATCAAAGAACAGACAATACAATGACCAAAAGAAAAAGATTTATAAAACACTACACAGAAAACTAAAGATCAAGCAACACGAATCCCACTAAAAACAGGGAGTGAACTCGGGTGCTCCGGAAAGGTACGCAGTTCCTGCTCTAGATGTGGTACCCGTCGTGTTTAAAAAACTTTCTTTTCATAATATTGAATTAATATCGTTATCGTCAAGCGTGGAGAATCCGAGAAGAAAGTAGCTTCAAGCACTCATCGTCCAAATAAAAAAAAGCAATGGTTGTTATGACGACAGTGTCAATCTTGAATTTCAGCAGGTCAGATTGCAAATATTTATGACGTCCCATGTGTATCATTCTTACATTTGAGGGTTGGTATTATTACTCCCATGTGGAAAACACTTACATGACAACATCATTTCATTAAGAGGGGAGGTTTGGACCAATGTGGAAAACACTTACATGACAACATCATTTCATTAAGAGGGGAGGTTTGGACCAATGTGGAAAACACTTACATGACAACATCATTTCATTAAGAGGGGAGGTTTGGACCAATGTGGAAAACACTTACATGACAACATCATTTCATTAAGAGGGGAGGTTTGGACCAATGTGGAAAACACTTACATGACAACATCATTTCATTAAGAGGGGAGGTTTGGACCAATGTGGAAAACACTTACATGACAACATCATTTCATTAAGAGGGGAGGTTTGGACCAATGTGGAAAACACTTACATGACAACATCATTTCATTAAGAGGGGAGGTTTGGACCAATAAAACTAGTTTAGCCCGTCTACTTTTTTATCTATTGAATTGCCTGTACCTAATCAGGAAAGTGAGCGGTCATGTATGACTTTTGAACTGATCCGACAGTGTGGTATTTTTTTTTTATTTTCTTATTAAAGGGGAACGAAACCCATTCATATTGCAGGGTTATAAAACGTAATTTCTCCTTAAAAAGGTAATACACTACATTTTCTGGTTAAAAGAATCGCAGAAAGCTATTAATTGGGCATTTGGGTATGCTAATATCAAATATCATCAATTCCCCCAGCTAGGCAGCTGCTATACTGAGAAAGGTAATGACGTCACACTGTCTCTTGTGAGTAATTCATGCATTTGTTATCAATGCAATGCACATTATCAACCAATCAAGAAAATTAACATTTACAGAGTTTTAATGAATGGGAATCAGACAATATGGTTTAAGTTCCTTATAATGTTGATCCAGAATATTCGGTAGATGAAATTAACAGTTAAACACCGACACAATAGCGCAGACACCCCCTTTTCTCTACGACTCCTATCATTTTCCAGAACATTCATATCCCACCTACAATATGTTTTTTGTTTTCTACCAAAAATATAGGTGTGAAAGATATCTTGGCTCGAGTATTTTGCTTATCTTCGACTATATTAGAATTTGTGTCTTTAGCGAATGTTATTTGCTATAGGCGCACGGAAACCAGTCCAGACGGTGTGATGTTGAATAATTTGCAATTGAAGTGAAAATAGACCATGTTAGCAAACATACATCGATCACCACCTAAGCATGACATTGTATTGACTTTTTTTTATTACATAGATATAACATCTTATGCTATCTTTTTAGATATAAGAAATTTGTTTTGTAAACATAGATTTTTTTAATAGAAAGAAAGTTTAAACAGTGATGATCTACAATTTCACCAACAATTCTGGTATGAATGACTCTGATCTTGTTTTCACTTTCTTTGTTTGTTTGTTTGTACTTTTCTTTTAATTGCTACTTCATAGATTATTGGTTAATGGGTCGACAAACCTTTCTAAAATTAAATGTTTGAAGATACCAAAGGGGTAATCAGAAAATGTGAATCGAAAAAGGATATAAAATGCAATTACTAAATGAAAAAGGACAAAAGGATAAACAAAGGTCTACCAAAGATTGAGTAAAACGTACCAAATACTACACAAAAAACTAAAGATTGGGTAAAGCGTACCAAATACTACACAAAAAACTAAAGATTGAGTAAAACGTACCAAATACTACACAGAAAACTAAAGATTGAGTAAAACGTACCAAATACTACACAAAAAATTAAGATTGAGTAAAACGTACCAAATACTACACAAAAAACTAAAGATTGAGTAAAGCGTACCAAATACTACACAAAAAACTAAAGATTGAGTAAAACGTACCAAATACTACACAAAAAACTAAAGATTGAGTAAAACGTACCAAATACTACACAAAAAACTAAAGATTGAGTAAAGCGTACCAAATACTACACAGAAAACTAAAGATTGAGTAAAACGTACCAAATACTACACAAAAAACTAAAGATTGAGTAAAGCGTACCAAATACTACACAAAAAACTAAAGATTGAGTAAAACGTACCAAATACTACACAGAAAACTAAAGATTGAGTAAAGCGTACCAAATACTACACAAAAAACTAAAGATTGAGTAAAACGTACCAAATACTACACAAAAAACTAAAGATTGAGTAAAACGTACCAAATACTACACAAAAAACTAAAGATTGAGTAAAACGTACCAAATACTACACAGAAAACTAAAGATTGAGTAAAACGTACCAAATACTACACAAAAAACTAAAGATTGAGTAAAACGTACCAAATACTACACAAAAAATTAAGATTGAGTAAAACGTACCAAATACTACACAAAAAACTGAAGATTGAGTAAAACGTACCAAATACTACACAAAAAACTAAAGATTGAGTAAAACGTACCAAATACTACACAAAAAACTAAAGATTGAGTAAAACGTACCAAATACTACACAAAAAACTAAAGATTGAGTAAAACGTACCAAATACTACACAAAAAACTAAAGATTGAGTAAAACGTACCAAATACTACACAAAAAACTAAAGATTGAGTAAAACGTACCAAATACTACACAGAAAACTAAAGATTGAGTAAAACGTACCAAATACTACACAAAAAACTAAAGATTGAGTAAAACGTACCAAATACTACACAAAAAACTAAAGATTGAGTAAAACGTACCAAATACTACACAAAAAACTAAAGATTGAGTAAAACGTCCCAAATACTACACAAAAAACTAAAGATTGAGTAAAACGTACCAAATACGACACAGAAAACTAAAGATTGAGTAAAACGTACCAAATACTACACAAAAAACTAAAGATTGAGTAAAAGGAGTCGGGTTACTATTGTCATAAACCCAGTGAAAAGTCATGAATAAGGAACAGATTGGATTGTGATTACGACAAACGGAACATATCCGTGGTCATTTGTGACACAGGTGTACACTAAATAAAAGGATATTTAGTAATCATATGTAGATACAGCAGAACATATAGACTTGCTATGTTTAAATCATGACTGACCATTTATATCTATTAAAGCTCGTTACTTAATACATGTGATCAGTCTAGATTACAACTTTCATAGTTACAGAAATTATTAATAACAAGGGGACTTGTAGCAAATTCACAGAAAATAAAATATGTTAAGCACAATTAGTGTGATCACTTAGACAGACCTTTATTCTTTTACGCAAAATTTGCTATGAGATTAAATGAACAATATTTTATTTTGCATGATATGGTTAAAAATGAAAAAAAAATACAAAAAAATACTACAAGGTTAGAACAAGTTCAAAATCAAAATGGAAATTCGATAACCCTAAAACTTTATCAGTAGTAGTTCACCATATATCCAACCACAATGCAGGGGCGGATCCAGGTTTTCAAGTTAGGTGGGGGGGGGGGTGCACTTAAAAAAATTGCGCCGAGCGGAGGGAGGTGCGAAAATGTTTGGGGTATTTCGAGTGAAAAATCACGATTTTACGCCAAAAAATCTTATTTTTTTTCAATTTTAGTGGGGGTGCGCTCCGGGTGCAAACTGGCTCTGTCCAACCTCAAACTTCTCAAACACCGTAAAAATGACAAAGACAATGTATATAGTGGGAATGAATCTAGGTTCTTGATTTGGACAAAATAAGCAAAGCAAATATGTTAGAGTTGTCTTTCCTGAACTTACCCACCTGTACTGGACTCATTTTGAGAGGATGTATTCCAGCGGAACGGATTTTTGTATCATCCATACTTTAAAAAAAAAGAGTTTAAGTGGATCCTATATATTTGATAACCTTTTAGATAATTGAAAGACTATTTATTGAAGTTAATTATATTACAGGTAAGTCGTATAATTATCATAAATTAAATCACACACTGTTTCTCAATCTATATAATTATATGTATTTCATGTATATGAACCATAATAAATACGAATGAAATTCGTATTTTTTTCTCATTTCTAAGCTTTCAGTATTTGGATAAAAAATGAAGATGGGTTGTTTTTTGTTGTTTTTTTTTAGCAGTTGCCGGTAGTAACCAATGGCCGATGCGATTTATTTTACACGTGGTTACTATAAATATATCTATCCATCAAGACACACATTTTTCCTATCACCTATTGATCAGAATCATCCAGCCATCAGAAGGTTAGAACGTTCACTATTATAAGTTTTTTACGCACCTATCCGTAGATATGGAAATTTTAACATCCATGACTGGGTTGCACAAACGTCATTTAAATTAAGTTAATAACTTAAGAATCCCTTTGAATATCAGCAAGGCCCAATATGACCTGTCAGTTTTCTAATTATATGCTAACTCATGATCTATATTGTTTGTCAGTATGTCATATGTCATATGACCAACCCCAAGGCGACTGACTGGCTTTTCATCAGGTTGAGGAGGTAAACAATATGTGAATTTCCCAGTAACATGATCATTTTTTTTTAGTGTAGTTGGTACATAAGAGGTGTGAGAAGTAGTTTTACAATGGAAAATACTGAAATGTGGAACAAATGTTCACCAGACACCAATCCAATTCATTTGTAAAGTAAACTGAACTATTTAAATTGCACATCAGGCATAACCTATGCAAGTGCTCTCCCTCAATGACTAAGGACATCAAGTATAATGATAAGAATAATTAATTAATTTACATTGTAATTAAGTGTACAAAAAAATTTTACTTGGGAGAATTTCAAAATTTTGTATTAATTTTAAAACTGTCCATTTATTCATTATAATTGTGAATTTTGCCAATTTAGAGTGTGAATAAGTTAACTTGTAGTTAATATATTCTTCTGTATATTAAGGATACATATGTACATGTATATATAGGCACATAAGAAGGCATATTCATACATATGCATACTACACATGTACACATAAGTATAGATATTTATTTGTTTAAACATCTTAAGCAATAAATTAAAAAAGATTCAAAGCAAATAATACAAAATCAAATTGAAAAATGTTAATATTAATAGTCAAGTCTTTTGGTTCCACAAATAAAGGTGTGGAAGAGTTCATAATAAGTACATTATCATCAAAAGAAAGGTCATGTGATCCCTTTAAGAGTACATCAATGTTTAGGAAGTAGTTTTCGATTTATGGTAAGCCAGGAATACAATTTGCTGTGGTCCACCTAATGTTTCATTATCCAATGTCTTTACCATAATATTTGTTCAAAATTAAATTCATTAAAACACAGAAACGGTCAGAAAAACTTTGATTAAAAACTGTCAACAACAAAAGATATATTTTTTTTACATGAAAATTTAACAGAAATTTTACCATATATAATTTTTATTTTATTTTTTAATCAGCAGATAGATATATAATTTCTTATAGCTGACAACTTGTAATTGAATGTCTTTCTTTTTCTTAATTTCTGGGTGAATAGCTATAAATATATCACATTTTTTTAATAGAATTTTAAATGTTAAAAAATTAATCAAATATATAATTTTTAATCATTTTTTAAAACATGGTGTAATGTGTCCAGAGTTATTGAAAAGTATCGGTTTTATCGGTTTTGCCGACAAAAAATGTGAAGTCCGATAAAAACAACATAAATATCGGCCCGATTAAAAAAAAATGCGATGTTTAAATTTTTTTCGGAAATTCGTACCCGCTCCGCATAATGGTTTTCATATTATAGTGAAGAACCATTCGGAATTCCGATTGTTATTTCCAATGTCGGATGAGACCCGAGAGCTTCCGTACTATAAAACAACAAACAAGCATGGCTACATCGTGGCCGATTAAATTTCACACAGATGGGTGTGAAGAGCTCAGAACAAAAAATAATGAAAATTGCGAAGCCTATAGAAGCGGTTATTTTTAAGCAGCTGTACTAGATAAGATAAGATTTTATTGGTCCAAATCAAAGGGCCCACGAAGGGGCATATAAACATAATAAAACATAAGGTGATTGCATAAAATATCATATAAATTATAAATACAAGAATGAGAGACATGACTAGTGTTAAAATATGCGATACCAGCTATCCGAAGCAGTGACTTTTTAACAGGAAATCACACATGCATATTAAAGTATCTTTATTTTCTGAGTTTAAAAGCCAGACCTTGGCTACAAAATGACAACGAAAATTTGTGTTGAACATTACGGCCCAATAGTCAATACGGGGATAAGTTTTAAAAATTTGCAGGGCTCAAGTAAAAAATTTCTTTTCTTCGCAGGTTCCAAAAAATATTAAATCAGTACAGTATCTGACCAAGGCATGAGAAAACTTGTGTACAAAAATGGGCATTGACACAACAAACAGCAGCTCACAAAACTGTCGTGCATGGCTCTTAAAGAGCACACTAGAAAAGACCTTGAATCAAAATTTAGGAATATTTATGCCTTGATTAAAAAAAATAGGCTAATATCTGACATTGCATGGCTTAATCAGTTAGACAGGGAAAAAGGACTAGATCATAGTAAAACCTATGACATATATGACTGCAGCGATGTGTTTTATGGAATTTATTTCCCTCAGAGAGGGAAAAATTCATTGGCAATTTGTCTTCCTCACCATGTATACCAGTACAGATGACAGTGACTGTGTTACTGAACAGGAAACTATATTTATTAGAAACTGTGTCCAGGGATTTGTGTGTATTGGTGAACCCAAAACAACCAGTTCTGAAGATATGTTTGCCTGTGTAAATGAAAACTATTTAACCAATCATAAGTCTAAATTTGTTGGATTTGGTTGTGATGGGGCTTCTAATATGATGGGATGTAAGACTGGTCTGGTTACTCGTCTCAGGAATGTTACCCAGAAGTGGAAGATATTGGAAATGATACTATAGAGAAGTAAAAATTGAAAGTGAGAGGGAAATCAGAGTAATAAGGAGGGAGAGAGAGACACTGAGGAAAATAGGGACGAGAGTGATGTAAACATTGATGGCGAGATTGATAGTGAATCAGAGTGTGAGCAGAGTGAAGATGAAACTTTTAGAAATGTTAACAAATTTGTAGAAATAGATTTGAATTTGATTTGATTTTTGGTGTTTTAGCGCCACTTTCAGCTATATTATTGCGACCAGTTTTAGTGGTGGAGGAAGCCAATATTTCAGCTATATCATTGCGACCAGTTTTAGTGGTGGAGGAAGCCAATATTTCAGCTATATCATTGCGACCAGTTTTAATGGTGGAGGAAGCCAGAGTACCCGGAGAGAATCACCGACCATGGGCAAGCAACTGGTAAACTTTATCACTTGCGGCTACAAGTTGAGTGCACCCTTTTTGTAATTTACAAAGCCGGGCGCGAACCCACGCCGTATTGGTGATAGGCTTGTACGAGCTGTTTGATCCAGCGATCTAACTCATTGAACCACCCAGGCCCTATGTAGAAATAGAAGATGAAATGGAGTACATGTATAATTAAAACATAATACAACTGGTGTGTTTACTTATTTCATTCTGATTTTCAAAATTTTATTTTTTTAAAGTTATTTCGGACTGATAAAAGTTTGTTCGGACTGACAAAATTCTGAAGGGTATCAGACCGAATGACTGACACAAGAAAATAAATTTCAAGAACTCTGTGTGTCACTACTGGCTTTCGATAGATTTTTCCCCCAGTATGGAAGTCGCTATGCTTCTATTTTTAGATATTTGCAGACAATGTAACAGACGACAAATACAGGGGTTTGGAGTCGAGTACGTTGTTGTATTTGCTAAGAAAAATAACAATTATGTGGAGACAGAAATGGGAATAGTGAAAAAGGTATTTTGGGCAGTTGCTTGTAGTAATTTTATTGCTTACCTCTCTGAATGGCATTTTTGTTGAACTTTTGTAGTATTCTCGAGTCAGTAACTACAGACGCTTTACTATCGATGATTTCCGGTTGGGGACGTCACGATGTTCCGAATGACAGCTAAACATACCGACCTATCGAAATCGAGGTTACTATCGAATCCCGGATACTATAAAATATTTTCATGCCGTGCATGCTATGTTGTTTCAACAAATACCTTTTCATTAGACTGGTTATAATTCTTGGTCGTTGCAAGTGTAAATTAAAATAACACTTGCTAAGTATGACATTTAAAATATTCTGCTTAACAAGGTGTAAAAATATGCATTCGAATATTTAACCTTTTGGGGCCCTAACACTTGTTTGACGAAATATATAGGTCAGAGTTAGTGACAGTGTAAACAAAAATCAGCTGGTCTTTTTAAAATATTGGAGATATCTATAATAATATAGGCACCTTCTGTTAAATTTATTGAGGATTCACATCCCTGGAGACCAACAAAACTTGAACAGTCTTTCATCATGTCGACAATCTTTTCTGTTTCATTGCTCAATTTTTTGGCTGGAGGTCCACCGCCAGTTTGAGTAGCATATTTTTTCCTGTCTGCATACTGCTTTTTTGCACTAGTCTGCATATTTTGCCATTTTGTTTTCACTTCGTTATCGGTTCTGTAGTGTAAGCCGAGCGAATTAATCTGGACAGCAATGTTTTTCCAAATAGAGATCTTTCTGCTGATGGTCACCGAATTGGTGAGTTTGCTACTCAGTGTGGACATATTTTCCTGCACCAACTGTTGAAGTAGTGTGATTTCGGAACTATCCCAATTTGAACTCCTTTTTCTCTTATCGTCTGCAAAATTCTCCATTTTATTTTTCAACATTAATCGCGAAAATGCACGCGCAATGTTGAATTGTGGGATATTAAACAAGGTTTAACTATAATTACAAACTTTAATTGACACTTACTTAAAATTAGCCTTAAATATGCTTTGTGCAACCGAATTTAAACAGTTGTTTAACTAATTGATACTTAGTGATTTAAATAACACTTATCTTTTAATTGGTATTTAATTTAAATGACGTTTGTTCAACCCAGTCCTGAAGTGGCCAAGTACACCCTGAGGCGCAGCCGAAGGGTGTACAGGCTACTGAAGTGTGTTACACTCCATATCTACGGATAGGAACATAAATAACATAATAGTCCCCAGTTATAGTCCAAAATAAGACATGTTTGACTCCGGCTGCCAATGTAAAAGTGACATTTTCTTTGTTTTTGGGAAGAATAAGTAAAAAATATGAAAGTTTCGAGTCTTTTTTACCCAATGTAGGGTACTACCAAGAACCCTACAGTTGATCAAATTAATGACTTTAAATTCAGTATATAGCTAAAATTAACTAAATTTCATTTTGGAGCGCAACGTCGCGAGCTTTAACGTCATATTATCCCCGTTTTGAAAATTATAACAACATTTGATTGGTTAAATGGCTTGCTACACCCGGGAATAATGGGTTTTTCATACCCGGGGTTTTAACCAATCAAAAGTTGTCATAATTTTCAAACCGGAGATAATAAATATTCTAACCTGTGTCTTGTAGTTAAGCACACTGTATCATTGCTAGCGTTCTAAGTGCACACATGACAATTATACAGTCAAAACTGCTTTAAAAGGCACCTCCACATAACTAACAATCATTGTCTATTAAGGGCAGCCTCATTTCCCCCATAAATGAATAGTGAATATAATTTCAAACAGTATTTAAAGGCCATTTCAGGGGTCGACTTAAGAATGATTTCTAACAAAGGACGCATTTTCAAATTCCCTTGAATGTTCTTTATATACAGGCGTGACTGTATGTGTATTTAACGTAATGTAGTATTCTACATTGTCAGAATAATAGTTTGTAAACGTAATTTGATACTTTGCTGAAAAGGGGGAGAATTTTAAACTCTTCGTTTTCTATTTATATGTAAGTTTTACAATTTTCTGTTGAGATATTTATGAAGTATGTTCTTAGTACATATTCAATATTCATTGATGTTTATTTATACTATAACTAATTGACGAGTAACATTATCAAAAATATGTCACGAATGACCAAATAACACAGTAACTCACGAATGCGCGCAACGTTATTTGGTCATGAGTGACATATTTTTGATAATGAAACTCGTCAATTAGTTATAGTATTTATTATATAGATAAAAAAAATGTTTCGATTCGAATTTAATATAAAATGAGTTTAATTGTACTATATTACGTGTGTAGCGTAGGGATATACTATAATGTGTATCGCTTCAAAAAACATGGCACCATCCACCCACGACAATAAAATAATTAAAATGCTTACCTTGAAATATTATTTTAGTTAAATTTGATCCAAATTGAAGCGTACACGAAGCCAAATAACGTCTAATTTTTACGTTTCAAACTGGAAGTCTTCATATGACGTCGACAACGAAATGGTGCGAAATATAGCGAGAGTGAAATAAAAACGATAATTTCACTAGTGAAATTATCGTTTTTATTTAACTCGGAAATCACGGTATTTCATCGATATCTATATAATAATGAAGGTTAAGAAATCTGGAATCATAATTCGTGTATGCCAACCACAATAGAACGAAACAGTCTTCTGACAAAATCAAACAGTAATAATTTACAAAATAGCCAACCACAATAGCAAGAAACAGTAAACTAACAAAATCAAACAGTAATAGTTTACAAAATAGCCACCCACAATAGCACGAAACAGTCTTCTAACAAAATCAAAGAGTAATAGTTTACAAAATAGCCATCCACAATAGCACGAAACATTCATCTGACAAAATCAAACAGTAATAGTTTACAAAATAGTCAAGCAGAATAGCAAGAATCAGTCTTCTTAGAAAATCAAACAGTAATAGTTTACAAAATAGCCACCCACAATAGCACGAAACAGTCTTCTAACAAAATCAAAGAGTAATAGTTTACAAAATAGCCATCCACAATAGCACGAAACAGTCTTCTGACAAAATCAAACAGTAATAGTTTACAAAATAGGCAACCACAATAGCACGAAACAGTCTTCTTAGAAAATTAAACAGTAATAGTTTACAAAATAGCCAAGTACAATAACACGAAACAGACTTCTGACAAAATTAAACAGTTATAGTTTACAAAATAGCCAACCACAATAGCACGAAACTGTCTTCTTAGAAAATCAAACAGTAATAGTTTACAAAATAGCCAACCACAATAGCACGAAACAGTCTTCTTACAAAATCAAACAGTAATAGTTTACAAAATAGCCAACCACAATAGCACGAAACTGTCTTCTTAGAAAATCAAACAGTAATAGTTTACAAAATAGCCAACCACAATAGCACGAAACAGTCTTCTTACAAAATCAAACAGTAATAGTTTACCAAATAGCCAAGTACAATAATACGAAACAGACTTCTGACAAAATTAAACAGTTATAGTTTACAAAATAGCCAACCACAATAGCACGAAACAGTCTTCTTAGAAAATCAAACAGTAATAGTTTACAAAATAGCCAACCACAATAGCACGAAACAGTCTTCTTACAAAATCAAACAGTAATAGTTTACAAAATAGCCAACCACAATAGCACGAAACAGTCTTCTTACAAAATCAAACAGTAATAGTTTACAAAATAGCCAAGAACAATAGCACGAAACAGTCTTCTGACAAAATCAAACAGTAATAGTTTACAAAATAGCCAACCACAATAGCACGAAACAGTCTTCTTAGAAAATTAAACAGTAATAGTTTACAAAATAGCCAACCACAATAACACGAAACAGACTTCTGACAAAATTAAAAAGTTATAGTTTACAAAATAGCCAACCACAATAGCACGAAACTGTCTTCTTAGAAAATCAAACAGTAATAGTTTACAAAATAGCCAACCACAATAGCACGAAACAGTCTTCTTACAAAATCAAACAGTAATAGTTTACAAAATAGCCAAGTACAATAGCACGAAACAGTCTTCTGACAAAATCAAACAGTAATAGTTTACAAAATAGCCAAGTACAATAGCACGAACCAAACATTTGGTGATTGTATGAGCTTTTTAAACAGGTGCAGAAACAAACCTTTAGTGATTGTATGAGTTTTATAAACAGGTGCAGAACCAAACATTTGGTGATTGTATGAGCTTTTTAAACAGGTGCAGAACCAAACATTTGGTGATTGTATGAGTTTTGTAAACAGGTGCAGAACCAAACATTTGGTGACTGTATGAGCTTTATAAACAGGTGCAGAACCAAACATTTGGTGATTGTATGAGCTTTATAAGCATATGTAGAACCAAACCTTTGGTGATTGTATGAGCTTCATAAACAGGTGCAGAACCAAACATTTGGTGATTGTATGAGCTTTATAAACAGGTGCAGAACCAAACATTTGGTGATTGTATGAGCTTTATAAACAGGTGCAGAACCAAACATTTGATGATTGTATGAGCTTTTTAAACAGGTGCAGAAACAAACCTTTGGTGATTGTATGAGTTTTGTAAACAGGTGCAGAACCAAACCTTTGGTGATTGTATGAGCTTTATAAACAAATCCAGAATCAAACCTTTTGTGATATTATATGCTTTATAGACAGGTGCAGAACTAAACCTTTGGTGATTGTATGAGCTTTTTAAACAAGTGCAGAACTAAACCTTTGGTGAGTGCATGAGCTTTATAAACAGGCGCAGAACCGAGTCTTTTGTGATTATACGAGCTTGATAAACAGGTGCAGAACCGAGCCTTTCGTATATTTTTCAGCCATATTTCGTAGCGATTCTAAATGAATATGATACTGCCAAATTGTCTAGAAAGAGCGGAAGCAACTGTCGTGTTTTATTCTTCAAAAAAAAAGAAGAAGACAAGACGTCAAAATAAAAAAAGATAGGAATGAAAGTTAGAAGATACCAAAGTGGTAAGCCGTCAATCGAAGCAGGACAGACAATAAAATGGTCAAAAGAAAAACGACCAAAGGACAAACAATGAGCTACAACTGATTAGTTGAATATGGATAAGGGTTTTGGTTTTTAACGCCACTTTCAACAATATTTCAGCTATATCGTGGTGGTAAGTTTGATTGATGGTGGAAACCGGAGTGCCTGGATAAAACAACCGTCCTGTCACACTTTATATAACACGAAGTTGTCTCTAGTAGACTGTTATTTTCACCTTATTCTATCATTTTCAGATTATCACAATGGAACATAAAAAGAAAGTTATCATTTTTCTACTTGTGTGTGCTGCTATTTTGACCTTGATTATAAAACCACACAACAAAGTTATATATCCTATGATTGATATAACCCGGAAAGTATTTAATGTAATTGGAGGTCAGACTGAGTCTTCTACACTAGATGGAGGTCATAACACCTCTACATTACTCAGAGGTCATAATACCTCTAAACCAATCAACTACAACAATACTAATCCAGTTGAGGCTATCCGTCAAGATTGTGGCCAACTTTGCGATACTTCAAGAAAGGGATCCACTGGTCCGTTCTTCAACCACATACATGCCGATATAAATTGTGATGCTATTTTTAGAAACCCATTTATAGATCGTTCTCACGGATTACCTAAGGCACCACGTAAAATTCCACAAGAATTATTGAAGGATTTTACTATGAATAATCGCTTGCCTGTGCGACAATATTATTTGGACAAACCTTATTTAGGCAATAAAGCACGAACACCAGTATGGACGGAACAATTAATTGATAGTTGGGTTGAAAAGGCGAAGAAGGGAAAATTAGAAGGTAATTATTATATGGCAGAAACCAATGCTCTACGAGATGGTCTGAAACACGCACCAGGGATTCAGAATGGACGTGTTTTAGTGATTGGTTCTGAAAATCCATGGCTTGAAGCATGTGTGTTAGAAGCTGGTGCTCGAGAAGTGGTGACTTTAGAATATGGAAGTATTATATCTGAACATCCAAAAGTTAAAACATTAGTGCCATATGAATTTCGCATGCGATATCTTAACAATACATTAGGTAGATTTGACGCTGTAGCCACATTTAGTTCAGTAGAACATTCAGGTTTAGGACGGTACGGTGATGCCTTAAACCCCTGGGGTGATATAATAGCCATTGCTAGAGCTTGGTGTGTGACCAAGGAAGGTGGCTCTTTAACAATAGGTGTAATGTATAATTATGATCATGAATATATTAGATTTAACGCTGATCGGTGGTATGGTAAAATACGGTACCCATATCTTACTACTAATTGGAAACAGTTATATCAAGGTCGAGGGTCACAGCGTGTCCATGTGTTTACAAAATAAATATAGGTTGAAGAGGCTTTATTAGGTATTATGCCTTATATTAATGAAGGCTGCTTTCAATATTCAAGACGGGCACGTTTTTAAAAACTAGTACGAATTTTTTTTTAATTGAACCATTCTTAAAACATTGTTATTCTCAAGAAAATGAGTTGCTTATTAACATTACCAGTGTTTACAGAATACACAAATCACCATTTCTCATTTTTCTATTTGATCAAGCATATTTATGTCGAATTGTTTTATATAGATAACATGACATTCGTAATAACAGAACGTAAGGAATGCCACTCAACTGCAGGCTAGGGGACGGTTCACACTCATTGTAGGGTATGAGTTATTCTTATCGTTGAAGACCCTATTGTGACTGAAATGTTTCTTTACTTTTATATGTGTCTAAGTGTAATGTTGGAAAGTATCTCTTGTTCATTTACATCTATATCATGTCTCACTGCAAGCTGTTCCTTTACATTAATATGTGTTTAAGTGTAATGTTGGATAGTTTCTCATGTTCATCTACATCCATATCCTTTCTCACTACAAGCTGTTCCGTTACTTCAATTGTTGTCTAATAAGTGTATTGTTGGATAGTCTCTCATGCTCATTTACATCCATATCCTTTCTCACTACAAGTTGTTGTTTTACTTTAATTGCTGTCTAATAAGTGTATTGTTGGATAGTTTCTCATGTGCATTTACATCCATATCCTTTCTCACTTCAAGTTGCTCTTTTACTTTAATTTGTGTCTAAGTGTAATGTTGGATAGTTGCTTATCCGTTCTCACTACAAGCTGTTCCGTTACTTTAAGTTGTGTCCAAGTGTAATACTGGCTAGTCTCTGATGTTATTTCAACGGCTATATCTTTTGTCAGTTACTTTAATTTGTGTCCAAGTGTAATACTGGCTAATGTCTCATGTTATTTTAACAGCTATATCTTTTGTCAGTTACTTTAATTTGTGTCCAAGTGTAATACTGGCTAGTCTCTCATGTTATTTTAACAGCTATATCTTTTGTCAGTTACTTTAATTTGTGTCCAAGTGTAATACTGGCTAGTCTCTGATGTTATTTTAACAGCTATATCTTTTGTCAGTTACTTTAATTTGTTTCCAAGTGTAATACTGGCTAGTCTCTGATGTTATTTTAACAGCTATATCTTTTGTCAGTTACTTTAATTTGTGTCCAAGTGTAATACTGGCTAGTCTCTGATGTTATTTTAACAGCTATATCTTTTGTCAGTTACTTTAATTTGTGTCCAAGTGTAATACTGGCTAGTCTCTGATGTTATTTTAACAGCTATATCTTTTGTCAGTTACTTTAATTTGTGTCCAAGTGTAATACTGGCTAGTCTCTGATGTTATTTTAACAGCTATATCTTTTGTCAGTTACTTTAATTTGTGTCCAAGTGTAATACTGGCTAGTCTCTCATTTTATTTTAACAGCTATATCTTTTTTCAGTTATATCATTCCTCCGTTACTTGAATTTCTGTCCGAATGTAATGTTGGAAAGTATCTCTTGTTCATTTAGATCTATATCATGTCTCACTGCAAGCTGTTCCTTTACATTAATATGTGTCTAAGTGTAATGTTGGATAGTTTCTCATGTTCATCTACATCCATATCCTTTCTCACTACAAGCTGTTCCGTTACTTTAATTGTTGTCTAATAAGTGTATTGTTGGATAGTTTTTCATGCTCATTTACATCCATATCCTTTCTCACTACAAGTTGTTCCATTACTTTAATTGTTGTCTAATAAGTGTATTGTTGGATAGTCTCTCGTGTTCATCTAGATCCATATCCTTTCTCACTACAAGTTGTTCTTTTACTTTAATTGCTATATAATAAGTGTATTGTTGGATAGTTTCTCATGTGCATTTACATCCATATGCTTTCTCACTTCAAGTTGCTCTTTTACTTTAATTTGTGTCTAAGTGTAATGTTGGATAGTTGCTTATGTTCATCTGTATCCATATCCGTTCTCACTACAAGCTGTTCCGTTACTTTAATTTGTGTCCAAGTGTAATACTGGCTAGTCTCTCATGTTATTTTACCAGCTATATCTTTTGTCAGTTACTTTAATATGTGTCCAAGTGTAATACTGGCTAGTCTCTCATGTTATTTTAACAGCTATATCTTTTGTCAGTTACTTTAATTTGTGTCCAAGTGTAATTCTGGCTAGTCTCTGATGTTATTTTAACAGCTATATCTTTTGTCAGTTACTTTAATTTGTGTCCAAGTGTAATACTGGCTAGTCTCTGATGGTATTTTAACAGCTATATCTTTCTTCAGTTACTTTAATTTGTGTCCAAGTGTAATACTGGCTAGTCTCTCATTTTATTTTAACAGCTATATCTTTTTTCAGTTATATCAGTCCTCCGTTACTTGAATTTGTTTCCGAATGTAATGTTGGAAAGTATCTCATGTCCATTTACATCCATATCCTCTCTTACAATACAAAAAGAAACCCCAAAACAGAAAAGAACAAATAAAAGTCATATAAAATAAATAAAGACACATGCAGTATGGTGATGTTACGTGTGTTGAAAATAATTTTCCTATTTTCAAATGTTACTAATGTTTTTTTGTTCATTGCTAATGATGTAAAATAATGAAACACATGTGAGAATAATGTTGTGTGATAAAGAGAATGGTTGTCTCATTGATGCTGTTAATATAAATGTGAGAATAATGTTGTGTGATAAAGAGAATGGTTGTCTCATTGATGCTGTTAATATAAATGTGAGAATAATGTTGTGTGATAAAGAGAATGGTTGTCTCATTGATGCTGTTAATATATATAACTGTATTTATAACACGTGTTGTAATAATGTTGTGTGATAAAGAGAATGGTTGTCTCATTGATGCTGTTAATATATAACTGTATTTATAACACGTGTTGTCAACAAATAAGAGGATTAATGCAGCTAGTATGAAATATGATTGATTCCGTTGAATTCTAATGAAAGGATTTAAATATATGTAATGTAAATGGTTTAGCCCATACTTTCTTTGTCTTGTGTTATTGAATATTTTTCATAAACCACATGTGTTGTATTTGAAGGAAATACTTTTGAGCTGATACTCATTCAATCTAATCTGGCTTAGACTGCCTAAATTAGTAATAATTGGTAATCATGATACTCGACAAAGAAGGAATGGGCTAAATTGATTATACAATACTTGGTCATTAGTATATGAAAAAGAATGCATCTCGGCTTCGCCTCGAGCCATTCTTTTTCATATACTATGACCAGGTATTGAATAATCTATACGTATTCTATGGAATGACACATATTTTACTGTTACTTGATTATTTTTATATACATGTATTTATAATTTACAGATTTAAACATAGGTCGATATTTTTTATAAAAAGGAAATAAATTGAATCATCAGCCAAACTTATCACATGTTTGTTTTTTCCAAACAAAATCACACGATTCAGTAAAGCACTTTGAAGATATCAACGAGGTAAAATGGTAATGAGAAACCGTAAATCAAACAAGGGTAGACAATACAATGGCCAAAGGAAAAAAGGCAACAAAAAAGAAAAATAATGATCTACAAAACACTACACAAAAACTTAGGTGCTCCGGAAGGTGAGCAGTTCCTGATCCACTCATGTATGGATTCAATTGTTTTGATAATGTAAGAACTGAATAAAACATCTTCGATTTCTTTAAAATGTAAACAAAGAAATAAAAGCAATTGTCCTTGCAGTTTCCAAAAAGGCTAAAGTTAGTAGAATTTAGCCAATTTCTTCGTTACCATTTCTGTTATAAACTCAACAGAATGGCAATATTAAATAAATGTGGTTTTATGATAGATGTTAAATCAGAAGAATGGAACTATAATCTTATGTATTGTTATCAACTGATTTTGTATAACACATAAAACAAGCTTAACCCTGCCACTTTGTATTTATGAACCTGTACAAGACAGGAATGTTAGTGGCCATGTTTTTCTGTGTCAGGGGATCGATTGTATTTATGGACCTGTACAAGACAGGAATGTTAGTGGCCATGTTTTTGTTGTCGATTGTGCCTCTTTCAACGATTTTGATATTTGATTTTGGAATTATTCCGACATTGTGCTATTTTTTTTTATTTATTTAAAATTTTATTGATATGCATTATAAATTCTGGTCAGATTATGTCTTGTGTGTGTTTGAATCGAGGACTCAGGGGTGCTAAGGGTGCGCGTAATGTTTCATTAATACACGATATGAGAGGTTTATAGGAAACATCTGTCACACAAATCTATCAATATAACCTTTGTAAAATAAAATTAAATAATGTTAAACGCAATAAAGATTTTCTATGCATTTTCAGTCATAACCCTTTCTCTAATAGAATTGTATATGAATGGAAATTAGGAGAGGATACAAATAAATATAAAAAATAACAAAAAATAAATCTTCAACGTCTGTTACACTTTAGTTAGCTATTTATAAATTCACAGACGAAGTGTTAGGGGTTAACATGTTTAATTATTTCAGTTATATCGTGGCGGAATTCATGCACGAACAATAAAATGTGAAATATAAAAATTCAATGCAATCGATTATAACTTGTCGGGGACGTGAAACAGTGGAGCGTATATTTTGTATGTCACACTATTATAAATTGCACAAGCAGGAAAGTGATGAGTCATGTATATGTTTGTTAAGAGCATCAATATTGCCTCTTTCTACGATTTTTCAATTGACTTTTTAAACTGTTTCCACAGTGTGGTGTTCTTATTGTAATCTATAAAACTGCAAACAATGCATTCAATGCATATACTTAATTTTCAACATTATTAAATAAAAATTACATTATAAAATAATAATTGTATTACGGAAAGGAACATTAAATATATTTTCGATAATCAAATCTATTACATTTTTTATGAAAAAAGAGTTTAAACGAAGACGACCATTTTCCACCAATAGTAAATTGTTGAATCCTGAAATTTCTGACAAACACAAACAAGTTTGCAGTGAACAAACTACGATGTCACCTTTTATGGATCAAACTGATTGATTTGGAGAAACGAATCGAATTGAGTGACGAATGTCTTTGATAAACGTTAGAGAATAACGAAGGGACAATCAAAAATTAACAATCCAGAGAAACTGGCAACATAGGGCATAAAAGACGAAGACTAAAAAAGCAAAGTCACACCACAATATGTGTTGGACACCACTATAATACAACCAAACGTAAATAAGGCATGAACCCTCCTACAAACAACTGATGGTAAAGACGAATCGAACATCGTTTTTATTCGGAAATTGTTATGATCACCACAACACGGAAATCAGACACATAATAGGACAACACAAAAAACTTTAAAAAAAATGAGCAATACGACCTCTCTCCCCCCCCCCCCAAAAAAAAACCCGGTGTGAACTCAGGTGCTCGCGAGGGGTAAGCAGTTCCTGTTTCTTATAAGACACCAGCTGATTTCATGAGAAGGACTTTATTGTGTGTACTTTTATCATTTGTCAGAGTTGAATTCTCATTCACACCACCATTGGAGTGGCTAGTGTTTAGACCGTTGCTATAGTGATTTGGAAAGAAGTTTCGTGGGGCATTTGCCAAACACAGCAAAATAGCTTCGCTTATTAGGACACTTTATCAAATTAGATCTCCAACAGAGTGAGGAAAGATCCAGTTCTCCAGCTTTTGATGAAATTCCAAAAGGAACATAAAACATACCGATGATTGTGTAGGATTTATTCTTTCACTAGTGCGATCGGTTTATGTTGGGGTGTCAACTGAATTATCAATACCGAATTCCTTTATTAAGCAGTCTATGTAATATGATTTACTTTCAACTTAGATATTATAAGAGACCTCGTCTACAGCGACAGAAACATAAATTTGTTGCGGAGGTACGACATGCGTTTTCATCCTCGTTGTTGCGGAGGTATGACATGCGTTTTGATCCTCGTTGTTGCGTGATTGCTTATTGTGCTGTTATTTTATTTATTGCTAATTTTTATTAACGACCTCACAGCCTTACCTATTCGAAAAAAGTATCTGTCTTCTCTTTCAATATTTGCCAATTGTCTGGCATAACTCTGCACATAATGCATAGGAATTGTAAAGAAACATTTGCAGATACGAAAGGGACAATCAGAAGAGTTTGAAGATACCAAGGGTAGTAAGAAGCCGTAAATTGAAGAAGGACGGACTATACATTGTGGGAGTTTTAAAACTAATTATATTTTTTCCCATGTAAAGGAGTATTTTATTAAAAATAATAAATGTTAAGTCTTATCCGTTTCTTCGATTTTTTTGTTCGACTTTTGAGCTGTTCTGACTGTCTTGTGTTATTTGTATTCCACTTTTGAGCTGTTCTGACTGTCTTGTGTTATTTGTATTCCACTTTTGAGCTGTTCTGACTGTCTTGTGTTTTTTGTATTCCACTTTTGAGCTGTTCTGACTGTCTTGTGTTATTTGTATTCCACTTTTGAGCTGTTCTGACTGTCTTGTGTTATTTGTATTCCACTTTAGAGCTGTTCTGACTGTCTTGTATTATTTGTATTCCACTTTTGAGCTGTTCTGACTGTCTTGTGTTATTTGTATTCCACTTTAGAGCTGTTCTGACTGTCTTGTGTTATTTGAATTCCACTTTTGAGCTGTTCTGACTGTCTTGTGTTATTTGTATTCCACTTTTGAGCTGTTCTGACTGTCTTGTGTTATTTGAATTCCACTTTAGAGCTGTTCTGACTGTCTTGTGTTATTTGTATTCCACTTTTGAGCTGTTCTGACTGTCTTGTGTTATTTGTATTCCACTTTTGAGCTGTTCTGACTGTCTTGTGTTATTTGTATTCCACTTTAGAGCTGTTCTGACTGTCTTGTGTTATTTGTATTCCACTTTAGAGCTATTCTGACTGTCTTGTGTTATTTGTATTCCACTTTTGAGCTGTTCTGACTGTCTTGTGTTATTAAGTATTCCACTTTAGAGCTGTTCTAACTGTCTTGTGTTATTTGTATTCCACTTTAGAGCTGTTCTGACTGTCTTGTGTTATTTGTATTCCACTTTTGAGCTGTTCTGACTGTCTTGTGTTATTTGTATTCCACTTTTGAGCTGTTCTGACTGTCTTGTGTTATTTGTATTCCACTTTTGAGCTGTTCTGACTGTCTTGTGTTATTTGTATTCCACTTTTGAGCTGTTCTGACTGTCTTGTGTTATTTGTATTCCACTTTTGAGCTGTTCTGACTGTCTTGTATTTTTTTGTATTCCACCTTTGAGCTGTTCTGATTGTCTTGTATTTTTTTATTCCACTTTAGAGCTGTTCTGACTGTCTTGTATTTTTTTTATTCCACTTTAGAGCTGTTCTAACTGTCTTGTATTTTTTGTATTCCACTTTTGAGCTGTTCTGACTGTTTTGTATTTTTTTATTCCACTGTAGAGCTATTCTGACTGTCTTGTATATTTATTTTTTTCATTTTGTTGATAGCGCGCCACTGAGAATTTCTTCAACTGGTAACTGTTTACATGGATCATCTAGTCGTACCATATGTTAATATTGATATATATTTAATTACGTTGTACAAGCATATCGTTTTACATCATTGTGAGTGTATTCATTTGTTCGATTATTTAGTGCTTAACTATTCACAGTATAAATAGACTACTAGTTAAAGTCACTAGTACAGGTATTTCTATAGAATATTCAATCAATACCTGGTATAGTTATTCTCTTTGTAACGAACAAGCGAGTGATTACACAACCCATGGATATTCTTATTTGTAACGAGAAGTTAAATTTATTTATAGGTATACAGGTTATCAGAATTTATTTTTTTTGTTTATATTAAAAGTTGCCAATATTCGATGTTTTATACTAATAAAATGTTCTAAATAAGAAAGCCAGGTTTAAAAAATATGTTATAATGTCGTAATTAGTGAAAATAATTCGAATGTCTGTTGGTAATATCGCCATTAACACGACCTAATTATAAGTCGGCTGCTTTTCTGAAGTTTGTCGAATACTGATAACTGCTATTAATAACCAGGAAGCATGTTGCATGTAAATTCGCTAGAAATAATATAATTCAAGAAATATATCTATGAAATTGGATCCCGGGGTAATCAGTTAATATTATTTAATGGTATTTAGGAAGAATGACACTTAAAATCGGAAATACATGATGAAATCAATAAAAACAGACCCAAACTCTGCAAAGGGGCCCGATAAAGGGAAAATTGTAAACAAATTGTATTGCATATTATTGACAACACTTGAGTTGGCTTGACTATATTTGTTTTAGAAAAAAACAGACATGAAGTTCATTATTTTAGTCTCTAATTTAAAAGAGATATCACCTAGCGTTTTCTCCGGAAAAAAAAGAATATATAAAAAATTTACGATGCTATTCTACTGTTAAAATATGATTCGGCAGAAAAAAGATACTAAATTATGCTTACGTGTTGAAAAATGGAGTAGGTCGGTTTAACATCTCTTTTAATTTTTTACACAAAACTTGCTGAATGCTCCTTTTTGTGTCGTTTTCGTATAGAATCCGTCAATGTTTTTGTTCTTCCACGATTCGATTTGTGCCATGTGCTTTCTTCATCAACAAACAATTTCGCACGTGCGCAAACCCTTTCCCGAATGAGTTCACTGTCAGGTCGCATGAATATTGCGCGGGTAAAAAATGCATTCTTTATTGGATTCAAGAAAATAAAACAGCGACGTATTTCCTTCGTTCTAGGCTATTTACGTATGATATTATGAAAATTTCAACTGCAATTTCTATAAAACATCGAATATTTTATTACTTTTAATATCAAAATAAAGCAAATCTGACAGCTGTTAATGGTTTGAAAACAAATAATTGATCCACATTTTTTCAACTTATTCAGTCATTTTTAGTTTGTCACAATGGATTATAGCAAGATAGTTCTAGTTTGTCTACTGTTGTGTGTTGGCATTTTGACTTGGTGTTTAAAACCACACAAATTTCTACACACCCTAGGAGCCATAACCCGGAATGGATTTAATGTAATTGGAGGTCAAAAATGGACAATCCAGAGAAACTGATAACATAGGAAACGGTTAAAGCGACATAACTGTAAACTGTAAATCCATACAAAACGGTCAAAGGGACGTAACTGAAAACAATACAATAAATGTAGTTCCGATAACGAAATGGCGCGAAATATAGCGAGAGTGAAATTAAAAACGATAATTTCACGGTGAAATTATTGTTTTTATCTAACTCGGAAAATTCTGTAATTCACAGCTATCTATATAATGAACGGGCTTATTTGCATATACGTGTTGCATAGACAAACTCTTCACAAGAACCACTATTTGTACAGAGGAAAAATATTCATGGGACGGAAGACGTTATCTTGTTTACGATGGGTGTAACAAATCAACAAACAAAATATTACAGGAGCTGTGCCAGACAGTTAGAAAATACAATTTTTTCATATCTTCCATCAAGGTTCCATGGAGACTATTCTAATATACATTATAAAAATATATTTTGCTTATTTTATGATAAAGAGAAAAAGAGTAGAACATTCTTTAAAACTAATTTGAAAAATGGAGTAACATTATGGGACTTTGAGATATCATGTGATACATACATTCCTGTATATTATCATGTGTCATTAGAACGGTTTATTAGATTTGCTCAAAATAATGGTTGTAATATATATTTGAAACCACTTGGTGACGAGTGTGGGAGGAACATGAACAACAATAAATGTAATACGAGTGGGAATTTGTTAATTGAAGATCCTGATATTACATGGACATGCGAACATTTGAATGTACCGTCAGGCCGAAGAAATGAATTTTGAATAATGTTCAATCCTATGGACAAAACTACCAGATTCATCTCGACTTGCAACGTAACAGTTTATGGGACACGTATGATGATCAGATTGAGGAATACTGCATACAAATGCCATTGATCGAGAATCATGTGCCATATAAAAACATATGTTATAGGCAATGCAATGGTATTACGGAATATAACGTCACAGACCAACCTAGTACTACTACCCCAACTTTTCACTTTTAAGATTTGACAAACAGCCAAACAAATTTATAACAACATTGATGTAAATTAGCTTTATTCTTCATCATCATCTTTATTCAAAATCATACAAAACACTAACTTTTATAAGTTTTTCTAAGTAGTAGAAATATGACTAGGGACTAGGTTTGACTAATGTTTGTTATCTATGCTCCAATATACTCATAAATATGTCACGACAAGGAATCTCAGCCCTCTATTATCAAATATAATGTGTTAATTCAACGTTGAATGATTATATATGCGAGTCATAGCAAGTAAGTTATTGTATTTAACGCTAGATGAACTTTATATCATGACAAGAACAAGTAATGTCATGATGAGATTTAAAATGTCTGATTTGTGCTAAGCAAACCAGCTTATTTGGACAGTGTTAGTGCTAGCTCACTGAAACAACAGTCAGTATGTTATGTGACGCATGGCACATTATGCTGACTCCGATCCAACCAGTGTCTATCCTTACTCCTTGCTACGTACTCAGTCAAGAAGCAGTAAAGGTACATGTTATAGTCTTTGGTTAAAATCATATTTTTCACTTGTTCTCCTTTACAGATATTTCGCGGCATGGAAGGTCTGAAGAAACCCAAATATGTGTCACATGTGAGTGACTTATGTCATGAATATATAATGATATGATCCATACGGCTATATCCTTTTTCGGCCAACCCTATTGCTCGTACCACGCAAATCTATTTGCGCGTGACTCCTCTCCTATGCCAAGACATATAAGTAAAAGACTTACAGGACCACGAGGGGAGCACGTTAATCATTCCATCACTGAGTCGATATTTATGATTATGCCAAAGAAAATGTAATCCATCGCCGAGTCGATCTTATTGATTATTCCAAAGCAAGCTTATTCATCACCGAAGCGATCTTTATGATTATTCCAAAGGAAATTGAATCCATCACCGAGTCGATCTTTATGATTATTCCAAAGAAATTTTAATCCATCACAGAGTCGATCTTATTGATTATTCCAAAGCAGAATTATTCCACCACTGAGTCGATCTTTATGATTATTCCAAAGCAGACTTATTCCACCACTGAGTCGATATTGATGATTATTCAAAAGAAAATTTAATCAATCACCGAGTCGATCTTATTGATTATTCCAAAGCAGACTTATTCCACCACTGAGTCAATCTTTATGATTATTACAAAGCACACTTATTCCACCACCGAGTCAATCTTATTGATTATTCCAAAGCAGGCTTATTCCACCACCGAGTCAATCTTATTGATTATTCCAAAGCAGACTTATTCCACCACTGAGTCGATATGTATGACTATTCCAAAGCAGACTTATTCCACCACCGAGTCGATCTTTATGATTATTCCAAAGCAAACTTATTCCACCACCGAGTCAATCTTGATGATTATTCCAAAGCAGACTTATTCCACCACTGAGTCGATCTTTATGATTATTCCAAAGCAAACTTATTCCACCACCGAGTCGATCTTTATGATTATTCCAATGCAAGCTTATTCCACCACCTAGTCGATCTTTATGACTATTCCAAAGCAGACTTATTCCACCACCGAGTCGATCTTTATGATTATTCCAAAGCAAACTTATTCCACCACCGAGTCAATCTTGATGATTATTCTAAAGCAGATTTATTTCACCACTGAGTCGATCTTTATGATTATTCCAATGCAAGCTTATTCCACCACCGAGTCAATCTTTATGATTATTCCAAAGCAGACTTATTCCACCACCGAGTCGATCTTTATGATTATTCCAAAGCAAACTTATTCCACCACTGAGTCGATATTTATGATTATTCCAACGAAAATGTAATTCATCACCGAGGCGATCTTTATGATTATTCCAATGCAAGCTTATTCCACCACCGAGTCAATCTTTATGATTATTCCAAGTCTTTTACCGGAGTTGACTCTATACGGGGTCGGTGTTGCTCAGTAGTTTTGCTTTGTTTTTCTTCGTCTTGTGTACCTTTGCTGCCAGTTTCTCTAGATTGTACTTTTGGATTGACCCTTCGGTATTACTTACTTCATAAGAGCACAAAAAGCATCGCACTCAGTCGTTTGAAAGGGCATCTTTCTTCCTGTCCCGGTTTTTCTGTTACTATTTATTGCAATGCGTTCTACATGAATCGAGTACCAAGAGATTGTTACATGCATAATAGACGATAAATCAAGCAAGAATATTTTGTATCCCTTTATTATACACACTAGTGATTGTACATCGAATGTAATGATTGTAGGATAAAATATATAAAAAAAACCAGACAGCATAAGACATAAAGGCTAACATCAAAATAAGAAAACTCCCGGATAACACTGACTCATAGACAACCCGGAAGTAAAACCAGGCCTACCGGAAGGATACAGATCCCGTATCTGATATAGATAAATATAGAGGGTATATCATGATATGAAGAAATAAACACTGCTTATATTGTTCCTTTCCTTGCAGAAACAACAGCCAATAAAATGACACAAAAAAACCACACATTGTCGGAATAGTTCCAAAATCCAATAGCAATATCATAGAAAGATGCAAAATCGATACCCCCCAGCAGAAACAAATACAGGACCGCCCACTTCTTGGCTTTGTACAGGTACTTCAATAAAGAGTGGCGGAGTTAAGCTAGTTTTATGGACCAACTGACACTATTTTAACAATGTTATTTCTATTACAGAGAAGATGTATTGATCTGATGTGCTATCCAGGACGAACACTTCTAGAAAAAGGATGCGTTCCATTGCTTGATATCACATATGACCTTGGGTATATTTTATCTTTAGAATTAACAGGAGGTCCATTAACACATATAAATGATACAATTCTATTTTTAGATAAAATAGAGGGTGAGATAGAATTATCAATTCTCAATAGTTTGCGTGACTTATTTTTTCACTTAAGAATGGAATCGAGTATATATCTATATAATTCAAAATATAACAATGGAATATCTTGGAATGAGTCTACAATATCTACATTAATATACCAGAAACTGTCTTGTCTTTCTCTGGTGTCCCGATCACGTCTTGAAGAAAGACTCTTGTTATTAACAACATCGACATTCAACTTTTCATTTTCAGACACCTGGTATCAACTTGATATATTGCCGAATGCCGACTCGTTTCTTTTACCGTCATATAAACCTGATATCAACCAATCGTGTTCCATCCAAAGAAATATATCCGAGAGTCTGCGAAGATATTCACACGTGATACAATTATTGACGTGTCAACAGGTGAAGCTACAGCAAAATGAATTTCTGATTGACAGCGATACATTGCAGCTGACTTTAATTTCCATTAGTGTAGAAGTCAGTAATTTAGACTATACAGTGACACCATCAAATAACGTTAGAATGTGTGCAAACCAAATACAAATTGCTTTTTAAGTCAAAGAAAGCAGATTCTAGTTTATTCCAGAATATATTAGGGACGTCGTTAATGATATGCACATGCTTTCATTAGTCTTTTTGCTGTTAACATTGTTAGCATACATAATATTTCCCGCTTTGCGATCCTTACCAGGAAAAAATAATATGGCTTTAGTAGTTGCTATGATAGCTGGCCATACACTGTACCAGTTTGGAATGTATCAGAATCAATATGAAATGGCTTGTAAAATTATCGGAGTTCTGATACATTATTTTTGGTTGGTAATGTTTTTATGCCTTAATGTTTGTTCATTTCATATGTTTAGAGTTTTCAGAAATATGCTTCAACATGGAACGTCCAGTCAAAGAAAATCGTTTGTATTGTGTTTGCTGTATTCATATGGTACCCCGCTAATCATTGTTATGTCAAATATTGTTGTAGAACTATTTGTAGAAAAGGAATCCGACATTGGCTATGGCGGTAACATTTGCTTTTTAAATCAACCAATCGCTGTCATTGTGACATTCATTTCACCCATAATGCTTGTATGCTTGTTGAACAATTTCGTTTTTGTCATGACGGCGAAAAATATAGCAAAAACATCATCGATTGTGGAGAAACAGCAAATTGAGTCAAATCGAGTAAATTTTTCTGTGTATGTTAAATTATTTACAATAACGGGAATTTCGTAGGTAAAATAGTTGTCAAAGCAGTACCAAATTCAGTGAGGAGGGTGGAACATCTATCGTGAATCATATCCATCAACAACCCCGAGTCACCTGAAGTATTTTAACTACGAAAGTAAATGTCAAAAACACTCTTACGTCACACATTGATAAACAATATTTTTTACATTTTTGTTGACTTCCTTATCTTTATACATTTTCACTATATGAAAATCCATCGTTTATTACTAATAGTGTCTGCTTTTAACATTGATTTTAATACATTGTAGCATTGTCGCTTAATTGTGCTGATGTGTGGCTCGATATTGTGGCATCAACATCTTTATTTGGTTATTATAATGACAATTATTATTTTGTTTAGCTTCATCATGTTAAATGAAGCAATATACATTAATACATTCTTTCATCCCCTCTGGTAAGTTCATAAGGTAAAATGAAACATGTTATATTTTTCCACCATCTTTATTAGTTTCATCTTGTATAATTAGACATTTTATATTGTTTCACTGCCATTGTTAGTTTCATCATATATAATGAAACATTATACATATAACCAACATTGGTAGTTTCATCATGCAAAAATGAAACATGTTATATTCTTTCATCGCCATGTTAGTTTCATCATATAAAATGAGACATGCTATATTCTTTTACTGCCATTGTTAACTAAGTCATACAAAAATGAAACATGTTATATTCTTTCACCACCATTGGTAACTAAGTCATACAAAATAAGCATCATATATTCTTTCACCGCCAATGGTTACTAAGTCATACAAAATAAACATGTTATATTCTTTCACCGCCATTGGTAACTAAGTCATACAAAAATGAAACATGTTATATTAATTCACCGCCATTGTTAATTTAGTCATACAAAATAAACATGTTATATTCTTTCACCGCCATTGGTAACTAAGTTATACAAAATAAACATGCTATATTATTTCACCGCCATTGTTAACTTAGTCATACAAAATAAACATGTGATATGCTTTCACCGCCATTGTTAGTTTCATCATGTAAAAATGAAACATTTTATTTTCTGTTAGTTTCATGTAAACAGCAACATGTTATACTCATTCGGTGTGCAAATAATTGAAACATATTCATTTGGTACTGATACATAATGTGATATTCAAACACAATGACAGATGACGCAAATGCCAAAATCTAACAGTAGTTGCAATCAATACCTATGTATAATGCATAAAAAAAGATTGAAGATATCAAAGGTGTAATCAGAATCCGTAAATTGAAGAACAGACAACACAATGGCCAAACAGAAAAAGAGATAAAAGGTAAAACAATGATCTACCAAGCACTTCAAATTCTTGCTACAAAGCCGGTGATAAGTCATGAATGAGGAAGGGACCGGAATGTGATTACGACAAACAGAGCATAAGTGAGATGTAATCGATAGAAAATATCTGATAAAGTTTGCCAGTAACATGTCGGCTTTTCATAAGTACTACGGATTCCGCAACGATCAAAACAGCCAGACAAGATGTAAATGAAACACTGTTATACACAATATGTATATAGTGCGTATTATATATGTCAATATATTTATGTAATTCAATACAGATAATTATTTTCGGACGTTTTTGTTATTTTCCCAACTATTTTACTGTCTTTGTTTATGTTGACATTTATTTTGTAATAGTATGTGGTCTTTTTGAATGGTACGAATCTGTACAGGCTTTGTGCACGTTTGTTTATATCTGTACTGAGAGGTTATTGTTCATTTTTTTTTATATTGGTGGAATTGTTGACCATCACAGTTAAAGAAAAGTTTGAAGATATCAAAACGGTAATCAGGAGCTGTAAATCGACAAAGGACAGACAATACAATGACCAACAGAAAAAGGACAAACAATGATCAATAAAACACTACACAGAAAACTAAAGATTGGGGCAAGAAAGGTTTGAAGATACCAAAGGGGTAATCAGAAGCTGTAAATCAAAGGACAGACAATACAGTGAACAACAGTAAAAGGAGAAACAATACTGTGACCAAATGAAAAAGGACAAACAATATAGTTCCCAAAAGAAAAAGGACAAACAATACAGTGACCAAAAGAAAAAGGACAAACAATACAGTGACCAAAAGAAAAAGGACAAACAATACAGTGACCAAAAGAAAAAGTACAAACAATACAGTGACCCAAAACAAAAAGGACAAACAATACAGTGACCAAAAGAAAAAGGACAAACAATACAGTGACCAAAAGAAAAAGTACAAACAATACAGTGACCAAAAGAAAAAGGACAAACAATACAGTGACCAAAAGAAAAAGGACAAACAATACAGTGACCAAAAGAAAAAGTACAAACAATACAGTGACCAAAAGAAAAGGGACAAACAATACAGTGACCAAAAGAAAAAGGACAAACAATACAGTGACCAAAAGAAAAAGGACAAATAATACAGTGACCAAAAGAAAAAGGATAAACAATACAGTGACCAAAAGAAAGAGGGCAAACAATACAGTGACCAAAAGAAAAAGGACAAACAATACAGTGACCAAAAGAAAAAGAACAAACAATACAGTGACCAAAAGAAAAAGGACAAACAATACAGTGACCAAAAGAAAAAGGACAAACAATACAGTGACCAAAAGAAAAAGGACAAACAATACAGTGACCAAAAAAAAAAGGACAAACAATACAATGACCAAAAGAAAAAGGACATACAATACAGTGACGAATAGAAAAGGGAGAAACAATACAGTGACGAAAAGAAAAAGGACAAACAATACAGTGACCAAAAGAAAGAGGACAAACAATACAGTGATCAAAAGAAAAAGAACAAAAAATACAGTGACCAAAAGAAAAAGGAGAAACAATAAAGTGACCAAAAGAAAAAGGGCAAACAATACAGTGACCAAAAGAAAAAGCACAAACAATACAGTGACCAAAAAAAAAGGACAAACAATACAGTGACCAAAAGAAAAGGGACAAACAATACAGTGACCAAAAGAAAAAGGACAAACAATACAGTGACCAAAAGAAAAAGGACAAACAATACAGTGACCAAAAGAAAAAGGACAAACAATACAGTGACCAAAAGAAAAAGGATAAACAATACAGTGACCCAAAGAAAGAGGGCAAACAATACAGTGACCAAAAAAAAAAGGACAAACAATACAGTGACCAAAAGAAAAAGAACAAACAATACAGTGACCAAAAGAAAAAGGACAAACAATACAGTGACCAAAAGAAAAAGGACAAACAATACAGTGACCAAAAGAAAAAGGACAAACAATACAGTGACCAAAAAAAAAAGGACAAACAATACAATGACCAAAGGAAAAAGGACATACAATACAGTGACGAATAGAAAAGGGAGAAACAATACAGTGATGAAAAGAAAAAGGACAAACAATACAGTGACCAAAAGAAAAAGGACAAACAATACAGTGATCAAAAGAAAAAGGACAAAAAATACAGAGACCAAAAGAAAAAGGAGAAACAATACAGTGACCAAAAGAAAAAGGATAAACAATACAGTGACCAAATGAACAAGGACAAACAATAGAGTGGCCAAAAGAAAAGGGACAAACAATACAGTGACCAAAAGAAAAAGGACAAGCAATACAGTAGACAGAAGAAAAAGGACAAACAATACAGTGGCCAAAAGAAAAAGGACAAACAATACAGTGACCAAAAGAAAAAGTACAAACAATACAGTGACAAATAAAAATGACAAACAATGCAATGACCAAAATAAAAAGGACAACCAATACAGTGACCAAAAGAAAAAGGACAAACAATACAGTGACGAAAAGAAAAAGGACAAACAATACAGTGACCCAAAACAAAAAGGACAAACAATACAATGACCAAAAGAAAAAGGATAAACAATACAGTGACCAAAAGGAAAAGGATAAACAATACAGTGACCAAAAGAAAAAGGACAAACAATACAGTGACGAAAAGAAAAGGGACAAACAATACAGTGACCCTAAACAAAAAGGACAGACAATACAATGACCAAAAGAAAAAGGAAAAACAATACAGTGACCAAAAGAAAAAGGACAAACAATACAGTGACCAAAGAAAAAGGACAAACAATACAGTGACCAAAAGAAAAAGGACAAACAATACAGTGACCAAAAGAAAAAGTACAAACAATACAGTGACCAAAAGAAAAGGGACAAACAATACAGTGACCAAAAGAAAAAGGACAAACAATAGAGTGACCAAAAGAAAAAGGACAAACAATACAGTGACCAAAAGAAAAAGGACAAACAATACAGTGACCAAAAGAAAAAGGATAAACAATACAGTGACCAAAAGAAAGAGGGCAAACAATACAGTGACCAAAAGAAAAAGGACAAACAATACAGTGAGGAAAAGAAAAAGGGCAAACAATACAGTGACCAAAAGAAAAAGGATAAACAATACAGTGACCAAAAGAAAAAGGACAAACAATACAGTGACGAAAAGAAAAAGGTACAAACAATACAGTGACGAAAAGAAAAAGGACAAACAATACATTGACGAAAAGAAAAAGGATAAACAATACAGTGACCAAAAGAAAAAGGATAAACAATACAGTGACCAAAAGAAAAAGGACAAACAATACAGTGACCAAAAGAAAAAGGATAAACAATACAGTGACCAAAAGAAAAAGGGCAAACAATACAGTGACCAAAAGAAAAAGGACAAACAATACAGTGACCAAAAGAAAAAGGATAAACAATACAGTGACCAAAAGAAAAAGGGCAAACAATACAGTGACCAAAAGAAAAAGGATAAACAATACAGTGACCAAAAGAAAAAGGGCAAACAATACAGTGACCAAAAGAAAAAGGACAAACAATACAGTGACCAAAAAAAAAAGGACAAACAATGCAATGACCAAAAGAAAAAGGACAAACAATACAGTGACCAAAAGAAAGAGGGCAAACAATACAGTGACCAAAAGAAAAAGGACAAACAATACAGTGACCAAAAGAAAAAGAACAAACAATACAGTGACCAAAAGAAAAAGGACAAACAATACAGTGACCAAAAGAAAAAGGACAAACAATACAGTGACCAAAAGAAAAAGGACAAACAATACAGTGACCAAAAAAAAAAGGACAAACAATACAATGACCAAAAGAAAAAGGACATACAATACAGTGACGAATAGAAAAGGGAGAAACAATACAGTGACGAAAAGAAAAAGGACAAACAATACAGTGACCAAAAGAAAAAGGACAAACAATACAGTGATCAAAAGAAAAAGGATAAACAATACAGTGACCAAAAGAAAGAGGGCAAACAATACAGTGACCAAAAGAAAAAGGACAAACAATACAGTGACCAAAAGAAAAAGAACAAACAATACAATGACCAAAAGAAAAAGGACAAACAATACAGTGACCAAAAGAAAAAGGACAAACAATACAGTGATCAAAAGAAAAAGGACAAAAAATACAGAGACCAAAAGAAAAAGGAGAAACAATACAGTGACCAAAAGAAAAAGGATAAACAATACAGTGACCAAATGAACAAGGAAAAACAATAGAGTGGCCAAAAGAAAAGGGACAAACAATACAGTGACCAAAAGAAAAAGGACAAGCAATACAGTAGACAGAAGAAAAAGGACAAACAATACAGTGGCCAAAAGAAAAAGGACAAACAATACAGTGACCAAAAGAAAAAGTACAAACAATACAGTGACAAAAAAAAAGGACAAACAATGCAATGACCAAAATAAAAAGGACAACCAATACAGTGACCAAAAGAAAAAGGACAAACAATACAGTGACGAAAAGAAAAAGGACAAACAATACAGTGACCCAAAACAAAAAGGACAAACAATACAATGACCAAAAGAAAAAGGATAAACAATAAAGTGACCAAAAGGAAAAGGATAAACAATACAGTGACCAAAAGAAAAAGGACAAACAATACAGTGACGAAAAGAAAAGGGACAAACAATACAGTGACCCTAAACAAAAAGGACAGACAATACAATGACCAAAAGAAAAAGGAAAAACAATACAGTGACCAAAAGAAAAAGGACAAACAATACAGTGACCAAAGAAAAAGGACAAACAATACAGTGACCAAAAGAAAAAGGACAAACAATACAGTGACCAAAAGAAAAAGTACAAACAATACAGTGACCAAAAGAAAAGGGACAAACAATACAGTGACCAAAAGAAAAAGGACAAACAATAGAGTGACCAAAAGAAAAAGGACAAACAATACAGTGACCAAAAGAAAAAGGACAAACAATACAGTGACCAAAAGAAAAAGGATAAACAATACAGTGACCAAAAGAAAGAGGGCAAACAATACAGTGACCAAAAGAAAAAGGACAAACAATACAGTGAGGAAAAGAAAAAGGGCAAACAATACAGTGACCAAAAGAAAAAGGATAAACAATACAGTGACCAAAAGAAAAAGGACAAACAATACAGTGACGAAAAGAAAAAGGTACAAACAATACAGTGACGAAAAGAAAAAGGACAAACAATACACTGACGAAAAGAAAAAGGATAAACAATACAGTGACCAAAAGAAAAAGGATAAACAATACAGTGACCAAAAGAAAAAGGACAAACAATACAGTGACCAAAAGAAAAAGGATAAACAATACAGTGACCAAAAGAAAAAGGGCAAACAATACAGTGACCAAAAGAAAAAGGACAAACAATACAGTGACCAAAAGAAAAAGGATAAACAATACAGTGACCAAAAAAAAAAGGACAAACAATGCAATGACCAAAAGAAAAAGGACAAACAATACAGTGACCAAAAGAAAGAGGGCAAACAATACAGTGACCAAAAGAAAAAGGACAAACAATACAGTGACCAAAAGAAAAAGAACAAACAATACAGTGACCAAAAGAAAAAGGACAAACAATACAGTGACCAAAAGAAAAAGGACAAACAATACAGTGACCAAAAGAAAAAGGACAAATATTACAGTGACCAAAAAAAAAAAGGACAAACAATACAATGACCAAAATAAAAAGGACATACAATACAGTGACGAATAGAAAAGGGAGAAACAATACAGTGACGAAAAGAAAAAGGACAAACAATACAGTGACCAAAAGAAAAAGGACAAACAATACAGTGATCAAAAGAAAAAGGATAAACAATACAGTGACCAAAAGAAAGAGGGCAAACAATACAGTGACCAAAAGAAAAAGGACAAACAATACAGTGACCAAAAGAAAAAGAACAAACAATACAGTGACCAAAAGAAAAAGGACAAACAATACAGTGACCAAAAGAAAAAGGACAAACAATACAGTGACCAAAAGAAAAAGGACAAACAATACAGTGACAAAAAAAAAAAGGACAAACAATACAATGACCAAAGGAAAAAGGACATACAATACAGTGACGAATAGAAAAGGGAGAAACAATACAGTGATGAAAAGAAAAAGGACAAACAATACAGTGACCAAAAGAAAAAGGACAAACAATACAGTGATCAAAAGAAAAAGGACAAAAAATACAGTGACCAAAAGAAAAAGGAGAAACAATACAGTGACCAAAAGAAAAAGGATAAACAATACAGTGACCAAATGAACAAGGACAAACAATAGAGTGGCCAAAAGAAAAGGGACAAACAATACAGTGACCAAAAGTAAAAGGACAAGCAATACAGTAGACAGAAGAAAAAGGACAAACAATACAGTGGCCAAAAGAAAAAGGACAAACAATACAGTGACCAAAAGAAAAAGTACAAACAATACAGTGACAAAAAAAAAGGACAAACAATGCAATGACCAAAATAAAAAGGATAAACAATACAGTGACCAAAAGGAAAAGGATAAACAATACAGTGACCAAAAGAAAAAGGACAAACAATACAGTGACGAAAAGAAATGGGACAAACAATACAGTGACCCTAAACAAAAAGGACAGACAATACAATGACCAAAAGAAAAAGGAAAAACAATACAGTGACCAAAAGAAAAAGGACAAACAATACAGTGACCAAAGAAAAAGGACAAACAATACAGTGACCAAAAGAAAAAGGACAAACAATACAGTGACCAAAAGAAAAAGGACAAACAATACAATGACCAAAAGAAAAAGTACAAACAATACAGTGACCAAAAGAAAAGGGACAAACAATACAGTGACCAAAAGAAAAAGGACAAACAATAGAGTGACCAAAAGAAAAAGGACAAACAATACAGTGACCAAAAGAAAAAGGACAAACAATACAGTGACCAAAAGAAAAAGGACAAACAATATAGTGACCAAAAGAAAAAGGATAAACAATACAGTGACCAAAAGAAAGAGGGCAAACAATACAGTGACCAAAAGAAAAAGGACAAACAATACAGTGAGGAAAAGAAAAAGGGCAAACAATACAGTGACCAAAAGAAAAAGGATAAACAATACAGTGACCAAAAGAAAAAGGACAAACAATACAGTGACGAAAAGAAAAAGGTACAAACAATACAGTGACGAAAAGAAAAAGGACAAACAATACAGTGACGAAAAGAAAAAGGATAAACAATACAGTGACCAAAAGAAAAAGGATAAACAATACAGTGACCAAAAGAAAAAGGACAAACAATACAGTGACCAAAAGAAAAAGGATAAACAATACAGTGACCAAAAGAAAAAGGGCAAACAATACAGTGACCAAAAGAAAAAGGACAAACAATACAGTGACCAAAAGAAAAAGAATAAACAATACAGTGACCAAAAGAAAGAGGGCAAACAATACAGTGACCAAAAGAAAAGGGACAAACAATACAGTGACCAAAAGAAAAAGAACAAACAATACAGTGACCAAAAGAAAAAGGACAAACAATACAGTGACCAAAAGAAAAAGGACAAACAATACAGTGACCAAAAGAAAAAGGACAAACAATACAGTGACCAAAAAAAAAAAGGACAAACAATACAATGACCAAAAGAAAAAGGACATACAATACAGTGACGAATAGAAAAGGGAGAAACAATACAGTGACGAAAAGAAAAAGGACAAACAATACAGTGACCAAAAGAAAAAGGACAAACAATACAGTGATCAAAAGAAAAAGGACAAAAAATACAGTTACCAAAAGAAAAGGGAGAAACAATACAGTGACCAAAAGAAAAAGGACAAACAATACAGTGACCAAATGAACAAGGACAAACAATAGAGTGGCCAAAAGAAAAGGGACAAACAATACAGTGACCAAAAGAAAAAGGACAAGCAATACAGTAGACAGAAGAAAAAGGACAAAAAATACAGTGGCCAAAAGAAAAAGTACAAACAATACAGTGACAAAAAAAAAGGACAAACAATACAGTGACCCAAAACAAAAAGAACAAACAATACAATGACCAAAAGAAAAAGGATAAACAATACAGTGACCAAAAGAAAAAGGACAAACAATACAGTGACGAAAAGAAAAAGGACAAACAATACAGTGACCCAAAACAAAAAGAACAAACAATACAATGACCAAAAGAAAAAGGATAAACAATACAGTGACCAAAAGAAAAAGGTACAAACAATACAGTGACGAAAAGAAAAGGGACAAACAATACAGTGACCCTAAACAAAAAGGACAGACAATACAATGACCAAAAGAAAAAGGAAAAACAATACAGTGACCAAAAGAAAAAGGACAAACAATACAGTGACCAAAGAAAAAGGACAAACAATACAGTGACCAACAGAAAAAGGACAAACAATACAGTGACCAAAAGAAAATGTACAAACAATACAGTGACCAAAAGAAAAGGGACAAACAATACAGTGACCAAAAGAAAAAGGACAAACAATAGAGTGACCAAAAGAAAAAGGACAAACAATACAGTGACCAAAAGAAAAAGGACAAACAATACAGTGACCAAAAGAAAAAGGATAAACAATACAGTGACCAAAAGAAAGAGGGAAAACAATACAGTGACCAAAAGAAAAAGGACAAACAATACAGTGAGGAAAAGAAAAAGGGCAAACAATACAGTGACCAAAAGAAAAAGGATAAACAATACAGTGACCAAAAGAAAAAGGACAAACAATACAGTGACGAAAAGAAAAAGGTACAAACAATACAGTGACCAAAAGAAAAAGGACAACCAATACAATGACCAAAAGAAAAAGGATAAACATTACAGTGACCAAAAGAAAAAGGACAAACAATACAGTGATCAAAAGAAAAAGGATAAACAATACAGTGACCAAAAGAAAAAGGACAAACAATACAGTGACGAAAAGAAAAAGGATAAACAATACAGTGACCAAAAGAAAAAGGATAAACAATACAGTGACCAAAAGAAAAAGGATAAACAATACAGTGACCAAAAGAAAAAGGACAAACAATACAGTGACGAAAAGAAAAAGGTACAAACAATACAGTGACCAAAAGAAAAAGGATAAACAATACAGTGACCAAAAGAAAAAGGATAAACAATACAGTGACCAAAAGAAAAAGGGCAAACAATACAGTGACCAAAAGAAAAAGGATAAACAATACAGTGACCAAAAGAAAAAGGACAAACAATACAGTGACCAAAAGAAAAAGGACAAACAATACAGTGACCAAAAGAAAAAGGATAAACAATACAGTGACCAAAAGAAAAAGGGCAAACAATACAGTGACCAAAAGAAAAAGGACAAACAATACAGTGACCAAAAGAAAAAGGATAAACAATACAGTGACCAAAAGAAAAAGGACAAACAATACAGTGACCAAAAGAAAAAGGATAAACAATACAGTGACCAAAAGAAAAAGGGCAAACAATACAGTGACCAAAAGAAAAAGGACAAACAATACAGTGACCAAAAAAAAAAGGACAAACAATGCAATGACCAAAAGAAAAAGGACAAACAATACAGTGACCAAAACAAAAAGAACAAACAATACAATGACCAAAAGAAAAAGGACAAACAATACAGTGACCAAAAGAAAAAGGACAAACAATACAGTGATCAAAAGAAAAAGGACAAAAAATACAGTGACCAAAAGAAAAAGGAGAAACAATACAGTGACCAAAAGAAAAAGGATAAACAATACAGTGACCAAATGAACAAGGACAAACAATAGAGTGGCCAAAAGAAAAGGGACAAACAATACAGTGACCAAAAGAAAAAGGACAAGCAATACAGTAGACAGAAGAAAAAGGACAAACAATACAGTGGCCAAAAAAAAAAGGACAAACAATACAGTGACCAAAAGAAAAAGTACAAACAATACAGTGACAAAAAAAAAGGACAAACAATGCAATGACCAAAATAAAAAGGATAAACAATACAGTGACCAAAAGGAAAAGGATAAACAATACAGTGACCAAAAGAAAAAGGACAAACAATACAGTGACGAAAAGAAATGGGACAAACAATACAGTGACCCTAAACAAAAAGGACAGACAATACAATGACCAAAAGAAAAAGGACAAACAATACAGTGACCAAAGAAAAAGGACAAACAATACAGTGACCAAAAGAAAAAGGACAAACAATACAGTGACCAAAAGAAAAAGGACAAACAATACAATGACCAAAAGAAAAAGTACAAACAATACAGTGACCAAAAGAAAAGGGACAAACAATACAGTGACCAAAAGAAAAAGGACAAACAATAGAGTGACCAAAAGAAAAAGGACAAACAATACAGTGACCAAAAGAAAAAGGACAAACAATACAGTGACCAAAAGAAAAAGGACAAACAATATAGTGACCAAAAGAAAAAGGATAAACAATACAGTGACCAAAAGAAAGAGGGCAAACAATACAGTGACCAAAAGAAAAAGGACAAACAATACAGTGAGGAAAAGAAAAAGGGCAAACAATACAGTGACCAAAAGAAAAAGGATAAACAATACAGTGACCAAAAGAAAAAGGACAAACAATACAGTGACGAAAAGAAAAAGGTACAAACAATACAGTGACGAAAAGAAAAAGGACAAACAATACAGTGACGAAAAGAAAAAGGATAAACAATACAGTGACCAAAAGAAAAAGGATAAACAATACAGTGACCAAAAGAAAAAGGACAAACAATACAGTGACCAAAAGAAAAAGGATAAACAATACAGTGACCAAAAGAAAAAGGGCAAACAATACAGTGACCAAAAGAAAAAGGACAAACAATACAGTGACCAAAAGAAAAAGAATAAACAATACAGTGACCAAAAGAAAGAGGGCAAACAATACAGTGACCAAAAGAAAAGGGACAAACAATACAGTGACCAAAAGAAAAAGAACAAACAATACAGTGACCAAAAGAAAAAGGACAAACAATACAGTGACCAAAAGAAAAAGGACAAACAATACAGTGACCAAAAGAAAAAGGACAAACAATACAGTGACCAAAAAAAAAAAGGACAAACAATACAATGACCAAAAGAAAAAGGACATACAATACAGTGACGAATAGAAAAGGGAGAAACAATACAGTGACGAAAAGAAAAAGGACAAACAATACAGTGACCAAAAGAAAAAGGACAAACAATACAGTGATCAAAAGAAAAAGGACAAAAAATACAGTTACCAAAAGAAAAGGGAGAAACAATACAGTGACCAAAAGAAAAAGGACAAACAATACAGTGACCAAATGAACAAGGACAAACAATAGAGTGGCCAAAAGAAAAGGGACAAACAATACAGTGACCAAAAGAAAAAGGACAAGCAATACAGTAGACAGAAGAAAAAGGACAAAAAATACAGTGGCCAAAAGAAAAAGTACAAACAATACAGTGACAAAAAAAAAGGACAAACAATACAGTGACCCAAAACAAAAAGAACAAACAATACAATGACCAAAAGAAAAAGGATAAACAATACAGTGACCAAAAGAAAAAGGACAAACAATACAGTGACGAAAAGAAAAAGGACAAACAATACAGTGACCCAAAACAAAAAGAACAAACAATACAATGACCAAAAGAAAAAGGATAAACAATACAGTGACCAAAAGAAAAAGGTACAAACAATACAGTGACGAAAAGAAAAGGGACAAACAATACAGTGACCCTAAACAAAAAGGACAGACAATACAATGACCAAAAGAAAAAGGAAAAACAATACAGTGACCAAAAGAAAAAGGACAAACAATACAGTGACCAAAGAAAAAGGACAAACAATACAGTGACCAACAGAAAAAGGACAAACAATACAGTGACCAAAAGAAAATGTACAAACAATACAGTGACCAAAAGAAAAGGGACAAACAATACAGTGACCAAAAGAAAAAGGACAAACAATAGAGTGACCAAAAGAAAAAGGACAAACAATACAGTGACCAAAAGAAAAAGGACAAACAATACAGTGACCAAAAGAAAAAGGATAAACAATACAGTGACCAAAAGAAAGAGGGAAAACAATACAGTGACCAAAAGAAAAAGGACAAACAATACAGTGAGGAAAAGAAAAAGGGCAAACAATACAGTGACCAAAAGAAAAAGGATAAACAATACAGTGACCAAAAGAAAAAGGACAAACAATACAGTGACGAAAAGAAAAAGGTACAAACAATACAGTGACCAAAAGAAAAAGGACAACCAATACAATGACCAAAAGAAAAAGGATAAACATTACAGTGACCAAAAGAAAAAGGACAAACAATACAGTGATCAAAAGAAAAAGGATAAACAATACAGTGACCAAAAGAAAAAGGACAAACAATACAGTGACGAAAAGAAAAAGGATAAACAATACAGTGACCAAAAGAAAAAGGATAAACAATACAGTGACCAAAAGAAAAAGGATAAACAATACAGTGACCAAAAGAAAAAGGACAAACAATACAGTGACGAAAAGAAAAAGGTACAAACAATACAGTGACCAAAAGAAAAAGGATAAACAATACAGTGACCAAAAGAAAAAGGATAAACAATACAGTGACCAAAAGAAAAAGGGCAAACAATACAGTGACCAAAAGAAAAAGGATAAACAATACAGTGACCAAAAGAAAAAGGACAAACAATACAGTGACCAAAAGAAAAAGGACAAACAATACAGTGACCAAAAGAAAAAGGATAAACAATACAGTGACCAAAAGAAAAAGGGCAAACAATACAGTGACCAAAAGAAAAAGGACAAACAATACAGTGACCAAAAGAAAAAGGATAAACAATACAGTGACCAAAAGAAAAAGGACAAACAATACAGTGACCAAAAGAAAAAGGATAAACAATACAGTGACCAAAAGAAAAAGGGCAAACAATACAGTGACCAAAAGAAAAAGGACAAACAATACAGTGACCAAAAAAAAAAGGACAAACAATGCAATGACCAAAAGAAAAAGGACAAACAATACAGTGACCAAAACAAAAAGAACAAACAATACAATGACCAAAAGAAAAAGGACAAACAATACAGTGACCAAAAGAAAAAGGACAAACAATACAGTGATCAAAAGAAAAAGGACAAAAAATACAGTGACCAAAAGAAAAAGGAGAAACAATACAGTGACCAAAAGAAAAAGGATAAACAATACAGTGACCAAATGAACAAGGACAAACAATAGAGTGGCCAAAAGAAAAGGGACAAACAATACAGTGACCAAAAGAAAAAGGACAAGCAATACAGTAGACAGAAGAAAAAGGACAAACAATACAGTGGCCAAAAAAAAAAGGACAAACAATACAGTGACCAAAAGAAAAAGTACAAACAATACAGTGACCCAAAACAAAAAGGACAAACAATACAATGACCAAAAGAAAAAGGATAAACAATACAGTGACCAAAAGGAAAAGGACAAACAATACAGTGACGAAAAGAAAAAGGACAAACAATACAGTGACCCAAAACAAAAAGGACAAACAATACAATGACCAAAAGAAAAAGGATAAACAATACAGTGACCAAAAGGCAAAGGATAAACAATACAGTGACCAAAAGAAAAAGGACAAACAATACAGTGACGAAAAGAAAAGGGACAAACAATACAGTGACCCTAAACAAAAAGGACAGACAATACAATGACCAAAAGAAAAAGGAAAAACAATACAGTGACCAAAAGAAAAAGGACAAACAATACAGTGACCAAAGAAAAAGGACAAACAATACAGTGACCAAAAGAAAAAGGACAAACAATACAGTGACCAAAAGAAAAAGTACAAACAATACAGTGACCAAAAGAAAAGGGACAAACAATACAGTGACCAAAAGAAAAAGGACAAACAATAGAGTGACCAAAAGAAAAAGGACAAACAATACAGTGACCAAAAGAAAAAGGACAAACAATACAGTGACCAAAAGAAAAAGGATAAACAATACAGTGACCAAAAGAAAGAGGGCAAACAATACAGTGACCAAAAGAAAAAGGACAAACAATACAATGAGGAAAAGAAAAAGGGCAAACAATACAGTGACCAAAAGAAAAAGGATAAACAATACAGTGACCAAAAGAAAAAGGACAAACAATACAGTGACGAAATGAAAAAGGTACAAACAATACAGTGACGAAAAGAAAAAGGACAAACAATACAGTGACGAAAAGAAAAAGGATAAACAATACAGTGACCAAAAGAAAAAGGATAAACAATACAGTGACCAAAAGAAAAAGGACAAACAATACAGTGACCAAAAGAAAAAGGATAAACAATACAGTGACCAAAAGAAAAAGGGCAAACAATACAGTGACCAAAAGAAAAAGGACAAACAATACAGTGACCAAAAGAAAAAGGATAAACAATACAGCGATCAAAAGAAAAAGGGCAAACAATACAGTGACCAAAAGAAAAAGGATAAACAATACAGTGACCAAAAGAAAAAGGGCAAACAATACAGTGACCAAAAGAAAAAGGACAAAATATGCAATGACCAAAAGAAAAAGGACAAACAATACTGTGACCAAAAGAAAGAGGGCAAACAATACAGTGACCAACAGAAAAAGGACAAACAATACAGTGACCAAAAGAAAAAGAACAAACAATACAGTGACCAAAAGAAAAAGGACAAACAATACAGTGACCAAAAGAAAAAGGACAAACAATACAGTGATCAAAAGAAAAAGGACAAAAAATACAGTGACCAAAAGAAAAAGGAGAAACAATACAGTGACCAAAAGAAAAAGGATAAACAATACAGTGACCAAATGAACAAGGACAAACAATAGAGTGGCCAAAAGAAAAGGGACAAGCAATACAGTAGACAGAAGAAAAAGGACAAACAATACAGTGGCCAAAAGAAAAAGGACAAACAATACAGTGACCAAAAGAAAAAGTACAAACAATACAGTGACCCAAAACAAAAAGGACAAACAATACAATGACCAAAAGAAAAAGGATAAACAATACAGTGACCAAAAGGAAAAGGACAAACAATACAGTGACGAAAAGAAAAAGGACAAACAATACAGTGACCCAAAACAAAAAGGACAAACAATACAATGACCAAAAGAAAAAGGATAAACAATACAGTGACCAAAAGGCAAAGGATAAACAATACAGTGACCAAAAGAAAAAGGACAAACAATACAGTGACGAAAAGAAAAGGAACAAACAATACAGTGACCCTAAACAAAAAGGACAGACAATACAATGACCAAAAGAAAAAGGACAAACAATACAGTGACCAAAAGAAAAAGAACAAACAATACAGTGACCAAAAGAAAAAGGAAAAACAATACAGTGACGAAAAGAAAAGGGACAAACAATACAGTGACCATAAACAAAAAGGACAGACAATACAATGACCAAAAGAAAAGGGAAAAACAATACAGTGACCAAAAGAAAAAGGACAAACAATACAGTGACCAAAAGAAAAAGGACAAACAATACAGTGACCAAAAGAAAAAGGACAAACAATAGAGTGACCAAAAGAAAAAGGACAAACAATACAGTGACCAAAAGAAAAAGGACAAACAATACAGTGACCAAAAGAAAAAGGATAAACAATACAGTGACCAAAAGAAAGAGGGCAAACAATACAGTGACCAAAAGAAAAAGGACAAACAATACAGTGAGGAAAAGAAAAAGGGCAAACAATACAGTGACCAAAAGAAAAAAGATAAACAATACAGTGACCAAAAGAAAAAGGACAAACAATACAGTGACGAAAAGAAAAAGGTACAAACAATACAGTGACGAAAAGAAAAAGGACAAACAATACAGTGACGAAAAGAAAAAGGATAAACAATACAGTGACCAAAAGAAAAAGGATAAACAATACAGTGACCAAAAGAAAAAGGACAAACAATACAGTGACCAAAAGAAAAAGGATAAACAATACAGTGACCAAAAGAAAAAGGGCAAACAATACAGTGACCAAAAGAAAAAGGACAAACAATACAGTGACCAAAAGAAAAAGGATAAACAATACAGCGATCAAAAGAAAAAGGGCAAACAATACAATGACCAAAAGAAAAAGGACATACAATACAGTGACGAATAGAAAAGGGAGAAACAATACAGTGACGAAAAGAAAAAGGACAAACAATACAGTGACCAAAAGAAAAAGGACAAACAATACAGTGATCAAAAGAAAAAGGACAAAAAATACAGTTACCAAAAGAAAAGGGAGAAACAATACAGTGACCAAAAGAAAAAGGACAAACAATACAGTGACCAAATGAACAAGGACAAACAATAGAGTGGCCAAAAGAAAAGGGACAAACAATACAGTGACCAAAAGAAAAAGGACAAGCAATACAGTAGACAGAAGAAAAAGGACAAAAAATACAGTGGCCAAAAGAAAAAGTACAAACAATACAGTGACAAAAAAAAAGGACAAACAATACAGTGACCCAAAACAAAAAGAACAAACAATACAATGACCAAAAGAAAAAGGATAAACAATACAGTGACCAAAAGAAAAAGGACAAACAATACAGTGACGAAAAGAAAAAGGACAAACAATACAGTGACCCAAAACAAAAAGAACAAACAATACAATGACCAAAAGAAAAAGGATAAACAATACAGTGACCAAAAGAAAAAGGTACAAACAATACAGTGACGAAAAGAAAAGGGACAAACAATACAGTGACCCTAAACAAAAAGGACAGACAATACAATGACCAAAAGAAAAAGGAAAAACAATACAGTGACCAAAAGAAAAAGGACAAACAATACAGTGACCAAAGAAAAAGGACAAACAATACAGTGACCAACAGAAAAAGGACAAACAATACAGTGACCAAAAGAAAATGTACAAACAATACAGTGACCAAAAGAAAAGGGACAAACAATACAGTGACCAAAAGAAAAAGGACAAACAATAGAGTGACCAAAAGAAAAAGGACAAACAATACAGTGACCAAAAGAAAAAGGACAAACAATACAGTGACCAAAAGAAAAAGGATAAACAATACAGTGACCAAAAGAAAGAGGGAAAACAATACAGTGACCAAAAGAAAAAGGACAAACAATACAGTGAGGAAAAGAAAAAGGGCAAACAATACAGTGACCAAAAGAAAAAGGATAAACAATACAGTGACCAAAAGAAAAAGGACAAACAATACAGTGACGAAAAGAAAAAGGTACAAACAATACAGTGACCAAAAGAAAAAGGACAACCAATACAATGACCAAAAGAAAAAGGATAAACATTACAGTGACCAAAAGAAAAAGGACAAACAATACAGTGATCAAAAGAAAAAGGATAAACAATACAGTGACCAAAAGAAAAAGGACAAACAATACAGTGACGAAAAGAAAAAGGATAAACAATACAGTGACCAAAAGAAAAAGGATAAACAATACAGTGACCAAAAGAAAAAGGATAAACAATACAGTGACCAAAAGAAAAAGGACAAACAATACAGTGACGAAAAGAAAAAGGTACAAACAATACAGTGACCAAAAGAAAAAGGATAAACAATACAGTGACCAAAAGAAAAAGGATAAACAATACAGTGACCAAAAGAAAAAGGGCAAACAATACAGTGACCAAAAGAAAAAGGATAAACAATACAGTGACCAAAAGAAAAAGGACAAACAATACAGTGACCAAAAGAAAAAGGACAAACAATACAGTGACCAAAAGAAAAAGGATAAACAATACAGTGACCAAAAGAAAAAGGGCAAACAATACAGTGACCAAAAGAAAAAGGACAAACAATACAGTGACCAAAAGAAAAAGGATAAACAATACAGTGACCAAAAGAAAAAGGACAAACAATACAGTGACCAAAAGAAAAAGGATAAACAATACAGTGACCAAAAGAAAAAGGGCAAACAATACAGTGACCAAAAGAAAAAGGACAAACAATACAGTGACCAAAAAAAAAAGGACAAACAATGCAATGACCAAAAGAAAAAGGACAAACAATACAGTGACGAATAGAAAAGGGTGAAACAATACAGTGATGAAAAGAAAAAGGACAAACAATACAGTGACCAAAAGAAAAAGGACAAACAATACAGTGATCAAAAGAAAAAGGACAAAAAATACAGTGACCAAAAGAAAAAGGAGAAACAATACAGTGACCAAAAGAAAAAGGATAAACAATACAGTGACCAAATGAACAAGGACAAACAATAGAGTGGCCAAAAGAAAAGGGACAAACAATACAGTGACCAAAAGAAAAAGGACAAGCAATACAGTAGACAGAAGAAAAAGGACAAACAATACAGTGGCCAAAAAAAAAAGGACAAACAATACAGTGACCAAAAGAAAAAGTACAAACAATACAGTGACCCAAAACAAAAAGGACAAACAATACAATGACCAAAAGAAAAAGGATAAACAATACAGTGACCAAAAGGAAAAGGACAAACAATACAGTGACGAAAAGAAAAAGGACAAACAATACAGTGACCCAAAACAAAAAGGACAAACAATACAATGACCAAAAGAAAAAGGATAAACAATACAGTGACCAAAAGGCAAAGGATAAACAATACAGTGACCAAAAGAAAAAGGACAAACAATACAGTGACGAAAAGAAAAGGGACAAACAATACAGTGACCCTAAACAAAAAGGACAGACAATACAATGACCAAAAGAAAAAGGAAAAACAATACAGTGACCAAAAGAAAAAGGACAAACAATACAGTGACCAAAGAAAAAGGACAAACAATACAGTGACCAAAAGAAAAAGGACAAACAATACAGTGACCAAAAGAAAAAGTACAAACAATACAGTGACCAAAAGAAAAGGGACAAACAATACAGTGACCAAAAGAAAAAGGACAAATAATAGAGTGACCAAAAGAAAAAGGACAAACAATACAGTGACCAAAAGAAAAAGGACAAACAATACAGTGACCAAAAGAAAAAGGACAAACAATACAATGAGGAAAAGAAAAAGGGCAAACAATACAGTGACCAAAAGAAAAAGGATAAACAATACAGTGACCAAAAGAAAAAGGACAAACAATACAGTGACGAAATGAAAAAGGTACAAACAATACAGTGACGAAAAGAAAAAGGACAAACAATACAGTGACGAAAAGAAAAAGGATAAACAATACAGTGACCAAAAGAAAAAGGATAAACAATACAGTGACCAAAAGAAAAAGGACAAACAATACAGTGACCAAAAGAAAAAGGATAAACAATACAGTGACCAAAAGAAAAAGGGCAAACAATACAGTAACCAAAAGAAAAAGGACAAACAATACAGTGACCAAAAGAAAAAGGATAAACAATACAGCGATCAAAAGAAAAAGGGCAAACAATACAGTGACCAAAAGAAAAAGGATAAACAATACAGTGACCAAAAGAAAAAGGGCAAACAATACAGTGACCAAAAGAAAAAGGACAAAATATGCAATGACCAAAAGAAAAAGGACAAACAATACTGTGACCAAAAGAAAGAGGGCAAACAATACAGTGACCAAAAGAAAAAGGACAAACAATACAGTGACCAAAAGAAAAAGAACAAACAATACAGTGACCAAAAGAAAAAGGACAAACAATACAGTGACCAAAAGAAAAAGGACAAACAATACAGTGATCAAAAGAAAAAGGACAAAAAATACAGTGACCAAAAGAAAAAGGAGAAACAATACAGTGACCAAAAGAAAAAGGATAAACAATACAGTGACCAAATGAACAAGGACAAACAATAGAGTGGCCAAAAGAAAAGGGACAAGCAATACAGTAGACAGAAGAAAAAGGACAAACAATACAGTGGCCAAAAGAAAAAGGACAAACAATACAGTGACCAAAAGAAAAAGTACAAACAATACAGTGACCCAAAACAAAAAGGACAAACAATACAATGACCAAAAGAAAAAGGATAAACAATACAGTGACCAAAAGGAAAAGGACAAACAATACAGTGACGAAAAGAAAAAGGACAAACAATACAGTGACCCAAAACAAAAAGGACAAACAATACAATGACCAAAAGAAAAAGGATAAACAATACAGTGACCAAAAGGCAAAGGATAAACAATACAGTGACCAAAAGAAAAAGGACAAACAATACAGTGACGAAAAGAAAAGGAACAAACAATACAGTGACCCTAAACAAAAAGGACAGACAATACAATGACCAAAAGAAAAAGGACAAACAATACAGTGACCAAAAGAAAAAGAACAAACAATACAGTGACCAAAAGAAAAAGGAAAAACAATACAGTGACGAAAAGAAAAGGGACAAACAATACAGTGACCATAAACAAAAAGGACAGACAATACAATGACCAAAAGAAAAGGGAAAAACAATACAGTGACCAAAAGAAAAAGGACAAACAATACAGTGACCAAAGAAAAAGGACAAACAATACAGTGACCAAAAGAAAAAGGACAAACAATACAGTGACCAAAAGAAAAAGTACAAACAATACAGTGACCAAAAGAAAAGGGACAAACAATACAGTGACCAAAAGAAAAAGGACAAACAATAGAGTGACCAAAAGAAAAAGGACAAACAATACAGTGACCAAAAGAAAAAGGACAAACAATACAGTGACCAAAAGAAAAAGGATAAACAATACAGTGACCAAAAGAAAGAGGGCAAACAATACAGTGACCAAAAGAAAAAGGACAAACAATACAGTGAGGAAAAGAAAAAGGGCAAACAATACAGTGACCAAAAGAAAAAAGAAAACAATACAGTGACCAAAAGAAAAAGGACAAACAATACAGTGACGAAAAGAAAAAGGTACAAACAATACAGTGACGAAAAGAAAAAGGACAAACAATACAGTGACGAAAAGAAAAAGGATAAACAATACAGTGACCAAAAGAAAAAGGATAAACAATACAGTGACCAAAAGAAAAAGGACAAACAATACAGTGACCAAAAGAAAAAGGATAAACAATACAGTGACCAAAAGAAAAAGGGCAAACAATACAGTGACCAAAAGAAAAAGGACAAACAATACAGTGACCAAAAGAAAAAGGATAAACAATACAGCGATCAAAAGAAAAAGGGCAAACAATACAGTGACCAAAAGAAAAAGGATAAACAATACAGTGACCAAAAGAAAAAGGGCAAACAATACAGTGACCAAAAGAAAAAGGACAAACAATACAGTGACCAAAAGAAAAAGGACAAACAATACAGTGACCAAAAGAAAAAGAACAAACAATACAGTGACCAAAAGAAAAAGGACAAACAATACAATGACCAAAAGAAAAAGGACAAACAATACAGTGACCAAAAGAAAAAGGACAAACAATACAGTGACCAAAAGAAAAAGGATAAACAATACAGTGACCAAATGAACAAGGACAAACAATAGAGTGGCCAAAAGAAAAGGGACAAACAATACAGTGACCAAAAGAAAAAGGACAAGCAATACAGTAGACAGAAGAAAAAGGACAAACAATACAGTGGCCAAAAGAAAAAGGACAAACAATACAGTGACGAAAAGAAAAAGTACAAACAATACAGTGACCCAAAACAAAAAGGACAAACAATACAATGACCAAAAGAAAAAGGATAAACAATACAGTGACCAAAAGGCAAAGGATAAACAATACAGTGACCCTAAACAAAAAGGACAGACAATACAATGACCAAAAGAAAAAGGAAAAACAATACAGTGACCAAAAGAAAAAGGACAAACAATACAGTGACCAAAGAAAAAGGACAAACAATACAGTGACCAAAAGAAAAAGAACAAACAATACAGTGACCAAAAGAAAAAGTACAAACAATACAGTGACCAAAAGAAAAGGGACAAACAATACAGTGACCAAAAGAAAAAGGACAAACAATAGAGTGACCAAAAGAAAAAGGACAAACAATACAGTGACCTAAATAAAAAGGACAAACAATACAGTGACCAAAAGAAAAAGGATAAACAATACAGTGACCAAAAGAAAGAGGGCAAACAATACAGTGACCAAAAGAAAAAGGACAAACAATACAGTGAGGAAAAGAAAAAGGGCAAACAATACAGTGACCAAAAGAAAAAGGATAAACAATACAGTGACCAAAAGAAAAAGGACAAACAATACAGTGACGAAAAGAAAAAGGTACAAACAATACAGTGACGAAAAGAAAAAGGACAAACAATACAGTGACGAAAAGAAAAAGGATAAACAATACAGTGACCAAAAGAAAAAGGACAAACAATAAAGTGACCAAAAGAAAAAGGATAAACAATACAGTGACCAAAAGAAAAAGGGCAAACAATACAGTGACCAAAAGAAAAAGGACAAACAATACAGTGACCAAAAGAAAAAGGATAAACAATACAGCGATCAAAAGAAAAAGGGCAAACAATACAGTGACCAAAAGAAAAAGGATAAACAATACAGTGACCAAAAGAAAAAGGGCAAACAATACAGTGACCAAAAGAAAAAGGACACAATATGCAATGACCAAAAGAAAAAGGACAAACAATACAGTGACCAAAAGAAAGAGGGCAAACAATACAGTGACCAAAAGAAAAAGGACAAACAATACAGTGACCAAAAGAAAAAGAACAAACAATACAGTGACCAAAAGAAAAAGGACAAACAATACAGTGACCAAAAGAAAAAGGACAAACAATACAGTGATCAAAAGAAAAGGGACAAAAAATACAGTGACCAAAAGAAAAAGGAGAAACAATACAGTGACCAAAAGAAAAAGGATAAACAATACAGTGACCAAATGAACAAGGACAAACAATAGAGTGGCCAAAAGAAAAGGGACAAACAATACAGTGACCAAAAGAAAAAGGACAAGCAATACAGTAGACAGAAGAAAAAGGACAAACAATACAGTGGCCAAAAGAAAAAGGACAAACAATACAGTGACCAAAAGAAAAAGTACAAACAATACAGTGACCCAAAACAAAAAGGACAAACAATACAATGACCAAAAGAAAAAGGATAAACAATACAGTGACCAAAAGGAAAAGGACAAACAATACAGTGACGAAAAGAAAAAGGACAAACAATACAGTGACCCAAAACAAAAAGGACAAACAATACAATGACCAAAAGAAAAAGGATAAACAATACAGTGACCAAAAGGCAAAGGATAAACAATACAGTGACCAAAAGAAAAAGGACAAACAATACAGTGACGAAAAGAAAAGGGAAAAACAATACAGTGACCAAAAGAAAAAGGACAAACAATACAGTGACCAAAGAAAAAGGACAAACAATACAGTGACCAAAAGAAAAAGGACAAACAATACAGTGACCAAAAGAAAAAGTACAAACAATACAGTGACCAAAAGAAAAGGGACAAACAATACAGTGACCAAAAGAAAAAGGACAAACAATAGAGTGACCAAAAGAAAAAGGACAAACAATACAGTGACCAAAAGAAAAAGGACAAACAATACAGTGACCAAAAGAAAAAGGATAAACAATACAGTGACCAAAAGAAAGAGGGCAAACAATACAGTGACCAAAAGAAAAAGGACAAACAATACAGTGAGGAAAAGAAAAAGGGCAAACAATACAGTGACCAAAAGAAAAAGGATAAACAATACAGTGACCAAAAGAAAAAGGACAAACAATACAGTGACGAAAAGAAAAAGGTACAAACAATACAGTGACGAAAAGAAAAAGGACAAACAATACAGTGACGAAAAGAAAAAGGATAAACAATACAGTGACCAAAAGAAAAAGGATAAACAATACAGTGACCAAAAGAAAAAGGACAAACAATACAGTGACCAAAAGAAAAAGGATAAACAATACAGTGACCAAAAGAAAAAGGGCAAACAATACAGTGACCAAAAGAAAAAGGACAAACAATACAGTGACCAAAAGAAAAAGGATAAACAATACAGCGATCAAAAGAAAAAGGGCAAACAATACAGTGACCAAAAGAAAAAGGCTAAACAATACATTGACCAAAAGAAAAAGGGCAAACAATACAGTGACCAAAAGAAAAATTACAAAATATGCAATGACCAAAAGAAAAAGGACAAACAATACAGTGACCAAAAGAAAGAGGGCAAACAATACAGTGACCAAAAGAAAAAGGACAAACAATACAGTGACCAAAAGAAAAAGAACAAACAATACAGTGACCAAAAGAAAAAGGACAAACAATACAGTGACGAAAATAAAAGGGACAAACAATACAGTGACCCTAAACAAAAAGGACAGACAATACAATGACCAAAAGAAAAGGGAAAAACAATACAGTGACCAAAAGAAAAAGGACAAACAATACAGTGACCAAAGAAAAAGGACAAACAATACAGTGACCAAAAGAAAAAGGACAAACAATACAGTGACCAAAAGAAAAAGTACAAACAATACAGTGACCAAAAGAAAAGGGACAAACAATACAGTGACCAAAAGAAAAAGGACAAACAATAGAGTGACCAAAAGAAAAAGGACAAACAATACAGTGACCAAAAGAAAAAGGACAAACAATACAGTGACCAAAAGAAAAAGGATAAACAATACAGTGACCAAAAGAAAGAGGGCAAACAATACAGTGACCAAAAGAAAAAGGACAAACAATACAGTGAGGAAAAGAAAAAGGGCAAACAATACAGTGACCAAAAGAAAAAGGATAAACAATACAGTGACCAAAAGAAATAGGACAAACAATACAGTGACGAAAGGAAAAAGGTACAAACAATACAGTGACGAAAAGAAAAAGGACAAACAATACAGTGACGAAAAGAAAAAGGATAAACAATACAGTGACCAAAAGAAAAAGGATAAACAATACAGTGACCAAAAGAAAAAGGACAAACAATACAGTGACCAAAAGAAAAGAGACAAACAATACAGTGACCAAAAGAAAAAGGACAAACAATACAGTGACGAAAAGAAAAGGGACAAACAATACAGTGACCCTAAACAAAAAGGACAGACAATACAATGACCAAAAGAAAAGGGAAAAACAATACAGTGACCAAAAGAAAAAGGACAAACAATACAGTGACCAAAAGAAAAAGGACAAACAATACAGTGACCAAAAGAAAAAGGACAAACAATACAGTGACCAAAAGAAAAAGGACAAACAATACAGTGACCAAAAAAAAAAGGACAAACAATACAGTGACCAAAAAAAAAAAGGACAAACAATACAGTGACCAAAAAAAAAAAGGACAAACAATACAATGACCAAAAGAAAAAGGACATACAATATAGTGACGAATAGAAAAGGGAGAAACAATACAGTGACGAAAAGAAAAAGGACAAACAATACAGTGACCAAAAGAAAAAGGACAAACAATACAGTGATCAAAAGAAAAAGGATAAACAATACAGTGACCAAAAGAAAGAGGGCAAACAATACAGTGACCAAAAGAAAAAGGACAAGCAATACAGTGACCAAAAGAAAAAGAACAAACAATACAGTGACCAAAAGAAAAAGGACAAACAATACAGTGACCAAAAGAAAAAGGACAAACAATACAGTGACCAAAAGAAAAAGGACAAACAATACAGTGACAAAAAAAAAAAGGACAAACAATACAATGACCAAAGGAAAAAGGACATACAATACAGTGACGAATAGAAAAGGGAGAAACAATACAGTGATGAAAAGAAAAAGGACAAACAATACAGTGACCAAAAGAAAAAGGACAAACAATACAGTGATCAAAAGAAAAAGGACAAAAAATACAGTGACCAAAAGAAAAAGGAGAAACAATACAGTGACCAAAAAAAAAGGATAAACAATACAGTGACCAAATGAACAAGGACAAACAATAGAGTGGCCAAAAGAAAAGGGACAAACAATACAGTGACCAAAAGAAAAAGGACAAGCAATACAGTAGACAGAAGAAAAAGGACAAACAATACAGTGGCCAAAAGAAAAAGGACAAACAATACAGTGACCAAAAGAAAAAGTACAAACAATACAGTGACAAAAAAAAAGGACAAACAATGCAATGACCAAAATAAAAAGAACAACCAATACAGTGACCAAAAGAAAAAGGACAAACAATACAGTGACGAAAAGAAAAAGGACAAACAATACAGCGACCCAAAACAAAAAGGACAAACAATACAATGACCAAAAGAAAAAGGATAAACAATACAGTGACCAAAAGGAAAAGGATAAACAATACAGTGACCAAAAGAAAAAGGACAAACAATACAGTGACCAAAAGAAAAAGGACAAACAATACAGTGACCAAAAGAAAGAGGGCAAACAATACAGTGACCAAAAGAAAAAGGACAAACAATACAGTGACCAAAAGAAAAAGGACAAACAATGCAATGACCAAAATAAAAAGAACAACCAATACAGTGACCAAAAGAAAAAGGACAAACAATACAGTGACGAAAAGAAAAAGGACAAACAATACAGCGACCCAAAACAAAAAGGACAAACAATACAGTGACCAAAAGAAAAAGGAAAAACAATACAGTGACCAAAAGAAAAAGGACAAACAATACAGTGACCAAAGAAAAAGGACAAACAATACAGTGACCAAAAGAAAAAGGACAAACAATACAGTGACCAAAAGAAAAAGGACAAACAATACAGTGACAAAAAGAAAAAGGATAAACAATACAGTGACCAAAAGAAAGAGGGCAAACAATACAGTGACCAAAAGAAAAAGGACAAACAATACAGTGAGGAAAAGAAAAAGGGCAAACAATACAGTGACCAAAAGAAAAAGGATAAACAATACAGTGACCAAAAGAAAAAGGACAAACAATACAGTGACCAAAAGAAAAAGGACAAACAATACAGTGACCAAAAGAAAAAGGACAAACAATACAGTGACCAAAAAAAAAAGGACAAACAATACAATGACCAAAAGAAAAAGGACATACAATACAGTGACGAATAGAAAAGGGAGAAACAATACAGTGACGAAAAGAAAAAGGATAAACAATACAGCGATCAAAAGAAAAAGGGCAAACAATACAGTGACCAAAAGAAAAAGGATAAACAATACAGTGACCAAAAGAAAAAGGGCAAACAATACAGTGACAAAAAGAAAAAGGACAAACAATACAGTGACCAAAAAAAAAAGGACAAACAATGCAATGACCAAAAGAAAAAGGACAAACAATACAGTGACCAAAAGAAAGAGGGCAAACAATACAGTGACCAAAAGAAAAAGGACAAACAATACAGTGACCAAAAGAAAAAGAACAAACAATACAGTGACCAAAAGAAAAAGGACAAACAATACAGTGACCAAAAGACAAAGGACAAACAATACAGTGACCAAAAGAAAAAGGACAAACAATACAGTGACCAAAAAAAAAAAGGACAAACAATACAATGACCAAAAGAAAAAGGACATACAATACAGTGACGAATAGAAAAGGGAGAAACAATACAGTGACGAAAAGAAAAAGGACAAACAATACAGTGACCAAAAGAAAAAGGACAAACAATACAGTGATCAAAAGAAAAAGGATAAACAATACAGTGACCAAAAGAAAGAGGGCAAACAATACAGTGACCAAAAGAAAAGGACAAACAATACAGTGACCAAAAGAAAAAGAACAAACAATACAGTGACCAAAAGAAAATGGACAAACAATACAGTGACCAAAAGAAAAAGGACAAACAATACAGTGACCAAAAGAAAAAGGACAAACAATACAGTGACCAAAAGAAAAAGGACAAACAATACAGTGACAAAAAAAAAAGGACAAACAATACAATGACCAAAAGAAAAAGGACATACAATACAGTGTCGAATAGAAAAGGGAGAAACAATACAGTGATGAAAAGAAAAAGGACAAACAATACAGTGACCAAAAGAAAAAGGACAAACAATACAGTGATCAAAAGAAAAAGGACAAAAAATACAGTGACCAAAAGAAAAAGGAGAAACAATACAGTGACCAAAAAAAAAGGATAAACAATACAGTGACCAAATGAACAAGGACAAACAATAGAGTGGCCAAAAGAAAAGGGACAAACAATACAGTGACCAAAAGAAAAAGGACAAGCAATACAGTAGACAGAAGAAAAAGGACAAACAATACAGTGACCAAAAGAAAAAGGACAAACAATACAGTGACCAAAAGAAAAAGGACAAACAATACAGTGACAAAAAAAAAAAGGACAAACAATACAATGACCAAAGGAAAAAGGACATACAATACAGTGACGAATAGAAAAGGGAGAAACAATACAGTGATGAAAAGAAAAAGGACAAACAATACAGTGACCAAAAGAAAAAGGACAAACAATACAGTGATCAAAAGAAAAAGGACAAAAAATACAGTGACCAAAAGAAAAAGGAGAAACAATACAGTGACCAAAAAAAAAGGATAAACAATACAGTGACCAAATGAACAAGGACAAACAATAGAGTGGCCAAAAGAAAAGGGACAAACAATACAGTGACCAAAAGAAAAAGGACAAGCAATACAGTAGACAGAAGAAAAAGGACAAACAATACAGTGGCCAAAAGAAAAAGGACAAACAATACAGTGACCAAAAGAAAAAGTACAAACAATACAGTGACAAAAAAAAAGTACAAACAATGCAATGACCAAAATAAAAAGAACAACCAATACAGTGACCAAAAGAAAAAGGACAAACAATACAGTGACGAAAAGAAAAAGGACAAACAATACAGCGACCCAAAACAAAAAGGACAAACAATACAATGACCAAAAGAAAAAGGATAAACAATACAGTGACCAAAAGGAAAAGGATAAACAATACAGTGACCAAAAGAAAAGGGACAAACAATACAGTGACCCTAAACAAAAAGGACAGACAATACAATGACCAAAAGAAAAAGGAAAAACAATACAGTGACCAAAAGAAAAAGGACAAACAATACAGTGACCAAAGAAAAAGGACAAACAATACAGTGACCAAAAGAAAAAGGACAAACAATACAGTGACCAAAAGAAAAAGGACAAACAATACAGTGACAAAAAGAAAAAGGATAAACAATACAGTGACCAAAAGAAAGAGGGCAAACAATACAGTGACCAAAAGAAAAAGGACAAACAATACAGTGAGGAAAAGAAAAAGGGCAAACAATACAGTGACCAAAAGAAAAAGGATAAACAATACAGTGACCAAAAGAAAAAGGACAAACAATACAGTGACCAAAAGAAAAAGGACAAACAATACAGTGACCAAAAGAAAAAGGACAAACAATACAGTGACCAAAAAAAAAAGGACAAACAATACAATGACCAAAAGAAAAAGGACATACAATACAGTGACGAATAGAAAAGGGAGAAACAATACAGTGACGAAAAGAAAAAGGATAAACAATACAGCGATCAAAAGAAAAAGGGCAAACAATACAGTGACCAAAAGAAAAAGGATAAACAATACAGTGACCAAAAGAAAAAGGGCAAACAATACAGTGACAAAATGAAAAAGGACAAACAATACAGTGACCAAAAAAAAAAGGACAAACAATGCAATGACCAAAAGAAAAAGGACAAACAATACAGTGACCAAAAGAAAGAGGGCAAACAATACAGTGACCAAAAGAAAAAGGACAAACAATACAGTGACCAAAAGAAAAAGAACAAACAATACAGTGACCAAAAGAAAAAGGACAAACAATACAGTGACCAAAAGAAAAAGGACAAACAATACAGTGACCAAAAGAAAAAGGACAAACAATACAGTGACCAAAAAAAAAAAGGACAAACAATACAATGACCAAAAGAAAAAGGACATACAATACAGTGACGAATAGAAAAGGGAGAAACAATACAGTGACGAAAAGAAAAAGGACAAACAATACAGTGACCAAAAGAAAAAGGACAAACAATACAGTGATCAAAAGAAAAAGGATAAACAATACAGTGACCAAAAGAAAGAGGGCAAACAATACAGTGACCAAAAGAAAAGGACAAACAATACAGTGACCAAAAGAAAAAGAACAAACAATACAGTGACCAAAAGAAAATGGACAAACAATACAGTGACCAAAAGAAAAAGGACAAACAATACAGTGACCAAAAGAAAAAGGACAAACAATACAGTGACCAAAAGAAAAAGGACAAACAATACAGTGACAAAAAAAAAAGGACAAACAATACAATGACCAAAAGAAAAAGGACATACAATACAGTGTCGAATAGAAAAGGGAGAAACAATACAGTGATGAAAAGAAAAAGGACAAACAATACAGTGACCAAAAGAAAAAGGACAAACAATACAGTGATCAAAAGAAAAAGGACAAAAAATACAGTGACCAAAAGAAAAAGGAGAAACAATACAGTGACCAAAAAAAAAGGATAAACAATACAGTGACCAAATGAACAAGGACAAACAATAGAGTGGCCAAAAGAAAAGGGACAAACAATACAGTGACCAAAAGAAAAAGGACAAGCAATACAGTAGACAGAAGAAAAAGGACAAACAATACAGTGGCCAAAAGAAAAAGGACAAACAATACAGTGACCAAAAGAAAAAGTACAAACAATACAGTGACAAAAAAAAAGGACAAACAATGCAATGACCAAAATAAAAAGGACAACCAATACAGTGACCAAAAGAAAAATGACAAACAATACAGTGACGAAAAGAAAAAGGACAAACAATACAGTGACCCAAAACAAAAAGGACAAACAATACAATGACCAAAAGAAAAAGGATAAACAATACAGTGACCAAAAGGCAAAGGATAAACAATACAGTGACCAAAAGAAAAAGGACAAACAATACAGTGACGAAAAGAAAAGGGACAAACAATACAGTGACCCTAAACAAAAAGGACAGACAATACAATGACCAAAAGAAAAAGGAAAAACAACACAGTGACCAAAAGAAAAAGGACAAACAATACAGTGACCAAAGAAAAAGGACAAACAATACAGTGACCAAAAGAAAAAGGACAAACAATACAGTGACCAAAAGAAAAAGTACAAACAATACAGTGACCAAAAGAAAAGAGACAAACAATACAGTGACCAAAAGAAAAAGGACAAACAATACAGTGACCAAAAGAAAAAGGACAAACAATACAGTGACCAAAAGAAAAAGGACAAACAATACAGTGACCAAAAGAAAAAGGATAAACAATACAGTGACCAAAAGAAAGAGGGCAAACAATACAGTGACCAAAAGAAAAAGGACAAACAATACAGTGAGGAAAAGAAAAAGGGCAAACAATACAGTGACCAAAAGAAAAAGGATAAACAATACAGTGACCAAAAGAAAAAGGACAAACAATACAGTGACCAAAAGAAAAAGGACAAACAATACAGTGACCAAAAGAAAAAGGACAAACAATACAGTGACCAAAAAAAAAAGGACAAACAATACAATGACCAAAAGAAAAAGGACATACAATACAGTGACGAATAGAAAAGGGAGAAACAATACAGTGACGAAAAGAAAAAGGACAAACAATACAGTGACCAAAAGAAAAAGGACAAACAATACAGTGATCAAAAGAAAAAGGATAAACAATACAGTGACCAAAAGAAAGAGGGCAAACAATACAGTGACCAAAAGAAAAAGGACAAGCAATACAGTGACCAAAAGAAAAAGAACAAACAATACAGTGACCAAAAGAAAAAGGACAAACAATACAGTGACCAAAAGATAAAGGACAAACAATACAGTGACCAAAAGAAAAAGGACAAACAATACAGTGACAAAAAAAAAAGGACAAACAATACAATGACCAAAGGAAAAAGGACATACAATACAGTGACGAATAGAAAAGGGAGAAACAATACAGTGATGAAAAGAAAAAGGACAAACAATACAGTGACCAAAAGAAAAAGGACAAACAATACAGTGACCAAAAGAAAAAGGACAAACAATACAGTGACAAAAAGAAAAAGGATAAACAATACAGTGACCAAAAGAAAGAGGGCAAACAATACAGTGACCAAAAGAAAAAGGACAAACAATACAGTGAGGAAAAGAAAAAGGGCAAACAATACAGTGACCAAAAGAAAAAGGATAAACAATACAGCGATCAAAAGAAAAAGGGCAAACAATACAGTGACCAAAAGAAAAAGGATAAACAATACAGTGACCAAAAGAAAAAGGGCAAACAATACAGTGACAAACAGAAAAAGGACAAACAATACAGTGACCAAAAAAAAAAGGACAAACAATGCAATGACCAAAAGAAAAAGGACAAACAATACAGTGACCAAAAGAAAGAGGGCAAACAATACAGTGACCAAAAGAAAAAGGACAAACAATACAGTGACCAAAAGAAAAAGAACAAACAATACAGTGACCAAAAGAAAAAGGACAAACAATACAGTGACCAAAAGAAAAAGGACAAACAATACAGTGACCAAAAAAAAAAGGACAAACAATACAATGACCAAAAGAAAAAGGACATACAATACAGTGACGAATAGAAAAGGGAGAAACAATACAGTGACGAAAAGAAAAAGGACAAACAATACAGTGACCAAAAGAAAAAGGACAAACAATACAGTGATCAAAAGAAAAAGGATAAACAATACAGTGACCAAAAGAAAGAGGGCAAACAATACAGTGACCAAAAGAAAAGGACAAACAATACAGTGACCAAAAGAAAAAGAACAAACAATACAGTGACCAAAAGAAAATGGACAAACAATACAGTGACCAAAAGAAAAAGGACAAACAATACAGTGACCAAAAGAAAAAGGACAAACAATACAGTGACCAAAAGAAAAAGGACAAACAATACAGTGACAAAAAAAAAAGGACAAACAATACAATGACCAAAAGAAAAAGGACATACAATACAGTGTCGAATAGAAAAGGGAGAAACAATACAGTGATGAAAAGAAAAAGGACTAACAATACAGTGACCAAAAGAAAAAGGACAAACAATACAGTGATCAAAAGAAAAAGGACAAAAAATACAGTGACCAAAAGAAAAAGGAGAAACAATACAGTGACCAAAAAAAAAGGATAAACAATACAGTGACCAAATGAACAAGGACAAACAATAGAGTGGCCAAAAGAAAAGGGACAAACAATACAGTGACCAAAAGAAAAAGGACAAGCAATACAGTAGACAGAAGAAAAAGGACAAACAATACAGTGGCCAAAAGAAAAAGGACAAACAATACAGTGACCAAAAGAAAAAGTACAAACAATACAGTGACAAAAAAAAAGGACAAACAATGCAATGACCAAAATAAAAAGGACAACCAATACAGTGACCAAAAGAAAAATGACAAACAATACAGTGACGAAAAGAAAAAGGACAAACAATACAGTGACCCAAAACAAAAAGGACAAACAATACAATGACCAAAAGAAAAAGGATAAACAATACAGTGACCAAAAGGAAAAGGATAAACAATACAGTGACCAAAAGAAAAAGGACAAACAATACAGTGACGAAAAGAAAAGGGACAAACAATACAGTGACCCTAAACAAAAAGGACAGACAATACAATGACCAAAAGAAAAAGGAAAAACAATACAGTGACCAAAAGAAAAAGGACAAACAATACAGTGACCAAAGAAAAAGGACAAACAATACAGTGACCAAAAGAAAAAGGACAAACAATACAGTGACCAAAAGAAAAAGTACAAACAATACAGTGACCAAAAGAAAAGAGACAAACAATACAGTGACCAAAAGAAAAAGGACAAACAATACAGTGACCAAAAGAAAAAGGACAAACAATACAGTGACCAAAAGAAAAAGGACAAACAATACAGTGACCAAAAGAAAAAGGATAAACAATACAGTGACCAAAAGAAAGAGGGCAAACAATACAGTGACCAAAAGAAAAAGGACAAACAATACAGTGAGGAAAAGAAAAAGGGCAAACAATACAGTGACCAAAAGAAAAAGGATAAACAATACAGTGACCAAAAGAAAAAGGACAAACAATACAGTGACCAAAAGAAAAAGGACAAACAATACAGTGACCAAAAGAAAAAGGACAAACAATACAGTGACCAAAAAAAAAAGGACAAACAATACAATGACCAAAAGAAAAAGGACATACAATACAGTGACGAATAGAAAAGGGAGAAACAATACAGTGACGAAAAGAAAAAGGACAAACAATACAGTAACCAAAAGAAAAAGGACAAACAATACAGTGATCAAAAGAAAAAGGATAAACAATACAGTGACCAAAAGAAAGAGGGCAAACAATACAGTGACCAAAAGAAAAAGGACAAGCAATACAGTGACCAAAAGAAAAAGAACAAACAATACAGTGACCAAAAGAAAAAGGACAAACAATACAGTGACCAAAAGAAAAAGGACAAACAATACAGTGACCAAAAGAAAAAGGACAAACAATACAGTGACAAAAAAAAAAGGACAAACAATACAATGACCAAAGGAAAAAGGACATACAATACAGTGACGAATAGAAAAGGGAGAAACAATACAGTGATGAAAAGAAAAAGGACAAACAATACAGTGACCAAAAGAAAAAGGACAAACAATACAGTGATCAAAAGAAAAAGGACAAAAAATACAGTGACCAAAAGAAAAAGGAGAAACAATACAGTGACCAAAAAAAAAGGATAAACAATACAGTGACCAAATGAACAAGGACAAACAATAGAGTGGCCAAAAGAAAAGGGACAAACAATACAGTGACCAAAAGAAAAAGGACAAGCAATACAGTAGACAGAAGAAAAAGGACAAACAATACAGTGGCCAAAAGAAAAAGGACAAACAATACAGTGACCAAAAGAAAAAGTACAAACAATACAGTGACAAAAAAAAAGGACAAACAATGCAATGACCAAAATAAAAAGGACAACCAATACAGTGACCAAAAGAAAAAGGACAAACAATACAGTGACGAAAAGAAAAAGGACAAACAATACAGTGACCCAAAACAAAAAGGACAAACAATACAATGACCAATAGGAAAAAGGATAAACAATACAGTGACCAAAAGGAAAAGGATAAACAATACAGTGACCAAAAGAAAAAGGACAAACAATACAGTGACGAAAAGAAAAGGGACAAACAATACAGTGACCCTAAACAAAAAGGACAGACAATACAATGACCAAAAGAAAAAGGAAAAACAATACAGTGACCAAAAGAAAAAGGACAAACAATACAGTGACCAAAGAAAAAAAAGGACAAACAATACAGTGACCAAAAGAAAAAGGACAAACAATACAGTGACCAAAAGAAAAAGTACAAACAATACAGTGACCAAAAGAAAAGAGACAAACAATACAGTGACCAAAAGAAAAAGGACAAACAATACAGTGACCAAAAGAAAAAGGACAAACAATACAGTGACCAAAAGAAAAAGGACAAACAATACAGTGACCAAAAGAAAAAGGATAAACAATACAGTGACCAAAAGAAAGAGGGCAAACAATACAGTGACCAAAAGAAAAAGGACAAACAATACAGTGAGGAAAAGAAAAAGGGCAAACAATACAGTGACCAAAAGAAAAAGGATAAACAATACAGTGACCAAAAGAAAAAGGACAAACAATACAGTGACGAAAAGAAAAAGGTACAAACAATACAGTGACGAAAAGAAAAAGGACAAACAATACAGTGACGAAACGAAAAAGGATAAACAATACAGTGACCAAAAGAAAAAGGATAAACAATACAGTGACCAAAAGAAAATGGATAAACAATACAGTGACCAAAAGAAAAAGGATAAACAATACAGTGACCAAAAGAAAAAGGATAAACAATACAGTGACCAAAAGAAAAAGGATAAACAATACAGTGACCAAAAGAAAAAGGGCAAACAATACAGTGACCAAAAGAAAAAGGATAAACAATACAGTGACCAAAAGAAAAAGGGCAAACAATACAGTGACCAAAAGAAAAAGGACAAACAATACAGTGACCAAAAAAATAAGGACAAACAATGCAATGACCAAAAGAAAAAGGACAAACAATACAGTGACCAAAAGAAAGAGGGCAAACAATACAGTGACCAAAAGAAAAAGGACAAACAATACAGTGACCAAAAGAAAAAGAACAAACAATACAGTGACCAAAAGAAAAAGGACAAACAATACAGTGACCAAAAGAAAAAGGACAAACAATACAGTGACCAAAAGAAAAAGTACAAACAATACAGTGACCAAAAGAAAAGGGACAAACAATACAGTGACCAAAAGAAAAAGGACAAACAATACAGTGACCAAAAGAAAAAGGACAAACAATACAGTGACCAAAAGAAAAAGGACAAACAATACAGTGACCAAAAAAAAAAGGACAAACAATACAGTGATCAAAAGAAAAAGGACAAAAAATACAGTTACCAAAAGAAAAGGGAGAAACAATACAGTGACCAAAAGAAAAAGGGCAAACAATACAGTGACCAAAAGAAAAAGGATAAACAATACAGTGACCAAAAGAAAAAGGACAAACAATACAGTGACCAAAAGAAAAAGGACAAACAATACAGTGACCAAAAGAAAAAGGACAAACAATACAGTGACCAAAAAAAAAAGGACAAACAATACAATGACCAAAAGAAAAAGGACATACAATACAGTGACGAATAGAAAAGGGAGAAACAATACAGTGACGAAAAGAAAAAGGACAAACAATACAGTGACCAAAAGAAAAAGGACAAACAATACAGTGATCAAAAGAAAAAGGATAAACAATACAGTGACCAAAAGAAAGAGGGCAAACAATACAGTGACCAAAAGAAAAAGGACAAGCAATACAGTGACCAAAAGAAAAAGAACAAACAATACAGTGACCAAAAGAAAAAGGACAAACAATACAGTGACCAAAAGAAAAAGGACAAACAATACAGTGACCAAAAGAAAAAGGACAAACAATACAGTGACAAAAAAAAAAGGACAAACAATACAATGACCAAAGGAAAAAGGACATACAATACAGTGACGAATAGAAAAGGGAGAAACAATACAGTGATGAAAAGAAAAAGGACAAACAATACAGTGACCAAAAGAAAAAGGACAAACAATACAGTGATCAAAAGAAAAAGGACAAAAAATACAGTGACCAAAAGAAAAAGGAGAAACAATACAGTGACCAAAAAAAAAGGATAAACAATACAGTGACCAAATGAACAAGGACAAACAATAGAGTGGCCAAAAGAAAAGGGACAAACAATACAGTGACCAAAAGAAAAAGGACAAGCAATACAGTAGACAGAAGAAAAAGGACAAACAATACAGTGGCCAAAAGAAAAAGGACAAACAATACAGTGACCAAAAGAAAAAGTACAAACAATACAGTGACAAAAAAAAAGGACAAACAATGCAATGACCAAAATAAAAAGGACAACCAATACAGTGACCAAAAGAAAAAGGACAAACAATACAGTGACGAAAAGAAAAAGGACAAACAATACAGTGACCCAAAACAAAAAGGACAAACAATACAATGACCAAAAGGAAAAAGGATAAACAATACAGTGACCAAAAGGAAAAGGATAAACAATACAGTGACCAAAAGAAAAAGGACAAACAATACAGTGACGAAAAGAAAAGGGACAAACAATACAGTGACCCTAAGCAAAAAGGACAGACAATACAATGACCAAAAGAAAAAGGAAAAACAATACAGTGACCAAAAGAAAAAGGACAAACAATACAGTGACCAAAGAAAACGGACAAACAATACAGTGACCAAAAGAAAAAGGACAAACAATACAGTGACCAAAAGAAAAAGTACAAACAATACAGTGACCAAAAGAAAAGAGACAAACAATACAGTGACCAAAAGAAAAAGGACAAACAATACAGTGACCAAAAGAAAAAGGACAAACAATACAGTGACCAAAAGAAAAAGGACAAACAATACAGTGACCAAAAGAAAAAGGATAAACAATACAGTGACCAAAAGAAAGAGGGCAAACAATACAGTGACCAAAAGAAAAAGGACAAACAATACAGTGAGGAAAAGAAAAAGGGCAAACAATACAGTGACCAAAAGAAAAAGGATAAACAATACAGTGACCAAAAGAAAAAGGACAAACAATACAGTGACGAAAAGAAAAAGGTACAAACAATACAGTGACGAAAAGAAAAAGGACAAACAATACAGTGACGAAACGAAAAAGGATAAACAATACAGTGACCAAAAGAAAAAGGATAAACAATACAGTGACCAAAAGAAAATGGATAAACAATACAGTGACCAAAAGAAAAAGGATAAACAATACAGTGACCAAAAGAAAAAGGATAAACAATACAGTGACCAAAAGAAAAAGGATAAACAATACAGTGACCAAAAGAAAAAGGGCAAACAATACAGTGACCAAAAGAAAAAGGATAAACAATACAGTGACCAAAAGAAAAAGGGCAAACAATACAGTGACCAAAAGAAAAAGGACAAACAATACAGTGACCAAAAAAATAAGGACAAACAATGCAATGACCAAAAGAAAAAGGACAAACAATACAGTGACCAAAAGAAAGAGGGCAAACAATACAGTGACCAAAAGAAAAAGGACAAACAATACAGTGACCAAAAGAAAAAGAACAAACAATACAGTGACCAAAAGAAAAAGGACAAACAATACAGTGACCAAAAGAAAAAGGACAAACAATACAGTGACCAAATGAAAAGGGACAAACAATACAGTGACCAAAAGAAAAAGGACAAACAATACAGTGACCAAAAGAAAAAGGACAAACAATACAGTGACCAAAAGAAAAAGGACAAACAATACAGTGACCAAAAAAAAAAGGACAAACAATACAGTGATCAAAAGAAAAAGGACAAAAAATACAGTTACCAAAAGAAAAGGGAGAAACAATACAGTGACCAAAAGAAAAAGGACAAACAATACAGTGACCAAAAGAACAAGGACAAACAATAGAGTGGCCAAAAGAAAAGGGACAAACAATACAGTGACCAAAAGAAAAAGGACAAGCAATACAGTAGACAGAAGAAAAAGGACAAACAATACAGTGGCCAAAAGAAAAAGGACAAACAATACAGTGACCAAAAGAAAAAGTACAAACAATACAGTGACAAAAAAAAAGGACAAACAATGCAATGACCAAAATAAAAAGGACAACCAATACAGTGACCAAAAGAAAAAGGACAAACAATACAGTGACGAAAAGAAAAAGGACAAACAATACAGTGACCCAAAACAAAAAGGACAAACAATACAATGACCAAAAGGAAAAAGGATAAACAATACAGTGACCAAAAGGAAAAGGATAAACAATACAGTGACCAAAAGAAAAAGGACAAACAATACAGTGACGAAAAGAAAAGGGACAAACAATACAGTGACCCTAAACAAAAAGGACAGACAATACAATGACCAAAAGAAAAAGGAAAAACAATACAGTGACCAAAAGAAAAAGGACAAACAATACAGTGACCAAAGAAAAAGGACAAACAATACAGTGACCAAAAGAAAAAGGACAAACAATACAGTGACCAAAAGAAAAAGTACAAACAATACAGTGACCAAAAGAAAAGAGACAAACAATACAGTGACCAAAAGAAAAAGGACAAACAATACAGTGACCAAAAGAAAAAGGACAAACAATACAGTGACCAAAAGAAAAAGGACAAACAATACAGTGACCAAAAGAAAAAGGATAAACAATACAGTGACCAAAAGAAAGAGGGCAAACAATACAGTGACCAAAAGAAAAAGGACAAACAATACAGTGAGGAAAAGAAAAAGGGCAAACAATACAGTGACCAAAAGAAAAAGGATAAACAATACAGTGACCAAAAGAAAAAGGACAAACAATACAGTGACGAAAAGAAAAAGGTACAAACAATACAGTGACGAAAAGAAAAAGGACAAACAATACAGTGACGAAACGAAAAAGGATAAACAATACAGTGACCAAAAGAAAAAGGATAAACAATACAGTGACCAAAAGAAAATGGATAAACAATACAGTGACCAAAAGAAAAAGGATAAACAATACAGTGACCAAAAGAAAAAGGATAAACAATACAGTGACCAAAAGAAAAAGGATAAACAATACAGTGACCAAAAGAAAAAGGGCAAACAATACAGTGACCAAAAGAAAAAGGATAAACAATACAGTGACCAAAAGAAAAAGGGCAAACAATACAGTGACCAAAAGAAAAAGGACAAACAATACAGTGACCAAAAAAATAAGGACAAACAATGCAATGACCAAAAGAAAAAGGACAAACAATACAGTGACCAAAAGAAAGAGGGCAAACAATACAGTGACCAAAAGAAAAAGGACAAACAATACAGTGACCAAAAGAAAAAGAACAAACAATACAGTGACCAAAAGAAAAAGGACAAACAATACAGTGACCAAAAGAAAAAGGACAAACAATACAGTGACCAAAAGAAAAAGTACAAACAATACAGTGACCAAAAGAAAAGGGACAAACAATACAGTGACCAAAAGAAAAAGGACAAACAATACAGTGACCAAAAGAAAAAGGACAAACAATACAGTGACCAAAAGAAAAAGGACAAACAATACAGTGACCAAAAAAAAAAGGACAAACAATACAGTGATCAAAAGAAAAAGGACAAAAAATACAGTTACCAAAAGAAAAGGGAGAAACAATACAGTGACCAAAAGAAAAAGGACAAACAATACAGTGACCAAAAGAACAAGGACAAACAATAGAGTGGCCAAAAGAAAAGGGACAAACAATACAGTGACCAAAAGAAAAAGGACAAGCAATACAGTAGACAGAAGAAAAAGGACAAACAATACAGTGGCCAAAAGAAAAAGGACAAACAATACAGTGACCAAAAGAAAAAGTACAAACAATACAGTGACAAAAAAAAAGGACAAACAATGCAATGACCAAAATAAAAAGGACAACCAATACAGTGACCAAAAGAAAAAGGACAAACAATACAGTGACGAAAAGAAAAAGGACAAACAATACAGTGACCCAAAACAAAAAGGACAAACAATACAATGACCAAAAGAAAAAGGATAAACAATACAGTGACCAAAAGAAAAAGGATAAACAATACAGTGACGAAAAGAAAAAGGACAAACAATACAGTGACGAAAAGAAAAGGGACAAACAATACAGTGACCCTAAACAAAAAGGACAGACAATACAATGACCAAAAGAAAAAGGAAAAACAATACAGTGACCAAAAGAAAAAGGGCAAACAATACAGTGACCAAAAGAAAAAGGATAAACAATACAGTGACCAAAAGAAAAAGGATAAACAATACAGTGACCAAAAGAAAAAGGGCAAACAATACAGTGACCAAAAGAAAAGGGATAAACAATACAGTGACCAAAAGAAAAAGGACAAACAATACAGTGACCATAAGAAAAAGGACAAACAATACAGTGACCAAAAGAAAAAGGATAAACAATACAGTGACCAAAAGAAAAAGGGCAAACAATACAGTGACCAAAAGAAAAAGGACACACAATACAGTGGCCAAAAGAAAAAGGATAAACAATACAGTGACGAAAAGAAAAAGGACAAACAATACAGTGACGAAAAGAAACAGGATAAACAATACAGTGACCAAAAGAAAAAGGATAAACAATACAGTGACCAAAAGAAAAAGGATAAACAACACAGTGACCAAAAGAAAAAGGACAAACAATACAGTGACGAAAAGAAAAAGGTACAAACAATACAGTGACCAAAAGAAAAAGGATAAACAATACAGTGACCAAAAGAAAAAGGATAAACAATACAGTGACCAAAAGAAAAAGGGCAAACAATACAGTGACCAAAAGAAAAGGGATAAACAATACAGTGACCAAAAGAAAAAGGACAAACAATACAGTGACCATAAGAAAAAGGAAAAACAATACAGTGACCAAAAGAAAAAGGATAAACAATACAGTTACCAAAAGAAAAGGGAGAAACAATACAGTGACCAAAAGAAAAAGGACAAACAATACAGTGACCAAAAGAACAAGGACAAACAATAGAGTGGCCAAAAGAAAAGGGACAAACAATACAGTGACCAAAAGAAAAAGGACAAGCAATACAGTAGACAGAAGAAAAAGGACAAACAATGCAGTGGCCAAAAGAAAAAGGACAAACAATACAGTGACCAAAAGAAAAAGTACAAACAATACAGTGACAAAAAAAAAGGACAAACAATGCAATGACCAAAATAAAAAGGACAACCAATACAGTGACCAAAAGAAAAAGGACAAACAATACAGTGACGAAAAGAAAAAGGACAAACAATACAGTGACCCAAAACAAAAAGGACAAACAATACAATGACCAAAAGAAAAAGGATAAACAATACAGTGACCAAAAGAAAAAGGATAAACAATACAGTGACGAAAAGAAAAAGGACAAACAATACAGTGACGAAAAGAAATGGGACAAACAATACAGTGACCCTAAACAAAAAGGACAGACAATACAATGACCAAAAGAAAAAGGAAAAACAATACAGTGACCAAAAGAAAAAGGACAAACAATACAGTGACCAAAGAAAAAGGACAAACAATACAGTGACCAACAGAAAAAGGACAAACAATACAGTGACCAAAAGAAAAAGTACAAACAATACAGTGACCAAAAGAAAAGGGACAAACAATACAGTGACCAAAAGAAAAAGGACAAACAATAGAGTGACCAAAAGAAAGAGGGAAAACAATACAGTGACCAAAAGAAAAAGGACAAACAATACAGTGAGGAAAAGAAAAAGGGCAAACAATACAGTGACCAAAAGAAAAAGGATAAACAATACAGTGACCAAAAGAAAAAGGACAAACAATACAGTGACGAAAAGAAAAAGGTACAAACAATACAGTGACCAAAAGAAAAAGGACAACCAATACAATGACCAAAAGAAAAAGGATAAACAATACAGTGACCAAAAGAAAAAGGACAAACAATACAGTGATCAAAAGAAAAAGGATAAACAATACAGTGACGAAAAGAAAAAGGACAAACAATACAGTGACGAAAAGAAACAGGATAAACAATACAGTGACCAAAAGAAAAAGGATAAACAATACAGTGACCAAAAGAAAAAGGATAAACAATACAGTGACCAAAAGAAAAAGGACAAACAATACAGTGACGAAAAGAAAAAGGTACAAACAATACAGTGACCAAAAGAAAAAGGATAAACAATACAGTGACCAAAAGAAAAAGGATAAACAATACAGTGACCAAAAGAAAAAGGGCAAACAATACAGTGACCAAAAGAAAAGGGATAAACAATACAGTGACCAAAAGAAAAAGGACAAACAATACAGTGACCATAAGAAAAAGGACAAACAATACAGTGACCAAAAGAAAAAGGATAAACAATACAGTGACCAAAAGAAAAAGGGCAAACAATACAGTGACCAAAAGAAAAAGGACACACAATACAGTGACCAAAAGAAAAAGGATAAACAATACAGTGACGAAAAGAAAAAGGACAAACAATACAGTGACGAAAAGAAACAGGATAAACAATACAGTGACCAAAAGAAAAAGGATAAACAATACAGTGACCAAAAGAAAAAGGATAAACAATACAGTGACCAAAAGAAAAAGGACAAACAATACAGTGACGAAAAGAAAAAGGTACAAACAATACAGTGACCAAAAGAAAAAGGATAAACAATACAGTGACCAAAAGAAAAAGGATAAACAATACAGTGACCAAAAGAAAAAGGGCAAACAATACAGTGACCAAAAGAAAAGGGATAAACAATACAGTGACCAAAAGAAAAAGGACAAACAATACAGTGACCATAAGAAAAAGGAAAAACAATACAGTGACCAAAAGAAAAAGGATAAACAATACAGTGACCAAAAGAAAAAGGGCAAACAATACAGTGACCAAAAGAAAAAGGACACACAATACAGTGACCAAAAGAAAAAGGATAAACAATACAGTGACCAAAAGAAAAAGGGCAAACAATACAGTGACCAAAAGAAAAAGGATAAACAATACAGTGACCAAAAGAAAAAGGGCAAACAATACAGTGACCAAAAGAAAAAGGACAAACAATACAGTGACCAAAAAAAAAAGGACAAACAATGCAATGACCAAAAGAAAAAGGACAAACAATACAGTGACCAAAAGAAAAAGGATAAACAATACAGTGACCAAAAGAAAAAGGACAAACAATACAGTGACCAAAAGAAAAAGGATAAACAATACAGTGACCAAAAGAACAAGGACAAACAATACAGTGACCAAAAGAAAAAGGAAAAACAATACAGTGACCAAAAGAACAAGGACAAACAATACAGTGACCAAAAGAAAGAGGGCAAACAATACAGTGACCAAAAGAAAAAGGACAAACAATACAGTGACCAAAAACAAAAGGACAAACAATGCAATGACCAAAAGAAAAAGGACAAACAATACAGTGACCAAAAGAAAAAGGATAAACAATACAGTGACCAAAAGAAAAAGGACAAACAATACAGTGACCAAAAGAAAAAGGTTAAACAATACAGTGACCAAAAGAACAAGGACAAACAATACAGTGACCAAAAGAAAAAGGAAAAACAATACAGTGACCCAAAGAACAAGGACAAACAATACAGTGATCAAAAGAAAAAGGAAAAACAATACAGTGACCCAAAAGAAAAGGGACAAACAATACAGTGACCAAAAGAAAAAGGAAAAACAATACAGTGACCCAAAACAAAAAGGACAAACAATATAGTGACCAAAAGAAAAAGGACAAACAATACAGTGACCAAAAGAAAATGATACCAAAGGGGTAATCAGAAGCTGTAAATCGACGAAGAACAGACACTACAAAAGGACAAACAATGCAATGACCAAAGGAAAAAGGACAACCAATACAATGACCAAAAGAAAAAGGACAAACAATACAGTGACCAAAAGAAAAAGGACAAACAATACAGTGACCAAAAGAAAAAGGACAAACAATACAGTGACCAAAAGAAAAAGGACAAACCAAACAGTGACCAAAAGAAAAAGGACAAACAATACAGTGATCAAAAGAAAAAGGACAAACAATACAGTGACCAAAAGAAAAAGGACAAACAATGATCTATAAAACACAACACAGAAAACTAAAGATCGAGGCAAGAAAAGTTTGAAGATACCAAAGGGGTAAGTGGAAGCTGTAAATCAAAGGACAGACAATACAATGACCAAAAGAAAAAGGACAAACAATGATCTATAAAACACTACACAGAAAACTAAAGATTGGGGCAAGAAAAGATTGAAGATACCAAAGGGGTAATCAAAAGCTGTAAATCAAAGGACAGACAATACAATGACCAAAAGAAAAAGGACAAACAATGATCTATAAAACACTACACAGAAAACTAAAGATTGAGACAAGAAAAGATTGAAGATACCAAAGGGGTAATCAGAAGCTATAAATCAAAGAACAGACAATACAATGACCAAAAGAAAAAGATTTATAAAACACTACACAGAAAACTAAAGATCAAGCAACACGAATCCCACTAAAAACAGGGAGTGAACTCGGGTGCTCCGGAAAGGTACGCAGTTCCTGCTCTAGATGTGGTACCCGTCGTGTTTAAAAAAACTTTCTTTTCATAATATTGAATTAATATCGTTATCGTCAAGCGTGGAGAATCCGAGAAGAAAGTAGCTTCAAGCACTCATCGTCCAAATAAAAAAAAGCAATGGTTGTTATGACGACAGTGTCAATCTTGAATTTCAGCAGGTCAGATTGCAAATATTTATGACGTCCCATGTGTATCATTCTTACATTTGAGGGTTGGTATTATTACTCCCATGTGGAAAACACTTACATGACAACATCATTTCATTAAGAGGGGAGGTTTGGACCAATGTGGAAAACACTTACATGACAACATCATTTCATTAAGAGGGGAGGTTTGGACCAATGTGGAAAACACTTACATGACAACATCATTTCATTAAGAGGGGAGGTTTGGACCAATGTGGAAAACACTTACATGACAACATCATTTCATTAAGAGGGGAGGTTTGGACCAATGTGGAAAACACTTACATGACAACATCATTTCATTAAGAGGGGAGGTTTGGACCAATGTGGAAAACACTTACATGACAACATCATTTCATTAAGAGGGGAGGTTTGGACCAATAAAACTAGTTTAGCCCGTCTACTTTTTATCTATTGAATTGCCTGTACCTAATTTTCTTATTAAAGGGGAACGAAACCCATTCATATTGCAGGGTTATAAAACGTAATTTCTCCTTAAAAAGGTAATACACTACATTTTCTGGTTAAAAGAATCGCAGAAAGCTATTAATTGGGTATTTGGGTATGCTAATATCAAATATCATCAATTCCCCCAGCTAGGCAGCTGCTATACTGAGAAAGGTAATGACGTCACACTGTCTCTTGTGAGTAATTCATGCATTTGTTATCAATGCAATGCACATTATCAACCAATCAAGAAAATTAACATTTACAGAGTTTTAATGAATGGGAATCAGACAATATGGTTTAAGTTCCTTATAATTTTGATCCAGAATATTCGGTAGATGAAATTAACAGTTAAACACCGACACAATAGCGCAGACACCCCCTTTTCTCTACGACTCCTATCATTTTCCAGAACATTCATAACCCACCTACAATATGTTTTTTGTTTTCTACCAAAAATATAGGTGTGAAAGATATCTTGGCTCGAGTATTTTGCTTATCTTCGACTATATTAGAATTTGTGTCTTTAGCGAATGTTATTTGCTATAGGCTCACGGAAACCAGTCCAGACGGTGTGACGTTGAATAATTTGCAATTGAAGTGAAAATAGACCATGTTAGCAAACATACATCGATCACCACCTAAGCATGACATTGTATTGACTTTTTTTTATTACATAGATATAACATCTTATGCTATCTTTTTAGATATAAGAAATTTGTTTTGTAAACATAGATTTTTTTAATAGAAAGAAAGTTTAAACAGTGATGATCTACAATTTCACCAACAATTCTGGTATGAATGACTCTGATCTTGTTTTCACTTTCTTTGTTTGCTTGTTTGTACTTTTCTTTTAATTGCTACTTCATAGATTATTGGTTAATGGGTCGACAAACCTTTCTAAAATGAAATGTTTGAAGATACCAAAGGGGTAATCAGAAAATGTGAATCGAAAAAGGATATAAAATGCAATTACTAAATGAAAAAGGACAAAAGGATAAACAAAGGTCTACCAAAGATTGAGTAAAACGTACCAAATACTACACAAAAAACTAAAGATTGGGTAAAGCGTACCAAATACTACACAAAAAACTAAAGATTGAGTAAAACGTACCAAATACTACACAAAAAACTAAAGATTGAGTAAAACGTACCAAATACTACACAAAAAACTAAAGATTGAGTAAAACGTACCAAATACTACACAAAAAACTAAAGATTGAGTAAAGCGTACCAAATACTACACAAAAAACTAAAGATTGAGTAAAACGTACCAAATACTACACAAAAAACTAAAGATTGAGTAAAGCGTACCAAATACTACACAAAAAACTAAAGATTGAGTAAAACGTACCAAATACTACACAGAAAACTAAAGATTGAGTAAAACGTACCAAATACTACACAAAAAACTAAAGATTGAGTAAAACGTCCCAAATACTACACAAAAAACTAAAAATTGAGTAAAACGTACCAAATACTACACAAAAAACTAAAAATTGAGTAAAACGTACCAAATACTACACAAAAAACTAAAGATTGAGTAAAGCGTACCAAATACTACACAAAAAACTAAAGATTGAGTAAAACGTACCAAATACTACACAAAAAACTAAAGATTGAGTAAAACGTACCAAATACTACACAAAAAACTAAAGATTGAGTAAAACGTACCAAATACTACACAAAAAACTAAAGATTGAGTAAAGCGTACCAAATACTACACAAAAAACTAAAGATTGAGTAAAACGTACCAAATACTACACAAAAAACTAAAGATTGAGTAAAGCGTACCAAATACTACACAAAAAACTAAAGATTGAGTAAAACGTACCAAATACTACACAGAAAACTAAAGATTGAGTAAAACGTACCAAATACTACACAAAAAACTAAAGATTGAGTAAAACGTACCAAATACTACACAAAAAACTAAAGATTGAGTAAAACGTACCAAATACTACACAAAAAACTAAAGATTGAGTAAAACGTACCAAATACTACACAGAAAACTAAAGATTGAGTAAAACGTACCAAATACTACACAAAAAACTAAAGATTGAGTAAAACGTACCAAATACTACACAAAAAATTAAGATTGAGTAAAACGTACCAAATACTACACAAAAAACTGAAGATTGAGTAAAACGTACCAAATACTACACAAAAAACTAAAGATTGAGTAAAACGTACCAAATACTACACAAAAAACTAAAGATTGAGTAAAACGTACCAAATACTACACAAAAAACTAAAGATTGAGTAAAACGTACCAAATACTACACAAAAAACTAAAGATTGAGTAAAACGTACCAAATACTACACAAAAAACTAAAGATTGAGTAAAACGTACCAAATACTACACAGAAAACTAAAGATTGAGTAAAACGTACCAAATACTACACAAAAAACTAAAGATTGAGTAAAACGTACCAAATACTACACAAAAAACTAAAGATTGAGTAAAACGTACCAAATACTACACAAAAAACTAAAGATTGAGTAAAACGTCCCAAATACTACACAAAAAACTAAAGATTGAGTAAAACGTACCAAATACGACACAGAAAACTAAAGATTGAGTAAAACGTACCAAATACTACACAAAAAACTAAAGATTGAGTAAAAGGAGTCGGGTTACTATTGTCATAAACCCAGTGAAAAGTCATGAATAAGGAAAAGATTGGATTGTGATTACGACAAACGGAACATATCCGTGGTCATTTGTGACACAGGTGTACACTAAATAAAAGGATATTTAGTAATCATATGTAGATACAGCAGAACATATAGACTTGCTATGTTTAAATCATGACTGACCATTTATATCTATTAAAGCTCGTTACTTATTACATGTGATCAGTCTAGATTACAACTTTCATAGCTACAGAAATTATTAATAACAAGGGGACTTGTAGCAAATTCACAGAAAATAAAATATGTTAAGCGCAATTAGTGTGATCACTTAGACAGACCTTTATTCTTTTACGCAAAATTTGCTATGAGATTAAATGAACAATATTTTATTTTGCATGATATGGTTAAAAATGAAAAAAAAATACAAAAAAATACTACAAGGTTAGAACAAGTTCAAAATCAAAATGGAAATTATTCGATAACCCTAAAACTTTATCAGTAGTAGTTCACCATATATCCAACCACAATGCAGGGGCGGATCCAGGATTTCAAGTTAGGTGGGGGGGGGGGGGTGCACTTAAAAAAATTGCGCCGAGCGGAGGGAGGTGCGAAAATGTTTGGGGTATTTCGAGTGAAAAATCACGATTTTACGCCAAAAAATCTTATTTTTTTCAATTTTAGTGGGGGTGCGCTCCGGGTGCAAACTGGCTCTGTCCAACCTCAAACTTCTCAAACACCGTAAAAATGACAAAGACAATGTATATAGTGGGAATGAATCTAGGTTCTTGATTTGGACAAAATAAGCAAAGCAAATATGTTAGAGTTGTCTTTCCTGAACTTACCCACCTGTACTGGACTCATTTTGAGAGGATGTATTCCAGCGGAACGGATTTTTGTATCATCCATACTTTAAAAAAAAAGAGTTTAAGTGGATCCTATATATTTGATAACCTTTTAGATAATTGAAAGACTATTTATTGAAGTTAATTATATTACAGGTAAGTCGTATAATTATCATAAATTAAATCACACACTGTTTCTCAATCTATATAATTATATGTATTTCATGTATATGAACCATAATAAATACGAATGAAATTCGTATTTTTTTCTCATTTCTAAGCTTTCAGTATTTGGATAAAAAATGAAGATGGGTTGTTTTTTGTTGTTTTTTTTTAGCAGTTGCCGGTAGTAACCAATGGCCGATGCGATTTATTTTACACGTGGTTACTATAAATATATCTATCCATCAAGACACACATTTTTCCTATCACCTATTGATCAGAATCATCCAGCCATCAGAAGGTTAGAACGTTCACTATTATAAGTGTTTTACGCACCTATCCGTAGATATGGAAATTTTAACATCCATGACTGGGTTGCACTAACGTCATTTAAATTAAGTTAATAACTTAAGAATCCCTTTGAATATCAGCAAGGCCCAATATGACCTGTCAGTTTTCTAATTATATGCTAACTCATGATCTATATTGTTTGTCAGTATGTCATATGTCATATGACCAACCCCAAGGCGACTGACTGGCTTTTCATCAGGTTGAGGAGGTAAACAATATGTGAATTTCCCAGTAACATGATCATTTTTTTTTAGTGTAGTTGGTACATAAGAGGTGTGAGAAGTAGTTTTACAATGGAAAATACTGAAATGTGGAATAAATGTTCACCAGACACCAATCCAATTCATTTGTAAAGTAAACTGAACTATTTAAATTGCACATCAGGCATAACCTATGCAAGTGCTCTCCCTCAATGACTAAGGACATCAAGTATAATGATAAGAATAATTAATTAATTTACATTGTAATTAAGTGTACAAAAAAATTTTACTTGGGAGAATTTCAAAATTTTGTATTAATTTTAAAACTGTCCATTTATTCATTATAATTGTGAATTTTGCCAATTTAGAGTGTGAATAAGTTAACTTGTAATTAATATATTCTTCTGTATATTAAGGATACATATGTACATGTATATATAGGCACATAAGAAGGCATATTCATACATATGCATACTACACATGTACACATAAGTATAGATATTTATTTGTTTAAACATCTTAAGCAATAAATTAAAAAAGATTCAAAGCAAATAATACAAAATCAAATTGAAAAATGTTAATATTAATAGTCAAGTCTTTTGGTTCCACAAATAAAGGTGTGGAAGAGTTCATAATAAGTACATTATCATCAAAAGAAAGGTCATGTGATCCCTTTAAGAGTACATCAATGTTTAGGAAGTAGTTTTCGATTTATGGTAAGCCAGGAATACAATTTGCTGTGGTCCACCTAATGTTTCATTATCCAATGTCTTTACCATAATATTTGTTCAAAATTAAATTCATTAAAACACAGAAACGGTCAGAAAAACTTTGATTAAAAACTGTCAACAACAAAAGATATATTTTTTTTACATGAAAATTTAACAGAAATTTTACCATATATAATTTTTATTTTATTTTTTAATCAGCAGATAGATATATAATTTCTTATAGCTGACAACTTGTAATTGAATGTCTTTCTTTTTCTTAATTTCTGGGTGAATAGCTATAAATATATCACATTTTTTTAATAGAATTTTAAATGTTAAAAAATTAATCAAATATATAATTTTTAATCATTTTTTAAAACATGGTGTAATGTGTCCAGAGTTATTGAAAAGTATCGGTTTTATCGGTTTTGCCGACAAAAAATGTGAAGTCCGATAAAAACAACATAAATATCGGCCCGATTAAAAAAAAATGCGATGTTTAAATTTTTTTCGGAAATTCGTACCCGCTCCGCATAATGGTTTTCATATTATAGTGAAGAACCATTCGGAATTCCGATTGTTCTTTCCAATGTCGGATGAGACCCGAGAGCTTCCGTACTATAAAACAACAAACAAGCATGGCTACATCGTGGCCGATTAAATTTCACACAGATGGGTGTGAAGAGCTCAGAACAAAAAATAATGAAAATTGCGAAGCCTATAGAAGCGGTTATTTTTAAGCAGCTGTACTAGATAAGATAAGATTTTATTGGTCCAAATCAAAGGGCCCACGAAGGGGCATATAAACATAATAAAACATAAGGTGATTGCATAAAATATCATATAAATTATAAATACAAGAATGAGAGACATGACTAGTGTTAAAATATGCGATACCAGCTATCCGAAGCAGTGACTTTTTAACAGGAAATCACACATGCATATTAAAGTATCTTTATTTTCTGAGTTTAAAAGCCAGACCTTGGCTACAAAATGACAACGAAAATTTGTGTTGAACATTACGGCCCAATAGTCAATACGGAGATAAGTTTTAAAAATTTGCAGGGCTCAAGTAAAAAATTTCTTTTCTTCGCAGGTTCCAAAAAATATTAAATCAGTACAGTATCTGACCAAGGCATGAGAAAACTTGTGTACAAAAATGGGCATTGACACAACAAACAGCAGCTCACAAAACTGTCGTGCATGGCTCTTAAAGAGCACACTAGAAAAGACCTTGAATCAAAATTTAGGAATATTTATGCCTTGATTAAAAAAAATAGGCTAATATCTGACATTGCATGGCTTAATCAGTTAGACAGGGAAAAAGGACTAGATCATTGTAAAACCTATGACATATATGACTGCAGCGATGTGTTTTATGGAATTTATTTCCCTCAGAGAGGGAAAAATTCATTGGCAATTTGTCTTCCTCACCATGTATACCAGTACAGATGACAGTGACTGTGTTACTGAACAGGAAACTATATTTATTAGAAACTGTGTCCAGGGATTTGTGTGTATTGGTGAACCCAAAACAACCAGTTCTGAAGATATGTTTGCCTGTGTAAATGAAAACTATTTAACCAATCATAAGTCTAAATTTGTTGGATTTGGTTGTGATGGGGCTTCTAATATGATGGGATGTAAAACTGGTCTGGTTACTCGTCTCAGGAATGTTACCCAGAAGTGGAAGATATTGGAAATGATACTATAGAGAAGTAAAAATTGAAAGTGAGAGGGAAATCAGAGTAATAAGGAGGGAGAGAGAGACACTGAGGAAAATAGGGACGAGAGTGATGTAAACATTGATGGCGAGATTGATAGTGAATCAGAGTGTGAGCAGAGTGAAGATGAAACTTTTAGAAATGTTAACAAATTTGTAGAAATAGATTTGAATTTGATTTGATTTTTGGTGTTTTAGCGCCACTTTCAGCTATATTATTGCGACCAGTTTTAGTGGTGGAGGAAGCCAATATTTCAGCTATATCATTGCGACCAGTTTTAGTGGTGGAGGAAGCCAATATTTCAGCTATATCATTGCGACCAGTTTTAATGGTGGAGGAAGCCAGAGTACCCGGAGAGAATCACCGACCATGGGCAAGCAACTGGTAAACTTTATCACTTGCGGCTACAAGTTGAGTGCACCCTTTTTGTAATTTACAAAGCCGGGCGCGAACCCACGCCGTATTGGTGATAGGCTTGTACGAGCTGTTTGATCCAGCGATCTAACTCATTGAACCACCCAGGCCCTATGTAGAAATAGAAGATGAAATGGAGTACATGTATAATTAAAACATAATACAACTGGTGTGTTTACTTATTTCATTCTGATTTTCAAAATTTTATTTTTTTAAAGTTATTTCGGACTGACAAAAGTTTGTTCGGACTGACAAAATTCTGAAGGGTATCAGACCGAATGACTGACACAAGAAAATAAATTTCAAGAACTCTGTGTGTCACTACTGGCTTTCGATAGATTTTTCCCCCAGTATGGAAGTCGCTATGCTTCTATTTTTAGATATTTGCAGACAATGTAACAGACGACAAATACAGGGGTTTGGAGTCGAGTACGTTGTTGTATTTGCTAAGAAAAATAACAATTATGTGGAGACAGAAATGGGAATAGTGAAAAAGGTATTTTGGGCAGTTGCTTGTAGTAATTTTATTGCTTACCTCTCTGAATGGCATTTTTGTTGAACTTTTGTAGTATTCTCGAGTCAGTAACTACAGACGCTTTACTATCGATGATTTCCGGTTGGGGACGTCACGATGTTCCGAATGACAGCTAAACATACCGACCTATCGAAATCGAGGTTACTATCGAATCCCGGATACTATAAAATATTTTCATGCCGTGCATGCTATGTTGTTTCAACAAATACCTTTTCATTAGACTGGTTATAATTCTTGGTCGTTGCAAGTGTAAATTAAAATAACACTTGCTAAGTATGACATTTAAAATATTCTGCTTAACAAGGTGTAAAAATATGCATTCGAATATTTAACCTTTTGGGGCCCTAACACTTGTTTGACGAAATATATAGGTCAGAGTTAGTGACAGTGTAAACAAAAATCAGCTGGTCTTTTTAAAATATTGGAGATATCTATAATAATATAGGCACCTTCTGTTAAATTTATTGAGGATTCACATCCCTGGAGACCAACAAAACTTGAACAGTCTTTCATCATGTCGACAATCTTTTCTGTTTCATTGCTCAATTTTTTGGCTGGAGGTCCACCGCCAGTTTGAGTAGCATATTTTTTCCTGTCTGCATACTGCTTTTTTGCACTAGTCTGCATATTTTGCCATTTTGTTTTCACTTCGTTATCGGTTCTGTAGTGTAAGCCGAGCGAATTAATCTGGACAGCAATGTTTTTCCAAATAGAGATCTTTCTGCTGATGGTCACCGAATTGGTGAGTTTGCTACTCAGTGTGGACATATTTTCCTGCACCAACTGTTGAAGTAGTGTGATTTCGGAACTATCCCAATTTGAACTCCTTTTTCTCTTATCGTCTGCAAAATTCTCCATTTTATTTTTCAACATTAATCGCGAAAATGCACGCGCAATGTTGAATTGTGGGATATTAAACAAGGTTTAACTATAATTACAAACTTTAATTGACACTTACTTAAAATTAGCCTTAAATATGCTTTGTGCAACCGAATTTAAACAGTTGTTTAACTAATTGATACTTAGTGATTTAAATAACACTTATCTTTTAATTGGTATTTAATTTAAATGACGTTTGTTCAACCCAGTCCTGAAGTGGCCAAGTACACCCTGAGGCGCAGCCGAAGGGTGTACAGGCTACTGAAGTGTGTTACACTCCATATCTACGGATAGGAACATAAATAACATAATAGTCCCCAGTTATAGTCCAAAATAAGACATGTTTGACTCCGGCTGCCAATGTAAAAGTGACATTTTCTTTGTTTTTGGGAAGAATAAGTAAAAAATATGAAAGTTTCGAGTCTTTTTTACCCAATGTAGGGTACTACCAAGAACCCTACAGTTGATCAAATTAATGACTTTAAATTCAGTATATAGCTAAAATTAACTAAATTTCATTTTGGAGCGCAACGTCGCGAGCTTTAACGTCATATTATCCCCGTTTTGAAAATTATAACAACATTTGATTGGTTAAATGGCTTGCTACACCCGGGAATAATGGGTTTTTCATACCCGGGGTTTTAACCAATCAAAAGTTGTCATAATTTTCAAACCGGAGATAATAAATATTCTAACCTGTGTCTTGTAGTTAAGCACACTGTATCATTGCTAGCGTTCTAAGTGCACACATGACAATTATACAGTCAAAACTGCTTTAAAAGGCACCTCCACATAACTAACAATCATTGTCTATTAAGGGCAGCCTCATTTCCCCCATAAATGAATAGTGAATATAATTTCAAACAGTATTTAAAGGCCATTTCAGGGGTCGACTTAAGAATGATTTCTAACAAAGGACGCATTTTCAAATTCCCTTGAATGTTCTTTATATACAGGCGTGACTGTATGTGTATTTAACGTAATGTAGTATTCTACATTGTCAGAATAATAGTTTGTAAACGTAATTTGATACTTTGCTGAAAAGGGGGAGAATTTTAAACTCTTCGTTTTCTATTTATATGTAAGTTTTACAATTTTCTGTTGAGATATTTATGAAGTATGTTCTTAGTACATATTCAATATTCATTGATGTTTATTTATACTATAACTAATTGACGAGTAACATTATCAAAAATATGTCACGAATGACCAAATAACACAGTAACTCACGAATGCGCGCAACGTTATTTGGTCATGAGTGACATATTTTTGATAATGAAACTCGTCAATTAGTTATAGTATTTATTATATAGATAAAAAAAATGTTTCGATTCGAATTTAATATAAAATGAGTTTAATTGTACTATATTACGTGTGTAGCGTAGGGATATACTATAATGTGTATCGCTTCAAAAAACATGGCACCATCCACCCACGACAATAAAATAATTAAAATGCTTACCTTGAAATATTATTTTAGTTAAATTTGATCCAAATTGAAGCGTACACGAAGCCAAATAACGTCTAATTTTTACGTTTCAAACTGGAAGTCTTCATATGACGTCGACAACGAAATGGTGCGAAATATAGCGAGAGTGAAATAAAAACGATAATTTCACTAGTGAAATTATCGTTTTTATTTAACTCGGAAATCACGGTATTTCATCGATATCTATATAATAATGAAGGTTAAGAAATCTGGAATCATAATTCGTGTATGCCAACCACAATAGAACGAAACAGTCTTCTGACAAAATCAAACAGTAATAATTTACAAAATAGCCAACCACAATAGCAAGAAACAGTAAACTAACAAAATCAAACAGTAATAGTTTACAAAATAGCCACCCACAATAGAACGAAACAGTCTTCTAACAAAATCAAAGAGTAATAGTTTACAAAATAGCCATCCACAATAGCACGAAACATTCATCTGACAAAATCAAACAGTAATAGTTTACAAAATAGTCAAGCAGAATAGCAAGAATCAGTCTTCTTAGAAAATCAAACAGTAATAGTTTACAAAATAGCCACCCACAATAGCACGAAACAGTCTTCTAACAAAATCAAAGAGTAATAGTTTACAAAATAGCCATCCACAATAGCACGAAACAGTCTTCTGACAAAATCAAACAGTAATAGTTTACAAAATAGGCAACCACAATAGCACGAAACAGTCTTCTTAGAAAATTAAGCAGTAATAGTTTACAAAATAGCCAAGTACAATAACACGAAACAGACTTCTGACAAAATTAAACAGTTATAGTTTACAAAATAGCCAACCACAATAGCACGAAACTGTCTTCTTAGAAAATCAAACAGTAATAGTTTACAAAATAGCCAACCACAATAGCACGAAACAGTCTTCTTACAAAATCAAACAGTAATAGTTTACAAAATAGCCAACCACAATAGCACGAAACTGTCTTCTTAGAAAATCAAACAGTAATAGTTTACAAAATAACCAACCACAATAGCACGAAACAGTCTTCTTACAAAATCAAACAGTAATAGTTTACCAAATAGCCAAGTACAATAATACGAAACAGACTTCTGACAAAATTAAACAGTTATAGTTTACAAAATAGCCAACCACAATAGCACGAAACAGTCTTCTTAGAAAATCAAACAGTAATAGTTTACAAAATAGCCAACCACAATAGCACGAAACAGTCTTCTTACAAAATCAAACAGTAATAGTTTACAAAATAGCCAACCACAATAGCACGAAACAGTCTTCTTACAAAATCAAACAGTAATAGTTTACAAAATAGCCAAGTACAATAGCACGAAACAGTCTTCTGACAAAATCAAACAGTAATAGTTTACAAAATAGCCAACCACAATAGCACGAAACAGTCTTCTTAGAAAATTAAACAGTAATAGTTTACAAAATAGCCAACCACAATAACACGAAACAGACTTCTGACAAAATTAAAAAGTTATAGTTTACAAAATAGCCAACCACAATAGCACGAAACTGTCTTCTTAGAAAATCAAACAGTAATAGTTTACAAAATAGCCAACCACAATAGCACGAAACAGTCTTCTTACAAAATCAAACAGTAATAGTTTACAAAATAGCCAAGTACAATAGCACGAAACAGTCTTCTGACAAAATCAAACAGTAATAGTTTACAAAATAGCCAAGTACAATAGCACGAACCAAACATTTGGTGATTGTATGAGCTTTTTAAACAGGTGCAGAAACAAACCTTTAGTGATTGTATGAGTTTTATAAACAGGTGCAGAACCAAACATTTGGTGATTGTATGAGCTTTTTAAACAGGTGCAGAACCAAACATTTGGTGATTGTATGAGGTTTGTAAACAGGTGCAGAACCAAACATTTGGTGACTGTATGAGCTTTATAAACAGGTGCAGAACCAAACATTTGGTGATTGTATGAGCTTTATAAGCATATGTAGAACCAAACCTTTGGTGATTGTATGAGCTTCATAAACAGGTGCAGAACCAAACATTTGGTGATTGTATGAGCTTTATAAACAGGTGCAGAACCAAACATTTGGTGATTGTATGAGCTTTATAAACAGGTGCAGAACCAAACATTTGATGATTGTATGAGCTTTATAAACAAATCCAGAATCAAACCTTTTGTGATATTATATGCTTTATAGACAGGTGCAGAACTAAACCTTTGGTGATTGTATGAGCTTTTTAAACAAGTGCAGAACTAAACCTTTGGTGAGTGCATGAGCTTTATAAACAGGTGCAGAACCGAGTCTTTTGTGATTATACGAGCTTGATAAACAGGTGCAGAACCGAGCCTTTCGTATATTTTTCAGCCATATTTCGTAGCGATTCTAAATGAATATGATACTGCCAAATTGTCTAGAAAGAGCGGAAGCAACTGTCGTGTTTTATTCTTCAAAAAAAAAGAAGAAGACAAGACGTCAAAATAAAAAAAGATAGGAATGAAAGTTAGAAGATACCAAAGTGGTAAGCCGTCAATCGAAGCAGGACAGACAATAAAATGGTCAAAAGAAAAACGACCAAAGGACAAACAATGAGCTACAACTGATTAGTTGAATATGGATAAGGGTTTTGGTTTTTAACGCCACTTTCAACAATATTTCAGCTATATCGTGGTGGTAAGTTTGATTGATGGTGGAAACCGGAGTGCCTGGATAAAACAACCGTCCTGTCACACTTTATATAACACGAAGTTGTCTCTAGTAGACTGTTATTTTCATCTTATTCTATCATTTTCAGATTATCACAATGGAACATAAAAAGAAAGTTATCATTTTTCTACTTGTGTGTGCTGCTATTTTGACCTTGATTATAAAACCACACAACAAAGTTATATATCCTATGATTGATATAACCCGGAAAGTATTTAATGTAATTGGAGGTCAGACTGAGTCTTCTACACTAGATGGAGGTCATAACACCTCTACATTACTCAGAGGTCATAATACCTCTAAACCAATCAACTACAACAATATTAATCCAATTGAGGCTATCCGTCAAGATTGTGGCCAACTTTGCGATACTTCAAGAAAGGGATCCACTGGTCCGTTCTTCAACCACATACATGCCGATATAAATTGTGATGCTATTTTTAGAAACCCATTTATAGATCGTTCTCACGGATTACCTAAGGCACCACGTAAAATTCCACAAGAATTATTGAAGGATTTTACTATGAATAATCGCTTGCCTGTGCGACAATATTATTTGGACAAACCTTATTTAGGCAATAAAGCACGAACACCAGTATGGACGGAACAATTAATTGATAGTTGGGTTGAAAAGGCGAAGAAGGGAAAATTAGAAGGTAATTATTATATGGCAGAAACCAATGCTCTACGAGATGGTCTGAAACACGCACCAGGGATTCAGAATGGACGTGTTTTAGTGATTGGTTCTGAAAATCCATGGCTTGAAGCATGTGTGTTAGAAGCTGGTGCTCGAGAAGTGGTGACTTTAGAATATGGAAGTATTATATCTGAACATCCAAAAGTTAAAACATTAGTGCCATATGAATTTCGCATGCGATATCTTAACAATACATTAGGTAGATTTGACGCTGTAGCCACATTTAGTTCAGTAGAACATTCAGGTTTAGGACGGTACGGTGATGCCTTAAACCCCTGGGGTGATATAATAGCCATTGCTAGAGCTTGGTGTGTGACCAAGGAAGGTGGCTCTTTAACAATAGGTGTAATGTATAATTATGATCATGAATATATTAGATTTAACGCTGATCGGTGGTATGGTAAAATACGGTACCCATATCTTACTACTAATTGGAAACAGTTATATCAAGGTCGAGGGTCACAGCGTGTCCATGTGTTTACAAAATAAATATAGGTTGAAGAGGCTTTATTAGGTATTATGCCTTATATTAATGAAGGCTGCTTTCAATATTCAAGACGGGCACGTTTTTAAAAACTAGTACGAATTTTTTTTTAATTGAACCATTCTTAAAACATTGTTATTCTCAAGAAAATGAGTTGCTTATTAACATTACCAGTGTTTACAGAATACACAAATCACCATTTCTCATTTTTCTATTTGATCAAGCATATTTATGTCGAATTGTTTTATATAGATAACATGACATTCGTAATAACAGAACGTAAGGAATGCCACTCAACTGCAGGCTAGGGGACGGTTCACACTCATTGTAGGGTATGAGTTATTCTTATCGTTGAAGACCCTATTGTGACTGAAATGTTTCTTTACTTTTATATGTGTCTAAGTGTAATGTTGGAAAGTATCTCTTGTTCATTTACATCTATATCATGTCTCACTGCAAGCTGTTCCTTTACATTAATATGTGTTTAAGTGTAATGTTGGATAGTTTCTCATGTTCATCTACATCCATATCCTTTCTCACTACAAGCTGTTCCGTTACTTCAATTGTTGTCTAATAAGTGTATTGTTGGATAGTCTCTCATGCTCATTTACATCCATATCCTTTCTCACTACAAGTTGTTGTTTTACTTTAATTGCTGTCTAATAAGTGTATTGTTGGATAGTTTCTCATGTGCATTTACATCCATATCCTTTCTCACTTCAAGTTGCTCTTTTACTTTAATTTGTGTCTAAGTGTAATGTTGGATAGTTGCTTATGTTCATCTGTATCCATATCCGTTCTCACTACAAGCTGTTCCGTTACTTTAAGTTGTGTCCAAGTGTAATACTGGCTAGTCTCTGATGTTATTTCAACGGCTATATCTTTTGTCAGTTACTTTAATTTGTGTCCAAGTGTAATACTGGCTAATGTCTCATGTTATTTTAACAGCTATATCTTTTGTCAGTTACTTTAATTTGTGTCCAAGTGTAATACTGGCTAGTCTCTCATGTTATTTTAACAGCTATATCTTTTGTCAGTTACTTTAATTTGTGTCCAAGTGTAATACTGGCTAGTCTCTGATGTTATTTTAACAGCTATATCTTTTGTCAGTTACTTTAATTTGTTTCCAAGTGTAATACTGGCTAGTCTCTGATGTTATTTTAACAGCTATATCTTTTGTCAGTTACTTTAATTTGTGTCCAAGTGTAATACTGGCTAGTCTCTGATGTTATTTTAACAGCTATATCTTTTGTCAGTTACTTTAATTTGTGTCCAAGTGTAATACTGGCTAGTCTCTGATGTTATTTTAACAGCTATATCTTTTGTCAGTTACTTTAATTTGTGTCCAAGTGTAATACTGGCTAGTCTCTGATGTTATTTTAACAGCTATATCTTTTGTCAGTTACTTTAATTTGTGTCCAAGTGTAATACTGGCTAGTCTCTCATTTTATTTTAACAGCTATATCTTTTTTCAGTTATATCATTCCTCCGTTACTTGAATTTCTGTCCGAATGTAATGTTGGAAAGTATCTCTTGTTCATTTAGATCTATATCATGTCTCACTGCAAGCTGTTCCTTTACATTAATATGTGTCTAAGTGTAATGTTGGATAGTTTCTCATGTTCATCTACATCCATATCCTTTCTCACTACAAGCTGTTCCGTTACTTTAATTGTTGTCTAATAAGTGTATTGTTGGATAGTTTTTCATGCTCATTTACATCCATATCCTTTCTCACTACAAGTTGTTCCATTACTTTAATTGTTGTCTAATAAGTGTATTGTTGGATAGTCTCTCGTGTTCATCTAGATCCATATCCTTTCTCACTACAAGTTGTTCTTTTACTTTAATTGCTATATAATAAGTGTATTGTTGGATAGTTTCTCATGTGCATTTACATCCATATGCTTTCTCACTTCAAGTTGCTCTTTTACTTTAATTTGTGTCTAAGTGTAATGTTGGATAGTTGCTTATGTTCATCTGTATCCATATCCGTTCTCACTACAAGCTGTTCCGTTACTTTAATTTGTGTCCAAGTGTAATACTGGCTAGTCTCTCATGTTATTTTACCAGCTATATCTTTTGTCAGTTACTTTAATATGTGTCCAAGTGTAATACTGGCTAGTCTCTCATGTTATTTTAACAGCTATATCTTTTGTCAGTTACTTTAATTTGTGTCCAAGTGTAATTCTGGCTAGTCTCTCATGTTATTTTAACAGCTATATCTTTTGTCAGTTACTTTAATTTGTGTCCAAGTGTAATACTGGCTAGTCTCTGATGGTATTTTAACAGCTATATCTTTCTTCAGTTACTTTAATTTGTGTCCAAGTGTAATACTGGCTAGTCTCTCATTTTATTTTAACAGCTATATCTTTTTTCAGTTATATCAGTCCTCCGTTACTTGAATTTGTTTCCGAATGTAATGTTGGAAAGTATCTCATGTCCATTTACATCCATATCCTCTCTTACAATACAAAAAGAAACCCCAAAACAGAAAAGAACAAATAAAAGTCATATAAAATAAATAAAGACACATGCAGTATGGTGATGTTACGTGTGTTGAAAATAATTTTCCTATTTTCAAATGTTACTAATGTTTTTTTGTTCATTGCTAATGATGTAAAATAATGAAACACATGTGAGAATAATGTTGTGTGATAAAGAGAATGGTTGTCTCATTGATGCTGTTAATATAAATGTGAGAATAATGTTGTGTGATAAAGAGAATGGTTGTCTCATTGATGCTGTTAATATAAATGTGAGAATAATGTTGTGTGATAAAGAGAATGGTTGTCTCATTGATGCTGTTAATATATAACTGTATTTATAACACGTGTTGTCAACAAATAAGAGGATTAATGCAGCTAGTATGAAATATGATTGATTCCGTTGAATTCTAATGAAAGGATTTAAATATATGTAATGTAAATGGTTTAGCCCATACTTTCTTTGTCTTGTGTTATTGAATATTTTTCATAAACCACATGTGTTGTATTTGAAGGAAATACTTTTGAGCTGATACTCATTCAATCTAATCTGGCTTAGACTGCCTAAATTAGTAATAATTGGTAATCATGATACTCGACAAAGAAGGAATGGGCTAAATTGATTATACAATACTTGGTCATTAGTATATGAAAAAGAATGCATCTCGGCTTCGCCTCGAGCCATTCTTTTTCATATACTATGACCAGGTATTGAATAATCTATACGTATACTATGGAATGACACATATTTTACTGTTACTTGATTATTTTTATATACATGTATTTATAATTTACAGATTTAAACATAGGTCGATATTTTTTATAAAAAGGAAATAAATTGAATCATCAGCCAAACTTATCACATGTTTGTTTTTTCCAAACAAAATCACACGATTCAGTAAAGCACTTTGAAGATATCAACGAGGTAAAAGGGTAATGAGAAACCGTAAATCAAACAAGGGTAGACAATACAATGGCCAAAGGAAAAAAGGCAACAAAAAAGAAAAATAATGATCTACAAAACACTACACAAAAACTTAGGTGCTCCGGAAGGTGAGCAGTTCCTGATCCACTCATGTATGGATTCAAATGTTTTGATAATATAAGAACTGAATAAAACATCTTCGATTTCTTTAAAATGTAAACAAAGAAATACAAGCAATTGTCCTTGCAGTTTCCAAAAAGGCTAAAGTTAGTAGAATTTAGCCAATTTCTTCATTACCATTTTTGTTATAAACTCAACAGAATGGCATTATTAAATAAATGTGGTTTTATGATAGATGTTAAATCAGAAGAATGGAACTATAATCTTATGTACTGTTATCAACTGATTTTGTATAACACATAAAACAAGCTTAACCCTGCCACTTTGTATTTATGAACCTGTACAAGACAGGAATGTTAGTGGCCATGTTTTTCTGTGTCAGGGGGATCGATTGTATTTATGGACCTGTACAAGACAGGAATGTTAGTGGCCATGTTTTTGTTGTCGATTGTGCCTCTTTCTACGATTTTGATATTTGATTTTGGAATTATTCCGACATTGTGCTATTCTTTTTTATTTATTTAAAATTTTATTGATATGCATTATAAATTCTGGTCAGATTTATGTCTTGTGTGTGTTTGAATCGAGGACTCAGGGGTGCTAAGGGTGCGTGTAATGTTTCATTAATACACGATATGAGAGGTTTATAGGAAACATCTGTCACACAAATCTATCAATATAACCTTTGTAAAATAAAATTAAATAATGTTAAACGCAATAAAGATTTTCTATGCATTTTCAGTCATAACCCTTTCTCTAATAGAATTATATATGAATGGAAATTAGGAGAGGATACAAATAAATATAAAAAATAACAAAAAATAAATCTTCAACGTCTGTTACACTTTAGTTAGCTATTTATAAATTCACAGACGAAGTGTTAGGGGTTAACATGTTTAATTATTTCAGTTATATCGTGGCGGAATTCATGAACGAACAATAAAATGTGAAATATAAAAATTCAATGCAATCGATTATAACTTGTCGGGGACGTGAAACAGTGGAGCGTATATATTGTATGTCACACTATTATAAATTGCACATGCAGGAAAGTGGTGAGTCATGTATATGTTTGTTAGGAGCATTTTTAATACTATTCCAAGAACTAAACGTAGCCATGGTCATAAAGGAATTCAACATCCTAATGTTAAAAAGTCCTCTAAACCAAGAACGTTACCAGATACTTTTAATGATTTACTTTCTAATATACAGAAACCTCTTGGAATTCATCATATTCGTACGATCTTATTTTCACTACCTGTAAACTACCTCAAAGATCTTAGGGATTTTGGACTTGACAAAGGAGGCGTAGATCCTTTTTCTCCTAAGTACAGATTGTCTAGTATTATATGTGACGTGGCGTCCTTTCGTCTTTTTAAACCAGTTCGATCTGAACCTCTTCATGATAACAACAGAAAATTCCTCCATATTCCGTTTGCTAACAAAGGAATCGATGCTATTAACATCAGCAACATTCTTAATAGAAAAGAGGTCGTAAAAGAAATTCCACCATATTTCAAAAATCAATCTGTTCCCATTGTCTCCTATAGTTACACTAACAGCATTGGCCGTAAAATTTTCAACTACAAAGAAGCATTGCAAGATATTAACATAGAAGAGTACCTTAAGAACCCTCTGACTTGTGACTGCTCCCACTCTCCTTTTCAATACAACCCATCTGGACATGTAATCACTGGTGATCTGAATATCATTCAACATGAGAGTCTCCGAAAGGTGATTTCTCATGGTCCTAAATTCAGAGAACCTCAACACATCAATTGGAAACATAATTTCAAGATAATTATGGATGCTGTTGAAGATTATGCCAGAAGGTGGATAAAGAGAGAAGTAGACCAAGATCCTGAGTTAGAGTCCTTGTCAGACTGGGTTAGAACAATTAGGTCTCTAGTACAAGGTCGGATTCACAAACTCAAAAATTGTGTTAATAGTCGACCCAAGTCTGTATTTAAAGACCAAGAAGCTGTTAAGTGTCTTTCCTCTCTTCATGACAAATATGTTATCGTTCCTGCGGACAAGGCTTCCAACAATATCGTGTTTGTATGTAAATCATATTACTTCGAATGCCTAATCAAGGAATTAGGTATAAATAGCAACACCTCTAGTAATACCACATACAAACCAACTTCGTTCGACAAAGATGAAATCCTAGCTAACCACAGATCATTCATGACCTCTTTAAACATTCCCTCTGGTAAAAAGTCTGAGGATTTACCCTATTTATATTGGATACCTAAACTCCATAAGACACCATACAAAGAAAGGTACATAGCGGGATCATCAACTTGTTCGACGAAAGAATTGTCTATTCACCTAACAAAGATTCTGTCTGCAGTAAAAGAGGGACAACAGAAATATTGTGAAACTGTTTACTCGCGTAGTGGCATAAATCACATGTGGATTTTGAAAAACTCTAAAGATCTTTTGGATAACCTGAAATCAAGATCTTTCTCTCAGGTATCCTCCATCAAAACCTTTGATTTTTCAACTCTATATACCACCCTACCGCATGACAAATTAAAAACCCGCTTAAAAGAAACAATTCATAAAGCTTTTAGTCATAGAAACTATGGCTCAAAATTTGTTGTGTTAGGCTACAATTCCACATATTTTACAAACAAAATTCATAAAGGTAAAACATGCTACTCCGAGGAACAAGTGATCAGTATGCTGGAGTTCCTCATCGATAACATATTTGTCTCCTTTGGAGGGACACTGTTTCAGCAGGTCGTCGGCATACCAATGGGTACGAATTGTGCCCCTCTTCTAGCAGACTTATTTTTATACTCATATGAGTCGGAGTTTCTTCAAAAGCTTGTAAAAGATAAGAAGATTCATGAGGCTAGAGCCTTTAATTTCACATACAGGTATATTGATGACGTTTTATCTATCAATAATTCTAGATTTGCAGAATTTCTTCCATTGATATATCCTCCAGAGCTGGAAGTTAAAGAGACCACCGATACAGCTTCGTCCGCATCATTTTTGGACTTATACCTCGAATTTTACGACAGTGGTCAACTCAGTACTAAAATTTATGATAAGCGGGACGACTTCAATTTTAAAATCATAAATTTTCCAAATATGTGCAGCAATATACCAGCTTCTCCTGCATATGGTGTTTACATCTCGCAATTGATTCGCTATGCAAGGGGCAGTAGCAATTATTCTGATTTCCTGAAACGTCATCTTCATCTGAGAAACAGGCTACTGGACCAGGGCTATAAAAAGATTCGCCTTATTCGATCTCTTAAAAAGTATATATTCCGATACCAATATCTTGTCGAAATATATTCCGTCTCTGCAGAAAAAATTATAAGCGATGCATTTTCATATAGTGAAAATGTATAAAGATAAAGAGTCAAATATGTCAAGAATTTTTTTTGTCAATGTGTGACGTAAAAATATTTTTGACATTTACGTCACCGAATATGGTACTGCTTTGACAACTATTTGACCTATTTTGTTCCTGTATTTAAATACTGTTACAGTGACAGCCGGAACCTTTGAACCGTAATGAGAGCGGGAGGTTTGGCGCCTTAAAATCTGATTCAACCCACCATTTCTTTAGAAATGCCTGTACCAAGTCAGGGTCATTACGGTTTTCACAGTTTTCCGGTTGTTGACTGATTTTGTCTGTTTATATAATTATGAGTTTTGACTTTCCCTTTGTAAGATTGTTCGGAGTTCGGTAATTTTGTTATTACCTTTATTGTCTCTTTCTACGATTTTTCAATTGGCTTTTTAAACTGTTTCCACAGTGTGGTGTTCTTATTGTAATCTATAAAACTGCAAAAATTGCATTCAATGCATATACTTACTTTTCAACATTATTAAATAAAAATTACATTATAAGATAATAATTGTATTACGGAAAGGAACATTAAATATATTTTCGATAATCAAATCTATTACATTTTTTATGAAAAGAGAATTTAAACGAAGACGACCATTTTCCACCAATAGTAAATTGTTGAATCCTGAAATTTCTGACAAATACAAACAAGTTTGCAGTGAACAAACTGCGATGTCATCTTTCACGGATCAAACTGATTGATTTGGAGAAACGAATCGAATTGAGTGACGAATGTCTTTCATAAACGTTAGAGAATACCGAAGGGACAATCAAAAATTAACAATCCAGAGAAACTGGCAACATAGGGGATAAAAGACGAAGACAAAAAAAGCAAAGTCACACCACAATATGTCTTGGACGCCACTATAATACAACCAAACGTAAATAAGGCATGAACCCTCCTACAAACAACTGATGGTAAAGACGAACCGAACATCGTTTTTATGCGGAAATCGTTATAAACATTACAACACGGAAATCAGACACGTAATCGGACAACACAATTTGTTTTTTAAAACATGAGCAACACGGACCTCCCCCCCCCAAAAAAAAAACCCCGGTGTGAACTCAGGTGCTCGCGAAGGGTAAGCAGTTCCTGTTTCTAATAAGACACCAGCTGATTTCATAAGAAGGACTTTATTGTGTGTACTTTTATCATTTGTCAGAGTTGAATTCTCATTCACACCACCATTGGAGTGGCTAGTGTTTAGACCGTTGCTATAGTGATTTGGAAAGAAGTTTCGTGGAGCATTTGCCAAACACAGCAATGTAGCTTCGCTTATAAGGACACTTTATCAAATTAGATCTCCAACAGAGTGAGGAAAGATCCAGTTCTCCCTCTTTTGATGAAATTCCAAAAGGAACATAAAACATACCGATGATTGTGTAGGATTTATTCTTTCACTAGTGCGATCGGTTTATGTTGGGGTGTCAACTGAATTGTCAATACCGAATTCCTTTATTAAGCAGTCTATGTAATATGATTTACTTTCAACTTAGATAGTATATAAAGGTAATAACAAAATTACCGAACTCCGAACAAGAGGCCTCGTCTACAGCGACAGAAGCATACATTTGTTAATATAATTTAAGAAATATATCTATGAAATTGGATCCCGGGGTAATCAGTTAATATTATATAATGGTATTTAGTAAGAATGACACTTAAAATCGGAAATACGTGATGAAATCAATAAAAACTAACCCAAACTCTGCAAAGTGGCCCGAAAAAGGGAAAATTGTAAACAAATTGTATTGCATATTATTGACAACACTTGAGTGGACTTGATTATATTTCTTTTTTAAAAAAACAGACATGAAGTTCATTATTTTAGTCTCTAATTTAATCTAATCTAGCGTTTTCTCTTGAAAAAAAGAATATATAAGAAAACTACGATCCAATGCTACTGTTAACATATGATTCGGCCGAAAAAAGATACTAAACTATGCTTACGCGTTGAAAAATGGAGTAGGTCGGTTTAATATCGTTTTTTAATTTTTACACAAAGCTTGCTGAGACTTCCGTTTTGTGTCGTTTTCGTATAGAATCTGTCAATGTTTTTGTTCTCCCACGATTCGATTTGTGCCATGTGCTTTCTTCATCAACAAACAATTTTGCACATGCGCAAACGCTTTCCCGAATGAGTTCACTGTCAGGTCGTATGAATATTGCGCTGGTAAACATTGCATTCTTCACTGGATTCAAGAAAATAAAACAGATACGTATTTCCTTCGTTCTAGGCTATTTACGTATGATATTATTAAAATTTCCACTGCAATTTGTATAAAACATCGAATATTTTATAATTTTTAATATAAAAATAAATCAATTCTGACAGCTGTTAATGGTTTGAAAACAAATGATTGATCCATATGTTGTCACCTTATTCAGTCATTTTGAGTGTGTCACAATGAATTATAGCAAGATAGTTCTAGTTTGTCTACTGTTGTGTGTTGGCATTTTGACTTGGTGTTTAAAACCACACAAATTTCTACACACCATAAGAGACATAACCCGGAATGGATTTAATGTAATTGGAGGTCAAACTGAGGTATCTACATTACTCAGAGGTCATATTACCTCTAAACCAATCAACTACAACAATACTAATCCAATTGAGGCTATCCGTCAAGATTGTGGTCAACTTTGCGATACTTCAAGAGTGGGATCCACTGGTCCGTTTTTCAACCACGTACATGCCGATATAAATTGTGATCTTATTTTTAGAAACCCATTCATAGATCGTTCTCATGGATTACCTCATGCACCACGAACAATTCCACAAGAATTATTGAAAGAATTTACCATGAATAATCGCTTGCCTGTTCAAAAATATTATTTTGATACACCTTATTTAGGCAATAAAGCACGAACACCAGTATGGACGGAACAATTAATTGATAGTTGGGTTGAAAAGGCGAAGAAGGGAAAATTAGAAGGGAATTATCGAATGGCAGAAACCAATGCTCTACGAGATGGTCTGAAACACGCACCAGGGATTCAGAATGGACGTGTTTTAGTGATTGGTTCTGAAAATCCATGGCTTGAAGCATGTCTGTTAGAAGCTGGTGCTCGAGAAGTGGTGACTTTAGAATACGGACGTATTACATCTGAACATCCAAAAGTTAAAACATTAGTGCCATATGAATTTCGCATGCGATATCTTAACAATACATTAGGTAGATTTGACGCTGTAGCCACATTTAGTTCAGTAGAACATTCAGGTTTAGGACGGTACGGTGATGCCTTAAACCCCTGGGGTGATATAATAGCCATTGCTAGAGCTTGGTGTGTTACAAAGGAAGGTGGCTCTTTAACAATAGGTGTAATGTATAATTATGGTCATGAATATATTAGATTTAATGCTGATCGGTGGTATGGTAAACTACGCTACCCATATCTTACTACTAATTGGAAACAGCTATATCAAGGTCGAGGGTCACAGCGTGTCCATGTGTTTACAAAATAAATATAGGTTGAAGAGGCTTTATTAGGTATTATGCCTTATATTAATGAAGGCTGCTTTCAATATTCAAGACGGGCACGTTTTTTAAAACTAGTACGATTAAAAATTTAATTGGACCATTCTTAAAACATTGTTATTCTTTAGAAAATGAGTTGCTTATTAACATTACCAGTGCTTACAGAATACACAAATCACCAGTTCTCATTTTTCTATTTGATCAAGCATATTTATGTCGAATTGTTTTATATAGATAACATGACATTCGTAATAACAGGACGTAAAGAATACCACTCAACTGCAGGCTAGGGGACGTTTCACACTCATTGTAGGGTAAGAGTTATTCTTATCGTTGAAGACCCTATTGTGACTGAAATGTTTCTTTACTTTAATATGTGTCTAAGTGTTATGTTGGAAAGTATCTCTTGTTCATTTACATCTATATCATGTCTCACTGCAAGCTGTTCCTTTACATTAATATGTGTCTAAGTGTAATGTTGAAAAGTCTCTCTTGTTGATTAACATCTATATCATGTCTCACTACAAGTTGTTCTTTTACTTTAATTGCTGTCTAATAAGTGTATTGTTGGATAGTTTCTCATCTCCATTTACATCCATATCCTTTCTCACTTCAAGTTGCTCTTTTACGTTAATTTGTGTCTTAGTGTAATGTTGGATAGTTGCTTATGTTCATTTGTATCAATATCCGTTCTCACTACAAGCTGTTCCGTTACTTTAATTTGTGTCCAAGTGTAATACTGGCTAGTCTCTGATGTTATTTTAACAGCTATATCTTTTGTCAGTTACTTTAATTTGTGTCCAAGTGTAATACTGGCTAGTCTCTCATTTTATTTTAACAGCTATATCTTTTTTTCAGTTATATCATTCCTCCGTTACTTGAATTTGTGTCCGAATGTAATGTTGGAAAGTATCTCATGTCCATTTACATCCATATCCTCTCTTACAATACAAAAAGAAACCCCAAAACAGAAAAGAACAAATAAAAGTCATATAAAATAAATAAAGACACATGCAGTATGGTGATGTTACGTGTGTTGAAAATGATTTTCCTATTTTCAAATGTTACTAATGTTTTTTTGTTCATTGCTAATGATGTAAAATAATGAAACACATGTGAGAATAATTTTGTGTGATAAAGAGAATGGTTGTCTCATTGATGCTGTTAATATAAATGTGAGAATAATGTTGTGTGATAAAGAGAATGGTTGTCTCATTGATGCTGTTAATATATATAACTGTATTTATAACACGTGTTGTAATAATGTTGTGTGATAAAGAGAATGGTTGTCTCATTGATGCTGTTAATATATAACTGTATTTATAACACGTGTTGTCAACAAATAAGAGGATTAATGCAGCTAGTATGAAATATGATTGATTCCGTTGAATTCTAATGAAAGGATTTAAATATATGTAATGTAAATGGTTTAGCCCATACTTTCTTTGTCTTGTGTTATTGAATATTTTTCATATACCACATATGTTGTATTTGAAGGAAATACTTTTGAGCTGATACTCATTCAATCTAATCTGGCTTAGACTGCCTAAATTAGTAATAATTGGTAATCATGATACTCGACAAAGAAGGAATGGGCTATATTGATTATACAATACTTGGTCATTAGTATATGAAAAAGAATGCATCTCGGCTTCGCCTCGAGCCATTCTTTTTCATATACTATGACCAGGTATTGAATAATCTATACGTATACTAGGGAATGACACATATTTTACTGTTAATTGATTATTTTTATATACATGTATTTATAATTTACAGATTTAAACATAGGTCGATTTTTTTTATAAAAAGGAAATAAATTGAATCATCAGCCAAACTTATCACATGTTTGTTTTTTTCAAACAAAATCACATGATTCAGTAAAGCACTTTGAAGATATCAACGAGGTAAAAGTGTAATGAGAAACCGTAAATCAAACAAGGGTAGACAATACAATGGCCAAAGGAAAAAAGGCAACAAAAAAGAAAAATAATGATCTACAAAACACTACACAAAAACCTAGGTGCTCCGGAAGGTGAGCAGTTCCTGATCCACTCATGTATGGATTCAATTGTTTTGATAATGTAAGAACTGAATAAATCATCTTCGATTTCTTTAAAATGTAAACAAAGAAATACAAGCAATTGTCCTTGCAGTTTCTAAAAAGGCTAAAGTTAGTAGAATTTAGCCAATTTCTTCATTACCATGTTTTTCTGTGTCAGGGGGAGTCGATTGTATTTATGGACCTGTACAAGACAGGAATGTTAGTGGCCATGTTTTTCTGTGTCAGGGGGAGTCGATTGTATTTATGGACCTGTACAAGACAGGAATGTTAGTGGCCATGTTTTTCTGTGTCAGGGGGTCGATTGTATTTATGGACCTGTACAAGACAGGAATGTTAGTGGCCATGTTTTTCTGTGTCAGGGGATCGATTGTATTTATGGACCTGTACAAGACAGGAATGTTAGTGGCCATGTTTTTGTTGTCGATTGTGCCTCTTTCTACGATTTTGATATTTGATTTTGGAATTATTCCGACATTGTGTTATTTTTTTTTATTTAAAATTTTATTGATATGCATTATAAATTCTGGTCAGATTATGTCTTGTGTGTGTTTGAATCGAGGACTCAGGGGTGCTAAGGGTGCGTGTAATGTTTCATTAATACACGATATGACAGGTTTATAGGAAACATCTGTCACACAAATCTATCAATATAACCTTTGTAAAATAAAATTAAATAATGTTAAGCGCAATAAAGATTTTCTATGCATTTTCAGTCATAACCCTTTCTCTAATATAATTATATACGAATGGAAATTAGGAGAGGATACAAATAAATATAAAAAATAACAAAAAATAAATCTTCAACGTCTGTTACACTTTAGTTAGCTATTTATAAATTCACAGACGAAGTGTTAGGGGTTAACATGTTTAATTATTTCAGTTATATTGTGGCGGAATTCATGAACGAACAATAAAATGTGAAATATAAAAATTCAATGAAATCGATTATAACTTGTCGGGGACGTGAAACAGTGGAGCGTATATTTTGTATGTCACACTATTATAAATTGCACAAGCAGGAAAGTGATGAGTCATGTATATGTTTGTTAAGAGCATCAATATTGCCTCTTTCTACGATTTTTCAATTTACTTTTTAAACTGTTTCCACAGTGTGGTGTTCTTATTGTAATCTATAAAACTGCAAACAATGCATTCAATGCATATGCTTAATTTTCAACATTATTAAATAAAAATTACATTATAAAATAATAATTGTATTACGGAAAGGAACATTAAATATATTTTCGATAATCAAATCTATTACATTTTTTATGAAAAGAAAGTTTAAACGAAGACGACCATTTTCCACCAATAGTAAATTGTTGAATCCTGAAATTTCTGACAAACACAAACAAGTTTGCAGTGAACAAACTACGATGTCACCTTTTATGGATCAAACTGATTGATTTGGAGAAACGAATCGAATTGAGTGACGAATGTCTTTGATAAACGTTAGAGAATACCGAAGGGACAATCAAAAATTAACAATCCAGAGAAACTGGCAACATAGGGCATAAAAGACGAAGACTAAAGCAAAGTCACACCACAATATGTGTTGGACGCCACTATAGTACAACCAAACGTAAATAAAGCATGAACCCTCCTACAAACAACTGATGGTAAAGACGAATCGAACATCGTTTTTATTCGTAAATTGTTATGAACACCACAACACGGAAATCAGACACATAATAGGACAACACAAAAAACTTTAAAAAAAAATGAGCAATACGACCTCCCCCCCCCCCCAAAACCCGGTGTGAACTCAGGTGCTCGCGAGGGGTAAGCAGTTCCTGTTTCTTATAAGACACCAGCTGATTTCATGAGAAGTACTTTATTGTGTGTACTTTTATCATTTGTCAGAGTTGAATTATCATTCACACCACCATTGGAGTGGCTAGTGTTTAGACCGTTGCTATAGTGATTTGGAAAGAAGTTTCGTGGGGCATTTGCCAAACACAGCAAAATAGCTTCGCTTATTAGGACACTTTATCAAATTAGATCTCCAACAGAGTGAGGAAAGATCCAGTTCTCCAGCTTTTGATGAAATTCCAAAAGGAACATAAAACATACCGATGATTGTGTAGGATTTATTCTTTCACTAGTGCGATCGGTTTATGTTGGGGTGTCAACTGAATTATCAATACCGAATTCCTTTATTAAGCAGTCTATGTAATATGATTTACTTTCAACTTAGATATTATAAGAGACCTCGTCTACAGCGACAGAAACATAAATTTGTTGCGGAGGTACGACATACGTTTTCATCCTCGTTGTTGCGGAGGTATGACATGCGTTTTGATCCTCGTTGTTGCGTGATTGCTTATTGTGCTGTTATTTCATTTATTGCTAATTTTTATTAACGACCTCACAGCCTTACCTATTCGAAAAAAATATCTGTCTTCTCTTTCAATATTTGCCAATTGTCTGGCATAACTCTGCACATAATGCATAAGAATTGTAAAGAAACATTTGCAGATACGAAAGGGACAATCAGAAGAGTTTGAAGATACCAAGGGTAGTAAGAAGCCGTAAATTGAAGAAGGACGGACTATACATTGTGGGAGTTTTAAAACTAATTATATTTTTTCCCATGTAAAGGAGTATTTTGTTAAAAATAATAAATGTTAAGTCTTATCCGTTTCTTCGATTTTTTTGTTCGACTTTTGAGCTGTTCTGACTGTCGTGTGTTATTTGTATTCCACCTTTGAGCTGTTCTGACTGTCTTGTGTTATTTGTATTCCACTTTTGAGCTGTTCTGACTGTCTTGTGTTATTTGTATTCCACTTTTGAGCTGTTCTGACTGTCTTGTGTTATTTGTATTCCACTTTTGAGCTGTTCTGACTGTCTTGTGTTATTTGTATTCCACTTTAGAGCTGTTCTGACTGTCTTGTGTTATTTGTATTCCACTTTAGAGCTGTTCTGACTGTCTTGTGTTATTTGTATTCCACTTTTGAGCTGTTCTGACTGTCTTGTGTTATTTGTATTCCACTTTAGAGCTGTTCTGACTGTCTTGTGTTATTTGTATTCCACTTTTGAGCTGTTCTGACTGTCTTGTGTTATTTGTATTCCACTCTTGAGCTGTTCTGACTGTTTTGTGTTATTTGTATTCCACTTTTGAGCTGTTCTGACTGTCTTGTGTTATTTGTATTCCACTTTTGAGCTGTTCTGACTGTCTTGTGTTATTTGTATTCCACTTTAGAGCTGTTCTGACTGTCTTGTGTTATTTGTATTCCACTTTAGAGCTGTTCTGACTGTCTTGTGTTATTTGTATTCCACTTTTGAGCTGTTCTGACTGTCTTGTGTTATTTGTATTCCACTTTATAGCTGTTCTGACTGTCTTGTGTTATTTGTATTCCACTCTTGAGCTTTTCTGACTGTCTTGTGTTATTTGTATTCCACTTTTGAGCTGTTCTGACTGTCTTGTGTTATTTGTATTCCACTTTAGAGCTGTTCTGACTGTCTTGTGTTATTTGTATTCCACTTTAGAGCTGTTCTGACTGTCTTGTGCTATTTTTATCCACTTTTGAGCTGTTCTGACTGTCTTGTGTTATTTGTATTCCACTTTAGAGCTGTTCTGACTGTCTTGTGTTATTTGTATTCCACTTTAGAGCTGTTCTGACTGTCTTGTGTTATTTGTATTCCACTTTTGAGCTGTTCTGACTGTCTTGTGTTATTTCTATTCCACTTTTGAGCTGTTCTGACTGTCTTGTGTTATTTGTATTCCACTTTTGAGCTGTTCTGACTGTCTTGTGTTATTTGTATTCCACTTTTGAGCTGTTCTGACTGTCTTGTGTTATTTGTATTCCACTTTTGAGCTGTTCTTACTTTAATTTGTGTCCAAGTGTAATACTGGCTAGTCTCTGATGTTATTTTAACAGCTATATCTTTTGTCAATTACTTTAATTTGTGTCCAAGTGTAAAACTGGCTAGTCTCTGATGTTATTTTAACAGCTATATCTTTTGTCAGTTACTTTAATTTGTGTCCAAATGTAATACTGGCTAGTCTCTGATGTTATTTTAACAGCTATATCTTTTTTCAGTTACTTTAATTTGTATCCAAGTGTAAAACTGGCTAGTCTCTCATGTTATTTTAACAGCTATATCTTTTGTCAGTTACTTTAATTTGTGTCCAAGTGTAATACTGGCTAGTCTCCCATGTTATTTTAACAGCTATATCTTTTGTCAATTACTTTAATTTGTGTCCAAGTGTAAAACTGGCTAGTCTCTGATGTTATTTTAACAGCTATATCTTTTGTCAGTTACTTTAATTTGTGTCCAAATGTAATACTGGCTAGTCTCTGATGTTATTTTAACAGCTATATCTTTTGTCAGTTACTTTAATTTGTGTCCAAGTGTAAAACTGGCTAGTCTCTGATGTTATTTTAACAGCTATATCTTTTGTCAGTTACTTTAATTTGTGTCCAAATGTAATACTGGCTAGTCTCTGATGTTATTTTACCAGCTATATCTTTTGTCATTTACTTTAATTTGTTTCCAAGTGTAATACTGGCTAGTCGCTGGTGTTATTTTAACAGCTATATCTTTTGTCAGTTACTTTAATTTGTGTCCAAGTGTAATACTGGCTAGTCCCTCATGTTATTTTAACAGCTATATCTTTTTTCAGTTACTTTAATTTGTGTCCAAGTGTAATACTGGCTAGTCTCTGGTGTTATTTTAGCAGCTATATCTTTTGTCAGTTACTTTGATTTGTGTCCAAGTATAATACTGGTTAGTCTCTGATGTTATTTTAACAGCTATATCTTTTGTCAGTTACTTTAATTTGTGTCCAAGTGTAATACTGGTTAGTCTCTCATGTTATTTTAACACCTATATCTTTTGTCAGTTACTTTAATTTGTGTCCAAGTGTAATACTGGCTAGTCTCTGATGTTATTTTACCAGCTATATCTTTTGTCAGTTACTTTAATTTGTGTCCAAGTGTAATACTGGCTAGTCTCTCATGTTTTTTCCACAGCTATATCTTTTGTCAGTTACTTTAATTTGTGTCCAAGTGTAATACTAGCTAGTCTCTCATGTTATTTTAACAGCTATATCTTCTGTCAGTTACTTTAATTTGTGTCCAAGTGTAATACTGGCTAGTCTCTGATGTTATTTTAACAGCTATATCTTTTGTCGGTTACTTTAATTTGTGCCCAAGTGTAATACTGGCTAGTCTCTCATGTTATTTTAACAGCTATATCTTTTGTCATTTACTTTAATTTGTGTCCAAGTGTAATACTGGCTAGTCTCTGATGTTATTTTACCAGCTATATGTTTTGTCAGTTACTTTAATTTGTGTCCAAGTGTAATACTGGCTAGTCTCTCATGTTATTTTAACAGCTATATCTTTTGTCATTTACTTTAATTTGTGTCCAAGTGTAATACTGGCTAGTCTCTGATGTTATTTTACCAGCTATATCTTTTGTCATTTACTTTAATTTGTATCTAAGTGTAATACTGGCTAGTCTCTGATGTTATTTTAACAACTATATCTTTTGTCAGTTACTTTAATTTGTGTCCAAGTGAAATACTGGCTAGTCTCTGATGTTATTTTAACAGCTATATCTTTTGTCAGTTACTTTAATTTGTGTCCAAGTGTAATACTGACTAGTCTCTGATGTTATTTTACCAGCTATATCTTTTGTCAGTTTCTTTAATTTGTGTCCAAGTGTAATACTGACTAGTCTCTGATGTTATTTTACCAGCTATATCTTTTGTCAGTTTCTTTAATTTGTGTCCAAGTGTAATACTGGCTAGTCTCTCATGTTATTTTAACAGCTATATCTTTTGTCAGTTACTTTAATTTGTGTCCAAATGTAATACTGGCTAGTCTCTGATGTTATTTTAACAGCTATATCTTTTTTCAGTTACTTTAATTTGTGTCCAAGTGTAAAACTGGCTAGTCTCTCATGTTATTTTAACAGCTATATCTTTTGTCAGTTACTTTAATTTGTGTCCAAGTGTAATACTGGCTAGTCTCCCATGTTATTTTAACAGCTATATCTTTTGTCAATTACTTTAATTTGTGTCCAAGTGTAAAACTGGCTAGTCTCTGATGTTATTTTAACAGCTATATCTTTTGTCAGTTACTTTAATTAGTGTCCAAATGTAATACTGGCTAGTCTCTGATGTTATTTTAACAGCTATATCTTTTGTCAGTTACTTTAATTTGTGTCCAAGTGTAAAACTGGCTAGTCTCTGATGTTATTTTAACAGCTATATCTTTTGTCAGTTACTTTAATTTGTGTCCAAATGTAATACTGGCTAGTCTCTGATGTTATTTTACCAGCTATATCTTTTGTCATTTACTTTAATTTGTTTCCAAGTGTAATACTGGCTAGTCGCTGGTGTTATTTTAACAGCTATATCTTTTGTCGGTTACTTTAATTTGTGTCCAAGTGTAATACTGGCTAGTCCCTCATGTTATTTTAACAGCTATATCTTTTTTCAGTTACTTTAATTTGTGTCCAAGTGTAATACTGGCTAGTCTCTGGTGTTATTTTAGCAGCTATATCTTTTGTCAGTTACTTTGATTTGTGTCCAAGTATAATACTGGTTAGTCTCTGATGTTATTTTAACAGCTATATCTTTTGTCAGTTACTTTAATTTGTGTCCAAGTGTAATACTGGTTAGTCTCTCATGTTATTTTAACACCTATATCTTTTGTCAGTTACTTTAATTTGTGTCCAAGTGTAATACTGGCTAGTCTCTGATGTTATTTTACCAGCTATATCTTTTGTCAGTTACTTTAATTTGTGTCCAAGTGTAATACTGGCTAGTCTCTCATGTTTTTTCCACAGCTATATCTTTTGTCAGTTACTTTAATTTGTGTCCAAGTGTAATACTAGCTAGTCTCTCATGTTATTTTAACAGCTATATCTTCTGTCAGTTACTTTAATTTGTGTCCAAGTGTAATACTGGCTAGTCTCTGATGTTATTTTAACAGCTATATCTTTTGTCGGTTACTTTAATTTGTGCCCAAGTGTAATACTGGCTAGTCTCTCATGTTATTTTAACAGCTATATCTTTTGTCATTTACTTTAATTTGTGTCCAAGTGTAATACTGGCTAGTCTCTGATGTTATTTTACCAGCTATATGTTTTGTCAGTTACTTTAATTTGTGTCCAAGTGTAATACTGGCTAGTCTCTCATGTTATTTTAACAGCTATATCTTTTGTCATTTACTTTAATTTGTGTCCAAGTGTAATACTGGCTAGTCTCTGATGTTATTTTACCAGCTATATCTTTTGTCATTTACTTTAATTTGTATCTAAGTGTAATACTGGCTAGTCTCTGATGTTATTTTAACAACTATATCTTTTGTCAGTTACTTTAATTTGTGTCCAAGTGAAATACTGGCTAGTCTCTGATGTTATTTTAACAGCTATATCTTTTGTCAGTTACTTTAATTTGTGTCCAAGTGTAATACTGACTAGTCTCTGATGTTATTTTACCAGCTATATCTTTTGTCAGTTTCTTTAATTTGTGTCCAAGTGTAATACTGACTAGTCTCTGATGTTATTTTACCAGCTATATCTTTTGTCAGTTTCTTTAATTTGTGTCCAAGTGTAATACTGGCTAGTCTCTCATGTTATTTTACCAGCTATATCTTTTGTCACTTACTTTAATTTGTGTCCAAGTGTAATACTGGCTAGTCTCTGATGTGAATTTACCAGCTATATCTTTTGTCAGTTACTTTAATTTGTGTCCAAGTGTAATACTGGCTAGTCTCTCATGTTATTTTAACAGCTATATCTTTTGTCAGTTACTTTAATTTGTGTCCAAGTGTAATACTGGCTAGTCTCTCATGTTATTTTAACAGCTATATCTTTTGTCAGTTACTTTAATTTGTGTCCAAGTGTAATACTGGCTAGTCTCTGATGTTATTTTAACAGCTATATCTTTTGTCAGTTACTTTAATTTGAGCCCAAGTGTAATACTGGCTAGTCTCTCATGTTATTTTAACAGTTATATCGTTTGTCAGTTACTTTAATTTGTGTCCAAGTGTAATACTGGCTAGTCTCTGATGTTATTTTAACAGCTATATCTTTTGTCAGTTACTTTAATTTGTGTCCAAGTGTAATTCAGGCTAGTCTCTCATGTTATTTCCACCAGCTATATTTTTTGTCAGTTACTTTAATTTGTGACCAAGTGTAATACTGGCTAGTGTCTCATGTTATTTTAACAGCTATATCTTTGTCAGTTACTTTAATTTGTGTCCAAGTGTAATACTGGCTAGTCTCTCATGTTATTTTAACAGCTATATCTTTTGTCATTTACTTTAATTTGTATCCAAGTGTAATACTGGCTAGTCTCTGATGTTATTTTACCAGCTATATCTTTTGTCGGTTACTTTAATTTGTGTCCAAGTGTAATACTGGCTAGTCTCTCATGTTATTTTAACAGCTATATCTTTTGTCATTTACTTTAATTTGTATCCAAGTGTAATACTGGCTAGTCTCTGATGTTATTTTACCAGCTATATCTTTTGTCAGTTACTTTAATTTGTGTCCAAGTGTAATACTGGCTAGTCTCTGATGTTATTTTAACAGCTATATCGTTTGTCAGTTACTTTAATTTGTGTCCAAGTGTAATACTGGCTAGTCTCTGATGTTATTTTAACAGCTATATCTTTTGTCAGTTACTTTAATTTGTGCCCAAGTGTAATACTGGCAAGTCTCTCATATTATTTTAACAGCTATATCTTTTGTCAGTTACTTTAATTTGTGTCCAAGTGTAATACTGGCTAATCTCTGATGTTATTTTACCAGCTATATCTTTTGTCATTTACTTTAATTTGTATCCAAGTGTAATACTGGCTAGTCTCTGATGTTATTTTAACAACTATATCTTTTGTCAGTTACTTTAATTTGTGTCCAAGTGTAATACTGGCTAGTCTCTCATGTTATTTTACCAGCTATATCTTTTGTCAGTTACTTTCATTTGTGTCCAAGTGTAATACTGGCTAGTCTCTGATGTTAATTTACCAGCTATATCTTTTGTCGGTTACTTTAATTTGTGTCCAAGTGTAATACTGGCTAGTCTCTCATGTTATTTTAACAGCTATATCTTTTGTCAGTTACTTTAATTTGTGTCCAAGTGTAATACTGGCTAGTCTCTGATGTTATTTTACCAGCTATATCTTTTGTCAGTTACTTTAATTTGTGTCCAAGTGTAATACTGGCTAGTCTCTCATGTTTTTTCCACAGCTATATCTTTTGTCAGTTACTTTAATTTGTGTCCAAGTGTAATACTAGCTAGTCTCTCATGTTATTTTAACAGCTATATCTTCTGTCAGTTACTTTAATTTGTGTCCAAGTGTAATACTGGCTAGTCTCTGATGTTATTTTAACAGCTATATCTTTTGTCGGTTACTTTAATTTGTGCCCAAGTGTAATACTGGCTAGTCTCTCATGTTATTTTAACAGCTATATCTTTTGTCATTTACTTTAATTTGTGTCCAAGTGTAATACTGGCTAGTCTCTGATGTTATTTTACCAGCTATATGTTTTGTCAGTTACTTTAATTTGTGTCCAAGTGTAATACTGGCTAGTCTCTCATGTTATTTTAACAGCTATATCTTTTGTCATTTACTTTAATTTGTGTCCAAGTGTAATACTGGCTAGTCTCTGATGTTATTTTACCAGCTATATCTTTTGTCATTTACTTTAATTTGTATCTAAGTGTAATACTGGCTAGTCTCTGATGTTATTTTAACAACTATATCTTTTGTCAGTTACTTTAATTTGTGTCCAAGTGAAATACTGGCTAGTCTCTGATGTTATTTTAACAGCTATATCTTTTGTCAGTTACTTTAATTTGTGTCCAAGTGTAATACTGACTAGTCTCTGATGTTATTTTACCAGCTATATCTTTTGTCAGTTTCTTTAATTTGTGTCCAAGTGTAATACTGACTAGTCTCTGATGTTATTTTACCAGCTATATCTTTTGTCAGTTTCTTTAATTTGTGTCCAAGTGTAATACTGGCTAGTCTCTCATGTTATTTTAACAGCTATATCTTTTGTCAGTTACTTTAATTTGTGTCCAAATGTAATACTGGCTAGTCTCTGATGTTATTTTAACGGCTATATCTTTTTTCAGTTACTTTAATTTGTGTCCAAGTGTAAAACTGGCTAGTCTCTCATGTTATTTTAACAGCTATATCTTTTGTCAGTTACTTTAATTTGTGTCCAAGTGTAATACTGGCTAGTCTCCCATGTTATTTTAACAGCTATATCTTTTGTCAATTACTTTAATTTGTGTCCAAGTGTAAAACTGGCTAGTCTCTGATGTTATTTTAACAGCTATATCTTTTGTCAGTTACTTTAATTAGTGTCCAAATGTAATACTGGCTAGTCTCTGATGTTATTTTAACAGCTATATCTTTTGTCAGTTACTTTAATTTGTGTCCAAGTGTAAACCTGGCTAGTCTCTGATGTTATTTTAACAGCTATATCTTTTGTCAGTTACTTTAATTTGTGTCCAAATGTAATACTGGCTAGTCTCTGATGTTATTTTACCAGCTATATCTTTTGTCATTTACTTTAATTTGTTTCCAAGTGTAATACTGGCTAGTCGCTGGTGTTATTTTAACAGCTATATCTTTTGTCAGTTACTTTAATTTGTGTCCAAGTGTAATACTGGCTAGTCCCTCATGTTATTTTAACAGCTATATCTTTTTTCAGTTACTTTAATTTGTGTCCAAGTGTAATACTGGCTAGTCTCTGGTGTTATTTTAGCAGCTATATCTTTTGTCAGTTACTTTGATTTGTGTCCAAGTATAATACTGGTTCGTCTCTGATGTTATTTTAACAGCTATATCTTTTGTCAGTTACTTTAATTTGTGTCCAAGTGTAATACTGGTTAGTCTCTCATGTTATTTTAACACCTATATCTTTTGTCAGTTACTTTAATTTGTGTCCAAGTGTAATACTGGCTAGTCTCTGATGTTATTTTACCAGCTATATCTTTTGTCAGTTACTTTAATTTGTGTCCAAGTGTAATACTGGCTAGTCTCTCATGTTTTTTCCACAGCTATATCTTTTGTCAGTTACTTTAATTTGTGTCCAAGTGTAATACTAGCTAGTCTCTCATGTTATTTTAACAGCTATATCTTCTGTCAGTTACTTTAATTTGTGTCCAAGTGTAATACTGGCTAGTCTCTGATGTTATTTTAACAGCTATATCTTTTGTCGGTTACTTTAATTTGTGCCCAAGTGTAATACTGGCTAGTCTCTCATGTTATTTTAACAGCTATATCTTTTGTCATTTACTTTAATTTGTGTCCAAGTGTAATACTGGCTAGTCTCTGATGTTATTTTACCAGCTATATGTTTTGTCAGTTACTTTAATTTGTGTCCAAGTGTAATACTGGCTAGTCTCTCATGTTATTTTAACAGCTATATCTTTTGTCATTTACTTTAATTTGTGTCCAAGTGTAATACTGGCTAGTCTCTGATGTTATTTTACCAGCTATATCTTTTGTCATTTACTTTAATTTGTATCTAATTGTAATACTGGCTAGTCTCTGATGTTATTTTAACAACTATATCTTTTGTCAGTTACTTTAATTTGTGTCCAAGTGAAATACTGGCTAGTCTCTGATGTTATTTTAACAGCTATATCTTTTGTCAGTTACTTTAATTTGTGTCCAAGTGTAATACTGACTAGTCTCTGATGTTATTTTACCAGCTATATCTTTTGTCAGTTTCTTTAATTTGTGTCCAAGTGTAATACTGACTAGTCTCTGATGTTATTTTACCAGCTATATCTTTTGTCAGTTTCTTTAATTTGTGTCCAAGTGTAATACTGGCTAGTCTCTCATGTTATTTTACCAGCTATATCTTTTGTCACTTACTCTAATTTGTGTCCAAGTGTAATACTGGCTAGTCTCTGATGTGAATTTACCAGCTATATCTTTTGTCAGTTACTTTAATTTGTGTCCAAGTGTAATACTGGCTAGTCTCTCATGTTATTTTAACAGCTATATCTTTTGTCAGTTACTTTAATTTGTGTCCAAGTGTAATACTGGCTAGTCTCTCATGTTATTTTAACAGCTATATCTTTTGTCAGTTACTTTAATTTGTGTCCAAGTGTAATACTGGCTAGTCTCTGATGTTATTTTAACAGCTATATCTTTTGTCAGTTACTTTAATTTGAGCCCAAGTGTAATACTGGCTAGTCTCTCATGTTATTTTAACAGTTATATCGTTTGTCAGTTACTTTAATTTGTGTCCAAGTGTAATACTGGCTAGTCTCTGATGTTATTTTAACAGCTATATCTTTTGTCAGTTACTTTAATTTGTGTCCAAGTGTAATTCAGGCTAGTCTCTCATGTTATTTCCACCAGCTATATTTTTTGTCAGTTACTTTAATTTGTGACCAAGTGTAATACTGGCTAGTGTCTCATGTTATTTTAACAGCTATATCTTTGTCAGTTACTTTAATTTGTGTCCAAGTGTAATACTGGCTAGTCTCCCATGTTATTTTAACAGCTATATCTTTTGTCAATTACTTTAATTTGTGTCCAAGTGTAAAACTGGCTAGTCTCTGATGTTATTTTAACAGCTATATCTTTTGTCAGTTACTTTAATTAGTGTCCAAATGTAATACTGGCTAGTCTCTGATGTTATTTTAACAGCTATATCTTTTGTCAGTTACTTTAATTTGTGTCCAAGTGTAAAACTGGCTAGTCTCTGATGTTATTTTAACAGCTATATCTTTTGTCAGTTACTTTAATTTGTGTCCAAATGTAATACTGGCTAGTCTCTGATGTTATTTTACCAGCTATATCTTTTGTCATTTACTTTAATTTGTTTCCAAGTGTAATACTGGCTAGTCGCTGGTGTTATTTTAACAGCTATATCTTTTGTCAGTTACTTTAATTTGTGTCCAAGTGTAATACTGGCTAGTCCCTCATGTTATTTTAACAGCTATATCTTTTTTCAGTTACTTTAATTTGTGTCCAAGTGTAATACTGGCTAGTCTCTGGTGTTATTTTAGCAGCTTTATCTTTTGTCAGTTACTTTGATTTGTGTCCAAGTATAATACTGGTTAGTCTCTGATGTTATTTTAACAGCTATATCTTTTGTCAGTTACTTTAATTTGTGTCCAAGTGTAACACTGGTTAGTCTCTCATGTTATTTTAACACCTATATCTTTTGTCAGTTACTTTAATTTGTGTCCAAGTGTAATACTGGCTAGTCTCTGATGTTATTTTACCAGCTATATCTTTTGTCAGTTACTTTAATTTGTGTCCAAGTGTAATACTGGCTAGTCTCTCATGTTTTTTCCACAGCTATATCTTTTGTCAGTTACTTTAATTTGTGTCCAAGTGTAATACTAGCTAGTCTCTCATGTTATTTTAACAGCTATATCTTCTGTCAGTTACTTTAATTTGTGTCCAAGTGTAATACTGGCTAGTCTCTGATGTTATTTTAACAGCTATATCTTTTGTCGGTTACTTTAATTTGTGCCCAAGTGTAATACTGGCTAGTCTCTCATGTTATTTTAACAGCTATATCTTTTGTCATTTACTTTAATTTGTGTCCAAGTGTAATACTGGCTAGTCTCTGATGTTATTTTACCAGCTATATGTTTTGTCAGTTACTTTAATTTGTGTCCAAGTGTAATACTGGCTAGTCTCTCATGTTATTTTAACAGCTATATCTTTTGTCATTTACTTTAATTTGTGTCCAAGTGTAATACTGGCTAGTCTCTGATGTTATTTTACCAGCTATATCTTTTGTCATTTACTTTAATTTGTATCTAAGTGTAATACTGGCTAGTCTCTGATGTTATTTTAACAACTATATCTTTTGTCAGTTACTTTAATTTGTGTCCAAGTGTAATACTGGCTAGTCTCTGATGTTATTTTAACAGCTATATCTTTTGTCGGTTACTTTAATTTGTGCCCAAGTGTAATACTGGCTAGTCTCTCATGTTATTTTAACAGCTATATCTTTTGTCATTTACTTTAATTTGTGTCCAAGTGTAATACTGGCTAGTCTCTGATGTTATTTTACCAGCTATATGTTTTGTCAGTTACTTTAATTTGTGTCCAAGTGTAATACTGGCTAGTCTCTCATGTTATTTTAACAGCTATATCTTTTGTCATTTACTTTAATTTGTGTCCAAGTGTAATACTGGCTAGTCTCTGATGTTATTTTACCAGCTATATCTTTTGTCATTTACTTTAATTTGTATCTAAGTGTAATACTGGCTAGTCTCTGATGTTATTTTAACAACTATATCTTTTGTCAGTTACTTTAATTTGTGTCCAAGTGAAATACTGGCTAGTCTCTGATGTTATTTTAACAGCTATATCTTTTGTCAGTTACTTTAATTTGTGTCCAAGTGTAATACTGACTAGTCTCTGATGTTATTTTACCAGCTATATCTTTTGTCAGTTTCTTTAATTTGTGTCCAAGTGTAATACTGACTAGTCTCTGATGTTATTTTACCAGCTATATCTTTTGTCAGTTTCTTTAATTTGTGTCCAAGTGTAATACTGGCTAGTCTCTCATGTTATTTTACCAGCTATATCTTTTGTCACTTACTTTAATTTGTGTCCAAGTGTAATACTGGCTAGTCTCTGATGTGAATTTACCAGCTATATCTTTTGTCAGTTACTTTAATTTGTGTCCAAGTGTAATACTGGCTAGTCTCTCATGTTATTTTAACAGCTATATCTTTTGTCAGTTACTTTAATTTGTGTCCAAGTGTAATACTGGCTAGTCTCTCATGTTATTTTAACAGCTATATCTTTTGTCAGTTACTTTAATTTGTGTCCAAGTGTAATACTGGCTAGTCTCTGATGTTATTTTAACAGCTATATCTTTTGTCAGTTACTTTAATTTGAGCCCAAGTGTAATACTGGCTAGTCTCTCATGTTATTTTAACAGTTATATCGTTTGTCAGTTACTTTAATTTGTGTCCAAGTGTAATACTGGCTAGTCTCTGATGTTATTTTAACAGCTATATCTTTTGTCAGTTACTTTAATTTGTGTCCAAGTGTAATTCAGGCTAGTCTCTCATGTTATTTCCACCAGCTATATTTTTTGTCAGTTACTTTAATTTGTGACCAAGTGTAATACTGGCTAGTGTCTCATGTTATTTTAACAGCTATATCTTTGTCAGTTACTTTAATTTGTGTCCAAGTGTAATACTGGCTAGTCTCTCATGTTATTTTAACAGCTATATCTTTTGTCATTTACTTTAATTTGTATCCAAGTGTAATACTGGCTAGTCTCTGATGTTATTTTACCAGCTATATCTTTTGTCGGTTACTTTAATTTGTGTCCAAGTGTAATACTGGCTAGTCTCTCATGTTATTTTAACAGCTATATCTTTTGTCATTTACTTTAATTTGTATCCAAGTGTAATACTGGCTAGTCTCTGATGTTATTTTACCAGCTATATCTTTTGTCAGTTACTTTAATTTGTGTCCAAGTGTAATACTGGCTAGTCTCTCATGTTATTTTAACAGCTATATCGTTTGTCAGTTACTTTAATTTGTGTCCAAGTGTAATACTGGCTAGTCTCTGATGTTATTTTAACAGCTATATCTTTTGTCAGTTACTTTAATTTGTGCCCAAGTGTAATACTGGCAAGTCTCTCATATTATTTTAACAGCTATATCTTTTGTCAGTTACTTTAATTTGTGTCCAAGTGTAATACTGGCTAATCTCTGATGTTATTTTACCAGCTATATCTTTTGTCATTTACTTTAATTTGTATCCAAGTGTAATACTGGCTAGTCTCTGATGTTATTTTAACAACTATATCTTTTGTCAGTTACTTTAATTTGTGTCCAAGTGTAATACTGGCTAGTCTCTCATGTTATTTTACCAGCTATATCTTTTGTCAGTTACTTTCATTTGTGTCCAAGTGTAATACTGGCTAGTCTCTGATGTTAATTTACCAGCTATATCTTTTGTCGGTTACTTTAATTTGTGTCCAAGTGTAATACTGGCTAGTCTCTCATGTTATTTTAACAGCTATATCTTTTGTCAGTTACTTTAATTTGTGTCCAAGTGTAATACTGGCTAGTCTCTCATGTTATTTTAACAGCTATATCTTTTGTCGGTTACTTTAATTTGTGTCCAAGTGTAATATTGGCTAGTCTCTGATGTTATTTTAACAGCTATATCTTTTGTCAGTTACTTTAATTTGAGCCCAAGTGTAATACTGGCTAGTCTCTCATGTTATTTTAACAGCTATATCTTTTGTCAGTTACTTTAATTTGTGTCCAAGTGTAATACTGGCTAGTCTCTGATGGTATTTTAACAGCTATATCTTTTGTCAGTTACTTTAATTTGTGTCCAAGTGTAATTCAGGCTAGTCTCTCATGTTATTTCCACCACTATATCTTTTGTCAGTTACTTTAATTTGTGACCAGGTGTAATACTAGCTAGTGTCTCATGTTATTTTAACAGCTATATCTTTGTCAGTTACTTTAATTTGTGTCCAAGTGTAATACTGGCTAGTCTCTCATGTTATTTTAACAGCTATATCTTTTGTCGGTTACTTTAATTTGTGTCCAAGTGTAATACTGGCTAGTCTCTCATGTTATTTTAACAGCTATATCTTTTGTCATTTACTTTAATTTGTATCCAAGTGTAATACTGGCTAGTCTCTGATGTTATTTTACCAGCTATATCTTTTGTCAGTTACTTTAATTTGTGTCCAAGTGTAATACTGGCTAGTCTCTGATGTTATTTTAACAGCTATATCTTTTGTCAGTTACTTTAATTTGTGTCCAAGTGTAATACTGGCTAGTCTCTGATGTTATTTTAACAGCTATATCTTTTGTCAGTTACTTTAATTTGTGCCCAAGTGTAATACTGGCAAGTCTCTCATATTATTTTAACAGCTATATCTTTTGTCAGTTACTTTAATTTGTGTCCAAGTGTAATACTGGCTAATCTCTGATCTTATTTTAACAGCTATATCTTTTGTCAGTCACTTTAATTTGTGTCCAAGTGTAATACTGGCTAGTCTCTGATGTTATTTTACCAGCTATATCTTTTGTCAGTCACTTTAATTTGTGTCCAAGTGTAATGCTGGCTAGTCTCACATGTTATGTTATAAGCTATATCTTTTGTCATTTACTTTAATTTGTGTCCCAGTGTAATACTGGCTAGTCTCCCATGTTATTTTAACAGCTATATCTTTTGTCAATTACTTTAATTTGTGTCCAAGTGTAAAACTGGCTAGTCTCTAATGTTATTTTAACAGCTATATCTTTTGTCAGTTACTTTAATTTGTGTCCAAATGTAATACTGTCTAGTCTCTGATGTTATTTTAACAGCTATATCTTTTGTCAGTTACTTTAATTTGTGTCCAAGTGTAATACTGGCTAGTCTCTTGTGTTATTTTAACAGCTATATCTTTTGTCAGTTACTTTAATTTGTGTCCAAGTGTAAAACTGGCTAGTCTCTGATGTTATTTTAACAGCTATATCTTTTGTCAGTTACTTTAATTTGTGTCCAAATGTAATACTGGCTAGTCTCTCATGTTATTTTAACAGCTATATCTTTTGTCAGTTACTTTAATTTGTGTCCAAGTGTAATACTGGTTAGTCTCTCATGTTGTTTTAACAGCTATATCTTTTGTCAGTTACTTTAATTTGTTTCCAAGTGTAATACTGGCTAGTCTCTGGTGTTATTTTAACAGCTATATCTTTTGTCAGTTACTTTAATTTGTGTCCAAGTGTAATACTGGCTAGTCTCTCATGTTATTTTAACAGCTATATCTTTTGTCGGTTACTTTAATTTGTGTCCAAGTGTAATACTGGCTAGTCTCTGATGTTATTTTAACAGTTATATCGTTTGTCAGTTACTTTAATTTGTGTCCAAGTGTAATACTGGCTAGTCTCTGATGTTATTTTAACAGCTATATCTTTTATCAGCTACTTTAATTTGTGTCCAAGTGTAATACTGGCTAGTCCCTCATGTTATTTCCACAGCTATATCTTTTGTCAGTTACTTTAATTTGTGACCAAGTGTAATACTGGCTAGTGTCTCATGTTATTTTAACAGCTATATCTTTTGTCATTTACTTTAATTTGTGTCCAAGTGTAATACTGGCTAGTCTCTGATGTTATTTTAACAGCTATATCTTTTATCAGCTACTTTAATTTGTGTCCAAGTGTAATACTGGCTAATCTCTCATGTTATTTTAACAGCTATATCTTTTGTCGGTTACTTTAATTTGTGTCCAAGTGTAATACTGGCTAGTTAGTCTCTGATGTTATTTTAACAGTTATATCGTTTGTCAGTTACTTTAATTTGTGTCCAAGTGTAATACTGGCTAGTCTCTGATGTTATTTTAACAGCTATATCTTTTATCAGCTACTTTAATTTGTGTCCAAGTGTAATACTGGTTAGTCCCTCATGTTATTTCCACAGCTATATCTTTTGTCAGTTACTTTAATTTGTGACCAAGTGTAATACTGGCTAGTGTCTCATGTTATTTTAACAGCTATATCTTTGTCAGCTACTTTAATTTGTGTCCAAGTGTAATACAGGCTAGTCTCTCATGTTATTTTAACAGCTATATCTTTGTCAGTTACTTTAATTTGTGTCCAAGTGTAATACTGGCTAGTCTCTGATGTTATTTTAACAGCTATATCTTTTGTCGGTTACTTTAATTTGTGTCCAAGTGTAATACTGGCTAGTCTCTCATGTTATTTTAACAGCTATATCTTTTATCAGCTACTTTAATTTGTGTCCAAGTGTAAAACTGGCTAATCTCTCATGTTATTTTAACAGCTATATCTTTTGTCGGTTACTTTAATTTGTGCCCAAGTGTAATACTGGCTAGTCTCTGATGTTATTTTAACAGCTATATCTTTTATCTTTTATCAGCTACTTTAATTTGTGTCCAAGTGTAATACTGGCTAGTCCCTCATGTTATTTCCACAGCTATATCTTTTGTCAGTTACTTTAATTTGTGACCAAGTGTAATACTGGCTAGTGTCTCATGTTATTTTAACAGCTATATCTTTTGTCATTTACTTTAATTTGTGTCCAAGTGTAATACTCGCTAGTCTCTGATGTTATTTTAACAGCTATATCTTTTATCAGCTACTTTAATTTGTGTCCAAGTGTAATACTGGCTAGTCCCTCATGTTATTTCCACAGCTATATCTTTTGTCAGTTACTTTAATTTGTGACCAAGTGTAATACTGGCTAGTGTCTCATGTTATTTTAACAGCTATATCTTTTATCAGCTACTTTAATGTGTGTCCAAGTGTAATACTGGCTAGTCTCTGATGTTATTTTACCAGCTATATCTTTTGTCGGTTACTTTAATTTGTGTCCAAGTGTAATACTGGCTAGTCCCTCATGTTATTTTAACAGTTATATCGTTTGTCAGTTACTTTAATTTGTGTCCAAGTGTAATACTGGCTAGTCTCTCATGTTATTTTAACAGCTATATCTTTTGTCAGTTACTTTAATTTGTGTCCAAGTGTAATACTGGCTAGTCTCTGATGTTATTTTAACAGCTATATCTTTTGTCGGTTACTTTAATTTGTGCCCAAGTGTAATACTGGCTAGTCTCTCATGTTATTTTAACAGCTATATCTTTTGTCATTTACTTTAATTTGTGTCCAAGTGTAATACTGGCTAGTCTCTGATGTTATTTTACCAGCTATATGTTTTGTCAGTTACTTTAATTTGTGTCCAAGTGTAATACTGGCTAGTCTCTCATGTTATTTTAACAGCTATATCTTTTGTCATTTACTTTAATTTGTGTCCAAGTGTAATACTGGCTAGTCTCTGATGTTATTTTACCAGCTATATCTTTTGTCATTTACTTTAATTTGTATCTAAGTGTAATACTGGCTAGTCTCTGATGTTATTTTAACAACTATATCTTTTGTCAGTTACTTTAATTTGTGTCCAAGTGAAATACTGGCTAGTCTCTGATGTTATTTTAACAGCTATATCTTTTGTCAGTTACTTTAATTTGTGTCCAAGTGTAATACTGACTAGTCTCTGATGTTATTTTACCAGCTATATCTTTTGTCAGTTTCTTTAATTTGTGTCCAAGTGTAATACTGACTAGTCTCTGATGTTATTTTACCAGCTATATCTTTTGTCAGTTTCTTTAATTTGTGTCCAAGTGTAATACTGGCTAGTCTCTCATGTTATTTTACCAGCTATATCTTTTGTCACTTACTTTAATTTGTGTCCAAGTGTAATACTGGCTAGTCTCTGATGTGAATTTACCAGCTATATCTTTTGTCAGTTACTTTAATTTGTGTCCAAGTGTAATACTGGCTAGTCTCTCATGTTATTTTAACAGCTATATCTTTTGTCAGTTACTTTAATTTGTGTCCAAGTGTAATACTGGCTAGTCTCTCATGTTATTTTAACAGCTATATCTTTTGTCAGTTACTTTAATTTGTGTCCAAGTGTAATACTGGCTAGTCTCTGATGTTATTTTAACAGCTATATCTTTTGTCAGTTACTTTAATTTGAGCCCAAGTGTAATACTGGCTAGTCTCTCATGTTATTTTAACAGTTATATCGTTTGTCAGTTACTTTAATTTGTGTCCAAGTGTAATACTGGCTAGTCTCTGATGTTATTTTAACAGCTATATCTTTTGTCAGTTACTTTAATTTGTGTCCAAGTGTAAAACTGGCTAGTCTCTGATGTTATTTTAACAGCTATATCTTTTGTCAGTTACTTTAATTTGTGTCCAAATGTAATACTGGCTAGTCTCTGATGTTATTTTACCAGCTATATCTTTTGTCATTTACTTTAATTTGTTTCCAAGTGTAATACTGGCTAGTCGCTGGTGTTATTTTAACAGCTATATCTTTTGTCAGTTACTTTAATTTGTGTCCAAGTGTAATACTGGCTAGTCCCTCATGTTATTTTAACAACTATATCTTTTTTCAGTTACTTTAATTTGTGTCCAAGTGTAATACTGGCTAGTCTCTGGTGTTATTTTAGCAGCTATATCTTTTGTCAGTTACTTTGATTTGTGTCCAAGTATAATACTGGTTAGTCTCTGATGTTATTTTAACAGCTATATCTTTTGTCAGTTACTTTAATTTGTGTCCAAGTGTAATACTGGTTAGTCTCTCATGTTATTTTAACACCTATATCTTTTGTCAGTTACTTTAATTTGTGTCCAAGTGTAATACTGGCTAGTCTCTGATGTTATTTTACCAGCTATATCTTTTGTCAGTTACTTTAATTTGTGTCCAAGTGTAATACTGGCTAGTCTCTCATGTTTTTTCCACAGCTATATCTTTTGTCAGTTACTTTAATTTGTGTCCAAGTGTAATACTAGCTAGTCTCTCATGTTATTTTAACAGCTATATCTTCTGTCAGTTACTTTAATTTGTGTCCAAGTGTAATACTGGCTAGTCTCTGATGTTATTTTAACAGCTATATCTTTTGTCGGTTACTTTAATTTGTGCCCAAGTGTAATACTGGCTAGTCTCTCATGTTATTTTAACAGCTATATCTTTTGTCATTTACTTTAATTTGTGTCCAAGTGTAATACTGGCTAGTCTCTGATGTTATTTTACCAGCTATATGTTTTGTCAGTTACTCTAATTTGTGTCCAAGTGTAATACTGGCTAGTCTCTCATGTTATTTTAACAGCTATATCTTTTGTCATTTACTTTAATTTGTGTCCAAGTGTAATACTGGCTAGTCTCTGATGTTATTTTACCAGCTATATCTTTTGTCATTTACTTTAATTTGTATCTAAGTGTAATACTGGCTAGTCTCTGATGTTATTTTAACAACTATATCTTTTGTCAGTTACTTTAATTTGTGTCCAAGTGAAATACTGGCTAGTCTCTGATGTTATTTTAACAGCTATATCTTTTGTCAGTTACTTTAATTTGTGTCCAAGTGTAATACTGACTAGTCTCTGATGTTATTTTACCAGCTATATCTTTTGTCAGTTTCTTTAATTTGTGTCCAAGTGTAATACTGACTAGTCTCTGATGTTATTTTACCAGCTATATCTTTTGTCAGTTTCTTTAATTTGTGTCCAAGTGTAATACTGGCTAGTCTCTCATGTTATTTTAACAGCTATATCTTTTGTCAGTTACTTTAATTTGTGTCCAAATGTAATACTGGCTAGTCTCTGATGTTATTTTAACAGCTATATCTTTTTTCAGTTACTTTAATTTGTGTCCAAGTGTAAAACTGGCTAGTCTCTCATGTTATTTTAACAGCTATATCTTTTGTCAGTTACTTTAATTTGTGTCCAAGTGTAATACTGGCTAGTCTCCCATGTTATTTTAACAGCTATATCTTTTGTCAATTACTTTAATTTGTGTCCAAGTGTAAAACTGGCTAGTCTCTGATGTTATTTTAACAGCTATATCTTTTGTCAGTTACTTTAATTAGTGTCCAAATGTAATACTGGCTAGTCTCTGATGTTATTTTAACAGCTATATCTTTTGTCAGTTACTTTAATTTGTGTCCAAGTGTAAAACTGGCTAGTCTCTGATGTTATTTTAACAGCTATATCTTTTGTCAGTTACTTTAATTTGTGTCCAAATGTAATACTGGCTAGTCTCTGATGTTATTTTACCAGCTATATCTTTTGTCATTTACTTTAATTTGTTTCCAAGTGTAATACTGGCTAGTCGCTGGTGTTATTTTAACAGCTATATCTTTTGTCAGTTACTTTAATTTGTGTCCAAGTGTAATACTGGCTAGTCCCTCATGTTATTTTTACAGCTATATCTTTTTTCAGTTACTTTAATTTGTGTCCAAGTGTAATACTGGCTAGTCTCTGGTGTTATTTTAGCAGCTATATCTTTTGTCAGTTACTTTGATTTGTGTCCAAGTATAATACTGGTTAGTCTCTGATGTTATTTTAACAGCTATATCTTTTGTCAGTTACTTTAATTTGTGTCCAAGTGTAATACTGGTTAGTCTCTCATGTTATTTTAACACCTATATCTTTTGTCAGTTACTTTAATTTGTGTCCAAGTGTAATACTGGCTAGTCTCTGATGTTATTTTACCAGCTATATCTTTTGTCAGTTACTTTAATTTGTGTCCAAGTGTAATACTGGCTAGTCTCTCATGTTTTTTCCACAGCTATATCTTTTGTCAGTTACTTTAATTTGTGTCCAAGTGTAATACTAGCTAGTCTCTCATGTTATTTTAACAGCTATATCTTCTGTCAGTTACTTTAATTTGTGTCCAAGTGTAATACTGGCTAGTCTCTGATGTTATTTTAACAGCTATATCTTTTGTCGGTTACTTTAATTTGTGCCCAAGTGTAATACTGGCTAGTCTCTCATGTTATTTTAACAGCTATATCTTTTGTCATTTACTTTAATTTGTGTCCAAGTGTAATACTGGCTAGTCTCTGATGTTATTTTACCAGCTATATGTTTTGTCAGTTACTTTAATTTGTGTCCAAGTGTAATACTGGCTAGTCTCTCATGTTATTTTAACAGCTATATCTTTTGTCATTTACTTTAATTTGTGTCCAAGTGTAATACTGGCTAGTCTCTGATGTTATTTTACCAGCTATATCTTTTGTCATTTACTTTAATTTGTATCTAAGTGTAATACTGGCTAGTCTCTGATGTTATTTTAACAACTATATCTTTTGTCAGTTACTTTAATTTGTGTCCAAGTGAAATACTGGCTAGTCTCTGATATTATTTTAACAGCTATATCTTTTGTCAGTTACTTTAATTTGTGTCCAAGTGTAATACTGACTAGTCTCTGATGTTATTTTACCAGCTATATCTTTTGTCAGTTTCTTTAATTTGTGTCCAAGTGTAATACTGACTAGTCTCTGATGTTATTTTACCAGCTATATCTTTTGTCAGTTTCTTTAATTTGTGTCCAAGTGTAATACTGGCTAGTCTCTCATGTTATTTTACCAGCTATATCTTTTGTCACTTACTTTAATTTGTGTCCAAGTGTAATACTGGCTAGTCTCTGATGTGAATTTACCAGCTATATCTTTTGTCAGTTACTTTAATTTGTGTCCAAGTGTAATACTGGCTAGTCTCTCATGTTATTTTAACAGCTATATCTTTTGTCAGTTACTTTAATTTGTGTCCAAGTGTAATACTGGCTAGTCTCTCATGTTATTTTAACAGCTATATCTTTTGTCAGTTACTTTAATTTGTGTCCAAGTGTAATACTGGCTAGTCTCTGATGTTATTTTAACAGCTATATCTTTTGTCAGTTACTTTAATTTGAGCCCAAGTGTAATACTGGCTAGTCTCTCATGTTATTTTAACAGTTATATCGTTTGTCAGTTACTTTAATTTGTGTCCAAGTGTAATACTGGCTAGTCTCTGATGTTATTTTAACAGCTATATCTTTTGTCAGTTACTTTAATTTGTGTCCAAGTGTAATTCAGGCTAGTCTCTCATGTTATTTCCACCAGCTATATTTTTTGTCAGTTACTTTAATTTGTGACCAAGTGTAATACTGGCTAGTGTCTCATGTTATTTTAACAGCTATATCTTTGTCAGTTACTTTAATTTGTGTCCAAGTGTAATACTGGCTAGTCTCTCATGTTATTTTAACAGCTATATCTTTTGTCATTTACTTTAATTTGTATCCAAGTGTAATACTGGCTAGTCTCTGATGTTATTTTACCAGCTATATCTTTTGTCGGTTACTTTAATTTGTGTCCAAGTGTAATACTGGCTAGTCTCTCATGTTATTTTAACAGCTATATCTTTTGTCATTTACTTTAATTTGTATCCAAGTGTAATACTGGCTAGTCTCTGATGTTATTTTACCAGCTATATCTTTTGTCAGTTACTTTAATTTGTGTCCAAGTGTAATACTGGCTAGTCTCTCATGTTATTTTAACAGCTATATCGTTTGACAGTTACTTTAATTTGTGTCCAAGTGTAATACTGGCTAGTCTCTGATGTTATTTTAACAGCTATATCTTTTGTCAGTTACTTTAATTTGTGCCCAAGTGTAATACTGGCAAGTCTCTCATATTATTTTAACAGCTATATCTTTTGTCAGTTACTTTAATTTGTGTCCAAGTGTAATACTGGCTAATCTCTGATGTTATTTTACCAGCTATATCTTTTGTCATTTACTTTAATTTGTATCCAAGTGTAATACTGGCTAGTCTCTGATGTTATTTTAACAACTATATCTTTTGTCAGTTACTTTAATTTGTGTCCAAGTGTAATACTGGCTAGTCTCTCATGTTATTTTACCAGCTATATCTTTTGTCAGTTACTTTCATTTGTGTCCAAGTGTAATACTGGCTAGTCTCTGATGTTAATTTACCAGCTATATCTTTTGTCGGTTACTTTAATTTGTGTCCAAGTGTAATACTGGCTAGTCTCTCATGTTATTTTAACAGCTATATCTTTTGTCAGTTACTTTAATTTGTGTCCAAGTGTAATACTGGCTAGTCTCTCATGTTATTTTAACAGCTATATCTTTTGTCGGTTACTTTAATTTGTGTCCAAGTGTAATATTGGCTAGTCTCTGATGTTATTTTAACAGCTATATCTTTTGTCAGTTACTTTAATTTGAGCCCAAGTGTAATACTGGCTAGTCTCTCATGTTATTTTAACAGCTATATCTTTTGTCAGTTACTTTAATTTGTGTCCAAGTGTAATACTGGCTAGTCTCTGATGGTATTTTAACAGCTATATCTTTTGTCAGTTACTTTAATTTGTGTCCAAGTGTAATTCAGGCTAGTCTCTCATGTTATTTCCACCACTATATCTTTTGTCAGTTACTTTAATTTGTGACCAGGTGTAATACTAGCTAGTGTCTCATGTTATTTTAACAGCTATATCTTTGTCAGTTACTTTAATTTGTGTCCAAGTGTAATACTGGCTAGTCTCTGGTGTTATTTTAGCAGCTATATCTTTTGTCATTTACTTTAATTTGTATCCAAGTGTAATACTGGCTAGTCTCTGATGTTATTTTAACAACTATATCTTTTGTCAGTTACTTTAATTTGTGTCCAAGTGTAATACTGGCTAGTCTCTCATGTTATTTTACCAGCTATATCTTTTGTCAGTTACTTTCATTTGTGTCCAAGTGTAATACTGGCTAGTCTCTGATGTTAATTTACCAGCTATATCTTTTGTCGGTTACTTTAATTTGTGTCCAAGTGTAATACTGGCTAGTCTCTCATGTTATTTTAACAGCTATATCTTTTGTCAGTTACTTTAATTTGTGTCCAAGTGTAATACTGGCTAGTCTCTCATGTTATTTTAACAGCTATATCTTTTGTCGGTTACTTTAATTTGTGTCCAAGTGTAATATTGGCTAGTCTCTGATGTTATTTTAACAGCTATATCTTTTGTCAGTTACTTTAATTTGAGCCCAAGTGTAATACTGGCTAGTCTCTCATGTTATTTTAACAGCTATATCTTTTGTCAGTTACTTTAATTTGTGTCCAAGTGTAATACTGGCTAGTCTCTGATGGTATTTTAACAGCTATATCTTTTGTCAGTTACTTTAATTTGTGTCCAAGTGTAATTCAGGCTAGTCTCTCATGTTATTTCCACCACTATATCTTTTGTCAGTTACTTTAATTTGTGACCAGGTGTAATACTAGCTAGTGTCTCATGTTATTTTAACAGCTATATCTTTGTCAGTTACTTTAATTTGTGTCCAAGTGTAATACTGGCTAGTCTCTCATGTTATTTTAACAGCTATATCTTTTGTCATTTACTTTAATTTGTATCCAAGTGTAATACTGGCTAGTCTCTGATGTTATTTTACCAGCTATATCTTTTGTCGGTTACTTTAATTTGTGTCCAAGTGTAATACTGGCTAGTCTCTCATGTTATTTTAACAGCTATATCTTTTGTCATTTACTTTAATTTGTATCCAAGTGTAATACTGGCTAGTCTCTGATGTTATTTTACCAGCTATATCTTTTGTCAGTTACTTTAATTTGTGTCCAAGTGTAATACTGGCTAGTCTCTGATGTTATTTTAACAGCTATATCTTTTGTCAGTTACTTTAATTTGTGTCCAAGTGTAATACTGGCTAGTCTCTGATGTTATTTTAACAGCTATATCTTTTGTCAGTTACTTTAATTTGTGCCCAAGTGTAATACTGGCAAGTCTCTCATATTATTTTAACAGCTATATCTTTTGTCAGTTACTTTAATTTGTGTCCAAGTGTAATACTGGCTAATCTCTGATCTTATTTTAACAGCTATATCTTTTGTCAGTCACTTTAATTTGTGTCCAAGTGTAATACTGGCTAGTCTCTGATGTTATTTTACCAGCTATATCTTTTGTCAGTCACTTTAATTTGTGTCCAAGTGTAATGCTGGCTAGTCTCACATGTTATGTTATAAGCTATATCTTTTGTCATTTACTTTAATTTGTGTCCCAGTGTAATACTGGCTAGTCTCCCATGTTATTTTAACAGCTATATCTTTTGTCAATTACTTTAATTTGTGTCCAAGTGTAAAACTGGCTAGTCTCTAATGTTATTTTAACAGCTATATCTTTTGTCAGTTACTTTAATTTGTGTCCAAATGTAATACTGGCTAGTCTCTGATGTTATTTTAACAGCTATATCTTTTGTCAGTTACTTTAATTTGTGTCCAAGTGTAATACTGGCTAGTCTCTTGTGTTATTTTAACAGCTATATCTTTTGTCAGTTACTTTAATTTGTGTCCAAGTGTAAAACTGGCTAGTCTCTGATGTTATTTTAACAGCTATATCTTTTGTCAGTTACTTTAATTTGTGTCCAAATGTAATACTGGCTAGTCTCTCATGTTATTTTAACAGCTATATCTTTTGTCAGTTACTTTAATTTGTGTCCAAGTGTAATACTGGTTAGTCTCTCATGTTGTTTTAACAGCTATATCTTTTGTCAGTTACTTTAATTTGTTTCCAAGTGTAATACTGGCTAGTCTCTGGTGTTATTTTAACAGCTATATCTTTTGTCAGTTACTTTAATTTGTGTCCAAGTGTAATACTGGCTAGTCTCTCATGTTATTTTAACAGCTATATCTTTTGTCGGTTACTTTAATTTGTGTCCAAGTGTAATACTGGCTAGTCTCTGATGTTATTTTAACAGTTATATCTTTTGTCAGTTACTTTAATTTGTGTCCAAGTGTAATACTGGCTAATCTCTGATGTTATTTTACCAGCTATATCTTTTGTCATTTACTTTAATTTGTATCCAAGTGTAATACTGGCTAGTCTCTGATGTTATTTTAACAACTATATCTTTTGTCAGTTACTTTAATTTGTGTCCAAGTGTAATACTGGCTAGTCTCTCATGTTATTTTACCAGCTATATCTTTTGTCAGTTACTTTCATTTGTGTCCAAGTGTAATACTGGCTAGTCTCTGATGTTAATTTACCAGCTATATCTTTTGTCGGTTACTTTAATTTGTGTCCAAGTGTAATACTGGCTAGTCTCTCATGTTATTTTAACAGCTATATCTTTTGTCAGTTACTTTAATTTGTGTCCAAGTGTAATACTGGCTAGTCTCTCATGTTATTTTAACAGCTATATCTTTTGTCGGTTACTTTAATTTGTGTCCAAGTGTAATATTGGCTAGTCTCTGATGTTATTTTAACAGCTATATCTTTTGTCAGTTACTTTAATTTGAGCCCAAGTGTAATACTGGCTAGTCTCTCATGTTATTTTAACAGCTATATCTTTTGTCAGTTACTTTAATTTGTGTCCAAGTGTAATACTGGCTAGTCTCTGATGGTATTTTAACAGCTATATCTTTTGTCAGTTACTTTAATTTGTGTCCAAGTGTAATTCAGGCTAGTCTCTCATGTTATTTCCACCACTATATCTTTTGTCAGTTACTTTAATTTGTGACCAGGTGTAATACTAGCTAGTGTCTCATGTTATTTTAACAGCTATATCTTTGTCAGTTACTTTAATTTGTGTCCAAGTGTAATACTGGCTAGTCTCTGGTGTTATTTTAGCAGCTATATCTTTTGTCATTTACTTTAATTTGTATCCAAGTGTAATACTGGCTAGTCTCTGATGTTATTTTAACAACTATATCTTTTGTCAGTTACTTTAATTTGTGTCCAAGTGTAATACTGGCTAGTCTCTCATGTTATTTTACCAGCTATATCTTTTGTCAGTTACTTTCATTTGTGTCCAAGTGTAATACTGGCTAGTCTCTGATGTTAATTTACCAGCTATATCTTTTGTCGGTTACTTTAATTTGTGTCCAAGTGTAATACTGGCTAGTCTCTCATGTTATTTTAACAGCTATATCTTTTGTCAGTTACTTTAATTTGTGTCCAAGTGTAATACTGGCTAGTCTCTCATGTTATTTTAACAGCTATATCTTTTGTCGGTTACTTTAATTTGTGTCCAAGTGTAATATTGGCTAGTCTCTGATGTTATTTTAACAGCTATATCTTTTGTCAGTTACTTTAATTTGAGCCCAAGTGTAATACTGGCTAGTCTCTCATGTTATTTTAACAGCTATATCTTTTGTCAGTTACTTTAATTTGTGTCCAAGTGTAATACTGGCTAGTCTCTGATGGTATTTTAACAGCTATATCTTTTGTCAGTTACTTTAATTTGTGTCCAAGTGTAATTCAGGCTAGTCTCTCATGTTATTTCCACCACTATATCTTTTGTCAGTTACTTTAATTTGTGACCAGGTGTAATACTAGCTAGTGTCTCATGTTATTTTAACAGCTATATCTTTGTCAGTTACTTTAATTTGTGTCCAAGTGTAATACTGGCTAGTCTCTCATGTTATTTTAACAGCTATATCTTTTGTCATTTACTTTAATTTGTATCCAAGTGTAATACTGGCTAGTCTCTGATGTTATTTTACTAGCTATATCTTTTGTCGGTTACTTTAATTTGTGTCCAAGTGTAATACTGGCTAGTCTCTCATGTTATTTTAACAGCTATATCTTTTGTCATTTACTTTAATTTGTATCCAAGTGTAATACTGGCTAGTCTCTGATGTTATTTTACCAGCTATATCTTTTGTCAGTTACTTTAATTTGTGTCCAAGTGTAATACTGGCTAGTCTCTGATGTTATTTTAACAGCTATATCTTTTGTCAGTTACTTTAATTTGTGTCCAAGTGTAATACTGGCTAGTCTCTGATGTTATTTTAACAGCTATATCTTTTGTCAGTTACTTTAATTTGTGCCCAAGTGTAATACTGGCAAGTCTCTCATATTATTTTAACAGCTATATCTTTTGTCAGTTACTTTAATTTGTGTCCAAGTGTAATACTGGCTAATCTCTGATCTTATTTTAACAGCTATATCTTTTGTCAGTCACTTTAATTTGTGTCCAAGTGTAATACTGGCTAGTCTCTGATGTTATTTTACCAGCTATATCTTTTGTCAGTCACTTTAATTTGTGTCCAAGTGTAATGCTGGCTAGTCTCACATGTTATGTTATAAGCTATATCTTTTGTCATTTACTTTAATTTGTGTCCCAGTGTAATACTGGCTAGTCTCCCATGTTATTTTAACAGCTATATCTTTTGTCAATTACTTTAGTTTGTGTCCAAGTGTAAAACTGGCTAGTCTCTAATGTTATTTTAACAGCTATATCTTTTGTCAGTTACTTTAATTTGTGTCCAAATGTAATACTGGCTAGTCTCTGATGTTATTTTAACAGCTATATCTTTTGTCAGTTACTTTAATTTGTGTCCAAGTGTAATACTGGCTAGTCTCTTGTGTTATTTTAACAGCTATATCTTTTGTCAGTTACTTTAATTTGTGTCCAAGTGTAAAACTGGCTAGTCTCTGATGTTATTTTAACAGCTATATCTTTTGTCAGTTACTTTAATTTGTGTCCAAATGTAATACTGGCTAGTCTCTCATGTTATTTTAACAGCTATATCTTTTGTCAGTTACTTTAATTTGTGTCCAAGTGTAATACTGGTTAGTCTCTCATGTTGTTTTAACAGCTATATCTTTTGTCAGTTACTTTAATTTGTTTCCAAGTGTAATACTGGCTAGTCTCTGGTGTTATTTTAACAGCTATATCTTTTGTCAGTTACTTTAATTTGTGTCCAAGTGTAATACTGGCTAGTCTCTCATGTTATTTTAACAGCTATATCTTTTGTCGGTTACTTTAATTTGTGTCCAAGTGTAATACTGGCTAGTCTCTGATGTTATTTTAACAGTTATATCGTTTGTCAGTTACTTTAATTTGTGTCCAAGTGTAATACTGGCTAGTCTCTGATGTTATTTTAACAGCTATATCTTTTATCAGCTACTTTAATTTGTGTCCAAGTGTAATACTGGCTAGTCCCTCATGTTATTTCCACAGCTATATCTTTTGTCAGTTACTTTAATTTGTGACCAAGTGTAATACTGGCTAGTGTCTCATGTTATTTTAACAGCTATATCTTTTGTCATTTACTTTAATTTGTGTCCAAGTGTAATACTGGCTAGTCTCTGATGTTATTTTAACAGCTATATCTTTTATCAGCTACTTTAATTTGTGTCCAAGTGTAATACTGGCTAATCTCTCATGTTATTTTAACAGCTATATCTTTTGTCGGTTACTTTAATTTGTGTCCAAGTGTAATACTGGCTAGTCTCTGATGTTATTTTAACAGCTATATCTTTTATCAGCTACTTTAATTTGTGTCCAAGTGTAATACTGGTTAGTCCCTCATGTTATTTCCACAGCTATATCTTTTGTCAGTTACTTTAATTTGTGACCAAGTGTAATACTGGCTAGTGTCTCATGTTATTTTAACAGCTATATCTTTGTCAGCTACTTTAATTTGTGTCCAAGTGTAATACAGGCTAGTCTCTGATGTTATTTTAACAGCTATATCTTTGTCAGTTACTTTAATTTGTGTCCAAGTGTAATACTGGCTAGTCTCTGATGTTATTTTAACAGCTATATCTTTTGTCGGTTACTTTAATTTGTGTCCAAGTGTAATACTGGCTAGTCTCTCATGTTATTTTAACAGCTATATCTTTTATCAGCTACTTTAATTTGTGTCCAAGTGTAAAACTGGCTAATCTCTCATGTTATTTTAACAGCTATATCTTTTGTCCGTTACTTTAATTTGTGTCCAAGTGTAATACTGGCTAGTCTCTGATGTTATTTTAACAGCTATATCTTTTGTCAGTTACTTTAATTTGTGTCCAAGTGTAATACTGGCTAGTCTCTGATGTTATTTTAACAGCTATATCTTTTATCTTTTATCAGCTACTTTAATTTGTGTCCAAGTGTAATACTGGCTAGTCCCTCATGTTATTTCCACAGCTATATCTTTTGTCAGTTACTTTAATTTGTGACCAAGTGTAATACTGGCTAGTGTCTCATGTTATTTTAACAGCTATATCTTTTGTCATTTACTTTAATTTGTGTCCAAGTGTAATACTGGCTAGTCTCTGATGTTATTTTAACAGCTATATCTTTTATCAGCTACTTTAATTTGTGTCCAAGTGTAATACTGGCTAGTCCCTCATGTTATTTCCACAGCTATATCTTTTGTCAGTTACTTTAATTTGTGACCAAGTGTAATACTGGCTAGTGTCTCATGTTATTTTAACAGCTATATCTTTTATCAGCTACTTTAATGTGTGTCCAAGTGTAATACTGGCTAGTCTCTGATGTTATTTTACCAGCTATATCTTTTGTCGGTTACTTTAATTTGTGTCCAAGTGTAATACTGGCTAGTCCCTCATGTTATTTTAACAGTTATATCGTTTGTCAGTTACTTTAATTTGTGTCCAAGTGTAATACTGGCTAGTCTCTCATGTTATTTTAACAGCTATATCTTTTGTCAGTTACTTTAATTTGTGTCCAAGTGTAATACTGGCTAGTCTCTGATGTTATTTTAACAGCTATATCTTTTGTCGGTTACTTTAATTTGTGCCCAAGTGTAATACTGGCTAGTCTCTCATGTTATTTTAACAGCTATATCTTTTGTCATTTACTTTAATTTGTGTCCAAGTGTAATACTGGCTAGTCTCTGATGTTATTTTACCAGCTATATGTTTTGTCAGTTACTTTAATTTGTGTCCAAGTGTAATACTGGCTAGTCTCTCATGTTATTTTAACAGCTATATCTTTTGTCATTTACTTTAATTTGTGTCCAAGTGTAATACTGGCTAGTCTCTGATGTTATTTTACCAGCTATATCTTTTGTCATTTACTTTAATTTGTATCTAAGTGTAATACTGGCTAGTCTCTGATGTTATTTTAACAACTATATCTTTTGTCAGTTACTTTAATTTGTGTCCAAGTGAAATACTGGCTAGTCTCTGATGTTATTTTAACAGCTATATCTTTTGTCAGTTACTTTAATTTGTGTCCAAGTGTAATACTGACTAGTCTCTGATGTTATTTTACCAGCTATATCTTTTGTCAGTTTCTTTAATTTGTGTCCAAGTGTAATACTGACTAGTCTCTGATGTTATTTTACCAGCTATATCTTTTGTCAATTTCTTTAATTTGTGTCCAAGTGTAATACTGGCTAGTCTCTCATGTTATTTTACCAGCTATATCTTTTGTCACTTACTTTAATTTGTGTCCAAGTGTAATACTGGCTAGTCTCTGATGTGAATTTACCAGCTATATCTTTTGTCAGTTACTTTAATTTGTGTCCAAGTGTAATACTGGCTAGTCTCTCATGTTATTTTAACAGCTATATCTTTTGTCAGTTACTTTAATTTGTGTCCAAGTGTAATACTGGCTAGTCTCTGATGTTATTTTAACAGCTATATCTTTTGTCAGTTACTTTAATTTGAGCCCAAGTGTAATACTGGCTAGTCTCTCATGTTATTTTAACAGTTATATCGTTTGTCAGTTACTTTAATTTGTGTCCAAGTGTAATACTGGCTAGTCTCTGATGTTATTTTAACAGCTATATCTTTTGTCAGTTACTTTAATTTGTGTCCAAGTGTAATTCAGGCTAGTCTCTCATGTTATTTCCACCAGCTATATTTTTTGTCAGTTACTTTAATTTGTGACCAAGTGTAATACTGGCTAGTGTCTCATGTTATTTTAACAGCTATATCTTTGTCAGTTACTTTAATTTGTGTCCAAGTGTAATACTGGCTAGTCTCTCATGTTATTTTAACAGCTATATCTTTTGTCATTTACTTTAATTTGTATCCAAGTGTAATACTGGCTAGTCTCTGATGTTATTTTACCAGCTATATCTTTTGTCGGTTACTTTAATTTGTGTCCAAGTGTAATACTGGCTAGTCTCTGATGTTATTTTAACAGCTATATCTTTTGTCATTTACTTTAATTTGTATCCAAGTGTAATACTGGCTAGTCTCTGATGTTATTTTACCAGCTATATCTTTTGTCAGTTACTTTAATTTGTGTCCAAGTGTAATACTGGCTAGTCTCTCATGTTATTTTAACAGCTATATCGTTTGTCAGTTACTTTAATTTGTGTCCAAGTGTAATACTGGCTAGTCTCTGATGTTATTTTAACAGCTATATCTTTTGTCAGTTACTTTAATTTGTGCCCAAGTGTAATACTGTCAAGTCTCTCATATTATTTTAACAGCTATATCTTTTGTCAGTTACTTTAATTTGTGTCCAAGTGTAATACTGGCTAATCTCTGATGTTATTTTACCAGCTATATCTTTTGTCATTTACTTTAATTTGTATCCAAGTGTAATACTGGCTAGTCTCTGATGTTATTTTAACAACTATATCTTTTGTCAGTTACTTTAATTTGTGTCCAAGTGTAATACTGGCTAGTCTCTCATGTTATTTTACCAGCTATATCTTTTGTCAGTTACTTTCATTTGTGTCCAAGTGTAATACTGGCTAGTCTCTGATGTTAATTTACCAGCTATATCTTTTGTCGGTTACTTTAATTTGTGTCCAAGTGTAATACTGGCTAGTCTCTCATGTTATTTTAACAGCTATATCTTTTGTCAGTTACTTTAATTTGTGTCCAAGTGTAATACTGGCTAGTCTCTCATGTTATTTTAACAGCTATATCTTTTGTCGGTTACTTTAATTTGTGTCCAAGTGTAATATTGGCTAGTCTCTGATGTTATTTTAACAGCTATATCTTTTGTCAGTTACTTTAATTTGAGCCCAAGTGTAATACTGGCTAGTCTCTCATGTTATTTTAACAGCTATATCTTTTGTCAGTTACTTTAATTTGTGTCCAAGTGTAATACTGGCTAGTCTCTGATGGTATTTTAACAGCTATATCTTTTGTCAGTTACTTTAATTTGTGTCCAAGTGTAATTCAGGCTAGTCTCTCATGTTATTTCCACCACTATATCTTTTGTCAGTTACTTTAATTTGTGACCAGGTGTAATACTAGCTAGTGTCTCATGTTATTTTAACAGCTATATCTTTGTCAGTTACTTTAATTTGTGTCCAAGTGTAATACTGGCTAGTCTCTCATGTTATTTTAACAGCTATATCTTTTGTCATTTACTTTAATTTGTATCCAAGTGTAATACTGGCTAGTCTCTGATGTTATTTTACCAGCTATATCTTTTGTCGGTTACTTTAATTTGTGTCCAAGTGTAATACTGGCTAGTCTCTCATGTTATTTTAACAGCTATATCTTTTGTCATTTACTTTAATTTGTATCCAAGTGTAATACTGGCTAGTCTCTGATGTTATTTTACCAGCTATATCTTTTGTCAGTTACTTTAATTTGTGTCCAAGTGTAATACTGGCTAGTCTCTGATGTTATTTTAACAGCTATATCTTTTGTCAGTTACTTTAATTTGTGTCCAAGTGTAATACTGGCTAGTCTCTGATGTTATTTTAACAGCTATATCTTTTGTCAGTTACTTTAATTTGTGCCCAAGTGTAATACTGGCAAGTCTCTCATATTATTTTAACAGCTATATCTTTTGTCAGTTACTTTAATTTGTGTCCAAGTGTAATACTGGCTAATCTCTGATCTTATTTTAACAGCTATATCTTTTGTCAGTCACTTTAATTTGTGTCCAAGTGTAATACTGGCTAGTCTCTGATGTTATTTTACCAGCTATATCTTTTGTCAGTCACTTTAATTTGTGTCCAAGTGTAATGCTGGCTAGTCTCTGATGTTATGTTATAAGCTATATCTTTTGTCATTTACTTTAATTTGTGTCCCAGTGTAATACTGGCTAGTCTCCCATGTTATTTTAACAGCTATATCTTTTGTCAATTACTTTAATTTGTGTCCAAGTGTAAAACTGGCTAGTCTCTAATGTTATTTTAACAGCTATATCTTTTGTCAGTTACTTTAATTTGTGTCCAAATGTAATACTGGCTAGTCTCTGATGTTATTTTAACAGCTATATCTTTTGTCAGTTACTTTAATTTGTGTCCAAGTGTAATACTGGCTAGTCTCTTGTGTTATTTTAACAGCTATATCTTTTGTCAGTTACTTTAATTTGTGTCCAAGTGTAAAACTGGCTAGTCTCTGATGTTATTTTAACAGCTATATCTTTTGTCAGTTACTTTAATTTGTGTCCAAATGTAATACTGGCTAGTCTCTCATGTTATTTTAACAGCTATATCTTTTGTCAGTTACTTTAATTTGTGTCCAAGTGTAATACTGGTTAGTCTCTCATGTTGTTTTAACAGCTATATCTTTTGTCAGTTACTTTAATTTGTTTCCAAGTGTAATACTGGCTAGTCTCTGGTGTTATTTTAACAGCTATATCTTTTGTCAGTTACTTTAATTTGTGTCCAAGTGTAATACTGGCTAGTCTCTCATGTTATTTTAACAGCTATATCTTTTGTCGGTTACTTTAATTTGTGTCCAAGTGTAATACTGGCTAGTCTCTGATGTTATTTTAACAGTTATATCGTTTGTCAGTTACTTTAATTTGTGTCCAAGTGTAATACTGGCTAGTCTCTGATGTTATTTTAACAGCTATATCTTTTATCAGCTACTTTAATTTGTGTCCAAGTGTAATACTGGCTAGTCCCTCATGTTATTTCCACAGCTATATCTTTTGTCAGTTACTTTAATTTGTGACCAAGTGTAATACTGGCTAGTGTCTCATGTTATTTTAACAGCTATATCTTTTGTCATTTACTTTAATTTGTGTCCAAGTGTAATACTGGCTAGTCTCTGATGTTATTTTAACAGCTATATCTTTTATCAGCTACTTTAATTTGTGTCCAAGTGTAATACTGGCTAATCTCTCATGTTATTTTAACAGCTATATCTTTTGTCGGTTACTTTAATTTGTGTCCAAGTGTAATACTGGCTAGTCTCTCATGTTATTTTAACAGTTATATCGTTTGTCAGTTACTTTAATTTGTGTCCAAGTGTAATACTGGCTAGTCTCTGATGTTATTTTAACAGCTATATCTTTTATCAGCTACTTTAATTTGTGTCCAAGTGTAATACTGGTTAGTCCCTCATGTTATTTCCACAGCTATATCTTTTGTCAGTTACTTTAATTTGTGACCAAGTGTAATACTGGCTAGTGTCTCATGTTATTTTAACAGCTATATCTTTGTCAGCTACTTTAATTTGTGTCCAAGTGTAATACAGGCTAGTCTCTCATGTTATTTTAACAGCTATATCTTTGTCAGTTACTTTAATTTGTGTCCAAGTGTAATACTGGCTAGTCTCTGATGTTATTTTAACAGCTATATCTTTTGTCGGTTACTTTAATTTGTGTCCAAGTGTAATACTGGCTAGTCTCTCATGTTATTTTAACAGCTATATCTTTTATCAGCTACTTTAATTTGTGTCCAAGTGTAATACTGGCTAATCTCTCATGTTATTTTAACAGCTATATCTTTTGTCGGTTACTTTAATTTGTGTCCAAGTGTAATACTGGCTAGTCTCTGATGTTATTTTAACAGCTATATCTTTTGTCAGTTACTTTAATTTGTGTCCAAGTGTAATACTGGCTAGTCTCTGATGTTATTTTAACAGCTATATCTTTTATCTTTTATCAGCTACTTTAATTTGTGTCCAAGTGTAATACTGGCTAGTCCCTCATGTTATTTCCACAGCTATATCTTTTGTCAGTTACTTTAATTTGTGACCAAGTGTAATACTGGCTAGTGTCTCATGTTATTTTAACAGCTATATCTTTTGTCATTTACTTTAATTTGTGTCCAAGTGTAATACTGGCTAGTCTCTGATGTTATTTTAACAGCTATATCTTTTATCAGCTACTTTAATTTGTGTCCAAGTGTAATACTGGCTAGTCCCTCATGTTATTTCCACAGCTATATCTTTTGTCAGTTACTTTAATTTGTGACCAAGTGTAATACTGGCTAGTGTCTCATGTTATTTTAACAGCTATATCTTTTATCAGCTACTTTAATGTGTGTCCAAGTGTAATACTGGCTAGTCTCTGATGTTATTTTACCAGCTATATCTTTTGTCGGTTACTTTAATTTGTGTCCAAGTGTAATACTGGCTAGTCACTCATGTTATTTTAACAGTTATATCGTTTGTCAGTTACTTTAATTTGTGTCCAAGTGTAATACTGGCTAGTCTCTCATGTTATTTTAACAGCTATATCTTTTGTCAGTTACTTTAATTTGTGTCCAAGTGTAATACTGGCTAGTCTCTCATGTTATTTTAACAGCTATATCTTTTGTCAGTTACTTTAATTTGTGTCCAAGTGTAATACTGGCTAGTCTCTCATGTTATTTTAACAGCTATATCTTTTGTCAGTTACTTTAATTTGTGTCCAAGTGTAATACTGGCTAGTCTCTCATGTTATTTTAACAGCTATATCTTTTGTCATTTACTTTAATTTGTGTCCAAGTGTAATACTGGCTAGTCTCTGATGTTATTTTACCAGCTTAATCTTTTGTCGGTTACTTTAATTTGTGTCCAAGTGTAATACTGGCTAGTCTCTCATGTTATTTTAACAGTTATATCTTTTGTCATTTACTTTAATTTGTATCCAAGTGTAATACTGGCTAGTCTCTGATGTTATTTTACCAGCTATATCTTTTGTCGGTTACTTTAATTTGTGTCCAAGTGTAATACTGGCTAGTCTCTCATGTTATTTTAACAGCTATATCTTTTGTCATTTACTTTAATTTGTATCCAAGTGTTATACTGGCTAGTCTCTCATGTTATTTTACCAGCTATATCTGTTGTCAGTTACTTTAATTTGTGTCCAAGTGTAATACTGGCTAGTCTCTGATGTTATTTTAACAGCTATATCTTTTGTCAGTTACTTTAATTTGTGTCCAAATGTAATACTGGCTAGTCTCTCATGTTATTTTAACAGCTATATCTTTTGTCAGTTACTTTAATTTGTGCCCAAGTGTAATACTGGCTAGTCTCTGATGTTATTTTACCAGCTATATCTTTTGTCAGTCACTTTAATTTGTGTCCAAGTGTAATGCTGGCTAGTCTCACATGTTATGTTAACAGCTATATCTTTTGTCATTTACTTTAATTTGTATCCCAGTGTAATACTGGCTAGTCTCCCATGTTATTTTAACAGCTATATCTTTTGTCAATTACTTTAATTTGTGTCCAAGTGTAAAACTGGCTAGTCTCTAATGTTATTTTAACAGCTATATCTTTTGTCAGTTACTTTAATTTGTGTCCAAGTGTAATACTGGCTAGTCTCTGATGTTATTTTAACAGCTATATCTTTTGTCAGTTACTTTAATTTGTGTCCAAGTGTAATACTGGCTAGTCCCTCATGTTATTTCCACAGCTATATCTTTTGTCAGTTACTTTAATTTGTGACCAAGTGTAATACTGGCTAGTGTCTCATGTTATTTTAACAGTTATATCGTTTGTCAGTTACTTTAATTTGTGTCCAAGTGTAATACTGGCTAGTCTCTCATGTTATTTTAACAGCTATATCTTTTGTCAGTTACTTTAATTTGTGTCCAAGTGTAATACTGGCTAGTCTCTCATGTTATTTTAACAGCTATATCTTTTGTCAGTTACTTTAATTTGTGTCCAAGTGTAATACTGGCTAGTCTCTCATGTTATTTTAACAGCTATATCTTTTGTCAGTTACTTTAATTTGTGTCCAAGTGTAATACTGGCTAGTCTCTCATGTTATTTTAACAGCTATATCTTTTGTCAGTTACTTTAATTTGTGTCCAAGTGTAATACTGGCTAGTCTCTCATGTTATTTTAACAGCTATATCTTTTGTCAGTTACTTTAATTTGTGTCCAAGTGTAATACTGGCTAGTCTCTGATGTTATTTTACCAGCTTAATCTTTTGTCGGTTACTTTAATTTGTGTCCAAGTGTAATACTGGCTAGTCTCTCATGTTATTTTAACAGTTATATCTTTTGTCATTTACTTTAATTTGTATCCAAGTGTAATACTGGCTAGTCTCTGATGTTATTTTACCAGCTATATCTTTTGTCGGTTACTTTAATTTGTGTCCAAGTGTAATACTGGCTAGTCTCTCATGTTATTTTAACAGCTATATCTTTTGTCATTTACTTTAATTTGTATCCAAGTGTTATACAGGCTAGTCTCTCATGTTATTTTACCAGCTATATCTGTTGTCAGTTACTTTAATTTGTGTCCAAGTGTAATACTGGCTAGTCTCTGATGTTATTTTAACAGCTATATCTTTTGTCAGTTACTTTAATTTGTGTCCAAGTGTAATACTGGCTAGTCTCTCATGTTATTTTAACAGCTATATCTTTTGTCAGTTACTTTAATTTGTGTCCAAGTGTAATACTGGCTAGTCTCTCATGTTATTTTAACAGCTATATCTTTTGTCAGTTACTTTAATTTGTGCCCAAGTGTAATACTGGCTAGTCTCTGATGTTATTTTACCAGCTATATCTTTTGTCAGTCACTTTAATTTGTGTCCAAGTGTAATGCTGGCTAGTCTCACATCTTATGTTAACAGCTATATCTTTTGTCATTTACTTTAATTTGTGTCCCAGTGTAATACTGGCTAGTTTCCCATGTTATTTTAACAGCTATATCTTTTGTCAATTACTTTAATTTGTGTCCAAGTGTAATACTGGCTAGTCTCTGATGTTATTTTAACAGCTATATCTTTTGTCAGTTACTTTAATTTGTGTCCAAGTGTAATACTGGCTAGTCCCTCATGTTATTTCCACACCTATATCTTTTGTCAGTTACTTTAATTTGTGACCAAGTGTAATACTGGCTAGTGTCTCATGTTATTTTAACAGCTATATCTTTTGTCATTTACTTTAATTTGTGTCCAAGTGTAATACTGGCTAGTCTCTCATGTTATTTTAACAGCTATATCTTTTGTCATTTACTTTAATTTGTATCCAAGTGTAATACTGGCTAGTCTCTCATGTTATTTTAACAGCTATATCTTTTGTCAGTTACTTTAATTTGTGTCCAAGTGTAATACTGGCTAGTCTCTGATGTTATTTTAACAGCTATATCTTTTGTCAGTTACTTTAATTTGTGTCCAAGTGTAATACTGGCTAGTCTCTCATGTTATTTTACCAGCTATATCTTTTGTCAGTTACTTTAATTTGTGTCCAAGTGTAATACTGGCTAGTCTCTCATGTTATTTTAACAGCTATATCTTTTGTCAGTTACTTTAATTTGTGTCCAAGTGTAATACTGGCTAGTCTCTCATGTTATTTTAACAGCTATATCTTTTGTCAGTTACTTTAATTTGTGCCCAAGTGTAATACTGGCTAGTCTCTGATGTTATTTTACCAGCTATATCTTTTGTCGGTTACTTTAATTTGTGTCCAAGTGTAATACTGGCTAGTCTCTCATGTTATTTTACCAGCTATATCTTTTGTCAGTTACTTTAATTTGTGACCAAGTGTAATACTGGCTAGTGTCTCATGTTATTTTAACAGCTATATCTTTTATCAGCTACTTTAATTTGTGTCCAAGTGTAATACTGGCTAGTCTCTGATGTTATTTTAACAGCTATATCTTTTGTCAGTTACTTTAATTTGTGTCCAAGTGTAATACTGGCTAGTCCCTCATGTTATTTCCACAGCTATATCTTTTGTCAGTTACTTTAATTTGTGACCAAGTGTAATACTGGCTAGTGTCTCATGTTATTTTAACAGTTATATCGTTTGTCAGTTACTTTAATTTGTGTCCAAGTGTAATACTGGCTAGTCTCTCATGTTATTTTAACAGCTATATCTTTTGTCAGTTACTTTAATTTGTGTCCAAGTGTAATACTGGCTAGTCTCTCATGTTATTTTAACAGCTATATCTTTTGTCAGTTACTTTAATTTGTGTCCAAGTGTAATACTGGCTAGTCTCTCATGTTATTTTAACAGCTATATCTTTTGTCAGTTACTTTAATTTGTGTCCAAGTGTAATACTGGCTAGTCTCTCATGTTATTTTAACAGCTATATCTTTTGTCAGTTACTTTAATTTGTGTCCAAGTGTAATACTGGCTAGTCTCTCATGTTATTTTAACAGCTATATCTTTTGTCAGTTACTTTAATTTGTGTCCAAGTGTAATACTGGCTAGTCTCTGATGTTATTTTACCAGCTTAATCTTTTGTCGGTTACTTTAATTTGTGTCCAAGTGTAATACTGGCTAGTCTCTCATGTTATTTTAACAGTTATATCTTTTGTCATTTACTTTAATTTGTATCCAAGTGTAATACTGGCTAGTCTCTGATGTTATTTTACCAGCTATATCTTTTGTCGGTTACTTTAATTTGTGTCCAAGTGTAATACTGGCTAGTCTCTCATGTTATTTTAACAGCTATATCTTTTGTCATTTACTTTAATTTGTGTCCAAGTGTAATACTGGCTAGTCTCTGATGTTATTTTAACAGCTATATCTTTTGTCAGTTACTTTAATTTGTGTCCAAGTGTAATACTGGCTAGTCTCTCATGTTATTTTAACAGCTATATCTTTTGTCAGTTACTTTAATTTGTGTCCAAGTGTAATACTGGCTAGTCTCTCATGTTATTTTAACAGCTATATCTTTTGTCAGTTACTTTAATTTGTGCCCAAGTGTAATACTGGCTAGTCTCTGATGTTATTTTACCAGCTATATCTTTTGTCAGTCACTTTAATTTGTGTCCAAGTGTAATGCTGGCTAGTCTCACATCTTATGTTAACAGCTATATCTTTTGTCATTTACTTTAATTTGTGTCCCAGTGTAATACTGGCTAGTTTCCCATGTTATTTTAACAGCTATATCTTTTGTCAATTACTTTAATTTGTGTCCAAGTGTAATACTGGCTAGTCTCTGATGTTATTTTAACAGCTATATCTTTTGTCAGTTACTTTAATTTGTGTCCAAGTGTAATACTGGCTAGTCCCTCATGTTATTTCCACACCTATATCTTTTGTCAGTTACTTTAATTTGTGACCAAGTGTAATACTGGCTAGTGTCTCATGTTATTTTAACAGCTATATCTTTTGTCATTTACTTTAATTTGTGTCCAAGTGTAATACTGGCTAGTCTCTCATGTTATTTTAACAGCTATATCTTTTGTCATTTACTTTAATTTGTATCCAAGTGTAATACTGGCTAGTCTCTCATGTTATTTTACCAGCTATATCTTTTGTCAGTTACTTTAATTTGTGTCCAAGTGTAATACTGGCTAGTCTCTGATGTTATTTTAACAGCTATATCTTTTGTCAGTTACTTTAATTTGTGTCCAAGTGTAATACTGGCTAGTCTCTCATGTTATTTTACCAGCTATATCTTTTGTCAGTTACTTTAATTTGTGTCCAAGTGTAATACTGGCTAGTCTCTCATGTTATTTTAACAGCTATATCTTTTGTCAGTTACTTTAATTTGTGTCCAAGTGTAATACTGGCTAGTCTCTCATGTTATTTTAACAGCTATATCTTTTGTCAGTTACTTTAATTTGTGCCCAAGTGTAATACTGGCTAGTCTCTGATGTTATTTTACCAGCTATATCTTTTGTCGGTTACTTTAATTTGTGTCCAAGTGTAATACTGGCTAGTCTCTCATGTTATTTTACCAGCTATATCTTTTGTCAGTTACTTTAATTTGTGACCAAGTGTAATACTGGCTAGTGTCTCATGTTATTTTAACAGCTATATCTTTTATCAGCTACTTTAATTTGTGTCCAAGTGTAATACTGGCTAGTCTCTGATGTTATTTTACCAGCTATATCTTTTGTCGGTTACTTTAATTTGTGTCCAAGTGTAATACTGGCTAGTCCCTCATGTTATTTTAACAGTTATATCGTTTGTCAGTTACTTTAATTTGTGTCCAAGTGTAATACTGGCTAGTCTCTCATGTTATTTTAACAGCTATATCTTTTGTCAGTTTCTTTAATTTGTGTCCAAGTGTAATACTGGCTAGTCTCTCATGTTATTTTAACAGCTATATCTTTTGTCAGTTACTTTAATTTGTGTCCAAGTGTAATACTGGCTAGTCTCTCATGTTATTTTAACAGCTATATCTTTTGTCAGTTACTTTAATTTGTGTCCAAGTGTAATACTGGCTAGTCTCTCATGTTATTTTAACAGCTATATCTTTTGTCAGTTACTTTAATTTGTGTCCAAGTGTAATACTGGCTAGTCTCTCATGTTATTTTAACAGCTATATCTTTTGTCATTTACTTTAATGTGTGTCCAAGTGTAATACTGGCTAGTCTCTGATGTTATTTTACCAGCTTAATCTTTTGTCGGTTACTTTAATTTGTGTCCAAGTGTAATACTGGCTAGTCTCTCATGTTATTTTAACAGTTATATCTTTTGTCATTTACTTTAATTTGTATCCAAGTGTAATACTGGCTAGTCTCTGATGTTATTTTACCAGCTATATCTTTTGTCGGTTACTTTAATTTGTGTCCAAGTGTAATACTGGCTAGTCTCTCATGTTATTTTAACAGCTATATCTTTTGTCATTTACTTTAATTTGTATCCAAGTGTTATACTGGCTAGTCTCTCATGTTATTTTACCAGCTATATCTGTTGTCAGTTACTTTAATTTGTGTCCAAGTGTAATACTGGCTAGTCTCTGATGTTATTTTAACAGCTATATCTTTTGTCAGTTACTTTAATTTGTGTCCAAGTGTAATACTGGCTAGTCTCTCATGTTATTTTAACAGCTATATCTTTTGTCAGTTACTTTAATTTGTGCCCAAGTGTAATACTGGCTAGTCTCTGATGTTATTTTAACAGCTATATCTTTTGTCAGTTACTTTAATTTGTGTCCAAGTGTAATACTGGCTAGTCCCTCATGTTATTTCCACACCTATATCTTTTGTCAGTTACTTTAATTTGTGACCAAGTGTAATACTGGCTAGTGTCTCATGTTATTTTAACAGCTATATCTTTTGTCATTTACTTTAATTTGTGTCCAAGTGTAATACTGGCTAGTCTCTCATGTTATTTTAACAGCTATATCTTTTGTCATTTACTTTAATTTGTATCCAAGTGTAATACTGGCTAGTCTCTCATGTTATTTTACCAGCTATATCTTTTGTCAGTTACTTTAATTTGTGTCCAAGTGTAATACTGGCTAGTCTCTCATGTTATTTTAACAGCTATATCTTTTGTCAGTTACTTTAATTTGTGTCCAAGTGTAATACTGGCTAGTCTCTCATGTTATTTTACCAGCTATATCTTTTGTCAGTTACTTTAATTTGTGTCCAAGTGTAATACTGGCTAGTCTCTCATGTTATTTTAACAGCTATATCTTTTGTCAGTTACTTTAATTTGTGTCCAAGTGTAATACTGGCTAGTCTCTCATGTTATTTTAACAGCTATATCTTTTGTCAGTTACTTTAATTTGTGCCCAAGTGTAATACTGGCTAGTCTCTGATGTTATTTTACCAGCTATATCTTTTGTCGGTTACTTTAATTTGTGTCCAAGTGTAATACTGGCTAGTCTCTCATGTTATTTTACCAGCTATATCTTTTGTCAGTTACTTTAATTTGTGACCAAGTGTAATACTGGCTAGTGTCTCATGTTATTTTAACAGCTATATCTTTTATCAGCTACTTTAATTTGTGTCCAAGTGTAATACTGGCTAGTCTCTGATGTTATTTTACCAGCTATATCTTTTGTCGGTTACTTTAATTTGTGTCCAAGTGTAATACTGGCTAGTCCCTCATGTTATTTTAACAGTTATATCGTTTGTCAGTTACTTTAATTTGTGTCCAAGTGTAATACTGGCTAGTCTCTCATGTTATTTTAACAGCTATATCTTTTGTCAGTTTCTTTAATTTGTGTCCAAGTGTAATACTGGCTAGTCTCTCATGTTATTTTAACAGCTATATCTTTTGTCAGTTACTTTAATTTGTGTCCAAGTGTAATACTGGCTAGTCTCTCATGTTATTTTAACAGCTATATCTTTTGTCAGTTACTTTAATTTGTGTCCAAGTGTAATACTGGCTAGTCTCTCATGTTATTTTAACAGCTATATCTTTTGTCAGTTACTTTAATTTGTGTCCAAGTGTAATACTGGCTAGTCTCTCATGTTATTTTAACAGCTATATCTTTTGTCATTTACTTTAATGTGTGTCCAAGTGTAATACTGGCTAGTCTCTGATGTTATTTTACCAGCTTAATCTTTTGTCGGTTACTTTAATTTGTGTCCAAGTGTAATACTGGCTAGTCTCTCATGTTATTTTAACAGTTATATCTTTTGTCAGTTACTTTAATTTGTATCCAAGTGTAATACTGGCTAGTCTCTGATGTTATTTTACCAGCTATATCTTTTGTCGGTTACTTTAATTTGTGTCCAAGTGTAATACTGGCTAGTCTCTCATGTTATTTTAACAGCTATATCTTTTGTCATTTACTTTAATTTGTATCCAAGTGTTATACTGGCTAGTCTCTCATGTTATTTTACCAGCTATATCTGTTGTCAGTTACTTTAATTTGTGTCCAAGTGTAATACTGGCTAGTCTCTGATGTTATTTTAACAGCTATATCTTTTGTCAGTTACTTTAATTTGTGTCCAAGTGTAATACTGGCTAGTCTCTCATGTTATTTTAACAGCTATATCTTTTGTCAGTTACTTTAATTTGTGCCCAAGTGTAATACTGGCTAGTCTCTGATGTTATTTTACCAGCTATATCTTTTGTCAGTCACTTTAATTTGTGTCCAGGTGTAATGCTGGCTAGTCTCACATGTTATGTTAACAGCTATATCTTTTGTCATTTACTTTAATTTGTGTCCCAGTGTAATACTGGCTAGTCTCCCATGTTATTTTAACAGCTATATCTTTTGTCAATTACTTTAATTTGTGTCCAAGTGTAAAACTGGCTAGTCTCTAATGTTATTTTAACAGCTATATCTTTTGTCAGTTACTTTAATTTGTGTCCAAGTGTAATACTGGCTAGTCTCTGATGTTATTTTAACAGCTATATCTTTTGTCAGTTACTTTAATTTGTGTCCAAGTGTAATACTGGCTAGTCCCTCATGTTATTTCCACAGCTATATCTTTTGTCAGTTACTTTAATTTGTGAACAAGTGTAATACTGGCTAGTGTCTCATGTTATTTTAACAGCTATATCTTTTGTCATTTACTTTAATTTGTGTCCAAGTGTAATACTGGCTAGTCTCTCATGTTATTTTACCAGCTATATCTTTTGTCGGTTACTTTAATTTGTGTCCAAGTGTAATACTGGCTAGTCTCTCATGTTATTTTACCAGCTATATCTTTTGTCGGTTACTTTAATTTGTGTCCAAGTGTAATACTGGCTAGTCTCTCATGTTATTTTAACAGCTATATCTTTTGTCAGTTACTTTAATTTGTGTCCAAGTGTAATACTGGCTAGTCTCTGATGTTATTTTAACAGCTATATCTTTTGTCAGTTACTTTAATTTGTGTCCAAGTGTAATACTGGCTAGTCTCTCATGTTATTTTAACAGCTATATCTTTTGTCAGTTACTTTAATTTGTGTCCAAGTGTAATACTGGCTAGTCTCTCATGTTATTTTAACAGCTATATCTTTTGTCAGTTACTTTAATTTGTGCCCAAGTGTAATACTGGCTAGTCTCTGATGTTATTTTACCAGCTATATCTTTTGTCGGTTACTTTAATTTGTGTCCAATTGTAATACTGGCTAGTCTCTCATGTTATTTTAACAGCTATATCTTTTGTCAGTTACTCTAATTTGTGTCCAAGTGTAATACTGGCTAGTCTCTGAAGTTATTTTAGCAGCTATATCTTTGTCAGTTACTTTAATTTGTGTCCAAGTGTAATACTGGCTAGTCCCTCGTGTTATTTCCACAGCTATATCTTTTGTCAGTTACTTTAATTTGTGACCAAGTGTAATACTGGCTAGTGTCTCATGTTATTTTAACAGCTATATCTTTTGTCATTTACTTTAATTTGTGTCCAAGTGTAATACTGGCTAGTCTCTGATGTTATTTTACCAGCTATATCTTTTGTCGGTTACTTTAATTTGTGTCCAAGTGTAATACTGGCTAGTCTCTCATGTTATTTTAACAGCTATATCTTTTGTCATTTACTTTAATTTGTATCCAAGTGTAATACTGGCTAGTCTCTGATGTTATTTTACCACCTATATCTTTTGTCGGTTACTTTAATTTGTATCCAAGTGTAATACCGGCTAGTCTCTCGTGTTATTTTAACAGCTATATCTTTTGTCGGTTACTTTAGTTTGTGTCCAAGTGTAATACTGGCTAGTCTCTCATGTTATTTTAACAGCTATATCTTTTGTCATTTACTTTAATTTGTATCCAAGTGTAATACTGGCTAGTCTCTGATATTATTTTACCAGCTATATCTTTTGTCGGTTACTTTAATTTGTGTCCAAGTGTAATACTGGCTAATCTCTCATGTTATTTTAACAGCTATATCTTTTGTCATTTACTTTAATTTGTATCCAAGTGTAATACTGGCTAGTCTCTGATGTTATTTTACCAGCTATATCTTTTGTCAGTTACTTTAATTTGTGTCCAAGTGTAATACTGGCTAGTCTCTCATGTTATTTTAACAGCTATATCTTTTGTCAGTTACTTTAATTTGTGTCCAAGTGTAATACTGGCTAGTCTCTCATGTTATTTTAACAGCTATATCTTTTGTCAGTTACTTTAATTTGTGTCCAAGTGTAATACTGGCTAGTCTCTCATGTTATTTTAACAGCTATATCTTTTGTCAGTTACTTTAATTTGTGTCCAAGTGTAATACTGGCTAGTCTCTCATGTTATTTTAACAGCTATATCTTTTGTCATTTACTTTAATTTGTGTCCAAGTGTAATACTGGCTAGTCTCTGATGTTATTTTACCAGCTTAATCTTTTGTCGGTTACTTTAATTTGTGTCCAAGTGTAATACTGGCTAGTCTCTCATGTTATTTTAACAGTTATATCTTTTGTCATTTACTTTAATTTGTATCCAAGTGTAATACTGGCTAGTCTCTGATGTTATTTTACCAGCTATATCTTTTGTCGGTTACTTTAATTTGTGTCCAAGTGTAATACTGGCTAGTCTCTCATGTTATTTTAACAGCTATATCTTTTGTCATTTACTTTAATTTGTATCCAAGTGTTATACTGGCTAGTCTCTCATGTTATTTTACCAGCTATATCTGTTGTCAGTTACTTTAATTTGTGTCCAAGTGTAATACTGGCTAGTCTCTGATGTTATTTTAACAGCTATATCTTTTGTCAGTTACTTTAATTTGTGTCCAAGTGTAATACTGGCTAGTCTCTCATGTTATTTTAACAGCTATATCTTTTGTCAGTTACTTTAATTTGTGTCCAAGTGTAATACTGGCTAGTCTCTCATGTTATTTTAACAGCTATATCTTTTGTCAGTTACTTTAATTTGTGCCCAAGTGTAATACTGGCTAGTCTCTGATGTTATTTTACCAGCTATATCTTTTGTCAGTCACTTTAATTTGTGTCCAAGTGTAATGCTGGCTAGTCTCACATGTTATGTTAACAGCTATATCTTTTGTCATTTACTTTAATTTGTGTCCCAGTGTAATACTGGCTAGTCTCCCATGTTATTTTAACAGCTATATCATTTGTCAATTACTTTAATTTGTGTCCAAGTGTAAAACTGGCTAGTCTCTAATGTTATTTTAACAGCTATATCTTTTGTCAGTTACTTTAATTTGTGTCCAAGTGTAATACTGGCTAGTCTCTGATGTTATTTTAACAGCTATATCTTTTGTCAGTTACTTTAATTTGTGTCCAAGTGTAATACTGGCTAGTCCCTCATGTTATTTCCACAGCTATATCTTTTGTCAGTTACTTTAATTTGTGACCAAGTGTAATACTGGCTAGTGTCTCATGTTATTTTAACAGCTATATCTTTTGTCATTTACTTTAATTTGTGTCCAAGTGTAATACTGGCTAGTCTCTGATGTTATTTTACCAGCTATATCTTTTGTCGGTTATTTTAATTTGTGTCCAAGTGTAATACTGGCTAGTCTCTCATGTTATTTTAACAGCTATATCTTTTGTCGGTTACTTTAATTTGTGTCCAAGTGTAATACTGGCTAGTCTCTCATGTTATTTTAACAGCTATATCTTTTGTCATTTACTTTAATTTGTATCCAAGTGTAATACTGGCTAGTCTCTCATGTTATTTTAACAGCTATATCTTTTGTCAGTTACTTTAATTTGTGTCCAAGTGTAATACTGGCTAGTCTCTGATGTTATTTTAACAGCTATATCTTTTGTCAGTTACTTTAATTTGTGTCCAAGTGTAATACTGGCTAGTCTCTCATGTTATTTTACCAGCTATATCTTTTGTCAGTTACTTTAATTTGTGTCCAAGTGTAATACTGGCTAGTCTCTCATGTTATTTTAACAGCTATATCTTTTGTCAGTTACTTTAATTTGTGTCCAAGTGTAATACTGGCTAGTCTCTCATGTTATTTTAACAGCTATATCTTTTGTCATTTACTTTAATTTGTGCCCAAGTGTAATACTGGCTAGTCTCTGATGTTATTTTACCAGCTATATCTTTTGTCGGTTACTTTAATTTGTGTCCAAGTGTAATACTGGCTAGTCTCTCATGTTATTTTAACAGCTATATCTTTTGTCAGTTACTTTAATTTGTGTCCAAGTGTAATACTGGCTAGTCTCTCATGTTATTTTAACAGCTATATCTTTTGTCATTTACTTTAATTTGTATCCAAGTGTAATACTGGCTAGTCTCTGATGTTATTTTACCACCTATATCTTTTGTCGGTTACTTTAATTTGTATCCAAGTGTAATACCGGCTAGTCTCTCATGTTATTTTAACAGCTATATCTTTTGTCGGTTACTTTAGTTTGTGTCCAAGTGTAATACTGGCTAGTCTCTGATGTTATTTTAACAGCTATATCTTTTGTCGGTTACTTTAATTTGTGTCCAAGTGTAATACTGGCTAGTCTCTCATGTTATTTTAACAGCTATATCTTTTGTCATTTACTTTAATTTGTATCCAAGTGTTATACTGGCTAGTCTCTCATGTTATTTTACCAGCTATATCTGTTGTCAGTTACTTTAATTTGTGTCCAAGTGTAATACTGGCTAGTCTCTGATGTTATTTTAACAGCTATATCTTTTGTCAGTTACTTTAATTTGTGTCCAAGTGTAATACTGGCTAGTCTCTCATGTTATTTTAACAGCTATATCTTTTGTCAGTTACTTTAATTTGTGCCCAAGTGTAATACTGGCTAGTCTCTGATGTTATTTTAACAGCTATATCTTTTGTCAGTTACTTTAATTTGTGTCCAAGTGTAATACTGGCTAGTCCCTCATGTTATTTCCACACCTATATCTTTTGTCAGTTACTTTAATTTGTGACCAAGTGTAATACTGGCTAGTGTCTCATGTTATTTTACCAGCTATATCTTTTGTCATTTACTTTAATTTGTGTCCAAGTGTAATACTGGCTAGTCTCTCATGTTATTTTAACAGCTATATCTTTTGTCATTTACTTTAATTTGTATCCAAGTGTAATACTGGCTAGTCTCTCATGTTATTTTACCAGCTATATCTTTTGTCAGTTACTTTAATTTGTGTCCAAGTGTAATACTGGCTAGTCTCTGATGTTATTTTAACAGCTATATCTTTTGTCAGTTACTTTAATTTGTGTCCAAGTGTAATACTGGCTAGTCTCTCATGTTATTTTACCAGCTATATCTTTTGTCAGTTACTTTAATTTGTGTCCAAGTGTAATACTGGCTAGTCTCTCATGTTATTTTAACAGCTATATCTTTTGTCAGTTACTTTAATTTGTGTCCAAGTGTAATACTGGCTAGTCTCTCATGTTATTTTAACAGCTATATCTTTTGTCAGTTACTTTAATTTGTGCCCAAGTGTAATACTGGCTAGTCTCTGATGTTATTTTACCAGCTATATCTTTTGTCGGTTACTTTAATTTGTGTCCAAGTGTAATACTGGCTAGTCTCTCATGTTATTTTACCAGCTATATCTTTTGTCAGTTACTTTAATTTGTGACCAAGTGTAATACTGGCTAGTGTCTCATGTTATTTTAACAGCTATATCTTTTATCAGCTACTTTAATTTGTGTCCAAGTGTAATACTGGCTAGTCTCTGATGTTATTTTACCAGCTATATCTTTTGTCGGTTACTTTAATTTGTGTCCAAGTGTAATACTGGCTAGTCCCTCATGTTATTTTAACAGTTATATCGTTTGTCAGTTACTTTAATTTGTGTCCAAGTGTAATACTGGCTAGTCTCTCATGTTATTTTAACAGCTATATCTTTTGTCAGTTTCTTTAATTTGTGTCCAAGTGTAATACTGGCTAGTCTCTCATGTTATTTTAACAGCTATATCTTTTGTCAGTTACTTTAATTTGTGTCCAAGTGTAATACTGGCTAGTCTCTCATGTTATTTTAACAGCTATATCTTTTGTCAGTTACTTTAATTTGTGTCCAAGTGTAATACTGGCTAGTCTCTCATGTTATTTTAACAGCTATATCTTTTGTCAGTTACTTTAATTTGTGTCCAAGTGTAATACTGGCTAGTCTCTCATGTTATTTTAACAGCTATATCTTTTGTCATTTACTTTAATGTGTGTCCAAGTGTAATACTGGCTAGTCTCTGATGTTATTTTACCAGCTTAATCTTTTGTCGGTTACTTTAATTTGTGTCCAAGTGTAATACTGGCTAGTCTCTCATGTTATTTTAACAGTTATATCTTTTGTCATTTACTTTAATTTGTATCCAAGTGTAATACTGGCTAGTCTCTGATGTTATTTTACCAGCTATATCTTTTGTCGGTTACTTTAATTTGTGTCCAAGTGTAATACTGGCTAGTCTCTCATGTTATTTTAACAGCTATATCTTTTGTCATTTACTTTAATTTGTATCCAAGTGTTATACTGGCTAGTCTCTCATGTTATTTTACCAGCTATATCTGTTGTCAGTTACTTTAATTTGTGTCCAAGTGTAATACTGGCTAGTCTCTGATGTTATTTTAACAGCTATATCTTTTGTCAGTTACTTTAATTTGTGTCCAAGTGTAATACTGGCTAGTCTCTCATGTTATTTTAACAGCTATATCTTTTGTCAGTTACTTTAATTTGTGCCCAAGTGTAATACTGGCTAGTCTCTGATGTTATTTTACCAGCTATATCTTTTGTCAGTCACTTTAATTTGTGTCCAAGTGTAATGCTGGCTAGTCTCACATGTTATGTTAACAGCTATATCTTTTGTCATTTACTTTAATTTGTGTCCCAGTGTAATACTGGCTAGTCTCCCATGTTATTTTAACAGCTATATCTTTTGTCAATTACTTTAATTTGTGTCCAAGTGTAAAACTGGCTAGTCTCTAATGTTATTTTAACAGCTATATCTTTTGTCAGTTACTTTAATTTGTGTCCAAGTGTAATACTGGCTAGTCTCTGATGTTATTTTAACAGCTATATCTTTTGTCAGTTACTTTAATTTGTGTCCAAGTGTAATACTGGCTAGTCCCTCATGTTATTTCCACAGCTATATCTTTTGTCAGTTACTTTAATTTGTGACCAAGTGTAATACTGGCTAGTGTCTCATGTTATTTTAACAGCTATATCTTTTGTCATTTACTTTAATTTGTGTCCAAGTGTAATACTGGCTAGTCTCTCATGTTATTTTACCAGCTATATCTTTTGTCGGTTACTTTAATTTGTGTCCAAGTGTAATACTGGCTAGTCTCTCATGTTATTTTACCAGCTATATCTTTTGTCGGTTACTTTAATTTGTGTCCAAGTGTAATACTGGCTAGTCTCTCATGTTATTTTACCAGCTATATCTTTTGTCAGTTACTTTAATTTGTGTCCAAGTGTAATACTGGCTAGTCTCTGATGTTATTTTAACAGCTATATCTTTTGTCAGTTACTTTAATTTGTGTCCAAGTGTAATACTGGCTAGTCTCTCATGTTATTTTAACAGCTATATCTTTTGTCAGTTACTTTAATTTGTGTCCAAGTATAATACTGGCTAGTCTCTCATGTTATTTTAACAGCTATATCTTTTGTCAGTTACTTTAATTTGTGTCCAAGTGTAATACTGGCTAGTCTCTCATGTTATTTTAACAGCTATATCTTTTGTCAGTTACTTTAATTTGTGCCCAAGTGTAATACTGGCTAGTCTCTGATGTTATTTTACCAGCTATATCTGTTGTCGGTTACTTTAATTTGTGTCCAATTGTAATACTGGCTAGTCTCTCATGTTATTTTAACAGCTATATCTTTTGTCAGTTACTCTAATTTGTGTCCAAGTGTAATACTGGCTAGTCTCTGAAGTTATTTTAACAGCTATATCTTTGTCAGTTACTTTAATTTGTGTCCAAGTGTAATACTGGCTAGTCCCTCGTGTTATTTCCACAGCTATATCTTTTGTCAGTTACTTTAATTTGTGACCAAGTGTAATACTGGCTAGTGTCTCATGTTATTTTAACAGCTATATCTTTTGTCATTTACTTTAATTTGTGTCCAAGTGTAATACTGGCTAGTCTCTGATGTTATTTTACCAGCTATATCTTTTGTCGGTTACTTTAATTTGTGTCCAAGTGTAATACTGGCTAGTCTCTCATGTTATTTTAACAGCTATATCTTTTGTCATTTACTTTAATTTGTATCCAAGTGTAATACTGGCTAGTCTCTGATGTTATTTTACCACCTATATCTTTTGTCGGTTACTTTAATTTGTATCCAAGTGTAATACCGGCTAGTCTCTCGTGTTATTTTAACAGCTATATCTTTTGTCGGTTACTTTAGTTTGTGTCCAAGTGTAATACTGGCTAGTCTCTCATGTTATTTTAACAGCTATATCTTTTGTCATTTACTTTAATTTGTATCCAAGTGTAATACTGGCTAGTCTCTGATATTATTTTACCAGCTATATCTTTTGTCGGTTACTTTAATTTGTGTCCAAGTGTAATACTGGCTAATCTCTCATGTTATTTTAACAGCTATATCTTTTGTCATTTACTTTAATTTGTATCCAAGTGTAATACTGGCTAGTCTCTGATGTTATTTTACCAGCTATATCTTTTGTAAGTTACTTTAATTTGTGTCCAAGTGTAATACTGGCTAGTCTCTCATGTTATTTTAACAGCTATATCTTTTGTCAGTTACTTTAATTTGTGTCCAAGTGTAATACTGGCTAGTCTCTCATGTTATTTTAACAGCTATATCTTTTGTCAGTTACTTTAATTTGTGTCCAAGTGTAATACTGGCTAGTCTCTCATGTTATTTTAACAGCTATATCTTTTGTCAGTTACTTTAATTTGTGTCCAAGTGTAATACTGGCTAGTCTCTCATGTTATTTTAACAGCTATATCTTTTGTCATTTACTTTAATTTGTGTCCAAGTGTAATACTGGCTAGTCTCTGATGTTATTTTACCAGCTTAATCTTTTGTCGGTTACTTTAATTTGTGTCCAAGTGTAATACTGGCTAGTCTCTCATGTTATTTTAACAGTTATATCTTTTGTCATTTACTTTAATTTGTATCCAAGTGTAATACTGGCTAGTCTCTGATGTTATTTTACCAGCTATATCTTTTGTCGGTTACTTTAATTTGTGTCCAAGTGTAATACTGGCTAGTCTCTCATGTTATTTTAACAGCTATATCTTTTGTCATTTACTTTAATTTGTATCCAAGTGTTATACTGGCTAGTCTCTCATGTTATTTTACCAGCTATATCTGTTGTCAGTTACTTTAATTTGTGTCCAAGTGTAATACTGGCTAGTCTCTGATGTTATTTTAACAGCTATATCTTTTGTCAGTTACTTTAATTTGTGTCCAAGTGTAATACTGGCTAGTCTCTCATGTTATTTTAACAGCTATATCTTTTGTCAGTTACTTTAATTTGTGTCCAAGTGTAATACTGGCTAGTCTCTCATGTTATTTTAACAGCTATATCTTTTGTCAGTTACTTTAATTTGTGCCCAAGTGTAATACTGGCTAGTCTCTGATGTTATTTTACCAGCTATATCTTTTGTCAGTCACTTTAATTTGTGTCCAAGTGTAATGCTGGCTAGTCTCACATGTTATGTTAACAGCTATATCTTTTGTCATTTACTTTAATTTGTGTCCCAGTGTAATACTGGCTAGTCTCCCATGTTATTTTAACAGCTATATCATTTGTCAATTACTTTAATTTGTGTCCAAGTGTAAAACTGGCTAGTCTCTAATGTTATTTTAACAGCTATATCTTTTGTCAGTTACTTTAATTTGTGTCCAAGTGTAATACTGGCTAGTCTCTGATGTTATTTTAACAGCTATATCTTTTGTCAGTTACTTTAATTTGTGTCCAAGTGTAATACTGGCTAGTCCCTCATGTTATTTCCACAGCTATATCTTTTGTCAGTTACTTTAATTTGTGACCAAGTGTAATACTGGCTAGTGTCTCATGTTATTTTAACAGCTATATCTTTTGTCATTTACTTTAATTTGTGTCCAAGTGTAATACTGGCTAGTCTCTGATGTTATTTTACCAGCTATATCTTTTGTCGGTTATTTTAATTTGTGTCCAAGTGTAATACTGGCTAGTCTCTCATGTTATTTTAACAGCTATATCTTTTGTCGGTTACTTTAATTTGTGTCCAAGTGTAATACTGGCTAGTCTCTCATGTTATTTTAACAGCTATATCTTTTGTCATTTACTTTAATTTGTATCCAAGTGTAATACTGGCTAGTCTCTCATGTTATTTTAACAGCTATATCTTTTGTCAGTTACTTTAATTTGTGTCCAAGTGTAATACTGGCTAGTCTCTGATGTTATTTTAACAGCTATATCTTTTGTCAGTTACTTTAATTTGTGTCCAAGTGTAATACTGGCTAGTCTCTGATGTTATTTTACCAGCTATATCTTTTGTCAGTTACTTTAATTTGTGTCCAAGTGTAATACTGGCTAGTCTCTCATGTTATTTTAACAGCTATATCTTTTGTCAGTTACTTTAATTTGTGTCCAAGTGTAATACTGGCTAGTCTCTCATGTTATTTTAACAGCTATATCTTTTGTCATTTACTTTAATTTGTGCCCAAGTGTAATACTGGCTAGTCTCTGATGTTATTTTACCAGCTATATCTTTTGTCGGTTACTTTAATTTGTGTCCAAGTGTAATACTGGCTAGTCTCTCATGTTATTTTAACAGCTATATCTTTTGTCAGTTACTTTAATTTGTGTCCAAGTGTAATACTGGCTAGTCTCTCATGTTATTTTAACAGCTATATCTTTTGTCATTTACTTTAATTTGTATCCAAGTGTAATACTGGCTAGTCTCTCATGTTATTTTACCACCTATATCTTTTGTCGGTTACTTTAATTTGTATCCAAGTGTAATACCGGCTAGTCTCTCATGTTATTTTAACAGCTATATCTTTTGTCGGTTACTTTAGTTTGTGTCCAAGTGTAATACTGGCTAGTCTCTGATGTTATTTTAACAGCTATATCTTTTGTCGGTTACTTTAATTTGTGTCCAAGTGTAATACTGGCTAGTCTCTGATGTTATTTTAACAGCTATATCTTTTGTCATTTACTTTAATTTGTATCCAAGTGTAATACTGGCTAGTCTCTGATGTTATTTTACCACCTATATCTTTTGTCGGTTACTTTAATTTGTATCCAAGTGTAATACCGGCTAGTCTCTCATGTTATTTTAACAGCTTATCTTTTGTCGGTTACTTTAATTTGTGTCCAAGTGTAATACTGGCTAGTCTCTGATGTTATTTTACCAGCTATATCTTTTGTCAGTTACTTTAATTTGTGTCCAAGTGTAATACTGGCTAGTCTCTGAAGTTATTTTAACAGCTATATCTTTGTCAGTTACTTTAATTTGTGTCCAAGTGTAATACTGGCTAGTCCCTCGTGTTATTTCCACAGCTATATCTTTTGTCAGTTACTTTAATTTGTGACCAAGTGTAATACTGGCTAGTGTCTCATGTTATTTTAACAGCTATATCTTTTGTCATTTACTTTAATTTGTGTCCAAGTGTAATACTGGCTAGTCTCTGATGTTATTTTACCAGCTATATCTTTTGTCGGTTACTTTAATTTGTGTCCAAGTGTAATACTGGCTAGTCTCTCATGTTATTTTAACAGCTATATCTTTTGTCATTTACTTTAATTTGTATCCAAGTGTAATACTGGCTAGTCTCTGATGTTATTTTACCACCTATATCTTTTGTCGGTTACTTTAATTTGTATCCAAGTGTAATACCGGCTAGTCTCTCGTGTTATTTTAACAGCTATATCTTTTGTCGGTTACTTTAGTTTGTGTCCAAGTGTAATACTGGCTAGTCTCTCATGTTATTTTAACAGCTATATCTTTTGTCATTTACTTTAATTTGTATCCAAGTGTAATACTGGCTAGTCTCTGATATTATTTTACCAGCTATATCTTTTGTCGGTTACTTTAATTTGTGTCCAAGTGTAATACTGGCTAATCTCTCATGTTATTTTAACAGCTATATCTTTTGTCATTTACTTTAATTTGTATCCAAGTGTAATACTGGCTAGTCTCTGATGTTATTTTACCAGCTATATCTTTTGTCAGTTACTTTAATTTGTGTCCAAGTGTAATACTGGCTAGTCTCTCATGTTATTTTAACAGCTATATCTTTTGTCAGTTACTTTAATTTGTGTCCAAGTGTAATACTGGCTAGTCTCTCATGTTATTTTAACAGCTATATCTTTTGTCAGTTACTTTAATTTGTGTCCAAGTGTAATACTGGCTAGTCTCTCATGTTATTTTAACAGCTATATCTTTTGTCAGTTACTTTAATTTGTGTCCAAGTGTAATACTGGCTAGTCTCTCATGTTATTTTAACAGCTATATCTTTTGTCATTTACTTTAATTTGTGTCCAAGTGTAATACTGGCTAGTCTCTCATGTTATTTTAACAGCTATATCTTTTGTCAGTTACTTTAATTTGTGTCCAAGTGTAATACTGGCTAGTCTCTGATGTTATTTTAACAGCTATATCTTTTGTCAGTTACTTTAATTTGTGCCCAAGTGTAATACTGGCTAGTCTCTGATGTTATTTTACCAGCTATATCTTTTGTCAGTCACTTTAATTTGTGTCCAAGTGTAATGCTGGCTAGTCTCACATGTTATGTTAACAGCTATATCTTTTGTCATTTACTTTAATTTGTGTCCCAGTGTAATACTGGCTAGTCTCCCATGTTATTTTAACAGCTATATCATTTGTCAATTACTTTAATTTGTGTCCAAGTGTAAAACTGGCTAGTCTCTAATGTTATTTTAACAGCTATATCTTTTGTCAGTTACTTTAATTTGTGTCCAAGTGTAATACTGGCTAGTCTCTGATGTTATTTTAACAGCTATATCTTTTGTCAGTTACTTTAATTTGTGTCCAAGTGTAATACTGGCTAGTCCCTCATGTTATTTCCACAGCTATATCTTTTGTCAGTTACTTTAATTTGTGACCAAGTGTAATACTGGCTAGTGTCTCATGTTATTTTAACAGCTATATCTTTTGTCATTTACTTTAATTTGTGTCCAAGTGTAATACTGGCTAGTCTCTGATGTTATTTTACCAGCTATATCTTTTGTCGGTTATTTTAATTTGTGTCCAAGTGTAATACTGGCTAGTCTCTCATGTTATTTTAACAGCTATATCTTTTGTCGGTTACTTTAATTTGTGTCCAAGTGTAATACTGGCTAGTCTCTCATGTTATTTTAACAGCTATATCTTTTGTCAGTTACTTTAATTTGTGTCCAAGTGTAATACTGGCTAGTCTCTGATGTTATTTTAACAGCTATATCTTTTGTCAGTTACTTTAATTTGTGTCCAAGTGTAATACTGGCTAGTCTCTGATGTTATTTTACCAGCTATATCTTTTGTCAGTTACTTTAATTTGTGTCCAAGTGTAATACTGGCTAGTCTCTCATGTTATTTTAACAGCTATATCTTTTGTCAGTTACTTTAATTTGTGTCCAAGTGTAATACTGGCTAGTCTCTCATGTTATTTTAACAGCTATATCTTTTGTCATTTACTTTAATTTGTGCCCAAGTGTAATACTGGCTAGTCTCTGATGTTATTTTACCAGCTATATCTTTTGTCGGTTACTTTAATTTGTGTCCAAGTGTAATACTGGCTAGTCTCTCATGTTATTTTAACAGCTATATCTTTTGTCAGTTACTTTAATTTGTGTCCAAGTGTAATACTGGCTAGTCTCTCATGTTATTTTAACAGCTATATCTTTTGTCATTTACTTTAATTTGTATCCAAGTGTAATACTGGCTAGTCTCTGATGTTATTTTACCACCTATATCTTTTGTCGGTTACTTTAATTTGTATCCAAGTGTAATACCGGCTAGTCTCTCATGTTATTTTAACAGCTATATCTTTTGTCGGTTACTTTAGTTTGTGTCCAAGTGTAATACTGGCTAGTCTCTGATGTTATTTTAACAGCTATATCTTTTGTCGGTTACTTTAATTTGTGTCCAAGTGTAATACTGGCTAGTCTCTGATGTTATTTTAACAGCTATATCTTTTGTCATTTACTTTAATTTGTATCCAAGTGTAATACTGGCTAGTCTCTGATGTTATTTTACCACCTATATCTTTTGTCGGTTACTTTAATTTGTATCCAAGTGTAATACCGGCTAGTCTCTCATGTTATTTTAACAGCTTATCTTTTGTCGGTTACTTTAATTTGTGTCCAAGTGTAATACTGGCTAGTCTCTCATGTTATTTTAACAGTATATCTTTTGTCATTTACTTTAATTTGTATCCAAGTGTAATACTGGCTAGTCTCTGATGTTATTTTACCAGCTATATCTTTTGTCAGTTACTTTAATTTGTGTCCAAGTGTAATACTGGCTAGTCTCTGAAGTTATTTTAACAGCTATATCTTTGTCAGTTACTTTAATTTGTGTCCAAGTGTAATACTGGCTAGTCCCTCGTGTTATTTCCACAGCTATATCTTTTGTCAGTTACTTTAATTTGTGACCAAGTGTAATACTGGCTAGTGTCTCATGTTATTTTAACAGCTATATCTTTTGTCATTTACTTTAATTTGTGTCCAAGTGTAATACTGGCTAGTCTCTGATGTTATTTTACCAGCTATATCTTTTGTCGGTTACTTTAATTTGTGTCCAAGTGTAATACTGGCTAGTCTCTCATGTTATTTTAACAGCTATATCTTTTGTCATTTACTTTAATTTGTATCCAAGTGTAATACTGGCTAGTCTCTGATGTTATTTTACCACCTATATCTTTTGTCGGTTACTTTAATTTGTATCCAAGTGTAATACCGGCTAGTCTCTCGTGTTATTTTAACAGCTATATCTTTTGTCGGTTACTTTAGTTTGTGTCCAAGTGTAATACTGGCTAGTCTCTCATGTTATTTTAACAGCTATATCTTTTGTCATTTACTTTAATTTGTATCCAAGTGTAATACTGGCTAGTCTCTGATATTATTTTACCAGCTATATCTTTTGTCGGTTACTTTAATTTGTGTCCAAGTGTAATACTGGCTAATCTCTCATGTTATTTTAACAGCTATATCTTTTGTCATTTACTTTAATTTGTATCCAAGTGTAATACTGGCTAGTCTCTGATGTTATTTTACCAGCTATATCTTTTGTCAGTTACTTTAATTTGTGTCCAAGTGTAATACTGGCTAGTCTCTCATGTTATTTTAACAGCTATATCTTTTGTCAGTTACTTTAATTTGTGTCCAAGTGTAATACTGGCTAGTCTCTCATGTTATTTTAACAGCTATATCTTTTGTCAGTTACTTTAATTTGTGTCCAAGTGTAATACTGGCTAGTCTCTCATGTTATTTTAACAGCTATATCTTTTGTCAGTTACTTTAATTTGTGTCCAAGTGTAATACTGGCTAGTCTCTCATGTTATTTTAACAGCTATATCTTTTGTCATTTACTTTAATTTGTGTCCAAGTGTAATACTGGCTAGTCTCTGATGTTATTTTACCAGCTTAATCTTTTGTCGGTTACTTTAATTTGTGTCCAAGTGTAATACTGGCTAGTCTCTCATGTTATTTTAACAGTTATATCTTTTGTCATTTACTTTAATTTGTATCCAAGTGTAATACTGGCTAGTCTCTGATGTTATTTTACCAGCTATATCTTTTGTCGGTTACTTTAATTTGTGTCCAAGTGTAATACTGGCTAGTCTCTCATGTTATTTTAACAGCTATATCTTTTGTCATTTACTTTAATTTGTATCCAAGTGTTATACTGGCTAGTCTCTCATGTTATTTTACCAGCTATATCTGTTGTCAGTTACTTTAATTTGTGTCCAAGTGTAATACTGGCTAGTCTCTGATGTTATTTTAACAGCTATATCTTTTGTCAGTTACTTTAATTTGTGTCCAAGTGTAATACTGGCTAGTCTCTCATGTTATTTTAACAGCTATATCTTTTGTCAGTTACTTTAATTTGTGTCCAAGTGTAATACTGGCTAGTCTCTCATGTTATTTTAACAGCTATATCTTTTGTCAGTTACTTTAATTTGTGCCCAAGTGTAATACTGGCTAGTCTCTGATGTTATTTTACCAGCTATATCTTTTGTCAGTCACTTTAATTTGTGTCCAAGTGTAATGCTGGCTAGTCTCACATGTTATGTTAACAGCTATATCTTTTGTCATTTACTTTAATTTGTGTCCCAGTGTAATACTGGCTAGTCTCCCATGTTATTTTAACAGCTATATCATTTGTCAATTACTTTAATTTGTGTCCAAGTGTAAAACTGGCTAGTCTCTAATGTTATTTTAACAGCTATATCTTTTGTCAGTTACTTTAATTTGTGTCCAAGTGTAATACTGGCTAGTCTCTGATGTTATTTTAACAGCTATATCTTTTGTCAGTTACTTTAATTTGTGTCCAAGTGTAATACTGGCTAGTCCCTCATGTTATTTCCACAGCTATATCTTTTGTCAGTTACTTTAATTTGTGACCAAGTGTAATACTGGCTAGTGTCTCATGTTATTTTAACAGCTATATCTTTTGTCATTTACTTTAATTTGTGTCCAAGTGTAATACTGGCTAGTCTCTGATGTTATTTTACCAGCTATATCTTTTGTCGGTTATTTTAATTTGTGTCCAAGTGTAATACTGGCTAGTCTCTCATGTTATTTTAACAGCTATATCTTTTGTCGGTTACTTTAATTTGTGTCCAAGTGTAATACTGGCTAGTCTCTCATGTTATTTTAACAGCTATATCTTTTGTCATTTACTTTAATTTGTATCCAAGTGTAATACTGGCTAGTCTCTCATGTTATTTTAACAGCTATATCTTTTGTCAGTTACTTTAATTTGTGTCCAAGTGTAATACTGGCTAGTCTCTGATGTTATTTTAACAGCTATATCTTTTGTCAGTTACTTTAATTTGTGTCCAAGTGTAATACTGGCTAGTCTCTGGTGTTATTTTACCAGCTATATCTTTTGTCAGTTACTTTAATTTGTGTCCAAGTGTAATACTGGCTAGTCTCTCATGTTATTTTAACAGCTATATCTTTTGTCAGTTACTTTAATTTGTGTCCAAGTGTAATACTGGCTAGTCTCTCATGTTATTTTAACAGCTATATCTTTTGTCATTTACTTTAATTTGTGCCCAAGTGTAATACTGGCTAGTCTCTGATGTTATTTTACCAGCTATATCTTTTGTCGGTTACTTTAATTTGTGTCCAAGTGTAATACTGGCTAGTCTCTCATGTTATTTTAACAGCTATATCTTTTGTCAGTTACTTTAATTTGTGTCCAAGTGTAATACTGGCTAGTCTCTCATGTTATTTTAACAGCTATATCTTTTGTCATTTACTTTAATTTGTATCCAAGTGTAATACTGGCTAGTCTCTGATGTTATTTTACCACCTATATCTTTTGTCGGTTACTTTAATTTGTATCCAAGTGTAATACCGGCTAGTCTCTCATGTTATTTTAACAGCTATATCTTTTGTCGGTTACTTTAGTTTGTGTCCAAGTGTAATACTGGCTAGTCTCTGATGTTATTTTAACAGCTATATCTTTTGTCGGTTACTTTAATTTGTGTCCAAGTGTAATACTGGCTAGTCTCTGATGTTATTTTAACAGCTATATCTTTTGTCATTTACTTTAATTTGTATCCAAGTGTAATACTGGCTAGTCTCTGATGTTATTTTACCACCTATATCTTTTGTCGGTTACTTTAATTTGTATCCAAGTGTAATACCGGCTAGTCTCTCATGTTATTTTAACAGCTTATCTTTTGTCGGTTACTTTAATTTGTGTCCAAGTGTAATACTGGCTAGTCTCTCATGTTATTTTAACAGTATATCTTTTGTCATTTACTTTAATTTGTATCCAAGTGTAATACTGGCTAGTCTCTGATGTTATTTTACCAGCTATATCTTTTGTCAGTTACTTTAATTTGTGTCCAAGTGTAATACTGGCTAGTCTCTGATGTTATTTTAACAGCTATATCTTTTGTCAGTTACTTTAATTTGTGCCCAAGTGTAATACTGGCTAGTCTCTCATGTTATTTTAACAGTTATATCGTTTGTCAGTTACTTTAATTTGTGTCCAAGTGTAATACTGGCTAGTCTCTGATGTTATTTTAACAGCTATATCTTTTGTCAGTTACTTTAATTTGTGTCCAAGTGTAATACTGGCTAGTCTCTCATGTTATTTTAACAGCTATATCTTTTGTCAGTTACTTTAATTTGTGTCCAAGTGTAATACTGGCTAGTCTCTGATGTTATTTTAACAGCTATATCTTTTGTCAGTTACTTTAATTTGTGTCCAAGTGTAATACTGGCTAGTCTCTCATGTTATTTTAACAGCTATATCTTTTGTCAGTTACTTTAATTTGTACCCAAGTGTAATACTGGCTAGTCTCTCATGTTATTTTAACAGCTATATCTTTTGTCAGTTATTTTAATTTGTGTCCAAGTGTAATACTGGCTAGTCTCTGATGTTATTTTAACAGTTATATCTTTTGTCATTTACTTTAATTTGTATCTAAGTGTAATACTGGCTAGTCTCTGATATTATTTTAACAGCTATATCTTTTGTCAGTTACTTTAATTTGTGTCCAAGTGTAATACTGGCTAGTCTCTGATGTTATTTTAACAGCTATATCTTTTGTCAGTTACTTTAATTTGTGACCAAGTGTAATACTGGCTAGTCTCTGATGTTATTTTAACAGCTACATCTTTTGTCAGTTACTTTAATTTGTGTCCAAGTGTAATACTGGCTAGTCCCTCATGTTATTTCCACAGCTATATCTTTTGTCAGTTACTTTAATTTGTGACCAAGTGTAATACTGGCTAGTGTCTCATGTTATTTTAACAGCTATATCTTTTGTCATTTACTTTAATTTGTGTCCAAGTGTAATACTGGCTAGTCTCTGATGTTATTTTACCAGCTATATCTTTTGTCGGTTACTTTAATTTGTGTCCAAGTGTAATACTGGCTAGTCTCTCATGTTACTTTAACAGCTATATCTTTTGTCATTTACTTTAATTTGTATCCAAGTGTAATACTGGCTAGTCTCTGATGTTATTTTACCAGCTATATCTTTTGTCGGTTACTTTAATTTGTGTCCAAGTGTAATACTGGCTAGTCTCTCATGTTATTTTAACAGCTATATCTTTTGTCGGTTACTTTAATTTGTGTCCAAGTGTAATACTGGCTAGTCTCTCATGTTATTTTAACAGCTATATCTTTTGGCATTTACTTTAATTTGTATCCAAGTGTAATACTGGCTAGTCTCTGATGTTATTTTACCAGCTATATCTTTTGTCGGTTACTTTAATTTGTGTCCAAGTGTAATACTGGCTAATCTCTCATGTTATTTTAACAGCTATATCTTTTGTCATTTACTTTAATTTGTATCCAAGTGTAATACTGGCTAGTCTCTGATGTTATTTTACCAGCTATATCTTTTGTCAGTTACTTTAATTTGTGTCCAAGTGTAATACTGGCTAGTCTCTGATGTTATTTTACCAGCTATATCTTTTGTCAGTTATTTTAATTTGTGCCCAAGTGTAATACTGGCTAGTCTCTCATGTTATTTTAACAGTTATATCGTTTGTCAGTTACTTTAATTTGTGTCCAAGTGTAATACTGGCTAGTCTCTGATGTTATTTTAACCAGCTATATCTTTGTCAGTTACTTTAATTTGTGTCCAAGTGTAATACTGGCTAGTCTCTCATGTTATTTTAACAGCTATATCTTTTGTCGGTTACTTTAGTTTGTTTCCAAGTGTAATACTGGCTAGTCTCTGATGTTATTTTAACAGCTATATCTTTTGTCGGTTACTTTAATTTGTGTCCAAGTGTAATACTGGCTAGTCTCTCATGTTATTTTAACAGCTATATCTTTTGTCATTTACTTTAATTTGTATCCAAGTGTAATACTGGCTAGTCTCTGATGTTATTTTACCACCTATATCTTTTGTCGGTTACTTTAATTTGTATCCAAGTGTAATACCGGCTAGTCTCTGATATTATTTTAACAGCTATATCTTTTGTCAGTTACTTTAATTTGTGCCCAAGTGTAATACTGGCTAGTCTCTCATGTTATTTTAACAGTTATATCGTTTGTCAGTTACTTTAATTTGTGTCCAAGTGTAATACTGGCTAGTCTCTGATGTTATTTTAACAGCTATATCTTTTGTCAGTTACTTTAATTTGTGTCCAAGTGTAATACTGGCTAGTCTCTGATGTTATTTTAACAGCTATATCTTTTGTCAGTTACTTTAATTTGTGTCCAAGTGTAATACTGGCTAGTCTCTGATGTTATTTTAACAACTATATCTTTTGTCAGTTACTTTAATTTGTGCCCAAGTGTAATACTGGCTAGTCTCTCATGTTATTTTAACAGCTATATCTTTTGTCAGTTACTTTAATTTGTACCCAAGTGTAATACTGGCTAGTCTCTCATGTTATTTTAACAGCTATATCTTTTGTCAGTTATTTTAATTTGTGTCCAAGTGTAATACTGGCTAGTCTCTCATGTTATTTTAACAGTTATATCTTTTGTCATTTACTTTAATTTGTATCTAAGTGTAATACTGGCTAGTCTCTGATATTATTTTAACAGCTATATCTTTTGTCAGTTACTTTAATTTGTGTCCAAGTGTAATACTGGCTAGTCTCTGATGTTATTTTAACAGCTATATCTTTTGTCAGTTACTTTAATTTGTGACCAAGTGTAATACTGGCTAGTCTCTGATGTTATTTTAACAGCTACATCTTTTGTCAGTTACTTTAATTTGTGTCCAAGTGTAATACTGGCTAGTCCCTCATGTTATTTCCACAGCTATATCTTTTGTCAGTTACTTTAATTTGTGACCAAGTGTAATACTGGCTAGTGTCTGATGTTATTTTACCAGCTATATCTTTTGTCGGTTACTTTAATTTGTGTCCAAGTGTAATACTGGCTAGTCTCTCATGTTATTTTAACAGCTATATCTTTTGTCATTTACTTTAATTTGTATCCAAGTGTAATACTGGCTAGTCTCTGATGTTATTTTACCAGCTATATCTTTTGTCGGTTACTTTAATTTGTGTCCAAGTGTAATACTGGCTAGTCTCTCATGTTATTTTAACAGCTATATCTTTTGTCGGTTACTTTAATTTGTGTCCAAGTGTAATACTGGCTAGTCTCTCATGTTATTTTAACAGCTATATCTTTTGTCATTTACTTTAATTTGTATCCAAGTGTAATACTGGCTAGTCTCTGATGTTATTTTACCAGCTATATCTTTTGTCGGTTACTTTAATTTGTGTCCAAGTGTAATACTGTCTAATCTCTCATGTTATTTTAACAGCTATATCTTTTGTCATTTACTTTAATTTGTATCCAAGTGTAATACTGGCTAGTCTCTGATGTTATTTTACCAGCTATATCTTTTGTCAGTTACTTTAATTTGTGTCCAAGTGTAATACTGGCTAGTCTCTGATGTTATTTTACCAGCTATATCTTTTGTCAGTTATTTTAATTTGTGCCCAAGTGTAATACTGGCTAGTCTCTCATGTTATTTTAACAGTTATATCGTTTGTCAGTTACTTTAATTTGTGTCCAAGTGTAATACTGGCTAGTCTCTGATGTTATTTTAACCAGCTATATCTTTGTCAGTTACTTTAATTTGTGTCCAAGTGTAATACTGGCTAGTCTCTCATGTTATTTTAACAGCTATATCTTTTGTCATTTACTTTAATTTGTATCCAAGTGTAATACTGGCTAGTCTCTGATGTTATTTTACCAGCTATATCTTTTGTCGGTTACTTTAATTTGTGTCCAAGTGTAATACTGGCTAGTCTCTGATGTTATTTTAACAGCTACATCTTTTGTCAGTTACTTTAATTTGTGTCCAAGTGTAATACTGGCTAGTCCCTCATGTTATTTCCACAGCTATATCTTTTGTCAGTTACTTTAATTTGTGACCAAGTGTAATACTGGCTAGTGTCTCATGTTATTTTAACAGCTATATCTTTTGTCATTTACTTTAATTTGTGTCCAAGTGTAATACTGGCTAGTCTCTGATGTTATTTTACCAGCTATATCTTTTGTCGGTTACTTTAATTTGTGTCCAAGTGTAATACTGGCTAGTCTCTCATGTTATTTTAACAGTTATATCGTTTGTCAGTTACTTTAATTTGTGTCCAAGTGTAATACTGGCTAGTCTCTGATGTTATTTTAACCAGCTATATCTTTGTCGGTTAATTTAATTTGTGTCCAAGTGTAATACTGGCTAGTCTCTCATGTTATTTTAACAGCTATATCTTTTGTCATTTACTTTAATTTGTATCCAAGTGTAATACTGGCTAGTCTCTGATGTTATTTTACCAGCTATATCTTTTGTCGGTTACTTTAATTTGTGTCCAAGTGTAATACTGGCTAGTCTCTCATGTTATTTTAACAGCTATATCATTTGTCGGTTACTTTAATTTGTGTCCAAGTGTAATACTGGCTAGTCTCTCATGTTATTTTAACAGCTATATCTTTTGTCATTTACTTTAATTTGTATCCAAGTGTAATACTGGCTAGTCTCTCATGTTATTTTACCAGCTATATCTTTTGTCAGTTACTTTAATTTGTGTCCAAGTGTAATACTGGCTAGTCTCTCATGTTATTTTAACAGCTATATCTTTTGTCAGTTACTTTAATTTGTGTCCAAGTGTAATACTGGCTAGTCTCTCATGTTATTTTAACAGCTATATCTTTTGTCAGTTACTTTAATTTGTGTCCAAGTGTAATACTGGCTAGTCTCTGATGTTATTTTAACAGCTATATCTTTTGTCAGTTACTTTAATTTGTGTCCAAGTGTAATACTGGCTAGTCTCTGATGTTATTTTAACAGTTATATCGTTTGTCAGTTACTTTAATTTGTGTCCAAGTGTAATACTGGCTAGTCTCTGATGTTATTTTAACAGCTATATCTTTTGTCAGTTACTTTAATTTGTGTCCAAGTGTAATACTGGCTAGTCCCTCATGTTATTTCCACAGCTATATCTTTTGTCAGTTACTTTAATTTGTGACCAAGTGTAATACTGGCTAGTCTCTCATGTTATTTTACCAGCTATATGTTTTGTCAGTTACTTTAATTTGTGTCCAAATGTAATACTGGCTAGTGTCTCATGTTATTTTAACAGCTATATCTTTTGTCATTTACTTTAATTTGTGTCCAAGTGTAATACTGGCTAGTCTCTGATGTTATTTTACCAGCTATATCTTTTGTCGGTTACTTTAATTTGTGTCCAAGTGTAATACTGGCTAGTCTCTCATGTTATTTTAACAGCTATATCTTTTGTCATTTACTTTAATTTGTATCCAAGTGTAATACTGGCTAGTCTCTGATGTTATTTTAACAGCTATATCTTTTGTCGGTTACTTTAATTTGTGTCCAAGTGTAATACTGGCTAGTCTCTCATGTTATTTTAACAGCTATATCTTTTGTCGGTTACTTTAATTTGTGTCCAAGTGTAATACTGGCTAGTCTCTCATGTTATTTTAACAGCTATATCTTTTGTCATTTACTTTAATTTGTATCCAAGTGTAATACTGGCTAGTCTCTGATGTTATTTTACCAGCTATATCTTTTGTCGGTTACTTTAATTTGTGTCCAAGTGTAATACTGGCTAATCTCTCATGTTATTTTAACAGCTATATCTTTTGTCATTTACTTTAATTTGTATCCAAGTGTAATACTGGCTAGTCTCTGATGTTATTTTACCAGCTATATCTTTTGTCGGTTACTTTAATTTGTGTCCAAGTGTAATACTGGCTAATCTCTCATGTTATTTAAACAGCTATATCTTTTGTCATTTACTTTAATTTGTATCCAAGTGTAATACTGGCTAGTCTCTGATGTTAATTTACCAGCTATATCTTTTGTCAGTTACTTTAATTTGTGTCCAAGTGTAATACTGGCTAGTCTCTGATGTTATTTTACCAGCTATATCTTTTGTCAGTTATTTTAATTTGTGTCCAAGTGTAATACTGGCTAGTCTCTCATGTTATTTTAACAGCTATATTTTTTGTCAGTTACTTTAATTTGTGTCCAAGTGTAATACTGGCTAGTCTCTGATGTTATTTTAACAGTTATATCGTTTGTCAGTTACTTTAATTTGTGTCCAAGTGTAATACTGGCTAGTCTCTGATGTTATTTTAACAGCTATATCTTTTGTCAGTTACTTTAATTTGTGTCCAAGTGTAATACTGGCTAGTCTCTCATGTTATTTCCACAGCAATATCTTTTGTCAGTTACTTTAATTTGTGTCCAAGTGTAATACTGGCTAGTCTCTCATGTTATTTTAACAGTTATATCGTTTGTCAGTTACTTTAATTTGTGTCCAAGTGTAATACTGGCTAGTCTCTGATGTTATTTTACCAGCTATATCTTTTGTCAGTTACTTTAATTTGTGTCCAAGTGTAATACTGGCTAGTCTCTCATGTTATTTTACCAGCTATATCTTTTGTCAATTACTTTAATTTGTGTCCAAGTGTAATACTGGCTAGTCTCTCATGTTATTTTAACAGCTATATCTTTTGTCAGTTACTTTAATTTGTGTCCAAGTGTAATACTGGCTAGTCTCTGATGTTATTTTAACAGCTATATCTTTGGACAGTTACTTTAATTTGTGTCCAAGTGTAATACTGGCTAGTCTCTGATGTTATTTTAACAGCTATATCTTTTGTCAGTTACTTTAATTTGTGTCCAAGTGTAATACTGGCTAGTCTCTCATGTTATTTTAACAGCTATATCTTTTGTCAGTTACTTTAATTTGTGACCAAGTGTAATACTGGCTAGTCTCTCATGTTATTTTAACAGCTATATCTTTTGTCAGTTACTTTAATTTGTATCCAAGTGTAATACTGGCTAGTCTCTGATGTTATTTTAACAGCTATATCTTTTGTCGGTTACTTTAATTTGTGTCCAAGTGTAATACTGGCTAGTCTCTCATGTTATTTTAACAGCTATATCTTTTGTCATTTACTTTAATTTGTATCCAAGTGTAATACTGGCTAGTCTCTCATGTTATTTTACCAGCTATATCTTTTGTCAGTTACTTTAATTTGTGTCCAAGTGTAATACTGGCTAGTCTCTGATGTTATTTTACCAGCTATATCTTTTGTCGGTTACTTTAATTTGTGTCCAAGTGTAATACTGGCTAGTCTCTCATGTTATTTTACCAGCTATATCTTTTGTCAGTTACTTTAATTTGTGTCCAAGTGTAATACTGGCTAGTCTCTCATGTTATTTTAACAGCTATATCTTTTGTCAGTTACTGTAATTTGTGTCCAAGTGTAATACTGGCTAGTCTCTGATGTTATTTTAACAGCTATATCTTTTGTCAGTTACTTTAATTTGTGTCCAAGTGTAATACTGGCTAGTCTCTGATGTTATTTTAACAGCTATATCTTTTGTCAGTTACTTTAATTTGTGTCCAAGTGTAATACTGGCTAGTCTCTGATGTTATTTTAACAACTATATCTTTTGTCAGTTACTTTAATTTGTGACCAAGTGTAATACTGGCTAGTCTCTCATGTTATTTTACCAGCTATATCTTTTGTCATTTACTTTAATTTGTATCCAAGTGTAATACTGTCTAGTCTCTCATGTTATTTTAACAGCTATATCTTTTGTCAGTTACTTTAATTTGTGTCCAAGTGTAATACAGGCTAGTCTCTGATGTTATTTTAACAGCTATATCTTTGGTCAGTTACTTTAATTTGTGTCCAAGTGTAATACTTGCTAGTCTCTGATGTTATTTTAACAGCTATATCTTTTGTCAGTTACTTTAATTTGTGTCCAAGTGTAATACTGGCTAGTCTCTCATGTTATTTTAACAGCTATATCTTTTGTCAGTTACTTTAATTTGTGTCCAAGTGTAATACTGGCTAGTCTCTGATGTTATTTTAACAGCTATATCTTTTGTCAGTTACTTTAATTTGTGCCCAAGTGTAATACTGGCTAGTCTCTCATGTTATTTTAACAGTTATATCGTTTGTCAGTTACTTTAATTTGTGTCCAAGTGTAATACTGGCTAGTCTCTGATGTTATTTTAACAGCTATATCTTTTGTCAGTTACTTTAATTTGTGTCCAAGTGTAATACTGGCTAGTCTCTGATGTTATTTTAACAGCTATATCTTTTGTCAGTTACTTTAATCTGTGACCAAGTGTAATACTGGCTAGTCTCTCATGTTATTATAACAGCTATATCTTTTGTCAGTTACTTTAATTTGTATCCAAGTGTAATACTGGCTAGTCTCTGATGTTATTTTAACAGCTATATCTTTTGTCGGTTACTTTAATTTGTGTCCAAGTGTAATACTGGCTAGTCTCTCATGTTATTTTAACAGCTATATCTTTTGTCATTTACTTTAATTTGTATCCAAGTGTAATACTGGCTAGTCTCTCATGTTATTTTACCAGCTATATCTTTTGTCGGTTACTTTAATTTGTGTCCAAGTGTAATACTGGCTAGTCTCTGATGTTATTTTACCAGCTATATCTTTTGTCAGTTACTTTAATTTGTGTCCAAGTGTAATACTGGCTAGTCTCTCATGTTATTTTACCAGCTATATCTTGTGTCAGTTACTTTAATTTGTGTCCAAGTGTAATACTGGCTAGTCTCTCATGTTATTTTAACAGCTATATCTTTTGTCAGTTACTTTAATTTGTGTCCAAGTGTAATACTGGCTAGTCTCTGATGTTATTTTAACAGCTATATCTTTTGTCAGTTACTTTAATTTGTGTCCAAGTGTAATACTGGCTAGTCTCTGATGTTATTTTAACAGCTATATCTTTTGTCAGTTACTTTAATTTGTGTCCAAGTGTAATACTGGCTAGTCTCTGATGTTATTTTAACAACTATATCTTTTGTCAGTTACTTTAATTTGTGTCCAAGTGTAATACTGGCTAGTCTCTGATGTTATTTTAACAGCTATCTCTTTTGTCAGTTACTTTAATTTGTGACCAAGTGTAATACTGGCTAGTCTCTCATGTTATTTTACCAGCTATATCTTTGTCAGTTACTTTAATTTGTGTCCAAGTGTAATACTGGCTAGTCTCTCATGTTATTTTAACTGCTATATCTTTTGTCATTTACTTTAATTTGTATCCAAGTGTAATACTGGCTAGTCTCCGATGTTATTTTAACAGCTATATCTTTTGTCGGTTACTTTAATTTGTGTCCAAGTGTAATACTGGCTAGTCTCTCATGTTATTTTAACAGCTATATCTTTTGTCATTTACTTTAATTTGTATCCAAGTGTAATACTGTCTAGTCTCTCATGTTATTTTACCAGCTATATCTTTTGTCAGTTACTTTAATTTGTGTCCAAGTGTAATACTGGCTAGTCTCTGATGTTATTTTAACAGCTATATCTTTTGTCAGTTACTTTAATTTGTGTCCAAGTGTAATACTTGCTAGTCTCTGATGTTATTTTAACAGCTATATCTTTTGTCAGTTACTTTAATTTGTGTCCAAGTGTAATACTGACTAGTCTCTCATGTTATTTTAACAGCTATATCTTTTGTCAGTTACTTTAATTTGTGTCCAAGTGTAATACTGGCTAGTCTCTGATGTTATTTTAACAGCTATATCTTTTGTCAGTTACTTTAATTTGTGCCCAAGTGTAATACTGGCTAGTCTCTCATGTTATTTTAACAGTTATATCGTTTGTCAGTTACTTTAATTTGTGTCCAAGTGTAATACTGGCTAGTCTCTGATGTTATTTTAACAGCTATATCTTTTGTCAGTTACTTTAATTTGTGCCCAAGTGTAATACTGGCTAGTCTCTCATGTTATTTTAACAGCTATATCTTTTGTCGGTTACTTTAATTTGTGTCCAAGTGTAATACTGGCTAGTCTCTGATGTTATTTTAACAGCTATATCTTTTGTCAGTTACTTTAATTTGTGTCCAAGTGTAATACTGGCTAGTCTCTGATGTTATTTTAACAGCTATATCTTTTGTCAGTTACTTTAATTTGTGTCCAAGTGTAATACTGGCTAATCTCTCATGTTATTTTAACAGCTATATCTTTTGTCATTTACTTTAATTTGTATCCAAGTGTAATACTGGCTAGTCTCTGATGTTATTTTACCAGCTATATCTTTTGTCAGTTACTTTAATTTGTGTCCAAGTGTAATACTGGCTAGTCTCTGATGTTATTTTAACAGCTATATCTTTTGTCAGTTACTTTAATTTGTGCCCAAGTGTAATACTGGCTAGTCTCTCATGTTATTTTAACAGTTATATCGTTTGTCAGTTACTTTAATTTGTGTCCAAGTGTAATACTGGCTAGTCTCTGATGTTATTTTAACAGCTATATCTTTTGTCGGTTACTTTAATTTGTGTTCAAGTGTAATACTGGCTAGTCTCTGATGTTATTTTACCAGCTATATCTTTTTTCAGTTACTTTATATTGTGTCCAAGTGTAATACTGGCTAGTCTCTCATGTTATTTTACCAGCTATATCTTTTGTCAGTTACTTTAATTTGTGTCCAAGTGTAATACTGGCTAGTCTCTGATGTTATTTTAACAGCTATATCTTTTGTCAGTTACTTTAATTTGTGTCCAAGTGTAATACTGGCTAGTCTCTGATGTTATTTTAACAGCTATATCTTTTGTCAGTTACTTTAATTTGTGACCAAGTGTAATACTGGCTAGTCTCTGATGTTATTTTAACAGCTATATCTTTTGTCAGTTACTTTAATTTGTGTCCAAGTGTAATACTGGCTAGTCTCTGATGTTATTTTAACAGCTATATCTTTTGTCAGTTACTTTAATTTGTGTCCAAGTGTAATACTGGCTAGTCTCTGATGTTATTTTAACAGCTATATCTTTTGTCAGTTACTTTAATTTGTGACCAATTGTAATACTGGCTAGTCTCTGATGTTATTTTACCAGCTATATCTTTGTCAGTTACTTTAATTTGTGTCCAAGTGTAATACTGGCTAGTCTCTCATGTTATTTTAACAGCTATATCTTTTGTCATTTACTTTAATTTGTATCCAAGTGTAATACTGGCTAGTCTCTGATGTTATTTTAACAGCTATATCTTTTGTCGGTTACTTTAATTTGTGTCCAAGTGTAATACTGGCTAGTCTCTGATGTTATTTTACCAGCTATATCTTTGTCAGTTACTTTAATTTGTGTCCAAGTGTAATACTGGCTAGTCTCTCATGTTATTTTAACAGCTATATCTTTTGTCATTTACTTTAATTTGTATCCAAGTGTAATACTGGCTAGTCTCTGATGTTATTTTACCAGCTATATCTTTTGTCAGTTACTTTAATTTGTGTCCAAGTGTAATACTGGCTAGTCTCTGATGTTATTTTAACAGCTATATCTTTTGTCAGTTACTTTAAGTTGTGTCCAAGTGTAATACTTGCTAGTCTCTGATGTTATTTTAACAGCTATATCTTTTGTCAGTTACTTTAATTTGTGTCCAAGTGTAATACTGGCTAGTCTCTGATGTTATTTTAACAGCTATATCTTTTGTCAGTTACTTTAATTTGTGTCCAAGTGTAATACTGGCTAGTCTCTCATGTTATTTTAACAGCTATATCTTTTGTCAGTTACTTTAATTTGTGACCAAGTGTAATACTGGCTAGTCTCTCATGTTATTTTAACAGTTATATCGTTTGTCAGTTACTTTAATTTGTGTCCAAGTGTAATACTGGCTAGTCTCTGATGTTATTTTAACAGCTATATCTTTTGTCAGTTACTTTAATTTGTGTCCAAGTGTAATACTGGCTAGTCTCTCATGTTAGTTCCACAGCTATATCTGTTGTCAGTTACTTTAATTTGTGACCAAGTGTAATACTGGCTAGTGTCTCATGTTATTTTAACAGCTATATCTTTGTCAGTTACTTTAATTTGTGTCCAAGTGTAATACTGGCTTGTCTCTGATGTTATTTTAACAGCTATATCTTTTGTCGGTTACTTTAATTTGTGTCCAAGTGTAATACTGGCTAGTCTCTGATGTTGTTTTACCAGCTATATCTTTTTTCAGTTACTTTATATTGTGTCCAAGTGTAATACTGGCTAGTCTCTCATGTTATTTTACCAGCTATATCTTTTGTCAGTTACTTTAATTTGTGTCTAAGTGTAATACTGGCTAGTCTCTGATGTTATTTTAACAGCTATATCTTTTGTCAGTTACTTTAATTTGTGTCCAAGTGTAATACTGGCTAGTCTCTGATGTTATTTTAACAGCTATATCTTTTGTCAGTTACTTTAATTTGTGACCAAGTGTAATACTGGCTAGTCTCTGATGTTATTTTAACAGCTATATCTTTTGTCAGTTACTTTAATTTGTGTCCAAGTGTAATACTGGCTAGTCTCTGATGTTATTTTAACAGCTATATCTTTTGTCAGTTACTTTAATTTGTGTCCAAGTGTAATACTGGCTAGTCTCTGATGTTATTTTAACAGCTATATCTTTTGTCAGTTACTTTAATTTGTGACCAATTGTAATACTGGCTAGTCTCTGATGTTATTTTACCAGCTATATCTTTGTCAGTTACTTTAATTTGTGTCCAAGTGTAATACTGGCTAGTCTCTCATGTTATTTTAACAGCTATATCTTTTGTCATTTACTTTAATTTGTATCCAAGTGTAATACTGGCTAGTCTCTGATGTTATTTTAACAGCTATATCTTTTGTCGGTTACTTTAATTTGTGTCCAAGTGTAATACTGGCTAGTCTCTGATGTTATTTTACCAGCTATATCTTTGCCAGTTACTTTAATTTGTGTCCAAGTGTAATACTGGCTAGTCTCTCATGTTATTTTAACAGCTATATCTTTTGTCATTTACTTTAATTTGTATCCAAGTGTAATACTGGCTAGTCTCTGATGTTATTTTACCAGCTATATCTTTTGTCAGTTACTTTAATTTGTGTCCAAGTGTAATACTGGCTAGTCTCTGATGTTATTTTAACAGCTATATCTTTTGTCAGTTACTTTAAGTTGTGTCCAAGTGTAATACTTGCTAGTCTCTGATGTTATTTTAACAGCTATATCTTTTGTCAGTTACTTTAATTTGTGTCCAAGTGTAATACTGGCTAGTCTCTGATGTTATTTTAACAGCTATATCTTTTGTCAGTTACTTTAATTTGTGTCCAAGTGTAATACTGGCTAGTCTCCCATGTTATTTTAACAGCTATATCTTTTGTCAGTTACTTTAATTTGTGACCAAGTGTAATACTGGCTAGTCTCTCATGTTATTTTAACAGTTATATCGTTTGTCAGTTACTTTAATTTGTGTCCAAGTGTAATACTGGCTAGTCTCTGATGTTATTTTAACAGCTATATCTTTTGTCAGTTACTTTAATTTGTGTCCAAGTGTAATACTGGCTAGTCTCTCATGTTAGTTCCACAGCTATATCTGTTGTCAGTTACTTTAATTTGTGACCAAGTGTAATACTGGCTAGTGTCTCATGTTATTTTAACAGCTATATCTTTGTCAGTTACTTTAATTTGTGTCCAAGTGTAATACTGGCTTGTCTCTCATGTTATTTTAACAGCTATATCTTTTGTCAGTTACTTTAATTTGTGTCCAAGTGTAATACTGGCTTCTCTCTGATGTTATTTTAACAGCTATATCTTTTGTCAGTTACTTTAATTTGTGTCCAAGTGTAATACTGGCTAGTCTCTCATGTTATTTCCACAGCTATATCTTTTGTCAGTTACTTTAATTTGTGTCCAAGTGTAATACTAGCTAGTCTCTCATGTTATTTTAACAGCTATATCTTTTGTCAGTTACTTTAATTTGTGTCCAAGTGTAATACTGGCTAGTCTCTCATGTTATTTTAACAGCTATATCTTTTGTCAGTTACTTTAATTTGTGCCCAAGTGTAATACTGGCTAGTCTCTGATGTTATTTTAACAGCTATATCTTTTGTCAGTTACTTTAATTTGTGCCCAAGTGTAATACTGGCTAGTCTCTGATGTTATTTTAACAGTTATATCGTTTGTCAGTTACTTTAATTTGTGTCCAAGTGTAATACTGGCTAGTCTCTCATGTTATTTCCACAGCTATATCTTTTGTCAGTTACTTTAATTTGTGACCAAGGGTAATACTGGCTAGTGTCTCATGTTTTTTAACAGCTATATCTTTGTCAGTTACTTTAATTTGTGTCCAAGTGTAATACTGGCTATTCTCTCATGTTATTTTAACAGCTATATCTTTTGTCATTTACTTTAATTTGTATCCAAGTGTAATACTGACTAGTCTCTGATGTTATTTTACCAGCTATATCTTTTGTCAGTTACTTTAATTTGTGTCCAAGTGTAATACTGGCTAGTCTCTCATGTTATTTTAACAGCTATATCTTTTGTCATTTACTTTAATTTGTGTCCAAGTGTAATACTGGCTAGTCTCTGATGTTATTTTACCAGCTATATCTTTTGTCAGTTACTTTAATTTGTGCCCAAGTGTAATACTGGCTAGTCTCTGGTTTTATTTTAACAGCTATATCTGTTGTCAGTTACGTTAATTTGTGTCCAAGTGTAATACTGGCTAGTCTCTCGTGTTATTTTAACAACTATATCTTTTGTCAGTTACTTTAATTTGTGTACAAGTGTAATACTGGCTAGTCTCTGATGTTATTTTACCAGCTATATCTTTTGTCAGTTACTTTAATTTGTGTCCAAGTGTAATACTGGCTAGTCTCTGATGTTATTTTAACAGCTATATCTTTTGTCAGTTACTTTAATTTGTGTCCAAGTGTAATACTGGCTAGTCTCTCATGTTATTTTAACAGCTATATCTTTTGTCAGTTACTTTAATTTGTGTCCATGTGTAATACTGGCTAGTCTCTCATGTTATTTTAACAGCTATATCTTTTGTCAGTTACTTTAATTTTTGTCCAAGTGTAATACTGGCTAATCTCTGATATTATTTTAACAGCTATATCTTTTGTCAGTTACTTTAAGTTGTGTCCAAGTGTAATACTGGCTAGTCTCTGGTGTTATTTTAACAGCTATATCTTTTGTCAGTTACTTTAATTTGTGTCCAAGTGTAATACTGGCTAGTCTCTCATGTTATTTTAACAGCTATATCTTTTGTCAGTTACTTTAATTTGTGCCCAAGTGTAATACTGGCTAGTCTCTCATGTTATTTTAACAGCTATATCGTTTGTCAGTTACTTTAATTTGTGTCAAAGTGTAATACTGGCTAGTGTCTGATGTTATTTTAACAGCTATATCTTTTGTCAGTTACTTTAATTTGTGTCCAAGTGTAATACTGGCTAGTCTCTCATGTTAGTTCCACAGCTATATCTGTTGTCAGTTACTTTAATTTGTGACCAAGTGTAATACTGGCTAGTGTCTCATGTTATTTTAACAGCTATATCTTTGTCAGTTACTTTAATTTGTGTCCAAGTGTAATACTGGCTAGTCTCTCATGTTATTTCCACAGCTATATCTTTTGTCAGTTACTTTAATTTGTGTCCAAGTGTAATACTAGCTAGTCTCTCATGTTATTTTAACAGCTATATCTTTTGTCAGTTACTTTAATTTGTGTCCAAGTGTAATACTGGCTAGTCTCTCATGTTATTTTAACAGCTATATCTTTTGTCAGTTACTTTAATTTGTGCCCAAGTGTAATACTGGCTAGTCTCTGATGTTATTTTAACAGCTATATCTTTTGTCAGTTACTTTAATTTGTGCCCAAGTGTAATACTGGCTAGTCTCTGATGTTATTTTAACAGTTATATCGTTTGTCAGTTACTTTAATTTGTGTCCAAGTGTAATACTGGCTAGTCTCTCATGTTATTTCCACAGCTATATCTTTTGTCAGTTACTTTAATTTGTGACCAAGGGTAATACTGGCTAGTGTCTCATGTTATTTTAACAGCTATATCTTTGTCAGTTACTTTAATTTGTGTCCAAGTGTAATACTGGCTATTCTCTCATGTTATTTTAACAGCTATATCTTTTGTCATTTACTTTAATTTGTATCCAAGTGTAATACTGACTAGTCTCTGATGTTATTTTACCAGCTATATCTTTTGTCAGTTACTTTAATTTGTGTCCAAGTGTAATACTGGCTAGTCTCTCATGTTATTTTAACAGCTATATCTTTTGTCATTTACTTTAATTTGTGTCCAAGTGTAATACTGGCTAGTCTCTGATGTTATTTTACCAGCTATATCTTTTGTCAGTTACTTTAATTTGTGCCCAAGTGTAATACTGGCTAGTCTCTGGTTTTATTTTAACAGCTATATCTGTTGTCAGTTACGTTAATTTGTGTCCAAGTGTAATACTGGCTAGTCTCTCGTGTTATTTTAACAACTATATCTTTTGTCAGTTACTTTAATTTGTGTCCAAGTGTAATACTGGCTAGTCTCTGATGTTATTTTACCAGCTATATCTTTTGTCAGTTACTTTAATTTGTGTCCAAGTGTAATACTGGCTAGTCTCTGATGTTATTTTAACAGCTATATCTTTTGTCAGTTACTTTAATTTGTGTCCAAGTGTAATACTGGCTAGTCTCTCATGTTATTTTAACAGCTATATCTTTTGTCAGTTACTTTAATTTGTGTCCATGTGTAATACTGGCTAGTCTCTCATGTTATTTTAACAGCTATATCTTTTGTCAGTTACTTTAATTTTTGTCCAAGTGTAATACTGGCTAATCTCTGATATTATTTTAACAGCTATATCTTTTGTCAGTTACTTTAAGTTGTGTCCAAGTGTAATACTGGCTAGTCTCTGGTGTTATTTTAACAGCTATATCTGTTGTCAGTTACTTTAATTTGTGACCAAGTGTAATACTGGCTAGTGTCTCATGTTATTTTAACAGCTATATCTTTGTCAGTTACTTTAATTTGTGTCCAAGTGTAATACTGGCTTGTCTCTCATGTTATTTTAACAGCTATATCTTTTGTCAGTTACTTTAATTTGTGTCCAAGTGTAATACTGGCTTCTCTCTGATGTTATTTTAACAGCTATATCTTTTGTCAGTTACTTTAATTTGTGTCCAAGTGTAATACTGGCTAGTCTCTCATGTTATTTCCACAGCTATATCTTTTGTCAGTTACTTTAATTTGTGTCCAAGTGTAATACTAGCTAGTCTCTCATGTTATTTTAACAGCTATATCTTTTGTCAGTTACTTTAATTTGTGTCCAAGTGTAATACTGGCTAGTCTCTCATGTTATTTTAACAGCTATATCTTTTGTCAGTTACTTTAATTTGTGCCCAAGTGTAATACTGGCTAGTCTCTGATGTTATTTTAACAGCTATATCTTTTGTCAGTTACTTTAATTTGTGCCCAAGTGTAATACTGGCTAGTCTCTGATGTTATTTTAACAGTTATATCGTTTGTCAGTTACTTTAATTTGTGTCCAAGTGTAATACTGGCTAGTCTCTCATGTTATTTCCACAGCTATATCTTTTGTCAGTTACTTTAATTTGTGACCAAGGGTAATACTGGCTAGTGTCTCATGTTATTTTAACAGCTATATCTTTGTCAGTTACTTTAATTTGTGTCCAAGTGTAATACTGGCTATTCTCTCATGTTATTTTAACAGCTATATCTTTTGTCATTTACTTTAATTTGTATCCAAGTGTAATACTGACTAGTCTCTGATGTTATTTTACCAGCTATATCTTTTGTCAGTTACTTTAATTTGTGTCCAAGTGTAATACTGGCTAGTCTCTCATGTTATTTTAACAGCTATATCTTTTGTCATTTACTTTAATTTGTGTCCAAGTGTAATACTGGCTAGTCTCTGATGTTATTTTACCAGCTATATCTTTTGTCAGTTACTTTAATTTGTGCCCAAGTGTAATACTGGCTAGTCTCTGGTTTTATTTTAACAGCTATATCTGTTGTCAGTTACGTTAATTTGTGTCCAAGTGTAATACTGGCTAGTCTCTCGTGTTATTTTAACAACTATATCTTTTGTCAGTTACTTTAATTTGTGTCCAAGTGTAATACTGGCTAGTCTCTGATGTTATTTTACCAGCTATATCTTTTGTCAGTTACTTTAATTTGTGTCCAAGTGTAATACTGGCTAGTCTCTGATGTTATTTTAACAGCTATATCTTTTGTCAGTTACTTTAATTTGTGTCCAAGTGTAATACTGGCTAGTCTCTCATGTTATTTTAACAGCTATATCTTTTGTCAGTTACTTTAATTTGTGTCCATGTGTAATACTGGCTAGTCTCTCATGTTATTTTAACAGCTATATCTTTTGTCAGTTACTTTAATTTTTGTCCAAGTGTAATACTGGCTAATCATTGATATTATTTTAACAGCTATATCTTTTGTCAGTTACTTTAAGTTGTGTCCAAGTGTAATACTGGCTAGTCTCTGGTGTTATTTTAACAGCTATATCTTTTGTCAGTTACTTTAATTTGTGTCCAAGTGTAATACTGGCTAGTCTCTGATGTTATTTTAACAGCTATATCTTTTGTCAGTTACTTTAATTTGTGTCCAAGTGTAATACTGGCTAGTCTCTCATGTTATTTCCACAGCTATATCTTTTGTCAGTTACTTTAATTTGTGACCAAGTGTAATACTGGCTAGTGTCTCATGTTATTTTAACAGCTATATCTTTGTCGGTTACTTTAATTTGTGTCCAAGTGTAATACTGGCTAGTCTCTCATGTTATTTTAACAGCTATATCTTTTGTCATTTACTTTAATTTCTATCCAAGTGTAATAGTACTGGCTAGTCTCTGATGTTATTTTAACAGCTATATATTTTGTCGGTTACTTTAATTTGTGTCCAAGTGTAATACTGGCTAGTCTCTCATGTTATTTTAACAGCTATATCTTTTGTCATTTACTTTAATTTGTGTCCAAGTGTAATACTGGCTAGTCTCTGATGTTATTTTACCAGCTATATCTTTTGTCGGTTACTTTAATTTGTGTCCAAGTGTAATACTGGCTAGTCTCTCATGTTATTTTAACAGCTATATCTTTAGTCATTTACTTTAATTTGTATCCAAGTGTAATACTGGCTAGTCTCTGATGTTATTTTACAAGTTATATCTTTTGTCGGTTACTTTAATTTGTGTCCAAGTGTAATACAGGCTAGTCTCTGATGTTATTTTAACAGCTATATCTTTTGTCAGTTACTTTAATTTGTGTCCAAGTGTAATAATGGCTAGTCTCTCATGTTATTTCCACAGCTATATCTTTTGTCAGTTACTTTAATTTGTGAGCAAGTGTAATACTGGCTAGTGTCTCATGTTATTTTAACAGCTATATCTTTGTCAGTTACTTTAATTTGTGTCCAAGTGTAATACTGGCTAGTCTCTCATGTTATTTTAACAGCTATATCTTTTGTCATTTACTTTAATTTGTATCCAAGTGTAATAGTACTGGCTAGTCTCTGATGTTATTTTACCAGCTATATATTTTGTCGGTTACTTTAATTTGTGTCCAAGTGTAATACTGGCTTGTCTCTCATGTTATTTTAACAGCTATATCTTTTGTCATTTACTTTAATTTGTGTCCAAGTGTAATACTGGCTAGTCTCTGATGTTATTTTACCAGCTATATCTTTTGTCGGTTACTTTAATTTGTGTCCAAGTGTAATACTGGCTAGTCTCTCATGTTATTTTAACAGCTATATCTTTTGTCATTTACTTTAATTTGTATCCAAGTGTAATACTGGCTAGTCTCTCATGTTATTTTACCAGCTATATCTTTTGTCGGTTACTTTAATTTGTGTCCAAGTGTAATACTGGCTAGTCTCTCATGTTATTTTAACAGCTATATCTTTTGTCATTTACTTTAATTTGTATCCAAGTGTAATACTGGCTAGTCTCTCATGTTATTTTAACAGCTATATCTTTTGTCGGTTACTTTAATTTGTGTCCAAGTGTAATACTGGCTAGTCTCTGATGTTATTTTAACAGCTATATCTTTTGTCAGTTACTTTAATTTGTGTTCAAGTGTAATACTGGCTAGTCTCTCATGTTATTTTAACAGCTATATCTTTTGTCAGTTACTTTAATTTGTGTCCATGTGTAATACTGGCTAGTCTCTCATGTTATTTTAACAGCTATATCTTTTGTCAGTTACTTTAATTTTTGTCCAAGTGTAATACTGGCTAATCTCTGATATTATTTTAACAGCTATATCTTTTGTCAGTTACTTTAAGTTGTGTCCAAGTGTAATACTGGCTAGTCTCTGGTGTTATTTTAACAGCTATATCTTTTGTCAGTTACTTTAATTTGTGTCCAAGTGTAATACTGGCTAGTCTCTGATGTTATTTTAACAGCTATATCTTTTGTCAGTTACTTTAATTTGTGCCCAAGTGTAATACTGGCTAGTCTCTCATGTTATTTTAACAGCTATATCGTTTGTCAGTTACTTTAATTTGTGTCAAAGTGTAATACTGGCTAGTCTCTGATGTTATTTTAACAGCTATATCTTTTGTCAGTTACTTTAATTTGTGTCCAAGTGTAATACTGGCTAGTCTCTCATGTTATTTCCACAGCTATATCTTTTGTCAGTTACTTTAATTTGTGACCAAGTGTAATACTGGCTAGTGTCTCATGTTATTGTAACAGCTATATCTTTGTCGGTTACTTTAATTTGTGTCCAAGTGTAATACTGGCTAGTCTCTCATGTTATTTTAACAGCTATATCTTTTGTCATTTACTTTAATTTCTATCCAAGTGTAATAGTACTGGCTAGTCTCTGATGTTATTTTAACAGCTATATATTTTGTCGGTTACTTTAATTTGTGTCCAAGTGTAATACTGGCTAGTCTCTCATGTTATTTTAACAGCTATATCTTTTGTCATTTACTTTAATTTGTGTCCAAGTGTAATACTGGCTAGTCTCTGATGTTATTTTACCAGCTATATCTTTTGTCGGTTACTTTAATTTGTGTCCAAGTGTAATACTGGCTAGTCTCTCATGTTATTTTAACAGCTATATCTTTAGTCATTTACTTTAATTTGTATCCAAGTGTAATACTGGCTAGTCTCTGATGTTATTTTACAAGTTATATCTTTTGTCGGTTACTTTAATTTGTGTCCAAGTGTAATACAGGCTAGTCTCTGATGTTATTTTAACAGCTATATCTTTTGTCAGTTACTTTAATTTGTGTCCAAGTGTAATACTGGCTAGTCTCTCATGTTATTTCCACAGCTATATCTTTTGTCAGTTACTTTAATTTGTGAGCAAGTGTAATACTGGCTAGTGTCTCATGTTATTTTAACAGCTATGTCTTTGTCAGTTACTTTAATTTGTGTCCAAGTGTAATACTGGCTAGTCTCTCATGTTATTTTAACAGCTATATCTTTTGTCATTTACTTTAATTTGTATCCAAGTGTAATAGTACTGGCTAGTCTCTGATGTTATTTTACCAGCTATATATTTTGTCGGTTACTTTAATTTGTGTCCAAGTGTAATACTGGCTTGTCTCTCATGTTATTTTAACAGCTATATCTTTTGTCATTTACTTTAATTTGTGTCCAAGTGTAATACTGGCTAGTCTCTGATGTTATTTTACCAGCTATATCTTTTGTCGGTTACTTTAATTTGTGTCCAAGTGTAATACTGGCTAGTCTCTCATGTTATTTTAACAGCTATATCTTTTGTCATTTACTTTAATTTGTATCCAAGTGTAATACTGGCTAGTCTCTCATGTTATTTTACCAGCTATATCTTTTGTCGGTTACTTTAATTTGTGTCCAAGTGTAATACTGGCTAGTCTCTGATGTTATTTTAACAGCTATATCTTTTGTCGGTTACTTTAATTTGTGTCCAAGTGTAATACTGGCTAGTCTCTCATGTTATTTTAACAGCTATATCTTTTGTCATTTACTTTAATTTGTATCCAAGTGTAATACTGGCTAGTCTCTGATGTTATTTTACCAGCTATATCTTTTGTCGGTTACTTTAATTTGTGTCCAAGTGTAATACTGGCTAGTCTCTCATGTTATTTTAACAGCTATATCTTTTGTCATTTACTTTAATTTGTATCCAAGTGTAATACTGGCTAGTCTCTGATGTTATTTTACCAGCTATATCTTTTGTCAGTTACTTTAATTTGTGTCCAAGTGTAATACTGGCTAGTCTCTGATGTTATTTTAACAGCTATATCTTTTGTCAGTTACTTTAATTTGTGTCCAAGTGTAATACTGGCTAGTCTCTGATGTTATTTTAACAGCTATATCTTTTGTCAGTTACTTTAATTTGTGCCCAAGTGTAATACTGGCTAGTCTCTCATGTTATTTTAACAGCTATATCTTTTGTCAGTTACTTTAATTTGTGTCCAAGTGTAATACTGGCTAGTCTCTGATGTTATTTTAACAGCTATATCTTTTGTCAGTTACTTTAATTTGTGCCCAAGTGTAATACTGGCTAGTCTCTGATGTTATTTTAACAGCTATATCTTTTGTCAGTTACTTTAATTTGTGTCCAAGTGTAATACTGGCTAGTCTCTGATGTTATTTTAACAGCTATATCTTTTGTCAGTTACTTTAATTTGTGTCCAAGTGTAATACTGGCTAGTCTCTCATGTTATTTTAACAGTTATATCGTTTGTCAGTTACTTTAATTTGTGTCCAAGTGTAATACTGGCTAGTCTCTGATGTTATTTTAACAGCTATATCTTTTGTCAGTTACTTTAATTTGTGTCCAAGTGTAATACTGGCTAGTCTCTCATGTTATTTCCACAGCTATATCTTTTGTCAGTTACTTTAATTTGTGACCAAGTGTAATACTGGCTAGTGTCTCATGTTATTTTACCAGCTATATCTTTTGTCGGTTACTTTAATTTGTGTCCAAGTGTAATACTGGCTAGTCTCTCATGTTATTTTAACAGCTATATCTTTTGTCATTTACTTTAATTTGTATCCAAGTGTAATACTGGCTAGTCTCTGATGTTATTTTACCAGCTATATGTTTTGTCGGTTAATTTAATTTGTGTCCAAGTGTAATACTGGCTAGTCTCTCATGTTATTTTAACAGCTGTATCTTTTGTTATATACTTTAATTTGTGTCCAAGTGTAATACTGGCTAGTCTCTGATGTTATTTTTCCAGCTATATCTTTTGTTGGTTACTTTAATTTGTGTCCAAGTGTAATACTGGCTAGTCTCTCATGTTATTTTAACAGCTATATCTTTTGTCATTTACTTTAATTTGTGTCCAAGTGTAATACTGGCTAGTCTCTGATGTTATTTTAACAGCTATATCTTTTGTCGGTTACTTTAATTTGTGTCCAAGTGTAATACTGGCTAGTCTCTCATGTTATTTTAACAGCTATATCTTTTGTCATTTACTTTAATTTGTATCCAAGTGTAATACTGGCTAGTCTCTCATGTTATTTTACCAGCTATATCTTTTGTCGGTTACTTTAATTTGTGTCCAAGTGTAATACTGGCTAGTCTCTCATGTTATTTTAACAGCTATATCTTTTGTCGGTTACTTTAATGTGTGTCCAAGTGTAATACTGGCTAGTCTCTCATGTTATTTTAACAGCTATATCTTTTGTCATTTACTTTAATTTGTATCCAAGTGTAATACTGGCTAGTCTCTGATGTTATTTTACCAGCTATATCTTTTGTCAGTTACTTTAATTTGTGTCCAAGTGTAATACTGGCTAGTCTCTCATGTTATTTTAACAGCTATATCTTTTGTCAGTTACTTTAATTTGTGTCCAAGTGTAATACTGGCTAGTCTCTGATGTTATTTTAACAGCTATATCTTTTGTCAGTTACTTTAATTTGTGCCCAAGTGTAATACTGGCTAGTCTCTGATGTTATTTTAACAGCTATATCTTTTGTCAGTTACTTTAATTTGTGTCCAAGTGTAATACTGGCTAGTCTCTGATGTTATTTTAACAGCTATGTCTTTTGTCAGTTACTTTAATTTGTGTCCAAGTGTAATACTGGCTAGTCTCTCATGTTATTTTAAAAGTTATATCGTTTGCCAGTTACTTTAATTTGTGTCCAAGTGTAATACTGGCTAGTCTCTGATGTTATTTTAACAGCTATATCTTTTGTCAGTTACTTTAATTTGTGTCCAAGTGTAATACTGGCTAGTCTCTCATGTTATTTCCACAGCTATATCTTTTGTCAGTTACTTTAATTTGTGACCAAGTGTAATACTGGCTAGTGTCTCATGTTATTTTACCAGCTATATCTTTTGTCGGTTACTTTAATTTGTGTCCAAGTGTAATACTGGCTAGTCTCTCATGTTATTTTAACAGCTATATCTTTTGTCATTTACTTTAATTTGTATCCAAGTGTAATACTGGCTAGTCTCTGATGTTATTTTACCAGCTATATGTTTTGTCGGTTAACTTAATTTGTGTCCAAGTGTAATACTGGCTAGTCTCTCATGTTATTTTAACAGCTATATCTTTTGTCATTTACTTTAATTTGTATCCAAGTGTAATACTGGCTAGTCTCTGATGTTATTTTACCAGCTATATCTTTTGTCGGTTACTTTAATTTGTGTCCAAGTGTAATACTGGCTAGTCTCTCATGTAATTTTAACAGCTATATCTTTTGTCATTTACTTTAATTTGTATCCAAGTGTAATACTGGCTTGTCTCTCATGTTATTTTAACAGCTATATCTTTTGTCAGTTACTTTAATTTGTGTCCAAGTGTAATACTGACTAGTCTCTGATGTTATTTTAACAGCTATATCTTTTGTCAGTTACTTTAATTTGTGACCAAGTGTAATACTGGCTAGTCTCTGGTTTTATTTTAACAGCTATATCTGTTGTCAGTTACGTTAATTTGTGTCCAAGTGTAATACTGGCTAGTCTCTCGTGTTATTTTAACAACTATATCTTTTGTCAGTTACTTTAATTTGTGTCCAAGTGTAATACTGGCTAGTCTCTGATGTTATTTTACCAGCTATATCTTTTGTCAGTTACTTTAATTTGTGTCCAAGTGTAATACTGGCTAGTCTCTGATGTTATTTTAACAGCTATATCTTTTGTCAGTTACTTTAATTTGTGTCCAAGTGTAATACTGGCTAGTCTCTCATGTTATTTTAACAGCTATATCTTTTGTCAGTTACTTTAATTTGTGTCCATGTGTAATACTGGCTAGTCTCTCATGTTATTTTAACAGCTATATCTTTTGTCAGTTACTTTAATTTTTGTCCAAGTGTAATACTGGCTAATCATTGATATTATTTTAACAGCTATATCTTTTGTCAGTTACTTTAAGTTGTGTCCAAGTGTAATACTGGCTAGTCTCTGGTGTTATTTTAACAGCTATATCTTTTGTCAGTTACTTTAATTTGTGTCCAAGTGTAATACTGGCTAGTCTCTGATGTTATTTTAACAGCTATATCTTTTGTCAGTTACTTTAATTTGTGCCCAAGTGTAATACTGGCTAGTCTCTCATGTTATTTTAACAGCTATATCGTTTGTCAGTTACTTTAATTTGTGTCAAAGTGTAATACTGGCTAGTCTCTGATGTTATTTTAACAGCTATATCTTTTGTCAGTTACTTTAATTTGTGTCCAAGTGTAATACTGGCTAGTCTCTCATGTTATTTCCACAGCTATATCTTTTGTCAGTTACTTTAATTTGTGACCAAGTGTAATACTGGCTAGTGTCTCATGTTATTTTAACAGCTATATCTTTGTCGGTTACTTTAATTTGTGTCCAAGTGTAATACTGGCTAGTCTCTCATGTTATTTTAACAGCTATATCTTTTGTCATTTACTTTAATTTCTATCCAAGTGTAATAGTACTGGCTAGTCTCTGATGTTATTTTAACAGCTATATATTTTGTCGGTTACTTTAATTTGTGTCCAAGTGTAATACTGGCTAGTCTCTCATGTTATTTTAACAGCTATATCTTTTGTCATTTACTTTAATTTGTGTCCAAGTGTAATACTGGCTAGTCTCTGATGTTATTTTACCAGCTCTATCTTTTGTCGGTTACTTTAATTTGTGACCAAGTGTAATACTGGCTAGTGTCTCATGTTATTGTAACAGCTATATCTTTGTCGGTTACTTTAATTTGTGTCCAAGTGTAATACTGGCTAGTCTCTCATGTTATTTTAACAGCTATATCTTTTGTCATTTACTTTAATTTCTATCCAAGTGTAATAGTACTGGCTAGTCTCTGATGTTATTTTAACAGCTATATATTTTGTCGGTTACTTTAATTTGTGTCCAAGTGTAATACTGGCTAGTCTCTCATGTTATTTTAACAGCTATATCTTTTGTCATTTACTTTAATTTGTGTCCAAGTGTAATACTGGCTAGTCTCTGATGTTATTTTACCAGCTATATCTTTTGTCGGTTACTTTAATTTGTGTCCAAGTGTAATACTGGCTAGTCTCTCATGTTATTTTAACAGCTATATCTTTAGTCATTTACTTTAATTTGTATCCAAGTGTAATACTGGCTAGTCTCTGATGTTATTTTACAAGTTATATCTTTTGTCGGTTACTTTAATTTGTGTCCAAGTGTAATACAGGCTAGTCTCTGATGTTATTTTAACAGCTATATCTTTTGTCAGTTACTTTAATTTGTGTCCAAGTGTAATACTGGCTAGTCTCTCATGTTATTTCCACAGCTATATCTTTTGTCAGTTACTTTAATTTGTGAGCAAGTGTAATACTGGCTAGTGTCTCATGTTATTTTAACAGCTATATCTTTGTCAGTTACTTTAATTTGTGTCCAAGTGTAATACTGGCTAGTCTCTCATGTTATTTTAACAGCTATATCTTTTGTCATTTACTTTAATTTGTATCCAAGTGTAATAGTACTGGCTAGTCTCTGATGTTATTTTACCAGCTATATATTTTGTCGGTTACTTTAATTTGTGTCCAAGTGTAATACTGGCTTGTCTCTCATGTTATTTTAACAGCTATATCTTTTGTCATTTACTTTAATTTGTGTCCAAGTGTAATACTGGCTAGTCTCTGATGTTATTTTACCAGCTATATCTTTTGTCGGTTACTTTAATTTGTGTCCAAGTGTAATACTGGCTAGTCTCTCATGTTATTTTAACAGCTATATCTTTTGTCATTTACTTTAATTTGTATCCAAGTGTAATACTGGCTAGTCTCTCATGTTATTTTACCAGCTATATCTTTTGTCGGTTACTTTAATTTGTGTCCAAGTGTAATACTGGCTAGTCTCTCATGTTATTTTAACAGCTATATCTTTTGTCATTTACTTTAATTTGTATCCAAGTGTAATACTGGCTAGTCTCTCATGTTATTTTAACAGCTATATCTTTTGTCGGTTACTTTAATTTGTGTCCAAGTGTAATACTGGCTAGTCTCTGATGTTATTTTAACAGCTATATCTTTTGTCAGTTACTTTAATTTGTGTCCAAGTGTAATACTGGCTAGTCTCTCATGTTATTTTAACAGCTATATCTTTTGTCAGTTACTTTAATTTGTGTCCATGTGTAATACTGGCTAGTCTCTTATGTTATTTTAACAGCTATATCTTTTGTCAGTTACTTTAATTTTTGTCCAAGTGTAATACTGGCTAATCTCTGATATTATTTTAACAGCTATATCTTTTGTCAGTTACTTTAAGTTGTGTCCAAGTGTAATACTGGCTAGTCTCTGGTGTTATTTTAACAGCTATATCTTTTGTCAGTTACTTTAATTTGTGTCCAAGTGTAATACTGGCTAGTCTCTGATGTTATTTTAACAGCTATATCTTTTGTCAGTTACTTTAATTTGTGCCCAAGTGTAATACTGGCTAGTCTCTCATGTTATTTTAACAGCTATATCGTTTGTCAGTTACTTTAATTTGTGTCAAAGTGTAATACTGGCTAGTCTCTGATGTTATTTTAACAGCTATATCTTTTGTCAGTTACTTTAATTTGTGTCCAAGTGTAATACTGGCTAGTCTCTCATGTTATTTCCACAGCTATATCTTTTGTCAGTTACTTTAATTTGTGACCAAGTGTAATAGTACTGGCTAGTCTCTGATGTTATTTTAACAGCTATATATTTTGTCGGTTACTTTAATTTGTGTCCAAGTGTAATACTGGCTAGTCTCTCATGTTATTTTAACAGCTATATCTTTTGTCATTTACTTTAATTTGTGTCCAAGTGTAATACTGGCTAGTCTCTGATGTTATTTTACCAGCTATATCTTTTGTCGGTTACTTTAATTTGTGTCCAAGTGTAATACTGGCTAGTCTCTCATGTTATTTTAACAGCTATATCTTTAGTCATTTACTTTAATTTGTATCCAAGTGTAATACTGGCTAGTCTCTGATGTTATTTTACAAGTTATATCTTTTGTCGGTTACTTTAATTTGTGTCCAAGTGTAATACAGGCTAGTCTCTGATGTTATTTTAACAGCTATATCTTTTGTCAGTTACTTTAATTTGTGTCCAAGTGTAATACTGGCTAGTCTCTCATGTTATTTCCACAGCTATATCTTTTGTCAGTTACTTTAATTTGTGAGCAAGTGTAATACTGGCTAGTGTCTCATGTTATTTTAACAGCTATGTCTTTGTCAGTTACTTTAATTTGTGTCCAAGTGTAATACTGGCTAGTCTCTCATGTTATTTTAACAGCTATTTCTTTTGTCATTTACTTTAATTTGTATCCAAGTGTAATAGTACTGGCTAGTCTCTGATGTTATTTTACCAGCTATATATTTTGTCGGTTACTTTAATTTGTGTCCAAGTGTAATACTGGCTTGTCTCTCATGTTATTTTAACAGCTATATCTTTTGTCATTTACTTTAATTTGTATCCAAGTGTAATACTGGCTAGTCTCTCATGTTATTTTACCAGCTATATCTTTTGTCGGTTACTTTAATTTGTGTCCAAGTGTAATACTGGCTAGTCTCTGATGTTATTTTAACAGCTATATCTTTTGTCGGTTACTTTAATTTGTGTCCAAGTGTAATACTGGCTAGTCTCTCATGTTATTTTAACAGCTATATCTTTTGTCATTTACTTTAATTTGTATCCAAGTGTAATACTGGCTAGTCTCTGATGTTATTTTACCAGCTATATCTTTTGTCGGTTACTTTAATTTGTGTCCAAGTGTAATACTGGCTAGTCTCTCATGTTATTTTAACAGCTATATCTTTTGTCATTTACTTTAATTTGTATCCAAGTGTAATACTGGCTAGTCTCTGATGTTATTTTACCAGCTATATCTTTTGTCAGTTACTTTAATTTGTGTCCAAGTGTAATACTGGCTAGTCTCTGATGTTATTTTAACAGCTATATCTTTTGTCAGTTACTTTAATTTGTGTCCAAGTGTAATACTGGCTAGTCTCTGATGTTATTTTAACAGCTATATCTTTTGTCAGTTACTTTAATTTGTGCCCAAGTGTAATACTGGCTAGTCTCTCATGTTATTTTAACAGCTATATCTTTTGTCAGTTACTTTAATTTGTGTCCAAGTGTAATACTGGCTAGTCTCTGATGTTATTTTAACAGCTATATCTTTTGTCAGTTACTTTAATTTGTGCCCAAGTGTAATACTGGCTAGTCTCTGATGTTATTTTAACAGCTATATCTTTTGTCAGTTACTTTAATTTGTGTCCAAGTGTAATACTGGCTAGTCTCTGATGTTATTTTAACAGCTATATCTTTTGTCAGTTACTTTAATTTGTGTCCAAGTGTAATACTGGCTAGTCTCTCATGTTATTTTAACAGTTATATCGTTTGTCAGTTACTTTAATTTGTGTCCAAGTGTAATACTGGCTAGTCTCTGATGTTATTTTAACAGCTATATCTTTTGTCAGTTACTTTAATTTGTGTCCAAGTGTAATACTGGCTAGTCTCTCATGTTATTTCCACAGCTATATCTTTTGTCAGTTACTTTAATTTGTGACCAAGTGTAATACTGGCTAGTGTCTCATGTTATTTTACCAGCTATATCTTTTGTCGGTTACTTTAATTTGTGTCCAAGTGTAATACTGGCTAGTCTCTCATGTTATTTTAACAGCTATATCTTTTGTCATTTACTTTAATTTGTATCCAAGTGTAATACTGGCTAGTCTCTGATGTTATTTTACCAGCTATATGTTTTGTCGGTTAATTTAATTTGTGTCCAAGTGTAATACTGGCTAGTCTCTCATGTTATTTTAACAGCTGTATCTTTTGTTATATACTTTAATTTGTGTCCAAGTGTAATACTGGCTAGTCTCTGATGTTATTTTTCCAGCTATATCTTTTGTTGGTTACTTTAATTTGTGTCCAAGTGTAATACTGGCTAGTCTCTCATGTTATTTTAACAGCTATATCTTTTGTCATTTACTTTAATTTGTATCCAAGTGTAATACTGGCTAGTCTCTGATGTTATTTTACCAGCTATATATTTTGTCAGTTACTTTAATTTGTGTCCAAGTGTAATACTGGCTTGTCTCTCATGTTATTTTAACAGCTATATCTTTTGTCATTTACTTTAATTTGTGTCCAAGTGTAATACTGGCTAGTCTCTGATGTTATTTTAACAGCTATATCTTTTGTCGGTTACTTTAATTTGTGTCCAAGTGTAATACTGGCTAGTCTCTCATGTTATTTTAACAGCTATATCTTTTGTCATTTACTTTAATTTGTATCCAAGTGTAATACTGGCTAGTCTCTCATGTTATTTTACCAGCTATATCTTTTGTCGGTTACTTTAATTTGTGTCCAAGTGTAATACTGGCTAGTCTCTGATGTTATTTTAACAGCTATATCTTTTGTCGGTTACTTTAATGTGTGTCCAAGTGTAATACTGGCTAGTCTCTCATGTTATTTTAACAGCTATATCTTTTGTCATTTACTTTAATTTGTATCCAAGTGTAATACTGGCTAGTCTCTGATGTTATTTTACCAGCTATATCTTTTGTCAGTTACTTTAATTTGTGTCCAAGTGTAATACTGGCTAGTCTCTGATGTTATTTTAACAGCTATATCTTTTGTCAGTTACTTTAATTTGTGTCCAAGTGTAATACTGGCTAGTCTCTGATGTTATTTTAACAGCTATATCTTTTGTCAGTTACTTTAATTTGTGCCCAAGTGTAATACTGGCTAGTCTCTGATGTTATTTTAACAGCTATATCTTTTGTCAGTTACTTTAATTTGTGTCCAAGTGTAATACTGGCTAGTCTCTGATGTTATTTTAACAGCTATGTCTTTTGTCAGTTACTTTAATTTGTGTCCAAGTGTAATACTGGCTAGTCTCTCATGTTATTTTAACAGTTATATCGTTTGTCAGTTACTTTAATTTGTGTCCAAGTGTAATACTGGCTAGTCTCTGATGTTATTTTAACAGCTATATCTTTTGTCAGTTACTTTAATTTGTGTCCAAGTGTAATACTGGCTAGTCTCTCATGTTATTTCCACAGCTATATCTTTTGTCAGTTACTTTAATTTGTGACCAAGTGTAATACTGGCTAGTGTCTCATGTTATTTTACCAGCTATATCTTTTGTCGGTTACTTTAATTTGTGTCCAAGTGTAATACTGGCTAGTCTCTCATGTTATTTTAACAGCTATATCTTTTGTCATTTACTTTAATTTGTATCCAAGTGTAATACTGGCTAGTCTCTGATGTTATTTTACCAGCTATATGTTTTGTCGGTTAACTTAATTTGTGTCCAAGTGTAATACTGGCTAGTCTCTCATGTTATTTTAACAGCTGTATCTTTTGTTATATACTTTAATTTGTGTCCAAGTGTAATAATGGCTAGTCTCTGATGTTATTTTTCCAGCTATATCTTTTGTCGGTTACTTTAATTTGTGTCCAAGTGTAATACTGGCTAGTCTCTCATGTTATTTTAACAGCTATATCTTTTGTCATTTACTTTAATTTGTATCCAAGTGTAATACTGGCTAGTCTCTGATGTTATTTTACCAGCTATATCTTTTGTCAGTTACTTTAATTTGTGTCCAAGTGTAATACTGGCTAGTCTCTCATGTTATTTTAACAGCTATATCTTTTGTCGGTTACTTTAATTTGTGTCCAAGTGTAATACTGGCTAGTCTCTCATGTTATTTTAACAGCTATATCTTTTGTCATTTACTTTAATTTGTGTCCAAGTGTAATACTGGCTAGTCTCTGATGTTATTTTACCAGCTATATCTTTTGTCGGTTACTTTAATTTGTGTCCAAGTGTAATACTGGCTAGTCTCTCATGTAATTTTAACAGCTATATCTTTTGTCAGTTACTTTAATTTGTATCCAAGTGTAATACTGGCTTGTCTCTCATGTTATTTTAACAGCTATATCTTTTGTCAGTTACTTTAATTTGTGTCCAAGTGTAATACTGACTAGTCTCTGATGTTATTTTAACAGCTATATCTTTTGTCAGTTACTTTAATTTGTGCCCAAGTGTAATACTGGCTAGTCTCTCATGTTTTTTTAACAGTTATATCGTTTGTCAGTTACTTTAATTTGTGTCCAAGTGTAATACTGGCTAGTCTCTGATGTTATTTTACCAGCTATATCTTTTGTCAGTTACTTTAATTTGTGTCCAAGTGTAATACTGGCTAGTCTCTCATGTTATTTTAACAGCTATATCTTTTGTCGGTTACTTTAATTTGTGTCCAAGTGTAATACTGGCTAGTCTCTCATGTTATTTTAATAGCTATATCTTTTGTCATTTACTTTAATTTGTGTCCAAGTGTAATACTGGCTAGTCTCTGATGTTATTTTACCAGCTATATCTTTTGTCGGTTACTTTAATTTGTGTCCAAGTGTAATACTGGCTAGTCTCTCATGTAATTTTAACAGCTATATCTTTTGTCATTTACTTTAATTTGTATCCAAGTGTAATACTGGCTTGTCTCTCATGTTATTTTAACAGCTATATCTTTTGTCAGTTACTTTAATTTGTGTCCAAGTGTAATACTGACTAGTCTCTGATGTTATTTTAACAGCTATATCTTTTGTCAGTTACTTTAATTTGTGCCCAAGTGTAATACTGGCTAGTCTCTCATGTTTTTTTAACAGTTATATCGTTTGTCAGTTACTTTAATTTGTGTCCAAGTGTAATACTGGCTAGTCTCTCATGTTATTTTAACAGCTATATCTTTTGTCAGTTACTTTAATTTGTGTCCAAGTGTAATACTGGCTAGTCTCTCATGTTATTTCCACAGCTATATCTTTTGTCAGTTACTTTAATTTGTGACCAAGTGTAATACTGGCTAGTGTCTCATGTTATTTTAACAGCTATATCTTTGTCAGTTACTTTAATTTGTGTCCAAGTGTAATACTGGCTAGTCTCTCATGTTATTTTAACAGCTATATCTTTTGTCATTTACTTTAATTTGTATCCAAGTGTAATACTGGCTAGTCTCTGATGTTATTTTACCAGCTATATCTTTTGTCGGTTACTTTAATTTGTGTCCAAGTGTAATACTGGCTAGTCTCTCATGTTATTTTAACAGCTATATCTTTTGTCGGTTACTTTAATTTGTGTCCAAGTGTAATACTGGCTAGTCTCTCATGTTATTTTAACAGCTATATCTTTTGTCATTTACTTTAATTTGTATCCAAGTGTAATACTGGCTAGTCTCTGATGTTATTTTACCAGTTATATCTTTTGTCCGTTACTTTAATTTGTGTCCAAGTGTAATACTGGCTAGTCTCTCATGTTATTTTAACAGCTATATCTTTTGTCATTTACTTTAATTTGTATCCAAGTGTAATACTGGCTTGTCTCTGATGTTATTTTACCAGCTATATCTTTTGTCAGTTACTTTAATTTGTGTCCCAAGTACAATACAGGCTAGTCTCTGATGTTATTTTAACAGCTATATCTTTTGTCAGTCACTTTAAGTTGTGTCCAAGTGTAATACTGGCTAGTCTCTCATGTTATTTTACCAGCTATATCTTTTGTCAGTCACTTTAATTTGTATCCAAGTGTAATACTGGCTAGTCTCTGATGTTATTTTACCAGCTATATCTTTTGTCAGCTACTTTAATTTGTGTCCAAGTGTAATACTGGCTAGTCTCTGATGTTATTTTAACAGCTATATCTTTTGTCAGTCACTTTAATTTGTGTCCAAGTGTAATACTGGCTAGTCTCTCATGTTATTTTACCAGCTATATCTTTTGTCAGTCATTTTAATTTGTGTCCAAGTGTAATACTGGCTAGTCTCTGATGTTATTTTAACAGCTATATCTTTTGTCGGTTACTTTAATTTGTGCCCAAGTGTAATACTGGCTAGTCTCTCATGTTATTTTAACAGCTATATCTTTTGTCATTTACTTTAATTTGTATCCAAGTGTAATACTGGCTAGTCTCTGATGTTATTTTACCAGTTATATCTTTTGTCGGTTACTTTAATTTGTGTCCAAGTGTAATACTGGCTAGTCTCTCATGTTATTTTTTAACAGCTATATCTTTTGTCATTTACTTTAATTTGTATCCAAGTGTAATACTGGCTAGTCTCTGATGTTATTTTACCAGCTATATCTTTTGTCAGTTACTTTAATTTGTGTCCAAGTGTAATACAGGCTAGTCTCTGATGTTATTTTAACAGCTATATCTTTTGTCAGTTACTTTAATTTGTGTCCAAGTGTAATACTGGCTAGTCTCTCATGTTATTTCCACAGCTATATCTTTTGTCAGTTACTTTAATTTGTGAGCAAGTGTAATACTGGCTAGTGTCTCATGTTATTTTAGCAGCTATATCTTTGTCAGTTACTTTAATTTGTGTCCAAGTGTAATACTGGCTAGTCTCTCATGTTATTTTAACAGCTATATCTTTTGTCATTTACTTTAATTTGTATCCAAGTGTAATAGTACTGGCTAGTCTCTGATGTTATTTTAACAGCTATATATTTTGTCGGTTACTTTAATTTGTGTCCAAGTGTAATACTGGCTTGTCTCTCATGTTATTTTAACAGCTATATCTTTTGTCATTTACTTTAATTTGTGTCCAAGTGTAATACTGGCTAGTCTCTGATGTTTTTTTACCAGCTATATCTTTTGTCGGTTACTTTAATTTGTGTCCAAGTGTAATACTGGCTAGTCTCTCATGTTATTTTAACAGCTATATCTTTTGTCATTTACTTTAATTTGTGTCCAAGTGTAATACTGGCTAGTCTCTGATGTTATTTTAACAGCTATATCTTTTGTCAGTTACTTTAATTTGTGTCCAAGTGTAATACTGGCTAGTCTCTCATGTTATTTTAACAGTTATATCGTTTGTCAGTTACTTTAATTTGTGTCCAAGTGTAATACTGGCTAGTCTCTGATGTTATTTTAACAGCTATATCTTTTGTCAGTTACTTTAATTTGTGTCCAAGTGTAATACTGGCTAGTCTCTCATGTTATTTCCACAGCTATATCTTTTGTCAGTTACTTTAATTTGTGACCAAGTGTAATACTGGCTAGTGTCTCATGTTATTTTACCAGCTATATCTTTTGTCGGTTACTTTAATTTGTGTCCAAGTGTAATACTGGCTAGTCTCTCATGTTATTTTAACAGCTATATCTTTTGTCATTTACTTTAATTTGTATCCAAGTGTAATACTGGCTAGTCTCTGATGTTATTTTACCAGCTATATGTTTTGTCGGTTAATTTAATTTGTGTCCAAGTGTAATACTGGCTAGTCTCTCATGTTATTTTAACAGCTGTATCTTTTGTTATATACTTTAATTTGTGTCCAAGTGTAATAATGGCTAGTCTCTGATGTTATTTTTCCAGCTATATCTTTTGTCGGTTACTTTAATTTGTGTCCAAGTGTAATACTGGCTAGTCTCTCATGTTATTTTAACAGCTATATCTTTTGTCATTTACTTTAATTTGTATCCAAGTGTAATACTGGCTAGTCTCTGATGTTATTTTACCAGCTATATCTTTTGTCAGTTACTTTAATTTGTGTCCAAGTGTAATACTGGCTAGTCTCTCATGTTATTTTAACAGCTATATCTTTTGTCGGTTACTTTAATTTGTGTCCAAGTGTAATACTGGCTAGTCTCTCATGTTATTTTAACAGCTATATCTTTTGTCATTTACTTTAATTTGTGTCCAAGTGTAATACTGGCTAGTCTCTGATGTTATTTTACCAGCTATATCTTTTGTCGGTTACTTTAATTTGTGTCCAAGTGTAATACTGGCTAGTCTCTCATGTTATTTTAACAGCTATATCTTTTGTCAGTTACTTTAATTTGTGTCCAAGTGTAATACTGGCTAGTCTCTGATGTTATTTTAACAGCTATATCTTTTGTCAGTTACTTTAATTTGTGCCCAAGTGTAATACTGGCTAGTCTCTGATGTTATTTTAACAGCTATATCTTTTGTCAGTTACTTTAATTTGTGTCCAAGTGTAATACTGGCTAGTCTCTGATGTTATTTTAACAGCTATATCTTTTGTCAGTTACTTTAATTTGTGCCCAAGTGTAATACTGGCTAGTCTCTGATGTTATTTTAACAGCTATATCTTTTGTCATTTACTTTAATTTGTGTCCAAGTGTAATACTGGCTAGTCTCTGATGTTATTTTAACAGCTATATCTTTTGTCAGTTACTTTAATTTGTGTCCAAGTGTAATACTGGCTAGTCTCTCATGTTATTTTAACAGTTATATCGTTTGTCAGTTACTTTAATTTGTGTCCAAGTGTAATACTGGCTAGTCTCTGATGTTATTTTAACAGCTATACCTTTTGTCAGTTACTTTAATTTGTGTCCAAGTGTAATACTGGCTAGTCTCTCATGTTATTTCCACAGCTATATCTTTTGTCAGTTACTTTAATTTGTGACCAAGTGTAATACTGGCTAGTGTCTCATGTTATTTTACCAGCGATATCTTTTGTCGGTTACTTTAATTTGTGTCCAAGTGTAATACTGGCTAGTCTCTCATGTTATTTTAACAGCTATATCTTTTGTCATTTACTTTAATTTGTATCCAAGTGTAATACTGGCTAGTCTCTGATGTTATTTTACCAGCTATATGTTTTGTCGGTTAATTTAATTTGTGTCCAAGTGTAATACTGGCTAGTCTCTCATGTTATTTTAACAGCTGTATCTTTTGTTATATACTTTAATTTGTGTCCAAGTGTAATAATGGCTAGTCTCTGATGTTATTTTTCCAGCTATATCTTTTGTCGGTTACTTTAATTTGTGTCCAAGTGTAATACTGGCTAGTCTCTCATGTTATTTTAACAGCTATATCTTTTGTCATTTACTTTAATTTGTATCCAAGTGTAATACTGGCTAGTCTCTGATGTTATTTTACCAGCTATATCTTTTGTCAGTTACTTTAATTTGTGTCCAAGTGTAATACTGGCTAGTCTCTCATGTTATTTTAACAGCTATATCTTTTGTCATTTACTTTAATTTGTGTCCAAGTGTAATACTGGCTAGTCTCTGATGTTATTTTACCAGCTATATCTTTTGTCGGTTACTTTAATTTGTGTCCAAGTGTAATACTGGCTAGTCTCTCATGTAATTTTAACAGCTATATCTTTTGTCATTTACTTTAATTTGTATCCAAGTGTAATACTGGCTTGTCTCTCATGTTATTTTAACAGCTATATCTTTTGTCAGTTACTTTAATTTGTGTCCAAGTGTAATACTGACTAGACTCTGATGTTATTTTAACAGCTATATCTTTTGTCAGTTACTTTAATTTGTGCCCAAGTGTAATACTGGCTAGTCTCTCATGTTTTTTTAACAGTTATATCGTTTGTCAGTTACTTTAATTTGTGTCCAAGTGTAATACTGGCTAGTCTCTCATGTTATTTTAACAGCTATATCTTTTGTCAGTTACTTTAATTTGTGTCCAAGTGTAATACTGGCTAGTCTCTCATGTTATTTCCACAGCTATATCTTTTGTCAGTTACTTTAATTTGTGACCAAGTGTAATACTGGCTAGTGTCTCATGTTATTTTAACAGCTATATCTTTGTCAGTTACTTTAATTTGTGTCCAAGTGTAATACTGGCTAGTCTCTCATGTTATTTTAACAGCTATATCTTTTGTCATTTACTTTAATTTGTATCCAAGTGTAATACTGGCTAGTCTCTGATGTTATTTTACCAGCTATATCTTTTGTCGGTTACTTTAATTTGTGTCCAAGTGTAATACTGGCTAGTCTCTCATGTTATTTTAACAGCTATATCTTTTGTCGGTTACTTTAATTTGTGTCCAAGTGTAATACTGGCTAGTCTCTCATGTTATTTTAACAGCTATATCTTTTGTCATTTACTTTAATTTGTATCCAAGTGTAATACTGGCTAGTCTCTGATGTTATTTTACCAGTTATATCTTTTGTCCGTTACTTTAATTTGTGTCCAAGTGTAATACTGGCTAGTCTCTCATGTTATTTTAACAGCTATATCTTTTGTCATTTACTTTAATTTGTATCCAAGTGTAATACTGGCTTGTCTCTGATGTTATTTTACCAGCTATATCTTTTGTCAGTTACTTTAATTTGTGTCCCAAGTACAATACTGGCTAGTCTCTGATGTTATTTTAACAGCTATATCTTTTGTCAGTCACTTTAAGTTGTGTCCAAGTGTAATACTGGCTAGTCTCTGATGTTATTTTACCAGCTATATCTTTTGTCAGTCACTTTAATTTGTATCCAAGTGTAATACTGGCTAGTCTCTGATGTTATTTTACCAGCTATATCTTTTGTCAGCTACTTTAATTTGTGTCCAAGTGTAATACTGGCTAGTCTCTGATGTTATTTTAACAGCTATATCTTTTGTCAGTCACTTTAATTTGTATCCAAGTGTAATACTGGCTAGTCTCTCATGTTATTTTACCAGCTATATCTTTTGTCAGTCATTTTAATTTGTGTCCAAGTGTAATACTGGCTAGTCTCTCATGTTATTTTAACAGCTATATCTTTTGTCGGTTACTTTAATTTGTGCCCAAGTGTAATACTGGCTAGTCTCTCATGTTATTTTAACAGCTATATCTTTTGTCATTTACTTTAATTTGTATCCAAGTGTAATACTGGCTAGTCTCTGATGTTATTTTACCAGTTATATCTTTTGTCGGTTACTTTAATTTGTGTCCAAGTGTAATACTGGCTAGTCTCTCATGTTATTTTTTAACAGCTATATCTTTTGTCATTTACTTTAATTTGTATCCAAGTGTAATACTGGCTAGTCTCTGATGTTATTTTACCAGCTATATCTTTTGTCAGTTACTTTAATTTGTGTCCAAGTGTAATACAGGCTAGTCTCTGATGTTATTTTAACAGCTATATCTTTTGTCAGTTACTTTAATTTGTGTCCAAGTGTAATACTGGCTAGTCTCTCATGTTATTTCCACAGCTATATCTTTTGTCAGTTACTTTAATTTGTGAGCAAGTGTAATACTGGCTAGTGTCTCATGTTATTTTAACAGCTATATCTTTGTCAGTTTCTTTAATTTGTGTCCAAGTGTAATACTGGCTAGTCTCTCATGTTATTTTAACAGCTATATCTTTTGTCATTTACTTTAATTTGTATCCAAGTGTAATAGTACTGGCTAGTCTCTGATGTTATTTTAACAGCTATATATTTTGTCGGTTACTTTAATTTGTGTCCAAGTGTAATACTGGCTTGTCTCTCATGTTATTTTAATAGCTATATCTTTTGTCATTTACTTTAATTTGTGTCCAAGTGTAATACTGGCTAGTCTCTGATGTTTTTTTACCAGCTATATCTTTTGTCGGTTACTTTAATTTGTGTCCAAGTGTAATACTGGCTAGTCTCTCATGTTATTTTAACAGCTATATCTTTTGTCATTTACTTTAATTTGTGTCCAAGTGTAATACTGGCTAGTCTCTGATGTTATTTTAACAGCTATATCTTTTGTCAGTTACTTTAATTTGTGTCCAAGTGTAATACTGGCTAGTCTCTCATGTTATTTTAACAGTTATATCGTTTGTCAGTTACTTTAATTTGTGTCCAAGTGTAATACTGGCTAGTCTCTGATGTTATTTTAACAGCTATATCTTTTGTCAGTTACTTTAATTTGTGTCCAAGTGTAATACTGGCTAGTCTCTCATGTTATTTCCACAGCTATATCTTTTGTCAGTTACTTTAATTTGTGACCAAGTGTAATACTGGCTAGTGTCTCATGTTATTTTACCAGCTATATCTTTTGTCGGTTACTTTAATTTGTGTCCAAGTGTAATACTGGCTAGTCTCTCGTGTTATTTTAACAGCTATATCTTTTGTCATTTACTTTAATTTGTATCCAAGTGTAATACTGGCTAGTCTCTGATGTTATTTTACCAGCTATATGTTTTGTCGGTTAATTTAATTTGTGTCCAAGTGTAATACTGGCTAGTCTCTCATGTTATTTTAACAGCTGTATCTTTTGTTATATACTTTAATTTGTGTCCAAGTGTAATAATGGCTAGTCTCTGATGTTATTTTTCCAGCTATATCTTTTGTCGGTTACTTTAATTTGTGTCCAAGTGTAATACTGGCTAGTCTCTCATGTTATTTTAACAGCTATATCTTTTGTCATTTACTTTAATTTGTATCCAAGTGTAATACTGGCTAGTCTCTGATGTTATTTTACCAGCTATATCTTTTGTCAGTTACTTTAATTTGTGTCCAAGTGTAATACTGGCTAGTCTCTCATGTTATTTTAACAGCTATATCTTTTGTCGGTTACTTTAATTTGTGTCCAAGTGTAATACTGGCTAGTCTCTCATGTTATTTTAACAGCTATATCTTTTGTCATTTACTTTAATTTGTGTCCAAGTGTAATACTGGCTAGTCTCTGATGTTATTTTACCAGCTATATCTTTTGTCGGTTACTTTAATTTGTGTCCAAGTGTAATACTGGCTAGTCTCTCATGTAATTTTAACAGCTATATCTTTTGTCATTTACTTTAATTTGTATCCAAGTGTAATACTGGCTTGTCTCTCATGTTATTTTAACAGCTATATCTTTTGTCAGTTACTTTAATTTGTGTCCAAGTGTAATACTGACTAGTCTCTGATGTTATTTTAACAGCTATATCTTTTGTCAGTTACTTTAATTTGTGCCCAAGTGTAATACTGGCTAGTCTCTCATGTTTTTTTAACAGTTATATCGTTTGTCAGTTACTTTAATTTGTGTCCAAGTGTAATACTGGCTAGTCTCTGATGTTATTTTACCAGCTATATCTTTTGTCAGTTACTTTAATTTGTGTCCAAGTGTAATACTGGCTAGTCTCTCATGTTATTTCCACAGCTATATCTTTTGTCAGTTACTTTAATTTGTGACCAAGTGTAATACTGGCTAGTGTCTCATGTTATTTTAACAGCTATATCTTTGTCAGTTACTTTAATTTGTGTCCAAGTGTAATACTGGCTAGTCTCTCATGTTATTTTAACAGCTATATCTTTTGTCATTTACTTTAATTTGTATCCAAGTGTAATACTGGCTAGTCTCTGATGTTATTTTACCAGCTATATCTTTTGTCGGTTACTTTAATTTGTGTCCAAGTGTAATACTGGCTAGTCTCTCATGTTATTTTAACAGCTATATCTTTTGTCGGTTACTTTAATTTGTGTCCAAGTGTAATACTGGCTAGTCTCTCATGTTATTTTAACAGCTATATCTTTTGTCATTTACTTTAATTTGTATCCAAGTGTAATACTGGCTAGTCTCTGATGTTATTTTACCAGTTATATCTTTTGTCCGTTACTTTAATTTGTGTCCAAGTGTAATACTGGCTAGTCTCTCATGTTATTTTAACAGCTATATCTTTTGTCATTTACTTTAATTTGTATCCAAGTGTAATACTGGCTTGTCTCTGATGTTATTTTACCAGCTATATCTTTTGTCAGTTACTTTAATTTGTGTCCCAAGTACAATACTGGCTAGTCTCTGATGTTATTTTAACAGCTATATCTTTTGTCAGTCACTTTAAGTTGTGTCCAAGTGTAATACTGGCTAGTCTCTCATGTTATTTTACCAGCTATATCTTTTGTCAGTCACTTTAATTTGTATCCAAGTGTAATACTGGCTAGTCTCTGATGTTATTTTACCAGCTATATCTTTTGTCAGCTACTTTAATTTGTGTCCAAGTGTAATACTGGCTAGTCTCTGATGTTATTTTAACAGCTATATCTTTTGTCAGTCACTTTAATTTGTGTCCAAGTGTAATACTGGCTAGTCTCTCATGTTATTTTACCAGCTATATCTTTTGTCAGTCATTTTAATTTGTGTCCAAGTGTAATACTGGCTAGTCTCTCATGTTATTTTAACAGCTATATCTTTTGTCGGTTACTTTAATTTGTGCCCAAGTGTAATACTGGCTAGTCTCTCATGTTATTTTAACAGCTATATCTTTTGTCATTTACTTTAATTTGTATCCAAGTGTAATACTGGCTAGTCTCTGATGTTATTTTACCAGTTATATCTTTTGTCGGTTACTTTAATTTGTGTCCAAGTGTAATACTGGCTAGTCTCTCATGTTATTTTTTAACAGCTATATCTTTTGTCATTTACTTTAATTTGTATCCAAGTGTAATACTGGCTAGTCTCTGATGTTATTTTACCAGCTATATCTTTTGTCAGTTACTTTAATTTGTGTCCAAGTGTAATACAGGCTAGTCTCTGATGTTATTTTAACAGCTATATCTTTTGTCAGTTACTTTAATTTGTGTCCAAGTGTAATACTGGCTAGTCTCTCATGTTATTTCCACAGCTATATCTTTTGTCAGTTACTTTAATTTGTGAGCAAGTGTAATACTGGCTAGTGTCTCATGTTATTTTAACAGCTATATCTTTGTCAGTTTCTTTAATTTGTGTCCAAGTGTAATACTGGCTAGTCTCTCATGTTATTTTAACAGCTATATCTTTTGTCATTTACTTTAATTTGTATCCAAGTGTAATAGTACTGGCTAGTCTCTGATGTTATTTTAACAGCTATATATTTTGTCGGTTACTTTAATTTGTGTCCAAGTGTAATACTGGCTTGTCTCTCATGTTATTTTAACAGCTATATCTTTTGTCATTTACTTTAATTTGTGTCCAAGTGTAATACTGGCTAGTCTCTGATGTTTTTTTACCAGCTATATCTTTTGTCGGTTACTTTAATTTGTGTCCAAGTGTAATACTGGCTAGTCTCTCATGTTATTTTAACAGCTATATCTTTTGTCATTTACTTTAATTTGTGTCCAAGTGTAATACTGGCTAGTCTCTGATGTTATTTTAACAGCTATATCTTTTGTCAGTTACTTTAATTTGTGTCCAAGTGTAATACTGACTAGTCTCTGATGTTATTTTAACAGCTATATCTTTTGTCAGTTACTTTAATTTGTGCCCAAGTGTAATACTGGCTAGTCTCTCATGTTTTTTTAACAGTTATATCGTTTGTCAGTTACTTTAATTTGTGTCCAAGTGTAATACTGGCTAGTCTCTGATGTTATTTTACCAGCTATATCTTTTGTCAGTTACTTTAATTTGTGTCCAAGTGTAATACTGGCTAGTCTCTCATGTTATTTCCACAGCTATATCTTTTGTCAGTTACTTTAATTTGTGACCAAGTGTAATACTGGCTAGTGTCTCATGTTATTTTAACAGCTATATCTTTGTCAGTTACTTTAATTTGTGTCCAAGTGTAATACTGGCTAGTCTCTCATGTTATTTTAACAGCTATATCTTTTGTCATTTACTTTAATTTGTATCCAAGTGTAATACTGGCTAGTCTCTGATGTTATTTTACCAGCTATATCTTTTGTCGGTTACTTTAATTTGTGTCCAAGTGTAATACTGGCTAGTCTCTCATGTTATTTTAACAGCTATATCTTTTGTCGGTTACTTTAATTTGTGTCCAAGTGTAATACTGGCTAGTCTCTCATGTTATTTTAACAGCTATATCTTTTGTCATTTACTTTAATTTGTATCCAAGTGTAATACTGGCTAGTCTCTGATGTTATTTTACCAGTTATATCTTTTGTCGGTTACTTTAATTTGTGTCCAAGTGTAATACTGGCTAGTCTCTCATGTTATTTTAACAGCTATATCTTTTGTCATTTACTTTAATTTGTATCCAAGTGTAATACTGGCTAGTCTCTGATGTTATTTTACCAGCTATATGTTTTGTCGGTTAATTTAATTTGTGTCCAAGTGTAATACTGGCTAGTCTCTCATGTTATTTTAACAGCTGTATCTTTTGTTATATACTTTAATTTGTGTCCAAGTGTAATAATGGCTAGTCTCTGATGTTATTTTTCCAGCTATATCTTTTGTCGGTTACTTTAATTTGTGTCCAAGTGTAATACTGGCTAGTCTCTCATGTTATTTTAACAGCTATATCTTTTGTCATTTACTTTAATTTGTATCCAAGTGTAATACTGGCTAGTCTCTGATGTTATTTTACCAGCTATATCTTTTGTCAGTTACTTTAATTTGTGTCCAAGTGTAATACTGGCTAGTCTCTCATGTTATTTTAACAGCTATATCTTTTGTCGGTTACTTTAATTTGTGTCCAAGTGTAATACTGGCTAGTCTCTCATGTTATTTTAACAGCTATATCTTTTGTCATTTACTTTAATTTGTGTCCAAGTGTAATACTGGCTAGTCTCTGATGTTATTTTACCAGCTATATCTTTTGTCGGTTACTTTAATTTGTGTCCAAGTGTAATACTGGCTAGTCTCTCATGTAATTTTAACAGCTATATCTTTTGTCATTTACTTTAATTTGTATCCAAGTGTAATACTGGCTTGTCTCTCATGTTATTTTAACAGCTATATCTTTTGTCAGTTACTTTAATTTGTGTCCAAGTGTAATACTGACTAGTCTCTGATGTTATTTTAACAGCTATATCTTTTGTCAGTTACTTTAATTTGTGCCCAAGTGTAATACTGGCTAGTCTCTCATGTTTTTTTAACAGTTATATCGTTTGTCAGTTACTTTAATTTGTGTCCAAGTGTAATACTGGCTAGTCTCTGATGTTATTTTACCAGCTATATCTTTTGTCAGTTACTTTAATTTGTGTCCAAGTGTAATACTGGCTAGTCTCTCATGTTATTTCCACAGCTATATCTTTTGTCAGTTACTTTAATTTGTGACCAAGTGTAATACTGGCTAGTGTCTCATGTTATTTTAACAGCTATATCTTTGTCAGTTACTTTAATTTGTGTCCAAGTGTAATACTGGCTAGTCTCTCATGTTATTTTAACAGCTATATCTTTTGTCATTTACTTTAATTTGTATCCAAGTGTAATACTGGCTAGTCTCTGATGTTATTTTACCAGCTATATCTTTTGTCGGTTACTTTAATTTGTGTCCAAGTGTAATACTGGCTAGTCTCTCATGTTATTTTAACAGCTATATCTTTTGTCGGTTACTTTAATTTGTGTCCAAGTGTAATACTGGCTAGTCTCTCATGTTATTTTAACAGCTATATCTTTTGTCATTTACTTTAATTTGTATCCAAGTGTAATACTGGCTAGTCTCTGATGTTATTTTACCAGTTATATCTTTTGTCCGTTACTTTAATTTGTGTCCAAGTGTAATACTGGCTAGTCTTTCATGTTATTTTAACAGCTATATCTTTTGTCATTTACTTTAATTTGTATCCAAGTGTAATACTGGCTTGTCTCTGATGTTATTTTACCAGCTATATCTTTTGTCAGTTACTTTAATTTGTGTCCAAGTGTAATACAGGCTAGTCTCTGATGTTATTTTAACAGCTATATCTTTTGTCAGTTACTTTAATTTGTGTCCAAGTGTAATACTGGCTAGTCTCTCATGTTATTTCCACAGCTATATCTTTTGTCAGTTACTTTAATTTGTGAGCAAGTGTAATACTGGCTAGTGTCTCATGTTATTTTAACAGCTATATCTTTGTCAGTTTCTTTAATTTGTGTCCAAGTGTAATACTGGCTAGTCTCTCATGTTATTTTAACAGCTATATCTTTTGTCATTTACTTTAATTTGTATCCAAGTGTAATAGTACTGGCTAGTCTCTGATGTTATTTTAACAGCTATATATTTTGTCGGTTACTTTAATTTGTGTCCAAGTGTAATACTGGCTTGTCTCTCATGTTATTTTAACAGCTATATCTTTTGTCATTTACTTTAATTTGTGTCCAAGTGTAATACTGGCTAGTCTCTGATGTTTTTTTACCAGCTATATCTTTTGTCGGTTACTTTAATTTGTGTCCAAGTGTAATACTGGCTAGTCTCTCATGTTATTTTAACAGCTATATCTTTTGTCATTTACTTTAATTTGTGTCCAAGTGTAATACTGGCTAGTCTCTGATGTTATTTTAACAGCTATATCTTTTGTCAGTTACTTTAATTTGTGTCCAAGTGTAATACTGACTAGTCTCTGATGTTATTTTAACAGCTATATCTTTTGTCAGTTACTTTAATTTGTGCCCAAGTGTAATACTGGCTAGTCTCTCATGTTTTTTTAACAGTTATATCGTTTGTCAGTTACTTTAATTTGTGTCCAAGTGTAATACTGGCTAGTCTCTGATGTTATTTTACCAGCTATATCTTTTGTCAGTTACTTTAATTTGTGTCCAAGTGTAATACTGGCTAGTCTCTCATGTTATTTCCACAGCTATATCTTTTGTCAGTTACTTTAATTTGTGACCAAGTGTAATACTGGCTAGTGTCTCATGTTATTTTAACAGCTATATCTTTGTCAGTTACTTTAATTTGTGTCCAAGTGTAATACTGGCTAGTCTCTCATGTTATTTTAACAGCTATATCTTTTGTCATTTACTTTAATTTGTATCCAAGTGTAATACTGGCTAGTCTCTGATGTTATTTTACCAGCTATATCTTTTGTCGGTTACTTTAATTTGTGTCCAAGTGTAATACTGGCTAGTCTCTCATGTTATTTTAACAGCTATATCTTTTGTCGGTTACTTTAATTTGTGTCCAAGTGTAATACTGGCTAGTCTCTCATGTTATTTTAACAGCTATATCTTTTGTCATTTACTTTAATTTGTATCCAAGTGTAATACTGGCTAGTCTCTGATGTTATTTTACCAGTTATATCTTTTGTCGGTTACTTTAATTTGTGTCCAAGTGTAATACTGGCTAGTCTCTCATGTTATTTTAACAGCTATATCTTTTGTCATTTACTTTAATTTGTATCCAAGTGTAATACTGGCTAGTCTCTGATGTTATTTTACCAGCTATATGTTTTGTCGGTTAATTTAATTTGTGTCCAAGTGTAATACTGGCTAGTCTCTCATGTTATTTTAACAGCTGTATCTTTTGTTATATACTTTAATTTGTGTCCAAGTGTAATAATGGCTAGTCTCTGATGTTATTTTTCCAGCTATATCTTTTGTCGGTTACTTTAATTTGTGTCCAAGTGTAATACTGGCTAGTCTCTCATGTTATTTTAACAGCTATATCTTTTGTCATTTACTTTAATTTGTATCCAAGTGTAATTCTGGCTAGTCTCTGATGTTATTTTACCAGCTATATCTTTTGTCAGTTACTTTAATTTGTGTCCAAGTGTAATACTGGCTAGTCTCTCATGTTATTTTAACAGCTATATCTTTTGTCGGTTACTTTAATTTGTGTCCAAGTGTAATACTGGCTAGTCTCTCATGTTATTTTAACAGCTATATCTTTTGTCATTTACTTTAATTTGTGTCCAAGTGTAATACTGGCTAGTCTCTGATGTTATTTTACCAGCTATATCTTTTGTCGGTTACTTTAATTTGTGTCCAAGTGTAATACTGGCTAGTCTCTCATGTAATTTTAACAGCTATATCTTTTGTCATTTACTTTAATTTGTATCCAAGTGTAATACTGGCTTGTCTCTCATGTTATTTTAACAGCTATATCTTTTGTCAGTTACTTTAATTTGTGTCCAAGTGTAATACTGACTAGTCTCTGATGTTATTTTAACAGCTATATCTTTTGTCAGTTACTTTAATTTGTGCCCAAGTGTAATACTGGCTAGTCTCTCATGTTTTTTTAACAGTTATATCGTTTGTCAGTTACTTTAATTTGTGTCCAAGTGTAATACTGGCTAGTCTCTGATGTTATTTTACCAGCTATATCTTTTGTCAGTTACTTTAATTTGTGTCCAAGTGTAATACTGGCTAGTCTCTCATGTTATTTCCACAGCTATATCTTTTGTCAGTTACTTTAATTTGTGACCAAGTGTAATACTGGCTAGTGTCTCATGTTATTTTAACAGCTATATCTTTGTCAGTTACTTTAATTTGTGTCCAAGTGTAATACTGGCTAGTCTCTCATGTTATTTTAACAGCTATATCTTTTGTCATTTACTTTAATTTGTATCCAAGTGTAATACTGGCTAGTCTCTGATGTTATTTTACCAGCTATATCTTTTGTCGGTTACTTTAATTTGTGTCCAAGTGTAATACTGGCTAGTCTCTCATGTTATTTTAACAGCTATATCTTTTGTCGGTTACTTTAATTTGTGTCCAAGTGTAATACTGGCTAGTCTCTCATGTTATTTTAACAGCTATATCTTTTGTCATTTACTTTAATTTGTATCCAAGTGTAATACTGGCTAGTCTCTGATGTTATTTTACCAGTTATATCTTTTGTCCGTTACTTTAATTTGTGTCCAAGTGTAATACTGGCTAGTCTCTCATGTTATTTTAACAGCTATATCTTTTGTCATTTACTTTAATTTGTATCCAAGTGTAATACTGGCTAGTCTCTGATGTTATTTTACCAGCTATATCTTTTGTCGGTTACTTTAATTTGTGTCCAAGTGTAATACTGGCTAGTCTCTCATGTAATTTTAACAGCTATATCTTTTGTCATTTACTTTAATTTGTATCCAAGTGTAATACTGGCTTGTCTCTCATGTTATTTTAACAGCTATATCTTTTGTCAGTTACTTTAATTTGTGTCCAAGTGTAATACTGACTAGTCTCTGATGTTATTTTAACAGCTATATCTTTTGTCAGTTACTTTAATTTGTGCCCAAGTGTAATACTGGCTAGTCTCTCATGTTTTTTTAACAGTTATATCGTTTGTCAGTTACTTTAATTTGTGTCCAAGTGTAATACTGGCTAGTCTCTGATGTTATTTTACCAGCTATATCTTTTGTCAGTTACTTTAATTTGTGTCCAAGTGTAATACTGGCTAGTCTCTCATGTTATTTCCACAGCTATATCTTTTGTCAGTTACTTTAATTTGTGACCAAGTGTAATACTGGCTAGTGTCTCATGTTATTTTAACAGCTATATCTTTGTCAGTTACTTTAATTTGTGTCCAAGTGTAATACTGGCTAGTCTCTCATGTTATTTTAACAGCTATATCTTTTGTCATTTACTTTAATTTGTATCCAAGTGTAATACTGGCTAGTCTCTGATGTTATTTTACCAGCTATATCTTTTGTCGGTTACTTTAATTTGTGTCCAAGTGTAATACTGGCTAGTCTCTCATGTTATTTTAACAGCTATATCTTTTGTCGGTTACTTTAATTTGTGTCCAAGTGTAATACTGGCTAGTCTCTCATGTTATTTTAACAGCTATATCTTTTGTCATTTACTTTAATTTGTATCCAAGTGTAATACTGGCTAGTCTCTGATGTTATTTTACCAGTTATATCTTTTGTCCGTTACTTTAATTTGTGTCCAAGTGTAATACTGGCTAGTCTCTCATGTTATTTTAACAGCTATATCTTTTGTCATTTACTTTAATTTGTATCCAAGTGTAATACTGGCTTGTCTCTGATGTTATTTTACCAGCTATATCTTTTGTCAGTTACTTTAATTTGTGTCCCAAGTACAATACTGGCTAGTCTCTGATGTTATTTTAACAGCTATATTTTTTGTCAGTCACTTTAAGTTGTGTCCAAGTGTAATACTGGCTAGTCTCTCATGTTATTTTACCAGCTATATCTTTTGTCAGTCACTTTAATTTGTATCCAAGTGTAATACTGGCTAGTCTCTGATGTTATTTTACCAGCTATATCTTTTGTCAGCTACTTTAATTTGTGTCCAAGTGTAATACTGGCTAGTCTCTGATGTTATTTTAACAGCTATATCTTTTGTCAGTCACTTTAATTTGTGTCCAAGTGTAATACTGGCTAGTCTCTCATGTTATTTTACCAGCTATATCTTTTGTCAGTCATTTTAATTTGTGTCCAAGTGTAATACTGGCTAGTCTCTGATGTTATTTTAACAGCTATATCTTTTGTCGGTTACTTTAATTTGTGCCCAAGTGTAATACTGGCTAGTCTCTCATGTTATTTTAACAGCTATATCTTTTGTCATTTACTTTAATTTGTATCCAAGTGTAATACTGGCTAGTCTCTGATGTTATTTTACCAGTTATATCTTTTGTCGGTTACTTTAATTTGTGTCCAAGTGTAATACTGGCTAGTCTCTCATGTTATTTTTTAACAGCTATATCTTTTGTCATTTACTTTAATTTGTATCCAAGTGTAATACTGGCTAGTCTCTGATGTTATTTTACCAGCTATATCTTTTGTCAGTTACTTTAATTTGTGTCCAAGTGTAATACAGGCTAGTCTCTGATGTTATTTTAACAGCTATATCTTTTGTCAGTTACTTTAATTTGTGTCCAAGTGTAATACTGGCTAGTCTCTCATGTTATTTCCACAGCTATATCTTTTGTCAGTTACTTTAATTTGTGAGCAAGTGTAATACTGGCTAGTGTCTCATGTTATTTTAACAGCTATATCTTTGTCAGTTTCTTTAATTTGTGTCCAAGTGTAATACTGGCTAGTCTCTCATGTTATTTTAACAGCTATATCTTTTGTCATTTACTTTAATTTGTATCCAAGTGTAATAGTACTGGCTAGTCTCTGATGTTATTTTAACAGCTATATATTTTGTCGGTTACTTTAATTTGTGTCCAAGTGTAATACTGGCTTGTCTCTCATGTTATTTTAACAGCTATATCTTTTGTCATTTACTTTAATTTGTGTCCAAGTGTAATACTGGCTAGTCTCTGATGTTTTTTTACCAGCTATATCTTTTGTCGGTTACTTTAATTTGTGTCCAAGTGTAATACTGGCTAGTCTCTCATGTTATTTTAACAGCTATATCTTTTGTCATTTACTTTAATTTGTGTCCAAGTGTAATACTGGCTAGTCTCTGATGTTATTTTAACAGCTATATCTTTTGTCAGTTACTTTAATTTGTGTCCAAGTGTAATACTGACTAGTCTCTGATGTTATTTTAACAGCTATATCTTTTGTCAGTTACTTTAATTTGTGCCCAAGTGTAATACTGGCTAGTCTCTGATGTTATTTTACCAGCTATATCTTTTGTCAGTTACTTTAATTTGTGTCCAAGTGTAATACTGGCTAGTCTCTCATGTTATTTCCACAGCTATATCTTTTGTCAGTTACTTTAATTTGTGACCAAGTGTAATACTGGCTAGTGTCTCATGTTATTTTAACAGCTATATCTTTGTCAGTTACTTTAATTTGTGTCCAAGTGTAATACTGGCTAGTCTCTCATGTTATTTTAACAGCTATATCTTTTGTCATTTACTTTAATTTGTATCCAAGTGTAATACTGGCTAGTCTCTGATGTTATTTTACCAGCTATATCTTTTGTCGGTTACTTTAATTTGTGTCCAAGTGTAATACTGGCTAGTCTCTCATGTTATTTTAACAGCTATATCTTTTGTCGGTTACTTTAATTTGTGTCCAAGTGTAATACTGGCTAGTCTCTCATGTTATTTTAACAGCTATATCTTTTGTCATTTACTTTAATTTGTATCCAAGTGTAATACTGGCTAGTCTCTGATGTTATTTTACCAGTTATATCTTTTGTCCGTTACTTTAATTTGTGTCCAAGTGTAATACTGGCTAGTCTCTCATGTTATTTTAACAGCTATATCTTTTGTCATTTACTTTAATTTGTATCCAAGTGTAATACTGGCTTGTCTCTGATGTTATTTTACCAGCTATATCTTTTGTCAGTTACTTTAATTTGTGTCCCAAGTACAATACTGGCTAGTCTCTGATGTTATTTTAACAGCTATATCTTTTGTCAGTCACTTTAAGTTGTGTCCAAGTGTAATACTGGCTAGTCTCTCATGTTATTTTACCAGCTATATCTTTTGTCAGTCACTTTAATTTGTATCCAAGTGTAATACTGGCTAGTCTCTGATGTTATTTTACCAGCTATATCTTTTGTCAGCTACTTTAATTTGTGTCCAAGTGTAATACTGGCTAGTCTCTGATGTTATTTTAACAGCTATATCTTTTGTCAGTCACTTTAATTTGTGTCCAAGTGTAATACTGGCTAGTCTCTCATGTTATTTTACCAGCTATATCTTTTGTCAGTCATTTTAATTTGTGTCCAAGTGTAATACTGGCTAGTCTCTCATGTTATTTTAACAGCTATATCTTTTGTCGGTTACTTTAATTTGTGCCCAAGTGTAATACTGGCTAGTCTCTCATGTTATTTTAACAGCTATATCTTTTGTCATTTACTTTAATTTGTATCCAAGTGTAATACTGGCTAGTCTCTGATGTTATTTTACCAGTTATATCTTTTGTCGGTTACTTTAATTTGTGTCCAAGTGTAATACTGGCTAGTCTCTCATGTTATTTTTTAACAGCTATATCTTTTGTCATTTACTTTAATTTGTATCCAAGTGTAATACTGGCTAGTCTCTGATGTTATTTTACCAGCTATATCTTTTGTCAGTTACTTTAATTTGTGTCCAAGTGTAATACAGGCTAGTCTCTGATGTTATTTTACCAGCTATATCTTTTGTCAGTTACTTTAATTTGTGTCCAAGTGTAATACTGGCTAGTCTCTCATGTTATTTCCACAGCTATATCTTTTGTCAGTTACTTTAATTTGTGACCAAGTGTAATACTGGCTAGTGTCTCATGTTATTTTAACAGCTATATCTTTGGCAGTTACTTTAATTTGTGTCCAAGTGTAATACTGGCTAGTCTCTCATGTTATTTTAACAGCTATATCTTTTGTCATTTACTTTAATTTGTATCCAAGTGTAATACTGGCTAGTCTCTGATGTTATTTTACCAGCTATATCTTTTGTCGGTTACTTTAATTTGTGTCCAAGTGTAATACTGGCTAGTCTCTCATGTTATTTTAACAGCTATATCTTTTGTCGGTTACTTTAATTTGTGTCCAAGTGTAATACTGGCTAGTCTCTCATGTTATTTTAACAGCTATATCTTTTGTCATTTACTTTAATTTGTATCCAAGTGTAACACTGGCTAGTCTCTGATGTTATTTTACCAGTTATATCTTTTGTCCGTTACTTTAATTTGTGTCCAAGTGTAATACTGGCTAGTGTCTCATGTTATTTTAACAGCTATATCTTTTGTCATTTACTTTAATTTGTATCCAAGTGTAATACTGGCTTGTCTCTGATGTTATTTTACCAGCTATATCTTTTGTCAGTTACTTTAATTTGTGTCCCAAGTACAATACTGGCTAGTCTCTGATGTTATTTTAACAGCTATATCTTTTGTCAGTCACTTTAAGTTGTGTCCAAGTGTAATACTGGCTAGTCTCTCATGTTATTTTACCAGCTATATCTTTTGTCAGTCACTTTAATTTGTATCCAAGTGTAATACTGGCTAGTCTCTGATGTTATTTTACCAGCTATATCTTTTGTCAGCTACTTTAATTTGTGTCCAAGTGTAATACTGGCTAGTCTCTCATGTTATTTTAACAGCTATATCTTTTGTCAGTCACTTTAATTTGTGTCCAAGTGTAATACTGGCTAGTCTCTCATGTTATTTTACCAGCTATATCTTTTGTCAGTCATTTTAATTTGTGTCCAAGTGTAATACTGGCTAGTCTCTCATGTTATTTTAACAGCTATATCTTTTGTCGGTTACTTTAATTTGTGCCCAAGTGTAATACTGGCTAGTCTCTCATGTTATTTTAACAGCTATATCTTTTGTCATTTACTTTAATTTGTATCCAAGTGTAATACTGGCTAGTCTCTGATGTTATTTTACCAGTTATATCTTTTGTCGGTTACTTTAATTTGTGTCCAAGTGTAATACTGGCTAGTCTCTCATGTTATTTTTTAACAGCTATATCTTTTGTCATTTACTTTAATTTGTATCCAAGTGTAATACTGGCTAGTCTCTGATGTTATTTTACCAGCTATATCTTTTGTCAGTTACTTTAATTTGTGTCCAAGTGTAATACAGGCTAGTCTCTGATGTTATTTTAACAGCTATATCTTTGTCAGTTTCTTTAATTTGTGTCCAAGTGTAATACTGGCTAGTCTCTCATGTTATTTTAACAGCTATATCTTTTGTCATTTACTTTAATTTGTATCCAAGTGTAATAGTACTGGCTAGTCTCTGATGTTATTTTAACAGCTATATATTTTGTCGGTTACTTTAATTTGTGTCCAAGTGTAATACTGGCTTGTCTCTCATGTTATTTTAACAGCTATATCTTTTGTCATTTACTTTAATTTGTGTCCAAGTGTAATACTGGCTAGTCTCTGATGTTATTTTAACAGCTATATCTTTTGTCAGTTACTTTAATTTGTGTCCAAGTGTAATACTGGCTAGTCTCTCATGTTATTTTAACAGTTATATCGTTTGTCAGTTACTTTAATTTGTGTCCAAGTGTAATACTGGCTAGTCTCTGATGTTATTTTAACAGCTATATCTTTTGTCAGTTACTTTAATTTGTGTCCAAGTGTAATACTGGCTAGTCTCTCATGTTATTTCCACAGCTATATCTTTTGTCAGTTACTTTAATTTGTGACCAAGTGTAATACTGGCTAGTGTCTCATGTTATTTTACCAGCTATATCTTTTGTCGGTTACTTTAATTTGTGTCCAAGTGTAATACTGGCTAGTCTCTCATGTTATTTTAACAGCTATATCTTTTGTCATTTACTTTAATTTGTATCCAAGTGTAATACTGGCTAGTCTCTGATGTTATTTTACCAGCTATATGTTTTGTCGGTTAATTTAATTTGTGTCCAAGTGTAATACTGGCTAGTCTCTCATGTTATTTTAACAGCTGTATCTTTTGTTATATACTTTAATTTGTGTCCAAGTGTAATAATGGCTAGTCTCTGATGTTATTTTTCCAGCTATATCTTTTGTCGGTTACTTTAATTTGTGTCCAAGTGTAATACTGGCTAGTCTCTCATGTTATTTTAACAGCTATATCTTTTGTCATTTACTTTAATTTGTATCCAAGTGTAATACTGGCTAGTCTCTCATGTTATTTTACCAGCTATATCTTTTGTCAGTTACTTTAATTTGTGTCCAAGTGTAATACAGGCTAGTCTCTCATGTTATTTTAACAGCTATATCTTTTGTCGGTTACTTTAATTTGTGTCCAAGTGTAATACTGGCTAGTCTCTCATGTTATTTTAACAGCTATATCTTTTGTCATTTACTTTAATTTGTGTCCAAGTGTAATACTGGCTAGTCTCTGATGTTATTTTACCAGCTATATCTTTTGTCGGTTACTTTAATTTGTGTCCAAGTGTAATACTGGCTAGTCTCTCATGTAATTTTAACAGCTATATCTTTTGTCATTTACTTTAATTTGTATCCAAGTGTAATACTGGCTTGTCTCTCATGTTATTTTAACAGCTATATCTTTTGTCAGTTACTTTAATTTGTGTCCAAGTGTAATACTGACTAGTCTCTGATGTTATTTTAACAGCTATATCTTTTGTCAGTTACTTTAATTTGTGCCCAAGTGTAATACTGGCTAGTCTCTCATGTTTTTTTAACAGTTATATCGTTTGTCAGTTACTTTAATTTGTGTCCAAGTGTAATACTGGCTAGTCTCTCATGTTATTTTAACAGCTATATCTTTTGTCAGTTACTTTAATTTGTGTCCAAGTGTAATACTGGCTAGTCTCTCATGTTATTTCCACAGCTATATCTTTTGTCAGTTACTTTAATTTGTGACCAAGTGTAATACTGGCTAGTCTCTCATGTTATTTTAACAGCTATATCTTTTGTCATTTACTTTAATTTGTATCCAAGTGTAATACTGGCTAGTCTCTGATGTTATTTTACCAGCTATATCTTTTGTCGGTTACTTTAATTTGTGTCCAAGTGTAATACTGGCTAGTCTCTGATGTTATTTTAACAGCTATATCTTTTGTCATTTACTTTAATTTGTATCCAAGTGTAATACTGGCTAGTCTCTGATGTTATTTTACCAGTTATATCTTTTGTCCGTTACTTTAATTTGTGTCCAAGTGTAATACTGGCTAGTCTCTCATGTTATTTTAACAGCTATATCTTTTGTCATTTACTTTAATTTGTATCCAAGTGTAATACTGGCTTGTCTCTGATGTTATTTTACCAGCTATATCTTTTGTCAGTTACTTTAATTTGTGTCCCAAGTACAATACTGGCTAGTCTCTGATGTTATTTTAACAGCTATATCTTTTGTCAGTCACTTTAAGTTGTGTCCAAGTGTAATACTGGCTAGTCTCTCATGTTATTTTACCAGCTATATCTTTTGTCAGTCACTTTAATTTGTATCCAAGTGTAATACTGGCTAGTCTCTGATGTTATTTTACCAGCTATATCTTTTGTCAGCTACTTTAATTTGTGTCCAAGTGTAATACTGGCTAGTCTCTCATGTTATTTTAACAGCTATATCTTTTGTCAGTCACTTTAATTTGTGTCCAAGTGTAATACTGGCTAGTCTCTCATGTTATTTTACCAGCTATATCTTTTGTCAGTCATTTTAATTTGTGTCCAAGTGTAATACTGGCTAGTCTCTCATGTTATTTTAACAGCTATATCTTTTGTCGGTTACTTTAATTTGTGTCCAAGTGTAATACTGGCTAGTCTCTCATGTTATTTTAACAGCTATATCTTTTGTCATTTACTTTAATTTGTATCCAAGTGTAATACTGGCTAGTCTCTGATGTTATTTTACCAGTTATATCTTTTGTCGGTTACTTTAATTTGTGTCCAAGTGTAATACTGGCTAGTCTCTCATGTTATTTTTTAACAGCTATATCTTTTGTCATTTACTTTAATTTGTATCCAAGTGTAATACTGGCTAGTCTCTGATGTTATTTTACCAGCTATATCTTTTGTCAGTTACTTTAATTTGTGTCCAAGTGTAATACAGGCTAGTCTCTGATGTTATTTTAACAGCTATATCTTTTGTCAGTTACTTTAATTTGTGTCCAAGTGTAATACTGGCTAGTCTCTCATGTTATTTCCACAGCTATATCTTTTGTCAGTTACTTTAATTTGTGAGCAAGTGTAATACTGGCAAGTGTCTCATGTTATTTTAACAGCTATATCTTTGTCAGTTACTTTAATTTGTGTCCAAGTGTAATACTGGCTAGTCTCTCATGTTATTTTAACAGCTATATCTTTTGTCATTTACTTTAATTTGTATCCAAGTGTAATAGTACTGGCTAGTCTCTGATGTTATTTTAACAGCTATATATTTTGTCGGTTACTTTAATTTGTGTCCAAGTGTAATACTGGCTTGTCTCTCATGTTATTTTAACAGCTATATCTTTTGTCATTTACTTTAATTTGTGTCCAAGTGTAATACTGGCTAGTCTCTGATGTTTTTTTACCAGCTATATCTTTTGTCGGTTACTTTAATTTGTGTCCAAGTGTAATACTGGCTAGTCTCTCATGTTATTTTAACAGCTATATCTTTTGTCATTTACTTTAATTTGTATCCAAGTGTAATACTGGCTAGTCTCTGATGTTATTTTAACAGCTATATCTTTTGTCGGTTACTTTAATTTGTGTCCAAGTGTAATACTGGCTAGTCTCTGATGTTATTTTAACAGCTATATCTTTTGTCGGTTACTTTAATTTGTGTCCAAGTGTAATACTGGCTAGTCTCTCATGTTATTTTAACAGCTATATCTTTTGTCATTTACTTTAATTTGTATCCAAGTGTAATACTGGCTAGTCTCTGATGTTATTTTACCAGCAATATCTTTTGTCGGTTACTTTAATTTGTGTCCAAGTGTAATACTGGCTAGTCTCTCATGTTATTTTAACAGCTATATCTTTTGTCAGTTACTTTAATTTGTGTCCAAGTGTAATACTGGCTAGTCTCTCATGTTATTTCCACAGCTATATCTTTTGTCAGTTACTTTAATTTGTGACCAAGTGTAATACTGGCTAGTGTCTCATGTTATTTTAACAGCTATATCTTTGTCAGTTACTTTAATTTGTGTCCAAGTGTAATACTGGCTAGTCTCTCATGTTATTTTAACAGCTATATCTTTTGTCATTTACTTTAATTTGTATCCAAGTGTAATACTGGCTAGTCTCTGATGTTATTTTACCAGCTATATCTTTTGTCGGTTACTTTAATTTGTGTCCAAGTGTAATACTGGCTAGTCTCTCATGTTATTTTAACAGCTATATCTTTTGTCGGTTACTTTAATTTGTGTCCAAGTGTAATACTGGCTAGTCTCTCATGTTATTTTAACAGCTATATCTTTTGTCATTTACTTTAATTTGTATCCAAGTGTAATACTGGCTAGTCTCTGATGTTATTTTACCAGTTATATCTTTTGTCCGTTACTTTAATTTGTGTCCAAGTGTAATACTGGCTAGTCTCTCATGTTATTTTAACAGCTATATCTTTTGTCATTTACTTTAATTTGTATCCAAGTGTAATACTGGCTTGTCTCTGATGTTATTTTACCAGCTATATCTTTTGTCAGTCACTTTAAGTTGTGTCCAAGTGTAATACTGGCTAGTCTCTGATGTTATTTTAACAGCTATATCTTTTGTCAGTCACTTTAAGTTGTGTCCAAGTGTAATACTGGCTAGTCTCTCATGTTATTTTACCAGCTATATCTTTTGTCAGTCACTTTAATTTGTATCCAAGTGTAATACTGGCTAGTCTCTGATGTTATTTTACCAGCTATATCTTTTGTCAGCTACTTTAATTTGTGTCCAAGTGTAATACTGGCTAGTCTCTGATGTTATTTTAACAGCTATATCTTTTGTCAGTCACTTTAATTTGTGTCCAAGTGTAATACTGGCTAGTCTCTCATGTTATTTTACCAGCTATATCTTTTGTCAGTCATTTTAATTTGTGTCCAAGTGTAATACTGGCTAGTCTCTCATGTTATTTTAACAGCTATATCTTTTGTCGGTTACTTTAATTTGTGTCCAAGTGTAATACTGGCTAGTCTCTCATGTTATTTTAACAGCTATATCTTTTGTCATTTACTTTAATTTGTATCCAAGTGTAATACTGGCTAGTCTCTGATGTTATTTTACCAGTTATATCTTTTGTCGGTTACTTTAATTTGTGTCCAAGTGTAATACTGGCTAGTCTCTCATGTTATTTTTTAACAGCTATATCTTTTGTCATTTACTCTAATTTGTATCCAAGTGTAATACTGGCTAGTCTCTGATGTTATTTTACCAGCTATATCTTTTGTCAGTTACTTTAATTTGTGTCCAAGTGTAATACAGGCTAGTCTCTGATGTTATTTTAACAGCTATATCTTTTGTCAGTTACTTTAATTTGTGTCCAAGTGTAATACTGGCTAGTCTCTCATGTTATTTCCACAGCTATATCTTTTGTCAGTTACTTTAATTTGTGAGCAAGTGTAATACTGGCTAGTGTCTCATGTTATTTTAACAGCTATATCTTTTGTCATTTACTTTAATTTGTATCCAAGTGTAATAGTACTGGCTAGTCTCTGATGTTATTTTAACAGCTATATATTTTGTCGGTTACTTTAATTTGTGTCCAAGTGTAATACTGGCTTGTCTCTCATGTTATTTTAACAGCTATATCTTTTGTCATTTACTTTAATTTGTGTCCAAGTGTAATACTGGCTAGTCTCTGATGTTTTTTTACCAGCTATATCTTTTGTCGGTTACTTTAATTTGTGTCCAAGTGTAATACTGGCTAGTCTCTCATGTTATTTTAACAGCTATATCTTTTGTCATTTACTTTAATTTGTATCCAAGTGTAATACTGGCTAGTCTCTGATGTTATTTTACCAGCTATATCTTTTGTCGGTTACTTTAATTTGTGTCCAAGTGTAATACTGGCTAGTCTCTGATGTTATTTTAACAGCTATATCTTTTGTCGGTTACTTTAATTTGTGTCCAAGTGTAATACTGGCTAGTCTCTCATGTTATTTTAACAGCTATATCTTTTGTCATTTACTTTAATTTGTATCCAAGTGTAATACTGGCTAGTCTCTGATGTTATTTTACCAGCAATATCTTTTGTCGGTTACTTTAATTTGTGTCCAAGTGTAATACTGGCTAGTCTCTCATGTTATTTTAACAGCTATATCTTTTGTCATTTACTTTAATTTGTATCCAAGTGTAATACTGGCTAGTCTCTGATGTTATTTTACCAGCTATATCTTTTGTCAGTTACTTTAATTTGTGTCCAAGTGTAATACTGGCTAGTCTCTGATGTTATTTTAACAGCTATATCTTTTGTCAGTTACTTTAATTTGTGTCCAAGTGTAATACTGGCTAGTCTCTGATGTTATTTTAACAGCTATATCTTTTGTCAGTTACTTTAATTTGTCCCCAAGTGTAATACTGGCTAGTCTCTCATGTTATTTTAACAGTTATATCGTTTGTCAGTTACTTTAATTTGTGTCCAAGTGTAATACTGGCTAGTCTCTGATGTTATTTTAACAGCTATATCTTTTGTCAGTTACTTTAATTTGTGTCCAAGTGTAATACTGGCTAGTCTCTCATGTTATTTCCACAGCTATATCTTTTGTCAGTTACTTTAATTTGTGACCAAGTGTAATACTGGCTAGTGTCTCATGTTATTTTACCAGCTATATCTTTTGTCATTTACTTTAATTTGTATCCAAGTGTAATACTGACTAGTCTCTGATGTTATTTTACCAGCTATATGTTTTGTCGGTTAATTTAATTTGTGTCCAAGTGTAATACTGGCTAGTCTCTCATGTTATTTTAACAGCTATATCTTTAGTCATTTACTTTAATTTGTGTCCAAGTGTAATACTGGCTAGTCTCTCATGTTATTTTACCAGCTATATGTTTTGTCGGTTAATTTAATTTGTGTCCAAGTGTAATACTGGCTAGTCTCTCATGTTATTTTAACAGCTATATCTTGAGTCATTTACTTTAATTTGTATCCAAGTGTAATACTGGCTAGTCTCTGATGTTATTTTACCAGCTATATCTTTTGTCAGTTACTATAATTTGTGTCCAAGTGTAATACAGGCTAGTCTCTGATGTTATTTTAACAGCTATATCTTTTGTCAGTTACTTTAATTTGTGTCCAAGTGTAATACTGGCTAGTCTCTCATGTTATTTCCACAGCTATATCTTTTGTCAGTTACTTTAATTTGTGAGCAAGTGTAATACTGGCTAGTGTCTCATGTTATTTTAACAGCTATATCTTTGTCAGTTACTTTAATTTGTGTCCAAGTGTAATACTGGCTAGTCTCTCATGTTATTTTAACAGCTATATCTTTTGTCATTTACTTTAATTTGTATCCAAGTGTAATAGTACTGGCTAGTCTCTGATGTTATTTTAACAGCTATATATTTTGTCGGTTACTTTAATTTGTGTCCAAGTGTAATACTGGCTTGTCTCTCATGTTATTTTAACAGCTATATCTTTTGTCATTTACTTTAATTTCTGTCCAAGTGTAATACTGGCTAGTCTCTGATGTTTTTTTACCAGCTATATCTTTTGTCGGTTACTTTAATTTGTGTCCAAGTGTAATACTGGCTAGTCTCTCATGTTATTTTAACAGCTATATCTTTTGTCATTTACTTTAATTTGTATCCAAGTGTAATACTGGCTAGTCTCTGATGTTATTTTAACAGCTATATCTTTTGTCGGTTACTTTAATTTGTGTCCAAGTGTAATACTGGCTAGTCTCTCATGTTATTTTAACAGCTATATCTTTTGTCATTTACTTTAATTTGTATCCAAGTGTAATACTGGCTAGTCTCTGATGTTATTTTATCAGCAATATCTTTTGTCGGTTACTTTAATTTGTGTCCAAGTGTAATACTGGCTAGTCTCTCATGTTATTTTAACAGCTATATCTTTTGTCATTTACTTTAATTTGTATCCAAGTGTAATACTGGATAGTCTCTGATGTTATTTTACCAGCTATATCTTTTGTCAGTTACTTTAATTTGTGTCCAAGTGTAATACTGGCTAGTCTCTGATGTTATTTTAACAGCTATATCTTTTGTCAGTTACTTTAATTTGTGTCCAAGTGTAATACTGGCTAGTCTCTGATGTTATTTTAACAGCTATATCTTTTTTCAGTTACTTTAATTTGTCCCCAAGTGTAATACTGGCTAGTCTCTCATGTTATTTTAACAGTTATATCGTTTGTCAGTTACTTTAATTTGTGTCCAAGTGTAATACTGGCTAGTCTCTGATGTTATTTTAACAGCTATATCTTTTGTCAGTTACTTTAATTTGTGTCCAAGTGTAATACTGGCTAGTCTCTCATGTTATTTCCACAGCTATATCTTTTGTCAGTTACTTTAATTTGTGACCAAGTGTAATACTGGCTAGTGTCTCATGTTATTTTACCAGCTATATCTTTTGTCATTTACTTTAATTTGTATCCAAGTGTAATACTGGCTAGTCTCTGATGTTATTTTACCAGCTATATCTTTTGTCAGTTACTTTAATTTGTGTCCAAGTGTAATACTGGCTAGTCTCTGATGTTATTTTAACAGCTATATCTTTTGTCAGTTACTTTAATTTGTGTCCAAGTGTAATACTGGCTAGTCTCTGATGTTATTTTAACAGCTATATCTTTTGTCAGTTACTTTAATTTGTCCCCAAGTGTAATACTGGCTAGTCTCTCATGTTATTTTAACAGTTATATCGTTTGTCAGTTACTTTAATTTGTGTCCAAGTGTAATACTGGCTAGTCTCTGATGTTATTTTAACAGCTATATCTTTTGTCAGTTACTTTAATTTGTGTCCAAGTGTAATACTGGCTAGTCTCTCATGTTATTTCCACAGCTATATCTTTTGTCAGTTACTTTAATTTGTGACCAAGTGTAATACTGGCTAGTGTCTCATGTTATTTTACCAGCTATATCTTTTGTCATTTACTTTAATTTGTATCCAAGTGTAATACTGACTAGTCTCTGATGTTATTTTACCAGCTATATGTTTTGTCGGTTAATTTAATTTGTGTCCAAGTGTAATACTGGCTAGTCTCTCATGTTATTTTAACAGCTATATCTTTAGTCATTTACTTTAATTTGTGTCCAAGTGTAATACTGGCTAGTCTCTCATGTTATTTTACCAGCTATATGTTTTGTCGGTTAATTTAATTTGTGTCCAAGTGTAATACTGGCTAGTCTCTCATGTTATTTTAACAGCTATATCTTGAGTCATTTACTTTAATTTGTATCCAAGTGTAATACTGGCTAGTCTCTGATGTTATTTTACCAGCTATATCTTTTGTCAGTTACTATAATTTGTGTCCAAGTGTAATACAGGCTAGTCTCTGATGTTATTTTAACAGCTATATCTTTTGTCAGTTACTTTAATTTGTGTCCAAGTGTAATACTGGCTAGTCTCTCATGTTATTTCCACAGCTATATCTTTTGTCAGTTACTTTAATTTGTGAGCAAGTGTAATACTGGCTAGTGTCTCATGTTATTTTAACAGCTATATCTTTGTCAGTTACTTTAATTTGTGTCCAAGTGTAATACTGGCTAGTCTCTCATGTTATTTTAACAGCTATATCTTTTGTCATTTACTTTAATTTGTATCCAAGTGTAATAGTACTGGCTAGTCTCTGATGTTATTTTAACAGCTATATATTTTGTCGGTTACTTTAATTTGTGTCCAAGTGTAATACTGGCTTGTCTCTCATGTTATTTTAACAGCTATATCTTTTGTCATTTACTTTAATTTCTGTCCAAGTGTAATACTGGCTAGTCTCTGATGTTTTTTTACCAGCTATATCTTTTGTCGGTTACTTTAATTTGTGTCCAAGTGTAATACTGGCTAGTCTCTCATGTTATTTTAACAGCTATATCTTTTGTCATTTACTTTAATTTGTATCCAAGTGTAATACTGGCTAGTCTCTGATGTTATTTTAACAGCTATATCTTTTGTCGGTTACTTTAATTTGTGTCCAAGTGTAATACTGGCTAGTCTCTCATGTTATTTTAACAGCTATATCTTTTGTCATTTACTTTAATTTGTATCCAAGTGTAATACTGGCTAGTCTCTGATGTTATTTTATCAGCAATATCTTTTGTCGGTTACTTTAATTTGTGTCCAAGTGTAATACTGGCTAGTCTCTCATGTTATTTTAACAGCTATATCTTTTGTCATTTACTTTAATTTGTATCCAAGTGTAATACTGGCTAGTCTCTGATGTTATTTTACCAGCTATATCTTTTGTCAGTTACTTTAATTTGTGTCCAAGTGTAATACTGGCTAGTCTCTGATGTTATTTTAACAGCTATATCTTTTGTCAGTTACTTTAATTTGTGTCCAAGTGTAATACTGGCTAGTCTCTGATGTTATTTTAACAGCTATATCTTTTTTCAGTTACTTTAATTTGTCCCCAAGTGTAATACTGGCTAGTCTCTCATGTTATTTTAACAGTTATATCGTTTGTCAGTTACTTTAATTTGTGTCCAAGTGTAATACTGGCTAGTCTCTGATGTTATTTTAACAGCTATATCTTTTGTCAGTTACTTTAATTTGTGTCCAAGTGTAATACTGGCTAGTCTCTCATGTTATTTCCACAGCTATATCTTTTGTCAGTTACTTTAATTTGTGACCAAGTGTAATACTGGCTAGTGTCTCATGTTATTTTACCAGCTATATCTTTTGTCATTTACTTTAATTTGTATCCAAGTGTAATACTGACTAGTCTCTGATGTTATTTTACCAGCTATATGTTTTGTCGGTTAATTTAATTTGTGTCCAAGTGTAATACTGGCTAGTCTCTCATGTTATTTTAACAGCTATATCTTTAGTCATTTACTTTAATTTGTGTCCAAGTGTAATACTGGCTAGTCTCTGATGTTATTTTACCAGCTATATGTTTTGTCGGTTAATTTAATTTGTGTCCAAGTGTAATACTGGCTAGTCTCTCATGTTATTTTAACAGCTATATCTTGAGTCATTTACTTTAATTTGTATCCAAGTGTAATACTGGCTAGTCTCTGATGTTATTTTACCAGCTATATCTTTTGTCAGTTACTTTAATTTGTGTCCAAGTGTAATACAGGCTAGTCTCTGATGTTATTTTAACAGCTATATCTTTTGTCAGTTACTTTAATTTGTGTCCAAGTGTAATACTGGCTAGTCTCTCATGTTATTTCCACAGCTATATCTTTTGTCAGTTACTTTAATTTGTGAGCAAGTGTAATACTGGCTAGTGTCTCATGTTATTTTAACAGCTATATCTTTGTCAGTTACTTTAATTTGTGTCCAAGTGTAATACTGGCTAGTCTCTCATGTTATTTTAACAGCTATATCTTTTGTCATTTACTTTAATTTGTATCCAAGTGTAATAGTACTGGCTAGTCTCTGATGTTATTTTAACAGCTATATATTTTGTCGGTTACTTTAATTTGTGTCCAAGTGTAATACTGGCTTGTCTCTCATGTTATTTTAACAGCTATATCTTTTGTCATTTACTTTAATTTGTGTCCAAGTGTAATACTGGCTAGTCTCTGATGTTTTTTTACCAGCTATATCTTTTGTCGGTTACTTTAATTTGTGTCCAAGTGTAATACTGGCTAGTCTCTCATGTTATTTCCACAGCTATATCTTTTGTCATTTACTTTAATTTGTATCCAAGTGTAATACTGGCTAGTCTCTGATGTTATTTTACCAGCTATATCTTTTGTCGGTTACTTTAATTTGTGTCCAAGTGTAATACTGGCTAGTCTCTGATGTTATTTTAACAGCTATATCTTTTGTCGGTTACTTTAATTTGTGTCCAAGTGTAATACTGGCTAGTCTCTCATGTTATTTTAACAGCTATATCTTTTGTCATTTACTTTAATTTGTATCCAAGTGTAATACTGGCTAGTCTCTGATGTTATTTTACCAGCAATATCTTTTGTCGGTTACTTTAATTTGTGTCCAAGTGTAATACTGGCTAGTCTCTCATGTTATTTTAACAGCTATATCTTTTGTCATTTACTTTAATTTGTATCCAAGTGTAATACTGGCTAGTCTCTGATGTTCTTTTACCAGCTATATCTTTTGTCAGTTACTTTAATTTGTGTCCAAGTGTAATACTGGCTAGTCTCTGATGTTATTTTAACAGCTATATCTTTTGTCAGTTACTTTAATTTGTGTCCAAGTGTAATACTGGCTAGTCTCTGATGTTATTTTAACAGCTATATCTTTTGTCAGTTACTTTAATTTGTCCCCAAGTGTAATACTGGCTAGTCTCTCATGTTATTTTAACAGTTATATCGTTTGTCAGTTACTTTAATTTGTGTCCAAGTGTAATACTGGCTAGTCTCTGATGTTATTTTAACAGCTATATCTTTTGTCAGTTACTTTAATTTGTGTCCAAGTGTAATACTGGCTAGTCTCTCATGTTATTTCCACAGCTATATCTTTTGTCAGTTACTTTAATTTGTGACCAAGTGTAATACTGGCTAGTGTCTCATGTTATTTTACCAGCTATATCTTTTGTCATTTACTTTAATTTGTATCCAAGTGTAATACTGGCTAGTCTCTGATGTTATTTTACCAGCTATATGTTTTGTCGGTTAATTTAATTTGTGTCCAAGTGTAATACTGGCTAGTCTCTCATGTTATTTTAACAGCTATATCTTTAGTCATTTACTTTAATTTGTGTCCAAGTGTAATACTGGCTAGTCTCTGATGTTATTTTACCAGCTATATGTTTTGTCGGTTAATTTAATTTGTGTCCAAGTGTAATACTGGCTAGTCTCTCATGTTATTTTAACAGCTATATCTTGAGTCATTTACTTTAATTTGTATCCAAGTGTAATACTGGCTAGTCTCTGATGTTATTTTATCAGCTATATCTTTTGTCAGTTACTTTAATTTGTGACCAAGTGTAATACTGGCTAGTGTCTCATGTTATTTTAACAGCTATATCTTTGTCAGTTACTTTAATTTGTGTCCAAGTGTAATACTGGCTAGTCTCTCATGTTATTTTAACAGCTATATCTTTTGTCATTTACTTTAATTTCTATCCAAGTGTAATAGTACTGGCTAGTCTCTGATGTTATTTTAACAGCTATGTATTTTGTCGGTTACTTTAATTTGTGTCCAAGTGTAATACTGGCTAGTCTCTCATGTTATTTTAACAGCTATATCTTTTGTCATTTGCTTTAATTTGTGTCCAAGTGTAATACTGTCTAGTCTCTGATGTTATTTTAACAGCTATATCTTTTGTCGGTTACTTTAATTTGTGTCCAAGTGTAATACTGGCTAGTCTCTCATGTTATTTTAACAGCTATATCTTTAGTCATTTACTTTAATTTGTATCCAAGTGTAATACTGGCTAGTCTCTGATGTTATTTTACCAGCTATATCTTTTGTCGGTTACTTTAATTTGTGTCCAAGTGTAATACTGGCTAGTCTCTCATGTTATTTTAACAGCTATATCTTTTGTCGGTTACTTTAATTTGTGTCCAAGTGTAATACTGGCTAGTCTCTCATGTTATTTTAACAGCTATATCTTTTGTCAGTTACTTTAATTTGTGTCCAAGTGTAATACTGGCTAGTCTCTGATGTTATTTTACCAGCTATATCTTTTGTCGGTTACTTTAATTTGTGTCCAAGTGTAATACTGGCTAGTCTCTCATGTTATTTTAACAGCTATATCTTTTGTCATTTACTTTAATTTGTATCCAAGTGTAATACTGGCTAGTCTCTGATGTTATTTTACCAGCTATATCTTTTGTCGGTTACTTTAATTTGTGTCCAAGTGTAATACTGGCTAGTCTCTGATGTTATTTTACCAGCTATATCTTTTGTCGGTTACTTTAATTTGTGTCCAAGTGTAATACTGGCTAGTCTCTCATGTTATTTTAACAGCTATATCTTTTGTCATTTACTTTAATTTGTATCCAAGTGTAATACTGGCTAGTCTCTGATGTTATTTTACCAGTTATATCTGTTGTCGGTTACTTTAATTTGTGTCCAAGTGTAATACTGGCTAGTCTCTCATGTTATTTTTTAACAGCTATATCTTTTGTCATTTACTTTAATTTGTATCCAAGTGTAATACTGGCTAGTCTCTGATGTTATTTTACCAGCTATATCTTTTGTCAGTTACTTTAATTTGTGTCCAAGTGTAATACAGGCTAGTCTCTGATGTTATTTTAACAGCTATATCTTTTGTCAGTTACTTTAATTTGTGTCCAAGTGTAATACTGGCTAGTCTCTCATGTTATTTCCACAGCTATATCTTTTGTCAGTTACTTTAATTTGTGAGCAAGTGTAATACTGGCTAGTGTCTCATGTTATTTTAACAGCTATATCTTTGTCAGTTACTTTAATTTGTGTCCAAGTGTAATACTGGCTAGTCTCTGATGTTATTTTAACAGCTATATCTTTTGTCATTTACTTTAATTTGTATCCAAGTGTAATAGTACTGGCTAGTCTCTGATGTTATTTTAACAGCTATATATTTTGTCGGTTACTTTAATTTGTGTCCAAGTGTAATACTGGCTAGTCTCTGATGTTATTTTACCAGCTATATCTTTTGTCGGTTACTTTAATTTGTGTACAAGTGTAATACTGGCTAGTCTCTGATGTTATTTTAACAGCTATATCTTTTGTCATTTACTTTAATTTGTATCCAAGTGTAATACTGGCTAGTCTCTGATGTTATTTTACCAGCTATATCTTTTGTCGGTTACTTTAATTTGTCTCCAAGTGTAATACTGGCTAGTCTCTGATGTTATTTTAACAGCTATATCTTTTGTCGGTTACTTTAATTTGTGTCCAAGTGTAATACTGGCTAGTCTCTCATGTTATTTTAACAGCTATATCTTTTGTCATTTACTTTAATTTGTATCCAAGTGTAATACTGGCTAGTCTCTGATGTTATTTTACCAGCTATATCTTTTGTCGGTTACTTTAATTTGTGTCCAAGTGTAATACTGGCTAGTCTCTCATGTTATTTTAACAGCTATATCTTTTGTCATTTACTTTAATTTGTATCCAAGTGTAATACTGGCTAGTCTCTGATGTTATTTTACCAGCTATATCTTTTGTCAGTTACTTTAATTTGTGTCCAAGTGTAATACTGGCTAGTCTCTGATGTTATTTTAACAGCTATATCTTTTGTCAGTTACTTTAATTTGTGTCCAAGTGTAATACTGGCTAGTCTCTGATGTTATTTTAACAGCTATATCTTTTGTCAGTTACTTTAATTTGTGCCCAAGTGTAATACTGGCTAGTCTCTCATGTTATTTTAACAGTTATATCGTTTGTCAGTTACTTTAATTTGTGTCCAAGTGTAATACTGGCTAGTCTCTCATGTTATTTCCACAGCTATATCTTTTGTCAGTTACTTTAATTTGTGACCAAGTGTAATACTGGCTAGTGTCTCATGTTATTTTACCAGCTATATCTTTTGTCATTTACTTTAATTTGTATCCAAGTGTAATACTGACTAGTCTCTGATGTTATTTTACCAGCTATATGTTTTGTCGGTTAATTTAATTTGTGTCCAAGTGTAATACTGGCTAGTCTCTCATGTTATTTTAACAGCTATATCTTTAGTCATTTACTTTAATTTGTGTCCAAGTGTAATACTGGCTAGTCTCTGATGTTATTTTACCAGCTATATGTTTTGTCGGTTAATTTAATTTGTGTCCAAGTGTAATACTGGCTAGTCTCTCATGTTATTTTAACAGCTATATCTTGAGTCATTTACTTTAATTTGTATCCAAGTGTAATACTGGCTAGTCTCTGATGTTATTTTACCAGCTATATCTTTTGTCAGTTACTTTAATTTGTGTCCAAGTGTAATACAGGCTAGTCTCTGATGTTATTTTAACAGCTATATCTTTTGTCAGTTACTTTAATTTGTGTCCAAGTGTAATACTGGCTAGTCTCTCATGTTATTTCCACAGCTATATCTTTTGTCAGTTACTTTAATTTGTGAGCAAGTGTAATACTGGCTAGTGTCTCATGTTATTTTAACAGCTATATCTTTGTCAGTTACTTTAATTTGTGTCCAAGTGTAATACTGGCTAGTCTCTCATGTTATTTTAACAGCTATATCTTTTGTCATTTACTTTAATTTGTATCCAAGTGTAATAGTACTGGCTAGTCTCTGATGTTATTTTAACAGCTATATATTTTGTCGGTTACTTTAATTTGTGTCCAAGTGTAATACTGGCTTGTCTCTCATGTTATTTTAACAGCTATATCTTTTGTCATTTACTTTAATTTGTGTCCAAGTGTAATACTGGCTAGTCTCTGATGTTTTTTTACCAGCTATATCTTTTGTCGGTTACTTTAATTTGTGTCCAAGTGTAATACTGGCTAGTCTCTCATGTTATTTCCACAGCTATATCTTTTGTCATTTACTTTAATTTGTATCCAAGTGTAATACTGGCTAGTCTCTGATGTTATTTTACCAGCTATATCTTTTGTCGGTTACTTTAATTTGTGTCCAAGTGTAATACTGGCTAGTCTCTGATGTTATTTTAACAGCTATATCTTTTGTCGGTTACTTTAATTTGTGTCCAAGTGTAATACTGGCTAGTCTCTCATGTTATTTTAACAGCTATATCTTTTGTCATTTACTTTAATTTGTATCCAAGTGTAATACTGGCTAGTCTCTGATGTTATTTTACCAGCAATATCTTTTGTCGGTTACTTTAATTTGTGTCCAAGTGTAATACTGGCTAGTCTCTCATGTTATTTTAACAGCTATATCTTTTGTCATTTACTTTAATTTGTATCCAAGTGTAATACTGGCTAGTCTCTGATGTTCTTTTACCAGCTATATCTTTTGTCAGTTACTTTAATTTGTGTCCAAGTGTAATACTGGCTAGTCTCTGATGTTATTTTAACAGCTATATCTTTTGTCAGTTACTTTAATTTGTGTCCAAGTGTAATACTGGCTAGTCTCTGATGTTATTTTAACAGCTATATCTTTTGTCAGTTACTTTAATTTGTCCCCAAGTGTAATACTGGCTAGTCTCTCATGTTATTTTAACAGTTATATCGTTTGTCAGTTACTTTAATTTGTGTCCAAGTGTAATACTGGCTAGTCTCTGATGTTATTTTAACAGCTATATCTTTTGTCAGTTACTTTAATTTGTGTCCAAGTGTAATACTGGCTAGTCTCTCATGTTATTTCCACAGCTATATCTTTTGTCAGTTACTTTAATTTGTGACCAAGTGTAATACTGGCTAGTGTCTCATGTTATTTTACCAGCTATATCTTTTGTCATTTACTTTAATTTGTATCCAAGTGTAATACTGGCTAGTCTCTGATGTTATTTTACCAGCTATATGTTTTGTCGGTTAATTTAATTTGTGTCCAAGTGTAATACTGGCTAGTCTCTCATGTTATTTTAACAGCTATATCTTTAGTCATTTACTTTAATTTGTGTCCAAGTGTAATACTGGCTAGTCTCTGATGTTATTTTACCAGCTATATGTTTTGTCGGTTAATTTAATTTGTGTCCAAGTGTAATACTGGCTAGTCTCTCATGTTATTTTAACAGCTATATCTTGAGTCATTTACTTTAATTTGTATCCAAGTGTAATACTGGCTAGTCTCTGATGTTATTTTATCAGCTATATCTTTTGTCAGTTACTTTAATTTGTGACCAAGTGTAATACTGGCTAGTGTCTCATGTTATTTTAACAGCTATATCTTTGTCAGTTACTTTAATTTGTGTCCAAGTGTAATACTGGCTAGTCTCTCATGTTATTTTAACAGCTATATCTTTTGTCATTTACTTTAATTTCTATCCAAGTGTAATAGTACTGGCTAGTCTCTGATGTTATTTTAACAGCTATGTATTTTGTCGGTTACTTTAATTTGTGTCCAAGTGTAATACTGGCTAGTCTCTCATGTTATTTTAACAGCTATATCTTTTGTCATTTGCTTTAATTTGTGTCCAAGTGTAATACTGTCTAGTCTCTGATGTTATTTTAACAGCTATATCTTTTGTCGGTTACTTTAATTTGTGTCCAAGTGTAATACTGGCTAGTCTCTCATGTTATTTTAACAGCTATATCTTTAGTCATTTACTTTAATTTGTATCCAAGTGTAATACTGGCTAGTCTCTGATGTTATTTTACCAGCTATATCTTTTGTCGGTTACTTTAATTTGTGTCCAAGTGTAATACTGGCTAGTCTCTCATGTTATTTTAACAGCTATATCTTTTGTCGGTTACTTTAATTTGTGTCCAAGTGTAATACTGGCTAGTCTCTCATGTTATTTTAACAGCTATATCTTTTGTCAGTTACTTTAATTTGTGTCCAAGTGTAATACTGGCTAGTCTCTGATGTTATTTTACCAGCTATATCTTTTGTCGGTTACTTTAATTTGTGTCCAAGTGTAATACTGGCTAGTCTCTCATGTTATTTTAACAGCTATATCTTTTGTCATTTACTTTAATTTGTATCCAAGTGTAATACTGGCTAGTCTCTGATGTTATTTTACCAGCTATATCTTTTGTCGGTTACTTTAATTTGTGTCCAAGTGTAATACTGGCTAGTCTCTGATGTTATTTTACCAGCTATATCTTTTGTCGGTTACTTTAATTTGTGTCCAAGTGTAATACTGGCTAGTCTCTCATGTTATTTTAACAGCTATATCTTTTGTCATTTACTTTAATTTGTATCCAAGTGTAATACTGGCTAGTCTCTGATGTTATTTTACCAGTTATATCTGTTGTCGGTTACTTTAATTTGTGTCCAAGTGTAATACTGGCTAGTCTCTCATGTTATTTTTTAACAGCTATATCTTTTGTCATTTACTTTAATTTGTATCCAAGTGTAATACTGGCTAGTCTCTGATGTTATTTTACCAGCTATATCTTTTGTCAGTTACTTTAATTTGTGTCCAAGTGTAATACAGGCTAGTCTCTGATGTTATTTTAACAGCTATATCTTTTGTCAGTTACTTTAATTTGTGTCCAAGTGTAATACTGGCTAGTCTCTCATGTTATTTCCACAGCTATATCTTTTGTCAGTTACTTTAATTTGTGAGCAAGTGTAATACTGGCTAGTGTCTCATGTTATTTTAACAGCTATATCTTTGTCAGTTACTTTAATTTGTGTCCAAGTGTAATACTGGCTAGTCTCTGATGTTATTTTAACAGCTATATCTTTTGTCATTTACTTTAATTTGTATCCAAGTGTAATAGTACTGGCTAGTCTCTGATGTTATTTTAACAGCTATATATTTTGTCGGTTACTTTAATTTGTGTCCAAGTGTAATACTGGCTAGTCTCTGATGTTATTTTACCAGCTATATCTTTTGTCGGTTACTTTAATTTGTGTACAAGTGTAATACTGGCTAGTCTCTGATGTTATTTTAACAGCTATATCTTTTGTCATTTACTTTAATTTGTATCCAAGTGTAATACTGGCTAGTCTCTGATGTTATTTTACCAGCTATATCTTTTGTCGGTTACTTTAATTTGTCTCCAAGTGTAATACTGGCTAGTCTCTGATGTTATTTTAACAGCTATATCTTTTGTCGGTTACTTTAATTTGTGTCCAAGTGTAATACTGGCTAGTCTCTCATGTTATTTTAACAGCTATATCTTTTGTCATTTACTTTAATTTGTATCCAAGTGTAATACTGGCTAGTCTCTGATGTTATTTTACCAGCTATATCTTTTGTCGGTTACTTTAATTTGTGTCCAAGTGTAATACTGGCTAGTCTCTCATGTTATTTTAACAGCTATATCTTTTGTCATTTACTTTAATTTGTATCCAAGTGTAATACTGGCTAGTCTCTGATGTTATTTTACCAGCTATATCTTTTGTCAGTTACTTTAATTTGTGTCCAAGTGTAATACTGGCTAGTCTCTGATGTTATTTTAACAGCTATATCTTTTGTCAGTTACTTTAATTTGTGTCCAAGTGTAATACTGGCTAGTCTCTGATGTTATTTTAACAGCTATATCTTTTGTCAGTTACTTTAATTTGTGCCCAAGTGTAATACTGGCTAGTCTCTCATGTTATTTTAACAGTTATATCGTTTGTCAGTTACTTTAATTTGTGTCCAAGTGTAATACTGGCTAGTCTCTGATGTTATTTTAACAGCTATATCTTTTGTCAGTTACTTTAATTTGTGTCCAAGTGTAAAACTGGCTAGTCTCTCATGTTATTTCCACAGCTATATCTTTTGTCAGTTACTTTAATTTGTGAGCAAGTGTAATACTGGTTAGTGTCTCATGTTATTTTAACAGCTATATCTTTGTCAGTTACTTTAATTTGTGTCCAAGTGTAATACTGGCTAGTCTCTCATGTTATTTTAACAGCTATATCTTTTGTCATTTACTTTAATTTGTATCCAAGTGTAATAGTACTGGCTAGTCTCTGATGTTATTTTACCAGCTATATATTTTGTCGGTTACTTTAATTTGTGTCCAAGTGTAATACTGGCTTGTCTCTCATGTTATTTTAACAGCTATGTCTTTTGTCATTTACTTTAATTTGTGTCCAAGTGTAATACTGGCTAGTCTCTGATGTTATTTTACCAGCTATATCTTTTGTCGGTTACTTTAATTTGTGTCCAAGTGTAATACTGGCTAGTCTCTCATGTTATTTTAACAGCTATATCTTTTGTCATTTACTTTAATTTGTATCCAAGTGTAATACTGGCTAGTCTCTCATGTTATTTTAACAGCTATATCTTTTGTCATTTACTTTAATTTGTATCCAAGTGTAATACTGGCTAGTCTCTGATGTTATTTTACCAGCTATATCTTTTGTCGGTTACTTTAATTTGTGTCCAAGTGTAATACTGGCTAGTCTCTCATGTTATTTTAACAGCTATATCTTTTGTCATTTACTTTAATTTGTATCCAAGTGTAATACTGGCTAGTCTCTGATGTTATTTTACCAGCTATATCTTTTGTCAGTTACTTTAATTTGTGTCCAAGTGTAATACTGGCTAGTCTCTGATGTTATTTTAACAGCTATATCTTTTGTCAGTTACTTTAATTTGTGTCCAAGTGTAATACTGGCTAGTCTCTGATGTTATTTTAACAGCTATATCTTTTGTCAGTTACTTTAATTTGTGCCCAAGTGTAATACTGGCTAGTCTCTCATGTTATTTTAACAGTTATATCGTTTGTCAGTTACTTTAATTTGTGTCCAAGTGTAATACTGGCTAGTCTCTGATGTTATTTTAACAGCTATATCTTTTGTCAGTTACTTTAATTTGTGTCCAAGTGTAATACTGGCTAGTCTCTCATGTTATTTCCACAGCTATATCTTTTGTCAGTTACTTTAATTTGTGACCAAGTGTAATACTGGCTAGTGTCTCATGTTATTTTACCAGCTATATCTTTTGTCGGTTACTTTAATTTGTGTCCAAGTGTAATACTGGCTAGTCTCTCATGTTATTTTAACAGCTATATCTTTTGTCATTTACTTTAATTTGTATCCAAGTGTAATACTGGCTAGTCTCTCATGTTATTTTCCCAGCTATATGTTTTGTCGGTTAATTTAATTTGTGTCCAAGTGTAATACTGGCTAGTCTCTCATGTTATTTTAACAGCTGTATCTTTTGTTATATACTTTAATTTGTGTCCAAGTGTAATACTGGCTATTCTCTGATGTTATTTTTCCAGCTATATCTTTTGTCGGTTACTTTAATTTGTGTCCAAGTGTAATACTGGCTAGTCTCTGATGTTATTTTAACAGCTATATCTTTTGTCATTTACTTTAATTTGTATCCAAGTGTAATACTGGCTAGTCTCTGATGTTATTTTACCAGCTATATCTTTTGTCAGTTACTTTAATTTGTGTCCAAGTGTAATACTGGCTAGTCTCTCATGTTATTTTAACAGCTATATCTTTTGTCGGTTACTTTAATTTGTGTCCAAGTGTAATACTGGCTAGTCTCTCATGTTATTTTAACAGCTATATCTTTTGTCATTTACTTTAATTTGTGTCCAAGTGTAATACTGGCTAGTCTCTGATGTTATTTTACCAGCTATATCTTTTGTCGGTTACTTTAATTTGTGTCCAAGTGTAATACTGGCTAGTCTCTCATGTAATTTTAACAGCTATATCTTTTGTCATTTACTTTAATTTGTATCCAAGTGTAATACTGGCTTGTCTCTCATGTTATTTTAACAGCTATATCTTTTGTCAGTTAATTTAATTTGTGTCCAAGTGTAATACTGGCTAGTCTCTGATGTTATTTTAACAGCTATATCTTTTGTCAGTTACTTTAATTTGTGCCCAAGTGTAATACTGGCTAGTCTCTCATGTTTTTTTAACAGTTATATCGTTTGTCAGTTACTTTAATTTGTGTCCAAGTGTAATACTGGCTAGTCTCTGATGTTATTTTAACAGCTATATCTTTTGTCAGTTACTTTAATTTGTGCCCAAGTGTAATACTGGCTAGTCTCTCATGTTATTTTAACAGCTATATCTTTTGTCAGTTACTTTAATTTGTGTCCAAGTGTAATACTGGCTAGTCTCTCATGTTATTTTCACAGCTATATCTTTTGTCAGTTACTTTAATTTGTGACCAAGTGTAATACTGGCTAGTGTCTCATGTTATTTTAACAGCTATATCTTTGTCAGTTACTTTAATTTGTGTCCAAGTGTAATACTGGCTAGTCTCTGATGTTATTTTAACAGCTATATCTTTTGTCATTTACTTTAATTTGTATCCAAGTGTAATACTGGCTAGTCTCTGATGTTATTTTATCAGCTATATCTTTCGTCGGTTACTTTAATTTGTGTCCAAGAGTAATACTGGCTAGTCTCTCATGTTATTTTAACAGCTGTATCTTTTGTCATATACTTTAATTAGTGTCCAAGTGTAATACTGGCTAGTCTCTGATGTTATTTTACCAGCTATATCTTTTGTCGATTACTTTAATTTGTGTCCAAGTGTAATACTGGCTAGTCTCTCATGTTATTTTAACAGCTATATCTTTTGTCATTTACTTTAATTTGTTTCCAAGTGTAATACTGGCTAGTCTCTGATGTTATTTTACCAGCTATATCTTTTGTCGGTTACTTTAATTTGTGTCCAAGTGTAATACTGGCTAGTCTCTCATGTTATTTTAACAGCTATATCTTTTGTCGGTTACTTTAATTTGTGTCCAAGTGTAATACTGGCTAGTCTCTCATGTTATGTTAACAGCTATATCTTTTGTCATTTACTTTAATTTGTGTCCAAGTGTAATACTGGCTAGTCTCTCATGTTATTTTAACAGCTATATCTTTTGTCATTTACTTTAATTTGTATCCAAGTGTAATACTGGCTTGTCTCTGATGTTATTTTACCAGCTATATCTTTTGTCAGTTACTTTAATTTGTGTCCCAAGTGTAATACTGGCTAGTCTCTGATGTTATTTTAACAGCTATATCTTTTGTCAGTCACTTTAAGTTGTGTCCAAGTGTAATACTGGCTAGTCTCTCATGTTATTTTACCAGCTATATCTTTTGTCAGTCACTTTAATTTGTGTCCAAGTGTAATACTGGCTAGTCTCTGATGTTATTTTACCAGCTATATCTTTTGTCAGCTACTTTAATTTGTGTCCAAGTGTAATACTGGCTAGTCTCTGATGTTATTTTAACAGCTATATCTTTTGTCAGTCACTTTAATTTGTGTCCAAGTGTAATACTCTCTAGTCTCTCATGTTATTTTACCAGCTATATCTTTTGTCAGTCATTTTAATTTGTGTCCAAGTGTAATACTGGCTAGTCTCTCATGTTATTTTAACAGCTATATCTTTTGTCGGTTACTTTAATTTGTGTCCAAGTGTAATACTGGCTAGTCTCTCATGTTATTTTAACAGCTATATCTTTTGTCATTTACTTTAATTTGTATCCAAGTGTAATACTGGCTAGTCTCTGATGTTATTTTACCAGTTATATCTTTTGTCGGTTACTTTAATTTGTGTCCAAGTGTAATACTGGCTAGTCTCTCATGTTATTTTTTAACAGCTATATCTTTTGTCATTTACTTTAATTTGTATCCAAGTGTAATACTGGCTAGTCTCTGATGTTATTTTACCAGCTATATCTTTTGTCAGTTACTTTAATTTGTGTCCAAGTGTAATACAGGCTAGTCTCTGATGTTATTTTAACAGCTATATCTTTTGTCAGTTACTTTAATTTGTGTCCAAGTGTAATACTGGCTAGTCTCTCATGTTATTTCCACAGCTATATCTTTTGTCAGTTACTTTAATTTGTGAGCAAGTGTAATACCGGCTAGTGTCTCATGTTATTTTAACAGCTATATCTTTGTCAGTTACTTTAATTTGTGTCCAAGTGTAATACTGGCTAGTCTCTGATGTTATTTTAACAGCTATATCTTTTGTCATTTACTTTAATTTGTATCCAAGTGTAATAGTACTGGCTAATCTCTGATGTTATTTTACCAGCTATATATTTTGTCGGTTACTTTAATTTGTGTCCAAGTGTAATACTGGCTTGTCTCTCATGTTATTTTAACAGCTATATCTTTTGTCATTTACTTTAATTTGTGTCCAAGTGTAATACTGGCTAGTCTCTGATGTTATTTTACCAGCTATATCTTTTGTCGGTTACTTTAATTTGTGTCCAAGTGTAATACTGGCTAGTCTCTCATGTTATTTTAACAGCTATATCTTTTGTCATTTACTTTAATTTGTATCCAAGTGTAATACTGGCTAGTCTCTCATGTTATTTTACCAGCTATATCTTTTGTCGGTTACTTTAATTTGTGTCCAAGTGTAATACTGGCTAGTCTCTCATGTTATTTTAACAGCTATATCTTTTGTCGGTTACTTTAATTTGTGTCCAAGTGTAATACTGGCTAGTCTCTCATGTTATTTTAACAGCTATATCTTTTGTCATTTACTTTAATTTGTATCCAAGTGTAATACTGGCTAGTCTCTGATGTTATTTTACCAGCTATATCTTTTGTCGGTTACTTTAATTTGTGTCCAAGTGTAATACTGGCTAGTCTCTCATGTTATTTTAACAGCTATATCTTTTGTCATTTACTTTAATTTGTATCCAAGTGTAATACTGGCTAGTCTCTGATGTTATTTTACCAGCTATATCTTTTGTCAGTTACTTTAATTTGTATCCAAGTGTAATACTGGCTAGTCTCTGATGTTATTTTAACAGCTATATCTTTTGTCAGTTACTTTAATTTGTGCCCAAGTGTAATACTGGCTAGTCTCTCATGTTATTTTAACAGTTATATCTTTTGTCAGTTACTTTAATTTGTATCCAAGTGTAATACTGGCTAGTCTCTGATGTTATTTTACCAGTTATATCTTTTGTCGGTTACTTTAATTTGTGTCCAAGTGTAATACTGGCTAGTCTCTCATGTTATTTTTTAACAGCTATATCTTTTGTCATTTACTTTAATTTGTATCCAAGTGTAATACTGGCTAGTCTCTGATGTTATTTTACCAGCTATATCTTTTGTCAGTTACTTTAATTTGTGTCCAAGTGTAATACAGGCTAGTCTCTGATGTTATTTTAACAGCTATATCTTTTGTCAGTTACTTTAATTTGTGTCCAAGTGTAATACTGGCTAGTCTCTCATGTTATTTCCACAGCTATATCTTTTGTCAGTTACTTTAATTTGTGAGCAAGTGTAATACTGGCTAGTGTCTCATGTTATTTTAACAGCTATATCTTTGTCAGTTACTTTAATTTGTGTCCAAGTGTAATACTGGCTAGTCTCTCATGTTATTTTAACAGCTATATCATTTGTCATTTACTTTAATTTGTGTCCAAGTGTAATACTGGCTAGTCTCTCATGTTATTTTAACAGCTATATCTTTTGTCATTTACTTTAATTTGTATCCAAGTGTAATACTGGCTAGTCTCTGATGTTATTTTACCAGTTATATCTTTTGTCGGTTACTTTAATTTGTGTCCAAGTGTAATACTGGCTAGTCTCTCATGTTATTTTTTAACAGCTATATCTTTTGTCATTTACTTTAATTTGTATCCAAGTGTAATACTGGCTAGTCTCTGATGTTATTTTACCAGCTATATCTTTTGTCAGTTACTTTAATTTGTGTCCAAGTGTAATACAGGCTAGTCTCTGATGTTATTTTAACAGCTATATCTTTTGTCAGTTACTTTAATTTGTGTCCAAGTGTAATACTGGCTAGTCTCTCATGTTATTTCCACAGCTATATCTTTTGTCAGTTACTTTAATTTGTGAGCAAGTGTAATACCGGCTAGTGTCTCATGTTATTTTAACAGCTATATCTTTGTCAGTTACTTTAATTTGTGTCCAAGTGTAATACTGGCTAGTCTCTGATGTTATTTTAACAGCTATATCTTTTGTCATTTACTTTAATTTGTATCCAAGTGTAATAGTACTGGCTAGTCTCTGATGTTATTTTACCAGCTATATATTTTGTCGGTTACTTTAATTTGTGTCCAAGTGTAATACTGGCTTGTCTCTCATGTTATTTTAACAGCTATATCTTTTGTCATTTACTTTAATTTGTGTCCAAGTGTAATACTGGCTAGTCTCTGATGTTATTTTACCAGCTATATCTTTTGTCGGTTACTTTAATTTGTGTCCAAGTGTAATACTGGCTAGTCTCTCATGTTATTTTAACAGCTATATCTTTTGTCATTTACTTTAATTTGTATCCAAGTGTAATACTGGCTAGTCTCTCATGTTATTTTACCAGCTATATCTTTTGTCGGTTACTTTAATTTGTGTCCAAGTGTAATACTGGCTAGTCTCTCATGTTATTTTAACAGCTATATCTTTTGTCGGTTACTATAATTTGTGTCCAAGTGTAATACTGGCTAGTCTCTCATGTTATTTTAACAGCTATATCTTTTGTCATTTACTTTAATTTGTATCCAAGTGTAATACTGGCTAGTCTCTGATGTTATTTTACCAGCTATATCTTTTGTCGGTTACTTTAATTTGTGTCCAAGTGTAATACTGGCTAGTCTCTCATGTTATTTTAACAGCTATATCTTTTGTCATTTACTTTAATTTGTATCCAAGTGTAATACTGGCTAGTCTCTGATGTTATTTTACCAGCTATATCTTTTGTCAGTTACTTTAATTTGTGCCCAAGTGTAATACTGGCTAGTCTCTCATGTTATTTTAACAGTTATATCTTTTGTCAGTTACTTTAATTTGTATCCAAGTGTAATACTGGCTAGTCTCTGATGTTATTTTACCAGTTATATCTTTTGTCGGTTACTTTAATTTGTGTCCAAGTGTAATACTGGCTAGTCTCTCATGTTATTTTTTAACAGCTATATCTTTTGTCATTTACTTTAATTTGTATCCAAGTGTAATACTGGCTAGTCTCTGATGTTATTTTACCAGCTATATCTTTTGTCAGTTACTTTAATTTGTGTCCAAGTGTAATACAGGCTAGTCTCTGATGTTATTTTAACAGCTATATCTTTTGTCAGTTACTTTAATTTGTGTCCAAGTGTAATACTGGCTAGTCTCTCATGTTATTTCCACAGCTATATCTTTTGTCAGTTACTTTAATTTGTGAGCAAGTGTAATACTGGCTAGTGTCTCATGTTATTTTAACAGCTATATCTTTGTCAGTTACTTTAATTTGTGTCCAAGTGTAATACTGGCTAGTCTCTCATGTTATTTTAACAGCTATATCATTTGTCATTTACTTTAATTTGTATCCAAGTGTAATAGTACTGGCTAGTCTCTGATGTTATTTTACCAGCTATATATTTTGTCGGTTACTTTAATTTGTGTCCAAGTGTAATACTGGCTTGTCTCTCATGTTATTTTAACAGCTATATCTTTTGTCATTTACTTTAATTTGTGTCCATGTGTAATACTGGCTAGTCTCTGATGTTATTTTACCAGCTATATCTTTTGTCGGTTACTTTAATTTGTGTCCAAGTGTAATACTGGCTAGTCTCTCATGTTATTTTAACAGCTATATCTTTTGTCATTTACTTTAATTTGTATCCAAGTGTAATACTGGCTAGTCTCTGATGTTATTTTACCAGCTATATCTTTTGTCGGTTACTTTAATTTGTGTCCAAGTGTAATACTGGTTAGTCTCTGATGTTATTTTAACAGCTATATCTTTTGTCGGTTACTTTAATTTGTGTCCAAGTGTAATACTGGCTAGTCTCTCATGTTATTTTACCAGCTATATCTTTTGTCATTTACTTTAATTTGTATCCAAGTGTAATACTGGCTAGTCTCTGATGTTATTTTACCAGCTATATCTTTTGTCGGTTACTTTAATTTGTGTCCAAGTGTAATACTGGCTAGTCTCTCATGTTATTTTAACAGCTATATCTTTTGTCATTTACTTTAATTTGTATCCAAGTGTAATACTGGCTAGTCTCTGATGTTATTTTACCAGCTATATCTTTTGTCAGTTACTTTAATTTGTGTCCAAGTGTAATACTGGCTAGTCTCTGATGTTATTTTAACAGCTATATCTTTTGTCAGTTACTCTAATTTGTGTCCAAGTGTAATACTGGCTAGTCTCTGATGTTATTTTAACAGCTATATCTTTTGTCAGTTACTTTAATGTGTGCCCAAGTGTAATACTGGCTAGTCTCTCATGTTATTTTAACAGTTATATCGTTTGTCAGTTACTTTAATTTGTGTCCAAGTGTAATACTGGCTAGTCTCTGATGTTATTTTAACAGCTATATCTTTTGTCAGTTACTTTAATTTGTGTCCAAGTGTAATACTGGCTAGTCTCTCATGTTATTTCCACAGCTATATCTTTTGTCAGTTACTTTAATTTGTGACCAAGTGTAATACTGGCTAGTGTCTCATGTTATTTTACCAGCTATATCTTTTGTCGGTTACTTTAATTTGTGTCCAAGTGTAATACTGGCTTGTCTCTCATGTTATTTTAACAGCTATATCTTTTGTCATTTACTTTAATTTGTATCCAAGTGTAATACTGGCTAGTCTCTGATGTTATTTTAACAGCTATATCTTTTGTCGGTTAATTTAATTTGTGTCCAAGTGTAATACTGGCTAGTCTCTCATGTTATTTTAACAGCTGTATCTTTTGTTATATACTTTAATTTGTGTCCAAGTGTAATACTGGCTAGTCTCTGATGTTATTTTTCCAGCTATATCTTTTGTCGGTTACTTTAATTTGTGTCCAAGTGTAATACTGGCTAGTCTCTCATGTTATTTTAACAGCTATATCTTTTGTCATTTACTTTAATTTGTATCCAAGTGTAATACTGGCTAGTCTCTCATGTTATTTTACCAGCTATATCTTTTGTCGGTTACTTTAATTTGTGTCCAAGTGTAATACTGGTTAGTCTCTGATGTTATTTTAACAGCTATATCTTTTGTCGGTTACTTTAATTTGTGTCCAAGTGTAATACTGGCTAGTCTCTCATGTTATTTTACCAGCTATATCTTTTGTCATTTACTTTAATTTGTATCCAAGTGTAATACTGGCTAGTCTCTGATGTTATTTTACCAGCTATATCTTTTGTCGGTTACTTTAATTTGTGTCCAAGTGTAATACTGGCTAGTCTCTCATGTTATTTTAACAGCTATATCTTTTGTCATTTACTTTAATTTGTATCCAAGTGTAATACTGGCTAGTCTCTGATGTTATTTTACCAGCTATATCTTTTGTCAGTTACTTTAATTTGTGTCCAAGTGTAATACTGGCTAGTCTCTGATGTTATTTTAACAGCTATATCTTTTGTCAGTTACTCTAATTTGTGTCCAAGTGTAATACTGGCTAGTCTCTGATGTTATTTTAACAGCTATATCTTTTGTCAGTTACTTTAATGTGTGCCCAAGTGTAATACTGGCTAGTCTCTCATGTTATTTTAACAGTTATATCGTTTGTCAGTTACTTTAATTTGTGTCCAAGTGTAATACTGGCTAGTCTCTGATGTTATTTTAACAGCTATATCTTTTGTCAGTTACTTTAATTTGTGTCCAAGTGTAATACTGGCTAGTCTCTCATGTTATTTCCACAGCTATATCTTTTGTCAGTTACTTTAATTTGTGACCAAGTGTAATACTGGCTAGTGTCTCATGTTATTTTACCAGCTATATCTTTTGTCGGTTACTTTAATTTGTGTCCAAGTGTAATACTGGCTTGTCTCTCATGTTATTTTAACAGCTATATCTTTTGTCATTTACTTTAATTTGTATCCAAGTGTAATACTGGCTAGTCTCTGATGTTATTTTACCAGCTATATGTTTTGTCGGTTAATTTAATTTGTGTCCAAGTGTAATACTGGCTAGTCTCTCATGTTATTTTAACAGCTGTATCTTTTGTTATATACTTTAATTTGTGTCCAAGTGTAATACTGGCTAGTCTCTGATGTTATTTTTCCAGCTATATCTTTTGTCGGTTACTTTAATTTGTGTCCAAGTGTAATACTGGCTAGTCTCTCATGTTATTTTAACAGCTATATCTTTTGTCATTTACTTTAATTTGTATCCAAGTGTAATACTGGCTAGTCTCTGATGTTATTTTACCAGCTATATCTTTTGTCAGTTACTTTAATTTGTGTCCAAGTGTAATACTGGCTAGTCTCTCATGTTATTTTAACAGCTATATCTTTTGTCGGTTACTTTAATTTGTGTCCAAGTGTAATACTGGCTAGTCTCTGATGTTATTTTAACAGCTATATCTTTTGTCAGTTACTCTAATTTGTGTCCAAGTGTAAAACTGGCTAGTCTCTGATGTTATTTTAACAGCTATATCTTTTGTCAGTTACTTTAATTTGTGCCCAAGTGTAATACTGGCTAGTCTCTCATGTTATTTTAACAGTTATATCGTTTGTCAGTTACTTTAATTTGTGTCCAAGTGTAATACTGGCTAGTCTCTCATGTTATTTTAACAGCTATATCTTTTGTCAGTTACTTTAATTTGTGTCCAAGTGTAATACTGGCTAGTCTCTCATGTTATTTCCACAGCTATATCTTTTGTCAGTTACTTTAATTTGTGACCAAGTGTAATACTGGCTAGTGTCTCATGTTATTTTAACAGCTATATCTTTGTCAGTTACTTTAATTTGTGTCCAAGTGTAA